>JAWWNH010000124.1:1288333-2576666 GCA_034641385.1 Darevskia mixta | reverse complement strand
TGTGAAACGCCCTCCCATCAGGTGTCAAGGAGATAAAAAACTACAGAACTTTTAGAAGACATCAGAAGGCAGCCCTGTTTAGGGAAGTTTTTAATCTGTGATGTGTTAATGTATTTCTTATTTTTGTTGGAAGCCGCCCAGAGTGGTTGGGAAGACCCAGCCAGATGGGCGGGGTACAAATAATAAATGTATTATTATTATTATTATTATTATTATTATTATTATTATTATTCTGCTGACCTGCTTAAGAAAGTTGGAGGGCCCAGCCAGATGGAGATGTCAGGTGCCTGGAGTCCAGATATCTCCACGGGGTCGCAATTGGACCTGCGCCACTTGCAAAACACACCTGGTACCTGGGGAGTTTCTAACACTGCTCCCTGGCAGACCCAAGGGCCCCTGTGACTCCAACCATTGCACAAGAGGGAGACAAAGGTGGGTGCCCAGTCTCGCTGCCACCCTTCATCTTATTTGATACATTTATATTCTACCGTTCAGCCGAGGGGCTCAAGGCAGGTTACAACTCAAAATGCAATAAAACAAATAAATGGTTCAAAAGTATGAAACGTCAAGACTCCTCTCAGGCTGACGGATGGTTCTCTTCACGGAAGCCCATGGCGAGCGCTCCCTGAACACATTAGTCACATTAAACCGCTGCTTAAAACAAACCATGGTTCAATGTGAAGAAGCAAATCGCCTTCTCGACTTTGCGACGCACACCTCCTTCAAGGGAGTCCGAGCCATAGCTGTCAACTTTCGGATTTGAAAATAAGGGATGCCGCGAGGGCGGTGAAATGGCACCAAGTAGCCTCGCCACCCTGCGCTCCAGAGGCTGCGCGCGAACGGGTGAGCGAAAGAGCGAGCGCGTAGACGGCAGGCAGGCTGTCTGTCTGGTTGGGCGTGAGGGTCTGGCTGCACAAGGCATGCAAGCTCCGCCCCCAGTCGGTCTCAGACTCCTTATTGGCAGCCGAGCAACGCAGCTGAGGAGCCTCCCTGGCCGGCAGGGAGGGAGAGGAGCTGCTTCCTTTGAAATCCGGGAAATTTAAGGGATATCAACAATCCGGGATAGCAGCGGGAAACGGCATTGGAATAAGGGAGTTTCCCGCAAAAAAAGGGAGGGTTGACAGCTATGGTCCGAGCAGAGCACAAGGAGTCAGTCCAGTTTAGCCTCGCAAGAAGGAGCGGGACTCAGGTCCAACAGTATCGCTGCATTCTCACAGTGCCGCAACACAAAATACTGCCCGGGCTGAGAAACCAACACCGGGCATGGCTACCCGGTGTAGCAGACGAGCCCCAGTTTCCTATCAATCCTGGGAAAACCAGGGCAAATGGCTAGAAAGCAGAGTTTGATGTGTAGCCCTCTTCACGGGAAGACTCGGAGCAAAAACATGCAAAGGAGCAGCGGTTTAGAAAAAAAACATAAAGGTAATCCAGGAACAACTTGGCCCCATCAAGATGCCAGCAAAGCAGACAGAGCAATGTTATGTAGACTTTGCTTGCTGCTCAATGGGCACCGAGAGTTTCACAAAATACGCATCAAACAAATCCCTTCTTCCGCCTCCCTCAGGTGCCTCGGTTTCCAGGCAACCACAGAGTCGTAGTGAGGAAAGTTGGAGTAAATTTTAATTTGTTTCGGTATTTTAACTTTTTGTACGCTTCGATATTGTTACAATTTTTTCTTGATTTATCTTTTTGCAAACTGCTTTGAGGTTGTTGTTTTTTAAAACAATCAAGCAGTGTACATGTTTTATGAAACAAACAATCACACACACACACACACACACACACACACACACACACAAACAAACAAAAGCAAACCAACCTAACTTAACAGGGCATCTTCTATATGAGAGGCAGCCTTGCTCTGAATGTTACACAGTGGTTCTCAAAACTTTTTTTCCCTCTGGGCTACACTTGCAGAACAAAAATTTGCTCATGCCACACTGATTTTGTGATGCAGCCCATTTAGTTTGGGGTGGCAAAACCTGCTAGCCCCCATCTCTGGAGTTAGTAGGGGCAATTTTAGCCATCATTGCAATGGTATCCCCATGTTGGGGAAGGGGGGTGTGCTTGGGCACAGGAGGGCCAGCGTGGTGTCCTCTATAAAAGGGGTGTCCAACTTCCAAGAGACTGTGATCTACTCCCACTGGCAGTGACCTACCCATTGGATCGACTGGAGCTTTTTTGGGGGGGGGGGAGGATGAGCCAAAATTGTCGACCTTTTTATGGGGGAGAATGAGGCAAAGTTGTTGAGCTTCTTCTTTTTTGGAGGGGGGGCACCAGGATCCCGCAATCGACCAGGTACATCCCACAATCGACATGTAGATCTTTAAATTCCCGGGAGTTTACCCTAGTGAGGACCTCACCTGGAAAATCAACATAACTCAGGTGGTCAGAAAGGCCCAACAGAGACTCCATTTCCTCAGGGTCTTGCGAAAGAACAATGTTAAACAACAACTGATGACCTCCTTGTACCAGTCCACAATAGAAAGTGTCCTCTCATATTGTATCACGGTGTGGTACGTTGGCTTGACAGCCACGGACAGAAAGTATTCAAAGAGGGTGGTGAACCCAGCACATGATATCATGGGCTGTCCCCTGAGCCCGCTAGATGACATCAAAAGGGATCGTTGCCTTAGGAGAGCGAGAATAATTCTCAGGGACAATTCACACCCTGGTCAGCACCTCTTTAATCTTCTACCCTCGGGCAGAAGATACAGTATAATCAGTCATAAAGGTAAAGGGACCCCTGACCATTAGGTCCAGTCGTGGGCGACCCTGGGGTTGCGGCGCTCATCTCGCTTTACTGGCCAAGAGAACTGGCGTAAAGCTTCCGGGTCATGTGGCCAGCATGACAAAGCCGCTTCTGGCGAACCAGAGCAGCGCACGGAAACACTGTTTACTTCCCACTGGAGCAGTACCTATTTATCTACTTGCACTTTGACGTGCTTTCGAACTGATAGGTGGGCAGGAGCTGGGACAGAGCAATGGGAGCTCACCCCATCGCGGGGATTCGAACCGCCGACTTTCTGATCAGCAAGCCCTAGGCTCTGTGGTTTAACCCACAGCGCCACCTGCGTCCCCCTAGAATCAGTCATACCAATAGGCTAAAACACAGTTTCTATCCGTGGGCTGTTAGGCTGCTGAACGGAAAATAGTATGGTGCAACTGATTTTGGGGGTTGGTGTGTTGTACGACAAGCACACAGAGTGCAATGAGATTGAGTGTATGTGGGGCGGGGAGGGAGGCTCAATTAATGTCAGTGTACACAGGTTGTAAATTCACAATAAAGGTATTATTATTATTATTATTATTATTATTATTATTATTATTATTATCGCGATCAACCTGGTGAACTGCTCTAAAAGGAGTGCCAAGGCAAATTTTACTTTTGCATTGCATTCTGTGAACATACTGAGCACTTCTGATGAAGGGTGGCATGTAGCTTTAATAAATAATACCTGTAAAGGAACCACATTTGCGCTGCTTGCCTAGAGCCTCTGCAGCGCTAGCCGCCTCTTCATTGCCCTGACCCAGCAAAATGACAGGCCTTTCTCTCGCTTTGTGCATCAAACACGTGAGCGTATGCCGATGGGCTCCTTTGGGGGGGGGGAAGCACCCTCAAACTGGTCCCGCAATGGTGATTTGGTGAGGAATAGCCAAGTCCCTCCTCCTTACCTGATCGTGCCAGTGGGAGAGGGCAGGGGGCTGACCAGGCTTCGGAGGTCCGGCTCCGGAATGTGGATCTTAAGCGGCGATATCTGGGGGTAGAGCGGCCGGAGAGGAGGCGACGAGGCTTCTTCCTTCGCCTCCTCTCTGTGGTAGAGCGACGTGAACTGGATCTTGATGATTGTGCTGGGGAATCGAAATGTACACCTGGGGGAGAGGAAGGAGACGGAGAAAAGGGTCAAACGGTCTGCAAAACGTTAAGGGCCGATGGTTGGAGACATGCAGCGGGGAGAGAGTCAAAACGGCTAGTTTTCTAAGTCTCGCTTTACACCCATGAAAAGAAAGGCAATGCGTAAACTACGGAACTCCTTCCTGCAGGAGGCAGCGACGGCCACCAACCTGGATGGCGACTGGACAAATTCAGAAGAGTGGGCTGTCAGGGGCTACAATTCCCATTAGCGCCAGCCAGCACGGCTAACAGTCAGGGAAGATGGGAGTTGTAGTTTAGGACCATCTGCAGGGCAGTGTTAGAAACTCAAGGTATATCACCTGGGCGCCAAACGGCAACTTAAATCAAGGTCGCCACAACAGAATGCCTATTGCACCAGGGGTGGGTGAGTGGGTATTTATTTATGTAATTTGTATACCACCCTATACCTGTAGATCTCAGGGCGGCTGGACTAGATGCCCCCCGGAATCCCTTACGACACTGCAATTCTATGATTTAAACTACTTTGCTTGTCCGTAGCTCGCTCTTACAACAATTCACTTGTACGCGAGAAGGAGAAACGCACACTGCGGAAAAACGGAAATGTTATTAACTATGGACTAAGTCGGGGGTTTCTAAACTGTGGGCGCAAACATGGCGCCCAGAAATCGCAACTGGACCTGTGTCGGTAGGAAAACGCGCCTGGGAAATTTCGAATACTGGTGCCACCCTATAATCTATAACCACGTCAACTAACAGCATCTCTCCAGGGGCTCAAGCAGGGGTCTCTCCCAGCCCTACCTGCAGATGCCGAAGACGAATTTGGGACCTTCTGCAAGCAAAACAGAAGGTGGCACTATCATCACCATCATTTATTAAATTTAAATACCGCCCTATACCCGGAGGTCTCAGGCCAGTTCACAGCATAAAATCAAAATATAAATCCACAAAATACATAACCAAAATAAAAACAACAGCCCAATAACCCCCCCACCCCCATGCCAGGGCCCGTGCCCAATGCAACACACCAAAAGAAAAGGGTTTTCCTCCTCATGTCCTGTGCAGGTTGACTGCAAGGTCCCGACTGCAAGGGAAGCCTTCTGCATGATCGCCTGGGCTGGGCAGCCCCCCTGCAGCAATGAGACGTGCTCCATTTGCACATCAGGACCCTGAAACGCGTCTGCAAAGGCGTGGCCCTTTGCAAACCGCTGCCGGAGCGTCACTGGTGCCGAGTTCCCCCGGTGGGTCGGCCAGGCCCAACTAACCTGTCCCGAAGGCAGATGCCTTGGCCGCAAGAACTCAGAAGGCACAGATGGACACAGCATCTTCTCCTCTGCACAGTGGTACCTTGGTTCTCAAACACCTTGGTATTCAAACAACTCGGAACCCAAACACTGCAAACCCGGAAGTAAGGGTTCCAGTTTGCAAACCTTTTTCGGAAGCCAAATGTGCTCCGTTTTGAGTGTTACGCTTCCGATTTTAGTGCCATGCTTCCATTTTGAGTGTTACACTGAGGTCTGTCTATTTTTGCTATTTATTTTGTGTTTTTGTGGCTTTTTTTTGTGACTGTGTGGAACCCAGTTCAGCTACTGATTGATTGATTGTGTGACTGCAGTGCATTGTTTATTGCTTTCATTTTATGGATCAATGGTCTCGTTAGATAGTAAAATCCATGTTAAATTGCCGTTTTAGGGTTTGTTTTTAAAAGTCTGGAACGGATTAATCCGTTTTGCATTAGTTTCTATGGGGAAGCGCGCCTTGGTTTTGGAACGGACTTCCGGAACGGATTAAGTTTGAGAACCAAGGTACCACTGTGTTGTAATTACTAGGCAGAGGTGTTTTCTACCTTGACTTTTCAGGAAAGGTTATCCCACAGAAAACCTTGTACAGTAGAATGAAGAACTATAACACAAGGTTGGGGTTGCTTTTTCTCCAAACCACGCAATCCTTTTCGCTTCTCATTTCCCAGCCAGAGCAGATTTTTTTTTGCTGATCTACTACAGATCACTCAGAGATCCACCAGCAGATCCAGATCTACCTTCTGCCCACCCTTATCTGTCCTCCGTACAGCGGTGGAATAGCGAGAGGAGCTCCACCCCCTCTCACGAGCAAGGAATTGCCAGTAGGCACTCCCTCCGCCCAGCGTGGCGCCGCAATGAGTAGAGGGACCATTCTCCTCTGACCCCAGAGCACAGCCATCGTTCTGCAAAATGAACCCTGGTTCCCCTATTTGTCTCGAAGAAGCTCGCTCAACAACTCGGGAGCCGAGCATGGAAAGAGTTTTGCCGTGCCCCGAAACCACGTCAAGGAAAGGGGCCATCAAACGGAAAATAAGCTTCCTCGGTGTCTCTGCCTGGCTGCTCTCAGATGAGCTCCCCTGCGCCCTCCGTGGCAAATTTGCCACGGGCTTTTGGACTCACTGGCAGGATGCTGTTAGCGCCACTCATATGGCTGGGGGAATGAGGAGGCCGGGCTCCCGGGGGCAACCCCTGCAAAAATGGGAGCAGGCAGCGGAAAGCTCAACACACCACAGCCGAGTGTGACCTACAAACTTTTGCTGAATTGCCACTCGCTTTTCTAAGCCTTTTATTCGCTCCACAGCCTCCTTTCCAAGAACGCGAAAGCTTTATCATCCATGCAGAGTGTCGTTGCAGGCTAAGGTTGTGAGCCTGTAAAAACGCAGCCGTTGCTTTGTGTGATAAAATAAGCTCCCCCCCACTTTTGTGCCGGACTGCCTCACAATATTACAAGCGACAACGGAGCTGTTTGTTCCACACCATCAGCAGCCGCCCAGGTTTGCCTCCGCAGGTGAGAAGACGCTGAAGAAACCTGCACTCGCTTGAACTTTTTTCTCGGCATTTTCCAGCAGCAAAGCAGGAACAAGCTCAGCAAGTTTTCGCGGCCTCCGCCGGGCACCTTGGGAGCAATACATCACGGCTCTGCGAAATCGCCTCGCATAACTTGCATTTCCCACCAAACCAAAACAATCCACCTGTTTTTTTGCTCCAGGCAAGGCTACTCCATTTCGGGGGCCCCCGCCAGCAGTTATGTCCGGTGGCAAATGGCCACATGGACCTCTAACGTGCTATAAGGACGGACAGTTATGACGAACGCCGTAGCATACAAGTCAATTTTCCGCGGGCGCTTTTTTCTTGCCGCCAAGACGGCTGGCGGCGCATTGCCAAGGTTACGGCTACCTCTCTACATCTCTCTTAACGGCAGCCTCTTAAGATCGCAATTCCAGCTCAGAGAGACGCTCCGGGATAGAAGCCGTCGTCGTCTGGAGTGGAAACGCCAAGAGCTCAACTCCAGTTTCTCAGGCTCACCATTGTTTACTGTGAAGCACCCTCATTCGGGCGGTTAAGAACGATGTTTCCAAATGGAGGGGAAAAAACAAATTAAAACTCTCGAAGATGCATGCCCCCTCTCAACTCTGCCACCGTGGGCTCCTTCGGGAGGAAGCGCAGGATATAAATTCAATAAACAAGTTACCGTATTTTTCCGTGTATAAGACGATGGTTTGTTTTTTTTAAAAAAAAATGTTTAAAATGGGGGGGGTCCGTCTTATACACAGGTAGTGCAGAGGGGGGACGGGCGACTGGTGGCAGTGGCGAGCAGGAGATTGTCAGCGGTGATGGGGGGGGGAGTTTGGTGGCTGCAGCAAGGCCAGCTGGCGATTGGCTGCAGCAATTGGTGGCTGCTGGCGGGCAGGTGATTGGTGGCTTTGGCGAGGTGTGCGATTGGCAGCAATCCCCCCCACAAAAGCTCAACAACTCTGGGCAACCCCCCCCCCAATTTCCTTAATCGTGTTGTCTTATACATGTGTGTGTGTTATACATGGAAAAATAAGGTATGTTCCCAGCACCCCTGCGAGGAAAGCTAGGCTAAGAGACTGCGACTGGCCCAAGGCCACCCAGTTGGCTTCATGGCTGAGTGGGATTTGAACCCTGTTCTCTCCCGGATCCTAGTCCAGCACTCTAACCACTATGCTACTCTGGCACTCCAATAGCTTGCAGTCCAGGGGTCGGCAAGGTTTACCGGCCATGGGCCAGATCACTCCCACGGACTGGCACAGCCCGGCGCCGGAAATTGCTTCTGCGCATGCCCAGATGCCAAAAATTGCGCATGCGCAGAAATGATTTCCGGTGCCGCGGACATGCACAGACGCGATTTCCGACACCGCTAGGCGAGTCCCCGCGCCACACTGCGCCAATTTAGCACCACACGCGGGGGACTCGCTGAGTGGGAGGCTCTGTTTGTGGGTTGGTACAACGGTCTTCATGGGCCGCACGTTGCCGACCCATGGTGCAGTCTATTCCAGATCTTTTATGCAGCAATGTCCTCTGCTCCCTATTCCATGTTTGCACCAAATAATAATAATAATAATAATAATAATAATAATAATAATACCCTGCCCATCCGGCTGGGTTTCCCCAGCCACTCTGAGCGACTTACAGCTCATATAAAAACATAGTCAAACGGGAAACATTAAAAACATTCAGATTAAGACATTTGAAGATGGATCATCTACCATGCCCATCCTCCTGGGCTCACAGCTACCAGCCAGATGCCCATGAGAAGCCCACGGGCACTAGAGGACTCTCCCCTTCCAGCAACTTGCATTCAGAAACGCCGCTCCTTCTTGACTGTGGAGGAGGCAGGGCAGAGTCACCGCAGATTAATCCCAGCCGCAACTTTGCACCCTTTGGCCAGCAGGGCCGCGAGCCCCGGTGCCACTCTGCGCAGTTTACAATGCAAGAACACAAAATGCATAACGTAATAATAATAATAATAATAATAATAATAATAATAATAAACAATATCTATCTCCCACATATTTAAAAGGCCACAGATTGAAGGGGAACGTTTTTGCCAGGTGCCTACAGATATGTAGTGAAGCCGCCAGGAGGAGAGAGCATTCCGCAAACGGGGAGCCACTGCAGAAAAGGCCCCGTTCTCATGCTGCCGCCCTCCAGACCTCTCGTGGGGCAGGCACCCAAAGAAGGGCCTCAGATGAAGATTGCAGGGTCCGGGCCCATCGATAATACCACTCTAGTCTCAACATTCAAAATTTAAAAGCTCACAGAAGATTAACACATGCCTAAAACTTGAAGAGCGTCATAATAAACATTTGAAGCTGATGGATTTTTTTTAAAAAAAAAAAACACGCAATTACTTTGCTGTCCTTCCCCCTTCATTTCAAAAGAATGCATGTTCATCCAAAAAATGTAGTTCGTTTTCAATTGCTGCACTGGAGGGGGAGAACAAACAAACAAACAAACAAAACAAACAAACAAACTCTGTTCCCAATAACAATAGTAAAGGAGAATAGCAGCAAGCAAGAAAGAAAAGGATTCCTTTGTGAATCCCTTCTGTAAAACAGCAGCTGCTAAGAATGCATGAATAACATGAGATTGTAAAGAGAAAGAATAGCAGCGTTTGAAAGCCAGAGATCAGAAAAGACAGGAGAAATAGCAGCATTAAAAAAAAAAATTAACAGAAGTGTACGGCTGTGGGAAAAGAATAAGCAAGCTGGAAACAAATCAACGGAGGGAGAAATAAGACTTGGGGCCTCTCCTCTCCTCCGCCCCAGGCTTTTCTTTTTTAAAAGATCACCTTTTCACAGTTCGCCGGGCGAAAGGCGCTGTAAACAAGGCCGTATAAATAGGAAGGCTTCCATAAATCACCGCGGAACTGTAAATTCTGGAGACATCTTGCATTGCTCAATCCCTGAAAATATTTGCACTGTAGGAGCTTGTTGACACGCTTGAAAGATCCAGAGGCCAGTCTGGAAGGTGGCCCCCGCGCCCCGGTTGTTCTCTTGACACAATAGTCCTGGCTGGGCTCACGCTGAGGGGGGGGGGTTTACAAATGGCTGTGCCCCTTTGCTAACCGTCTCTGGGCATTCAGGTTGCAGGGCACACGGGCACACACCCTCCGCTCGGGTTTATCCCACAGATCTGCTGTGCCGAGTGCTTTGATGCCGCTTTTAATATTGTGTTTTTGCAAAGAATCATGGAATTGCGGAGTGGGAAGGGACGTCCGGAGGCCATCCAGTCCAGCCCCCTGCAATGCAGGAATCACAGCTAAAGTTGTTAAGAAGTAAAGTGGACGCTTGGGCTGCAAATGCGACCTGTGCGGGAGGCGCGTTCGCAACCCGCGCCGCTGGGTCTGCGCATGCACGCGATGCAATTTGGCGCTTATGCGCAAAGCGCGATTTAGGGCTTATGCGCATGCGCCGAAACCTGGAAGCAGGGGGAATTTGATTTAAATCAAACTGATTTAAATCACGATTTAAATCACTAGCAGGGTGGATAAAAATCTGATTTAAATAAAAGAAATCTGATTTAAATAAAAGAAATCTGATTTAAATAAAAAAATCTGATTTAAATAAAAAGATATTTTTTTATTTTTTTTAAAAAAAACCATTGATTTTTATCCACCCTGCTAGTGATTTAAATCGTGATTTAAATCAGTTTGATTCTTCCCCGCCAACCCCGATCGCAAAAATAAGCCTGCTTTGGCGAACGGGGTTGGTGGGTGAGAGAAAGTGAAAGAAAGAGGGAGAAGGAAGGAAGGGAGGGATGAGAGAGAGAGAGAGAAGGAAGGAAGGAGGGAGGGGGGGAGGGAGGGAGAGGGAAGGAAGGAAGAGAGAAAAATGAAGGAAGGAAGGAAGGAAGGAAGGAAGGAAGGAGAGAAAGAGAGAGAGAGAGTGAGTGATTGAGTGAGAGAGAGAGAATGGTGCGAAAAATACGGTATTCTATCATTTTCGCTCACCAGTCCGTTTTTGTGGGGGGTGTTCTCACCTTTCCAATTCTTTGCTATTAAAATCCTAGCCGCTGTGGTTGCGTACATAAAAAGGGGTCTAAGGTTTTTCTTAATTTCCATGGACGTGCCAATCCCTAACAGGAAGGCTTCCGGGTTTTGTTTTGGTTTTTGCAAATGAGAATTTGAAGATCTTTTTGAGTTATTTCTGGTCATGGACCGTAATAAAGATTGTTGTTGATCTTTTTGAGTTCATTATATATTGTCCCAAAGTTCGCTTAATTTTGGAATCTCTCTTCTTGCAACTGGAATTTCTTGGGTCGAGTCCCAGTCTCTGGAGAAGCAGGAAGCAAACTTGCTCCATCTTCCAGATATTTCAAGATCACCTCTATCGTCTCTTCTCCAGACTAAACATGCCCAGCTCCCTCAACCCGAACTCGTAAATATTTTCAATATCACTGACGTTTTCCATTGTTGCACCTCGCCCTGGGACCTTAGGTAATACAATCCCAATGATAAGAATCAGTCTGTTCCTCCGCAGCCAAACCAAGCATGAAGCTGCTGTTGAACATTGGCAGGCCCAGGAATGACCCCTGCGGAATCTCTCCGTGGAAAACGCTTCCTGGTTTAGTACGGGAACGACTCCAATTTTGGCGCAAGGTTGCTATGGGGCAGTTTAATTCAACTCCATGGTGAAATTAGGGAGTAGAGTAGACTGTAGGAAACGCATCCTTCTCAAGATCCACCTTATTTTGCAGAGTGAGGACCTGGGCAAACCCAGGCATCCCAGCCAGATGGACAAGGTTGTGGCAGTTGTTGTTTAGTCGTGTCTGCCTCTTCGTGACCCCCTGGACCAGAGCACGCCAGGCACTCCTGTCTTCCACTGCCTATCTATCTATCTATCTATCTATCTATCTATCTATCTATCTATCTATCTATCTGCCTGTTGTTGTTGTTTTTGTTGTTGGTTGTTTAGTCACGTCTGACTCTTCATGACCACATGGACCAGAGCATGCCAGGCACTCCTGTCTTCCACTGCCTGCCTATCTATCTATCTATCTATCTATCTGTCTGTCTGCCTGTTGTTGTTGTTGTTTAGTCGTTTAGTCGCGTCCGACTCTTCGTGACCCCCTGGACCAGAGCACGCCAGGCACTCCTGTCTTCCACTGCCTATCTATCTATCTATCTATCTATCTATCTATCTGCCTGTTGTTGTTGTTGTTGTTGTTGTTGTTGTTGGTTGTTTAGTCACGTCTGACTCTTCATGACCCCATGGACCAGAGCATGCCAGGCACTCCTGTCTTCCACTGCCTGCCTATCATCTATCTATCTATCTACCTATCTATCTATCTATCTGCCTGTTGTTGTTGTTGTTTAGTCGTTTAGTCGCGTCCGACTCTTCGTGACCCCCTGGACCAGAGCACGCCAGGCACGCCTGTCTTCCACTGCCTATCTATCTATCTATCTATCTATCTATCTATCTATCTATCTGCCTGTTGTTGTTGTTGTTTAGTCGTTTAGTCGCGTCCGACTCTTCGTGACCCCCTGGTCTTCCACTGCCTCCCGCAGTTTGGTCAGCCTCATGTTGGTGGCTTCGAGAACACTGTCCCACCATCTCGTCCTCTGTCGTCCCCTTCTCCTTGTGCCCTCCATCTTTCCCAACATCAGGGTCTTTTCCAGGGAGTCTTCTCTTCTCAGGAGGTGGCCAAAGTCTTGGGGCCTCAGCTTCAGGATCTGTCCTTCCAGTGAGCACTCAGGGCTGATTTCCTTCAGAATGGAGAGGTTTGATCTTCTTGCAGTCCATGGGACTCTCAAGAGTCTCCTCCAGCACCAGAATTCAAAAGCATCAATTCTTCGGCAATCAGCCTTCTTTATGGTCCAGCTCTCACTTCCATACATCAGCCCTGCCTTAGAACGATGCAAAATGTCCGTGGCCTTGATAACAGCACATGACACCCAAGCTCCTTCCAGAACACAAAGCTGGTGTTGTCTCGTCTAAGCCTGAAGGGGAAGGAGGGGGACCCCCAAAACACCCCCCCAGCAAAGTGCAAAGCCGTTTGTTTGCTCCCCGCCCCCCTTTTGCATTCCAGTTAAAACATTTTTGCTCAATCTGGCAAAAATACATTTGGGCTCTTGGGAGTGATGTTAAGCCTGGAAAGCGCTCTGGGCTGGCAGGATCCTCTCAGCCAAGCCCCCAGAAGGACCCAAAATAGCAAAGCTCAAAGGAAGCTCTTGTGGCCAAACACGACAATGGTGCTTGCGGTCAGGCAACGCGTGCGAAGGATCCAGCTCAGCGGCACTCCTGCTTGTTAGCTGGGATTTGACGTATTAAAATAGCTCCTTGGCACACTCTCCCTCAGAATCCATCCTGAATAAATCGGCCTTTTCTGTGTGCGCGCGAAGCCCTGCGGCAACTCCGTCCTGCATCCAAACGAAGCTTGAATATATGCATTTGTTTCTGCTTCGTATTTGTTAGTCAAATTGCTCCAAGTTCAGACTGCGAGAGCTCCGGGGGCAGGGCGCTATCCTGACGCCCAAGCTGCTCTACGAAGCACCGTGTTGCACAGTTCTTTGCGGATCAGCAGGTCGCTTTTCCATCCCGAATCCTGTCCAGGACTCAACAGAGAGAAGCCGGATGTTGTCTCCAGATTCACAAAGCTAAGAGCATAACGCACACTCAGGAATTGCCTGCACCGCGCAAAGCTGGGCCTGAATTCTGGGTGCGTCCACGAGGGAGCTGACAACAATAGCAATTAATAATAATTATAATAATAATGTTCCAACAGAACATTAAAAACGCAATAAAACATCAAATATTAAAAACTTCCCTAAAGAGGGCTGCCTTCAGATGTCTTCTAAAAGTCAGAGAGTTGTTTATTTCCTTGACATCTGCTGGGAGGGTGTTCCACAGGGCGGGTGCCACCACCAAGAAGGCCCTCTGCCTGGTTCCCTGTAACCTCATTTCTCACAGGGAGGGAACCACCAGAAGGCTCTCGGAGCTGGACCTCAGTGTCCGAGCTGAACGATGGGGGTGGTGACACTCCTTCAGTTATACTGGACTGATGCCGTTTAGGGCTTTCAAGGTCAGCACCAACACTTTGAATTGTGCTCGGAAACGGACTGGGAGGCAATGTAGATCTCTCAGGACCGGTGTTATGTGGTCTCGGCGGCCACTCCCAGTCCCCAGTCTAGCTGCCTCATTCTGGATTAATTGCAGTTTCCGGGTCACCTTCAAAGGTAGCCCAACGCAGAGCGCATGGCAGTAGTCCAAGCGGGAGATAACCAGAGCATGCACCACTCTGGCGAGACAGTCTGCCCACTCTTACGTGTAGCCAAAAATAGTAAACGCAGGATTCTTCGGGCGGAGAGGAGGAGACATGGCAAATGTTGCATGCCCTGAACACCACACTTGCAAGAGGCCCTGTAGGACCTGGGAGAGACCAGGGTTCAAATCCCAACTCGGCCATGAAGCTCCCTGGGTGACCCTGGGCTGCCTCTCAGCTTGGGAATATCCCTGGCAGGAGGCGATGCCCAGCCCCTGCTAGAGTTTGGGAATGGGCACGCCTGTCTTTTGCCTGCCAAGGTAGGGCACAGTGGATATCTGCATGTGGACACACGGCTTTGCAAACACTGGGTACAATAAAGCTTGCCTTCACGTTCTGGTGGTGTCATTGTTGGAAGCTGGAGAAAGTCAACATTTCGCCAGCTGGTTTCAGGAAGCATGGGGAGTCGGGAAACAAACGCCAGAGAATCGTTTCCGTACAAAAAGCTGCTCAAAGCATGTCAACATTACGAGTCCAGGGGAATCAGGAGAAAAAACAGCCTGGAAAGATCAAAGTCTGCTAGCGGATCATTTAGGCTTAAACGCTTGATGGGAGCGGCTGCAAATACAGAAAGGCCCCTGGGATGCAGAATTCTGCAAAACCATTAATGTGACAATGTACTGTTTCACGGAGAGAGGCCTTTTTGTGTGACCATGGTTCTTGCCAGAAGACACCCCGGGATCTGGAAGGCGTAGCAGTTAAGCGTGTCAGGCTACGACCTGGGAGACTAGGGTTCAAATCCCCATACTCGGTCACAAAGCTCACCGGGCGACCTGGGGGGCCAGTCGCCATCTCTCAGCCTAACCTACCTCGCAGGGTTGTTGTGGGGATCAAATGGGGGGGGAACCACATACACCACCTTGAGATCCTTGGAGGGAAAAGGTGGGATATCAGTGCAACAAACGGATGAAAATAAATAGTCAAGGCTCGCACATTTACAAGCGCCCTTTGCAGAATCAAACCATGGGGTATTCAGTCCGGACTTCAACAACCTGTTGCGCTGTCCAGATGTCTCAGACCACAACTTCTATCAATCCTAGCTTGTGGCGTTGTGGTGGCTGCAGTTTATGGGAGTTGGTGGTATTATAATAATAATAATAATAATAATAATAATAATAATAATAATAATAATTTATGATTGCCTGCTGAGGGCGTGAAGAACCCTGCCCTTGCCTCTTTCCACCTGGCTTGGGACGGGGCCTGACAGGCTTCACAAGGACTGCAGCTGCTTTTAAATTGTTTTTAATTTTTATCTGTGTTGTTTTAAATGAGACCAACCTATCTGTGAGCCCTGGAAGACCTGTGCCCTGCCTTGCCGGCCCTTTCCCATCTGGCCTGGGAGAGTGGAGTGCGGACTGACTCCAGCTACAAAAGCTGAACCTGTTGAACAGATTCTCAGGCTGGAGTATTGTTTCCGGGGGGTTGAGAGAGCTTGTTGCTGTTATTGATATTACTGTTGTATCCTTAGTTTTAGATCTTACGATTTACGTGGAAATTGTTCCCATTTGGTTGTGTACTTTTTGATGTGTTTGATTGATTGTTTATGACTTCTGTTATGTTTGCAATTCTGTAAATCTTGTCATGTTAAGCTGCCTTGAGCATGCAGTGGTACCTCGGGTTATGTTAGCTTTGGGTAACGTAATTTCGAGTTACAAATGCGGCAAACCCGGAAGTTTATACTTCCAGGTTTCACCGCACACAAATGTGCAGAAGTGCTCTATTGCGCGGCACGTGCGCAGAGGTGGCGCCTCCGGATACGGACTCTTCGGGGTAAGTATGGACCCCCGGGATGAATTAAGTTCGTACCCAGAGGGATCTCTACCCATCTCTGAAGGCACTCCAAGGTCTCTCATTAAGGTAGGCCAGCAGCGTTCTTGCAGACCCTGATTGCAATCTACGTTCTTGTGCCATTAGAGCAGGGGTAGGCAACTGAAGGCCCATGGGCCGGATGCGGCCCAATCGCCTTCTTAATCCGGCCCATGGACGGTCCAGGAATCAGCGTGTTTTTACATGAGTAGAATGAGTGCTTTTATTTAAAATGCATCTCTGGGTTATTTGTGGGGCATAGGAATTCGTTTATTCCCCCCCCCCCCAAAAAAATCCAGCCCACCACATGGTCTGAGGGACGGTGGACCGGACCACGGCTGAAAAAGGTTGCTGACCCCTGCATTAGAGAAAAGGAGGAGGAACGCAAGCGTCTAGACAGGTGAGGGTGAGGGGCTGGGAAAGAGGAAAGCTGCCATTTTAACTGTTGTTAAACTGCACACCCTTCCACCCCAGTTATTAGAAAGGTTACAGGTTCCGTGAAGAAAGTCATTTGAGACTATCAACTTCCTGAAATGCGGGCGGCACGCTCTCTCTTTTTGCTTCCACTCTGCTGTTTAACCAAGCAAGTCATAACCGTGATGTGTGGCCTTTTTCTTCCTCTTCTTCAAATGCCACAAGTTATGTTAGCATTAAAAAAATAGAGAGTGAAAGTTACTAGAATAACATTACCAGCGCTTTCCAGAAGGGAAATAAGGTCCCCAAACCGAAGCAGAAAGATCGTTTGCAGAAAGACTTTTGATTTCCACACACATTCTCCTCCTGTGTTGAGCTACTGCTGCAAAACTTAGCAGTCCTGGAAGTAACCTATTTATCTGGGCCACGCAAAAGAAAAATTCGGCTTCAAACGATCATCGTTGTTCTGAGCAGTCCAAACAGATATTCTCTCCCCCCCTTTATGTCACCATATATCGTACAATAAAGCAAAGCTTTCCATGAGACACTGCGCACACCAAATGCACAAAGGCTGTGAGGCTCAAGAACTCACTTCTCATCACTCCACAAGATATGGCAGCGGCAAGGTACACAGTCCTTTAAAAAATATATTCCCTTTCTTGAGAACAGCAAACGTTTACTTGTTGCCGAAGAGAAAAAGCAACAAGCAAATAAAATCCTGTGCTGGGGGAAGAGGCCTGACAACTAGAGGGATATACAGTACTTAGCAAGACAAAAAAACCTCTGTGTTGCAATCTTCAAACAGAAACCAGCATACCTCAACATACAATATTCATATGACCACTGCTCCTTGAAAACTTCCATTGTATGTTGAGGTATGCTATTATTTTTCATTATTATATTGGCGCTATGTTTTATTGTATTATGTATATTTACATTACATGTATTGTTTTCATGGATTACTGTGATACATGTCCATGCAGGTTTTTAGTTGTTTATTTGTTTATCTATATTTTACAGTTATTATATGCTGAGGAAGACGTACACGAAACAGTGTCAATACCGTCCGTTGTCTTTCTGTTATTATACAAGAAAAAAATATACACTTCTTTCATTGGCCATCGTGTTGCTCGTTTTTGGTTTCAACTAGAGGGATATGACAGAGGGATATGACAGAAAGCTAATGTAATGCCAGCCTAGTCTGCACATCGCACTAGGACAAACCTTTTTTATTTTATTTTTTGCAACGTAGTTTTTATTCATTTTCATCTTTAAACTGTTTAACACGGTTGCATTGAGATATGCCTTTATTTACATCAGAGCACGGGGCATGCAACAATGGCAAAAAATTGAATATAAACGACTCTAAACACTCAAGACTAAAGTTTCTGAATATATTAACAAAGTTGTGTCAGAATGTATATACCAAAATTACAGCTATTACAGTGGTACCTTGTGTTACGGACAGGATCCGTTCCGGAGGCCTGTCCGTAACATGAAACACCCGAAACTCGAAGCGCTGCGTCTGCGCAGGCGCGTGGCACGAGTTGGCGCTTCTGCGCATGCGCGATTTGGTGCTTCTGCGCATGTGCGAGCGGCGAAACCCGGAAGTAACCCATCCGGGTTGCCGCGGGAAGCAACACAAAAAGACACAACATGAAGCGGACGCAACACGAGGTATGACTGTACATGTATGCAATTATTTATAGTAACGTATAGAAATGGTGCATATAGACCATAAGTAAAATGTATTTTGTATAGGAATTTACAGGAAGGGGGAGGGGGCAGGAAAATGGTCACTGGGAGTTGAACCTGGGCCCCCCCCCCCTGCATGCAAGGCAGCTGGTCTACCTCTGAGCCGCATCCCTGCAAACTTCTGAATCCACGGAACCTTACATCTGTTTTGTATTTTCAGCGGTGCTGCTTTCCGGCTGGGTTTGCAAGCTGCGAAGGTGGCTGGCGTAGATTCTTCCTGACACGGCTATGCAAAGTGGAATGAAGCCTGGGGTGATGTTTGGGAATCTGTGGCCTCAAGAAACCAAAGGCTTGATGCGCCCAAGGTTCTGGATACTCCTTCTACAAATAAATAAATAAGATTGCCACAGTCCAATCCAAGCTGGATGACCATCCTTCTCAACCTGAACAGGCTTTGTGTTTCATGCAATGAAACATCGTCTTCCCTCCCTTTATCTCTCTCCCCCCCCAACCAGGGTGGGTAAAAATCAATGTGTTTTTAAATTTTATTTTTTTTTAAATCAGATTTTTTTAAAAAAATTAAAATCGGATTTTGTGATTTAAATTGGATTTTTAAAATAAAATGCTTTTGGAGGAAAAAATCTTTCTAAAGATAGTTTTCTATTTAAGTTACAAAGGCTATTCATCAGGAAATAAGGATTTGTTTTAAGTTTTTCATGTGTACTAAAATCTGAAGTATACCTGAAGGAGCATCTCCACCCCCATCGATCTACCTGGACACTGAGGTCCAGTGCCGAGGGCCTTCTGGCGGTTCCCTCCCTGCGAGAAGCCAAGTTACAGGGAACCAGGCAGAGGGCCTTCTCGGTGGTGGCACCCGCCCTGTGGAACACCCTCCCTTCAGATGTCAAAGAGAACAACAACTATCAGACCTTTAGAAGACATCTGAAGGCAGCCCTGTTTAGGGAAGCTTTTAATATCTGAAGGACTATTGCATTTGAATATTTTGTTGGAAGCCGCCCAGTGTGGCTGGGGAAACCCAGCCAGATGGGCGGGGTAGAAATAATAAATTATTATTACTATTATTATAAGTCTCCGTTGTGTAATCCTTGGGAGTCTTCAGCAAAGCAACACACATTTTTAAAGGCAAGGCGAGTGTCCCTGCGAAGTGGCAGCCACCATAAGCTCCCACTATGTGCAGCAATTTCTCTTTGACATGCACCCATTAAGTGCAAATTTCCCACTCGCTAACTTGCGGCATTCCAGCACTCGGGCGCTTTCCGCCCGCTTGCTTGAAAGAAGCATTTTATAACGTAGCGCTAATGCAATCATTGTAAAACGGTGGTGCATGAGAAGCGTTTGGGCAGATATTGGTACCGGGTTCCGTTTCTAGCTGCTGGGGAGACCGTAAACATGGGCAAAATGCCCAAGCGAGTTTCTTGGCTACACTGCAAAGTGCTTTGGGAAACAGTGGTGCAGAATTCCTGCATTTGCAGGGGTCGTGATGGATTAGATGACACTTCTAATTCAAAGGAGGGGAGGGGACAATATTCTGGCCAGGCCACGTTCAGAGTGCTGCGTCCAGGGGTACCTTGGTTCTCAAACGCCTTGGTACTCAAACAACTTGGAACCTGAACACTGCAAACTCAGAAGTAAGTGTTCCGGTTTGCGAACTTTTTTAGGAAGCCAAACGTGCTCCGTTTTGAGTGCCACACTTCCGTTTTGAGTGTTACGCTGAGGTCTGTCTGTTTTTGCTATTTATTTTGCGTTTTTGCGGCTTTTTTTGTTTTATTTTTGCGACTGTGTGGAACCCAGCTGAGCTACTGATGGATTGATTTGTGTGACTGCAGTACATTGTTTACTGCTTTTATTTTATGGATCAGTGGTCTCGTTAGAGAGCAAAATTCATAGTTAAATTGCTGTTTTAGGGGTTGCTTTTAAAAGTCTGGAACAGATCCATCCATTTTGCATTACTTTCTATGGGAAAGAGCGCCTTGGTTTTGGAACGCTTTGGTTTTGGAACGGACGTCCGGAACGGATTAAGTTTGAGAACCAAGGGACCACTGTAAGTGCTGTTTGACAGCAGAACAGGTTACAATGGGACGTGGCAGACTCTCCTTTTCTGGATGGGCCTCTAACTTGGGGGATGCTGTAATTGCAAGACTCCTGTAGCTGCAGATTCTGCACTGATCAAGGGAAGGGAAGAGATGGCCATTCAGATTCCTTCCATTGGTCTAGCGCTAAGAGATCTCCTGGTCGGCCTTTAGGGTCTCACAAAACGCAGCCAAGGCACGATGTCATTTGTGTGCTTGCTTCTGGCAGCAAAAGCAAAGACTTTAAAGGGCTTTTGAGGCTCAGGGTTAGGCAAGGGAAGGGCAGGGATATTTTTTGGTAATTGGGTTAAGGCAGGGGTAGGCAACCTAAGGCCCGGGGGCTGGATGCAGTCTAATCGCCTTCTCAATCCGCCCCAGACAGTCCAGGAATCAGCGTGTTTTTACACGAGTAGAATGTGTCCTTTTATTTAAAATGCATCTCTGGGTTACTTGTGGGGCCTGCCTGGTGTTTTTACATGAATGTATGCTTTTATTTCTCTCCTGTGCCCTGGTTGCTCTCACCCCGGGTCCTTGGTGGAGGGGTAGGGCAAGATAAAAAAGAGACAGCGTTGTGCAGCGGTTAGAGTGGGAGACCAGGGTTCGAGTCCTTGCTTGGCAGCGTCTGAAATTCGCCAGGCACATTTTGCACCTGGCTGTCGTGTCAGGATAGCAGCTGATGTCTCCACCATTTGGAGGTGCATGTCTGGGGACCCGTGGATCTGGCCTGTTTTCACACACTAACAACACATCCTGTAGAAGCCTCTAAGTTTTTTTTACATGAGTAGAATGTGTCCTTTTATTTCAAATGCATCTCTGGGTTATTTGTGGGGCGCATAGGAATTCGTTAATCCCCCCCCCCCAAATATAGTCCGGCTCCCCACATGGTCTGAGGGATGGTGGACCGGCCCACGGCTGAAGAAGGTTGCTGACCCCTGGATTAAGGTGTTTTTGTCTATTATCTACTCAAAGGCATGAGGGCGTCCTCAGTTTCACAGTTCCATAAGAGGGAGCTCCAATTTCTTCGGAGGTCGGCTGCGGAAGAACAGAGCCACTAACGCAGAACAGGAGGGAGGCAGACATCAAAGGAGTTGATCAATAAATGGATTAGAAGCTTTAGTTGATTTAAGGGCAAACTTGCTTCTTGCTTTGTGGCTATTTCTGTTCTGGTGTGTAAATACACAGCAGGTAACAAGAACGACGACAAAAACAAACATTATTTCTACCGGCCAAGTGGCAGGTCTTTATTAAGTCTCGAGTCATCTGAAAAAGGCACCTATATTGAGATTTCGATAAAAGGACGTTTATTTGATCAATCGGTCGAGAGGCAGATCGACAAAGCGCTGCTTTTAATCAGTTGCTATCCTTGCACAGGCCTTAGACCAAGCTGTGCTTTAGGGGAAAGGATGGAGTTCAGCAGTGGAGCACCTCTGTTTTGCATGCAGATGGTTCCAGGTTCAACCTCCAGGTAGGGCTGGGAATATACTCTGTTTGAAGTCCTGAAAAGCGGAGTCCGTGCAGACATTGCTGGGCCAAGGTCAGGAGCCGGAATCACGAGCAGCTCCGCAATAAACAACACTGGTGTCAGTGAAGTTAGCTCTTTTTGTTCAAGGAAACCAAAGCAGCGCAGGCCTAGTGGTCACAGCAACTCTTCCTAGTAGGTCTTTCTCCAATGAGGAAGTGGCAAGGACTGAAGGTCCCTGCCTTCCCACCGCTCCCTAGGTCTCCTCCCCAAGCAGCCCGAGGCTCCACCATCTTGTCTCTCTTTGCTCCACTAGCTTCATGTCTCTCTTCGTGTTCTGGGAGATCAGGGGGGAAGGGAGCTGGTCGCAGCAGGAGGGGGAGACTCCCTGGATTCTTTAGCCTTTCTCCACTCTGGACCTCCTCTGCTTCTGCCTCTGGTGCTAGACTGCTCTCTGCCGCAGCCTCTTCCTGCTCACTAAACCCTGTTGCCTCTTCTCCTTCAGACACTCCCTCCTCCTCCCCCTCCTTGGCGTTGTCCCACCATCACTCCCCGGGCTCTGAGCCTTCTTCCCTTGGGGGTTCCCCAGCTGGTGCCTCCCACCACATATCTGCATCCAGCCGGTCCCTGGCAGCCAGGAGGACAAATGGTCTGATCCAGCGTAAGGCAGCTTCCTATGTCCTGGTGCTACCTGGAGGTGCTCTTCTCCATGCAAAACATTTTCTCTACCACGGAGCAACAGCTCCACCTGGAACAGAAAGGGGGAAAGGAAACAGAGGGCAAAGAAGGAAGCGGGCAGTCTTATCTTGGTGGGTCTCAAACCAAGAGGTGCTCTTCTCCCAAGCCCACCTTCCCAGCACATTCACACTCCTGTCTGAGTGACATCTAAGCTGGTTTGGTGATGTCCACAGAATGGAAGGTGATGTGCTTACAACAGGGAGCTGGCTTCATGCACCAGGCCCGTCAGCAGACCAGAGAGGTCTACAAACACAACACGAAGGCTGGCAACATCAACCCTGCTGTGTGGGAATCCCTTGTGGACGACTGCAGTGCCTGGAGAGAGACATTCAGGTCCCACATCCACAGCAGTGACCAGAGGAGGAATGACCATGGGGAGGAGCACAGAGAGAAGAAACGCCCTGGCGCATCTGCAGCAGCACAACCGGGCGCCTACCTCTGCCCCGGCTGCAACAAAACATGTCTCTCCCCTATATGTCTCTACAGCCACAGCAGGCTCTGCAACAGTTTGAGTTCACCCCTGATGGTGCACTCTTCCTATCTCCAGAGGCAGATGGATGCCAGTAACATGGAGGAAATGATAGAAAACGATATCCAAAACGAACAAAATCTGCATTTTTATTACCCTGACAATAAGTACAGAAGCTGGGATATCCTAAGGTGGTAAGGTCCAACTAATACTTTGCCCAGGAGCTTTAACCCCTGATGATCTCTTCCCCACCTTTCAGCAGGTATTACCAAAGTAAAAGCAAGCAGATTGGCAGATCTGGGTAACCCTTTAGCTTCCAGGAGCCATGCCAGAGGTCATCGTTACGCTTTTAGTTGGAAGTGATGTTCCCACCCTGAAAGCAGAGCTGCCTATTCTCTCAGATCACTGAAATCCTGCACTGAAATCCTGTTTAATCATATCCCCCTTGCAGGCTGAATTCTTGCATTCCAAGTTTTAATTTGCGTACACCACCCCAGGAATACGATTGAAGGGTGGTATGAAAGCATCTACGGTTGCAAGACAGATCCCGCTTCCTCCCCAAAAGACAGCCTGGAACCAATTTTCCAAGGTAATCGCCGTTCCCAGAACCAAATGGCCGTTCCCAGAACCAAATCCCAGCAGTTCTTAACAGGGAACATTTGCACCGCGACCCGATGACTCACCGAAGGCCGTTACAGGAACCACCCTCCGAAAGACACGTCGGGGCCATTTGGCAGCCCCACGGTGCCTGTCTGCTCAGCGGCAGCATTGAGGAAACAGAAGAGGAAGAGCTGCAATTGCACCGCACGGCCGTGTCCGATTTCAAAATACCAGCATCGGTTTCATAACATTTCATTCATTCAGAACTGCGCTTGCTGGAGATGAGAGTCATTGCGGCCAGACAAAAGCCAGGCACTGCGGGATGTCGGGGGGGAGAAATGCGGAGCTCATCGAGCGATGGGAGAGGAGGGGAAGTAACATGGCAAAAGCATCGTGAGCCACACAGGGCAGCTTTCCTTACCTAGCAAACTCCCAGGGCAATTGTGCGGTGCTTCGTGATGCTCTCAGTGTGCACTCAAAGTGTCCCACCTTCCAACCTTTTCGAAATGCTTGACCTACTTTTATAATAATAATAATAATAATAATAATAATAATAATAATAATAATAATTTATTATTTGTACCCCGCCCATCTGGCCGGGTCTCCCCAGCCACTCTGGGCGGCTTCCAACAAATATCAAAATACATTAAACTATCACAGATTAAAAACTTTCCTAAACAGGGCTGCCTTCAAGTATTTTCTAAAGGTCATGTAGTTGTTTATCGCTTTGACCTCTGATGATGGGCATTCCACAGGGTGGGTGCCACCACCGAGAAGGCCCTCTGCCTGGTTCCCTGTAGCTTTGCTTCTCGCAGTGAGGGAACCGCCAGAAGGCCCTCGGAGCTGGATCTCAGTGTCTACGCCAGTGATGGCTAACCTTGACACTCCAGATCATAGAATCATAGAATCATAGAATCATAGAGTTGGAAGAGACCACAAGGGCCATCCAGTCCAACCCCCTGCCAAGCAGGAAACACCATCAAAGCATTCCTGACAGGTGGCTGTCAAGCCTCTGCTTAAAGACCTCCAAAGAAGGAGACTCCACCACACTCCTTGGCAGCAAATTCCACTGTCGAACAGCTCTTACTGTCAAGAAATTCTTCCTAATGTTTAGGTGGAATCTTCTTTCTTGTAGTTTGAATCCATTGCTCCGTGTCCGCTTCTCTGGAGCAGCAGAAAACAACCTTTCTCCCTCCTCTGTTTTGGGACAACTCCCATCATCCCTGACCACTGGTCCTGTTAGCTAGGGATGATGGGAGTTGTAGTTCCAAAACATCTGGAGTGTCAAGGTTAGCCATCACTGGTCTACGCATATCTACGCATGTTCCACAGAAAAATACTGCAACCCCCTGTCCGTCCACAAACAGCTCCGTCCCCTTTCAAGGCATGCACACACAAAAGTTAATTTATATTCTACGGTCCACATTTATATTCTACAGTCCATGTTGAGATCCACCAAGGAGGCTCTTCTCAGCCCCCCTGGCCCAAGGAATTACGCACAATGCAGGGAACAGGGTGAGGGGCTCCTCTGTGGCCGTGCCACACTAATGGAACTTCTTCCCTTCCGAAATCCAGCTGGCACTCTATTTGCTGCTAGTGAGACACCAGCTCAGAATGCGGTTATTTAGCCACGCCTTTGCTCAACTGAAATTCTTAATCCAGTTTTCAATGGCTTCTGCTTATTTCTTATTTGCAAATAGACTGTTATACAGTGGTACCTCTGGATGCGAACGGGATCCGTTCCGGAGCCCCGTTCGCATCATGAGCAGAACGCATCATGAAGTGTCGCATCTGCGCATGTGCGCAATGCGATTTGGCGCTTCTGTGCATGACATCATTTTGCGTGTCTGCGCATGCGCGAACCCGAAGTAACCCATTCCAGTGCTTCCGGGTTTGGCGCATTAGCAAATATCTCTCTGTGTGTGTATTATATACAGTATGTGAGATATAGATACAGTGGAACCTCGGTTTTCGAACGTAATCCGTTCCGGAAGTCCGTTCAATATCCGAAACGTTTGAAAACCGAGGATCAAAGGGCTGGCTGCAAAGTCAATGGGAAAAAAATGAAAAACGCGCTCCAGAAGCCGTTTGACTCCCAAGGTGCGTTCGGAAACAGAAGCATTCACTTCTGGGTGTCAGGTTCTCTTATTGGTTGTTCAATAGTAATACCAAGCCATCTTGTCTTTAAGTCTCTTTATTTAGTGCAAAGCTATTTACAGTGCAGAGTTCAGTTTATCATGTCTGCTCAGTCACTAGCAGAATCCGGAAGTGCCTCCCTCCTGTTTTGGCACCAACACCAAAGCCTCGGCATCCTGAATTGCCGCCTTCTCTACGTGATATATGCGCCGGAACTGACGCTTCCCCCTCCGAGCGAGTCTGCTGGGTGGTGTCAGGTCTCTCAGCAACTCCCTGGACACCTGGCACTCCCTGGCTCCCAGCCACTAACTGCTCCTCCCCCAAAACGGGACTCCCAGATTCACTCGAAGATTAACACAGGCTGCGGGTCCCTGTATGCACTCAGAGCTGGACTGGCAGGGGTGGTCAGATCCCTGACACTGGGGTTTTGGCGTTTGGCTTCTGAAGCATTCGGCAGCCAAGATGTATGAAAACCAAGGTTTGACTGTATAAAGATATATCCCTGCACATACATTTGTACCATGCTCTGTATTTTTTAGGACAGAGTTGTTAATAATTATATACCGATTTACACACACCCCTATGTATTGTGACCTAACAGCGACATAAACACTAGATCACCCTTTGCTAACTTCTGCTCTTCAGGAGTTCTGGACTACAACTCCCAAATGCGTTGGCGGAGTCTCGTGGGAACTGTAGTTCACAACATCTGGAAGGTGACCAGACTGGTGAAGACTGCACTCCATGTTTCCTGCATTTCCTGCCTAGCTCCTCCCCGTTCCCCAAGGCTACGGACAGAAAAGGAGCTCTGAAGGATATTCTGAAGGATGATAAACGTCCAGGCTCTTAAGAAAAGGAGGAGTTCCGAGACTAAATATATCATTGTGCGCCCAACCCGGCAGCTGCCTCCAATTTTCGCTGGCACTTTGGGGTCGCTGCATGACTGTGCGAGCAAGAGAATACAATGTCAAAACATAATGGGGGCTGCCTGCCTCAGTTTATAATAAATCTCAGGCTGAGCACAGGAGTTTTAGACGATCAATTAAAAGTTGGACAGAACTAAAACACAATAGTTGCAAACTCGGGTGATGCATCCAGGCTGCAGGCGAGAGAATTTGCCTCCTACTTGAGGGAAAGGATAATGCGTCTTTAAGAAAGTGTAATAAAAATAAGCTTTAAAAAAAAAAATCTGACCTACTTACTGAAACCTCATTTTAGTTATCTTTAAGGAGATGGTAGCGGCGGCGTCTGCTGACGTCCGAGAGCCAACAAAGAGCCACACACTCTATCTGTGCTACTGGCTCAACCGCCACAGCGGTTCCAAGGAATCTCTTGCGGAATTAAGAGGCCCCAAACCTCCTTGGGAAAGAGGTGCATTACCAGGCCTGCGAACGTTAATAAAATGTAGATCAGGCATAGGCAAACTCGGCCATCCAGAGTTTTGGGACTACAACTCTCATCATCCCTGACCACTGGTCCTGCTAGCTACAGATGATGGGAGTTGAAGTCCCAACACATCTGGAGGGCCGAGTTTGCCTATGCTGATGTGGTAATAATAATATCATAATAATTTATTATTTGTACCCCGCCCATCTGGCTGGGTCTCCCCAGCCACTCTGGGCGGCTTCCAAGCAAATATTAAAATACATTAACATGTTACAGATTAAAAACTGTATCTCAGTGTCCGGGCTGAATGATGGCGGGTGGAGACGCTCCTTCAGGTATACTGGACCGAGGCCATTTAGGGCTTTAAAGGTCAGCACCACACTTTGAATTGTGCTCGGAAACGTATTGGGAGCCAGTGTAGGTCTTTCAAGACCGGTGTTATGTGGTCCGGCGGCTGCTCCCAGGCACCAGTCTAGCTGCCGCATTTTGGATTAGTTGTAGTTCCGGGTCACCTTCAAAGGTAGCCCCACGTAGAGCGCATTGCAGTAGTCCAAGCGGGAGATAACCAGAGCATGCACCACTCTGGTGAGACAGTCCGCGGGCAGGGAGGGTCTCAGCCTGCGTACCAGATGGAACTGGCAGACTGCTGCCCTGGACACAGAATAACCTGCGCCTCCATGGACAGCTGTGAGTCCAAAATGACTCCCAGGCTGCGCACCTGGTCCTTCAGGGGCACAGTTACCCCGTTCAGGACCAGGAGTCCCCCACACCCGCCCGCACCCTGTCCCCCAAGAACAGTACTTCTGTCTTGTCAGGATTCAACCTCAATCTGTTAGCCGCCATCCATCCTCAACCGCCTCCAGGCACTCACACAGGACCTTCACCACCTTCACTGGTTCTGATTTGAAAGAGAGGTAGAGCTGGGTATCATCCGCATACTGATGAACACCCAGCCCAAACCCCTGATGATCTCTCCCAGCGGCTCATATAGATATTAAAAAGCATGGGGGAGAGGACAGACCCTGAGGCACCCCACACGTGAGAGCCCAGGGGTCTGAACACTCATCCCCCACCACCACTTTCTGAACACGGCCCAGGAGGAAGGAGCGGAACCACTGTATAACAGTGCCCCAGCTCCCAACCCCTCTAGGCGGTCAGAAGGGATGTTATGGTCGATGGTGTCAATGGTGGTGCCTGCCCTGTGGAATATCCTCCCATCAGATGTCAAAGAAATAAACAACTATCTGACTTTTAGAACACATCTGAAGGCAGCCCTGCTTAGGGAAGTTTTGATGTTTTATTATTTTTTCTGTTAGAAGCTGCCAGGAGTGCCTGCGGCAACCAATTAGATGGGCAGGAGTGTGGTGGTGGTGATGATAATTTGTTGGGAAGAACTAAAGCAATGGTTCCCAAAACAGGTGTACTCCCCTTTGGGCATGGTGGATCTGCTAGACAGGGTGCCACTGCTACGGGGCAACGGAGAGCCCCAGAGGTGCTGGACTTTGAAAAGCTGGACTTTGAAATCTGCTATCACTGGATCAAGCTCATCCCTGTCGTTGAATTAGTTACCTAAATAGTTTTCAATGGATGTTGAATAAAGGTGCAATGAACTGTGTCTGTTTTGAATTTTACTGTGTTATTATCTTCCTTAACGGGTTGTGCAAACTGCTGTTCTGAGTGGTGTTTTTTTATAGGGTAGGCTACAAAGGAGACGAGTTTACGGAACTATGGTAGTCACTGAACCAAAGCGTTGCAAAGCTATTACAGCGGTCCCTTGGTTCCAAAACTTAATCCATTCCGGAAATCCATTCCAAAACCAAGCGTTCCAAAACCAAGGCGCGCTTTCCCCATAGAAAGTAATGCAAAACGGATTAATCTGTTCCAGACTTTAAAAGCAACCCATCAAACAGCAATTTACATGAATTTTACTATCTAACGAGACCACTGATCCATAAAATGAAAGCAATAAACAATGTACTGCAGACACACAATCAATCAATAGTTGAACCGGTTCCACAGTCACAAAAACAAAAAAGAGCCACAAAAGCAAAAACCCAAAATAAATAGCAAAAACAGACAGCGTAACACTCAAAATGGAAGTGTGGCACTCAAAATGGAAGCGTAACACTCAAACGGAGCATGTTTGGCTTTCCCAAAAAAGTTCGCAAACCGGAACACTTACTTCCAGTTTTGCAGTGTGTGAGTTCCAAGTTGTTTGAGTACCAAGGCATCTGAGAACCAAGGTACCCCTGTATTCTACTGCTCACGTAGACGGAAATCAAGCCCACAGGATCTATTCCCCAGCCCTCGAAAGACCCCCGAGGCCCACCTGCTGGAGCCACCTGCACCTCTGGCTCCACCTCCGGCCAGGGGTTTGTTCTCAGTACCAGAACTGAGCTCGCAGCTCTTCCATGCAAAAATCCATTCCTGGTTTCCCCACAAGCTCGCTTCATTTTATCAACCCCGTTTCCAAGAAAAAAAATGTTTTTGCTATGGTTAAAACAATGGGGTTGTTTCCCCCCCCCCCCCAGAAATCCTTGGTGGTCAAATGCAAAACACTAGCAGATTCCTGTCTACTTTCTGGACACGCCCCCCCCCATGGACCACCTACGATTTCTGTACCCCATTATCTCAGTTACCCTCACAACAAATCTGTCGGTGCAAGAGTGCCACATTTAGGAGGCAGGGAAAGGAAATCCTGCTTAAGGACATCCATTGGGCTCAAACAAAAACAAAGAGTCGGTTTTTTAAAAAACAAACAAACCATTGCGCAGCACCAGCCCTGAAGGGAGCCGGGAAATATCTGATCATCTGGAAGCAAGTCATGGCGTAGCGCTTGGGTGATATCGCTTTCTGTACTCTGCCTCCCAACCTTCCTGTGTCAATACATCTCCACAGCGGCTGTTTGAACAGGGTTTAATAATAAACAGATTTGAACAAGCCCAAGAATAAGAAGCAGAGGCAGAGCTCAGGGCGGAAGACGAGCGCAAGAGGCTCAAACGAGAGGGGGGGTGGTCAGTAAAACCCAGCTCTCCGATGGATAGGGACTTCTCTCTCTCTCTCTGCCAAGCTGCAAATATTTCATTTAGAACACTGGAACCTCGGAAGTCGAACGTCATCCGTTCCGGAAGACTGTTCAAGTTCCGAAACGTTCAAATTCCAAGGTGCGGCTTCCGATTGGCTGACAGATAGGCTTTTTGAAGACCGGAAGCCGTGTCGGATGGTCAGGTTAAGAACTCCGCTAACCCAGAAATAATGCTTCAGGTTAAGAACTTTGCTTCAGGATAAAAATCATAAATTGTGCCATCTGGCGGCACAGTGGCAGTGGGAGGCCCCATTAGCTAAAGTGGTGCTTCAGGTTAAGAACAGTTTCAGGTTAAGAACGGACCTCCGGAACGAATTAAGTACTTAACCCGAGGTACCACTGTATTATTATTTATTTATACCCCGCCCATCTGGCTGGGCTTCTCCAGCCACTCTGGGGCGGCTTCCAACACAATATTAAAATACAATAATCTATTAAACATTAAAAGCTTCCCTAAACAGGGATGCCTTCGGATGTCTTCTAAAAGTCTGAAAAGCGTTCGAAAACCGGAACATGCAACACGAAAGCTCATACCAAGAACAAACTTAGTTGGTCTCTAAGGTGCTACTGGAAGGAATTTTTTATTGTTTATTTTGTTTCACCTGCATAAATGCTCATGCCGCTCAGATATTGGGTGTGGTTTGCAACGATATTCTTGGATATGGTACTCCTAAGGACTTCTGTGTGCAGTGGGGCCCTTTTTTATTACTGTACAGCCCCCCCTTACAGTCCTCGGGCATTTTCAGGAGGAAAAACGCAAGTCATTAAAGAGTCCAGTTCATAAAGTAGCTTAATAGCCAGATCTCCAAGGGAGAGGCACTGTGTTAGCATCTTTGCTGGATACACCAGGCTGGTTTAATTGTTATGCAAATTACACTTGCTAGGCCATCAACTTCTCTTAATGGGCCATTCATCACAGCAAAGTTTTCTTTGAAGGAAGCAGCTGCTCTCTCCCTCAGAGGTCCCCCAAAACATCTTAGGTTTCAAAAAGCAGCGGAATTGCCCTGAGTAAAACAAAAATAAATAAATAGGAGAAATCTCAAACTCATTCCACAGCCCCTATGCATGGAGGGAAGGTAACTAACCATAAATAGAGTAAAGGTTGCTAACAGCCGGATTCACAAGTCAGTTAGTCCAAACTACCTTGGCAAACCTGTAGCCATGCTGGCCTTTGGAAAATGCTAGAGACCCACATTGGGAAAATGCATTTACAGCGGTACCTCGGGTTACAGACGCTTCAGGTTACAGACTCTGCTAACCAGAAATAGTACCTCGGGTTAAGAACTTTGCATCAGGGTGAGAACAGAAATGGAGGCCCCATTAGCTAAAGTGGTACCCCAGGTTGAGAACAGTTTCAGGTTAAGAACGGACCTCCGGATGAAGTCGGTGATGATACATTGGGCAAAAGACTTTGGTTATAATATCATGCTAGATGACTGGGAGAAATTATGGAAGGAAGAATGAAATTTACTGCATGCATGCACTAAAAGAAAATATGTTTAAAATGATGTATAGATGGTACATTACACCGGTCAAACTAGCGAATATATATAAGACTGATTATAAGGGAAGTTTTTAATCTGTGATGTCTTATGTATTTTAATGTTGCTGAAGCCGCCCAGAGTGGCTGGGGAGACCCAGCCAGATGGGTGGGGTACAAATAAAAAATTATTATTATTATTATTATTATTATTATTATTTATTATTATTATAAGTGTTGGAAATGCAAAGAGAAAGAAGGTACCTTTTATCATATGTGGTGGGAGTGTAAAAGAGTGAAAGGCTTCTGGGATTTGATATATGGTGAAATTAAGAAAATGTTGAATATACATTTGTAAAAAACCAGAAGCATTTTACTGGGAAATACAGGTACAAACATTAAAAAGCAAGACTTTAAGCTTTTCCAATATGCAGTGACTGCGGCGAGAATTTTAATAGCACAGAAATGGAAACAAGAACAAACAACGACAAAGGAAGAATGGATTGTAAAACGGAGTATGCAGAATTGGACAAGATGACGGGGAGAATCCGCGAACAGCGGGACCAGAAGTTCATCAAAGACTGGACTAAATTTGCAGACTATTTAAAGGAAACTAGTATTCAATTGAACATGTTGGTAGGATTGCAAGAAGCTTTGTAGAGTAAAGAAGAAATATTGTTGTTAATACGAAAATATAGTGATTAATTTTCAGAAAGTAATAAGGTAAAACAATGATTGATTAGGAAATATAGATATAAGAAATAGATATTAGAATATCATAAGAAGGTTTGACGGAAGTCACTGGCCGCAAAAAGCCAAAAACGGTATAAGACGTGAAGACGAATATGTGAATGTATTATTGTATTTTTATAAAACTAATAAAAATGATTATTAAAAAAAGAACGGACCTCCAGAACGAATAAGTTCTTAACAGAAGTACCACTGTATTGAAATTTGCAAAACAGTGTGCGAGTCTTTGAGTTCCCAACCTCTTCATCATGTTAGATGAGGGGTCAGCAAACTTTTCAGCCGTGGGCCGGTCCACCGTCCCTCAGACCTTGTGGGGAGCCGGACTATATATATTTGGGGGGGGGGAATGAGCAAATTCCTATGCCCCACGAATAACCCAGAGATGCATTTGAAATAAAAGGACACATTCTACTCATGTAAAAAAACGTAGAGGCTTCTACAGGATGTGTTGTTAGTGTGTGAAAACAGGCCGGATCCACGGGTCCCCAGGCATGCGCCTCCAAATGGTAGAGACATCAGCTGCTATCCTGACACGACAGCCAGGTGCAAAATGTGCCTGGCGAATTTCAGACGCTGCAAGCAAGGACTCGAACCTGGCCTCCCATTCTAACCGCTGCACAACACTGTCTCTTTTTTATCGTGCCCCTACCCCTCCACCAAGGACCTGGGGTGAGAGCAACCGGGGCACAGGAGAGGGGGGTGCAGCAGGATGATGCAGCTGAAGTAACACTGAAACAATCATTGAGCAACTATCCGAAATATTAATTACCCTGCTAAAATCGGGGGGGGGGACCACCCCGCGTTTAATGCCTAATAAAAGTGTATGCTCATAAGAAATTAACCGCCATAAGGAATGTACAAGCACACTTCACTGAACCGTTCCAGAGGTGGTCTTTAAACACGAGATTGATGTGCAGGAGGCGTCACGGATAATAGCAAAAGAGCCATCATAAAAGCTTAGGCTGTGCCCTACTCGCTTCTTAAGCCAATACTGCCTTGCAAGCCATCAACACAAATGTACATACCAATTCAATGGGAATTGCTTCTGTCCGCTGCGTAAACTTGCAATGGCTTCTTCAATCCAAGGAGATGGACCGGGGCATATATACCGAAAACATAACCCCCCCCCCGGGCTGGCTCCAAGTCAGTCTCAAACACTACCGCTTTGTAGAAGTGCAGAAGGCATGCTTTGGAAACAGCACTCTGGAATCAAGCCAAGGCACAATTTAGTAAGATAAGGCTGAACTCCTAAGCGAGGGGTAGGCAACCGAAGGCCCGTGGGCCAGATGCGGCCCAATCGCCTTCTCAATCCGGCCCACGGACGGTCCGGGAATCAGCGTGTTTTTAAATGAGTAGAATGCGTCCATTTATTAAAAATGCATCTCTGGGTTATTTGTGGGGCATAGGAATTCGTTCATTCCCCCCCTAAAATATAGTCCGCCCCCCCCACAAGGTCTGAGGGACAGTGGACCGGCCCACGGCTGAAAAAGGTTGCTGACCCCTGTCCTAAGCATTACTACCGTAGAATAAGTCCAAATGAATTCCATGGGACTCACTTCTGGGCAAACAGACTCAATACTGTGCTCAATACTGTGTTTCCAAAGACTTAAACCAATTTCGCCTGAAGATCAATGTGTACATAATGTCCTACATTAGCAAGAAGTAAAGCTTTGTTGTGCTTCTGCAGATTGTCTCCAGTTGACTTTGCTTCATCAGAAATCCAAGCAGAAGAGGATGCAGACAAAATCCTGAGGCTCCCCGTGGCTTGTTTGTGTAACGTTAAACCACGGTTTAGCGTTACAAGCAACACTAAACCATGGTTTAGAATTACAAGCTATCCAGGCTCAAGAATATCCTCCAAGCAACTGGTCAGAACTTTTGACTCTCTCTCTTCCCCCAGGACCTTTAAAACCAGTCATCTAACACGGCTATATGGGGGGCCTCTTTGTCGGTAATTTTTACTTGCCGTTCTTGTGGATTCATCTGCCAGGTTGTTTTAACAATATTCACACATGACATGGGGAGCATGAGTGGCTCCAAAGAAGTTTTCACTAAGGAATCCTACTTCAACATGCTTTTTTATCAAACAGCCGAATAAAAAAGCTCCATCCCAGATAGAAGCCTTGAAAAACCTGTCCCCACCCCACCCCCCGCAATCCAGAAAACTCTGCTTTGCAAAATCTGCCCGTTTAGATAAGTAATAAAGGAGCAAGTGGAGGGAAGGGAAGAATCCACCTTGCTCCCTCTTCTCGCAGGTACAATTAAGTCCATTTGAGGATGCAAAAGGGTACACTAATCTGTGTTGAACCATATTGAGTATTACATCAGTGTTCAAAATTTCCCATGTGCCAGGCGTGTTGTGCAACTGGCGCGGGTCCAATTATGACCAAGTGAAAATGTCTCGTTTGGCGACTGACATTTCAACATCTGGCTCAGGGGTCAGCAAAGTTACTGCGCCTCGGGCCCGTGTCTGCAGCGCCGATCGCGCGGCCGGCTGGAGGGTGCGTGCCCATACGTGTGCGCACACGCTATTTCCGGCGCACTTCCGGGTCGGAGGAGCACTGGAAATAGCTTGTGCGCATGTGCACGGGCCTCCTCCAACCCGGATGTGCACCGGAAATGACGCTTGCGCATGCGCACAAGCTATTTCTGGTGCTCCTCCGACCCGGAAGTGGGAAGACGCGATGCGATGCGCTGGTAAGAGCAGCAGCGGCGGCAGGGGTCGCCGGGGGCCGGATAAATGAGCCCCTCGGGCCATAGTTTGGAGACCCCTGATCTGGCTGGTGTGCAGCAGCAGTCTCTATTGCTGCGCACCCCAGCACCAAAAGATGTCGCTGTGCGCCAGCCAGCCGACTGATCCATGGTGATGTCTTCTTGCTGTTTTATTCTGGGTTGGTTTTCCTGATGTCTCAATGCATCGTAAACCGCTTCGAGATTTTTTCTTCAAAATATCAAGTGGCATAAGAAATGAAATATTCAGCGAGCCAACATAACAGCGATGTGGGATTGAGGATTGGAGCGATCATTCTGCGATGATATGGCGGTGAACAAAGCTGCATTGTAACTTCCAAATAAATATTTTTAAACAATAACAGTAACAATAATAAATGAAGTGAACAATATCAATAATAATAAATTTCACTGCCAAAAAAAAGGTAAACAGACAATCCGTTGGGGTGACCATAAGCTAGGTTTAAGGTGCCATTTGGCAATTAGCTTATATATATTAATTTCTAACACTGGCATGTATATCCCTGAACAGATTGACATACAGTGGTACCTCGACTTACGACGATAATGCGTTCTGACGCGATTTTCATAAGTCGAAAAAATTCGTAAGTCGAATCCCCATAGGAATGCATTGGGGGGGGGGAATTCGTAAGTCGAAAAATCCGGGTCAAAAATTCGTAAGTCGAAAAAATCCTATTAAAAGCGGCCGCGACGTCTTTTCGTAAGTCAAAAAAATTCGGATGCGGCGGCCATTTTGTTTTACCGGAAGTCATTCGTAACTTGAAAAAAACGTAAGTCGAGTTACTCGTGAGTCGAGGTACCACTGTATATTTTAATATTTTGTTGGAAGCCGCCCAGTGTGGCTGGGGAAACCCAGCCAGATGGGCGGGATATTAATAATAACAATAAATTATTCTTATTCTTATTCTTATTCTTATTCTTATTATGGCAAAGGGGAAGCTGATTTATTACCAGCCCATTTGCGCTGGCAACTTGCAAAAGAAGCAATCTGATCTCCCCCCCAGGGTTTCTTAAAAGTTGAACATTATATCCAAGGGGCTACTTGACTCACACAGCACGAATCTGTTGATTTCAATGGGTCTTCTTGGCATCCAGGAGCGGCTTGGAGCCGCATCCTTGGACAAAACAAGGCAACGGGAGCGCAGGGGGAATTCTCCAGCGCCTGCTCCAAAGCACACAAGACATGTTTCTCGACCGCAGATGCCACATTTCCACTTGGAAGCGAAGACAGGAAGCTGGCTCCTCCACATATGTGCAGCTGTAAGCCAGACAGGGATTGGCTCTGTGAGCGGATTTCGGGATACAGCATCCTTTGGGCTCCACAAACACAAGAACACACAGACGCTGCTGGCTCAGAGGCCAAGAGACCCAGGCAGCTCCAAAAGGAGATTAGCGCATAAACACACACACACACACACACACACACACACACACACGGTGGTTTGATGTGGTGATGCGCATTTGGAGAGGTCCATCCCAGAACAAACAGAGACGGCTAGAAACAGCAACCCAGTTCCGAAAAATCATTTAACCGCTACCGAAAAGCTCTCTCTCTCTCTCTCTCTAAAGAATATTCCAGGCTTGGCTACCTCCAGTTCCTGCAGTTTCCAACTGTGTGCACAGAACAACATTACAACAGCTCCACCACTGAACTGAACCAACGTATGATTTCACTTCCAGGCTGGGCACACACACACCCCAAGCCAGATGATACCGGGAAGCTTAAAAGAAGGGCACAGAGGCACCTTGCCCCTAACACCCAGACTGTCTCGCCAGAGTGGTGCATGCTCTGGTTATCTCCCGCTTGGACTACTGCAATGCGCTCTAGGTGGGGCTACCTTTGAAGGTGACCCGGAAACTGCAATTAATCCAGAATGCGGCAGCTAGACTGGGGACTGGGAGCGGCCGCCAAGACCACATAACACCGGTCCTGAGAGAACTACATTGGCTCCCAGTGCGAGCACAATTCAAAGTGTTGGTGCTGACCTTGAAAGCCCTAAACGGCCTCGGCCCAGTATACCCAAAGGAGCGTCTCCACCCCCACCGTTCAGCCCGGACACTGAGGTCCAGCTCCGAGGGCCTTCTGACGGTTCCCTCACTGCGAGAAGCAAAGCTACAGGGAACCAGGCAGAGGGCCTTCTCGGTGGTGGCGCCCACCCTGTGGAACGCCCTCCCAGCAAAGGTCAAAGAGATAAACAACTACCTGACATTTAGAAAATACCTGAAGGTAGCCCTGTTGAGGGAAGTTTTAAATCTGTGATATTTTAATGTATTTTGATATTTGTGGAAGCCGCCCAGAGTGGCTAGGGAGACCCGGCCAGATGGGTGGGGTACAAATAACAAATTATTATTATTATTATTATTATTATTATTATTATTATTATTATTATTATTATTTACAGACACACTGCGTTGAAATGTGGCAATTGTTTCCTAGGTGTCGCGGCTCAGCCCTAAGATTCTGCATGGGCAAAATCGAACTTCTGTCTTTAAAAAACTACAGTTGGAATAAACCTATTCAAAATAAACAATTGCATATATTTTGCAAACCCCCTGCCTGCCCGCCAACGCTTTTGGTTGCAGAGTTTTCGGTTCCAACTCCCCTTTCTTGCACCCAAATGAAATGAGAGGTAGAACTGCGCTAACAGGCACACAGCTTAATCGAGCAGCGCTGGATAGGCACCCTCAAGGACTGGGCTAGGAAACAAATGCACTTCAGATTCCTTGAAGCCAGGATCTGCAGAAGACTTGAGAAAGTATTTCACATTCCTGGGCGCGTACGTCACTTTCAAGGTGGCCGGTCACATTTTCCCACCCTGCTCTAGGGCATCTTTTCCGGTGCTCCAAAGGTTTTCGGACTACAACTCCCATAAGGCCCTGCAAGCGCTGGCTGGAGATGATGGGAGTCGTGGTTCCAAACATCTGGAAGGTGCCAGGTTAGGAAAGGCTGCTCTAGACCTTCCCTTAACTCTATAAATAATAGTCAAAACAAGGATAAGAGCTGCTGTCAGGCAAAGAAATAACAATACACCGTCTTCTGTCTAAAAACACAGCGTAAAACATGAACAGAACTTCCTCCTCACTTGCTCCCTTTTCCAAAACAGTTTTTAAACTTTCAGTGCATGCACACGAAAGCTCATACCAATAACAAACTTAGTTGCTCTCTAAGGTGCTACTGGAGGGAATTTTTTTATTTTGATTTTTTAGAACAGCTCAGCCATGGCAGAGTGCAAAATGCACTCGCAGGGTGCGCCTCTAAGAACATGGGCATGATCCAAGCAGAGTTAGGCTCTTTTATGTCCCACTGATACAGCAGGAAATATTTAAGTAGACGCTTGGCTCTCCATCAAAGTCAGCGGTGCAAAAGCAAATGGCTGGAATACGTCGTGGGTTTGTTTTAACAGACACGTAGCAGACACAGACGCATCTTAGAAGGAGGGGGAATGGAAGATGATTGAAATTTTGCTACTTGAGCTTCTGTTGTGTAGCTGTAGAAAACAGAACAGCAGAGGAAATTGTGATTAGGAAAAAGGTGTGTTAGAAACAGCTCTGGTTTTGCACTGGTGGTTATGTGGTGAAAGTAGTTCCTCGGAGAACGCCTTGCTGTTCTCTCTTACCCTGGGCACGCACAAAAACAAATGCACACACACACACACATCCTGATAACATTGTTTTAACCGCAAGAATGGAGTGTCCAAGTGGTTTGTGAGATCATCAAAACACAAGAGCGCAGAAGCCACAACGAGCCTCTGGCAACGGCGAGAGCTCAGCGCTGCAAATTAGAAGATTGCGTGAGTGACTTTTGGTTTTCAAAACAAAATAAAAAATAAAAAAATTCCTTCCAGTAGCACCTTAGAGACCAACTAAGTTTGTTCTTGGTATGAGCTTTCGCGTGCATGCACACTTCTTCAGATACTTGCTTTTTAACGTCAAAACCGTAAAGTAAGGGAATATGGGAAATAAAGTCCAGCTCAGCTTTGGCTTGCAAAACTGGTATTTGCATTGTTATCGCTGCTACTACCACTGCTGCAAATATCACACCTGTCCTTCCTTAAGGACCCCAGGATGGCAATGTCACCAATATGGTAGCCTGGGAGTAAGGCATCCTCTAAGACAGGCTTCCTCAAACTCAGCCCTCCATAGGTTTTTGGCCTACAACTCCCATGATCCCTAGCTAGCAGGACCAGTGGTCAGGGATGATGGGAATTGTAGTCTCAAAACATCTGAGGAAGCCTGCCCTAAGATAAATCTGGCATAGGTGTGCCTCGTACCTGCACTGTCAGCTTCTGTCATATGCTTAAGCCTCTTCACCATTTGACTCCTGATACACACACACACAGGACCTCCTCTAATCTTCTGTTTGCAAATTGTTCTAGTTAATTTTAATGTTTGCACTTTTACATCGCTGCAACCAGTCCTGGGGCGCGATTGTGAAACGCAGGTTAGAAACCCAAGCAGCGGCTAACAATATCATCTGCATCTTTCTAAATCCCTTAAAAGAAAGCTCCTGCCAACCTAGCAGTTCGAAAGCACACCAGTGCAAGCAGATAAATAGGTACCTGCTTCCTTTACAGCAGCCTTCTGCAACCTCGTGCCCACCACGCTGGCTGGGGGCTGATGGGAGTGGTGGTCCAAATTTCCTGGAGGTCACCAGGTTGGGTCAAGCAAGCGGATAGCCACCCCACCCCCACACCCCATTTTAAAGAAAAAGTGCACACTGCAGCAATCTACAATCCAAATTCAGGAGCACTCTGTGTGCTCCTTCCACACAAATCTACAAATGATATAGAGTTAAAGGTAAAGTTAAAGGGACCCTTGACCATTAGGTCCAGTCGTGACCGACTCTGGGGATGCGGCGCTCATCTTGCATTATTGGCCGAGGGAGCCGGCGTACAGCTTCCAGGTCATGTGGCCAGCAGGACTAAGCCGCTTCTGGCGAACCAGAGCAGCGCACAGAAATGCCGTTTACCTTCCCGCCGGAGCAGTACCTATTTATCTACTTGCACTTTGACGTGCTTTAGAACTGCTAGGTTGGCAGGAGCTGGGACCAAGCAACAGGAGCTCACCACGTTGCGGGGATTCAAACCGCTGACCTTCTGATTGGCAAGCCCTAGGCTCTGTGGTTTAACCCACAGCGCCACCTGCGCTGTGTTAAACAACTATATAATTTTTCATAGACATCTGAAGGCAGCCCATGTCTGGAAGCTTTTGTTGTTGCTTTCCCTCTATTTTTGGTTCCAGAGCATTTGACATATTTTATCCTTGCAGCAAAAATGGCCAGGATCTTCTGGGTGTGTTTGGTGGGAATGAGGGCTAATGGAAGTTGGGATTCTCAGAAATCCCTTGCTCACTGCACGCCACAGAAACAGATCTCTTTCGAGAATTGACAGTGTCCTAACCAGCAAAGTGCATTTCTGGTTTTCCCTTCACGGCCTGCCTTCAAGCGGGGCTTGCTTAGCCCTGATCGCAATGACCCCTGTGAAAAATGGCCTCCCTCTCTGCCACTGTGCGGTGGTGCTCTAATTATTTCCCACAGTTGCGCTGTCTCATCTGCGAAGTGGACACAAATCCTGCTAAAACGACGCAGCTGCGAAAGACGAGCCTGCTCCTTGCCGGCGACATTCTGTCTGAAGCCGAGCATAAACCCTCGTGGAAGCAAGACAGGAGACCCTGCTAAGTTGCCAGCAAGCTATAAAAACTCTCCTGTATCCAGAGGCACGACTCTTTCCAGGAGGGAAGGCCCCCAAAATAATGGCATTCTCCTAAGGGAGCCAATGTAAACTTCAAACATTAGAAGGCAGAGGACAGGGACATACGAGGCGCATTTCCTAAAGCTTTGCCACTTTTTGTGTGTGCAAATAATTCAGACTTGTGCAGCAATTCTCAAATGCAGTGGTACCTTGGTTTACAGTCTGGTTTGCATACGTTTTGGATTGCAAACACGTCAAATCCGGAAGTGCGTGTCCTGGTTTGCAAACTTTTTTCCAGGGTGGATTTTATTTAAATCGCGATTTAAATCACTAGCAGGGTGGATAAAAATCAACTATTAAAAAAAATCTGATTTAAATAAAATAATAATATTTTTTTTATTTAAATCTGATTTTTTTGATATTTTTTTTTTAAATCGTTGATTTTTATCCACCCTGCTAGTGATTTAAATCAGTTTGATTTAAATCAAATCCACCCTGCTTTTTTGGGATTACAACCCATTTTGGGGGCGATTAAGAACAATTTTTTTTTTTGAGGCCCCATTGGCGAAAGCGCACCTTGGGTCACAACCTGTTTTGGTTTACAAACGGACCTCCGGAACGGATTATGCTTGTAAACCAAGGTATCACTCTGAATCCTATTTGAAACAGAAATGGCCGGCTTGCAACATCTCACAAGTGTGCATACAATTCAGGGCGTTATTTCCAGTAGCAATAAAAAGCGTAGGGTTTGAGGATTGGAACATGGGAAGCTGCCTTATACTGAAGCAGACTATTGTTCCATGTAGCTCAGTACTGTCTACACTGGCTGGCAGCTGCTCTCTGGGATTTCAGGCAGGAGTCTCCCTCAGCCTTCTGCTTGCAACAGAGATGCGCTGCCACTGAGCTGCAAGCTCTTCCCCTAAACGATATTAAATATTTTCATATTCAATATTTAGCCGGAGGAATTTAGATTGTGCCAGAAGTATGTAACTTGCCAGTTTGCAAACCGGGCCAAAAATTCTCAGGGAGACACAGCCAGCGGAAGCCAGAACAAAACAAGCATCATCCTTGGAGATCAAATTGCCTGACTCGGATTCAAATCCCTCCTTCGTCACGGGGGCATAAAATGGCTAGGGGGACACAGAGCCGGACCGGCAGCCCTTGCAAATGGAAAGATGTCTTCGACTACCTCTCTCTCAGCTCCGACTCCCAAGCTGTGCAAAATAAGCAATCGCTTATGTCACAGAGGTGCACATAAAGGTAAAGGGACCCCTGACCATTAGGTCCAGTTGCGGACCACTCTGGGGTTGCGGCGCTCATCTCGCTTTACTGGCCGAGGGAGCAGGCGTACAGCTTCCAGGTCATGTGGCCAGCATGACAAAGCCGCTTCTGGTGAACCAGAGCAGTGCACGGAAACGGCGTTTACCTTCCCGCCAGAGCGGTACGTATTTATCTACTTGCACTTTGACGTGCTTTCGAACTGCTAGGTGGGCAGGAGCAGGGACCGAGCAACGGGAGCTCACCCCGTCGCGGGGATTCGAACCGCCAACCTTCTGATCGGCAAGCCCTAGGCTCTGTGGTTTAACCCACAGCGCCACCCGCGTCCCTTTGGCTGGTGGCCGAGCTGCACCCCGATCTGGACAGGGATAGCCTAACTTCTCTGCTCACCTCGAGGTTAGATTACTGCAATGCGTTCTGTCTGGGGCTGCCCCTGGAGTCGGTTCGGAAACTTCAGCTGCCGCAGAATTTGGCAGCCAGGTTGCTCATCAAGACAAGACAGTTTTAACATATGACACCTGACTGCACTGGCCGCCAATTCATTTTCGGGCCCAATTCAAAGTGTTGGTTTGGACCTATAAAGCCCTAAGTGGCTCAGGAACGCGATACCTCTGGGACCGTCTCGCTCCATATAAACCGTCCCAACTCTGCAATTTATCATCTGAGGCCCTTCCTTGTGTGCCTCTTCCATGAGAGGTCGGGAGGGTGGCAACACAAGAACGGGGCCTTTTCTGCAGTGGCTCCCCACTTGCAGAATGCTCTCTCTAGGGAGGCTCGCCCTGCACCTTCATTAGACACCTTTAGGCGCCAGGCAAAAATATTCCTCTTCAACCAAGCCTTTGGCCGATACCCCTTTTAAATGTGTTTGTGGGAGGGTGAGCTATTGGTTTGTTGTTGTTCTTGCTTTTATCACGTATTTTGTGTTTTCCTATTGTATTTTTATGTTGTGAACCCTCCTGAGAGCTGCAGATGAAGGGTGGCATACAAATTTAATAAATGTCACTACAGTGGACGCTCGGGTTGCGAACGTGATCCGTGCGGGAGGCACGTTCGCAACCCGGAGCACTGCGTCTGCGCGGGTCGCAATTTGGCACTTCTGCGCATGCACAAAGTGCAATTTAACGCTTCTGCGCATGCGCCGAAACCCGGAAGTAACCCGTTCCGGTACTTCCGGGTTTGGCGCAGTGCGCAACCCGAAAACGCACAACCTGAAGCGGCCGTAACCCGAGGTATGACTGTACAACTACTCATAAGGCACATTAAGAGTTGGTTCTTCTGCTGCTGGATGAGCGAGCAACGGCGTTCGGAAGCACAGGAAGAGGCCTGCAGGATCAGGACCCGAACCCACTCAGCAGAGGCACCCTGTGTCCCACCGGGACCAACCAGATCCCTCTGGGAAGCGTACGAGAAGGGCGTTGCGGCCGAGAGGGCTCTCCCGCCTCCCTCTCCTGGCAAAAATCCTTGAAGGCGTTGTTGTGAGTGGCATCTGGAAACAAAAGCCACACACACAGGGAGGCACATGACGAACCTAAAAAGTGACGGGAGCTGAATTCCCACGCTGCTTTTTTTTTTTTTCTCCTTCCAGTGTTGGATGCAACAGGTATGCGCAAATTTACTCTGCCGGCATCACCCGATCTCCTTGAAAGTAAGAGGCGAGCATTTCGTCTGCGGCCGAGAGAACGGAGGGGCCGCCAAGAAACATATCTGCAGTCGAGGCCTAAATGCTTGCATGCCCTAAAGAACACAGGAAAAACTGGAACTGTTTACTTTGCAGGAACTAGAGGGCAAATTCCATTCAGGAAAAAAAGGGGGGGAGAGTTGCATCATCTGTTTTACAACTCAGAAAGGGAGGGGCGTGCAGTATATTTACCGTGATCATAAACAGTGGCTGAGAAGACATTTTATTGTTCAGGGTTCCCTGCAGCATGCAAGGCAAGCCTGTGTACATAAAACCTCCTCCCCTTTAAGCGCTTGGAAGGAGAAAGGATCTCTCCCCCCCCCCACCAAAAAAACAACCACCGCAAGTGAGAGGCTGTCTCTTTTCGCTCTCCTTTCATTTGGCAACGACAACTGCAATTCGGCAAACGGAATAACAAGGCACCGAAGGCGGGTACACAAGAGCTTATGGGAAAAGTAAAAGCATGCCGCCAGCTCCCCGAGAAAAAGGAATCGAAGGGGAAAGAAAAGAGAAAGGAGCTTGTTTTACAAGGAGAAATTAATTATACTGACATAGTCCAAGGGTATCGCCTTCGAAAAAGGAAAACATTTCCAAGCCCAAAGGCCTCAGAGGAAGCAAGCGGCTTGGGATTTGTAACGAAATTACTAAACACAAGAAAACAGCCGGCAGAAAAAGCAACTTATTAGAAAAAGAGAAAAGGATCTGCGAGATACGAGGCTGGTGAGCAAGAGTCGTGCCCTTGGGTCTGCGGGGAGGAAGAGAAATTGCATTATCCTCCACCCCCAGAATGGAGAACATCAAGTTTTAAGGCACCTTATAATAATGGCACATCTCAGCAATGCTGTACACATGTGTTAAAAAGTGGCATTTTGACGGATGGGCACTTCATGCCAGTCTGCCAGGGGTTTTCCTTAAAGAAATCCAACCCTCTCTGCTGTCAAGGAACCCTTTTCTGCATCAAACAACAGAATCGGTGCTTGTCCTCCGGTCCACAACAGTCACAAACATTGTGGGTCTTGTCACTGCCCTGAATGAACCAGGGTGCGCAACTTAGCTGCAATTCCCTGCACTGATGATTCTTGGGGTCCCTTCTAAAAGTCTAAGATCCTACAGCACCCACACCAGGCCGCCTTCATCAAAACGCAAGGCAATAGAATTCCCCCATTTAATCCGGATTTTACCATTACTGGAGAAAAAAAAAAGTCCAGTAAGTTTTTTAAAGCATGCATGCAGAAATGGTAAACGTAGAGGAAACGGTGGCGTTCTGATGAGAAAGACATCGTGTCGACACTACGGAAAAGCGTACAGGGAGGAGCAGCACGAAGGCCATGATCCAGAGCCACGTGGGAGCACCCTGCTTTCAAGCAACTCCAGAGGTTTCCTGGCCTACAGTTTGGAAACCGCTGCACTGTGCCTGTCCCTGTTGGGGTGGAACGAGACACTGGTGCGCAACGCAGTCCAAGAGCATGGAAGAAGACGATGAGAAGGAACTTGCTTGCACCCTGGTCACTAGCGGAGGATTCCCTGTCAACAACCGGCTTCCCAGATCATCTTGCGAATGAAGAGGCAGCGTCTCCTCTAACCGCCAACCTCCATCCAAAGCAGTGGTTCTCAGCCTTGGGTCCCCAGATGTTTTTGGCCTACAACTCCCATCTACCCTAGCTAGCAAGACTAGTGGTCAGGGATGATGGGAGTTGTAGTCCAACAACATCTGTGGACCCAAGGCTGATCCAAAGCCTTTCCCCAGCTCTTGCAGGTGGGATTCCTAGGCCATTATTTGGGTACCCAATTGGGGGGACGGGGAACCAACCAACAAGGGACTGCGATTTTGTACGGATGAAGTCTGCTTTATCTCGGCAGGATCCGAGAAAGAGGCACATGTTCACGCGCATAACTCGTCCGTTCTTTGTGAACCAAGGTGCTTCCCATCTGCTTTGGCAAAGTTTGCCCCTGGGACAGGCCCACAGCTGTTGCTCTGCTTTTTCCATCAGTGGAATCTTTCCCTCACCCCCCAGAAAGCCAATATCCCTCAGGAATCTCTCCCTCTCCCCCCATGGCGCAGGGAAACCCAGCCCGACTCGGGAGTATTGTCATTTACGGTTCAAGCAGCGCTAACCAACTGTGGTCTTCAGTCCGAGAAACAACTGGCTTCTCCGCCTTGCCCCCCCCCCAAGGCATTTTTTTCCTACTTCAACTTTCCTCCAGGTCCTTCTCGTTTCTTTGCCCCAAATGTCTCGGCTGCGTTTGCAAGCCATGGTTTACGGAACATGGAAATAGTGCGCTGAGCAAACACTGGCCAGCCGCCTTCCCCTCTCCTCCTAAGCATGCAGCCGGGATGGCTTCTGGGGATATCAGTTCCGCTTTCAAAGAATGCCGGCTGAATCCCACCTTGAACGCTAGTCGGTTAAACAAGCCCATTTCATAACCCCCTGGTTTGAAGTTGGCACGTTTTAAACTCACCAGAGTTGGCTGTCAGCCAGCATGGGTAGGATACCATATTCTCTGCAAATGGCACTAATCTCAGCAAAAGCCCATCATGCCAGCCAATTTGGGAGGACGGGAAAAGACCATCATTTCGCTTGCCCTTCCTGTAGCACATCCGTGCAATGCCAAACCATGGTTTACTGTTACATGCAAATGCAACCATTGCGTTTGCTGCAGATTGCCTGGAGCAGGTCTTGGAAAGGAAGCCATCTCCCGCTTTGACGGCAGAATCCTACCCTCTTGCATGTCCACATGGTCTCTGGGCTTCACTAGATAAAAACTGCTACTTCCATCACTTAGTCTGGCTTGTCTCCCAGCACAAACAACTCTTTTTGTGGGTTTGTTTGAAATTCTTCTGTTAGCGCTGAAATTTATCGCAGATGTAAGTCTGGGTCCTTCTAATCAGTGGTGGCCAAACTCAGCCCTCCAGCTGTTTTGGGACTACAACTCCCATCATCCCCAGCTAACAGGACCAGTGGTCAGGGATGATGGGAACTGTAGTCCCAAAACAGCTGGAGGGCCGAGTTTGGCCATCACTGCAACTCATCTCTCAATTGCAGAAAGGGTCAGAGATGTGAGGGGGTCGCAATTCACGATGGAGCCTCAAAGCCATCATGAGCTGCATAGACCTTAAAACTCTGGCAATGAGTTAAGGGCACCAAAATGAACATCTGCGCCAAATTTCAGCTTTAACTGCATTTCAAATGAAATTAACTTTCTCTTCGAGGGGAACCCCATTTCCACACATCTGCTTCAGGGCCTACTGTCTTGCTCAGACAGGGAGCTCAACAGACACCTGGCCCAGTATCTGCCCCCTCGAAATCCCCAAATTGACCCCGGGGCGTCCTGCCTGCTCCCACCCCACCCGCAGAAGGCAGGCTCTCTCTCTTTCTCTTTCTCTTTCTCTTTCTCTCTCTCTCTCTCACCTTCCCAGGAGGAATCACCTTTAAGATTAGGGAGCCGGGCCTTGCAAGTCTGCTGGAGCCTGAGCCATTTCAAAAGAAAAGAAATTAATAAGAGAACAAACAGGGTGGATATTCAGGGATAGATAGGGATGATTCCGTCCACCGGAGCTCCATCTTCCAACGCTTTTCCTGTACTCTGCATTTATCCACTCGTAATCCTTTTCCTTTTTACTGCTGACGGACCATCGCCAACCCAGATTATTTCCTATTTGTCTCAGAACCTGCTCAAACTCAGTCCCAGAGCATGCAGCAAGACAAGAGGGCTCTGAGGCATGTGCAGAGTCCATTTCCTCCACCACGGAGCAACTGCAGAGAGCCAGGGTCCCATGCAGACAGGCAGGCCTCCATCCCATCGCCAACTTAGAGCCGTTCACAGATCCTACTTGCAGGGGGCGCAAGGAAACCCATTTCTCAGTGGGCACAATTCAGCTCCGGGACCTATTTCATTCTATTAATTATCAGATGACTGCAAGGGGGAATTAGCCTGAGACAAGAACGCTCCAAGTTTTGCTCACCAACTCATTCCTAGGATGGGGGATCCTGCCCCCAAAATTCTCGATCTCTGTCCCGCGGCCATCTTTCCCCCCACCCTACTGGAAAGGAGACACCCACACCTATGTACTCTAAGAGGAAGATCCTCTTTCTCTCCCCAAACCCCTAAGTCTTCCCTCCACACCTTAAACCAGGGGTCCCCAAACTAAGGCCCGCGGGCCGGATAAGGCCCCAGGGACTTGTTTATCCGGCCCCCGGCGACCCCCGCCACCCGCTCTTACCGGCGCAGCACGGCGCAGCTGCCCACTTCCGGGTCGGAGGAGCACCGGAAATAGCTTGTGCGCATGCGCAAGCGTTATTTCCGGTGCACATCCGGGTTGGAGGCCCGTGCACATGCGCACAAGCTACTTCCGGTGCTCCTCCGACCCGGAAGTACGCCGGAAATAGCATGTGCGCACGCGTATGGGCGAGCGCTCCCCTGCCCGCCGCGCAATCGGCGGTGGAGACACCGGCCTGAGGCGCGGTCAGTTTGCTGACCCCTGCCTTAAACCACATATGGGGTTCCCCCTTCCCAAGGGCAGAAACCCCCACTCGACTCTCATCCGCCCCCCCAGTTTTCCAAGATGCCCCCAACATCTTTCCTTTAGAGTAGGTGTGGGTTCTCCGTGCCAAAATACACAGAAACACAGAAATAGTTTGGGGTTCCCCTTCAGAAGGGGCACCTCAAGACCTGCCAAACCCACTCCCACCCCTTGACCACGGCTCACAAACCCACCCTCCCTCCTATCCCAAGACCCCCAAATCCCGCTTTTAAAAATCCACAGATTTTCATAAGCATAGCCCTTTTCTTGATTTGCCATTATTTACATCCTGCCTTTCAGGATACAAATTATTCCAAGGCTGCTTACCATTAATGAGATTACTTTAGGTGGGGGAAACCGCAAGGAAGGCCTGTCTGACCACCTACATGTATGTGATTCCCCCCCCCCCAAGTTGGGGGGATGCCCTTCCGTTCCCCCGCCCCCATTCCCAAGACCCGTGAAACCCATGTGTGGCTCCACCTGACCGTAGGCATGGGTTTTCACTCCCCCAGAGGGGTTTCCCCAACAGGCAAACACCCTTTTCTTAACACCCAAACCCACGTGTTAAAGTTTCCTTCCTCTTGTCCCTCGCCCCCTTCACAAGACCAATTCAAACCACATGCAAGCGCTCCTTGCCAATCACGCATACAGAGGCTGAATTATATTTTACTGTAGTTTTCTTTTCATTTTCTGCTGCTTCTCCTTCGTTGGCCACCTTGGGCAGACTTGGTCCAGCAATGCAGCCTGGAAATATCTTGTAAAATAAAAATACTCACACCCACCCGCAAGATGACTCTCAGGCTGGGCTTCCCTTTCTGAAGACCTGTTAGACTGACACATGCAAACTTGTAATAATAATGATTTTATTATTATGTACTCTCAACGTGGGGCTCGGCTTCCTTCTCTCCCCACGAAAGGTAGTCAGGAGTCTTCCCACACACTGTGGGTTTCCCTCCAGGTGGGGTGGGCTTTCAAAAGACACATTAACCCTGCCCCCTCAAAATGGGGTCCTCCAATTCCCCAAGACCTATTTATTAATACACAATACATAAGACCCATTAGCCCACACACGGGTTTTCCCTGCCAACAGACACAAGGGACGCCTGTGAGTCTCCCCCTTGGGACTGGCACCCCCTTTGCACATAAGCGTCACCCTCCCACCCTCAGGGGGCTCCCCTTCCGTCACCCTCCCACAACCTCTCTTCCCAGGACCTGTTCATGCGCATGCGCGGTTTAACATCCTACCACCACAGATTCTCAACACACAATCTCCCTCACCCCGATGGCCCAGTCTACATGCAGGTCTTCCATGCCCCCATCCCCACAACCCAGCCTATACACGTGTCTGCCTGCACACACCCATCCCCACAACCCAGCTTATACACCTCTCCCTAACCCCCTTCCCCACGAACCAGCGTATGCACGTGCTTCCCTAACCCAGATCCCCACGACCCTGCCTGCACCCGCGTCTCCTTAAGCCCCATCCTCACGACCCAACTTGCCCGCGTGTCTCCCTAACCCCCCTCCACGCCCAGCTTGCACGTCCGTCCTCCAACCCCAAATCCCCACGCGCCACTCTGCTCGCGCGTCTCCCTGCCCCCGACCCCCCTGGCGCGGCCTGCCCGCGTGTCGCCCGTCCCCACGACTCACTGCGGGGGCAGCTGCAGGGCTGGGCCTCCCCTCCTCTGGAAGGCGCCGTCGACGAAGACGCCGTTCTTGCCCAGGCAGCGCAGGTAGAAGTGGGGCGCGCGGAAGGCGAGCTCGAGGTGGCGGCGCGAGATGAAGCTGGAGCGGCCCATGTTCACGTCCACGGCGCCCTGCGAAGAGTTGCGCCCGATCGTCACCGTCGCCTGGCGCATCACGAACTCCACGTCGCGGCCCTGCAGGCGCGCCAGGGCCGACGGCACGGCCAGCGGCAGCGCGGGCGGGATCGGGGCCGGCACCGGGCCCTGGGGAGGCGAGGAAGCGGGTGCCCCGGGAGGCAGCGCCAGCAAGGCCCTCGCGCCGGGCCCGTCCTCGCCCGCGGCTGCAGCCATCTTCGCGGCGGCGGCAGCGGCCCAGGCAGGCAGGCGGGCGGGCAAGGGCGGCCGCCGTTTACGCACCGCCGGCCTCCGGGGCGGGGCCGCGGGCGGGGAGGCGGGCGGACGGGGAGAGGCCCGGGCTGCCCAGGCGGCGCGCTCGCAGGCCGCGCTCGGGAGACGGGGCGCCTCTCTCCTCCACAACCCCCTCCCTCCCTGACTGCCTCCTCCTCCTCCAAAGACATGGCAACGGGGTGAAAACACACCCACACGCAGCTCCGGGGGGGGGAGCTGCAAAAATAAAGGGGTGCGTGCGCTCCCCAAAGGCAGGGCAGCGCGCGTAAAGGCGCACGTTGCGGTGGCCTGCGGTGGAAACGGGGCGCCAGGCTTCGGGGAGCAAGGGCCGCTTTGTGCTTGGTCTCGCTGTCTCTGCCCCACAAGTCGTCTTCCTCTCCCGACCCCAAGGCAACGCGGGGGGGACGGGGACACAGGCGCTCGCTCTGCGCCCTTGGGTGGGTACGTGGGGGAGCAGCCGCCGGGCCAAAAAGGGGCGCGCAAGGGTTGGCGTGGATCATGTGTTGTCGATTTCTTCCTCCCAGCGCCCCGATCCGAAGGCAGGGCGACGCACCCGGAGGTGCTCGCTGTCATGCCCCTGGGTGGTGGTGGTGGGGTTTACAGGGTTAGAGTGAAGGTGCCCTTTTCGCAGGATTCATCCCCGCTGGCCGCTGTTATTTCTCCCCTTCCCAAAGGCGTGGCGACGCGGGTGGAAACACACCGGGGCGCTCGCTTAATGCCTCCGGTTGTGGGTGATTTTGCAAGGGGAAATGGGTGCCACGTTTGGGGTGCCAGTGCCCGTTTCGCAGAGCGCCGCCTCCTTCCTCGCGCCACGCTCTCGCTTCTGTTTCCTCCTTCCCCTCGTGCAAAGGGCGGAAACCGGACGGGGCAGCGCCGCGAACCGCGTGGCGCGGAAAGCAAACAAAAACAAAAGTGCGCGCGCAAACATGTGCGCGCGTCCCCTTCTCCCTTTGCAGTTCCGTCTCTCGGCCGGGGAGGAGCCGTGCGAAAAATAAAATAAAAAGTGCGTGGGTGCTCGTGCAACGTTAGGAGACGGGGCGTGTCGGCGCGTGAGAAACGGGTTTGCAGGGGAGCGAAGAAGGCGCTTGAGCAAGGGTTTGGGGTGGGGGGTAGAGCACGTGCTTGCCCTTCGTTCTCCATTACAGACAGCTGTTTGGGGGGGGGGGTTATTTCAAAAGGCAATGGGGTGGGGGAACAAGGCGAGGGCGGTACTGCACAACGCTCTTGCGAAGGAGGGTTGCAGCCGCGGAAGACGAGCTGACAGCTCTGAGCCCCGGGGGCGAAGCCATCCAGCCCCCTGGGGCAGAGAGGCGGCGCAGAGATTACAGTCAGAAGGAAGAGTTCAGATGGTACCTGGTTGTGCATCCCCCTGACGCGATAATGCCCCGCCGCTGCATTGTGCATTTAAAGAGCTACGGTGCCATTTTAAACTGTCATGGCTTCTCCGGGAACTGTAGTTTGCAGAGGGTGCCGTGAGTTGTTAGGAGGCCCCTCTTCCATACCCTCCAGCATTTCTCCAATGAAAATGGGGACATCTAAGGAAAAGTGGGACATTCCAGGATCAAATCAGAAACTGGGGCGGCTTCTCTAAATCGGGGACATCCCTGGAAAATAGGGACACTTGGAGGGTCTGCTCTTCCCCTCACAGAGCTAGCATTCCCAGCGCTTACCTGGGAAGAGTGATTGAGCGTTAAACCCCTCTAAAGTTTTGTAGCTCTGTGAGGTCTCAACAACTCATCACGCTTCATAAACTATAGTTCCCATCAAAACAAAATAAAATTAAAAAAATTCCTTCCAGTAGCACCTTAGAGACCAACTAAGTTTGTTCTTGGTATGAGCTTTCGTGTGCATGCACACGAAAGCTCATACCAAGAACAAACTTAGTTGGTCTCTAAGGTGCTACTGGAAGGAATTTTTTTAATTTTATTTTGTTTTGACTATGACAGACCAACACGGCTATCTACCTTTTATAGTTCCCATGTATTTTGCAAACGAAGCTCACACACATATCCTGCTTGCCTTTCTCTTGCTGGGGACCGATTGCAAAAGGGTTGATATGTTTGGGCTAGTTGCGAACATCAATGCATCCCCTCGCAAGACACAGTAGTGACTGGGAAGGAGCAGGAAGGAATACACACTGCCGGTGTAGCTCTTGAAATGCCCAGAGGCAGCTTCCAGGACTAAAATTCTGACAATGCTTATTGTAGGAGTAAGTTTGTGGAGCTGTGTTGCTTGTTTGTATAACAATACAGCGTATCAACGTGCACAGACTTCGAATGACATAAGCAACAAACACCAGGGCTTTGCCCCAAGGAGATTACAATCTAAATACAATAGCAGTACAATAAACAACGATGTTAAGAAGCAAGGTTAGTCTGCCCAAATGCAGCCTCAGATAAGGGCAGCCTGATTCTAAACATGTTTATGTAGAAGCAAGTCCAGATATTTTCAGTGGGACAGGGAAACCAAATTGGGGGGGGGGGTTAGGATTTGCAACTCGAAGTGTAATTTCAGATGGTTTTTTTTCCTGTTTTTTTTCCTTTATGTTGTTGTTCAGTCGTTCAGTCGTGTCCGACTCTTTGTGACCCCATGGACCAGAGCATGCCAGGTACTTCTGTCTTCCACTGCCTCCCGCAGTCTGGCCAAACTCATGTTGGTGGCTTCGAGAACACTGTCCAACCATATCGTCCTCTGCCGTCCCCTTCTCCTTGTGCCCTCAATCTTTCCCGATATCAAGGTCTTTTCCAGGGAGTCTTCTCTTCTCATGAGGTGGCCAAAGTCTTGGAGCCTCAGCTTCAGGATCTGTCCTTCCAGTGAGCACTCAGGGCTGATTTCCTTCAGAATGGATAGGCTTCATCTTCTTACAGTCCATGGGACTCTCAAGAGTCTCCTCCAGCACCATAATTCAAAAGCATCCATTCTTCGGCGATCAGCCTTCTTGATGGTCCAGCTCTCACTTCCGTACATTACTACTGGGAAGACCATAGCTTTAACTATACGGACCTTTGTCGGCAAGGTGATGTCTTTGCTTTTTTTCTTTATATGCCTTTAAAATAATTTTTTATGTAATTTATATCCCGCCCCCTTGTCATCATTGATCTCAGGGCAAGCCATAGCGATGTAAAACACAGCAAATAATCACAAGGCAACAACGCAATTAAGAAATAACAATAACTAATCCATCTGTCAATAATTAGGATCAGTACAGCCAGGTCAATGTATGCGCAAGGTAGGCATTTTAACCACGCTCGCCCAATACAAAAAAAGAGAATTTAAAATGGGGCTGGCATATAAAATAAGGCAGCCATCAATATGCAACACGGCACTTCTACATGAGAAGGAAACAGGCCGGCTGTTGCCCCAAGAGCTTTCGGTTTAAATAACAACAGTAGAGAGAACAAAGTCAACAAAGGCTTTGCTTACTTCTGGGAAAACATGCATCCTGTTGAAGGGGGGAGGTTATGTGCCATTGAAATGATTAGAGTTGTTTGGGGGGTAGGCAATCACCAGGTTCAGCTCCCCGCCCAGGCCGTTGCGGAGCATGCACTGTAAGCAGCTCAGGTCTTGTGTCTGCCACAAATTCATGGAGTGGCCTTGTGGAGACCTCTCAAGCCTGTTGCAAATGCTATTTCTGTATTATATTTATTATGTCCACCAGCTTTTCCCTCCCGGGAGCTCAAGGTGGTGGGCATGGTTCTCTTCCTCCCCAGTTTTGTCCTCACAACAACCCTGTGAGGTAGGTTAGGCTGAGTGAGGCTTCCAAGGTCACCCAGGGAGATTCATGGCTGAGCAGAGAATTCGAACCCTGCTCTTTCACAGGTACTCTCTGAGCGCTACATTACGCCGGCTTTATTAGTGGCAAGCTCGGCTTCTGCAAAGGACGGGGCCTCTTCTGTGGTGGCTCCCCAAATCTCTGGAATGCCCACCCTAAGGAAGACAAACACCTTGGACCTTACAGGCTTTATGGCACAAGATTGTATCATCTTCCTATTGCCCAGCTGGCATTTTAAGTAATTAGATGGTTGGTCAGTGTTGGTTGGTTGGTTTTAACTATGTTATATTATTTTTAAAACTTTTAGGGCGTGTGTGTGTCTCCTATTTTGCTATGCTTCCTTGTTGTTTTTAAATTGTTTTTAAAAATGCGTGAAAAAAATTTATTTGCACTTTTGAACAGAAGCCACCCTGGAATCTGCTGGTCAGGGGTGGCTAAGAAATATTTGATGAAACAAATAAAATTCAGGCCTGCCCCAACTGCAAAATGGGGCAGGAGGTTTGTAACTTTCTAAAAAATTCACTTTAATTGCTATGTTGTTACTGTTCCATTATTTATTAAATTTGTACACCACCCTTCACCCGAAGATCTCAGGGCAGTTCACGTCACTTCAGATACTCCCGAGGCTGCAGTACCTGTCAGGGAATAAGTTTTGCGGAGTACAGAAGCCACCAGAAACATTCTGGTACATTCTAGTGTTCAAAAGGTTATCAGGTCTCTCCAAGGCAGAGAGCGCATAGCTCTTGTTTTCCTTCTATGCTTTCTCTAGACTTCAAGGCCATTTGCTCCGGAGACAGACTATATCAACTTTCTGCCTGGGGTGCCCGTTAGTCGCTCTTTATTCCTCCTGCTATTCTGTTCTCGCTTTCATTTTTGCATTTATATTCGTGTGGTGCGATACTTTTTACTCCTGGAAACTGGATTTGCTCTAATTGAGCTGAGTTTTGCCTTGCTAGGGAGTTAGCAACAAACTGTGATTTATGCCTTAGTGAATCTTACGAAAGACATTTTCTGCTGTCTGTGTCTTTTTGGAATTCAAGCAAAGTTCTTTTACCCTGCTAAACAAACAAGCTTGGGGCACTGGTTCTCGTCTGTACCCTGCCTCACAATGTGGTTGTGGGGATTGAATCTAATCTATAATCTACATCTAACCTGTTGTGATGCCCACCAGCAAGCGAGTGAGGCTGGCTATTGCAGGGGCCAAGGCTTTTTTGGTGGTGGCCCCCACAATTGTGGAATACTCTCTCCCAGGTGATATTAGGCAGGCCTCACCTTGGCTATTTTCAAATGCTTCTTAAAAACCTACCGGTACCTTTTTATCTTGACTCACTAACTGAGGCTGGGGATCTGGTTGCACGGCTGGGCTTACGCTGTATTTTTTATGATGGAGGGACACCAACAACAGTTTTATTATTTATACCCCACCCATCTGACTGGGTTGCCCCCAGCCACTCTGAGCAGCTTCCAACAGATATAAAAACATAATAAAACATTAAACAAAAAAACTTCCCTATACAGGGCTGTCTTCAGATGTCTTGTAAAGGTTGCAGAGCTACTTATCTCCTTGGCTCGGGGGTCGCATAAAACAGGATTGTGGGGTTTTTTTTTTTTTGCTTTTTTTGGAGATCTTTAAGAAAGGCTATACTTTGTGAATAAAGTTATTCTTGCAAGACAGTGTAGAAATTTACACTGGTATTTTTTTGTATTTTTTTAAATGTTTTTTTAAAGAATATTACAAGAAAATGTAATATCCATTCTTAAAGAAATCAGCCCTGAGTGCTCACTAGAAGGACAGATCCTGAAGTTGAGGCTCCAGTACTACCTCATGAGAAGAGAAGACTCCCTAGAAAAGACCCTGATGTTGGGAAAGGTTGAGGGCACAAGGAGAAGGGGACGGCAGAGGACGAGATGGTTGGACAGTGTTCTCGAAGCTACTAACATGAGTTTGGCCAAACTGCGAGAGGCAGTGAAGGATAGGCGTGCCTGGCGTGCTCTGGTCCATGGGGTCACGAAGAGTCGGACACGACTGAACGACTGAACAACAACAACAACAAGAAGAAAATGAGTTAAAGTAAAAAGAAAGAAATACATAAAACATTTAAAAAGGTATAGGAAAACAATCACAACATGTCCAGAAAATATAATTAAGACTACAGGATCATTTACATATCTGTTATATAGTTCTGTAAATTTATGAAATAAAGTTATCACTGCACCTGTTTTGTTGGGCAAAGCTTAACTCGTAACTGAACTTGGAACAAAAGCAACAAAGGGTCATATTTGTTATGGGATGCACTTTTGCAGACGGCATTTTCTCAATGCCATAACCCAGAGCTTTCCAAACTCTGCGTTGCATGAAAAGTTTGAAAGCTCTGCCCTAACACATTTGTTGGTGGTACGAAACTCTTTGTTGGTTTGTTTTCTGCGGCAGCCCGTTTGACGCAGCTCGCCCTCTGGGATGCTGGATTTGTGCTGATCAACTGACAGCCTGGGAGCCACACCATTGGGCGGGGGGGGGGATTAAAAGGTGGCAGCGCTCCCAGCCTAACATTTGCATCTTTCCCTGGGCAGGACTCACGTTGCTTTTGATATATGCACAAAAGGTAGACATAAACAGGAGACGCTCACTTGCCAAGCATTTCACTGCAAAAAGCTGTGCTTCACTCTGTTCCATAAAAACACAGGAGCCCTGCTGGTAGGAGGTCAAAGCTGTCCCAGTCTGTTAAGCTCCATCATCTTAGTATGTAAAGCTAGTATCTGGATGCAGCAGCACATGCAGAAGTGTACAAAACCTATCTATCCAAGCGCCTTCCTTCATCCTCTCCAGGTTGGGAATAGGATGCTTTTCGGGTACTGTATTTTTCGCTCTATAAGGCGCACCTGACCATAGGACGCACCTAGTTTTTAGAGGGGGAAAGCCCCAATTTTTTTAGGATCAGCTCAAATTTCTGCAGCTTCTTTTGCAAAGGAGAAAAGCCCCATTTTTTGAGGATCAGCTCAAATTTCTGCAGCTTCTTTTGCAAAGGAGAAAAGCCCCATTTTTTGAGGATCAGCTCAAAGTTGTTGAGCTTACTGTGCAAAGGGAAAAAAGCCTGTTTTATGGGGTTTAACTCACAGTTCTGCAGCTTCAGGAAGCCATTTCTACAGTTTCCAGACAGATAATCTAATCAGCCAGTCACATGTCGCTGGGGAAACAGCCTCCATCTGCAAGGGGGCGGGGCTGGAATCTCTCTCTCCTTTATCTCTCTCCCGGATCCTTTGCTGAGCAGCTGCTCAGGGGGCTTCCTTTCAACACCCCCTTCTCTCTCTTTTAAAAATCACGATCTGCTTTTGCCCCTGGGCAGTTCAGCTCCAGGGACCACACACTCGCTCCATAAGACGCACAGACATTTCCCCTTACTTTTTAGGAGGAAAAAAGTGTGTCTCGTGGAGCGAAAAATATGGTATGTTGAAAGCAGAAGCTTGTGCCAAACGCACAGCCTGAATTGTGTGTAGAACGAGGCCTGTTGCGTCAGGGGCGATCCTGGGCAAATGGGAGCGGTGGTGCAATAATAGAATGCATTTTATTTCTTTCCTGCCTTTTACCATAAGCTCTCGTGTTGCTCATGCAAGCCTTTGTTTGTGCTTACCTAATCACATCCGTGAGTGTCAGGACATGAAATTGTAAGCAGAATGGGTCGAGAGGAAATGGAAGCGTGTGAGAGCATGCAGGCGTGGATGCAAACATCAACAGGCCTTTTGTTCCCAAAAGGGCCTTCCCCCAAGCTTCAGGTTTCAGACTACGGCTCTTCTCAGCCCCAACCAGCATCAGAACCTAAGAAGAGGCCTCTGGATCAGGCCCATGGCCCATCTAGCCCAGCATCCTGTTCTCGCCAGGTGCTCCAACGGGAAACCTGCAAGCAGGATTTGAACACAAGACCACTCTTCCTTCTTGGGGTTTCCAGCAACTGGTATTCAGAGGCATTGCTGATTCTGAGCAAGGAGGCAGAGCCAAGGCGTTGTGGCCAGGAGCCTTCGATAGCCGTCTCCTCCATCCAAGTTGGCCATCGCCGCCTCCTTTGGGAGCGAGTTCTGAAGTTTAACTACATGTTGTGTGATGAAGTTCTTTATTATCACAGTGTGATGCAGCAGCTAAAAAAGCCAATGCAATTCTGGGCTGCATCAATAGGAGTATAGCATCTAGATCAAGGGAAGTAATAGTACCACTGTATTCCGCTCTGGTCAGACCTCACCTGGAATACTGTGTCCAGTTCTGGACACCACAGTTCAAGAAGGATACTGACAAGCTGGAACGTGTCCAGAAGAGGGCAACCAAAATGGTCAAAGGCCTGAAAGCGATGCCTTATGAGGAACGGCCTAGGGAGCTGGGTATGTTTAGCCTGGAGAAGAGAAGGTTAAGGGGTGATATGATAGCCATGTTCAAATATATAAAAGGATGTCATATAGAGGAGGGAGAAAGGTTGTTTTCTGCTGCTCCAGAGAAGCGGACACGGAGCAATGGATTCCAACTACAAGAAAGAAGATTCCACCTAAACATTAGGAAGAATTTCTTGACAGTAAGAGCTGTTAGGCAGTGGAATTTGCTGCCAAGGAGTGTGGTGGAGTCTCCTTCTTTGGAGGTCTTTAAGCAGAGGCTTGACATGAGGACCTTCTGAGTCTCTTAGAAACATCTTAGCTAAGCTGAATTTACTAGTCCTGTGTGGATGGTGAGTATTTAAATCTATTATAAATCTATTATAAGGTTGCATATATCTTCTATGAGTTTGTATATTCATATTCTTGTAAAAAAATTTATATTCCTGTGAAGGTCAAACATGATGTATGGACCATTATAAATGTATATACTAAGCTGAATTTACTAGTCCTGTGTGGATGGTGAGTACTTAAATCTATTATAAGTATGTATGTATCTTCTATAAGTTTGTATGTATATTCATATTCTTGTAAAATTGATGGTATGTACTGTTGTTATCCAAGATAAGTCCATTCCTTGAAGAAACAGCGTGTGAAACGGGAGTATACGAAGCTGGCCACCCGTCGGAAAACATACCTACACGGTTGATGGACTTGTACTAATCATATTTCACACTGAAATAATAGACTCTATGTCGGAACTTTGCACAACCATCTTTATCACCTTATATTGCACTTTATACCAGAACTCTGACCTTTTTGAAACAGAAGTAGGCGTTTGCCTCTGAGGAGAGATTTATATATATATATTTTTGACAAAATTGTTTCGTTGTAGTTTATTATCTATTATCGTTCACGGTTTTGTATTTTACCTTTCACAAGGTCACCCAGCAGCTGCATGTGGAGGAGCGGAGACATGAACCCAGTTCCCCAGATTACGAGTCTACCACTCTTAACCACTACCACAATGGTAGTACAATAGCTTTGTAAACAAGCATTTTGGTTTCCCTGCAAATGTCCCGGTCCTCAAACACTCTGCACTTCAATCGGGAGAAAGCTGCACTCGCAGAACTCAGGCGATGCTGGATTTTGGCCCTTGTGGAAAGATAACTGCCCAGGTAGGAGAAGCGATTGACATTTTCCAACGTTATACCATTGAGTTGTAGACATATACTGATGCTTGTGGGTGAGGAGAGGTCAGAAGGAAACAGCATGCAGAAAATTATGGGCCAGGATAATTATCTTATTATCAGCGGCTATTCACATTAAAAAAACCCAGTTGTTGGTGTTTTGGCATGCCAATTAACACACATAGGATGGATCTACACACAGGAAAAAATCCACTATAAGTCAGAAATTAAATCATAACAAAAGGGGAAAAATGCTATGGAAAATAGCATAGATTTTTCTTTTACTCTCCATCGCCATCTGGTGTTGCATGTTTATAACATTCAAAACAAAATAAAAAATAAAAAAATTCCTTCCAGTAGCACCTTAGAGACCAACTGAGTTTGTTATTGGTATGAGCTTCCGTGTGCATGTATCTGAAGAAGTGTGCATGCACACAAAAGCTCATACCAATAACAAACTCAGTTGGTCTCTAAGGTGCTACTGGAAGGAATTTTTATTATTATTATTTTGTTTCGACTATGGCAGACCAACACGGCTACCTACCTGTAACTATAACATTCAAAACACTGTTTTTTGACTAATGCCGCTTAGTCCATAGTCCAGGGGTCAGCAACCTTTTTCAGCCGGGGGCCGGTCCACTGTCCCTCAGACCTTGTGGGGGGCCGGACTATAATTTGAAAAAAACATGAACAAATTCCTATGCCCCACAAATAACCCAGAGATGCATTTAAAATAAAAGGACACATTCTACTCATGTAAAAACATGCTGATTCCCGGACCGTCCGCGGGCCGGATTGAGAAGGCGATTGGGCCACATCCGGCCCACGGGCCTTAGGTTGCCTACCGCTGCCATAGTGCAATGAAAATACACAGTCCTGGTTCACTCCACAAGTGACAGCCCTGAGCCTCTTGAGGAATTGTCATTCGGCGGTTTCATGTTAGTATGCCTTTGAAGTTCCTTTGTTCCCGAGAAATGAACAAAATGCAGTGAATGTGTTTCCCTCTCCAAATCCCTCTGATTATGTGCATCTGTCAGGCCAGTGCATTTTGATGTTGAAATTGTATCGTTACCGCAACAGGTTTGCCTTGATGAACACATTATCACCTGTGCAGGTCTCACCTGTTGGTGGACTTCCTGACCTGCCATAGAAACGGCCCCTTTGTGGGCTTGGCCAACCTAGGAGATAACCTCTCAGTAAAAATAGATTTAAAACATGAATGACATAAACAAAAGCTCCCTTTGCAACGGAGCTGGGAACCTAATGACCACAATTAGACGAGAATGCTAATCATTATGCATGCAAATATCATTAATTAGGTTCATTACGGTGTGGTTGCTGTCAACTGCATGCACTTACCATTTTTAGAAATGGAAGCCATATCAGCCTGAGACTTCAAAGGCTTTCACAGTAGGGCTTAATATGTAAATTGTCCAGGTGGCTAAATAGCTCGAAATTAAAGGAAATATCACCTAATCAGGATATACAGCATAGATTTTTGCCTTATTGAGCCCACTGGGATACAGCAGGATTTTAACAGTCTTGGCTCGTTTCAGAAATCAGACACCTAACAGCTCCTGCTTCCAATCATTCATATATAATCACACTTACAAATTCCCATTCATTTATTTAGGTTTTTATGTCCATTTATAAGCAGGGCATGTATACCTGGAGTTGCACCCAAGAGGGTAATCCAGATTCAGTACAAAAGAACCCCCTGAATTTGGGGGAGGATGCTCCAAAAGAACACCCCCATGACATTGCTGTGGGATAAGCAGCCTCATACAACCAACATGCTTAAGTCATGTAACACATGAAGGGGTTAATGGCATAGAGTAAGCTGTCCTGCCAGGCTTAGCTAGGTGACTTCTCCTCACCTTGGCAGGATGGTAATCGCCTATTGTTGGACCGCAGTCTACCCAGTGAACCAACAGTTGTATGACCTGATTTCAGATGGCCTGGGATTCAGACTCAGATGCTGAACCTAAGGGATCCCAGCCTGCACAGGATTCCCCACCTCCAGAACCAGCAGAGCCGAGGCTAGGGCCTGAGTCTGAAGGGGCCTCACCTGTGCTGGATCCTCAGGTGCAGGCATCAGCTGAGTCTGCTCTGGCTCCTGATGGGATGGAGGACCCATTGCCTGCAGGTGCTCCACTCCCAGCCCCGTCAGGGGAAGCTGAGGTTGCCTCTGGATCCGGTAACCCTCCAGCCTCTCCTGAGCTGCAGAGGCTCAGGGCAGAGAGGTGAAGGGAACTAAGTTCCCGCAGGAGGAGTGCTCGCCTCCAAGACAGGAGAGGCGAGTCACCAAAGGATCGGGGCCGTCCTATGCCTCGGGGCAGATAAAAGCCGGCCAGTCCCAGCCCCAAGTTGCGGGAGCAACATTGTTGGTGACCAGTTCCTGCTTGAAACCTGTCCTGCTTTCCTGCCTGAGCTCCTGACCCGCCCTGGTTCCCTGCTTGCCTACCTGTTCCCGACTTTGCCTGACTCCCTGCCCTGCACCCAGCTTCAGTGACTACGGACTGCCTTTATGTTACCCCTCTGACCATGGACCGGACTTGGACCTCGCCTTTCGGATACCCCACAGGACCAGCACAGCGTGAAGGGCAGGTAACAGAGAAATAATTTCAAAGTCCCAAGTTGCCCTTCCCCGGATCTGTGCTCATTTTACTTTACCGAAATGGTTTAGGATTTGTCTAGTTATGCTGGTGACTTTGCTGCTGTTTTGTGTGTGCAATTAAATCCTACCTTTCTTCTTCCAGGGTTAAGGGCCCCTGGCTCACCTAACGGGAGGTCGCAGGTAGTGTTTTCAGAGCCGGGTTGAACTCGCCCATCGCACACAGGTAGCGAGCTCAGGTGATGCTTTTCTGAACCAGACTTGGTGCTGGCACGTGACCTTTCTGCAACCCCTGCTGATGCCTGTCCTGAGCTGGGGCTGAGCCACCATTGACATTTCCCACAACGACGTAGAACGGCACAACAGTCAGGGGCACTTTGGGGAATTTAAACCGTGGGTCGGAGACCCAGCTGCCCGGAGCTGATGGCATCATTGACTGATCCTATTATGGCTCCTACCAAATCGGTGAAGAGGATAGGCCTACCCAGGGGGAAGGGTGCTCTCTGGGGCCTTGGTTGAGAACATCAGAAGAGCCTGCTGGATCAGGCCAGTGGCCCATCTAGTCCAGTATCCTTTTCTCGCAGTGGCTGCCCATAGGAAACCTGGAAGCAGGATCTGGGTGCGAGAGCCCTCTCCACTCCTGTGGTTTCCAGCAACTGGGATTCAGAAGCATTTCTGTCTCGAAGGCAGAGCAGAACCAGTGAGGCTATAGCCATGGACAGCTCTCTTCCTCCTTGAATTGCCCCCCCTGGCCCTAGGAGTCCTCATAAGGGAGCTGTTCCTGGAGGAAGAACTGTGAGGGGAGAGACTCCATCAGGCAAGGCCTCCTTCCACCTGCCTTGCCCCACCCTCCAGTCTCTGTTTCTCAATTTGTATTGTATTATTTTATGCACTGTGGCTTGCCGTTGTTTTATTGATTGTAGTTTCAAAATTATTTATTGTAATTGTTCAGAGTGGGTTTTTATATGCTGATATCATTAATCTATACTATTCTAATGATTGTTGAATGTTACTTTATTTGATTGCTTATTTTAAGGCTATGTTTTATTACCACATTTTTGTATTGCGTTAGATTGTTATAATGTGTACATTCTTTGTTTCTTCAGCTTGTAAACCGCCTTGAGTATTGTAAGACAGAAAGGCGGTATACAAATTAAAAGTGATGATGATGATGAATTTATACTGTGTTAAATCAAGCCTGGAACTAGACATCACCGTAGATGCCAAAAACACAGCCACGTATCTAACCTGCACCACTTATCCCAACCCAGCAAATGTTCAGCACAGAATCATAGAATTATAGATTCTGGAGGATCCTCCAGTCCAATGTAGGAATATACAGGTGTCAGTTATAGGGACTGAACCTGCAACCTTGGCGTTGTTATCAGCACCACGCTCCAACCAACTGAGCTATCCGCCTAATTTAAACCAGTATCCTGGCATCTCTGTGCTGCCAGTTTCTTAGTTCCTGCTGGGGCAGATTCTTTTTGGGGGGACACAATGATGTCAGAGCATGAGTTAGCTGGTGGGAAGAATGAACAGGCCCCTGCGACTGTTTCTGGGGATACCAATTGATATAGCTTGCAATGTCTAGCTCCGGTCTAACTTTTCACAAAGTGGCAAAGCCACTGAGATTCAGAAGCACTGCTCCTTCCAGCTGTGGAGGCAGAGCATAGCCATCCTGTTAGCCATGGACAGCCCTCTTCTCCTCCATGCATTTGTCCAATCTTTTGAAGCCATCCAAGTTGGCGGCCATCATTGCCTCCGTCCTGCATCGGCGAGTTCCACCGTTCCACGATGTGCTGCTTGGAGATGTACTTTCTGTTACCCATCCTGAATCTTCCAACACTCAGCTTCATGGCATGTCCACAAGTTTATGGCGTTACGGGAAAGGGCTCTGCTCCCAGGAACCACCGTTGGAGCTGTCACATTGGCTTGGATGGGAATTGAAGAGGAAAAGGCTATCTCTGGTTGCTGGGCTTTGGAGCGTGGTGCAGAGGTGTCCATTGTGAGGGACAAAGAGATCCCTGCTGGCTGTGTTGACTTAATATCCCCCGTGCCTCCGTATCCCAGTGTTGGGCAAATAGAAGGCCTTTGGCAGAAAGAACGACAACAAGATACATTTTTCTTTTGCTCTCTGCTGGACTTGTGTTTCAGTAAGCAAACACACGCACACTCTGGCGCAAGATAAGTGGCCCGAGATGGGCTGGATCTCTTCTAATGATCATCCCAGCAAGCAGGGCCAATTATGTGTGTTTCTTATTTTCAAATCCCTTTTGAACAGCACCCACAAACACAAACTCTGACCTCCGCACCGCTGTCTGCGAGAGACCTCCGTTCGATGGCAAGAAGCGTTTCCAACCTCGTTAGGCAAGGAAAGATTATCCTAACGAGTGCAGCCGGACCGAGGGCTTCTTAAGCAAGGCCATCGCTTTAATGCAAAGCAAATGCCTTATTTTGGTGCAAATGGGGGCTTGCTGCCCCCCCCGATTGCTTTCTCTCCTGATCAGATCACAGGCCGTTTTCCTGATTAGCCAAGGAGTTGCATCTTCAAAGTGCAAGCTTAGCATTCTGCTGGAAATAGTGTGGGGGAGACAAACCCCCAAATTCATCTTCAGTGGTGCGCGCCGAAATTTTTTGTAGGGGAACAGTTAGGGCCAGAGGTGCCAGTTTGCAAGGGTGATGGGGGGAGGGGGCAATGTCACGATGTCCTGACATGATTGACATCACATGCATGAGCATCGCGCATCCCTGAGTCGGAGAGAAGCTTCCTATGCTTTGGGGAGGAGATGCCAGGCCTCTGACAAGATGCTGGAGTCCCCCTGCCTGCTTCCCAAACCAAGGTGGGCTTTGGGAAGGTGGTGTAAAAGCTCTTGGGGCCCCTTCCTAGGACGGGCAAAATCTTCCTGGGATTTGGGAAGAAGGCACCAGACTTTAATATTTTAATTTGCCAGGAATATTTAGGGGACCAGCCTAGTCGCCCTAGTCCACTGACCACATGCCATTGTTCCTGTTGGGTGACTGCCATTCCGAAAACTGTGCCGTTCCCATGGACCAGCCTTCCCGCCGCCTGTTTGCCTTGACCGAAGAAGTTTTCATTGTTGATACACTTGTTTTGAGTTGCAACCATAACGACGTCTTTGCATTATTTCATCAGGCTCCTGCAATCTCAGCAAACCGTGATCTGTCTTAATCATCTAGGTCAGTGATGGCTAACCTTGACACTCCAGATGTTTTGGGACTACAACTCCCATCATCCCTGACCACTGATCCTGTTAGCTAGGGATGATGGGAGTTGTAGTTCCAAAACATCTGGGGTGTCAAGGTTAGCCATCACTGATCTAGGTACAATCAAGAGGAAGGTAAAGGTAAAGGGACCCTTGACCATTAAGTCCAGTCGTGACCGACTCTGGGGTTGCGGCGCTCATCTCGCTTTACTGGCCAAGGAAGCCGGTGTACAGCTTCCGGGTCATGTGGCCAGCAGGACTAAGCCGCTTCTGGCGAACCAGAGCAGCGCACGGAAATGCCGTTTACCTTCCCGCCGGAGCGGTACCTATTTATCTACTTGCACTTTGACGTGCTTTCAAACTGGTAGGTTGGCAGGAGCAGGGACCGAGCAATGGGAGCTCACCCCGTCAAGGGGATTCGAACTGCCGACCTTCTGATCGGCAAGCCCTAGGCTCTGGTTTAACCCACAGCGCCACCCACGTCCTTTCAAGAGGAAACTACATGTGAGCAAATGACAAGAAGGCTTCTGCAGGTTTAAGGCTACGGAATTGCAGCGGGGCTTAACGTAAAATATGCACATGCAAGAACCCACAATGCACTGTGAATGAATATAGGTGCAGCTTTAAGACAAACCCTTAAAAACACACACACAACAGAATACTCTATAGATTTTGTGCCTTTATCTTTAAATAGCTCCTGTTATGCTGCTGCTCTAATTGTAAATTCTGCTGTCTGAAAATATTCCTATCACAGTTTGTGGTAGCTTTGACTGCTTGTAACTTTTTAAAAAAATGCATCAAGAATATATTATCACAGTAAGCCCTATTCTTTAAAAATAAAATAATTGGGCAGAAGCCAGTTGCGATCAGAACTTGAATGCTGCAGAGACTTGCTTTTCTTGCCAACATTTTGTAACATTTCCTTGCTTGGCTCCTTAATGCAAGAGTGTGTGTTGGGGGCGGGTATCATAAAGGCATGGAAATGCTGGGGGTCAGGTGAGGGGCGGAGCAAACCCCTCTACCACGCTTGATCCCCTGTAATTGGGCAAAGGAACGCATATTCAAGGGAGTTAAAGGGAGCCTAATCTGCATTAAAAGACCTTGCGAACCCTTCCTGCAAAAATAAAACAAAACCCACAGAGTTTTTCACAGCAGCTGTGAAGCCGCATTAGCGCCATAATGACAATACGCCATATTAACGGCACGGTGCCAGCTGCAAAAATCATATGCTGCCGACAGATTTATTTACCCAAATTAATTTTTTAAAAAGCCTGCTCGGCTGGCTGCAAGCAATAGCATGTTGTTGTTTTTAAACCCAATCTGCCCACTCTTCATCTGGCTCTTTTCCCCTTGCTCGGAGCGGCAAAGGTGCCTCCGCCCACTAGGCCGCCGCTGCCACCGTGGGAACTCGGGCTGCGAGTTCAAATGGAGTGGGAGACCCGGCCAGCGCAGAAGAGAGGCTGACGTCTGATGGAGCGTAGGCTTCGAAGGGCCTCCATCCCTGCTGTGCAACCTGCACCCAAAGGGGCCGGTGATGGCCACCAACGTGGGTGGTTTGGAAAGAGGATGAGACCCATTGAGCCCCTGGTGGTGTAGTGGTTAGAGCAGGGTTTCCCAAAGCTGTTTTTTTGGACTACAGTTCCCATCATCCCTGACCGCTGATCCTGCAAGCTAAGGATGATGGGAGTTGTAGTTGAACAATAGCTGGATACCCATCTTTGGGAACCCTTGGGCTAGATTGCCAGACTAGGACCTGGGAGACCAGGGTTTGAATCCCCACACGGCTATGAAGCTCACAGGGTGACCTCTGCATCTAACCTACCTCACAGGGTCGTTGTGAGGATGCGCTGGGGCAGGAGGAGAACTGTGTGCCACCTTGAGCTCCTTGAAGGAAAAGTGGGATATAAATGCAATCGAGGATTATGATTATGATTTCTTTGTGGAAAAGGCCCCCTTGGGAATTCTTTGGAGGAAGCCTTGAATGCTTAAAGTGCTATCGGAGTGCTTTAAATGTATTTACTACTGCTGTGATGAGTGTGGGAATGTTCAGGGAGGCAGGAGAGGATATATTGTTTATTAATATCCTTCCTAACTTGCGCAAGCAAGTTCCTTTACTTAGCAGAGTTTCACATTCCCCCTTTAAATGCACAGCGGATAGCTGGTTGCAGGCTTGTTTAAGCCTCTCACTATTAGGTTCCTGGTAAGTCCCCTTATATCCCTCTTAAAAGAATAAACACGCCACAATCTTGATTAAAGTATATAAAAGAAGTTTACTCACATCAGTTCACAGTTGGATCCCTGAAGGCAGACTTAGTTACAAAGTATATACATGTGGATCTATCCCATATGGGGATAATCCCAGTGTCCTCTGTTGGCTGGAAGCCAACAGAGCATCTCTAGCTAAAAAGCTGCTCCGACGACGGGATATCAAATTCAAACTCTTCTTCTTTTTCCAGTGTGGTGTAGTGGCTAAGAGCGGTAGACTCGTAATCTGGTGAACCGGGTTCACATCCCCGCTCCTCCACATGCAGCTACTGGGTGACCTTGGGCTAGTCACACTTCTCTGAAGTCTCTCAGCCCCACTCACCTCACAGAGTGTTTGTTGTGGGGGAGGAAGGGAAAGGAGAATGTTAGCCGCTTGGAGACTCCTTAGGGTAGTGATAAAGCGGGATATCAAATCCAAACTCTTCTTCACCAGGTCCCATGCTTCTGCGCCACAGCAAGCGTTCCCCCGCCTTAACATCTCAGCTAATATGGCGCCCTGATCTCCGCTTTGAAAGGATCTGGCTGGGCAGAGCTGGGGAATGAGGATGACAGACATGGCCAGGAGCTGCAGAGGCGAAGGAGATGGGAGCTCACATATTGATTTGAAACAACCAGCCGAAACCTTGGCCGCTGCAGGCCTCTGGTTGTGTCTAATTTACTGGAACAGACAGGCTCTTCCTTCAAGCCTTGTTTTCCACCAGCGCTTCATGTAAATATGAGGCTGATTGGTAAATCCATTATTGCACCCCACCAGCGATAGCCCCCCAGTTTCCGCCTTGAATTATTAATTCCTTCCCAAGTCATTATTCTCAGGGTCTCTTTTTAGCAAGGATTTTTAAATCCATTTCATTCCAAAACTTGCAGGGCAAATGCCAACTGCGTCTGTCGGGTCGCTTCAATCAAATCCGCTTGCTTTTGCTTGGAATTTGTTTTCTGAGCCTCAAAGCGTTTGCAAATATTTGCTGGGGTGCCTCCCCTCTTTTTTACCCTGGGGAAGAACTCCCCTTTTCACCCGCCCCTGGAAATCCAATTTGGAGGCTGTGTTGTTCTTTGCCTGTCATAATTCCTTCAAAATTTCTTCTGCAGTGAACACAGACAGAAGAACATAAAAGGAGGGCTTTCTGGATGAGGCCAATGGCCCATCTAGTCCACCATCCCGTTCTCAGAGTGGCAGAATTCAAGCACAAGAACTCTCTCCCCTCCTTTGGTTTCCGGAAACTGGTTTTCAGAAGCATTACTGCCTCTGTGTTATGGCGCCAACAGGATGGCGTGCCGAAGCCAGGTATCAGTACCGGAATCAAGAGAAGCCGAAGTCAGAGCAGTCCGAGTCAGGAACCAGCCGAGGTTAGGTGTCAGTACTGGGGGTCAAGAGAAGCCGAAGTCAGGAGCAGTCCAAGTCAGGAACCAGCCGAAGTCAGGTACACAGGAGCAGGATGAGCAGGCACAACCACGTGCTTCAGCATAGCAGTTGCAGGTGCTGGTGAGGGAAGCAGCTGGCCTTCCTTAAGTAGCCAGCTCATCACCATGCCTTTTACGAGCTGCAGCTGCCTCCAATTGCTCCCTCCGGTTCTCAGCTCTACGCTCTACAGCTGAGATGGGAGGAGGGGAGGGGGCCCTCCGGCTCCTCTCCTCACAAGGGCCTGATTCTGGCTCAACTTCTTCCTTCTCCTGTTCTGGCCTTCCCTCTTCCCCATCTGCTTCTTCCTCTTCTGAGGAGTGTCGCCACCAGTCTTCTTCAGGTAAGAATCCCTCCATTCCTCTGGACTCTTCTGTGGTTGCTGCTTCGCCTAGGGGGGCTTGCCACCACTCCTGCTCATCTGGTGCAACCCTGACACTCTGTTCATGGAGGCAGAACATGACAATCCTGGCTAGTAGCCTTCGATAGATCTCTCCTCCATGAATTGGTCTAATAATTCTCTTTTCAAGCCATCCAGGTGGGTGGTCAAAACTGCGTCCTGCAGCAGAGAGTTCCGCAGAACCGATGAGCTGCGTGAAGGACTTTTTAAAACCTGTCCTGAATCTTCCAGCCTTCAGCTTCATCCCATGAAAAAACCTTTCTCCAGGCCATGCGGAATATTACAAACTTCTTTCATACCTCCTCTTACCTTTTCTATAAACTGAAAAGTCCCAAACGCTGCAATTGATGTTGAGAATCCTAGGCTTTCTCTCCCCTGCCCAGCTCACAAGTTTCCAAGTGGAATTAGCATCCGGTGGGACCTGCGATTGGAGCAGGACCTTGTCGAAGATCGCAGAGACTGCTAGGCAACGGAGGAGCGATGGAGAGAGGTCAAAGGGGCTCTTTCAAAATTGAAACTCGGGACGGAAGGCCACGGAGAGAGGATCAGTTAGAAATCCCTACAATTGATTTGTGCCGTGCTCTGATCCTGCCTTCTCATCTGCACATTTCCTCAGCTAATATTTTCTTGATATTCTCTGGCTGGGAAGAGATTCAGCAGGAATCTTCCTAGACCCCAAGGCCACCCTTTCAGGTCCTTTTATTTGGGTGCTGCTTCTTTGAGAGGTTTGGACACTGCCAACAAGGAACAGGGCCATTTTAGCTGGTGAAATGCTCTCCCTAGTGAATCCTGTTTGGTGATGACACAAACATCTCTTTTGTGCCAGCGGTCTGTCCTTATCTTCAGTGTTTATCCTCAGAGTGGCTGGGGGGACCCGGCCAGATGGGCGGGGTACAAATAATAAATTATTGTTATTATATAACGTGATGCAGCTGTGAAAAGGCTTTACGGTAGCGTTGATTCAGATTGCCTATGTTATTGTTTTCTTTGGAATCCGGTGTAATTTTATCTATCATTTTGTTAAATTTTGGTTGCCGTCGTTCGTAAGAATCTTGTGCATTTAAAAAACTTGATTGAAAGCAGCCTAGAAACTGCCCTTTGTTAGTTACAGGTAGGGAGCCGTGTTGGTCTGCCATAGTCAAAACAAAATAAAAAATAAATAAATTCCTTCCAGTAGCACCTTAGAGACCTTTGGTCTCTAAGGTGCTACTGGAAGGAATTTTTTTTATTTTTTATTTTGTTTTGCCCTTTGTTAGGTTACTAACATAATAAGCAGAGCATGTTGGATCAGCTCGATGACCCATCTAGTGCATAGCTGTCAACTTTTGGATTTGAAAATAAGGGATTTTTAAAAACTTTCGGATTTCAAAATAAGGAATGCCACGAGGGCGGTGCAATGGCACCAAGTAGCCTCACCACCCTGCGCTCCAGAGGCTGTGCGTGAACGGGAGAGCGAAAGAGCGAGCGCGTAGACGGCAGGCAGGCTGTCTGTCTGGTTGGGCGTGAGGGTCTGGCTGCACAAGGCATGCACGCTCCGTCCCCAGTCGGTCTCAGACTCCTTATTGGCAGCCAAGCAACGCAGCTGAGGAGCCTCCCTGGCCGGCAGGGAGGGAGAGGAGCTGCTTCCTTTGAAATCCGGGAAATTTAAGGGATATAAACAATCCGGGATAGCAGCGGGAAACGGCATTGGAATAAGGGAGTTTCCCGCAAAAAAAGGGAGGGTTGACAGCTATGATCTAGTGTAACATCCTCTAGATAACCTAAGCTTATTTAGGAGTCTTTGCTACTTTGTCAAAACTTTTTGAAACTTCAAGTACACTATGCTAACCAGATCGTCTCTATCTATTTATTTATTTATTTGTTTGTTTGTTGATGCTCTCAAAGAACAGTAGTAGGTTTGTGGGACAAGACTTGCCCTTGCAGAAGCCATGCTTGCTCTGCTTCAGCAAAGCTTGTTCTTCTATATCATATGCTTGTTTCTTTTATTTTTAATCATACTTTCCACCAGTTTTCCCGGGGTAGGCATTAAGCTAATTGGTCTGTAAGATCTGCCCTGAACACATTTTTTAAAATGGGTGTTACACTGGCTACTTTAATAACATGAATTATGATTAATAATATTTATCCAAATAAATTATGATTAATAATATTTATCCATCTCCAAAACTCTTTAAAAATGACCACAGTCTTATTCAGCGGTCTCCTGCCTCTGAACCTGGAGCTGATAGCTGTTGATAGACTTGCCTTCTATTAACTTTTTCTAATCCCTGACTTAACCAATTTTAAGCATAGCTGGAATGACAAGAGAGCTGACCTAGGCAGATGGCTCCGTGATTCTAGGGATCGCAGTCCAGCAGATCCTTAAAACCATCCCCTTTCTCTGTATGTGTGTTATGTCCATCGACAGTTCCTCTCCTTTGTGCTGCAATCTCTCATACTTGCTCTCAACCCAAAGCAGATTTTTAAAAAAAATGTGTAAGAAGGCTGAAGAAAACCTATTCAGCTGTTTCTGCCTTATCAGAGCATGAAAATTACTTCTGGTTTAGAGGGGGAAAGAAAAGGCTTCCCACTGCCTTTCATTCTTTGCTCATCGGCTTCAGAATTTAGTGGGGTGTGTGTGAATTTGATCTAAAGTGTCTAATTTGGCATGTGCACATCCTCGCCTGGAAAAAGGAAAGCCGTGCTTTTATGGAATCATCAGGGACAAACCCTGATTGCAAAGGAAATTAGATGTTTACAACTGTGTTTCAAGTGGAGTGTGGCATGTTTGGTCAGTATTGGCAGGGCTGCCGAGAGGCGGCTAAGGGGGTACTGATGTCCAGGGACCAGATTCATGAGGGCCCCCAGATTTTTAACTTAGTTTATTTTTAAAGTAAGCCTCTAGCTCTCCTAGAAAGAAAGTTATGAAGCAAAATGTGCAGGCAACCTTCAAAGCAATTTCTGCGAGAGGAGGCAGCCTGACTGTTCCCGCCTTTCATTGTTTTTAGCAAATAAACAAGGCTGGAGCTGTGATTGATGTGCGAGTTGTTTGGATACAAGGTGGTGGAATCCCAGGGGTGCTAAAGAGCTGTGTTTCCCCCCTTTTGTGCACTTCTGCCTTGTTTTCCTGCTACTGTCTTGTTTTCTAGATCTTGGAGTCTCAGTAGTTCACCCTTCCTTTTTTTTCAAGCAACCAAGATGCATCTTCCCTGTGGTGGTGCCAGGGAATGCAGAAGGTATTTGACAACACTGCCACAAAGTTATCATAGATATTCAAAAGGCGATTTTTGGCTATGAAGGTGCTGTCTGCTTAGCTGTCTGTCCTTCCAGGTCCTAGGGAAAGCAGCTGGGATCTTTTATTATATTTATAATTTCTTGCATTTGTAGACCACCCTTCCTCAAAACCACTGGGCAGTTTGAAATACACATAACATTAAAATATGTAACATAATTAGGAGAGCACCACATAACTCAAAAACAATTATGCATCCTGGTAAGGTGAGACAATGGCTAGGCTCAGTGGGCAGAGCCACTGCAAGACTTGGAGCCCTTTTCTGCCCAGGGTGCTGCTCCAACTTGCAGCTTTTTTTAGCAGAGTGAAAAGTGAATGCGTTTTGCAGCTCCCTGAAGCTCAGGAACAAGGCAGCTGCACCTTATTTTTATTTGTGGTCTGCAGACCTCCTCCCTCTTCACCCCCGTTGCAGAGAATGAACCACACTTTTTGGTAAGATAAATGGAAGGTTTACTTACATTTCAATGCAGGCAGCAAATACAATAGAATAGAATAGAATATTTTTATTGTCATTGTCCCCTTCGGGGACAACGAAATTATTTGGCTGCTCCATCCACCCAGATAGGGCACTCCACTCAAAAACAAAACAACTACAAAAACACTGATTAAAACCATACACACTGATTAAAACCATACACACTAATTAAAACATAACTGGTAAGAGTAGATGACTTCAAAGTCCAGGCTTCCCATTCAAGGCTGCGATTGCTCTGGAGAAGAAGCTGTTTCTAAGACGGCTTGTTCTTGTTGTCATCGTCCTGTATCTCCGTCCCGATGGCAAAAGTTCAAATAGACGGTGACCAGGATGCGATGGATCTTTCACTATGTCCAGTGCCTTTCTGTGGCACCTCATGGCATAAATCTGCTCTAAGGTGGAGAGCGAGCAGCCAACAATGCTCTCTGCTGCCTTAACAACTCTGTCCAACCCCATCCTGTCCTTGTCTTACCTTACAATGCAGGTAAGAAAACGTCTTGGGCACAAAATACAAATGTTGGCTTCAAAATAGGGTGCATGTATCTGGAGCACCCAGATGCACATCTTCTTAGTTTGGAAGCATGGTGGAAAGAGTCTCCTCAGAGGCAGAGTCTCCTTTGTTGCAGAATTCCTGCCCAGAGGAGGCAGGGAAACTGACCACACACAGAAGGTCCTCTTTAGGAAGTTTTAGGAACTCTTTGTGTACTAGCCCTGTGTCTGTCTAGCAAAATATGCATTTGTGATTTGGCTGCACACCCCACAACCCTGTGGTCTTCCATGCATTGTTGGACTTCCATCAGCCCCAGTCAGCATGGTATATGGTCAGGGGTGATGAGAATTGAAGGCCAGCAACCCAAGAATAGACAATGATAATGAGTTGGCTTTTAGCGATGTTCATACCTATGTTGGGTACGGGCAGATATTTTTGGTTTTAAGCAGTTTTTCAGAGGATCATGTTTAGTATTTGTTTTATTTATTAAATTTCCACCCCATCCTTCCTCCCAAAAGAGGCGCAGGGCAGAAAATGTTTTAAAAAGTTAATTTAAACGGTACAATTTAAAAATAAAATGGAATAACATATTTAAAACACGCCAAAGCAAATTAAAAAGAAACTGGAAACATTTCAAAACACTTAGAACATCTAACAACACTTGAAAGCACTTTTGTGTCGTTTTAACAACAGCAAATTCATTTATGAATCACATTCCATGGGATATCCCGAAGCAATTTACAATACAATAAGAGAAAAGAGGGACAATTGCAAATATAAAAACAATTAAATAGCAATTATATGTACAAAAGCAATTTAAAGCAGCAGCCGCAGCAGCAGCAGCCAAACATATATCCACAATATATTCAAATTCAGTGCAGATACCAAATTAGAAGGCTTGTTGAAAGAGGGACGTTTTTAGCAGGTGCTGAAAGTCTTGGGTTTTAAATTGGTTTAGCAGAGTGAAAAGGCTCAGAAGCTGGAGAAACCCAGACCCTCCTTCACCTGCTCTGCCTCATTCGCACATCACTAGCATTTCCTAAAAGAGCAAAGAAAAAACCACAGCGGTCTCATCGGAATGGGGGGAAGAAAGTTCTTTGCTTAAAATTTCTTGGTACGATGGCTTCGAATTTTCAGCTCACAGGAGCCCCTGGAGTTTCTCGCCGCTTGGAGATTGGGGTGCATACAGCAGGTGGCATTAAATAAATATCATGTTTGTTAAAGGTAGATAGCCATGTTGGTCTGTCATAGTCAAAACAAAATAAAATAAAAAAATTCCTTCCAGTAGCACCTTAGAGACCAACTAAGTTTGTTCTTGGTATGAGCTTTCGTGTGCATGCACACTTCTTCAGATACACTGAAACAGAAGTCACCAGACCCTTATATATAGTGAGAGGGTGGGGAGGGGTATTACTCAGAGGGGTGGTGGGAATGGGTGATAGGCTGATAGCTGTGGTAAATCTGTTGACGACTGTTAACGACTGCAATTACTCTTACAGGAAAAAGCAAGGGGTGAGAAGGTTAAAAAAGCTTTGTCATGTATAATGAGATAAGAATCCAATGTCTTTGTTCAGACCAGGTCTCTCCATGGTTTTAAGCTTGGTAATGAGTTGCAATTCAGCAACTTCTCTTTCCAGTCTATTTCTGAAATTCCTTTGCAATAAGACAGCTACTTTGAGATCTTGTATAGAGTGTCCTGGGAGATTGAAGTGCTCTCCTACTGGTTTCTCTGTCTTGTGATTCCTGATGTCAGATTTATGTCCATTTATCCTTTGGCGTAGGGTTTGGCCTGTTTGTCCAATATAGAGAGCTGAAGGGCACCGTTGGCATTTGATGGCATACACAATGTTAGATGATGAGCAATTAAATAGTCCTGAGATGGTATGTTTGATGTTGTTGGGGCCAGTAATGGTGTTGTCCGGGTGTATGTGGCAGCAAAGTTGGCATCTGGGTTTATTGCAGGCTCTGGTGCCAGTGTCTGTGTTTAGTCTGGTTGTAGTATTGTTGTGGGTGAGGAGTTGTTTAAGATTGGGTGGCTGTCTGTAGGCGATGAAAGGTCTTCCTCCCAGAGCTTGAGAAAGAGAACTGTCCTGGTCTAGGAGAGGTTGTAGATCTCTGATGATCCGTTGTACTGTTTTAACTTGGGAGCTGTATGTGATTACTAGTGGTGTTCTGCTGTTTTCTTTTTTGGGTCTGTCTTGCAGCAAGTTCTCTCTGGGTATCAGTCTGGCTCTGTTGATCTGTTGTTTAACTTCATCCGGTGGGTATTTTAGTTCTAAAAAGGTTTGCTGTAGATCTCTTAGGTGAGAGTCTCTGTCTGTAGAGTTGGAACAGATGCGGCTGTAACGTAGGGCCTGGCTATATACAATGGATTGTTTGGTATGTTTGGGATGGTAGCTAGAAGCATGTAGATATGTCTGTCGGTCAGTAGGTTTACGGTATAAGGTGGTGTCTATGCGCCCATCCTGTATTTTTATAGTAGTGTCCAAAAAATGTATTTCTTGCATAGATTGCTTCATAGTTAGGTTGATGGTGGGGTGAAAGTCATTGAATTTCTGGTGGAAGGTGTCCAGGGTCAGTTGACCATGTGTCCAGATAATAAAAATATCATCAATGAATCGCAGGTACAAGAGAGGTTTGAGTGGATAGGAGTTTAGGAAGCGTTGTTCTAAATCTGCCATGAAGATGTTGGCATACTGTGGGGCCATGCGGGTGCCCATTGCTTTTTTTATTTTATCATGTTTGTGTCTCTTGTGCAATTTGAACAGGGATCTTTCTGGTTCCCAGCCACTTAGCCCTGATGAAATCGTGGCTCTGGATCCAGCAGGTGGGCTGGCCAAACTCTAAAGGTTCTCTTGGTGATCCCTAGACTCGATCCCCTGTCCCTTTCCGGCCCCGTAGCTACTCACCACCACACATCATCTAGCCATGCACAGCATTGACCCACAGATGGCAGCAGAGGCTCCAATTTGCAGGTCTGCTTCCCCGGCCGTTTAATTTCTATCCTTAAGAGGAATCACATTTACTCGCACAGGTGTATAAAAAGGTACGTGCACTGGAGCACTCTGAAATTGTGATTTGAAATCAAACCTGCCTGGGTTTCCTGCTGTGCCTTAGGGGGCCGTACAAGGTCCCCACGGAGGCCGTCCTGCCAGGCCGCTTGAAGCTTCAGCGCAAAGAGCCTGTTTTTAATTTTCCACTCCATAAACGGCTTAGGGTCAGGATGACTTAAGGACGGCCTCTTTTTACACAAACCTGCCTGGATATTAAGATCCTTGCTGGAGGAACAAGGCGAGGGGGACAGTGGGTTTGGGGTGTTTGTGATGGTTGGAAAAGGGGGTGACCCAGGAGAAGGTCCAGCGGCATTGGAGGAAGAGGTTTGGATCCCCAGGAAGACTCGAGTTGACAGCGGACCTCCTGGAGGCTTCGGCACATGCAAGTGTGATGAAAACTCACCTTTTCTTTTTTGAATTCTTTTTTGAATTCTGAAGGCAGCCCCATTCAGGGAAGTTTTTTGTGGTTCGCGTTTTGCTGTGTTTTTAATATTTTGTTGGACTGGTTGGATGCCAAGGAGTAGAGAGAGGCAGCAGCTGGGAAACCCCGCAAGGAAACCCCGGGAGGAAGATGGCTCAGAGACCGGGGGGGGGGGGAGTGTTTGGGGTTGGCGGTGGGATGACAGAGGGAGGAGAGGGAGCATAGTCCCCCGTCTTCTCCCCAAAGGCCGGGAAGGATGAGAGCAAGGAAGGGGAAAGGCCACCAGCAACGCAGCGTAGCTCCCCCACCCCAGTATGCAGCCAGGAGCAGCGAGGAATGGAGCAGCTTATATTCGAGTATTTTTTCTTTTTTTCTCCCCACCCCCCATCAATTTTAAAGGTGCGGCTTATATTCGGGCCAATACGGTAATCTCAGTCGAGCTTTCAGTTTCGCAGGACAGCAAACCTTTAATTTGCTTACAGTGGAGCAGTTGGGATGCCTATGGACGTTCCGTAACTCCGCACCCACTCACCTGGTCAGAGCTGGAGGCTTCACTGCCCTGAGTTCGAGATGCTTCAATGCTAAGGATCTACAATGCACACTGCAGGCTGCCTCTGATGTCTGGGCAGCCATGTGGGGCAGCTGCCCCTCCTCCATCCATGCTGCCTTTCCTGTGCACATCACTTTGCAGAACTAGGAACAGGGCACCCCCCCCCCGCAAGCTTCCCATTTACTCTTCACCTTGAACAAACAGCCCGATTAACAACTCCGTCTCCACCTCCAGGTTTCCCGAGCCGGATGGATGAACCGGCGGTGCCGTCTCTGACTAGGAGACCCACCAAGCTCCTCTGCTGCAGGATTCTGATGCAATCTTGCACATCAAGAGGATTCAAACGACAAGAATGAATGGCAGGGGCCAGGCGTGCGCCTTGATGTTCTGATGAATTGATGGCCCAGCACATCCATCACTCTTGTCCTGCTGTCAAGAGGACTCCCAGATCTGGAAGATGAGTGTGTTTTTTCTTCCTTGGTGTTCTGCGGAGAGAAGGAATGCAAATCCTACGGCCACGCAATGTAGGCAAGGAGGCTAGAGGCCCCCAGAACAACCTCCACTCCACATAACAACCCTCAGAAAACCTTCAGAAATCCTTTGCAAATGGGGCAAGACTCATTCCGCATGCAGATGTGGTTTAGCCACAGTAGAAGGGCCTGCGAGGGGAGGCCAGAGCATAGCTGCCAACCTTCCCTTTTTTGGTGGGAAATTCCCTTATTCCAGCGCCGTTTGTCGCTGTTTCCCTTTTTTGGTGGGAAATTCCCTTATTCCAACGCCGTTTCCCGCTGCTATCCCGGATTGTTAGATATCCCGTAAATTTCCCGGATTTCAAAGGAAGCAGCTCCTCTCCCTCCCTGCCGGCCAGGGAGGCTCCTCGGCTGCGTTGCTCACCAATAGTTACAGAGAATAGGATGTCATTAGACAACAGCCCTGTTTGTGCTTTGCTTGCATGTAAAATCAACCACTCTGACCCAGCCCACAAATACACTCCTTCCAAAAGAGTGTTAAAGGATGCAAAGTCTGCAACACGTTTGTATAATAAGTCATTAATGGATGCCAGAGAGCCAAAAGAGTGAACCTGATCAATCCCCCCATGAAGGATTGACGCTTTCGAATTGTGGTGCTGGAGTCCCGTGGACTGCAAGAAGATCAAACCGATCCATTCTGAAGGACATTGGCCCTTTGATCCCTCGTAACTCGAAAAATACGGAAGTCGGGGCATTCGTAAGTCGAGGGATCACTGTATATAAAAGGATGTCATATAGAGGAAGGAGAAAAGTTGGTTTCTGCTGCTCCTGAGAAGTGGACACGGAGCAATGGATTCAAACTACAAGAAAGAAGATTCCACCTAAACATTAGGAAGAACTTCCTGACAGTAAGAGCTGTTCGACAGTGGAATTTGCTGCCAAGGAGTGTGGTGGAGTCTCCTTCTTTGGAGGTCTTTAAGCAGAGGCTTGACAGCCACCTGTCAGGAATGCTTTGATGGTGTTTCCTGCTTGGCAGGGGGTTGGACTGGATGGCCCTTGGGGTCTCTTCCAACTCTAGGATTCTATATTGCAGCGTTTCCCAACCGGTGTGCCGCGGCACACTAGAGTGCCGCGAGACACCGGCTGATGTGCCGCGGAAAAAGGGACCTGCAGCCCAGGGCTGCACAGGACCGTGGTGGCGGCGCTGCTGGAGCCCGGCGGCAAAGCAGAAGCCAGGGCGGCGCTGCTCCCTTGGCTGCTACAGCAGCAGCAACAGCAGCCTCGCGCGAGAATCCCGACCGGAAGCCTCTCGCGCGCCGCGCTACAGCTGATCCCAGAGGTAACTCTGGGTCAGGAGACCCGGCACAGCCGGGTGGGGGAGGAGCGGTGTGCCGCGAGATTTTTTCATTGATTCAAGTGTGCCGTTGCCTAGATTAGGTTGGGAAACACTGCTATATTGGTGGCGCAGGTGGCTGTTTTGGAAGTTTCTGGGCCCGCCAACTCCTGCCTGCCCAGCAGGGGGCAATGCATACCTCTGCTATACTTTCTCTCCCCGCAGATTCCCCAAAACAGCCTCCCCCCCTCCGTTACAGAGAATCAAGGTGAGCAGGGAAGGCCCTGCTTAGCGAAGACATCTGTAGGAACAGCAGGAAGCCAGAAGAGTTTAAATAAGATGCAAAAGAGCGCACCTCTGCTCCTGAGCATTGAAGATATCCATGCAGCGTTTAGAGAGCTGGATTCAAAACATCAGGACCCTGCCTGTTATGGGTGTTCCTTTTCTAAGGAGTGCCAGCCTTACCCCTGGGCAGAATGGGGCAGCTCTGTTGCAGGGGGTGGGCTGGGGAGGATAACAGCAGCCCCCCTCCTGCTCATCCCCATCTTTTCGAGCTGCAATACTGGGAGAAGCTTAACCTGATGGATTCCTGCCTGTTGTGCTGCTGTGAAAGGCACAGAAATTCTGCCGATCCACAATTGCTACGGGAGGAATTAAGCACCCTCTCCAGCGATCCCACGAGACCACGGCTTGCCAGAAACACAGCGGCGTGACTTTGCCAGGAGTGGCGGGGAACGGCACAAGAGCGTTATTAATGTACTGGCACAAATTCAATTACTGGACAATTACTCGGATTAATTACACCCCCCTGCGCCAGGCTCGCAAGATCTTGGCATCAGATTTGTCAGCGCGTTGATTACGAAAAGAGGAGACGGGGGGGGGGGAGAGAAACAGAGGGGAGGAAGATGGATTAGGGGGGGAGAGCTCGTAAGGTGTAGCACGGGGTTGGGGGAACCTGGGGAGAGGGCCCTCGAGAGGTCGACGGACTCCAGGTCCCAGCAGCCAGTGGCCAAGGGTGCTGGGAGTTGTAGTTCAACATTATCAGGAGGCAAAGGTGTTATGTACTGAGTTGAATAGGATCCAAAATGCAGAAGTCTGATTGGTCCTAGAACAATAGGATTCAGAATGCAGCAGTCTGATTGGTCCGCAGGAGCCACCCAATCCAGCTCCAGGTGGAAGTGAATCCGCAACCTGATTGGCCTACAGGAGTATCCTGGAATTAGCCAATCACGTGGGGCCCATTGTGTAAATAATGTATATAAAGCAGATGTTCTGGGGAAACTTTCATTCCTCGCTACTATGAGCTGAATAAAGAGCATGAAATCCACACTCAACTCCGAGTATATTTCAAAAGGGCAAGATGGTTCCTACGTCTCCCCATCCCAGGCTCGAGAGTTGACGGCAGTGGCTGCTGAATCTTATTGGATAGCCATCTGTCTTGGATGCTTCAGCTGAGATTCCTGCATTGCGGGGGGCTGGACTAGATGTCCCTTGGGGGTCCCTTCCAACTCTGTGATTCCCACACTCACAACAATACGGCGTCCTGGGTGACATTGCTGGCATTGCAGAGACGCACCCCTTGGGCCGGATCGGTGATTCCTGCAGAAGCAGAATCGCAGAATTTCCCGAGCTCGGAAGGAGCCTGGAAGTCATCTAGGCCAAACTAGATTCAGTGTAGAAATTTGTTTTGTTTTGTTTTGCATCTATAGCAAAAATAGTGCTGAAATTCTTTTAGTGAGAGCCCCCCCCCCGCCCCCCGGTCTGCCCCAAGGCAGACTGTCAAATAGCTCTTACTGTTTTTTGGAGCTTCCTCTAATCTTCAGCCCCAATCTACTTGCCTGCTTGCCGTTTCCGCCCATTAACTGCTGCTGCTGTTGTTCCGCATCCGTTTATTTTTAAACCGCTCTGTGTTAAAAATCCCAGAGGTGTTGGGTTCTGCTCCTGCCCTCTGGAGCAACAGAAAAGAAGTCTGCTCCATCTTCGAAGTCATGGCCATTCAGATATCGGGAGAGAGATATAGATATATTCTGACATGATTGCTTTGGAGGGGCTGTTTTCCGTGCTGTTTTGGCTTATTTTTGTCAGTGGAGGTGGGAGAGTTATCACCTGAGCGCAGGACCGGTGCTGGCAATTTTGGTGCCCTAGGCGAGGGGGCGGGCCACGTGATGTCATTACGTATGACGCACGTTGCGGAGCGGTGCCCCGCCCCCTGCCCTGCCGGGTGCCCCTTGCCGCTGCGGTTTGCTTGCTCGCCGCTGGTTGGGGCGGCAGCGGGCGGGGGGCAGGCTGCCCAGCGCCCCCTCCATTTTGGCGCCCTCGCCGCCGCGGTTTTCGCCCCAACCTGCTTGCTCCGCCGCTGGTTGGGGTGGCACCGGGCGGCAGCGGGGGGCGGGGGGGCAGGCTGGCCAGCGCCCCCTCCATTTTGGCGCCCTAGGCAGTTGCCTAGTTCGCCTAAATGGACACACCGGCCCTGCCTGAGCGCTCCAACTGCAGCACCCTCTGCTGATTTAGCCCAGCGCAAGAAACAGAAATAGCACAGCGGCTCCACAAGCAGAGAGAATGTCAGATTTAGACAGTGCAGCAGACCTGAATTCTCTCCCCTTCCAAATCTGTATTTGCAACCCTGAGACTTAAGGAACTTCTGGGTTTGTTTTTTATTAAATTGATTTTAAATTAAATTTGATTTTAGATTTTTTTAATTGAAAATTTAATTAGCAGAAAAGAAATAGCTACTGTTAATCTAGGCTGCATCAACAGACATCTTGTGTCCAGGTCAAGGGAAGTCATAGCCCCGCTCTGTTCTGACTTGGTCAGACCACACCTGGAGTCCTGTGTCCGGTTCTGGGCACCAGAATTTAAGCTGGAAGGTGGGCAGAGGAGGGCAACCAAGACAAACAAATGTCTGGAAACCAAGCCTTATGAGGAACGGTTGAAGGAGCTGTGTGTGTTTAACCAGGAGAAGAGGAGACTGAGAGGAGTTATGAGAGCCATCTTCAAATATCCCCCCAAAAGATGGAGCAAGTTTGCTCTGGAGGGTAGGACCTGAACCAAGGACTTCAAGTTACAGGAATGGAGATTCCGACTAAACATATGGAATAACTTTCTGACAGTATGGGCTGTTCAACAGTGGAACGGATGACCTTGGAAGGTGGTGGCTTCTCCTTCCTTGGAGGTTTCTAAGCAGAGGTTGGATGGCCACCTGTCAGGGATGCTTTAGCTGAGAGTCAGCCTGGATAGCTCAGTTGGTTAAAGCAGTGGTCCTCAACCTTGGGCCTCCAGATGTTTTGAGACTACAATTCCCATCATCCCTGACCACTGGTTCTGCTAGCTAGGGATCATGGGAGTTGTAGGCCAAAAACATCTGGAGGCCCAAGGTTGAGGACCACTGGGTTAAAGCATAGTGCTGATAATGCCAGGGTTGCAGGTTCGATCCCTGTATGGGACAGCTGCATATTCCTGCATTGCAGGGGGTTGGACTAGATGATCCTCAGGGTTCCTTCCAACTCTACAATTCTATGATTCTATGATTCCTGCATTGCCGGGAGTTGGGCTAGATGACCCATGGAGTCCCTTCTACCTCTACCTCTACATTTTTATTAAATTCTCAGGCTATTCAATGTTTTCCCGAGCCCAAGCTTGTCGGAAATGGCAAAATGCACACTTGCTTTTGAACAGGATTACGATACAAGTTCTGCCATGTGAACAAAGATGCGGCCTGGATCTCCCTGTGGGTTTCCATTAGCGCATTCGCCCTGCTGTTGCCGTTTCTCGCCTCTCCGTTTCCCTGCCACGTTTGTTGCCACAATACAGCTCCTCCAGGAAGCATCGTTCCTCCTGTGGGGGAAGAAAAGTATTATAGGATAATATTAAAGCTTATTGGCTGCAACCCCTGAATCGAACACCCGCAATAATAGAGCTGCAGTTGCTGTATGTTTATTACATCATTATCTCTCTCCCCCTCTTTCTCGCTCGGCACGCAGAGAGATGGAAATCTTGGTGTGCACAGCGCAAAGCCTTGCCTGGCTTAGAGTAGACTCATAAGTCACCACTGTGCCGAGAGCGTTAGAGGAATCCTATAGGATCCGGCCAATGTCCCATTTAGTCCAGCATCCTGCTCTCACAGGCCAAGCAGATGCCTTTTTGAAACCAGCAAGCAGGATTAAGAAGCATTGCTTCCTCCAACTGTGGAGGCAGAGCAGAGCTATCCTGGCTAGTAGATGTCAATAGCCGCCTCCTCCTCCATGAATTTGTCGAATCCTCTTTGAAAGCCACCCAAGTTGGTGGCCATTTCTGCCTCCTGCAGGAAGGAGTTCCATAGTTTAACTATGCACTGTCTAATTTGAATGGTGGGGGGGGGAGTGGATAAACAATTAAACAGCTGACACTCTCTTTTAAATCGGAACCAGTGAAGGTGGTGAAGGTCCTGTGTGAGTGCCTGCAGGCAGTTGGAGGATGGATGGTGGCTAACAGATTGAGGTTGAATCCTGACAAGACAGAACTACTGTCTTTGTGGGACAGGGTGCGAGCGGGTGTGGGGGACTCCCTGGTCCTGAATGGGGTAACTGTGCCCCTGAAGGACCAGGTGCGCAGCCTGGGAGTCATTTTGGACTCACAGCTGTCCATGGAGGCGCAGGTCAATTCTGTATCCAGGGCAGCTGTCTACCAGCTCCATCTGGTACGCAGGATGAGACCCTCCCTGCCCGTGGACTGTCTGGCCAGAGTGGTGAATGCTTTGGTTATCTTCCGCTTGGACTATTGCCATGCACTCTACGTGGGGCTACCTTTGAAGGTGTCCCGGAAACTGCAATTAATCCAGAATGCGGCAGCTAGACTGGTGACTGGGAGCGGCCGCCAAGACCACAAAACACCAGTACCTTAAAGACCTACATTGGCTCCCAGTCCATTTCCGAGCACAATTCAAAGTGTTGGTGATGACCTTTAAAGCCCTAAACGGCGTGGGTCCTGTATACCTGAAGGAGCGTCTCCACCCCCATCGTTCAGCCTGGACACTGAGATCCAGCGCTGAGGGCCTTCTGGCGGTTCCCTCATTGCGAGAGGTGAGGTTACAGGGAACCAGGTAGAGGGCCTTCTCGGTAGTGGTGCCCACCCTGTGGAACACCCTTCCATCAGATGTCAAGGAAATAAGCAGCTATCCTATTTTTAAGAGACATCTGAAGGCAGCCCTGTTTAGGGACGTTTTTAATATCTAATGCTGTATTGTTTTAACACTCAATTGGGAGCCGCCCAGAGTGGCTGGGGAAACTCAGCCAGATGGGCAGGGTATAAATAATAAATTATTATTATTATTATTATTATTATTATTATTATTATTATTATTATTTATTATAACAGTGCTGAAATGTGGGCAAGCCCTAAGGCAGCTTCCTATACAGGGCAATTGCGTTTTATGCAGGGGTTCAGTTCCTACAGTTCCACGTACGAGCAGAAACTCGTCTTCTCAAACGCTTGGGACCAAACCCCAGCACAACCATCCCTGGGCTTTCAAAACAAGAAGGCCCAGGATGCTCTTGTGTAATCTCATAGGGCCGTCCGAGTTCCTGCGCAAAATCACAGGAGAACCCAAGTCCCGGAGAGAGGAGAGGATGATTTCTGTTCCCTGCACATTCTCAGCCTCCATAAGACCAGACAGGAAGCATCTGTGCAGGTGACAGCTCAGACTTTAATTGGATACCCCCAAGACAACAACCCGGCTCTACAGAAATATTCTCAAGCCCTGAACTGGGCATCATCTCTGAGGAAGCCTGTCTATTAGCAGAAGCAGCTGTCCTGATTACCAGCAAGACATCTGCGGGACATCAGTTGCCTTAAACCGGCGCTCACATCTGGGGGAGGATCGCTGTGTCAAGTACGGCAGACTGAAGCCAGAGAGTGTTCTGCGGAAATCAAGTGAGCGCTCCATCGAAAGAGGCAAATGGGGATTTGGGGCTGGCGTGGGCAGAATTGGACGAGGATTGGCTTGGCGCGAATTGCATGGTGGGTAAATCCGCTGGAGAGAGAAGGGCCAATCAGCTGAGAGGCCAAGCTACCTGCTGGGCCTGCAGAAGCTCAGGGTTTCAAGCCCTGGGTTCTCCAGGTGCAGCTGTCAGAAACCCCGGAGAGCCACTGCCAGCCATTGTGGAGGCAATCTAAGCTACATGGGAACATAGGAAGAGCGTGCTGGATCAGGCCCATGGCCCATCTAGTCCACAGCAGCCAGCCAACGGCCCCCAAGGGAAACCCCCAAGCAGGGCCCAAGCATGAGAGTCCTCTCCTCTCCCTGTGGTTTCCAGCAACTGGGATGCAGAAGCACTGCTGCCACCACCAAGAAGGCCCTGTGCCTGGTTCCCTGCAACCTCACTTCTCGCAGGGAGGGAACCGACAGAAGGCCCTCAGGAGATGGACCCTGGTGTCCAGGCTGAACGATGGGGGTGGAGACGCTCCTTCAGGTCTACTGGGCTGAGGCCATTTAGGGCTTTAAAGGTCAGCACCAACACTTTGAATTGTGCTCAGAAACGTACTGCTTGTTTTGTAGTCAAGCAGTTTCTGTATATATAATATCTGCAAGCACAAGGGGGGGGGAACACTTTTTTAAATAAAAAAAGAGAAAGGAGAGAAATTGTATTTTGAGAACTGGAAAACAACAACACGCTGTCAGACTCTTGCAATATTTGGAAATTAATTCTGTCCTGCAGCATTTTTGAGACTGGCTGGTTCTGAGAATGCTGTCATTTGAGAGCTGCATGATTCCTGAATCTTCACCGTGCTGCTGTGATAAACCCATCTGCAATATTTCCATCTGCCCTGGCGTTTCCGTTAAGCCACAAAGAGGCAGGTTTGTTATTTGGAAACATCATTCCCTGCTCCAATAAGTAACCGGTTAAACATCAGAAGAAGTCAACAGCTGGAGTCAACCTGACAGCAGAGCGTTATCAAGCCTATCAGGAAGAAAGCAAATCCAGATTGTGGGTGTTTGCCTTCCAACACACACGTGATGCCATAAGTGGAATAAAGTCCGCGACCCTCGCCAGGAACTCCGGCTGCCTTTTGCATTTGATCTCTAGCACAAATTCCTCTGGTCAGGAATGAACTTCCCTGAACCTGCAAACTCATTCATAAACCAGGGCTGCCAAAACAGCGAAAGAAAATAAGATCCTCAAGCCCTACGAAGCAGGAAGGTTATTGGGAGAGGGCAGAAAGCGCAGCCAGGGGCCGTCATGTTTGAAAGTTAATTCTGAGCTGCCGGGCATGAACTCCTCATCTTCTGAACTTGCCCTCCAGCACGAACTCACCTGGGTGCTGATGAAACCAACCCCTGTCTCTCTCCTTGACATCTGAGAGCGAGAGAGGCTGTGGAAATCTGCAGCTGTTGCTCTGAGGTCAGCGAAGAACTGGATGTGGGCCACTAAATTGATCCCAACAAGCTTAATCCAAACGGAAAAAGGAGGTCCTGGGGTTAGCTTCCGGCTCACCTCGGTTTTCAAACTGCATGAAACGCTACTGAAATGAGATGGGGAGGAGGAGGAGAAGAAGAAGAAGAAGAAGAAGAGTTTGGATTTGATATCCCGCTTTATCACTACCCTAAGGAGTCTCAAAGCGGCTCACATTCTCCTTTCCCTTCCTCCCCCACAACAAACACTCTGTGAGGTGATAGATAGATAGATAGATAGATAGATAGATAGATAGATAGATAGATAACTTTATTGCAGCTATAAGCTCAAACATATATACATAAATAGGCACACAAATCAAGCCTCTCTTACAATCCGTTAAATTTTTTTAAAAATAAATTAGATTTACATAGGACTGATGAAATAAAATATATACAATCAGTCAATGGAAATAAAAATGACATCAGCCTATGATGTCATCGGAGCTATTGACCTGGAAAGGGTGAAAATAAGTTATTGAGATTCGTGCAATAGACCATTTCTCCTCTTGTGGTTCAGAACCGAAGTCAGATACCTTGCTACTTGCAAGGTTACCGTAGGGTTGGAATCCTGGAATAAAAAGGTAAGCTGACTCTCCACTGGCAATCCAGAAAATTTTTGGACCAATGGGGTCAACAAATTTCTCCTCGCATTACTGTATAAAGGGCAAATAAAAACAATGTGCAGGAGGGATTCCCTCGACAGCTCATCACATGAACATAAATCTGATACACTTCCCCTAGAGAATCTATGTGACAGGACCCCCGAGGGAAAGGCATTAAACCTCTGTGAGGTGAGTGGGACTGAGAGATTTCAAAGAAGTGTGACTAGCCCAAGGTCACCCAGCAGCTGCATGTGGAGGAGCGGAGACGTGAACCCGGTTCCCCAGATTATGAGTCTACCGCTCTTAACCACTACACCACACTGCATTGCATCTTCTTTGGTCAAGAATTCCAGGCATGTGATGTGGTATCTCTCATCCCAGGGAGGGATATGTCCAGCCTGCAATCTTGGAGCTGAGTCTGCAAGCTGACCTGCAAGCTACCAACACCCAGCCTAATTTTTGCAAGCTGGTGTGTGTGTGTGTGTGTGTGAAGTTTTCCTCCCTTCCCCCTGTGTTATGTCGCATCTTGCCCATTTCCTTCAGCGAGGAAGGCTCTGTGTGTGTGTGTGTGTGTGTGTGTGTGTGTGTTTGCTCTGGATTTGCATAGTAATTGTGTATCCTCTCTGCCACCTATGAATTTTTAAAATCTTGCCAATAATTGAGGAATTCCATGTAACACATTCATCGCTAGCGGGCAAATTACGTGGCAGGGTGGCAGGAATACATCTACAGCTAAGATGCCCCCTCTGTTGCCATTAAATACGTTGACGGTTTATCTTCCCTGGACACAGCTAACTGGTGCCATGATCACTCACTTCCATCATGTCCCACGCAGGAGGAGACAGTATTAATCCACAGATCACCAAATATAAGAACATAAAAAGAGCCTGCTGGATCAAGCCAATCACATATCCAATATATAACATAAAAACAAGACTCCAAGGAATCTCCTGGACTTCTTTCCTCCCCTTTGTGAGTCCGATTGTTAATCATTTCCTCCTGCATCTTTTATAATAATCCAAATCTTTTACATCCCCATTATGTCCAAAAATTCACCATTAATCTACAAGTGTTATTCCAGTCCTGCTAACAGTTTTAACTGTTTACAATGGGTTTTTTAAAAGATAAATTATAATTTTTTCCCATTCCTTATTGAAACTTTGGTCTTCCTGATTTCTGATTCTTCCGGTCATTTTTGCCAATTCGGCATAATCCATCAACTTGATCTGCCATTCTTCTCTGGTAGGGACTTTATCTTCTTTCTATCTCTGGGCCAGTAACATCCGCGCAGTCGTGGTCACATACATGAATAGTCTTTTCTGCTCCCTTGGGATTTTGGCACCTAGAATTCCTAAAAGAAAAGCTTCGGGGGTTTTAGTGGCCAATCAGATGCACTGGCTCTCTGAGTGATGAATAGCTGTTGGGTTTGGAGAATTGGAAAATTGGGGACGGGGAATTCTGGGAAAAGGAAAGGCTGGGCATGGGGTGTTGCAACAGAGCACCCTATATTGCAACGCTTGTTATTTTGTCATTGCATCAGTTTTGCATCAGCCAAAACAGCGCACCCTTCCGGATATGTTCAGTCTCAGCCTATTGGTAAGTGAGTGAGCAATGCTTAAGATTTGCAATCTAGACATGTCAGGAGACTTCCTGGAGTGTGTCTGACTTGGATGCCTCCTCTCTGATTGAAGTGGATGTTAAACTTGTCGCTGCAACATCAGCTGCCCCTTTGCACACCCGTTGCATCAGATATTCAGGAGCAGGAGGAGCTGCTGGAAGAGGAATGCACAGAAACAATTTCCTTCCTTCACTTTTTAAATTTTTTGGGTCAGACCAAAGGGCTTTGATACGGTCCCTGCACAGGATCAGTCAGCAAAAATGCGCCACTGTCGGGGCAAAGAATTATCTAGAGATCTTATGGCTGTATCAGAGAGAGAGAGAGAGAGAGAGAGAGAGAGAGAGAGAGAGAGAGAGAGAGAAAGGTGTGGGGAGGGTGGAATAAGAAAATGTACTTCTATACTTCTGAATAAGATGAAAGAAGGCTGTGAGTTTTGAGATTATGACTCTGTCTCCTGCGCAAACATCTGATAAAGGGTTTTGGAAAGGGACGAGCGCCTGGGCATTAGAATCCAGATGCATTAATTCCTTTCACTAAGCATTATTAACACGCCAAGAAATATCACTCTTATTTGGGAAGGGAATATATTGCCAGCATCCCTACTGTTAGGGCTGAAAGGCTGCTGGCAACTCAGGACCCACGAGAGGGGCACGGCCCCCGGGTCCCCAGTAATCTCCCCATTGCTTAGGTTTTGAGGCTTTAGCAACCAGATCACCACAGCTACACACACAGAGAGACAGATGGCCAATAGGGATCTTAGATTTAGCAGAAAACAAATAGCCCATCTTGCATAAAGCTGGACTGGTGACTGGGAGCGGCCGCCGAGACCACATAACACCGGTCCTGAAAGACCTACATTGGCTCCCAGTACGTTTCAGAGCACAATTCAAAGTGTTGGTGCTGACCTTGAAAGCCCTAAACGGCCTTGGTCCAGTATACCTGAAGGAGCGTCTCCACCCCCATCGTTCAGCCCGGACACTGAGGTCCAGCTCCGAGGGCCTTCTGGCGGTTCCCTCCCTGCGAGAAGCAAAGCTACAGGGAACCAGGCAGAGGGCCTTCTCAGTAGTGGCACGCGCCCTGTGGAACGCCCTCCCACCAGATGTCAAAGAGAAAAACAACTACCTAACATTTAGAAGACATCTGAAGGCAGCCCTGTTTAGGGAAGTTTTTCATGTTTGAAGTTATATTCTGTTATTCTGTTTTTAGTTTTCTGTTGTGAGCTGCCCAGAGTGGCTGGGGAAACCCAGCCAGATGGGTGGTGTATAAGTGATCTTCTTCTTCTTCTTCCATCTCCATGTGCATCAGTGGAGAGCAATCTACCTGCCCCAACCCATTACTCTCTGTTACACCCTGCCCTTTCCCTTCCTCCTCCCTTTTAGTGACATTTTCAGTCACTTCTGGGTTGGGCGCTGTGCGCATGTTCGCAATCTCACATATTCAGACACACATTAATCGGCCTTTCCCTGTATTTAATTCCAGCTTCTTGCTTTTCAATCGTGCAAGCACGTAGATTTCCCCTTTCCTTCGGCGTTTCTTAAGCCAGGTTCTGCAGCACGAAAACTGGACCATTTTTAATAAGTGATGGATATTGGGCACCTCAGTTTGTGCTGCGCTTCCTCCTCCTCATTCCTGTAATGGGTGAAACAATTATATCGTGGAGGGGGGGAGCTCCCTCCCTCAGTTTGGGTCCGAGGGTACTGTGTGCCCGTCCATCAGAGGCTCCTTCCCAAGGGACCCCTTTTGCTTTCTGGGTTGTCAGCCGCCACTGTGGAAACAGCTGACGTCCAGAAGTGGCCCAACCTCTGCCCCCAGTTTGTGATACAGCCTCGGCTTAGAGGATCATTGCTATTCTGCACTGATCAATCCTGATTGATTTGTACCTGAAGGTCACAGGAAAGGCCGAGGAGAAGGTGAGGAAAAGGTCACGGGCTACAAATCACGATGCTCACCCAAGTCTGCTTCGAAATCCATCAACAGCACTTTTCTCTCCCCAGATTTCTGACTAAGGCAGTGGGGTGGGGTGGGGGGGCTGGCCATTTACCCTCTGCTGGAATGCATCCTCAACAAAAACTAAGAAGCAGGTGAAAACACACACCAGCATTCTGTACATATGAGCAGGCATGGCCAGCATAACTGTCAACCCTCCCTTTTTTTGCGGGAAACTCCCTTATTCCAATGCCATTTCCCACTGCTATCCCGGATTCTTGATATCCCTTAAATTTCCCGGATTTCAAAGGAAGCAGCTCCTCTCCCTCCCTGCTGGCCAGGGAGGCTCCTCAGCTGCGTTGCTCGGCTGCCAATAAGGAGTCTGAGACCGACTGGGGGCGGAGCTTGCATGCCTTGTGCAGCCAGACCCTCACGCCCAACCAGACAGACAGCCTGCCTGCCTGCCTGCCTGCCGTCTACTCGCTCGCTCTTTCGCTCACCTGTTCGCGCGCAGCCTCTGGAGCGCAGGGTGGCGAGGCTACTTGGTGCCCTTGCACCGCCCTCGCGGCATCTCTTATTTTCAAATCCGAAAGTTGACAGCTATGATGGCCAGACAGAAATGTTTTTAGCAGGCGCCGCAAACAGTGCAGCGAAGTTGCCTGCCTGGTGTCCATCGGCAGGGAGTTCCAAAGTGCAGATGCCAAAAGATTGGTTTTTCCCTACCAATGCGGAACGGCTATTGCAGCAGAAAGTGCTGAGCAGAGCAAGGGCGGCAGTCAGCTCCTCCATGAATGGGAAGCCCTGGTGCCAAGTTATTCCTGGCAAGCGGCAGGAATGAGGCCTAGGAGGAGGAGGAATTGCAGGCTTTGGGGGCGGCGGTGCAGGAATTGGACGCAGCAGAGCGCCCTGGCTTCACTTTTTGCACCCCTCCCTCCCTCCTTCCCTCTGCAAGCCCAGCTCTCTTCCATCAGAGACACTGCAGAGGCAGATTGCGCCCTCTGAAGAGGTTGGCCCGAAATGCTGTTATATAAGAAAGTACCCAAGCAACGCACCCTCTCCACCCAGGGCAAGGAATTCCCACCCCACCTCTTTTCATATCAAGCTCGGCCCAGTAATCGCAGTGAAGACAAACAGATCGCCAACGATATTGTGAAATTATTTTCGCCCTTTGAGCTCCAGCCCTGATCAAGCGGAAAGAGAATAGAAATCCTTGATCAACGCCGGAGGCAGAAAGACGCCAAGAGACAAAAAGATGGATCTGCTCCCAAGCTTCTCCACTGAGACATGGTCCCTTCTCCTTCTCCTTCTGGGCCTTTTCATGCTGTATGTATCACTCTCTTGTCTTCCTTTTCTTGGGCTGTTTTCTAATTGTGAAAAGGAGAAGGGGGGGGGGATTTTAAGTCTGTTGCGTCTCCTGAAAGCCATTAAGAGATGCCAGTCTCTGAACTGCAAGGATATTCCTTCAGATTTAAGGAAGGTTCTCTCCACAATCCCTTTATCCAGGAAGGTCTTCCAGCAAATAGGTGTGAGTTTACAAAGGATTAAAGCAAGAACAAGCCTTAAAAAGAATAAAAGCTAGACAACGGTTGGGGTTTTTTTTGGTCCCCCCCCCCCCAAGTCATGTAACAGTTAAAAATCAGTTTGCATTAGTCTGCCATCTTCTTCCTGTTGGGCTGTTTCCTAACTGTTAGGAGGAGAACAGGGACATTTTAATCCATTGCTTCTTCCAAAAGCCACAGGAGATGGTAGAATTCAGAAGAGTATAGAATGCAAAGCAAGCCTTGGAAGGAAAAGCTCCATGCAATGCAATCCTAAGCGAGTTTACTCAAAAGGGAGTTCTTAAGCTTCAGCAGCAGTCCTTGATGCACTTCCCTGAGGCCGGGGTAGGCATGGACTCCATGGGGCTTACTCCTGAGTAGACACAGCCTGTTTAATCTGCAATCAGCAGTCTGATTGGCCCGCAGGAGCCACCCAAGCCAGCTCCAGGTGGAAGTGAATCCGCAACCTGATTGGCCTACAGGAGTATCCTGGAATTAGCCAATCACGTGGGACCCATTGTGTAAATAATGTATATAAAGCAGACGTTCTGGGGGAACTCTCATTCCTCGCTACTATGAGCTGAATAAAGAGCATGAAATCCACACTTGACTCTGCTGCTGTCAATGATCATCTGCCAGATTTGCATCTCTCTCTCTTTCTCTTGTTTCATTAAAAAACAGATATGGAATTTGGCCATACAGCCATTTCCGAAATCTGGGCATTCCAGGTCCGAGGCCATTGCCTTTCTTCGGAAACCTCTTGTCGTATCGTAAGGTGAGTGTCTGGGGACATTTCTGCCCTGCTTAAGAGGTTCGCCAAGATACCTGTCTGCTCCTCCCTCTTGGGATCAGAGGTGATCCATAAACTGGGTCTTCATCTGGCCCAGAAAGGCTGTTCTTAACTTTCTGAAATGTTGTTCCGCAGGGGTTTATGAACTTTGATACAGAGTGCTTTCAGAAATATGGGAGGAACTGGGGGTAAGTGACCTTTTATGACCAGCTTGTATTTCTTTATCTTTTCCCCTCCAACAGATTTTATTTAAATTTGAATGAAAATGCAGAGGTTAGTATCAAATATCCAATATCTTTCTATCAAAGATTTAAAAAAACCTAATCCAAATAAAAACACAAACCAAAAGGAAAAGAGAGAGAGAGAGAGAGAAAGGAAAGAAAAAAAGACAACCTCCGATTCTGACCAGCTTGCATTTCTCAGGGCAGCCCAAACCCCATTGTTTGATCCCAAGGAGGAAATGTTCTGAAACAGAAACCTTAATCTGCAACTGGATTTCTCTGAGATCTCAAAAGCTTGCCATAAACAGCTAACATTCTGGTAGCCAGAGAATCTCCTCACCTTCCTAGGGGCTCCTTTCTGTTGCCTCCTGCTCTTCAGCGCTCAATCGGAGCAAATGGCAGTTGGGGTTTGTGCAGATTGCTGTTTGTTCTGATTTAGAGCTGAAGAGTGGGTCTTTCGTGGGAAAGGAGTAGGGCAAGGGGGAAACTGCTCTGACTCATGTCTAGAGGTAAAAGGTAAAGCTAAGGTAAAGGAACCCTGGATGGTTAAGCCCAGTCAAATGGGGTTCCGCTTTCAGGCCGAGGGAGCTGGCGTTTGTCCACAGACAGCTTTTCGGGTCATGTGGCCAGCATGACTAAACAGCTTCTGGAGCAACAGGACACCATGACAGAAGCCAGAGCGCAGGGAAACGCTGCAGTGGTACCTATTGATCTACTTGCCCTGGCATGCTTTCGAACTGCTAGGTTGGCAGGAGCAGGAACAGAGCAACGGGAGCTCATCCCATCACAGGGATCTGAACCGCCGACCTTGTGATCAGCAAGCCCAAGAGGCTCAGTGGTTTAGACCACAGCGCCACCTGCATCCCTATCATGTCTAGAAAGCATGTCTCATGCAGGAAACCACCCAGAGCCCTGCTTTCTAGCCATGGGAAAAGCAGGAACGAGCCCTTAGTCAGCCTCCACCGATCAGGCACTGTTGAGACGTTTGGGGCTACAGCTGCCATCAGTCCTTGTCAACATGGGGTGATGGGAGATGTAGTCCAACACAAATGGAGGGCGCCAGGGCAGGGAACACGACCCGTAGCTCAGGGCCCTTGGCTTTTCAAAATATGAAATTGGTAGGATGTGCCTTCTCTTCTTTACTCTTCATCCAGGTTTTACGATGGCCGGCAACCTATATTAGCCACGCTGGATCCCGTCATTATTAAAACTGTCCTGGTGAAAGAGTGCTACTCCACCTTCACCAACCGCCGGGTAAGGGCTTGTGTCTTAAGTGATGCGACAGGAGAGCAGGAGAAGGGCAGGGTCCTCATGCCACTAAATTGGCAATGCTAAATTGGGAAGGATTGGGTAATGTCTTCTTCTTTGGCGATCCCTCGTAGCAGAGTAAGATTGTCTTCCATAAACACAGTTTTAACAATGAGTTCATAAGTGACTGTGGACGCCAATTCTGGATCCACACCTCCTTCCACAGTGGGGACATTGGTTTCCAGGCGGGAGTTGATCCCGGTGAGGGTTTGCCAAGTGTGCCTTCCTCTTAGCATGTTTCTCCCTTGTGTCCTGAGTTCGAGTGTCTTCAAAGCCCATGACACCTTTGGTAGAGGCTGTTCTCCAACTGGAGCGCTCACAGGCCAGTGTTTCCCAGTTGTCAGTGTTTATACTACATTTTTAAAGAATTGCCTTGAGAGTGTCTTTAAACCTCTTTTGTTGACCACCAGCATTACGCTTTCCTTTTTAAAGTTTGGAATAGAGTAGTTGCTTTGGAAGACGATAATCAGGTTAATGTGGCAGGTAGATGAAGACATTTCCTAAAGTCAAGTGTGAATTTAGGGCTCATTCGCCCTTCATTCCTGTCATCTTTAGTATAACCTGTCCTTAAACTTACAAACAGCATAGGCATTTCAAAACGGGCCTTTTGTTTGAATAGGATTAAGACGACACATTATCCATAATTCAGCTAAGACAGACTATTGGCAATAAAATTAGTGTGTTTATTAAGCACATCTGGACTCAGAATCCATTAGTGCTTGCAGTGGGATCAAACCCCAACTCTGCTGTCTTTTTTTATCCCACTTCAAGTACTTCAAATTATAAAAGTTCAAAGAGCGTCTCCAAGTGTATGTTTGTAGGACCCAGCTTATTTTTTTATGGTTGCAAGTTGTTTTAAATTGTTTTTCGTATTGTGCTTTAATGCTGTAACCTGCCCTGAGACCTTAGAGCGGAGGTCAGGAAATAATTAAATAAACAACAAACAAACAAACAAACAATAAATTTTGTACCCTGTTTCTAGGCACCGGTCCAGATTTTCCATGTCTGTGTCTGGATGTCAGAGTGTGCATTTGTGTGTGTATGTTGTCATGGTTCTTTCCCCAGGAAAACCTATGTTCTACTACTGAATCAGAGCAAACAGCAATCTAGTTTGCTCTGACTCAGTGGCAAAAGGTGGGTTTTCCCAGGGAAAGCACCAGAATGAAAGCAATAACAGCATTTCTCGAACACAGACCTGGGAAGCCTGGACCTCTGGCTAGGAAGTATGGAGCAGAGGCCTTAGCCACCCAGTCACCACTGTACTCCATGTTCATTGAGTTCATGAGTCCCCCCTGGCCCTCACTGAAATCCAGGGGCGTCTTAGCCATAGAGGCTAGTGGCGCGGGGCACCAGGGCGCCAAGTTCTGGAGGGCACCAGGGAAGAGGCAGAGGCTGGACGCGGCGCCTCCCAGCATCAGCTCACTGCCTTCGCCCACCTCCACCATGCCACGCCGTGCCCGGAGCCTCCTCCCTGCCAGAGGAGCCGCCCTCCAGCCCCACCATCAGTGCTGCCCTCGCACGCCACGTCGCGCCCTGAGCCTCCATCCCGCCGGAGGAGCCCGCCCAGAGGGAAACATGGGAGTGGGGGGCGCCGGATGGATCCTTGCAGCACGGCACCAGAAAAGCTTAAGATGGCCCTGCTGAAATCCCAGGTTTGGGATGTGTCATGGGTTCGAAAGCCAACTCATTGTTTTGAAACCACCTCACTTCCTGCTTGCTTCCCTCCCTCCCTCTAGAATGTAGGTTTAGGTGGGCTGTTTGAGTCTGCTGTCACGATGGTAAAGGACGACCAATGGAAGAGGATTCGCACTGTGCTCTCGCCAACCTTCACCAGTGGAAAGCTAAAGGAGGTAAAAAAAAAGATACTGAGCCTTGAAAAACTTAAATATTGAGAAATGATTACAACGAACTTAAGAAAATGTTTAAATGCTCTCCCCCCCCCAAAGCCTGAAGCCTTCCTGCTAGGAATTATGGGAAACGAAACTCCAAAAAAAGTCCAGGAGAGTCTCTATGTATGCTACAGTTGCTGCCAGAATTTTAATCGCAAAAGGTTGGAAGGGAGAGGCTATCCCATCCGAATCAGACTGGCAAAATAAATGAAGAGAGTACGTGGAACTTGTGAGATTATCAGCAAGGTTACGAGACGCTACAGATGAAAAAACTACCAGAGAGTGGGACATATACAGACTCTATTTAAAGAACATTGTCAAACTGTCAATCAGCTGGCAGGTTTTGATTGAGCTTCTGTGTGTAAATAGGATAACTTTATAAAAATTGAAAGTAAGTTAAACAATGTGGAGAAAATAAAGTTAAGTGCTATTCCAGGAATTCAATTCGGGAACATAATGTGAAGATCAGAGGTCACACTAAATTTATTACAAAATAATGTACAAAACTAGTATCAGTTACGGAATGAAGGATTGTTTATTTTTATTTGTCTTTAATATCTATTGACTATTTCTGTTATACAGTTTTAAAACCAACAAAGCATTTATTTTATTTTATTTTAAAAGAAGAACTCAAATATCCAGCACTGGTCCCATATGGTCCTTATAATTCCAGCACAATTCACAAGTCTGAAACTGGAGCATATCGTGATCCAATTATGTTGTTAGCAAGAATGAGTGAAGCAAGCCTTTAAATCAGCCCATTTCACATTGTCATGAAATGAGACGACTGGCATTTGTCTTTTTTTAAAGTGACATTTCAACATTGTACCATTTCTCCAGGTACTCAGTGCATCCTGCCAATATTGTATTTCCTTCCTCTCTGAATTTTCTGTTTGGAGCTGGGAGACTTTGCCTCAAACCACTTGGGTTGGTCTTCTGTAGAATTTGCCCCTCTTTTTCTCTTCATCCTTGAATGAAGACCTTTCTGCGACCCCAAAGGCTTCTGTGCAGCTGCTTCCAGTTCCTTCACAGCACCTTGAAAGATCCCCATCATTTATTGTATTCTAGATGTTTCCCATCATCAAACACTACGGGGAGGTTCTCATCCAGAATGTTCAGAAGAAAGTGGAAAAGGATGAGCTTCTGGTTGCGAAGGAGTAAGTCACTTGGGCCAGGGGAGGCTGCCGTCAAAAACAGAGCCCTCTTCTATCCTTCCAAGACAATGTGGGCTGTCTTGGGGGTAAATCCAGACCAGATTGGGTTAACAAAGTGAGCAGCCAGGAGGTGGTAATAATAATAATTAATAATTAATAATTAATAATTAATAATTAATAATTATAATAATTTATTACGTATGCCCCGCCCATCTGGCTGGGTTTCCCCAGCCACTCTGGGCAGCTTCCAACAAAATACATTGAAACATCAGTCATTAAAAACTTCCCTAAACAGGGCTCCCTTCAGATGTCTTCTAAAAGTCAGATAGTTGTTTATTTCCTTGAAATCTGGTGGGAGGGTGTTCCACAAGCCGGGTGCCATTACCAAGAAGGCCCTCTGCCTGGTTTCCTGTAACCTCACTTCCCGCAGGGAGGGAACTGCCAGAAGGCCATTGGAGCTGGACCTCAGTGTCCGGGCAGAATGATGGGGGTGGAGACGCTCCTTCAGGTATACTGGGCCAAGGCCGTTTAGGGCTTTAAATGTCAGCACCAACACTTTGAACTCGAAAACGTACTGGGAGCCAATGTAGGTCTTTAAAGGACCGGTGTAATATGGTCTCGGTGGCCAGTCACCAGTCTGGCTGCCGCATTCTGGATTAATTGTAGTTTCAGGTCACCTTCCAAGGTAGCCCCACGCAGAGCGTGTTGCTGTAGTCCTAGTGGGAGATAACCAGAGCATGCACCACTCTGGTGAAGACAGTCTGCGGGCAGGTAGGGTCTTAGCCTGCGCACCAGATGGAGCTGGTAGACAGCTGCTCTGGACACAGAATTGACCTGCGCCTCCATGGACAGCTGTGAGTCCAAAATGACCCCCAGGCTGCACACCTGGTCCTTCAGGGGCATAGTTACCCCATTCAGGACCAGGGGGTCCTCCACATCAGCCCCCTGTCCCCTCAAAACAGTACTTCTGTCTTGTCAGGATTCAACCTCAATCCGTTAGCCACCATCCATCCTCTAACTGCCTCCAGGCTGTAAACTCACGCTAAAAGTATCCATTCCATAAGATGTTCATGGTACCAAAGCTAGACTTCCTCCTTCCTTGGACATGTGGAATCTGGACTCTTTACTCTGTGAACACCATCAGGCATGCTTTGTATTCCTTGCAACCTCTGTTTTGATAAGCCTTCAGGCAGGGATGGTCTCCTCCTTTAAATCGTCTGTTATTTAACACGTCCGAGAGCCTGATTTGGCTGCTCTGTTCCCTCCCAGCGTCTTTGGGGCCTTCAGCATGGATGTGATCACCAGCACTTCGTTTGGTGTGGACCTTGACTCTATGAACAACCCTGATGACCCTTTTGTCAAGGAGATCAAGAAACTCACCAAGTTTTCCTTTAATCTACATATACTTTTAATATGTAAGTTGGCTCTAGATTTCCTTTTTTATATCAATTTTATTAAGGGTTTCCAACTTATCTATATATATAAAATTGTTCAAGTTGGATGTTTGTTAACGATCACCTTTCTCCGTAACCCGTTGACCAATTCCGTTAAAATTTGGACACAATGTTCCATGGGCATATGGGAAGGATCTTACACAGTTAGATTGCAAAACAAAATCACACCTAACCCACCGAAAAATGTGATTTTGTGCAAAAAACAAAATAAAAACACAGCACCCTCTAGTGGACGGAATGCAGCATAACACACTGAAAACGACTCAAACCCCTCCTCCTCCTGTTAGAATGTCACTACAACCAGCCAATAGAAAGGCACTACAACCAGCCAATAGAAAGGCTCTCACAAACGCCGCTGCTGCCACCGCCAACCGCAAAAACGGCTATTCCTGTCAGAGGCCAAGGCACCATCGGGTGGGGTGTGAAAGGTAGCCAAAACAAATCACAAGGCCAGACTTTACAATTCTGTGGGATACATCTAGAAACAGATTGCTTCTCACATGGACAATTGTACATTGCGTGTTCGAGAGTTGGTAAGCCACAAAACCTATATATCTTCACAAACAATGGAAAAACCAAAAATATAGTTTACCTTCAAGTCTTATGATCTTCAACGCCTACAAAAAAACACCTTCAAAATCCAAACTTCGCCATTAAAAAAATGCCTAACTTCACCATTACGTAGCAACAAGCCATGTACACACCATCAACTTCAACAAAAAAAAGTGTCGGTAAACACACACTTCATCTTTGGCTATGCACCTCCCTTTTCCCTATCACAAAATCAGCCACAGCAACGCGTGGCCGGACCAGCTAGTGATACAATAAAAACCCGACTCCCAACTAGAATAATAATAATAATAATAATAATAATAATAATTAATTACAAAGAAGAAGAATAAATGAGAGAAAAAGGACAGAAAGAGAGAAAGAGGAAAAGAAGAAGAGAAATAAAATAATATAAACAAGGACAAAGGTGTGTGTGTGTGTGTGTGTGTGTGTGTGTGTATGTATACACCCCTCTGTTATATCTTAATTTTCAATCCACATACAGAGAAGTGAATCCTCTTGGCTCTCACCTGGGAGAATTTCCCTCATCGGCCTGAGAAAAGCCACTCTGGCCTGCCCCACTCACAGGTTCCTTCTCTTCCTCTCCATCACCTCTCTGTGTGTATTTTCATTTATCCTGAATTTAAATATTCAGAGATCAAAACATACATATGAATAATATTAATGGATTAAATATCTTAAAAAATAAAAAAGAGGAAGAAAGAAGGAACGAGGTACTTCTGCTTCTCTATCTACCAGTTATGCATGTAACAATTATTCTAAGCATTTGGTGTATGCACTCCAGAATAGTTTCTAGCTGTAATTGATATCCAGCTTTCTCCTATTCCGTTAGATGGTATTTCCCCAAACTTCCCTCCAAGGCCACCAGAATTCATCTTTCTGCCACTCAAAAAGTCCAATATAACTCTTCATTTATTGTTGTCTTTGTATGTCCCACATTAATCTTTCTCCAGTTCCTTGTGACATGTTGTCTTAAGGGGTTCAAACAAATCTTAGTAAATCCATATTTATTTGCCTGTTGCATCTTCCTTAAATCGTATTTCATCCTTGTGTTTCCTTCTCCCTCCTTTTCTTCCAGTCCTTTATCAGTTTAAACTCCAGTAGGTGAGTTGCTTTCTCTGTTTGTATATTTATTATTCCACTCATCTCTTCTTTGAAAGCATGTTAAGCACGAGAGACCATGCTTTGAACGGTTGTCAGCTCTCCTTTTTTAATTATTATTTTTATTTTTATTAAGGATTTTCTTGTTTTACAAAGGTACGGTATATGCAATGTCTCTCTCGTATTTTTCATGTAGCATTTTTACACATTAGTTTCATTTGTTGAGACATTAGGAAGAAAAAGGGGGGAGAGGGGGGTGGGGTGACGATGTTTCTACTTTACTTAATATATTTGGGGTTTCGTGTCAGCGTCGTTTGTGCAGGTTCTGTAGTTCGCTTGTGCTCCTTTGGTAGTGAGAGAGGTCTGGGTTGGTGTAGGGCAGTGATGGCTAACCTTGACACTCCAGATGTTTTGGGACTACAACTCCCATCATCCCTGACCACTGATCCTGTTAGTTAGGGATGATGGGAGTTGTAGTTCCAAAACATCGGGGTGTCAAGGTTAGCCATCACTGGTGTAGGGTGTGATTGTTCATTTGTGGTTGGCTGTGGTGGTCTTTGGTTTCCTGTGTGAGTGGGGTGGGTGAGTGTTTTTGATCAGGCCAGCCATATTGATTTGTATGCTGTCGGTCAGCTCTACTTCTGACTTTGCAGCACATTCCTTCATCAGATCCAGACCTTCAGACAACTGCAAATCTGCCTCATCGTCATCTGCTGATTTTCTGTATTTAAGCAAAGATTGTTCATCATCCACAGAACCTCCCTGTTTAATCAAAGATAGTTCCAATTCACCGTCTGCCTTTTCCCATATCTGTAATCGAATTTCTCTGGTCATCTCATGAAGTTCAGTCTTTAGATCTGCTGGCTGTGATTTAAACAGCCCTTGCATGAAGCATCAATGAACAGGGCCGTCTTACCTATAGGTGCTAGGGGTGCGGAGCACCCAGGCACCAGACTCTCAGGGACACCAGGCCAAGAGTCCAGGGCCCGAGAGTTGAGTCCGGGGAAGAGCCCGCCCATCGCTCGGAGCACCGCGATGGGCTCTTCTGCTGCGGGTGGATTTGCGGCGTGAGTTCGGGGGTGACCGAGCCAGTGAGACGCTGAGGTGGCCGGCCAGCTCCGCCCTCCTGCGCGTCTGGGACTGGGCAACCTGGGGGTGGGGTGGGGGCGCCGGGCAGATCTTTACACCCCGGCGCCGCATATGCTAAAAACAGCCCTGTCAATGAAGCATTCCATGTTATCATGGCTTCTCTCCCCCCCCCCCCTAGCTGTGAATGATGCAGCTGAAAAAAGCAGCTTCCACCTCCTAATGCCTCAGCACAAAGCAGCTGAGACCACAAAAGACATAAAGTATATGTTATAGGCAACTTTAGAGTTATAATCCATTGTTATGGATGCTTTAGCTGAGATTCTTGCATTGCAGGGGGTTGGAACCTCAGGGTTCCTTCCAACTCTAAGGTTCTATGGTTCTATGGTTATCTTTCAAGGCAATAAACTATTTAAAGCTTCTTGAGAAAGCTCTCAGCTTGTTATTTGATATTCTTTTTGACTGTCAGCAGCCTTTCCCCCTCTGGGTGCTACTTAATTGACAAATAGAGAATCCAATTTATATTTCTTTCTTTCCAGTCCTGCTAATAATAATTAAGGAGGGAGCCAACCTTAAGCTCTAATTTATGAGTGATTACGCAGTGCTTGAGCCACCTTGCTGTAGACGCTTGCCCACCTCCCCGGAGATCTATCTTTCCCCTGGTACGATAATGAATGTCTTCTTCAGAGCATCTGAGGCTTTGCCTTTCAATTCCCTCCTCCTTAGTCCAAAGGGGAGTTAGGCAGTCAGACTTATATCCTCACAACCTCTCGTCAAGGCATAATTATCTCTGCTGGCAGGAGCGCCGGCAGACAATATCTTAGTTTGCCATTCCTCCAACCGGAAGCTCCACTGTTGGTTTCTAACCACCCAGTAAAAGTTCAGAGCTTGGTTATTATGGAAATGGCATAACTGGTCCATCAAGTACACTGTTTTCTACTGACTGGCTGCTACTAGGCTCTCCAGGGTTTCAGACATGAGACATTCTCAGCCTTCTGGGAACTAAATGGGCATCTTTCTACATGCCTCTTCTTCTTCTTCTTCTTCTTCTTCTTCTTCTTCTTCTTCGATTCCTCGTAGCTGAATAAGATTGTCTTCCATAAACACGGTCTTCACAGTGAGTCCGTAAGTGACTGTGGAGGCCAATTCTGGATCCACACGTCCTTCCACAGTGGGGACATTGGTTTATGGGCAAGAGTTGATCACAGTGAGAGTTTGCCAAGCATGCCTTCCTCTTAGCACGTTTCTCCCTTGCGTTTGAGTGTCTTCAAAGCCCATGACACCATTGGTAAAGGCTGTTCTCCAATTGGAGCGCTCAAAGGCAATGTGTTTATACTACATTTTTAAAGACTTTTTTCTTTCTTCATTTTTCTATGTGCAAAACAGGAGCTCCACCACTGAGCCACAATGGCCCAACAGCATTTATTTCAAATTGGCTGCCCCTATCATTAGGTACAGACGTGTGGTGTACTGGGAAGATGTGCTCAGGATGCGTGCTGTTGCATGCACCCCGTCTACGAGTGGCAAGAGACTCCAGGGGTTCCTGCGCTTTCCTAGGGTTCAGCCTCCTTGGAACGATGGTCCCTGGAGACTGTGATGTCTTTAGGCTATATGGTCTTTAGGCTATATGGTCTTCTTTACACAACGATAAAACAATGATGTTATGTTTGAAAAAAATATAAAAACCAATAAAATTTATATATAATAAAAATAAAAAGTCAATTATATAAAATACATTTTAGGGTTTTGAATCAATAGCCAAATAGTGGATCTGGACAATAAAAGAGGGGTGAGGACCTTATTCCTCGAGTCTTTATTAAGAGTGCAGGCCAGAAGGACATGCGCCACCCATTCGGTACTGTACATTATGCATCTGTAACCCTGGGATTCACAATGTGTTTGGGGACTGACCACATGCTATTAAGGCTTACAAGCACTGACCCTCAGAGCAAATAAACCAAAGTTTACTCATGGATTTCTACAGAACTATGTCTGTCTGTCTGATGTTTTGCTTCCTGTTCACTGTGAATGTCTGTTTCTTGCAGTTGTGTTCCCGTTTGTGGCTTCTCTCCTCAAGTTAATGAAAATCACTTTCTTCAACCCAGAAGCTATGAACTTCTTCGAGAGGTCATTGGCAAAAATAAAGGCAACACGGGAGAAAGAAGGCCAGGGGGTAAGCGTTAAGGCCGCACTGAATTTTGAGGGTGAAAAATTCACACAAAATTTTCACACCAGAACGGGCTTTCATTGGAGGGGATGAAATTATTCACCAAAAGATCCCCCAAGACTCACCTCTTCTGTGCTATTTTCTACACAAAACAACCCAACAGTTTGACTCTTTTGCCCCCTCAGTATGTCCTATTCTGCCTAATAACAGCGAGATCACCACATAGCCAATGTCCTTCAGGGCAAAGGCAGACGACTCTCAGGGCTGCATTTAGCCCTTTAAGAAACTTGGGGGAACAAACCATCTCGGTCTGGGGGGGGGGGTCTTTCCTCTGCTTGCTTTCTCCACTGTTTTATTTGTTTTTATGCTTAGGGCCGGGTGGATTTCCTGCAGCTGATGATCGACTCCAAGAAGTCCAACAGCGAGCAGCAGAACAATAGCTTGGCTCCCTCCTATAAAGGTAATGCCACTTCTGGGAGTCAATTCAGTGTAACTTCGAGGTCTCTGAAACCGAAGGGGAACAAGCCCAAAAGAATCCATTTCCTAGGAATGGTGGTGCTCCCAATTGAGGGTTCCACCCACTTCCACCCTAGTCACTACTGTGCCTTGTGACCTGATCTTGTAACCGCTGTGCTTTCTGCACTGCCACCTTATCAGCTCTTTTTGACTTTGGGCTGAGCAGCTGAATGCCTTCCAGAGACAGTGAATCTGTTAAGCCCCCCCCCCCAGTGTTTCTTCTCCTAGCTGTTCACCACCCATTTCTTCCCAACTTCAGTCTTCTGAACTATGTCCCTCTGCAAACCACTGTTCCAAATCTATACTGTCCCTCTGCTCCTGCGAAGATTCAGGACCCTAATCAGGAGCAGGCGGAGGGGGAGGCTCCCACCATTCCTCCTCAGTCCAGCCCTCCTCAGCACGATCCCTGAGAGCCAGTGTGGTGTAGTGGTTAAGAGCGGTAGACTCGTAATCTGGGGAACCGGGTTCGCGCCTCTGCTCCTCCACATGCAGCTGTTGAGTGACCTTGGGCTAGTCAACTTCTTTGAAGTCTCTCAGCCCCACTCACCTCACAGAGTGTTTGTTGTGGGGGAGGAAGGGAAAGGAGAATGTGAGCCGCTTTGAGACTCCTTTGGGGAGTGATAAAGCGGGATATCAAATCCGAACTCTTCTTCTTCTTCTTCTTCTTCTTCTTCTTCTTCTTCTTCTTCTTCTTCTTCTTCCATTACCAATGCAGATCATGTTCCCACATAGTGTATGTGTTGTATCATTGGGGCTAATAACAATAACAATAACAATAACAATAATATATTTATACCCTGCCCACCTGACAGGGCTTCCCCAGCCACTCTGGGTGGCTTCAAACATAGTCTGAAAACACAACTAAGCGTCAAATATTTAAAACTGCCCAATACAGGGCTGCCTTTAGTTGTCTTCGAAAGGTTGTTTAGTTCTTTATCTCCTTGACATCTGATGGGAGGGTGTTCCAGAGGGTGGGTGCCACTACCGAGAAGGCCCTCTGCCTGGTTCCCTTCTTGCAGTGAGGGAACTGCCAGAAGGCCCTCAGAGCTGGACCTCAGTGCCTGGGCTGGATGATGGGGGTGGAGATGCTCCTTTAGGTATATAGGACCGAGGCTGTTTAGGGCTTTAAATGTTAGCACCAACACATTGAATTGTGCATGGAAACATACTGGGAGCCAGTGTAGATCTTTTAGGACTGGTGTGATCAGTGGCGTACTGAGCCGCTTGGCTGCCGGGAGTGGCAAGCTAAGCAGTACCCCCCAGGGGAGGGGCGTCGCTCCGTAGCATATGCGTCGTAACGTCACGTCGCATGCGCTACATAGCACAGTCCACCCAGACTCCCAAGCTGCCGCCTGGCTGCCCTTCCATGCGGCGGCTGCTAGCGCGGAAGGGCTGCCGGGCAGCGGCTTGGGAGTCACACTCGCGTGGGGGGGGGTGGCGGCGCAGAGTGTGGCCCCCCCGGCTGGAACTCGGGGCTCAGCACCCCCAGCGCCTCACCCTTCCTATGCCACTGGGTGTGATATGGTTCTGGCAGTCACTCCCAGTCACTAGTCTAGCTGCCGCATTCTAGATTAGTTGTAGTTTCTGCTTCATCTTTCCGGCCTTTGTTTGTTTGCAGGATTGACTGATTATGAAATCCTGGCCCAAGCCTTCACCTTTGTCTTTGCTGGATACGAAACCAACAGCAACTCCTTGGGTTATACGGCCTACTTTTTAGCCATTCACCCAGATGTCCAGCAGAAGCTTCAAGCTGAGATAGATACGATCCTGCCCAACAAGGTGAGAATGTGAATAATAATAATAATAATAATAATAATAATAATAATAATAATAATAATAATTTATTATTTGTACCCCGCCCATCTGGCCGGGTCTCCCCAGCCACTCTGGGCGGCTTCCAACAAATATAAAGATACATTAAAATATCACAGATTAAAAACCTCCCTGAACAGGGCTGCCTTCAGGTGTTTTCTAAAGGTCATGTGAAGGTCATGTGAAGGTTGCAAAGGTGAGTCTGGACCCAATGGAGAGGGTTTTGGGGTGTGGAATCTTAGAATTGTAGAGTTCTGTGTATTGTGTTAGAGATGTGCTACCGTAAACTTGACACCTACTCTCGAGTGATGCATCGCCCAGCTGCTCCCTCCCTTCTGGTTGCTTAGCTACTATCTCATAGCTGGGTAGCTCCTCTCTCAACTGTGCAGCTTCTGTGTCTGCCTGTCTTTCTGCTTCTGGAGATGCTGGAAGCAAAGGGAGCAAATGTTCCCTCTCCTCTTCTGTTAGGATCTGATCTTCCTGCGATTGCATTCCCCACTCTTCCAATCCAGACCAGCCCCTGACACCTGAAGCCATTGGTTCGAATTCTACCCTCCAGAGCAGGAGTATAAGAGATGGGTTTTGAGGGGGTTTTTTTGTTTAAAGAAAGATCAGTTTCATTTGCTTCCTTCCACCTGTGTTGAATATAACCCAAAGAGTTTTCCCCATTCATGGACAGAAATCTTAGATGAATAAGGCTGCTGAGAGCTTTCCTTCTGAAGGTCTCTGTGTCTGGGCTCCCCTGCTTTCCCCAAGAACTGCAGAAATATGGAGCCCGATTTCAAATCCTACCAGGTACGACTAACCTTCCTCCTTGAATCACCCCAAAGGCTCCTCTCACCTATGATGCCATCATGCAACTGGAGTATCTTGACATGGTCCTGAATGAAACGCAAAGGCTGTATCCTTTCGGAGGGAGGCTCGAAAGGCTCTGCAAGAAAGATGTCGAAGTCAATGGCATGACTATCCCCAAAGGCACATTGGTGATGATCCCACCCTACACGCTTCATCGCGACCCCGAATACTGGACGGAACCTGACGAATTCAGACCTGAGAGGTAACACCCCTGCCCTGAAGGGGGGGGGAATGTGCTGGTGAAAAATAGGAAGCACATTCATGCCGACGCTGATTCACACCTGAATGTACATCAATGGACCTCGCATTGTTCTGCATCTGTGACACTAGTAGTGGAGGTGTCAGTCACAGGATGCCTGGCATGGGCTGTGAGCTAGCACAGAGTGACTGCTGTTGAGAGGGCGTGGCATGGTAAAAAAATGGATGCCACATCTAAAAGAGGAGAAAAGATTCAGGACCCCAAAATGCTGTGGGTATACCCCCCCATGAGCTGCCCCAATTGGGTGGGGCATGGAGAAGAAGCACCACAGAGCGGTGGACTCCTAATCTGGTGAACCGGGTTCGCTTCCCCGCTCCTCCACATACAGCTGCTGGGTGACCTTGGGCTAGTCCCACTTCTCTGAAGTCTCTCAGCCCCACTCACCTCACAGAGGGTTTGTTGGGGGGGAGGAAGGGAAAGGAGAATGTGAGCCGCTTTGAGACTCCTTCAGGTAGTAATAAAGCGGGATATCAAATCCAAACCCTTCTTCTTCTTCTTCTATTCTGAATGGGAGGCCTGATGTACAATCCTGGCATCCAATGGGATGTGGCCTTATTGAAAGGGGCTTATTCATACAGTAGTCCGGGCAAACTACGGGAAAAAACGCTGGAACCTGGGCAAAATTGCAACAAAAGCGCTGTAAATGGCATTTTGATGAGAATTGGGTGCAGAATAACATATAAAAAATTAGACAAAATTAGCTGACAGGAACACTGAGAAATCGTGATTTCAAAAAGGCCGAAATAGACTATGATACACATAAGCTGTGCATTGGATGCAAAGAAGAGCAAACTGAAAGCAAACTTAGCAACAAGTAAACTATGGCTTGAGTATCAAAATATGGATGATCTTGCTAGAAAACTCATCACAGCAGATAGAACTGGATCATGGAAAATGCATATTGATGCCATACATCAGTGTCTTTGTATTATTATGTCTTTGTGAATGCAACCAGGTTCAGCAAAGAGAACAAGGACAAAATAGATCCCTACACGTACCTGCCCTTTGGAGCTGGTCCCCGGAACTGCCTGGGAATGCGGTTTGCTCTCGTCACGATGAAGGTGGCTATTGCAATCCTGATGCAGCATTTCTCCTTCAGGGTCTGCAAGGAAACTCCGGTGAGGAGGCTGGATGTCTGGCGCACCTTTGTGTGTGCGTGGAAAGGGAGGGGGAGGTTTCCGTGATCCTGTCCTGATCATCTTCTCCTGTTATGCAAGAAGAGCCTTTTCCTTCGGAGAAGTGGGTGACCATAAGGTAACAGGGACTATAATGCAATTTGGGAAAAGGAGCAAGATGGACATTGTCTTCGCCTTGGGCGACTGTAGGGGATCCCGCATTTAAGAAACTCTGCCACTTCTGTTTTCCAACCCCTATGCAGCTGCGGAGCAAGCTGATTGGGCGCCTAGGGCGGCGCGTGTGCCCTGTGCCCAGGGGCGGGGCCAGCCAGGGAGTCTGCCTGCCTCCTCCCACTCAGCCACCCTACAGGGAGGCGGTGGGCAAACCATTTGGGGCAGCATGGAGCCTGCGGGTGCCCAAGCCACTCCCAGCAGAGACACGTGGCTCAGGTGCGCTGCAGGCGCCGCCCAACATTTTGTCACCCCCCTCAGTGGTGACACCTGGGGTGGCCCCCACCACACCCCCTTCCTCCACCCCTGCCCCTATGCTGTAACCTGCAGCCTGTGCAAGTTTATCACTGGCTCTGTAATTAAACCCCAAATAATGACTGTCAAACCACTGAAGAGTTGCAGCGCCTGCTGTGGCTGTAGAGACTGATATAGGAGAGACATGCTGTATTGCAGTCAGGGTGGATGAAGGTGTCGGGATGTGCAGATGCACCAGGCCGTTTCCTTCCTTCCTTCCTTCCTTCCTTCCTTCCTTCCTTCCTTCCTTCCTTCCTTCCTTCCTTCCTTCCTTTCCCCCCACTTACTAAATTGCAGGTTATCTCCTTTATTTTAGTATCTCAAATGCCCCTTTCCCCCTATAATTCTTTTATTAAATTTTCTGTTTTACATTTTAGAATATTCATTTAAACAACCTTAAAATATCAATGACTTCTCTTTTTCTCTTTCTGTGATTCATTTTGCAAAACATAAATCCATGCATATTTTATATAAACTAAACTATTCAGTATTCCATTATTACATCCATCAAAGCTTATTTACACTGTTGAATTTATCTTAATGCTGCCCACGTTTTCAAATAAACACATTTTTCCTCCATATATTCAATAAACATTTTCCAATCTCCTTTAAACGTATGTTCTTCTTGTTCTCTTATTCTCTATTTTAGGTCCGCAAGCTACACATATTCCATCAGTTTAAGTTGCCATTCTTCTTTAGTTGGGACTTCGCCCGATTTTCATTTTGGGCTAACAAAACAAGCCGCAGTCGTGGCATATACAAATAGCCTTTTTTGATACCCGGGAATTTCCGTCTGCGTTTTCCCCAACCAAAAGGACTCTGTGTTGTTTTTTAAAGTGCTGTAAAACATTTTTTCCCAGTTCATTATGGGCGTTTCTTCTCTTTGCGCTCCTCCCAGTGGTCATTCCTCCTCTGGTTGATTGACTGTCTGTCTCCAGGCACTGTGGTCATCTGCAAAGGTTTCCCACGGGGCGGGGTTGATATTGCCAACCTTCATGTCATGTTTTCAGACATCTTTGTAACGCAGAGTTGGTCTGCCAACTGGCCTGGTGCCTGAAGCCAGCTCCTCGCAAGGCACATCCTAGGGGATCCTGCCACCTTCCATCCTGTGGTTGTCTAATCCTCTTTTAGAGTGATCAAAGATGGTGGTCATCACTCCTCCCATTGATCCATAGCTTAACTATGCCATCCAATGTCTCCAAAGAAGGAGAGCCCATCACTTTCCGAGCGACCCTTACTTTCAGAAAGCTCTACCTGACATTCCCTTCGCACCATAAGACTGCGATCCTACAAATAAGGGGTAGGTTCCCCTGGAAGACTCTCAGGTGCTGTTAGACCCCACTTCCCATGGTCCCTAACCATTGGCCATGGGAGCTGGGGCTGAAGGGAATTAGAGCCCAACCACTTCTGGAGCATAGCAGGACCCTCCATCCTTGCGGTAAAGATTTGCTGGTGCTTAAGGGGCACGGGTGGCGCTGTGGGTTAAACCACAGAGCCTAGGGCTTGCTGATCAGAAGGTCAGCGGTTCGAATCCCCGTGACAGGGTGAGTTCCCGTTGCTTGGTCCCTGCTCCTGCCAACCTAGCAGTTCGAAAGCATGTCAAAGTGCAAGTAGATAAATAGGTACCACTCCGGCGGGAAGGTAAACGGCGTTTCCGTGCGCTGCTTTGGTTCGCCAGAAGCGGCTTAGTCTGCTGGCCACATGACCTGGAAGCTGTACGCCAGCTCCCTTGACCAGTAAAACGAGATGAGCGCCGCAACCCCAGAGTCGTTAGCGACTGGACCTAACGGTCAGGGGTCCCTTTACCTTTACCTTTAAGCTGGGTCTAATGGTTTCCTAAGTGCTCTCTTTTGCTTTTCATCCTGCTGCAGATTCCCCTGGAGATGAGCAATGAAGCCTTCTTAGTGCCAAAAAAACCAATAGTTTTGAAGCTGGTGCCACGAGGTGATCCCCGGGAGAAGGGGGAGTGAAGTCTGGCCCTGGACCTTGGTAGAAGATGCAAAAGCCTCAGGTGTTGCTTAGAGAAAATTCCCTGAAGAGAATTTCAAATAGTTCCAGAGAATCAGACTGATTCGCAAACTGAAACAACGCCATTAGTGCATCGCCAATCATGTGTATCTTGGCAAAAGTAACATTAAATGATGTGTTCTATTCAGGAAAAACCAAAATGCTTGCATTCTATTCAGGCTTGCCAAAATACTTGCACTGTGAAACATTCATACAAAAGTGTGTCTACTAGGAGAAAGGGGCACCAGAAATGCGTACAAATGTTCATGCAAACCCCTCTGTGGAAATGGGGCAAAGCACACGTAAAAAAGTGGAAACCCAAATTCTCAGATTTTTCCATCCTCTAATATTCCTCTATTTGCCTGATCTGTCGCTTCTATTATTTCAAAGCTGTTTTGGAGATTTTTTTTTAAACAATATTGTATAGATTTTGGTTGCAAGGCATCTTGAAAATTATTGTACTATAAAGTAGATTTTAAAAGGCCCCTTTAAAACCAAATAATCAATGATGAATAATTGGAGCATGCCCAGGCTACAATTTTGTATCCGACCAGTTTACCAGTCATGGCTTCCCCCATGGAATTCTGGGAACTGTAGTTTGGGGAGGGCGCTGAGAAGATTTTGTTAAGGGGTCCATACAGAGCACATGCAACTTGAATTCCTCAGGGTTGCTTGGGGAGAAAGAGTCACTATGGCATCAAATCCTGTCCACTGAATGACAGGAAACTCAGTCGGTGCATGCCAGGATTGCATAAATCCCTTCCTAGAATTGACACACATCACAGTCCTGGGTAATGTGGTTTATTTGGGTCCCTGTGACTCAGATGCACTCTTTCAAAACTCTGTGTGTGGAAATGCTCCTGCAGAAACAGGACCAATCCACCAGTGGAAGCCCAATTTAAATACCACTCTGGAGAGAAATAGGATCTGCTGTGGTTTAGTAGATTAAACATCCCTTGTTAAATGCAGGTTCCAGCTTCTACACTCTGTAGTTTGTTGAGTTCTTAGAATCATCTAACACTGTATTGAACTGGGTCTGGAAACAGCTCAGAAGTAGTAGTTGCAGTTGGTGAAAGACCCGTGTAATATGATTGTAGGATTCGTTCCCAGGAAGCAATGGTGAAGCTGCATTTTCAATTATCAGCCTTTGGCGCAATATACACTACAGTACACCGACGCCTGGTATAGGGGGCACTTGGGGCTCCTGCCCCCTCAATATTTTGAATCGGGGGCCGTGTGAATGCACCCTAATTTCAAGGCTACAAGAGCATGAACAACTGAGACCAGTTGGGTTGTAGTTGGCACATCAGTCTAAGATGGTATGAGCTTCTCTGTGCCACGGAAACAACCTGTGATTTTCTGTGATCTCCCTGTTGCACCATATAGTATTCTTCAGTAGCCTTTGGCTGCACGCACACCTCCTCATTTGTAGCACCAGAATGTGGTTTTTCTCAATCCGGAATCATTCACGCTTAGCTTCAAAATGCTGCTTTCCATCTAGACCGGTTCTTAATCCTGCCTTCCATAAGGTTGTGAGTGTATACATTTGAAAACCAGTGTAGTGTAGTGGTTAAGAGCGGTAGACTCGTAATCTGGTGAACCAGGTTCGAGTCTCCACTCCTCCACATGCAGCTGCTGGGTGACCTTGGGCTAGTCGCACTTCTCTGAAGTCTCTCAGCCCCACTCACCTCGCAGAGTGTTTGTTGTGGGGGAGGAAGGGAAAGGAGAATGTGAGCTGCTTTGAGACTCCTTCGGGTAGTGATAAAGCGGGATATCAAATCCAAACTCTTCTTCTCCTTCCTCTTTTTCTCCTTCTCCTTCTCCTTCTCCTCTTGATGAAATAAACTACAACCTTTTCCTTCCTGAACACAACCAAGGTGAATGAAGAAGAAAGCAGTGATTGTGGTCTTGGCATAGGGCCGTCCAGAATGCCATTGGATGTTAAGAATAGGTCAGCAATAAAATCTTCAAAAAATGGGGGTGGGGTGGGCAGAGAGATGGGGTCCAAGAGCCCTCCTGCCACCTTCCCAAAGACCACCTAGCTTTGGGAAGGAGGCTGCAGGGCTCCAACATCCTGTCAGAGGCCTGGCGCCCCCTTCCCCGATCCAGAGAAGCTTCTGTTTGGTTTAGGGTGGGAGGTGCAATGCTCATGCGCATGGCCACCCCCCGCATTGTCCTTGGAAGCTGGCACCTCTGACCCTAACAGTTCTCCCCCAGAAAATTTCACAGCATGCCACTGGCAAGAAGGCACCTGAGACAAGACACCCTCTCTCCAGGTTCGCCTCCGTGAAATGCCGAACTCCCCTGGCCTCTTTTCACATCAAACAAAGCAGGCTTGGTCGGAGTCAGCCTGCCAGTCATCAGAGCAAAGGGGAACAGATCGCAAAAAATATTGTTAAATTTTAATTTTTGTCCTTTGAGCTCCAGCCCTGATCGTGCAGAAAGAGAATAGAAAGAGAACAATTTTTTTAAACAAAAACACACACTACACCACTAGACAACAGATTGTTGTTGTTTTTAAAAGCCATGTGACAGTTTTAATTCAGTTAAACAAACAAAACAACAACCACCAGAAATAAAAATGTTAGATATATTCAGCCGGGGAAACGCAAGGGCCATTATATAATAGGTTACTTATTAACGACAGCCAGAACATTGAAAGCCGGAGATTGAAGCGAAGGGTACCAATGTACCAAAAATGGTATCACATCATTTGGGAGACGGCACTTTGTGGAAAAAGGGCGGAAACAATTTGTGAGGGCAACCAGCATCCCCCCCCCCAAATAGACTTTTATAGCAGACTAGGGGCTGTTTATTCTGCTCAAGAACAAAGACTCTGCAGGACAAAGTGTACCTGTGGCATTTCATATTATGCGGCTGCGAAACACCTCCCTTTATATTGACAGCAGCAGGGCTTTTCTTCTTCTTCAGGGGGAACTCCCAGGAACTCAGTACCGCCACCTCTCAGGTGGGTTTTGGCACCTGTCAGGTGGGCACCATGGCCCTTCTAAGAAGGTTCCTGGTGAGTTCCAGTATCTCTTTTCCCTAGAAAAACAGCCCTGGACAGCAGCAACGTTCAGACTCTTTCTGCTCCAGCGCTTATGAACTCTCCTGTTTTCTCCCTCCTGTTGGAAACAATGCATATTGATCAGGGTGCATTTAAATATCCACACTATAAAGATGCATGTGTTAATTTGAGACTTATCCTGGTCTTTTTGCCACTTATATGACTATTATAAGAAAACCAATCTCTGTTGGGAAAGCCTCCAAGGAAGGAGAGTCCACCAGCTTTGGAGGGAGACCATTCCACTGTCAAATGGTTCTTACAGTCAAAACATTCTCCCTAAGTTTTTGGTGGAATTGCCTTTCTTGTAACTTGAATCCATTGGTTTGGGTGCTCCCCCCCCCCCAGAGCAGCAGAAAGCAAGCTTGCTCCATCTTCCAGGCACTCTGATAAGGCAACCGTACCCCATAAAAGCCAGCCAAATGATACAGTCCTTTGGCTTCCCAGAAGATGACATCATGCTTCTGCTGGAGAGGTTGGCAGGAGACCTTTTTACATAAGAAGGCAGCCAAGGCAACACACCCTCTCTCAGGCCTCATCTCTTGTCTCTTCCGTGAGAAGGGATATTAACAGGGCCTCAATCAAAGCAAACATGAACTTTGTCAACCTGCTAGTCATCAGACCAAAGGCGAATGGATAGCAAAAGCTATTGCGAAATTTTTGTTTTTGCTCTTTGAGCTCCAGCCCTGAATAAGTATAAAGAGAGCAGAAATCCTCCATCAAAGCCAGAGAGCCATCAAGGGCTAACAAGATGGATCTCCTTCCAAGCTTCTCCACTGAGACATGGTTCCTTCTCATTGCCCTCCTGGGCCTTTTCATGCTGTATGTATCATTCTCTTATCTTTTCTTTGGCTGCTTTCTAATTGTGAAAAAGAAATGGGGGCGTTTTAAATCTGCTGCTTCTTCAGAAAGCCATACGAGATGGCAGCCTCTGAACCGCGAGGATATTTACTTCCAAGTAAGCTTGACGCGAGTGGCGCTGTGGGTTAAACCACAGAGCCTAGGGTTTGCCGATCAGAAGGTCGGCGGTTCAAATCCCCGTGACAGGGTGAGCTCTCATTGCTCGGTCCCTGCTCCTGCCAACCTAGCAGCTCGAAAGCACGTCAAAGGGCAAGTAGATAAATAGGAACCGCTCTGGCGGGAAGGTAAACGGCGTTTCCGTGCGCTGCTCTGGTTCGCCAGAAGTGGCTTAGTCATGCTGGCCACATGACCATGTAGGGTTGGCCTCATGTGGTTTGATCAGTTGGCCATGAACAAAACGCTTCTGGCTATCACTGGGCCGATGGAATTTTCTAAACTGTTTTCATGGACACAGCCATGTAAAGAACATTATAGCAATCCAATTGAATATCGTAGCTCTTATGGAGGGCGGGAGTGGGATGAGCTTTTGCTACCCAGCTCTTTGCTACCCAGAATGTAATTACTCTGTTGTTGGGCTCTCTGTGTTGCATCCAACCAACTTTCAGTCAGAGTAGACCCACTGAAATTAATAGATTAAAGTTAGTCACGTCCCTTAATTTCAATGAGTCTGCTCTCAGGAGGACCAGCAATGGTTGCAACCCAATATACTATAAATAGAACTCAGCATATGAGTTTGTGTGAGTGCTTGGTTCCAGTTTCTGATTTAATTATATCCCACAGCTAATTTTTTTAAAAAATAATATTTGCTTCTGCTACATGGATAGATCTATATGGGGATGGTACCGGTATCTAGAGTTTGTAAGAGCTGTTCAACAGTGAAACAGGCTCCCATGAGAGGTGGTGGACTCTCGTTAAGCCAGTGATGGCTAACCTTAACACCCCAGATGTTTTGGAACTACAACTCCCATCATCCCTAGCTAACAGGATCAGTGGTCAGGGATGATGGGAGTTGTAGTCCCAAAACATCTGGAGTGTCAAGGTTAGCCATCACTGCGTTAAGCAGAGGCTGGATGGCCATCTGTCAGGTATGATCTAGGATTCTGCGATTCTGTATCCAGTGATAATACTCATGAGGGGCGGCAGTTGAAGCAGGTCTCTCTGCCTGACTTGTAAGCTAAATTCCTGAAGGGATGATTTGGAGAAACAACACCCACTGAAGGTTAACACCTACTTACTTCAACTTGCTATATCAATCAGCATAAAGAACCATATAAGTAAAGAAGATTTTTTTACTAAGTTGGGGTCACAGAATTGTAAAGTTGGAAGGGATCCCCAGGGGTCATCTACTCTAACCCTCTGCAATTCAGGAATCACAGGGCAGGATTATTATTCTTTTGTACTGTTTTGGAACAACACGTTCAACAACAATCCCCAGCCTTATGCTGCTTTCAACTTCCTGTGACAGTATTTCTTTTTGCTTTTTATCTTTGATTTATTAATAAAATGTTTTTTGGAACCCCCACCCCCACCCGAAATAGCATTGTTAGGTATATTCAGCCACAACTACTCTAGGGCTATTATATGAACATATAATAGGTTACTTATTAATGGCAGCAAGAATATTGATAGCCGGAGATTGAAAAGAAGGAAAGGGTACCAATGTACCAAAAATGGTATCACATCATTTGGGAGATGGCACTTTGTGAAAAATGGACGCAAACAATTTGTCAGGGCAACCTGCCCCCCGCAACCCGAAAGTCTTTTATAGCAGATTAGTGGCTGTTTATTCTGCCCAAGAACAAAGACTCTGCAGGACAAAGTGTACCTGTGACATTTCGTATTATGCGGCTGCGAAACACCTCCCTATATATTGACAACAGCAGGGGTTTTTTTAAAGGGGGAACTCACAGGAACTCAGTACCCCCACTTCTCAGGTGGGTTCCGGCACCTGTCAGGTGGGCACATAAGAGAAGGTTCCTAGTGAGTTCCGGCATCTCTTTTTCCTAGAAAAACAGTCCTGGACAGCAGCAACGATCAGACTCTTTCTGCTCCAGGGCTTATGAACTCTCCTGTTTTTGATCTCAGCTATGCCTTCAGGTGTTGAGGGACCAGGTAGCGCTGTGGGTTAAACCACAGGCTTGCTGATCAGAAGGTCAGCAGTTCGAATCCCTGCGACAGGGTGAGCTCCCGTTGCTCGGTCCCAGCTCCTGCCCACCTAGCAGTTCGAAAGCATGTTAAAGTGCAAGTAGATAAATAGGGACCGCTCCAGCGGGAAGGTAAACGGCGTTTCCGTGCGCTGCTCTGGTTCGCCAGAAGCAGCTTTGTCATGCTGGCCACATGACCCGGAGGCTGTCTTCGGACAAACGCCGGCTCCCTCGGCCTATAGAGCGAGATGAGCACGGAACCCCAGAGTCGGACACGACTGGACCTGATGGTCAGGGGTCCCCTTTACCTTTACCTTATGCCTTCAGGTTGGGAGGGGAAGGTGAGATGCTGAGTTTGACATTTTCATATTTTCATATATAACTCAACACACACACATGCAAGTATAAAAATAATGTTTCTTGTAAAGTACAGCAAAAAAGGGGGTGTTTGCTAAAGACAAACAGAACAGGGAAGGAATGATCTGGATTTGCAGGGAAGAGATCAGCTGGTGGACTTCGGAGCCTGTGTTTATTACTATATATATGTATATATGCAGAGCAGTGTGTGTAGCAAGTTGATCTCTAGGAATTGGTGGGTGAGTTCATTGAAGGAGCTGTGCAGGCCATTTGCTTTCTGGCCACATCAACCTCCTATTTAAAGCTTAGTGAGGTGGGGCCCACAAATCCCTGCCTTGTTTTCTGGCAACTTTAATTGCAGAATGACTTTGCTCATTGTAAATCTCTGGTACGTTTTGATTAATTAAAGTTCTGAGAAACTTTTTTCACAACTGGCAGTTGAAACAGTGATAGTTACCGGTATAAACAGTGCTCCCCCCCCCCCCGGGTTACGCAGGGGTACATATACATTTTGTGAATCTTTGTACTTTTGTCCATTTACTGTATTTATTTTCCCTGATTTGAACTATAAAATGGTGATTTTCTTGAGTCAAAATGAGAGCACTCCTAAACATTTTTAAGGAAAAAAACCCCACTGGTTAAAAAGATTCTTGATGTCACAACAAAGTTAGTCAAACTGATGTGTGCCAAACTTGTTAATTGATAAAATTATGTTTCTCAGTATCCAACCATGTCTGCCTTTTAATTTTTATTTTTTTGCTTTTTACCACTCAGTCCCTTCATTGCATAACCATTTGTTCATGTTTAAACCATTAAAAAATGAATATATATAAACAGTATGCTGAAACAGAATTACGAAGAACAAGAAATGGTTACGTCAGCAGAAAACGAAAACTAACCTGTCAACATGTCAGAACAACGCAATTAACCAAGCAACCCAATTCCTATCTGCACACATACACACTGGCAACTGTCAGAGTTACACACATCATGTGGACAAGGAGGCTAGAGAAAGAGGTGCCTGTTGCAACTGGGTGAAAGTATGAATGTCTTAATTATGATTTTTTAAAAGCAAGTTATGGAACACAACAGTATCCGTATATTCAAAGGGGAAATCACACTATAAATAGGTATTATGCAATTCACCAATCAGGATTACATAAGGACAGTATGGCCTGAAAAATACGGTAAAATGTTGAAAAACTGTGTAGAATGTTTGAAGGGGAAGGCTACATAATTTTAAATTTATCGTTGCCCCTAAGAATTTTCGGTCCAGGGCAACCAGCCCTGTGACCCCACCCATTCTGCCCCACAGCTCAACAATGTACTTTGAGTTATTCGGTGTGTACTTGTGAAGGCTTGGGTTGCATATTAGCCCTTATCATCTCATTTTTTGCCCTGTGGGGCCCAAGTCAGTTCCTTGTGGGTTTTTTTTTTTAGCAGGAGGAGCCCCCCCCCCACAGGTGCATCCAACTGCCAGGTTCCCCCTCTGAACCTTTTCATGCTCTGCTGATAGATTTGCATCTCTCTCTCTCTCTCTCATGAGAAACAACTACATGACATTTAGAAAATACTTGAAGGCAGCCCTGTTTAGGGAAGTTTTTAATCTGTGACATGTTAATGTATTTTAATATTTGCTGGAAGTCACCCAGAGTGACTGGGGAGACCCAGCCAGATGGGCGGGGTACAAATAATAAATTATTATTATCTCTCTCTCTCTCGTTTTACAAAATAAACAGATATGGATTTTGGCCATATGGCATCTTCAAGAAACTGGGCATTCCAGGTCCATCGCCGTTGCCTTTCTTTGGAAATATCTGGTCCTATCGTAAGGTGAGTGTCTGGTGACATTTCTGCTCAAGAGTTTTCCTGAGGCGCCTCTCTGCTCCCCCCACTTGGGACCAGAGGTGCTCCTTAAAATGAGCCTTAATCCGGTTCACAAAGGCTGTTCTTAACTGTCTTCAATGTCTTTCCACAGGGGTTTATCAACTTTGATTATGAGTGCTTTCGGAAATACGGGAGGACCTGGGGGTAAGTGACCTCATGACCTGCTTGTATTTCCCATGTTAGCCCAAATCCCATTGCTTGATCCCAAGGAGGAAATGTTCTGGGGTGGGAAAATACTCTTACCTGCAACTGGATCTCTTTGAGATCTCAAAAACATACCATTCTTTACTCTTAATCCAGGATTTACGAGGGCCGAAAGCCTATGGTAGCTACGCTGGATCCGGCCATTATAAAAGCCGTCCTCGTGAAAGAGTGTTACACCTGTTTCACCAACCGCCGGGTAAGCATTCACTTCTTAAGTATACAATAGTATCATGGAAGGAGGAGAGTTTCTATACGTCACTCCATTGGCGCCAAATTGGGGCAGGGTGGGCAGATTACCGTATTTTTCTCTCCATAAGACACACTTTTTTCCTCCTAAAAAGTAAGGGGAAATGTCTGTGCGTCTTATGGAGCGAATGTGTGGTCCCTGGAGTTGAACTGCCCAGGGGCAAAAGCAGATCGAGCTTTTTTAAAAGAGAGAGAGAGAGAGAGAGAGAGAGAGAGAAGGGGGTGTTGAAAGGAAGCCCCCTGAGCAGCTGCTCAGCAAACGACTGGGGAGAGATAAAAGGGAGAGAGCTTCCAGCCCCGCCCCCTTGCAGAGGGAGGCTGTTTCCCCAGCGACATGTGACTGGCTGATTAGATTATCTGTCTGGAAACTGTAGAAATGGCTTCCTGAAGCTGCAGAACTGTGAGTTAAACCCCATAAAACAGGGTTTTTTCCCTTTGCAAAGTAAGCTCAACAACTTTGAGCTGATCCTCAAAAAATGGGTCTTTTCTCCTTTGCAAAAGAAGCTGCAGAAATTTGAGCTGATCCTCAAAAATGGGGCTTTTCTCCTTTGCAAAATAAACTGCAGAAATTTGAGCTGATCCTAAAAAATGGGGCTTTTCTCCTTTGCAAAAGAAGCTGCAGAAATTTGAGCTGATCCTCAAAAATGGGGCTTTTCTCCTTTGCAAAATAAACTGCAGAAATTTGAGCTGATCCTAAAAAATGGGGCTTTTCTCCTTTGCAAAATAAGCTGCAGAAATTTGAGCTGATCCTCAAAAAAATGGGGCTTTTCCCCTCTAAAAACTAGGTGTGTCCTATGGTCAGGTGTGCCTTATAGAGCGAAAAATACGGTAACTCCTCTCCAAAAGTCAAGTGTGAACTTAGTCGCCCAGCTATCACTGCACTCCATGTTTATTCCGTTTACAATTCCCTGTTGGATATTATTGGCTCCAGATCTGTCATGGGTTCAAAACCTGACTTTGCCACTCAATGGTTCGAAACTGCTTTGTTTCCTCTAGGATATAGGTTTAGTTGGGATCTTGAAGTCTGCCGTCTCAATGGCAAAGGACGAACAATGGAAGAGGATTCGCACTGTTCTCTCTCCAACCTTCACCAGCGGGAAGCTCAAGGAGGTAAAAAAAGAGAAAAAGATATTAAGTATTGGAAAAAATAAAATATTCAGCTCTTCCACTGGTAAATATGGGTCGTACAGTTCAAGCACCATTGAGTCTATTCAGTCTGAAACTGGTGGATAATCCAATTCTGTTGATAGCCAGAGTGGCTGAAGCAAAATGCCTAAGAATGTGAGGTTGCAAAGTCTATGTTTTGGATTATTTCTCAGCTTCACTCTCTTAAAAAAAAACAACCACAGATGTCAAGTCAGTGAATCTCTTTGACTTAAAAACAAAAACAACACAAAACTAGAGCTGCAAACTTTAATTGATAATTAATTAGATTAATTTGACTAATTAATGGGCACCTGCGAATCAGAGCTGAGATGGAGGTTGATTCCTGGAGATATCACTCTATATAATTGCAAAGTACAGTGGTACCTTGGGTTAAGTACTTAATTCGTTCCGGAGGTCCGTTCTTAACCTGAAGCACCACTTTAGCTAATGGGACCTCCTGCTGCCGCTGCGCCGCCAGAGCACGATTTCTGTTCTTAGCGGAGTTCTTAACCTGAAGCGTACTTAACCTGAAGCGTACTTAACCTGAAGCGTACTTAACCCGAGGTACCACTGTAGTATCTTTACGAGCTAGACCAGCCAGTTCTCAACATGGCGAAACAAAAATGCCAAAGCGAAACAAAAAATGAAGCCCATCTTTCGTGATTGCATTTTTGTTGAGTGATGAGCAATTCACAGGATTTCCAGAACTCCATTGCAGCCAAGAAGGGCAACTGCCCTTAGGTGTTAACATCTCTGTTCGTTGATTTGTATTTCAGATGTTTCCCATCATCAAACACTACGGGGAGGTTTTGATGCAAAACGTTCAGAAGAAAGTGGAAAAGGATGAATTTGTGGTTATGAAGGAGTAAGTGGTTTGGGCCAGGAAAGGCCTCAGTCAAAAATAGCACAGCATACAATGTGGGCTGCCTTTGAGGTAAATCCAGACCACATTGGGTGGCCAGAAAGAGGCCTATGTAAAATCCTAAGTATACTGAGAGGGACGCGGGTGGCGCTGTGGGTTAAACCACAGAGCCTAGGGCTTGCTGATCAGAAGGTCGGCGGTTTGAATCCCCGCGATGGGGTGAGCTCCCATTGCTCAGTCCCAGCTCCTGCCAACCTACCAGTTCGAAAGCACGTCAAAGTGCAAGTAGATAAATAGGTACCACTCCAGCGGGAAGATAAACGATGTTTCCGTGCGCTGCTCTGGTTTCGGTGTTCCGTTGTGCCAGAAGCGGCTTAGTCATGCTGGCCACATGACCTGGAAGCTGTACGCCGGCTCCCTCAGCCAGTAAAGCGAGATGAGCGCCGCAACCCGAGAGTCGTCCGCGACTGGACCTAATGGCCAGGGGTCCCTTTACCTTTAAGTATACTGAGAGCCTGATTTGGCTGCTCTGTTCCCTCCCCAGCGTCTTTGGGGCCTACAGCATGGATGTGGTCACCAGCACTTCGTTTGGTGTGAACATTGACTCTATGAACAACCCTGCCGATCCTTTTGTCAAGGAGATCAAGAAGATGACCAAGTTTGCCGCTTTTGATCCACGCTTCGTTTTGGTAGGTAAGTTGGCTTCTGATTTCTGACGGCCCAGTGGAAGTTTGCAGTCTGGTTATTACGGAAACATAATAACGGGTCCATCAAGCACAATATTGTCTACAGATTTTTCTATTAGGTCCTCAAGGGTTTCAGACAGGGGGCATTCCCAGCCCAACCTGGACATGCCACTAAGGACCGAATGTGGATCGACCATTGAGCCATGATGGCCTTTCCAAAATATGATTTATTTCTCGACTGCACTTGGATCTAAAATATTGCGAGGATTATTCTAAGAACTGGCCCTACCATTAGGTACATGTGTGGGATGTTCTGGGACGGTGTGATCAGTGTGCATGCAATGTAACAAAATGCACATCTCTTCATACATGGATTGCATATGCAGAATTTGCAACCCTGAGATTCGCAATGAGGTTGACCAGGCTCTATTATGGCTTGCAAGCTCTGATCCTTAGATCAAACCAAAGTTTATCAATGGATATCTACAGAAATCTATCTATCTATCATCTATCTATATCTATCTATCTATCATCTATCTATCTATCTATCTATCTATCTATCTATCTATCTATCTATCTATCATCTATCTATCTATCTATATCTATCGACATATCTAATGCTTTGCTTCAGGAAGGTTGATTCCTGTTCACCGTACGATTTCTGTCTCTTGCAGCCATGTTCCCATTCTTGATTCCTCTTCTCAAATTATTGAACGTGAATTTATTCAACGCAGAAGCTTTAAACTTCTTTTCAAGGTCCTTTGAAAAAATGAAGGAAACGCGGCAGAAAGAAGGGCAAAATGTAAGCATTAAGACTGTGCTGTAATTTGGGGGTGAATATCTTTGGTGTGGAAAAGGGCTTTCATACTGTGTGTGTTTGTGTGTAATTATTCACTGAGAGATCCCCCAAGATTCAACTTTTCTCTGTGCTGCTTCATTGCTTTTTCCTCCACAAAACAGCCTCTTTTACCCCCTCAGTATGTCCAGTTGTGCCTAAGTACAGTGAGATGATCACACAGCCAATGTCCTCAAGGGCTGTATTTAGCCCTTTAAAAAACCTGGGGCTTCAAACCATCTCGGCCCAGTGGCCCCCATGGGGATCTCTCTGCCGCACATTTTCTCCACTGGTTTATTTGTTTTCTGCTTAGGGCCGGGTGGATTTCCTGCAGCTGATGATCGACTCCCAAAATGCCAAGACTGACCAGCAGAGCAATGGCTTGAACCACTCCTATAAAGGTAATGCCACACAATTCAACTGAACTGAAGGGGGAAAGTAAAGGTAAAGGACCCCTGACAGTTAAGTCCAGTCGCAAACGACTCTGGGGTTGTGGCGCTCATCTCGCTTTACTGGCCGAGGGAGCCGGAGTTTGTCTGCAGACAGTTTTTCCGGGTCATGTGGCCAGCATGACTAAGCCGCTTCTGGCGAACCAGAGCAGCGCACGGAAACGCCATTTACCTTCCCGCAGGAGCGGTACCTATTTATCTACTTGCACTTTGACGTGCTTTAGAACTGCTAGGTGGGCAGGATCAGGGACCAAGCAATGGGAGCTCACCCCGTCGCAGGGATTCGAACCGCCGACCTTCTGATCGGCAAGCCCTAGGCTCAGTGGTTTACACCACAGCGCCACCCGTCCCACTCCTATAAAGGTAACGCCACAGAATTTAACTACACTGAAGGGAAGGGAAGTTGTATTTCCTGAAGACTTGAAATTGCCTATCCCAATTCGAAAAATGCAATGCAATGAATGATACCTACACAGATCATGTTCCCGAGTTGTCTTTCCTGAGGAGTTGAAATTGCCCAAATCCTCGGTGACTTAGGAACTTCCCTTGCACGTGAAGACAGGCTTCAGCACATTGAGCTGACAAGAACAACAGTGGGTCCAAATATAGTTTCTGCATGTGCTATGGGGGGAAGTGAGGGGCAAATGGGTCTCGTCCACCTGGGAAGGCAGCCCATCTAGGAGTAGGAAAACTCTGATCCTAAACTTCGGTGGGATATCTTTGGGAGAATAAAAGGCCGAGGAGGTAAACCCTACACAAATCCAGAGCGGAGTCCCTAAGACGGTTGGATGGCGCCTTGTACGCCTCCTTCTGGCAACTCCTGCAGCCAGGCTGGTGCCAAATGTCTTGCTCTGCTTTCCTTTGGACATCAGCAAGGCCAAGAGGGGGGTTCTTGTCTTCTGGGCAGCCCAGGACCTCCAGACACACTGCCCAGGCTTGGAGTCCCGGAGGGGTCACTTCAGGGCTGCAAATACAGCAATTGGACTTCATCCCCAGAGGCACACTCCATCGTCTCTCAAGACAGAAGGCTGCCAGAAACAAGATTGCATCCACAAACACCATCCAAACCAAGCCCACACAATCGTCTAACACTATGTATGTTGTTGATGATAATGACTTTTCAGTCTCTTGTAACTCAAAGGTCTCCAAGTGACTTACATCATATTTAAAATATAAATATATTATACCACAAAACAGAACAAAACAGGTCCCATAACAGCCATAGGAAGCTTGGGCAGCAGACTAGTAGCCGCAAAGCATCATCTCAGTCTATCAAAAGCCTGGGGGAAGCCTTTCCCTGGTGCTAAAAAGAGGTCAGTGAAGGCGCTCGGCAGACCTTGCTGGGCTGGGGAGACTTTGGCACAGAAAGAGAGCCACAACTTAAAAGGCCCTACTCTCCATTGCCATCATGATCAGAGGTAAAGGCCATGTCCCCCCTTACTTAACTTGCCTGCATGACTGTTCCCAGCAGTAATTCCCATTTTTTTCCTGGCACCAGCGGCGAAGCTGCATGCTCTGGCACTGGGGGCGGAGAGCAGGTGGCGGCGTGGCTGGTGCGTGTCCCGGGGGCATGGCACGTGGCCCACGGGGGCGTGGGGCGTGTCCTGGGGGTATGGCGTACTTCCCGGGGGGCATGGCGTGCTGCCCATGGGGGTGTGGCGCCCAGTGCAGTGGGGGTGCATGTGGCGCGTGTCCGGCGATGCAGCCACGATGGTACCCCCTCCCCGATGGTGCAGGTGGCAGTGCGCTCCCCCCGCTCCCTTCCTCTGCCAGTGCCTGGGCCACCCCCCCCTTGAATCCACAAACTCATTCTCAGTACCTCCTACCCTCTAAAAAGCATTACTATGCAAAGAGTCGGACACGACTAAACGACTAAACAACAACAACATGCAAATAGTAATTTGCATAACCCCTAAGGAAGACAATAACACAATAAAATTAAAACAAAATAAAATAAAAAAATTCCTTCCAGTAGCACCTTAGAGACCAACTAAGTTTGTTCTTGGTATGAGCTTTCGTGTGCATGCACACTTCTTCAGATACACTGAAACAGAAGTCACCAGACCCTGATATATAGTGAGAGGGTGGGGAGGGGTATTACTCAGAGGGGTGGTGGAAATGGGTGAAAGGTTGATACCTGTGGTAAACCTGTTGACGACTGTTAACGGCTGCAATTAGTCTTACAGGAAAAAGCAAGGGGTGAGAAGGTTAAAAAAGCTTTGTCATGTATAATGAGATAAGAATCCAATGTCTTTGTTCAGACCAGGTCTCTCCATGGTTTTAAGCTTGGTAATGAGTTGCAATTCAGCAACTTCTCTTTCCAGTCTATTTCTGAAATTCCTTTGCAATAAGACAGCTACTTTGAGATCTTGTATAGAGTGTCCTGGGAGATTGAAGTGCTCTCCTACTGGTTTCTCTGTCTTGTGATTCCTGATGTCAGATTTATGTCCATTTATCCTTTGGCGTAGGGTTTGGCCTGTTTGTCCAATATAGAGAGCTGAAGGGCAAACAGGCCAAACCCTACGCCAAAGGATAAATGGACATAAATCTGACATCAGGAATCACAAGACAGAGAAACCAGTAGGAGAGCACTTCAATCTCCCAGGACACTCTATACAAGATCTCAAAGTAGCTGTCTTATTGCAAAGGAATTTCAGAAATAGACTGGAAAGAGAAGTTGCTGAATTGCAACTCATTACCAAGCTTAAAACCATGGAGAGACCTGGTCTGAACAAAGACATTGGATTCTTATCTCATTATACATGACAAAGCTTTTTTAACCTTCTCACCCCTTGCTTTTTCCTGTAAGACTAATTGCAGCCGTTAACAGTCGTCAACAGGTTTACCACAGCTATCAACCTTTCACCCATTTCCACCACCCCTCTGAGTAATACCCCTCCCCACCCTCTCACTATATATCAGGGTCTGGTGACTTCTGTTTCAGTGTATCTGAAGAAGTGTGCATGCACACGAAAGCTCATACCAAGAACAAACTTAGTTGGTCTCTAAGGTGCTACTGGAAGGAATTTTTTTATTTTATTTTGTTTTGACTATGACAGACCAACACGGCTATCTACCTTTAACAATAAAATTAATTGCACATTGATTGAAAAAATCACATAAAAAGGGTTTAGTTTAATTAATTCAACAAAACTCATGAACTTGATCCCATGAGACCAGCTTTTCAAAATCTGATAGTCATTTATACCTCCAGCACCCCCTTGCCGCCCCCTTGCCTCTTGGCAGCCCCCTAGGTAACCCCCCCCCCCCAGGGTGAGTTACTGCCTGTTCAGGGAGTCACTCCCCATTGCATGGTGCTTTATTTTGCGTTTGCTGCAAGGACTGATCAACAAGGTGTTGCTGCTCTACCTGCGAACCAGGAAGCTGTTTTCCCAGAGACTGCTGGATTATTTAAAACAACAGAGAAAAGAAGACAATATAGGGGTTTTGTTGTTTTTTTAAAACCAAGGTGTTATTAGTAACCTTGGGAACCTGGCCGTTCCTTGGCCCTATTCCTGAGAGCATCAAACAACCCCAGAGGGAGGGGAACGCATGAGCTACTGTTTTGATTTCGGCACTATTGTTTGGAAAGAAAAGAAAATCATTGCAGTGCAGTGCAATGCGTGTTACCTGCACGGATCCTGTTCCCAGCCAGAGTACAGCCAGAGTGTTTAGGGAAGTTTTTAATCTGTGATATTTCAATGTATTTTGATATTTGTTGGAAGCAGCCCAGAGTGGCTGGGGGGACCCGGCCAGATGGGCGGGGTACAAATAATAAATTATTATTATTATTACAAGCTTGTACTTGTTTTCATTTGAACTTTCTCGCCTCTGCTTGTCTGCAGGCTTGACTGACATTGAAATCCTGGCCCAATCCTTCATCTTTGTCTTTGCTGGATACGAACCCACCAGCAACTCCCTGGGTTATGCGGCCTACCTTTTGGCCACTCACCCAGATGTCCAGCAGAAGCTTCAAGATGAGATAGATACCATCCTGCCCAACAAGGTAAGGATGTGTGGGTTGCAAAGGTGAGTTGGGATCTAATGGGGAAGTTTATTTGGGTGGGTTGGGGGAGTTACAGGAGAGTTATTTATTTAATTTGGAGGGTAGGGACAGAGGAGTAATAAACACGAACCAGTTAGAAACTATAGTTAAAATACACCAAAAACACAATTTAGTACCAGCAATAAAATCCAGTTTGCCCTGACATCAGCATCACCTGGACCTTAGATTTCAAAGACCTGTATGAACTGGAAGGTCTTAGCCTGCTGGCAGAGGGATGACAGAGAGGGAGCCAGTTTATCCTCTCTTGGGAGGGAATAGTGCAATCTCAGAGCAGCCACAGCCCTGGTTCTCTTGAGTCACCCCTAGCTGTGCTTCTGATGTTGATGGGACCAAGAGAAGGAGCTCGCCTAAGGATCTTAGCACCTGAGATATCTTAGATTGGGGCAGTGGAGAGAGAAACAGATCCGTTGCGTAAGTTGCATCCCACCTGCGCAGCTGTTGAATGCAACCCACGGAGATTTTCTCATTCATGGACAGAAATCTCAGAATAAGGCCACCTCAACTGAGATCTTTCCTTCTGAAGGTCTCTGTGTCAGGCTGGTTCAGGGTCCCACCGGTTACAGCTAACCTTCCCCCCTTGAATCACCCCAAAGGCTCCTCTCACGTACGATGCCATCATGCAACTGGAATATCTAGACATGGTGCTGAGCGAAACGCAAAGGCTGTATCCCCTTGGAGGACGGCTGGAAAGGACCTGCAAGAAAGATGTAGAAATCAATGGGGTGACTATCCTGAAAGGCATGAGCGTGATTATCCCACCCTACACGCTTCACCGGGACCCCGAATACTGGCCGGAACCAGACGAATTCAGACCTGAGAGGTAACCCTTCCCATCCCACTGCAAAAAACCTTGTGCTCTGAATAGACGGCAGCTGATGAAAGGCCACGGGTTTGAATGATGAGTGAAAGATCTACCCAACCACTAGCACAGTGATGGCTAACCTTGACACCCCAGATGTTTTGGAACTACAACTCCCATCATCCCTGACCACTGATCCTGTTAGCTGGGGATGATGGGAGTTGTAGTTCCAAAACATCTGGGGTGTCAAGGTTAGCCATCACTGCACTAGCAGATCATCAGCTCCTCCTGATTTCAGCCTCAGCTGGGCTGCTGACATCATCAACATCATCATTTGGTTACATTTATTTATATCCCAATTTTTTTTCTAGACAGGGACTTAAGGCGTATAAACATAGCAAACAAAGGGTAATAGAATTCAAAAGTGATAAAAACATCACAATGCCAGCCAGGATACCAGCATTTTGCAGATGCCCGACTGGAGGTGAAAATAAATCAGACATCACCAACTTTTTCGGGCCTGGGGGTACACCTGCAATTGTGAGCAAATGCTGGGGGTGCCATTCACAAAATGCCTGCCATGAGGTGTGACGTGGCACAGAATGGCTGCTGTTGAGAGGGTGTGGCAACTCACCAAATGGGTGGCAGGTCCACAAGGGCAGAAAAGAAGTGGGAACCCAAAATAGTATGGCCGTGGCCTCAATGAGCTGCCCCAATCTGGTGGGGGCAGCGAAAGGAGGCACTATACTGCCCTATTCAGAATGGGAGGGTTGGCGTGCAACCCTGGGCCCCAGGTACAAAATTATGAGAAGGGCGCATCCAGGCACCCTTTATGGTAGGGTCTCAGCCTGCGTACCAGATGTTGTTTCTTCAGACAGTGTAAGTAGGGCCTGAACAGGAAAAGCAAACATACTCTGGAGGGGACCTTTTGCATCACAGACACCATAGGCAGTACCAAGGGTTACGGCCCCCATGACCCCTATTTGGGGCACATTCTGCATCACTGTCACCACTTGGTTAAGCTGATGGCTGCAACAGAGGAGGAGCAACTGAGAACCAGCTGGTGGTGAGCAATGTCCCCTTGTTGTGGGCCCTGAGCTGCTGCCTTCTTCCTCCTTTGCCTCACCCATCAAGGCATCAGATCTACCCGTTCTGGTTCCTTACCCAGCCTCCATTTCTCTCGTCTCTGTGAATGCAACCAGGTTCAGCAAAGAGAACAAGGATCAAGTGGATCCCTACATATACCTGCCGTTTGGAGCTGGTCCCCGGAACTGCCTGGGAATGCGGTTTGCTCTCGTCACGATGAAGGTGGCTATTGCAATCCTGGTGCAGCATTTCTCCTTCAGGGTCTGCAAGGAAACGCCGGTGAGGAGGCTGGATGGTGTGTGCCTGTGTGTGTGTGTAAAAGGAAGGGGCAAGGGGCATGACACGGAGTTTCAATGTCTGGCACCAGTGCCCAAGGCATGGAGAGCATCGGACTGCGTGTTTTGATTTAAGCCAGGGAAACCAAGGATTGAAATTCCCCGTGATCTTCTGCTGGGGTCTTGGATGTTAAGATGGGTTGACTGATGTGCTAATTGCTCTCTCGATTCTCACCCTGCTGCAGATTCCCCTTAAGATGAGCAACCAAGCCTTCTTAGTGCCGGAGAAACCAATAGTTCTGAAGATGGTGCCACGAGGTGGTCCCCCAAAAGAGGAGTGAAGCCTGCTTGTGTCTCAGTCACCTCGGCACCGAGTGCAAAAGCTTCGGGTGTTGCTCTGGGAAGTTTCCGCCAAAGAGAACTTCTAATAGTCCCAGAGGATCAAACTGATTTGCAAACTGAAACAGAGCTCTCCTTATAGCGTCACACTTCTCTGAATTTGGCACGCATGTTTTCCAGCCACAGAACACCCACAAAAATGGGTGTCGTTAGTTCATCGTCAGTGGAAGATTCATGCAAAAATGTGTATCTTAGTGAAAGTAACATTAAGCGGTGTCTTCTTCTTCTTCTTCCTCTTCTTCTTTTAATAATTTTTATTGGAATTTTATTTACAACATAACACAAGCCCCCCACCCCCAATACACAAATCCATCTTCATTAAACGTGAACATAACATACAGTAAACATAACATACAACAATACAAACGACCAAATAAAAGACTTCCTTTATCCTGTATCTCGCCTCCTTATTTACTCCTTATAAACTGTTTCCTTTATGAATAATTATTAAGATTTTTCTAATTATAACTTAAATATCCACAAAGTCTCCTGCAGACATTAATCGAAGCAAGTCCAGGTATGTATTTTAGGGCCCTGTTTTGTGAAGGATTCTCTGCATTTCCCCATGCTTTTTGAAACTCTTGTCTAGTGTGATCTCTAATTGCCTCTGTTAATCTAGCCAGTTCAATATATATCTTGCCATTCCTTTTTTGTTGGCACAGTTTCTTTTTTTCCAGTTTTTAGCAATTGCTAATTGCTAAATGATGTGTTCTATTCAGGGAAAAACAAAATGCTTTCATTCTGTTCAAGTTTGCCAAGATTTACAGTAGTTTATTTATTTTACTTATTAAATTTGTATCCAGCCTCTACCGTCTTGCCCATTTTGAGAGAAACCCTTTATTTATTTATTTTAGGCCATTTATTTTCCATGTTTGGTCTTAGAATCATCTAACACTGTATTGAACTGGGTCTGGAAACAGCTCAGAAGTAGTAGTTGCAGTTGGTGAAAGACCCGTGTAATATGATTGTAGGACCGTTCCCAGGAAGGAATGGTGAAGCTGCACTTTCAATTATCAGCCTTTGGTGCAATATACACTACAGCACACAGACACCTGGTATGCTTGGGGCTCCTGCCCCCTCAATATTTTGAATCGGGGGTCGTGTGAACGCACCCTGATTTCAAGGCTACAAGAGCATGAACAACTGAGACCTGTTGGGTTGTAGCTGGCACATCAGTCTAAGATGGTACAAGCTTCTCTGTGCCACGGAAGCAATCTGTGGTTCCGTAGACAAAACTGGATTGAGGAGCCCCCCCCCCCCGGCCGACTTCAAACCTATTTCTTCTGGAGGCATTGCAGTTCTATCAGAAATCTGGGTGAATGCTGCTCATCTGAGCAGTCAGACCATTTAGAAACAATACTTCCATCTTGTCTGGTTTGAGTTGCAGTTTATTGGCCCTCATTCTGTCCTTTACTGCAGTTTAGTTTGCCATTTTCATCTTTTCAATATGTAACTCAACACACACTGCAAGTATAAAAAATAATGATTTTTTTATTATTATGATGAAGTACAGCAAAAACAACAAGGGTGTTTGCTAAAGATAAACAGAACAGGGAAGCAATGAGCTGGGAGAAATCAGCAGGTGGACTTTGGAGCCTCTATTATAAATGCAGCAAGTTGATCTCCAAGAATCGGGAGGTGATTTCATTGAGGTCCCGCCAGAAGCAGCTGTGCAGGCCAATTGCTTTCTGCCCACATCAACCCCCTATTTAAAGCTTAGTGAGGCGGGTCAGACAAATCCCTGTCTTGTTTTCTGGCAACTTCAATTGCAGAATGAGGCCGTGGGATTCTGGGCTGCACCACTTCCGTTGGGCAGAAAGACTCATGCATTGAATGAAGCATGTCAGGGAGAAGGACAGGCTAAAGTTCAGCAGTTATGAATACCTGAACGAGAGGATTTCAGCTGCACTTCTGTGTGTTCTTTATCTTAAGACATTTCATGACTTGGTTTATTGCAGATCACTTTACTACTTTATTTATTCACTGAGAAGGATTTGTATTCTGCATAATGAAAAAAAAAACCCTCAAGCGGTGTACACAAAGCAATTAAATATGATTAATTCCTCCTCTCCATGCATTGAGGTCCTGATCAGTTTACGCAGGGCGTGAGTGAAGAATCCTCTCCTAGGGCCTTACTCCTCCCTTCGAAACCAGTCAGGCAAGTATCTGTCAAGCTGAGCAGACTGTCCATAGAGCATCTTCTGTGTATCAGAAGGGGTAAGTTTGCCAAAGGGATCCAGGGAAGAAAGTATTTGCCATGACAAAGGGCAGGGATTTTTTCCCAGAGGGAACTCACAGGAACTCAGTTCCGGCACCTCTCTAGTGGGTGAAATTGCCATTCTAAGTGAAGGAGGGAGGTGTTCATAGTGAGTTCTGGCACCTCTTTTTCTAGAAAAATTGCACTGACAAAGGGATATTCCCATACTGGCCCAGATGATGCAAACTGCGACCATTATCTGGTATCCTGTCAAGACACAATAAAATTTCTGTCTCTAGACCACCTCTTTCTGTGATGTTTGAATGATGCTTTTGGGTGGTTGGGCAATTTTCAAAAGTCTTTAAATAGTCTTTGTACACCTTGCGTTGAGTCTTTGCCTCTTATGAAGGAGGCGGGGAACTTGTTGCAATAGGTGACTCTGAAACAACAGCTAATCCAGAATGCGGCAGCTAGACTGGTGACTGGGAGTGGCCGCCGGGACCATATAACACCAGTCCTAAAGGATCTTCACTGGCTCCCAGGACATTTCCGAGCACAATTTAAAGTGTTGGTGCTGACCTTTAAAGTCCTAAACTGACCTTTAAAGCCCAGTATACCTGAAGGAGCGTCTCCACCCCCATCGTTCAGCCCGGACACTGAGGTCCAGCGGCGAGGGCCTTCTGGCGGTTCCCTCACTGCAAGAAGTGAAGTTATAGGGAACCAGGCAGAGGGCCTTCTTGGTGGTGGCACCCGCCCTGTGGAACGCCCTCCCATCAGATGTCAAGGAAATAAACAACTGCCTGACTTTTAGAAAACATCTGAAGGCAGCTCTGAATTGGGAGGTTTTTAATGTTTGAGGTTTTACTATGTTTTTATATGTACTATAAGCCACCCAGAGTAGCTGGGGAAACCCAGCCAGATGGGCAGGGTTTAAATAATAAAATTATTATTATTAATATTATTAACAGAATAATAAAGATCAGCTTTGATTTCACTGGAACTTGCCTCCGCTCATTCATCTCTGACTGCTAACACATTTGGGGGACTCTGAGTCCCTTAAAGGGGGGGGGGTTAGGCCCTGAAAGGCACCCCTCCTTAAATATGGTAACACTGTCAAATACGTTTCCGAGCACAATTCAAAGTGTTGGTGTTGTTGTTGTTGTTCAGTCGTTCAGTCGTGTCCGACTCTTCGTGACCCCATGGACCAGAGCACGCCAGGCACGCCTATCCTTCACTGCCTCTCGCAGTTTGGCCAAACTCATGTTAGTATTGGTGTTGGTGCTGACCTTTAAAGCCCTAAATGGCTTCGGTCCAGTATACCTGAAGGAGCGTCTCCACCCCCACCGTTCAGCCCGGACACTGAGGTCCAGCTCCAAGGGCCTTCTGGCGGTTCCCTCACTGCGAGAAGCCAAGTTACAGGGAACCAGGCAGAGGGCCTTCTCAGTAGTGGCACCCGCCCTGTGGAACGCCCTCCCTTCAGATGTCAAAGAGAACAACAACTACCAGACCTTTAGAAGACATCTGAAGGCAGCCCGGTTTAGGGAGGCTTTTAATGTTTTATAGATTATTGTATTTTATTGCTCTGTTGAAAGCCGCCCAGAGTGGCTGGGGAACCCAGCCAGATGGGCGGGGTATAAATAATAAATTATTATTATTATTATTATTATTATTATTATTATTATTACAATATACTTTGAATCATTCAGCTGTACTCTTGTTCTCTTGAAGACCTAGGTTGCATATTATCCCATATTATTTCATTTTGAGCCCTGTGGTAGCCAACAGTCGGTTTCTTTTGTGTGTGTGTGTGTGTGTGTGTGTGTGTTTAGCAGGAGGGGCCCCCACACAGGTGCCTCAACCTGTCAGGTTCCCCTCTGAACCCTGGACAGGCTTTCCTGCTCTGCTGCTGTCTGTGATCACATGTGGCAGATTTGCATCTCTTTCTCTTGTTTTACAAAATAGATACGGAATTTGGCCACACAGCGTGTTCAAGAAACTGGGCATTCCAGGTCCATTGCCATTGCCTTTCTTTGGAAATAGCTGGTCCTCTCGTAAGGTGCCTGGTGACATTTCTGCCCTGCTTGCAGAGCCGTCTTTCCTATTGGGCTTAGTGGTGTGTTGCACCAGGGCGCTAGCCTCTCAGGGGCGCCCCGGGGAGTGGGGGAGCTGTGTGGCTTTGCTGGCGGCCTTCCCTTTCCCTGCACGCCCGTCAGCTGTGCCCCGTCAACCATATGGCTGGCGGGCGTGCAGCTTGTCTCCCAAGCCTCCGGGGGAGGGGAGCAACTCTAAGAAATGGGGGGGGGAGCGCTGGAGGGAACCACGGCACCAGATATGCTTAAGATGGCCCTGCCTGCTTGAGGCACCTCTCTGCTCATCCCTCTTGGGATCAGAGGTGCTCCTGAAAAGCGGCCTAAATCCAGCCCAGAAAGGCTGTTCTTAACTTTCTTAAATGTTCTTCCCCCAGAGTATGATGGTTATTTGATACCGAGTGCTTTCAGAAACATGGCAGGACCTGGGGATAAGTGACCTTTTACGAACAGCTTGTATTTCTCAGGTTAGCCCAAATCTCATTGTTTTACCCCAAGGAGGAAATGTCCTGGGGTGGGAAAATACTTAAAATATGCAACTGGATCTCTTTGGCATCTCAAAAGCTTCCCACGGACAGACAACATTCTGGTACTTGTCTGTAGTTTTCTGCCTTCTATCTTGTGGGCTTATTTAGCATTGGCATTCTTAAGAATGTAGCACCTTCAGTTTGCAAGGGGGCGGTTGCATGTCTACTCAGAGGTAAGCCCCATTAAGTCAAATGGGTTTCACTCCTGTTACCCTTCGGAGGGGGTCTCCTTATGCCAGTTCTTCATGTGCCAGCATGTGGAAAGAATACAGCTTTATTCAGGCTGCAGCAAGAATGGCTCAGCGGATATCTCCAAAAGCTGGGCAGAGCAGGCAACATTCACAACACTTTTATAGTATTTTCCATACATGATTGTGGCCTGCGCAATCCTTTCTTAACAATATTGTTGGCTATCTAAGCCAATGAACAGCTTGTGGGCCCTTCAAGTTAACTTTCAGTTGGAGGTTCCAAACATGGAGTTGTTGGTTTTTTTACCTTAAACGCCTTTCTTATCTGTTAGGTGTCATCCTCAAATTGCTTCTGGCTAATGTTACAGTTGGCATAATAAGCATCATTGGTGGTTCGAATCCCTGCAACGGGGTGAGCTCCCGTTGCTCGGTCCCAGCTCCTGCCCACCTAGCAGTTTGAAAGCACATCAAAGTGCAAGTAGATAAAGAGGTACCGCTCCGGCGGGAAGGTAAACGGCGTTTCCGTGCGCTGCTCTGGTTCGCCAGAAGCGGCTTAGTCATGCTGGTCACATGACCCGGAAGCTGTATGCCGGCTCCCTCAGCCAATAAAGTGAGATGAGCGCCGCAACCCCAGAGTCGGACACGACTGGACCTAATGGGCAGGGGTCCCTTTACCTTTACCTTTAAGGTAGCAGTTATGAGGGTCTCTGTGCCCAACTTATTCATTGCTAACGCCATTGCTAGGAAAGGAAGGCAGAAAACATGCAGAGATCAGACCCTGCCTTGTAGTGGCTTCCGATAACTTATTGCCTGAAATCAAAGGGAAGACAGAATTTCTGAGCAGAAAGAAGACTCAGAGCCAATATTGTCAAAAAGGGGACAAAGAGGCCACACTCCCAGGTAAGCACGTATCAGATTCAAGCTTAAGGCTCTGAGCTGGCGGGTTTTCCTTGCTCATGCATGCAAATGCTTGCACAGGAGCTCTCAGGCAGTATCATGCTGTGCCGGAAGGCTCTTGCATCGACTTTTTCTTTGCTTCAGCAGAGTAACAGGGCAACCCTCCTTCTGGGATGTGCTTTTCTAGTTGGTTTTGACTAGCAAAAGGTGTTGCTCCCTTGGCTTATAAAACGATGGAGGATGGGCACTGGGAGAGTAAGCAAGCAAGCAAGCAAGCAAGCAAGCAAGCAAGCAGCAAAGAGCCTTCAGGCATATATGCCAGTAGAGACTCTCCTGACTGCCCCATCTTTCTGTGACATCAAACCAGCAATGAGTCCTTGCTAGAGGTTTCACCATTAACCTCTATGGAAGACTCCCTTAGCCAACCTTCACCAACCAGGCGCGATGGAGAGCTCACATCTGTCCCTGTCGCCATGGGCTGATGGGAGACGTAGGCCAACACATCTTGAAGGCACCAGGTGAAGGCTACCTGTAGCTCGCTTGTTTTTTGATTCAGCAGAATGTGTCTCCTCTTCCTTGCTCTTAATCCAGGATTTACGAGGACCGAAAGCCTTTATTAGCTACGCCGTCCTTGTGAAAGAGTTCTCCACCACCTTCACCAACTTCTTAAGTATACAGTAGTATAACGAAAGGAGGAGAGTTTCTACACGTCACTGCATTGGCGCCAAATTGGGGCAGGGTGGGGTAATGGGGAGGGCAGATTAACTCCTCTACAAAAGTCATGTGTGAATTTAGTGACCCAGTCATCACTGCACTCCATGTTTATTCCATTTACAATTCGCTGTTGGGTATTATTGGTTCCAGATCCGTCATGGGTTCAAAACCTGACTTTGCCACTCATTGGTTCGAAACTGCTTTGTTTCCTCTAGGATATAGGTTTATTTGGGATCTTGGAGGCCAACACATCTTGAAGGCAAAGGACGAACAATGTTCTCTCTCCAACCTCCAACCTCCACCAGCGGGAAGCTCAAGGAGGTAAAAGAAAAAAGAAAAAGATATGAAGTCTTGGAAAAAATAAAATATTCAGCTCTTCCACTAGTAAATATGGGTCGTACAGTTCAAGCACCATTGAGTCTATTCAGTCTGGAACTGGGGGGATAATCCAATTTTGTTGATAGCCAGAGTGGCTGAAGCATAATGCCTAACAGTGAGAGGTGTCAGCGACAAAGTCTATGGTTCGGATTATTTCTGCAAAAAATCAATTGCATCAGTTGTGTCAGTGGATATTGTGGAAGACCTAATGGACAATTAATTAGATTAACTGGACTGTTTAATTGGTACCTGCACATCACAGTTGAGATGGAGGTTGATTCCTGAAGGTATCACTCTATATAAATGCAAAGTATTTTTATATTGCAGTCCTGGTGCAGCATTTCTCCTTCAGGGTCTGCAAGGAAATTCCGGTGAGGAGGCTGGATGTCTGGTGCACCTCAGTGTGTGCGTGTAAAGGGAGGGGGGGCTTTCCTGACCCTTCCTTGATCTCCTCCATCTTCTCCTGTTATGGAGGAGCCTCTTCCTTCAGGGAGGCAGCTGGGAGTCTGTGAGCACCTAGAAAGGAACGCTGTGATCACTAAAAGTCAGCATGGGTTTCTGAAAAATAAGTCATGTCAGACTAATCTGATCTCATTTTTTGACAGAATTACAAGCCTGGTAGACGAAGGGAACACTGTGGATGTAGCCTATCTTGATTTCAGCAAGGCCTTTGACAAGGTGCCCCATGATATTCTTGTAAAGAAGCTGGTAAAATGCTACCATTCAGTGGATTTGTAACTGGCTGACTGACCGAACCCAAAGGGTGCTCATCAATGGCTCCTCTTCATCCTGGAGAGAAGTGACTAGTGGGGTGCCACAGGGTTCTGTCTTGGGCCCAGTCTTATTCAACATCTTTATCAATGACTTGGATGATGGGCTTGAGGGCATCCTGATCAAGTTTGCAGATGACACCAAATTGGGAGGGGTGGCTAATACCCCAGAGGACAGGATCACACTTCAAAATGACCTTAACAGATTAGAGAACTGGGCCAAGGCAAACAGGATGAATTTTAACAGGGAGAAATGTAAAGTACTACACTTGGGCAAAAAAAATGAAAGGCACAAATACAGGATGGGTGATACCTGGCTTGAGAGCAGTACAAGTGAAAAGGATCTAGGAGTCTTGGTAGACCACAAACTTGACATGAGTCAACAGTGTGATGCAGCAGCTAAAAAAGCCAATGCAATTCTGGGCTGCATCAATAGGAGTATAGCATCTAGATCAAGGGAAGTAATAGTACCACTGTATTCCGCTCTGGTCAGACCCCACCTGGAATACTGTGTCCAGTTCTGGGCACCACAGTTCAAGAAGGATATTGACAAGCTGGAACGTGTCCAGAGGAGGGCAACCAAAATGGTCAAAGGCCTGGAAACGATGCCTTATGAGGAACGGCTTAGGGAGCTGGGTATGTTTAGCCTGGAGAAGAGACGGTTAAGGGGTGATATGATAGCCATGTTCAAATATATAAAAGGATGTCATATAGAGGAGGGAGAAAGGTTGTTTTCTGCTGCTCCAGAGAAGCGGACACGGAGCAATGGATTCAAACTACAAGAAAGAAGATTCCACCTAAACATTAGGAAGAATTTCTTGACAGTAAGAGCTGTTCGACAATGGAATTTGCTGCCAAGGAGTGTGGTGGAGTCTCCTTCTTTGGAGGTCTTTAAGCAGAGGCTTGACAGCCACCTGTCAGGAATGCTTTGATGGTGTTTCCTGCTTGGCAGGGGGTTGGACTGGATGGCCCTTGTGGTCTCTTCCAACTCTATGATTCTGTGATTCTGAGTCCATCTCACACTAGACTGGCACCCATCCTACCTCTGCTGTCATCCAAGAGACATCAGTCCCCCAAAACGAAGGTGCTATGGGCAAGTCAGTGTCTGGCGCTGTTGCCCAAGACATGGATAGGATTGAGCCACATGTTTTAATTAAAGCCAGCGAAACCAAAGCGCTGATACTTCCCGTCAGGAGTCTGAATGTCAAGCTGGGTTGACTCATTAGCTAATTGCTTTCTTTCGTTTCTTACCCTGCTGTAGATTCCCCTGGAGATGAGCAAGCAAGCCTTCATAGTGCCGGAGAAACCAATAGTTCTGGAGATGGTGCCACGAGGGGCTCCCCAAAAGGAGAAAGAGTGAACACTGGTCACGTCTCAGCCCCCCTGAGAGCGGGTGCAGAAGCCTCAGGTGTTGCTCAGGTGTTGTTCCTAGAAGAAAACTGGAGACACTTGCTAGTTGTGTACAGAGAGACAAGCTCATGGCTGTAAGTTGCTTCTGGACCTCTTGAATAGGCACGGAGGAGAAATCAGCTCATGTTTTAATTGGAACCTGCCAGATTCACATTTCTCAAACTAATCCGCACATGGAAGCCAACCTGTCTTTCAAAATTCTCAGCTATATGGATTTGACAATGGAGTTCTCCAGCCGTGGAATACACGTGGGAAGGATCGCAGGACAGAGAGAAGGAGAGTCTGCTTTTATATTTTGAAATCCCCTTTTTATTCATCTGTTCTGATTTTATTCCTAAAACATTTGTATCGTCTGAGGTACAATATAAAGGAAAGCAATAAATGAAATAATGTGAACGTGCCTAATGGTCACAGCTACGTCTTTGCAGTCGTGAAGTCCATAGACAATTGGTTGTCAACCAGTGCACTGTGGCACCCTGAGCAACATTCAAGGGAGCCCCAGGGGGCAGCGGCGGAGTAAGCCGATTGGGCGCCTGGGGAGGTGCGTGTGCCCTGCGCCCAGGGGTAGGGCCAGCCACACATGGGGCGGGGCCAGCCAGGGCAGGATGCTCTGCGGGGCCTCCGAGGAGTCTGCCTGCCTCCTCCTACTCAGCTGCCCTACAGCTGATGGGGAGGCGGCAGGCGGACAGTTTGGGGCAGCGTGGAGCCTGCGGGTGCCCAAGCCACTGCGCCAATCCCAGGAGAGATGCTTGGTTCTGGCAAGCTGCAGGCCCCGCGGTGAGTGCCACCCGCCATTTTATCACCCCCCTAGTGGTGACACCTGGGGCCGCCCACCCCCTCGCCCCCTTCCTCCGCCCCTGCCGGGGGGCCCTCCTTTCATTAACTTGAAGCCTCTATTTCCTGCATTATCTCTTTCTCTCCAAGGAACATTCAGGAAGCCAATGGCTTTGACTAGCACCCCATTATCTTCCAGTGTAAGTGGTTCCCACAGGAGAGAATAATTGTGCTCGGTCAAGGGAGCCGCGGACTCAAAAAGGTTGAAAACCGCTGCCATTGACAGTTCTCCCTGATCCTCCGAATTTGCTCTTGTGATGCAAGCCCATTCCAATATCTACCTGCATTTTACATGCAAGGCAGCGTTGCTCAAAACATGACGCAGGACACCGAAGAGGGAAGAGACACAGGAGGTGCCGTTCAACAGAGAACATTCCCCCTCAACCCCCATTCTGCTCCAACTGCAATATAAACAGATCAGACACAATCTTAATTAAAGACAGCCATACACATCCAGGAGAAATCACTAGCTGGTTAATTAATGGCTTCAAAAGAGAAGAAAATACATCAGCAGGCTCCCAAGTTCCCCAACGTTCAAGGTGTGCTCTTTTGCTTGGAACAAGCAATTGTTACTCAAGCAACGATAATGCATTGAAAATTGTCCTTGCACAGCAACCTGAACTGTCAGAAAGAAAGGCATCAGCGTGAATGCGACTCCGATTCATTCTAGCAAAGCTGGGGGGGGGGTGTCCTGCAGAGACAGGACCAACCCACCAGTGCGAGCCCAATTCAAATAACTCATAGGCGCTTCCATGGTTTAGTATATTAAACATCCCTTGTTAAATGCAGGTTCCTGCTTCTGCACTCTGCAGTTTGTTGAGTTGTTAGAGTTGCCTAACAGTGTGCTGAACCGGACCTGGAAATGACTCAGAAGTAATTGCAGTGGGTGACAGACCTGTCTAACATCACCATAGCATTCATTCCTAGGAAGTATTCTTGAAGTTGTATATTCAACAATCAATAATAATAATAATAATAATAATATATTATTTATACCTCGCCCATCCGGCTGGGTTCCCCCAGCCACTCTGGGCGGCTCCCAACAGAATATTAAAAACACGATAAAACATCAAACATTAAAAACTTCCCTAAACAGGACTGCCTTCAGATGTCTTCTAAAAATCAGATAGTTGTTTATTTCCTTGACATCTGATGGGAGGGCATTCCACAGGGCGGCCGCCACTACCAAGAAGGCCCTCTGTCTGGTTCCCTGTAACGTCGCTTCTCACAGGGAGGAAACCGCCAGAAGGACCGCATTGTCCGGGCAGAACGATGTGGGTGGAGGTATATAGGACTGAGGCCGTTTAGGGCTTTCAAGGTCAGCACCAACACTTTGAATTGTGCTTGGAAACGTACTGGGAGCCAATGTAGGTTATATGGTTTTGGCGGCCGCTCCCAGTCACCAGTCCAGCTGCTGCATTCTGGATTAGTTGTAATTTCCGGGTCACCTTCAAAGGTTAGCCCCACACAGATCTCATGGTAGTAGTCCAAGCGGGAGATAACTAGAGCAAGCAATGTTCTATCCTCATTCTCAACGTGCTGCTTTCTAGATTGATTCTAGATCGTGTTGTCCACAAGGGAGTGGGTAGTCCCTTGAAGCACACTTAAAAATCCTCCTCTGGATTCGGTAATCCGCACCTTTTCCTCCCAGAGGAATAAAGAAAGAAGTGGTGATTGCAGCCTTGGTACAGGCCCACCCTCCACATGCCACGCCTCTCCTTTCCAGTGGCTGGAGTTAGCAACTGGCCCAAGGTCATGCAGTGAGCTTCATGGCTGAGTAGGGATTCGAACTCCCAGGTCCTAGTCCAACACTCAAACCATCACACCACACTGGCTCAGCAACAGTATTGTGCTGGTCCCAAGGGATATCCGATAGGCGAGGTCTAGTCCAGTCCAAGGTCAGTCCAAGCCAGAAGTCACGAAGCCGAAGTCAGGAAGCCGAGGTCAGGAAGCCGAAGTAACAAAGCTGAGGTCAGGAAGCCGAGGTCAGGAAGCCGAGGTCAGGAAGCCGAGGTCAGGAAGCCGAAGTAACCAAGCTGAGGTCAGGAACGCAGGAACCAGGAACAGGAACTAGGCAGCACTGATGTTGCTCCTGCAACTTGGGTCTGGGACTGGCTGGCTTTTATCTGCCCCGAGGCAAAGGGCGGCTCCGATCCTCAGGTGCCTCGCCTCTCCTGGCTTGGAGGCGAGCACTCCTCCTGCGGGAACTTAGTTCCCTTCGCCTCTCTGCCCTTAGCCTTTGCAGCTCAGGAGAAGCTGGAGGGTTACCGGACCCAGAGGCAACCTCAGCTTCCCCTGACTGGGTGGGGAGTGGAGCACCTGCAGGCAATAAGTCCTCCATCCCATTAGAAGCCAGATCAACCTCAGCCGATGCCTGCACCTGAGGATCCAGCACAGGTGAGTCCCCTTGAGACTCAGGCCCCAGCCCTGGCTCTGCTGGTTCTGGAGGCAGTGAATCCTGTGCAGGCTGGGATCCCTCAGGTTCAGCGTCTGAGTCTGACTCCCAGGTCATCACACCATCCCCCCTCCCAGGCCCCCCCCTCAACCGAGGGGCCGGACCAGGCTTGCTGGGGTAAGTCGCATGGAAATCACGGAGGCAGACAGGCGCGTGGACGTTCTCCGCTGGTTCCCACGACCGATCCTCGGGCCCATACCCCTTCCAGTCGATGAGGTATTGGAGCTTCCCCCTGCGGTATCGGGAGTCAAGAATGTGCTCCACCTCATACTCGGGCTCCCCCTGAACCAAAACTGGCTGCGGTCGTGGATGGTCTGGGTGGAACTCGTCTGGCGGGGCGACCGGACTGAGTAGGGACCGGTGGAATACCGGGTGGACCTTCAGGGTCGCGGGTAACCGGAGACGGAATGCCACAGGTGAGACACGGTCCACGATCGGAAATGGGCCGGTGAAACGGGCATCCAGCTTCCGTGAAGGCCGAGAGGGGTGCAGGTGGCGGGTGGAGAGCCATACCAGGTCTCCGACATGAAGTTCCGGCCCCTCCTGCCGGTGACGGTCGGCCTGGGCCTTATACGCGTCCTTGGCCTGGCTCAGTTGCTCCGTCAGAAGCTGCTGCTGTGACTGGAGCTCTTGTAGCCAGTCTGTCACTGCGGGAACTGCGGATGCCGGCAGTACGCTTGGAAACAACCGCGGGTGGTACCCATAGCTTGCCTGGAACGGGGTCTGTTGGGTGGAAGCGTGCACTGCGTTGTTATATGCGAACTCGGCCAACGCCAGGTGGTCGACCCAATCGTCCTGGTGGAAGCTGCAGTAGCACCGGAGGTACTGTTCCAACACCGCGTTTGCCCGTTCGGTCTGTCCATCCGTCTGTGGATGGTAGGCCGAAGATAGGCAGACCTCCGTCCCGAGAGCCTGATGTAGAGCGCGCCAGAACCGGGAGGTGAACTGGGCACCACGATCGGAGATCAAACGTTCCGATAGGCCATGTAAGCGGAAGACGTTTTGTAGGTACAGTTGCGCCGTCTCCTTGGCTGAGGGTACAGACGGGCACGGGGCGCAGTGCACCATTTTAGTGAAGTGGTCTGTGAATACCAGGAGGCAGGTACACTGACGGGATGGGGGTAGGTCTACCACGAAATCCAATGAGACCGTGTGCCATGGACGAGGGGGAACTGGCAGTGGCTGTAGCAGTCCCACAGGTCTCCCGGTCGATCCCTTGGCTCGCCGGCAGACCTCGCACCCCCCAATGTACCGTGCCACGTCGGCCTTCAAGCGGGGCCACCAGAACTCCCGGCTGACCAGGTGGGTAGTCTGATACCTCCCGAAGTGGCCAGCTGCCGGGGCGTCGTGTGACATTTGGAGTACCTCGGCCCGCAAAGGCCCTGGTGGGATGTACAACCGACCACGGTGCATCAGCAAACCCTGGTGCACAACCAGTTCTGGGTATCGAGGACATGATCCACTGGCCAATTCCTGAATCCGTTCCTGAGCCCACGCGTCGACCCGTTGCTGCTTCCGCACTCGGTCCAGCAGCGACTCAGTCTCATGAACAGCCAGGAAAGCTGCTGGTGGGATGATCGTTGTTGGGGCCGCCTGCTGCACCGTCTCTGCAATGTCCTCCGGTTTCCGGGACAGTGCATCCGCCTTCTGGTTTTGGGAGCTGGGGATGTAGCGGATCCGGAACTGGAACCGGGAGAAGAACAGTGCCCACCGGATCTGCCGCTGGTTTAGCCTGCGAGTGGTCTGGAGGTACTCCAGATTCCGGTGGTCGGTTCTCACTTCCACCGGGTGTCGTGCCCCCTCAAGATGATGGCGCCAGACCTCAAAGGCCACCTTGATGGCCAGTAGTTCCCGCTCCCACACGGTATAGTTACGCTCCGCCGGAAGGAGCTGCCGGGAGTAGTAGGCGCAGGGTAACAGTGGCGCATCTGGTCCGTGTTGCTGGGACAAGACGGCACCGAGAGCCGTACTGGAGGCGTCAGTCTCCACCACGAAGGGACGAGAGGGATCAGGATGCTGCAAAATTGGCGCCTTCTGGAAACAGGCTTTCAATCCCTGGAATGCCACCTCAGCCTCCTCATCCCAGGCGAAGGGCGTCTTGGGGCGCAGCAGTCGGGTCAACGGGGTGGTGCGATGAGCATAGTCCGCAATGAATGTCCGGTAATAGTTGGCGAACCCCAAAAACCGCTGTAGGTCCTTGCGGTTCCGCGGCGCCGCCCACTCTCGAACCGCAGACACCTTCCCGGGGTCCATCTGTACACCGTCAGGGGAGAGTCGGTGTCCGAGGAAGTCCACTGACCGCTGGTGGAACTCGCACTTGCTGAGCTTAGCGTACAGGCGGTGCTCCCGCAAGCGCTGCAACACGGTCCGGACATGACTCTCGTGGCGAGCTGGGTCACGGGAATAAATCAGAATGTCATCGAGGTACACCACCACATACTTGTCGAGCAAGTCCTGGAACACGTGGTTGATGTACCGTTGGAACACGGCGGGCGCGTTGCATAGTCCGAACGGCATGACCAGGTACTCGAACTGCCCATAACGGGTCCCGAATGCGGTCTTCCACTCATCCCTGGCACGGATCCGAATCAAGTTGTAAGCCCCCCGGAGGTCCAGTTTGGTGAACATCTGCGCCCCTTGCACCCGCTCCAGCAACTCTGCAATTAGGGGCAAGGGATACCGGTCTGGGATGGTGATCTTATTCAGGGCTCGGTAATCATGGCAGAGGCGAAGCTCCCCACACTTCTTCTTAACGAAGAGTACTGGAGCGGCGGTGGGAGAGGTAGAGGGCCTAATGAACCCCCGCTCCAGGTTCTTGTGAAGGAAGTCCTGTAAGGCTTCACGCTCTGGCTCCGAAAGAGAGTATAGGCGACTCACAGGCAGAGGCGCCCCAGGCTGGAGGTCTATGCCGCAGTCAAAAGACCGATGAGGAGGCAGCCGGTCTGCCCCCTGTTCCTCAAACACGTCTACGTAGTCCCGGTACACGGCGGGGAGCGTTGACGCAGCCTCCCCCATGGAGGCGGCCGAAAGCATCTCGGACTGAGCAATCGAACCCGAGTCTGGGAAGCGTACAGTTCGATTGACCCAATCGATCTGAACATTGTGAGACTCCAGCCAGTCCATCCCCAGCACCAGGGGAAACCGGGGCATGGTGGCAATGTCCAGGGTACGCACCTCCCGGTGCTGCTGGTGGCACAGGACCAAGGGCTGGGTCTCCCGAGTAACGGCGCCTGACCGCAAGAGCCGTCCGTCGATTGCCTCCACCTGCACCGGTTCTGGCTTGTTCTGGAGCGGCACCCGATGCTGAGCGGCGAAGGCAGAGTCCATATAGGAGCGGGTTGCCCCTGAATCCACCAGAGCGTGGGTGAGAATCCAGGGCCCGCCTGGGGGGTATAGACGCACTGGGATCATGAGGTGTTGCAATTCCACTGGTGAGGGCCCATCATGCGATGCTTGGGACCCCAGATAGCCTGGGCCATTGGCTACTGGGGTTGGCGGTTTCCCTGCGGCTGGCGTTTCTCAGGGCAGGTTCGGGCATAGTGTCCACTCCCCCCGCAGTAGAGACACAGGTTTCCCTCCCGACGTCGTGTCTTCTCCGAAGGGGAGAGGCGAGGCCGTGCTGCCCCGAGCTGCATCGGCTCCTCCAGTGACTCGGCTCTGGCCGTGGAACTGCTGGGGAGCACTGGAGTCGGGAGCCCAGAGTGCTGGCGGGCCCGGGCCTGGCGCCGGTCCTCCAACCGATCGTCTATCTGTAGACTCCGTTGGATGAGGGCCTCCAGCGTGGCGGGGCGATCCAAGGTGGCCAGCTGGTCCAGTATCTCGTCCGAAAGCCCCTCGAGATACTGGTCCCGAAGTGCGGAATCGTTCCAGGTCAAGTCCTGCGCCAACAGCCGAAATTCCGTGGCATAGGCGGCCACTGTGGACTTGCCCAGTTTCAACCGCCGAATTGCCCGATTGGCTTGACTTGCCTTCTGAGGGTTGGCGAACGCGGTTTCAAAATGGTTGCAAAACCCCGTATAGTCTGTCAGCAAGGGGGAGTCTTGCCGGAGCAGCGGCAACGCCCACTTGGCCGCCTGGTCCTTCAGCAAGCTGATCAGGAAGTGCACCTTGGTGCGGTCGTCGGGGAAATCCCGGGCTCGCCCCTGAATATACATTTTGGCCTGGGCGAGAAACATGGGAAAGCTGCCCGGGGACCCATCAAATTTCTCTGGCAGGGCCACTGGGTACTTGCCTGGAGCTGGGGCGCCGGCACCAGGAGCCGGTAAGGCGTCCAAACGCTGCTGAAGCGCCGTAACCGCATTGCTTAGCTGCTGCACTGTGTGGGTCAAGACCTGGTTCTCCTGGGCCAATGCCACCAGCGCAGCCGCCTGGTCAGTCATGACGACAGGTTCCTCCCGAACGCACCCCAACGAAGGGGGAGTGCGGGTGTGGCAGGAGCAAACTGTGCTGGTCCCAAGGGATATCCGATAGGCGAGGTCTAGTCCAGTCCAAGGTCAGTCCAAGCCAGAAGTCACGAAGCCGAAGTCAGGAAGCCGAGGTCAGGAAGCCGAAGTAACAAAGCTGAGGTCAGGAAGCCGAGGTCAGGAAGCCGAGGTCAGGAAGCCGAGGTCAGGAAGCCGAGGTCAGGAAGCCGAAGTAACCAAGCTGAGGTCAGGAACGCAGGAACCAGGAACAGGAACTAGGCAGCACTGATGTTGCTCCTGCAACTTGGGTCTGGGACTGGCTGGCTTTTATCTGCCCCGAGGCAAAGGGCGGCTCCGATCCTCAGGTGCCTCGCCTCTCCTGGCTTGGAGGCGAGCACTCCTCCTGCGGGAACTTAGTTCCCTTCGCCTCTCTGCCCTTAGCCTTTGCAGCTCAGGAGAAGCTGGAGGGTTACCGGACCCAGAGGCAACCTCAGCTTCCCCTGACTGGGTGGGGAGTGGAGCACCTGCAGGCAATAAGTCCTCCATCCCATTAGAAGCCAGATCAACCTCAGCCGATGCCTGCACCTGAGGATCCAGCACAGGTGAGTCCCCTTGAGACTCAGGCCCCAGCCCTGGCTCTGCTGGTTCTGGAGGCAGTGAATCCTGTGCAGGCTGGGATCCCTCAGGTTCAGCGTCTGAGTCTGACTCCCAGGTCATCACAAGTATCCTCTGTCACATTTTGACCTTTGCTGGGTACAGGACACCAGGAATTGGAAGGGGGAGCATTGTGCAGGCTGACCCCCAATCTCACAACAATCTCTGGCCTGCCATTATTTCTGAAACACTGCATTTTGAGGCACACCCCTCCCCCCAACCTCTCAGCTTTGATCCAAACCAGGCATAGGCCCTCCAGATGTTTTGGGACTACAACTCCCATCATCCCTAGCTAACAGGACCAGTGGTCAGGGATGATGGGAATTGTAGTCTCAAAACATCTGGAGGGCCGAGTTTGCCTATGCCTGATCCAAACTGAGGAAAAGAATGACCTGACTGCGTTTTAAGCCAGGAATGTGTCCCTTCTCAATCTCCTTTTTGGGCAACCCTATTTAGAGGAAAGGTGGAATGGCTTAATTAAATAAATGAGGAGCTTTGGAGCCTATGTATTGTATTGCTTGTCTGTCATCTCAAGTTCTCTGCATCTATTTAGGCTCAACGATGGAAGTCAGGGGCCTGTTTCCTTCTCACCGGAAAGCTGTATTCTCCATCCCCATTTCTGTTTCCATGAGTGGAAGGGTGTGAGATTTTCTCTGGGTTTCTTAAATGGCAGGTGGGGGAACTGGAATTCCCTGGAAGAACAAACCTGCTCCCCCTCGCCGACCATAGCTATGGCCCTGCCTACAGTGTGTTGCAAGGTCTGTGTCTGCCAAGAGATTTAAGACCTTTTGCTAGAGTTAAATGCTGTATTGTTTTAACATTTGACTGTAAGCCGGCCAGAGTGGCTGGGGAAACTCGGCCAGATGGGCGGGGTAAAAATAATAAATTATTATTATTATTATTATTATTATTATTATTATTATTATTATACCATGTGTTTGTTATGAACTGGTGTTCACCCTTAATCTTACACCCGCAAGAAGTTCTCACACCGGAGCAATAAAGAAAGGTTGGTTTTATGGCATGAAATGGAACAGACGGAATGTATAAATGCTGCTTCAGACAGCAGATCATTCATTGCATGCACACATTGATCCAAAGAGTAAAAGAATGCCTAGCTATTCCCAAAAGCCTAAAGAAAGTGAGTCTGGCAATTTTGCCACAGAACCTGCATGAAAAGCAAAGCGAGAAAGGGAGGAGGAAAGGTATACGTGTGTGTTGATTCCTTGAGAGCATTGAGTACAGTGAAATTCCTTGTTGGAACTTGGAGAGATAACCAGCCATTGAAAATCTAGGGTTTTTATACTCATTTTAGCCAATGCATCCTAGTGGAGAGGAGAGGTGGACTTTGGGACGAATAATTCCTTTAGTTCCAATATTTCTTTCTTCTGATTTTTTCCTCTCTATTAAAATTCTGGCTGTTTGCTTAATTAGTAGTTGAAAGCATATAGTCCTGGTGAGCAATGACAAAACAGGTTATCTTTGCTTCATGCCTTAAGGTTATCTCACTGCGCTCTCTCTCTAATCCAATCTTCTACAGGAGCATTGATTAATTTTTGCTAATTTCCAGATTACTTGTGCTGACCTCTGCACAAACTATTAGTGGTTCAGGATGTCTCCTCGATGCTTGACAAGATACATTTGTGATAAGAACTAGGATCAGGTTCAGGAAAGTTCGTTCAGCGATACATTCCGTATTGAATGATGCCAGCTGCACCAACGCCACAATCTACCGCAATCAACCATGGAAACAGCTCCGATTGGAACCTGTGTTGCAAACTGTCTGCAACATTTCTTGGTGCCCTTGGATCTCCTCTCTGCTTGCGCAAGAGAGAGCAGAAATTCTCTCTCTGGACATGAACTCGGCTGGCCTCTGGGCTTACACAAACATGTTGACAAGAGCCCCAATGTACTGAATCATCGTTGGACTTTGAAAGGCATCTGCTCTGCCCTTAGACGTTTGCACGGGAGTAAGAAAATATGGCATATTCACATTTTATTGCTACTCTGGCATTTCTCGAGAACTTTTTCAAGCTAGGGAGGAACTGGGTTCCAAAGTATGCTAGTGTGAGAACAAGCACATCTCACCCCCCCCCAATTTTTTAGGGGGACACACACACAAAACCTTGGAGCTATATTCTGACTGTACCCTTTCGTGAACCCTTCAGGATCACATGCCATGGGCAGGGTGTGCTGGCTTCACGGGGCACCTTGCCAATATTGATTCATGGTTGCTTCACCCAACAGAGAGAGAGGAGGTAATACGCCGAGAGCTTTTTCTGTCACACCCAGCATTCTCCCCAATGGCAAGGTCGTAGCTCAAGGGCAGAGCTCGTGCTTTGCTTGGAACGGTGCCAGGTCCCATGGCCGGCATCTCCAGGCAGGGCTGGGAAAAGACTTGCAGGCTGGCTTCGCGTTTAGCACCAGGATACAGTTCGTAAAGGTTTACAAAGCATTGCTCAACACAGTGCCAGATTTAAGTATGAGCTAAAGAAGCGGGTATAAGCGGGTATAAGGGCAGGAGAAAGCATCCCTCTGAAAAGCAGAGAGAATGTCCCTCTTTGGTTGCCTGGGTGCCAGGTTGGTGACCCCTGATGGGGAAGATCCAGTCCGGAGTCTGCTTTTTGGTATGTTTACCACAAATGCTGCAAAGGTTCCTTTCCATGGAGGTGGCTAGACTGGGCAACTCCCATTCAAGTGGTGTTTGATGGGTGCTCTCACCACAATCCTGCAGATGTTCTTAGGCTCCTCCAGCCTTGGTCAGCACAGCCAAGAACCAGCAACAATGGGAGGCATTCTGCTCCAATAACATATAGAGGGCCGTGGGCTGCCCCTGCTTTTTAGGTGCTTAGCAAAACCTGTCCCGTTTTCTCAACCTCAAATAGTATTTAGCTGCTTTTACGGCTTCTCCTCCTTGAAATTAGTATTGATTCTTGGCTGTCTTTATTCAACTTCTTAATTTTTTATTTTTTTTAAAAAGAAGAGTTTTAAGCACCTTTTTATTCTTTTGCTTTTGTATTTATGGTTATTACTTGCCCTGGGACTTTAGTTGATTTGGTGGGGTGTAAATTTACAAAGGCAAATGAACAATTTATTTTACTTTGACATTTATTCACAGCCCGCTCTCAGTGTCCTCCGGCTGATTCACGCAAAATGCAGTGAACACAACCACCCGGCATAAGAAGCCTGAAATCATCTGAAGATAGCAATTAAAAGTAAATGGTTCCGATTGCTAACGCAGAGATAGGGAAGACACAGGGACTCCAGACGTTGCCAGACCATCCCTGACCACTGAGTGTGCTGGATGGGGCTGATGGGAGCCCGGCCATATTTGGAAGGTCACCGGTTCTCCATTCCTGGACTCAGATATAATCCCAAAAGGCCTGGGAGAGCAAGACATGATTCACACAATTCCATTTCCCTGACATTTCCATAACTGCATTGTATATGCTCCAAGTGTCCAGGTTTTCCAGGGACAGTCCCAGAATTACAGAAGCTATGCTGGTTTCTGATTTGATCCCCAAATGTCCCAGTTTTCCTTTTTCCTCCACTCCTCATCTTGATTAAAAGTGGTGGAGGGATCAAACTGCCACCCATCCTCTTGTTTTTTGGAAACAGGAGCCTTTGCTGTAGGTTTGGGCGAGTCCTGTTTATCCTGAAAATAAAATCCCTCCACCAAATGAAGGAAATGGTGAAGCTGCCATACGAAGCCCTTCCTATAATTTTGAAGGAAAAGGTCACCAATCAACTTAATTTTTTTTTTCATTGCAATGCACATAGACAGTGCTGGATTTACATATAAGCTCAACAAGCTATAGCTTAGGGCCCCACTCTCTTGCCCCCCCCCTCCCAAAATATATACTTCTTCTTAATTGTATTTCACTATTAATATACTTCTTAATTGTATTTCAGTTCAACAATTACTTTGATAAAATACATATTTTGTTATGTGAAAATGGCTTTAGATACCTATTAGGTCCATAAATTACCAGTGTGGTGTAGTGGTTAAGAGCGGTAGACTCATAATCTGGGGAACCGGGTTCGCGTCTCCGCTCCTCCACATGCAGCTGCTGGGTGACCTTGGGCTAGTCCCACTTCTTTGAAGTCTCTCAGCCCCACTCACCTCACAGAGTGTTGGTTGTGGAGAAGAAAGGGAAAGGAGATTGTTAGGCGCTTGGAGACTCCTTTGGGTAGTGATAAAGCGGGATATCAAATCCAAACTCCTCCTCCTCCTCTTCCTCTTCTTCTTCTATATAGCATATATTCAACACAAAAAACTGTGACAATTTGTTGTTGACAAAGAACAGCTGGTCATATAAAGGGCCCCATTACCTTCAGTAGCTTAGAGCCTCATCAAACCTCAATCCGGCCCTGGACATAGACAGTATTCCGAATGTGGTCCCACCATAGATTTGCATAATGGCCTTATGACATGGGCAGTTTTATTTTCAGTTCTTTCCCAATGATCCATTTGCCTCTTTCATAGCCACCGCACAGCGGTCCGACATCTTTATTGAGCTTTCTACTGTGTACCCCCCAAGGTCTAGCTCCAGTTCCATCCCGCCCAGTTCAGACCCCATGAGCCCAAATAAACATCGGGTGACCCTGTTCTACACAGTGGCCTGATCAAATGCCCAGGAACATGTTCAGAGCATGGCGTGTTCCTGGAAACTCTAATGAAAGCACCCCGAGACCAATCAAACGAGCCAAACTGGCAGATGAAGAATGCACCATGGCATCTTCCCATCCGGCAAGTAGGGGATCAAGCGAGTTCGTGGCACACTTATCAGTTCACGGCACACTCATCAGATCACCGGCCGGTCACCCTTCTGCGTACACTGCAAAGCAAACAGTCAGGATTCCCCCCACCCCTGCTGCTGCCTGAGCTGTCAGCAGAAATGCCAAGAAGCAAACAAAACACCATGCAAACTCCTTTCACCTCTGCAGGACATGAATGGCAGCCATGGCTTCTGGGCTCTTTTGACTTAAAGGCACTAGAAACTTTCTGCCCTGATGCAAAAACAAAAGCTTCCCTTGCTTCCGCCTTTGTCGTGTGGGGGGTGTTGGGAAGATGGGGGTCTCAGTACTGAGTTACTACAGCACAGAGCTGGAGTGACACCCCCCTCCGGGCCTTCCTCTGTCCCCATTGGACCACAGTTGTCCTGTTTACGCTACGTTTAACCTCTTTGCTTCAAAGAAGGATACTCCTTTCCTGTTCTGGTTTGACCCCAGACAAGTCTGAGCATGTTAACTGTGCTTAAGGGCAAAGTAAAGGTTTTGAAGGGCAGCAGAAATCCTTTCACTGGCTTTTTGCCTTTCCTTCTGTGATGTAAAAGACACAGGTGTTGCGGGAGACACAGCCTGCCTTGTCCCCACTCGTTGTCTTCAGGTGTATTAGAGGATGCTGAGCAGTGTCGATGGAAGAGTCTCCTTCACCCCAACCAGCAAAATATCTGGGGACCCCTCACAGAGCTACAATTCCCAGAATTCCTTGTGACGATTCCTGCATTGCAGGGGTTTGGAGGAGAAGACCATCTGGGTCCCTTCCAACTCTAAAATTCTACGATTCCAAGAAGGGTTGGTTGTTAAATCGCTCTGGGAATTGTAGCTCAGGGAGGTGAATGGGGGCTCTTCTGACAACTCTCAGCACCCTTAACAAACTACAGCTCTCAGAATCCTTTTGGGGGAAAGCCACAACTGTTTACAGTAGCATCATAGAGCTTTAAATGTGTGGTGTGTATTACCAGAGCTTCCCTCCCAGAAGTTCAGAGGAACCATGGGGTCAGCACTGCGTGTATATGACTCACTCAAAAAAGACCACAAAGCCCCCCCATTGCCATGCTACATCTCACCCCCCCCCCCAAATCCCTATTCCACCAGCTTCAGAAAATGCTGTTTTGGTGCTTAGATGCTGAACAATCTAGCAATAACACCACCACAATATCCTGTATTCAAAGGCCTGGACAAACATTTCATAATTATAGACAGATGGATATCACTGTGAAGTATAGTTTGCAATTCCCTCCCCCCACCCCCCCCAAAAAGATAATTTTTTTAAAAAGGCCTAGGCAAATAAAAGTGTTTCTACCTAGAAATTAGCACTCATGAAACTGGGGCTTTGAACACATTATTTCCACAAATGCACACACACTGCATTTCAAGTTGCCTTGTAGCCAAGGAGGGGGGGCAGGGAGGGGCAGCTGCCCCCCAATCAACAAAAATCAATAAAAATACTGAGGTTCTGCCCCCCACAAAAGGCCTGCCCCCCAGAAAAAATCCTGGCTATGGCCATGTTCCCATCCCACCCAGAGAGAGGGGAGGCATGTCTTCACCTGATGAGCTTTACCTGTTTGGTTTCCCTGAGACTGAAACCCCCTCCTATTTGTGAACTACTCATTTCATTCATCAGGAAGCTGTCGTTTGAGCAGTCTGAACTGTACAGAGCTCAACTTAGCGGCGGCCGCCATCTTCAAATCGGAAGGAAGCTGGTTTGAAGGAAAACGTACCAGACAGCAGTATTTCATGAAACTCTGGGATACATATGAATTCTGGCTAAAACCAGAAGCCCCCAGCTTCGGACCCCAGCAGCTGGAACATGCTGGAGCCAGAGAGAATGGCAATGTGCTCGCAGCCCTGATGTTAGGCACGGGGACCACAGGAGAAAGCTGCAAAGCTGAGCAGGCAGGAGGACCTATGGTCTGAGCCAGCAGGACTGCCGTTATGCTCAGGGTAAAAGAGCATGGGCACATGTAATGCAAGGAGACCTATTGAACCCATTTGCAAAATAAAATCAGGAACTGGCTGGCAAAACCTTTAATCGGATTTCTTCTGGTGGCAGCCGCTGTGGTCATTGCCGGCTTCTGGAAAGACCTGCCCTGCTCTAAAATCTTGGAGATAGAAGAGTGCTGTAAAGTTGCTATAAAGCTAAGACACAAGTTGTTAACGACAAAAGGAATAAAACATAAGGACGCTGTTACTGGAGAGTGGCGGGATTTTGTTGTCTTCAGAAATACACCAGAAAAGTGGAAGGCCAGTCCCTAGGGTTTGTTTGTTTATTGCATTTATATCCCACCTTTTTCTCTCAAAAGAGCTCAAGCTGGGTTACACGATTCTCCCCCAGTTCCTCATTTAATCTCCAAAACAACCCTGTGAGGTGCCGCTGAGCGGCAATGGCTGGCACAAAGTCACACCCAGTGAGCTTCTTGGACAAGTGGGGATTCGAACCCTGGACTCCCAGGTCCTAGTCTGACACTCTAAGGAATTCACTCTTCTGTTTCTGTGTATCTGAAGAAGTGTGCATGCACACGAAAGCTCATACCAAGAACAAACTTAGTTGGTCTCTAAGGTGCTACTGGAAGGATGTTTTTAAATTTTGTTTTGACTATGGCAGACCAACACGGCTACCTACCTGTAACTCTAAGGAATTGTTATTCTGAAGATGGAGGTGACATCTCCGGAGTGGGGCGACAAAGGGGAGAAAAGCCCGTCTCTTTCTTGCCCCACTGGGGGGACCCAGCCAGATGGGCGGGGTACAAATAATAAATTATTATTATTAATATTCAACACAACAGCCCTTCAGTGCTGCCAGAGGTCTTGCCCTCAGGTAGTTTCTGCCACCAACCTTCCCACTTACAGCCTGACTCCCTCACAGGGTTGTTGTGAAGATTAATGGGGAAGGAGAGAGCCATGCATAGTGCCTTGAGCTCCGTGGAGAAAATGGTGGGAGGGGACTATTGATTTGCTTTTTGTTCTTGATTTTATCATGTATTTGGTGTTTTTTATAGTGCACTTTTTATGTTGTGAACCGCCCTGAGATCTGTGGATGAAGGGTGGTGTACAAATTTTAATAATAATAATAATAGGAATAAATAAATGACAGGTGCAAGAGGAAAGTGCAGTCCCGTGCACTTAATTTCAGTCAGCATATAAAGCAGTTCCAGGACTGCTAAAAGCTAAGTCTCTGAAATGCTTTTACACCAAAGCAATGTGGTATACTTAGAAAGCTTACGTCATAGCACATCAGCATGTGTGGAACGGGGATGATTTGCAAACTTCCCAGAAGCCGTAAAAAGACAGATATTGACAAGATCCTTTGGGGATGGATTTCCACAGTTCCAGGTATGAGTTGGGGAAGAGGGGGAGAAAACCCCATACAGTGGTACCTTGGTTCTAAAACATAATCCCTTTTGGAAATCCGTTCCAAAACCAAGGTGCGCTTTCCCATAGAAAGTAATGCAAAATGGATTAATCCGTTCCAGACTTTTAAAAACAACCCCTAAAACAGCAATTGAATGTGAATTTTACTATCTAATGAGATCATCTATATATATAAAATCGTTCAAGTTGGATGTTTGTTAATGATCGCCTTTCTCCGTAACCCCTTGATCGATTCCGTTCAAATTTGGACACAACGTTCCATGTCCATATGGGAGTCATCATATGTACTTATATTGCACAAATACCACACCTTTCCCTGGTAAAAATGTGATTTTGTGCAAAAAATATAGCGCCCTCCACTGGACGTTAAACAGTACAACACAACACACCTGTTTCTGACCCCTCCTCCTCCTCTCCCGACGTCACTGCCACCATCCAATCGACAGACAGACCAGGCGGAAACCCTACTGCTGGCTCCGTCGATGGGTATACAGGCACGCTGGCCGGAATCGCCATTTTCGCGGTTTGCGGCGCTGTCTCTCCAACGGCTGCAGAGCCAGGCTGCGTCTGACATTTCCAGGGCCGTACGGTCCGGCTGGAAAGGTAGGCCGGGCACAAAGACCGAGTTTGTCCTTGGTGGGTTGGAGACGCCACCTCCAGTAGCTACAGAGGGAAGCCGCGGCACAGCCACGCCGGCCGGAAACGTCCCATCCGCCATTTGTGGAGCCGACATTCCATTTCACCAAATCAGCCACAGCAAAGCATGGCCAGGTCAACTAGTTGATCCATAAAATGAAAGCAATAAACAATGTACTGCAGTCACACAATCAATCAATCAGTAGCTGAACTGGGTTCCACGCAGTCACAAAAACGAAACAAAAAAAGCTGCAAAAACAAATAGCAAAAACAGACAGGCCTCAGCGTAACACTCAAAACAGAAGTGTGGCACTCAAACTGGAAGCATAACACTGAAAATGGAGCACGTTCGGCTTCCAAAAAAAGTTCGCAAACTGGAACACTTATTGCTGGGTTTGCAGTGTTTGGGTTCCAAGTTGTTTGAGTACCAAGGCGTTTGAGAACCAAGGTACCCCTGTATTGCACTAGATCTCACAGCACAGACGGGTGGTCCATTTTATTATCTGTAGGGCTCCTTCAAGAGGACAGCACATAATGGGGACACTTGCTCCCTGTTATGTAAAATGTTTCAGAGAAGAACAGGCATATGTAATGTTGAAACTGCTTGTTCTCTTAAAAAAACAACATATCTAAATAAACTGCTGGTTCTTTTTTTAAAAAAATATTGGCGGATTGATTTCTCCCCCACCCAGTGGTTTAGAGTTTTCAACTCTTTTCAACCCTGGAGATTAAATTTTGATTACACAACCTTCTGCAGGTCAACTTATTTCATTTTGCTCCACCCCTCTCAGAGGAAATAAATGTGCGGCCCAAGCCTCCTTTAGTCACTAGGCTACTTTGGTATCAGAAGATAAGGAGCTCCGCGCTATCCTTGCCTTACCTCTGCCCCAAAGTGCCAACCTTCTCAACAGCAGAAGTTGGAGGAAGCAACGATGGACCTTCTGCCATTCTCCATGGAGACTTGGGCTCTTCTTGCCCTCTTCGTAGGCCTACTGATGCTGTAAGTAAATTCTGGCATTATCGTTCAATCCCTCAGGGCATCATCTGTGCAAAACTGGGAATTTCAGCCTTGGCCAACCATGATCCATAGTCTTGGAGGTCCTGTGGGCAAGACCTCTCTCGCCCTTCCTCCCTTGTGAGTCCACCTCCTCAATGCCTTTATCAGCAGGTGCCATTTCTGGTGCTCTTCATTGCTCCCGCATGATTCCCAGCCAAATAACAAGGCCACACCTGCAGAATCCTGGGAACTGTAGTTTAAGAATGTCAGAAGAACCCTCTAGTCTAGTTCTCACAGTGGCCAACCAAATGCCCATTATGGAAATCGCGCAGACAGGATTTGAGGGGTGGGGGAACCACTCTCGCTCTCCTGTGGATTTCAACAACTGCAATTCAGCTTAAGCGTGCTGGGAAATGTAGCTTTGTGAGGTCCACATCCCTAACACACTACAGTTCCCAGAACTCTTCATGAAGTGGCTGAGTGTGCTCTTAATGCATGGTGCAGGTGTGAGCAGCTGGGCATCTACTGACCCTCATGGGCAGGTAAAATAAACAAGCAGGTTTGCTGTTGAAGTACCAACAGCAGGGATCATTCAGTTAGTAACCAAAGGGTTAATTGTTAGAGGTGGGAGGTGGAGGTGTTGCCTAGCAAGCTGTCAGAATGCACGAATGGCCTCAGCCATTCTCTGATTGGCTGTATAATTCTGAGGGAGTTTCCCCCTGTATGCTTAGTTGAACATCTTCCTACCATGGACAAGGCCTGTAAATAATAATAATAAAAAAAACATTGTGTTTATTTCATATGCTGCTTTTCTTCCATTTACCCCAGTAAAGTATGATCAGCTTCTTTTCTCTCTCGACTCCACCTCCATTATTCAAGTGACTCTGCTAACATACTAGAGGTGACATGCAGTCACCAGGACTAGAAACTTGAGAAATTTCATCTTTGCGAATTTTACAATATGGTCTGCATCTCCCAGACTAATGTGCAGTTCCTTTTACACTTCCCAAACGTTCTGAAGCAGTCCTTAGCTATGAAAGCAGAGCAAAATGCATTTTAAAATGTGCATTTTGAGAGAAAACACATTTTGGGCTATTTATGTGTTGAACCGCAGCTAGCTGGGACTGATAGGAGTTGCAGCCCCAAACATTTGGAGCTGATGTACATTGTTTTTTTCCTCTCTCTCGCTATCTCGTTAGCTTTGTAAAACAAAGGTATTAATGAATGTTTACTTACCTGTGTGTTTCCCCCTGAGACAAATGGCGTATAAGTTGTGTTCTGTATTCATAATTTAAAAAGAAAAGAAACATGTGGTGTTTTTTTAATAGAGTAAATACATAAATGTGCATTGTGGGAGAGAGAAATGATTCAAGGCTTACATTTAAATGCAAATTCTTGTGCAGAGTTTCTTTCAAAAATAGCAGATTAACGGGTGCAGTGGCAAGGTTTTTTTTGGGGGGGGGGGGTCTGCCCTGCATCCCCTAGGCAAGACTGCCACCCCTTCAGCAGTGCCAGAGTAAAATCCAGCTGCCAGTCTTCTTGGAACGGGGTGGAGGGCACCATCTTGTTTTTTGCCTCAGGCAGCAAAATGTCTTTGTCTGGCCCTGCGTGAATGAACTCTCACAGGCAGGCGACATGGGCCACATTCTCCCCAGACATTTAAAGCTCTGTGACCCCACTTTAAACAGCCATGGCTTTCCCTGAAGAATCCTGGGAGTTGTAGTTTGTTGAGGGTGCTGAGAGTTGTTAGGAGACCCCCTTATTCCCATCGCAGAGCTAGAATTTCCAAAGTGAAGGAGGGTTGATTGCTAAACTACTCTGGGATTGGCAGCTCTGCGAGGGAAATAGGGGGGTCTCCTAACAGCTCTCAGCACCCTTAACACACTACAACTCCCAGAATTATTTGGGGGGAAGCCATGGCTGCTTAAAGCGGTGTCACAGAGCTTTAAATGTAAGGTGCAAAGGTGTCCTGAATGAACTTTGCCTGAAGAACAAAAAGTGGTACGTGGTTGGCCAGGAGCGTGAGCAAACTTGGAGCGATTCCCTTTAAAAAAAGAAACTGGGTTTTGTTTTTTTAAGCAACTTAAAACCAAGGGGGAAAAAAACAAAATCCCAAAATGAAAAACTTCCTTGAAGAAAACCCAGTTCAGGCTGTAACTTGCAGCTCTGCTTTGATTCCTCAGCAATAAATATGTGTAAGCAGCATTTTTCTCCCGTGCTTCCTCCTCCTCCTCCTCCTCTGTTTTTCTGCCTTGAGCTGGCAATGAGCTATGAGCCCAGAGAGAGAAGCTTTGCTTTTTTTTAAAAAATGGGAAAAATATATTTTATTTTATTTTGCTAAAGCCTTTAAGGACCCCTTTCCGCTGGGGCACCTTTTTCCTTTATGAAATGATTGCTTTTACCTCAGGGTTATCTCTCTCTGAAGATTTCCGCCGAAGCAGCAGGCACCCGGCCTTTTATCAACGGGGGCGCTTATTAAACAGCCTTACAAAGTAGTGATTGCCAGAGTCGGGAAGGGCAGGATCCACCCCCCTCCTCCTTCCCAGAGTAAATGCTTAATTCCTGAGTTAACATTAACAACTTGAGCGCCTCCGGGAAGGGTTTTGAAGATCTATCATCCAAACATTGTGTTCTATTTATTAAGGGATGGGGAGAGCGCGGCCGTTTTTAACAGCTAAGCTAATTTCATTTAAACAGAACATAACTTTCTTTCTTTTTATCAGCAGCAACCAGAAGTCTGGTTTTGTCTTCCACCTCGGCGGCACAATGGCCTCCTTCCAAAATGGAGGCCGCCATGCGTTACCCTCTCCGCCTGCTCTGTCGCTCTGAATCATTAGCAGAGAGTGAAAATGGCAAATAAAGTCACATTCCCTCCAAATATTTAAAGCACCATGATACCACTTTAAGCATTCATGGCTTCCCCCAAGGAATTCTGGGAGTTGTAGTTTGTTAAGGGTGCAGGTGTTTGTTAGGAGGTCCCTACTCCACCTCACAGAACTACATTTCCCAGAGTGGTTTATCAGTCAATCCCACTTTCCACGAAACCGGGAATTGTAGCTTCCTAACAACTTGCTGCTCCCTCAACAAACTACAGTCCCCAGAACTCTTTGCAGGGAAGCTATGACTGTTTCATGTGGTGTCATAGGGCTTTAAATGTGTGGCGTGAATGTCTTCTTCCATGTTTCTCAAAAGCAAGGCCACATTCACCCTTGGCCAACCTTGGAGGGGGGCACATGACAACAAGGGGGGCGGGCTCCCCACACTCTCACGGACCCAACCACCCACAGGACACAATCAGGCATTTACCTGGTGGTATTGCAACCAATCCGTCAATAACTCTTTTATTTCCTCTAATGTTTTTAATTTTAACTGACTTCCTACCTCTGTCAATAAATCTACGTGGCCCACTCTCCTTTTATATTTAACTTTTTTTTACTGCTATTGCTTCAATTGGAGAGAGCCACCAAGGAGTTTTACGTTCCAATAAATTTTTATATCTATTCCACACCTCATAACTTGATTTTCTTATTGTGTGATTCAGGAATCCTTTATGTACTTTTATTTTATCATACCATAAATATGCGTGCCATCCATATCGATTGTCATAACCTTCCAAATCCAATAAATCTGTATTTTCTAACAAAATCCAATCCTTCAACCAATATAGACTGGACACTTCATAATATAGTCTCAAATCAATAACAACAACAACAACAACATTTATTTATTCATTCATTCATTCATTCATTCATTCATTCCCCGCCCATCTGGCTGGGTTTCCCCAGCCACTCTGGGTGGCTTCCAACAGAACATTAAAATGCAACAATCTATTAAACATTAAAAGCCTCCATAAACAGGGCAGGGGGAAATCAGGCAGACATACTGTTTGCTGGCTGAGGGTTATGGGAGTTGGAGTCCAGAATATCTGGAGGCAGGGTTGCCATATGTCTGGAATTTTGCGGACCCAACTGGGATTCGGCAGTCGGAAGCAGTGTCCTGGCAGAACTCACCGAAATGTCTGGGGAAATCTGGATGTATGTGGAAGAGCCTGGCAGTGTGAGTCAGTGGGATAGAAAAGGATAACGTTGCAGATGTCAAGCACAGTTGCTAAGAACAGCCAACACTGCCCCAACATTAGATTTGTGCACAGTGGTAGAACTTGCAGCAGTCAAAAACAGTAAACCTGAGCGGTTAAGAGGCTTAACCATTCCTTTTTCCAAAGTCCTATCAGTATCAGAGATCATAACTATTTTATCAGAAATTTTGAGGAAGGGGCTTGGCTCAGTAGCAGAGCACATCCTTTACATGTGCAAATGGTCCTAGGTTCTTGAGGTGAACACGTCACATTTCCAGGGCGGATATACAAAGGGTCCCTGGAAAACTGCGGCCATTGTGTACAGTAGTGAGCAAAAGGAACCAGTGGCCAGACGGTGATGGAAGGTAGTTTTCTAAGTTCTTAAGAAATCAGCAGATCCAGAGTGCAGGGGGCCCAGACCAGAGGAACAGACTTGCACTGGGGTCTTGTTTCAGGGGTTTCGTTGGGAGAAGGGTTGTTGTTGATATTAATTTTTTTGTATCTTTATTTTTATCTCTTTTTTTAGATTTATGTGGAAAAGGTCCAGTTTGGTGGTTTACTTTTTGATGAGTTTTATTTATTGTTTGACTGCTTTTGTTATGTTTGTAATTATGCTTGTGGGCTTTGAACTATGAATACTCTTGTGCAGACACACAAACACACATCCTGCCAATTTATGCTGCAGTTACTAAGTGATATATTTGCATGTCTGAAGCTCAAGGGGGGGGGGCATGCATCTGCATTAACCTGTCAGGAATTGGACTAAAGTTTGCACCACCTTTGGTGTCTGAATAGCCTTCTTTTCCTCATGCACCTGCCCTGTTACTACGGTCATCGATGCTGCAAAGCAACACCCCACTCTTCCTTTTGTTTTTACCAAAGCGTAATGGATCCCCTTCGTTGCTTTTCAGATATGGCATTTGGCCCTATGGCGTCTTCAAGAAACTGGGCATCCCAGGACCACAGCCAATCCCTTTCTTGGGCACTGCCACCGCCTATCGCAAAGTAAGCTCACAAAGGAAGACCGTTTCATTAGCTGAGGGCATTGAGGCATATGGTTGGCTTTCAGGGCTTTCCATGTGATCCCCATTCCCTTTTTGCACACCAGAGGAGCAGATCAGGATCATAGAATTGTAGAGTTGGAAGGGACCCTGTGGGTCATCTAGTCCACCCCCCGCAATGCAGGAATCTCAACTGGATCACACATGACAGATAGCCTGCATATGATTTTGTCTCACCGCAGGTGAGCAGTTACTTAAAGATTGGCATTATTTGCAGAACGTTGTGCCATTACAGACACTGTGTCTGGAAAACGTAATGCTAACCCATGGTTTGTTAAATAAATTACAAGTCGTCTCACCGATGAGCAAAGGGCCTTATTTCTCCCCATCTTGGTTTTGTTTTCCAGCTGCTCTTGCCTCAGGCCTCTGTAGCGTAGCCAGCATTGGGGTGGGGTGGGGACAAACAGGCATGGTTAGTCTGCTGGGCTGGGACAAAGCACACTTTGGCTAAACAAATTACGGCTTTGCATCATGGGGGAATCGGGCTTAAGCTGAATTTAACTCTGTATTAAAATATCCATTACAGGGAGTATCGGAGTTTGACAAAAAATGCTTTGAAAAATATGGAAGAATGTGGGGGTGAGTATGCCCTTTTCTTTCTTTACTTAAGCTGGGAACTTCAGTCAACTTGTAGAGTGATTGGTTAACATTTGGGAAGAGAAACCTTTAGGTGGTGGAGCTACAGACTGAAGTCGCATTTGATTATCACAGAATTGCTATTTTGGTTTGTTTTGAAATGAATAAGAGAAAGTTAAAGGTGGTCCTCCCTACTAGCGGCAACCTTAGTTTATTAAATTATAGTCTATTTCATGCTTTCCTGAATAAACTCTGGCAGATGCAGAAACATTGAGGACTGAGTAAAGTAAATATTTGTTTAAATGCAACCAGGTGAAGGTACGCTTGTCTTGTTCCTGCCTCCAGTGCAGCGAATTAATTGTGGCAGGTCAGGATTAGCTGCCCCTGGATTAATGGAGAAAATTGGTCCCTTAAACATTGCGGCTCTAAAAAGCATGCTTTGTTTGTATTTTGCAAAGATTTTTATTTTTTTAAATTGAAAAGCTAAAAACCCCAAAACAAATCCCAAGAACAGCTCTCCTCCTTCCTTTTACTCAACGTGAAAGCACAGCTCAGCTCCAGTCAATAATCTCAGTTTTCATACAGTAGAGAGAGTCTGAAAGTTGCTGGTGTCAATATAAAGGAAAATGTTTAAGTCTGTGTTCATATTTACTGCTGTGCCAGAGCACTCCTGTTCCTAACTGCAAAGCACTTACTGACTGGTGGTGCCAACTTTGGAGAGGCAGGATGCAAATAAAAGGATTGATTGATAGACTGATTGCAAAGCTACTTATTCTGGGGCTGGGGATCAAGTGGTTTCTAAAGATGGCAGAAGTTGGACATCCATGCCTTAAAACCAGCCAGGAAGCACATGGTCCTGTGCAGTCCTGCTGGGGCAGTCCATAATTTCCCATCTTGCCAGCGATGGCACAGCTTACTGAGAGGAGTGTTTGTCCTAGGTTTTATGACGGCCGGTGGCCTGTGTTGGCTGTTACTGATCCAGACATAATCAAAGTTGTCCTGGTGAAAGAGTGCTACTCCGTCTTCACCAATCGCCGGGTAAGTCCCTATTTTCAGTCATGTTCTGAAGGGGCCCTTTAAGGCCCAGCAGGGCCTCATGTCTAGGGTTGCCAGGTCTGCTTCCAAAAAATAGCAGACAAACGTGGGGGGGGGGGGAGTTTAAATTAAATTAAATTAAATTAAATTAAATATTTTCTTACAAACATTTTAACACGTATTAAAATAAAGCTACCCAAAGTTCCCAACAGGGGTTCCTTCTTACCGTTCCTGTATTAGGGAGGCGATCCTTGGGGCAAGGATCTCACTCCCTCAGGTCGTCGGGGAAGTCTCCTCCAAGCCCGCCTTTTCCCCACGCGCCTCTACCGGTAGCTGGTTTGCTGCTGCTCCTGCGCATCAGGAACAGGAAGAGGCGTCTTTTTCTTTCGCGCCTCTCCCTTTTGTTCTCCCCGCGAGTCAGGAACAGGCGGGGCAGAACTCCGGCAAGAGGCGCATTTCCCCCCCATTTTTTAAATGTCTTGTGAAACAATTGAGTATGATTAATATTTTTTTCGGAGAATCGAGTTCAATGGATATTCTATCTTTGTCTCATTCTTACTTATGAAAAAAAAGACAAAACGCGATTCTCCTATCCTTATTCTCTTAGACTGTACAGCTTTAGATTATGTACCATCTACAGTAATAAAGTCCAAGTGTCTCTGCGTCCAGTCCCTGTGTCCGTGGGATTGCGCTACTGCGCATGTGCCCCACGGACACAGGGATTGGAGCGCAGAGACTTCGGGCGGCCGGGTGAAACTGTGCCGCCGCCATTGCCGTCTCCGCCTCCTCCTCCTCCTCCTCCGGCCGCCGCCTCAGCCCCGCCGGGCGGCCCGCCCGACGGAGGCTGAGGCGCCGCCGCGGACGACGATGACGGAGCCGTGGTCGCGGACACCGAGGAGGAAGAGGCTGGCGGGGGCAGGGCCGCCGTCGCCGTTGCAGAGGAAGAGGCCGCGGTGGCGACGCCGGAGCCACTGGCTGTCCTGGCCGAAGGGCGACGGCCGCCATCTTAGATTTACCTTTCTAGCGCCCGTTAATTTAACGGGCTTACAGTGTACTAGTTTCATCATAAAGATTTTGAATAAAAAAAAATGTCCACTATTTTGTGGAAAAAAATAGTGAACATAATGTGAAAAAAGTGGACTGTCCACTCAAATAGTGGACACCTGGCAACCCTACTCATGTCACAGGAAACAAAGCTAAGAGGCAACTGTAAGAGGGACCTGATACAAAAGGCTCACAGTTCCTTGTTGGGGCCATTTGATGGGTTTAAATATATGTTTATTTTAATATACAAATGCCTACATTTCTGCATACCTAGGAAGAACCCCCTTTCCTAAACAAAATGCACAGAAAGAAAATACAACCTAATTATGGGGTGGTTATGTTTTGTTTCTAGGGATGTAGCTCCATGATAGAGCCTCTGCCTTGCATGCAGAAGGTTCTGTGTTCAATCATAGGATCATAGAATCCTAGAGTTGCAAAGGGACCCTACGGGTCATCTAGTCCAACCCTCTGCAATGCAGGAATCTCAACGAGGTCATACAAGACAGGTGGCCATCCAACCTCTGCTAAAAAACCTCCAAGGAAGGAGAGTCCACAACCTCCTGAGGGAGACCATTCCAGTGTTGAAGAGCCCTCACTATCACAATGTTTTTCCTGCTGTTGAGTCGGAATCTCCTTTCTTGGTTTGAGTTCTACACTCCAGAGCAGCAGAAAACAAGTTGGTGCCATCTTCCATGTGATAGACCTTCAGATATTTGAAGACAGCTATCAAATCTCCTCTCCTCCTTACTACACTAAACATACCCAATTCCCTCAACTGTTCTTCATAAAGTCTCGTTTCCAGACCCATGATCATCTCTCTTTCTCTCCCCCCGCTTTTAAACCTCCTGACAGATGTTCGGTCCAACGGGCAAGTTGAAATCAGCTGTTTCAGTAGCTTTAGATGACCAGTGGAAGAGGATTCGCACTGTGCTCTCCCCCACTTTCACCAGTGGGAAGCTTAAGGAGGTAAGAGCTAGGACTGTGCTTGCAATAAATGCCATAGAAGACCTAATAGTATTTCCTACAATGCCCAGTCCAAGTCCCTGGACTGGCTTAGCCAGCAAAAACATGTTAATAAAGAGTTCTGGCCAGTATCTTCTCCTTTCTCTTTCTAAATGTTGCAAATGATCTAGTCTTTATTGTGCAAAAAAGTATTTTCCTTGAGAATCTCTGCGGTTATTCTTTTATCAGAGAAGCCTAATTAAAAGTGCTGGTTTTGACCTTTAGGATACACCCAAAACTGTGTGGAGGACAATGAGGATTGGGATATGTCATCCCTTCAATGTTGGAAGCAGTAAAAGTCTTGGAATGACAAGTGAGGAGTGTCGCTGTTGCGCTTGGGTCCTGCTTGCGGGTTCCCACCAGGGCATCTGGTTGGCCGCTGTGAGAGCAGGATGCTGGCCTCAGATGAGCCCCCTTTGGCCTGATTCAGCAGCCACACTATTCTTAGGTTACTGCATGTGGACGAGGAGCCGCTGCTCCAGCCCTGCCAACCCCCCACCCCTTTGCCAACTCCTATCCTCGCTCTTCACATCCCACACAGCTCCCCGTCCCCTCACAGTTCCCAATTGTTCCTCCATCCCAGCTTTATTCCAACTTCTGCTGTTGTTTAAAACTGCCACTTTAAAACCTCCCCTTCTTTTTTGTTGCCCTCCCTTCCCCTGGCCTGCCTTCATGCAAAACCAGGATTGTGATGGGGGCACCACAAATCCTGCAGTGGGGATTGCGTGATGACAACCCTACATTTTTATGCATATAGGAAGATATACACTAGGCTGCTTCTAAGGTGAACTTGAAGAGATTGGGAGAGTTAGGAAGCAACAAATCTGCAGTCAGGGAGGGAGTTTCAGTCTGGTTTCCTTAATGCAGGGCGTATTTTGTTTTTGGGGTGCCTTTTTATATTATTGCAAGCAGCGGTGGTTGGAGGACAAGGCAGGAAATAATCAACCCCCTTTCTGCTTTGTGTTGCCCTGTGCCCCCTTCTCTCCCCTCCCCACCCTGTTGCTGCCACCTTAGATGTTTCCTATCATCAAGCACCACGTGGACAGCCTAGTGAAAAATATTCAAGGCAAAGTGGAGAGGGCGGAGCCTCTGGACATCAAAGAGTGAGTAGCCGCCCAAAATGGCAAGCCATGCGACTCATTCATGGCTGCTCTTTGGGAAAACTCACCTTCTGGGGTGATAAATAGGCCTATGTTGAGAATGGTCTGGGGGGAGGGGAAGAGAAGATTTAGTGTGGCTGAGACTGGAGATTGTGGAATAGTCTTGGGAAGGGGGGGACAGTGGCATTCCTGGCTTCTCTTGAGCAGGACAGGTGGAATTCCCTTCCAAGAGAGGTTAGGCTGGCTATCCTTCCACTAGCACAACCTGGAGAGTCAAGACCTGGCCCTGCCCCCTGGAGCGGGCCAGGCAGACCTGGGGATCTGGCAGCCCTGGGCCTGAGACACAGCAAATACCCTCCCATGCAAAAAAAATAAAACCCCACCCCTCTTGATTTTCACTGAATAGGGCAAATTGAATCCACTTATTCCAGGCTTTCTTCTTCTTCTTCCTGATTTCTGTCCTGTGTTTTTAAATTATTATTTTTTGTCTGTTTAGGAAATTTGGGGCCTACAGCATGGATGTGGTGACCAGCACTTCCTTTGGGGTGAACACAGATTCCATGAACAACCCCAAAGACCCCTTTGTCAGGGAGGCGAGTAAGCTGGTGAAGTTTGACCTGTTTTCCCCAATCTTCATTTTATTATGTACGTTGCTTCTACTGCACATAAATATATGTATGTATATATCCCTGTTGCTTCCAGAGGCCAGTCATAGGGCTTATCATCCAGAGCTTTTTTTGGGGGGGGGGGCAGCACCCTTTCCAGTCAAAGCTCCATGCTTTAAAACTCCCCAGGAAAACCCAATTGCCATTTGCTCCGATTCTGCATTTAAATGCAGGTTTTCCAGGGAAAACACCAGTGCTTTAAAGCCTTTAAAGCTTTAAACACGGAGCTTTAAAGCCTGGCCCTGTGCCTAGAAATGCAGCACAAAATGAAGTCTGGATGAGCCTGGAGTTGCCCTGCATATGATTATTTGATTGACATCCTGGGAATAGGTGGCCAGGCCAGGCTGCAGACCGTTTTCCACCTGAGACAAGACACGCCACTGACCCCACCCCCCCAGACCTGGGCCCCTGCTCTGGTAGGGTGGAAGGAGACCAGTGGCAACAAAGCTGCTCTGTGGTGGGAAAAACCCTTTTGGATGAGAGTCTTGGCCAAGAGAGGGTGTTCTGTGAGGTGCTGCTGCTGTTGTCCTTGGCTTTGGATGAGTCTTCAGCTTACCGAAACCCAAGTTGGAAGTTGCCACCACCACCAAGGCTGAAGAGGGGTGGCAGCTGGAAGGAAAGGGTTGGAGGTGGGGTTTTGGTGGTGAAATCAGGGTCTCTGGCCCCCTGTAGAACATGCTGCCCGAGGCGGGTTGCTTCAGGTTGCCCCAGTGGTGTGCCTGCCAGCCGGGAGAACCCCTCCAGCACTTCCCTGGACCCTGGTGATGCTGGGATGCCAATCCATGCTGTCTCCCTTCTAAAAGGTTTTCTGACTGCACAATGCAAGCCTTCTGTGCACATGAGCACCTCCTCAACTGTGAGGCTTAGAAAGTGGGGTCTTGCTTGCTGGGATAATGGTGCCGCTGCTAAGGCTTCTTCTTTGCTCTCTCCCCCCTCCAAACAGATCTCTTTCCATTCCTAAGTCCTGTTATGGACAAGATGAACTTCCATATCTTCCCCAGCAGTGCTGTGAACTACTTTGCCAGGGCAATCGGGAACATCAAGAGGGAACGGGAGCAAACGAGAGGAAAGGTAATAATAATAATAATAATAATAATAATAAATCCTCAGTGAGTTAACCTAGATGAGAAAAAAAATCATTTTAGATTTTTTTAGATGGGGGAGTTGGGGGGGAAAGTGCGTTGGTGAGTCCTGCCACTCTGATGCAACTTGTTAATTTTCTTATTTTTTTTTTAAAAAAGATTGGTTTATAGAAGAAATATAAAAATCTTGGAGAATGGAGCTATTAAATTTAAAAAATTAAATTCTAGTATTTATATACCACCCTATACTGGGAGGTCTCAGTGCAGTTCACAGAATAAAATCAAAATATAAAACCACAAAATACATAATCAAAATAAAAACAACAACCCAATACTCCCCCCAAAGCACACTCATTTTAGAATGGCATACTATGCCTATTAGGATCCTGACAACATTTAAAATAAGACAATTAACAAACCTGGACAGGAGCCACTCATTGGAAAGACCGTGATCTCAGAAATGTCTGTGGCAATATTGATTGGCAATCAAATTGGCCGGTTGCCTTTCTGACACAAAGACAAAAAATAAGAGGGGGAAGGGGGAGCTATCCAGTCCCTCCCACCCCCCATTCAAATTGCATTGCTTATAAGGGAAAGCCCTCATGCCGGGATAGCTCAGTTGGTTAGAACAAGGCACTGACAACGCCAAGGTTGTAGGTTCGATCCCCGTATGGGACAGCTGCATATTCCTGCCTTGCAGGGATTGGACTAGAATGATCCCCGGAGTCCCTTCCAACTCTACAATTCTATGATTCTGTGGTTATTCTTGTTCCCAGGGCAGAGTGGATTTCCTACAGCTGATGATGGACTCCCAAAAGTCAGATGTGCAATACGAGAGCAATGGTGTGAACCACTCCTATAAAGGTAACATGTGCTTTAAAAGGAGTGTCCTAAGTCTGTGCATGTGCAATGGGGGCAAAGGGGGGGAACCCTGACCCTCACCCCACCCTCCTATGAGAGAGCGTGCCAGTGTGGAGTCGTGGTTCAAGTGTCATACCAGGGCCTGGGAGACCAGGGTTTGAATCCCCACGTGGCCATGAAGCTCACTGGTTGACGTTGGGACACTAACCTGCCTCTCAGTCTCACCTACCTCACAGGGTTGTTGTGGTGATTAAATGGGGAGGGGGGAGAACCATGTCTGACACCTTGAGCTCCTTGGGAAGAAAAAGGTGGGATATAAACCAAATACATAATAAATAAATAAATCCAGGTGCACAAACTCAACCTTTACACATTGCTTTGCCAATGAAATGGAAAGAGGTTTGCAGCCACACCCGTCCTGTGAGGGAGAAACGAATTTGAGCCTCAGGCTCTGTGTAGCTTTTGCATTCGCCGCCATAAATTATATTTCAGAATAACAATAACAACAACTTCCATCCCAGAGCTTCTGGGCTGATCACATTCTCCTGCACACAGATATGCCCCCGCCCTGAGCTCATTAACTGGGGTTGGAATATATGTTCTGAAAAAGCAGATTTTGCAACCTTGGCAGGAACCCATGCTTCCATTGATGTTTTCTATGAACATTAATTAACAGTAATAGGAATTCAGTATGTGAATCCACCCTCCAGCCTTGCCTAGGGATAGGCAAAAAAGCAGATGAGCCCATCCCTTTTTAAAGTCATCCTGTTCTCAGTGGCGGACCTACATTTTGGGTGGCCGTAAAGCTTGAACTGTCAACCAGGACTGAAGTCTAGGTAACCACTGTTCTCATCTTGTTCCACAACAGATCAGCACTTAAAAAAACCCAAAAAACCTACTACATCTCAGATCTGGATTAAAATTGCTATACGGTTATCTCACCTGTCAAAGTCACTGGTGTGAATAAATATTTCCTATGCATTTTAGTTTTCAGGTTATTGGCGGGATCAAAATAATATGCTTCATTAGTTTCACATACCCTCCAACATTACAATAGAGACGTCCTAAGGAAAAGCGGGACATTCCGGGATCAAATCAGAAACCGGGATGGCTTCTGTAAATCCAGAACTGTCCCTGGAAAATAAGGGCACTTGCAGGGTCTGTTTCCTAGTAGATCTGCCCCTGCCTGCGCTTCCGTCCAAACTTCACCTTTCTCTTTCCTTTCTCTGTACAGTGTTGACCGAGGAAGAGATGTTGGCACAAGCCGTTATATTCATATTTGCAGGCTACGAGGCCACCAGCAATATCCTCGGCTACATGGCATACGAATTAGCGATCCACCCAGACGTCCAGCGGAAATTGCAAGCTGAGATTGACGCAGCCCTGCCTAATAAGGTATTTAGCAGCGCTCAGGGCCTGCAGTGGAGGAACCCCTTCTATTAACCGCATCCATTAAGTAGCATCTGCCTGTGGCCTCTTTTACTATTAAAAAAGCAGATATAAAGTGGCATTGTATAATAGAGGGCCTCTGTGCTAGGGATGCTGGAGGAATTTGGCATCTGTGAATTCTGATGCAAACTCACCTGGCCGTGGACTGTTTAGTGCAGAGTGGAACGCAATCTGCCATCTTTGGGGTTTCACGTGACTCCATATTTTGCAATGCGTTTCTTGGCTCAGAAACAAATGGAAAAACAATGTACCCATATTCATTCATTCATTTCATAACATCGACTCAAAGACAAAAGAAAGAATGATGTACCCAAATTTAATTATTTGTTTCATGAAATGAATACACCACCTGACTGTTTTCTTTTTAATTAAAAAACACACACCCTTGGAAGCAGTTTACAAAAGAAAGACAAAATGTTGGTAAAAACAGTTAAAACATTTTAAAATAAAATAAAATCAGCTATAAATGAAAAAAAGAATAAAAGAAATGTTAGCATTCTACATACTACATATCTGGGACAGCTTCTCTAAACAAAAATGTCTTAAGCAGGCTCTGAAAAGAGAACAGTGAAGGTTCTTACCTGGCTGGACAATGAGGAGGGGGGGCTCCAGTTGGAGAACCCCCTAGAGAAGTCTCAGGAGAGGAGGCTCAGAGTCAGGGGAGTGGGACACAGAAGACAGGTAAGGGGATGAAAGGGGGGCAGAATAGTTGGATGCTGAAGAAGGAAAAGACTTGAGTGAGAGAGAAGAAGAGGCAGAAAGCACTGCGGACACAGGGCAGGCAGCTGAGGAGGAGGTGGGGACAGAGGCTACAGGAAATTTGCAGGAGCCTGACGGTCCTACTGTATTCAGCTCCCTTCCTCCCTTGTCTCCAAGGGCCTAGAGGGCCCTGCATGTAGCAGAACAAAGAGCACAGAGCCCCCCTCCCAGATGGAGTTTAAGGGAAAACATCCAGCTGAGGAGGAGACAAGGGAGGAAGTGGGAGGAACAGATTGTCAATTCTGGCAACTGCTTTGCCCGTAGGTTTCTCTGTTTGTATTCTGTTTCTTTGAATAAACTTTACTGCTTCTATCTGAGTTTCTGTGTTGGACCTGGTATAGACAGTGACCAACTTTTTAACTAACTCTCCCACCCCTCTCTTCCTCCCTCCCTCCCTCCAAAAGGCTCCCATCACCTATGATGCCGTCATGCAAATGGAATACCTTGACATGGCAACCAACGAAATCCTCCGGATGTACCCGATTGGCGGGCGAATCGAAAGAGTGTGCAAGAAAGACGTGGAGTTGAATGGAATCACCATTCCGAAAGGGATGACGGTTATGATTCCACCAAGCGTCTTGCACTACGACCCAGAATACTGGTCGGAACCCAAAGAATTTAGACCGGAAAGGTACTGAATGCAACAACCACCTCTTCCTGCCTCTGTTTGCTTCTAGTCATCTGGGTTGGGAAGACCCAGAGGGAAATCCCCACTTGGCCATGAAGCTCGCTGGGTGATCTTGGACCAACCATGGTCTTCCAGGCTGTCCTATCTTACAGGGTTATTGTGAGGATAAAGGTGGAAAGGGAAGAGAGCCAGGAACTTTACCCTGAGCTTCTTGGTAGAAGTGATGGGTATAAATAGAACCATTAACCATAAGAGATTGTGCAAGTTTGGGGAGAGCATAAGGGTTCTTGTTTGTGGTTGTGGAGAGTATTGAGTTACATAAGAACATGATAAGAGCATCTGCTGGATCAGGCCAGTTTCCCATCTAGTCCAGTATCCTGTTCTCCCAGATGCCCCAATGGGAAACCCACAAGCAGGATTTGAGCACAAGAGCAAATCTCCCCTCCTGTGGTTTACAGCAACTGATATAACCTCACATTGGGTGAACTACTTCTCCTTTATCAAGGATGGGGAACATGTGAGCCAGCAGGACAATGCAGGGTGTCTTTTCTTAAGCCCCTTCACTGCTCAGACGGTTGCAAATGACGGTTTCTCCTCCCTTCTGTCTGCTAACAGATTCAGCAAAGAGAATAAGGAGAGCATCAACCCTTACATTTACCTGCCATTCGGAGCTGGTCCCAGAAACTGCATTGGGATGAGGTTTGCTCTCCTTACCCTGAAGGCTGCTGTTGCTAGCATGATGCAGAACTTCACCTTCAAACCCTGCAAGGAGACAAAGGTGAGGCACCGACCCTACCATCAGGCAGAGGGCAGCAGCTGCCTTGGCCAGCAGCTGCTGGGAGGCTGGGGAAGGACAGGGAGGGTTGTGCACCTGCCCCCCCCCCCCCCCGCTGCTGAGCTTGGGTGCAGTGGAGGGGCTGCTGTCCGCATGCCGGTGCTGAAGTCAGAGTCTGCTGCCAGGCCAGGCGGCTTCATTTGTGGATGGGGGTGACAAGTGGAGGGTGAATTTTGCCTCAGGCAGCAAAAAGTCTTGGGCCTGCTCTGAGACCTGGGACTGATCTGTGCTGCTGCCTACAAGGGAAATAGCCAACCTGAATCATGCAGCTTTTCCACCATAGCAGAGACTACGGAAGTGTCAACAGGTTATGCCTCATCTGCAACACAGGTGGTACCGAGTGTTCCAGAAGATGCTGCCATTTCTTCTTAACCCCTTAGTGCTCCTCCCCGACTGAGGGCTTATCCATACCTCCCTTTGCTCCATGGCTTTCCCTCAGGGAAACCCAGTATTTAGCACTGAATCGGAACAAAGGCAATCAGATTTTCTGTGGGCTGCTGCTTGTGCTGATTTACTGCTGAAGAGTGGGCTTTCCAGGGGAAAGCAGTGGGGCAAAGGCAAAACCACTTGGACCCATGCTATGGGTTAAGCGGAAAACCGTGCAGACTTCTGCTTCCTGGACATGGGAAGTATGGACATATGTGGGCATAGCAGCATTTGTTATCTATGCCTCGCTTTCATCCTTTTGGTGCACTACAACGAGGGAAAGGTGGAAGGTTATTTTCAATTGCACATCTGATGCAGAGACAGATGCACCTCAGGGAAAGGCAGCTTCAGATGTTCCTATTTTGGGGGGAGGGGAACACATGTCAAGTGTGGGTGGAGCTGAAGCCAGTGGTGGGCAAAGCCACAACCCAAAGTGGGTCAGGTTGCCACTTTTTCTCTCTTTCTCCCCCGCTCTCTTTGCCAGGAAGGGACAGATTACTCTTGCCAGACATCAAAACCTATCCCGATCATTTGCAGAGCTGCCTTTAAAACAAAAACAAAAAAAGCCAAGGGCTGTGCACAAACCGGAGAGGACCATAGGCTGCCATTGTCTGATCATATGCTGTCCAACGTACTGCTCAACTACACAAACATGCCTATAAATTGGTTGTGGGCAGCAGCCCTCTTAGCACCAATGGTGTCTGAATAGGTTTGCAAATGCACAGTGTTCATTTCACACAGGCTGGGATTGTTAGGATTGGGAAGTTATAGCTGCAAGTCCTCTGACTATGGGGAAAACCACATTATTCCTTCTAGACTATTGCACACTTGTGATGGGCCGTAAACATGCAATGGAAGAAAGTTGAAGAGTTTGCGATATCTCTGAGTCCATGCCTCTTCACCATCCTTAAGATCTCTGTTGCACCTCCATTTTCAAAACCCTTCTGTTTTCTGGCCTCTAAATCCAGTTTCTCCCTTTCATGTTCCAGATCCCAATGGAATTGACCTCAGTAGGACTGACAAAACCCAAATACCCCATCATCTTGCAAGCCGTCTCCAGAGCCAGCTCTGCGCAGTAGTGGAGTTTTTCCAGCAGAATCCCATCACTTCAGCAATGCTGAGAGATCTGTGGACCATTCTCCTGGTGAAATGTGTTTTGGCCTTTATTTGCACAAACTCTTCCATCCCTTGCCATGTGATGACTTGGACATCTCAAATTTTCATACTTCACAATTTTCTACTGTGCATCCATGAGCACATGGCTGAGGTTGCATTGATGGAAGCCTAGCAACTTAGAAGTGACAAAAAAGTGACAAAGGTTTTCACCTCTGAAAGCAGCAGTTTCCTGAATAAGTTCTGCTGGCCCTCACATGTCTAGCTGGCTATGATCACCCATGTGGCCAGTTCAGAAAGTGTGGCTGTGATTGCCGGTGTGACTGGTCCAGGGAGCAAGTTCATTCACTCTTAATCAGCTGTGTTTGCTTCAGTAATGTCAGGATGCAGGGAAATTAAATATGTTACGTGGGTCCTTGACTTCCTGGGATTGCTTTATGAAGAAAGAAGTCCTAAATAAGTACAAAAAAATGTGGTGCTGAAGAAGCAGCTGGTGGCGGGGGCAGCAACAAGTAGCAAAAATAATCCTAGGGATCAGGGTCTGCTGTTATTTTGAGTGATTATTTTAATCCCCTTCCTCCTCAAAAGTACATAATGTTTGTGTGTTTGTGTGTGTGTGTTTTCAGAAATAACAATGTACAAACAAAAATAAAGAGTAAAGAAACAATGCCAGCTGTGTGGAACATTTATTGCTGGTGTCATAAAATGGGCAGACTGTTCAGGATGCTTTTGCAGACATAGAATCATGGAATCCTAGAGTTGGAAGGGACCCTAAGGGTCCTCTAGTCCAACCCCTTGCAATGCAGGAATCTCAACTAAAGCATCCAATACAGATGGCTATCCAACCTCTGCTTAAAAACCTCCAAGGAAGGAGAGTTCGCCACCTTCCGCAGGAGACCATTCCAGCTCTTACTGTCAGAAAGTTCTTTGTTTAGTCGGAATCTCCTTTCTTGTAAATTGAAGCCGTTGGTTCGAGTCCTACCCTCCAGAGCAGGAGAAAACACACTTGCTCCATCTTCCATGTGACAACCCTGAAGATATTTGAAGAGGACATCATCAAAAACCATTCCATAAAGGGACATTTTGGAAGTAAGAGTCACATATTGATAAGGTAGCCTCACAACGTATAGGTGTTTGTTGTTGGGGTCCTATGCAGTGTGCTTTTTTCTTCTCTAAAGCATGGAAACAAAAACCCTTGAGCATCAAAACGGTCTCACATCATAGCCCCTCTTAGAGCCCTCCTACAAAGGGACGCGGGTGGCACTGTGGGTTAAACCACAGAGCCTAGGGCTTGCCAATCAGAAGGTCTGTTCGAATCCCCGCGACGGGGTGAGCTCCCGTTGCTCGGTCCCTGCTTCTGCCAAGCAGTTCGAAAGCACGCAGTACAAGTAGATCAATAGGTACCGCTCCAGCAGGAAGGTACGGTAAATGGCATTCCCGTGCGCTGCTCTGGTTCACCAGAAGCTGCTTAGTCATGTTGGCCACATGAGCCGGAAGCTGTACGCCAGCTCCCTTGGCCAGTAAAGCGAGATGAGCACCGCAACCCCAGAGTCGTCCGCGACTGGACCTAACAGTCAGGGGTCCCTTTACCTTTACAAAGAGTTAACTGCTCAGACAAGGCAACAGCCCCCCACCCTCTCAAACTATCCTTCCATCCATCATGTACAGCTATATTTCATATCACTAGTCATGCATGCACACACACACACACAGAATTTGTGAGTGATTGGGTTCTGAATGTGTGCATTGCCAGAGAGAAGTGGGGCTGCAGAATACAATTTGTGAAACTCACCCTGTTGCTGTTCTTATTTCATGACTAACATCACTTACATATGAGTCTGAGGCTGAATTCCATTACAGGCACCCCAAGACAAATACTCTCCATCAGGTTATTTATTGTAGCATAAGAAAGGGAGCCCCAAGCCATGCCAAAAAATGGCCTAGGAGCCTGAGGGAGCTCAGTCAGTAGAATATGAGATTCTTAATCCCAGGGTTGTGGGTTCGAGTCCCACGTTGGGTGAAAGATTCCTGTATTGCAGAGGGTTGGACTAGACGACCCTCATGCTCCCTTCCAACTCTACAATTCTATGATTTTAAGTTTTTGTGTGTGTGTGTGTGTGTGTGTGCGCGCGCGCGTGGTTGTGCTTGCTGGCGCGCGCGCGCGCGCACACACACACACACACTGAAGAACAGCAAGAACCTAATACCGGTACTGGTAATCTAATAACACTTAAAGTGCTTTAATTGTATTAAACAATAATAAAATGTAATTGTATGATACTGAAAAATTGCATGCCTTGTGCTTTTCAATTATGCTAGTGCCTTTGCACTCACTTATTACTTGCTGAGCACTTGGGGAGAATATTGCCTGCATGTTTTTCCTTATCTCAACAAAGAAAAACAATAATGGAGATTTGCTTATTTTTTAAAAAAACACCCACAGACCCACATGACATGGGGAAGCTCCTTCACCTCCCAAATTGTGTTCTTCTGGCTGTGGGTCGATTGCACCATCCCAGCAGCCAGAGACCATTCCCCTTTGAGTTGGAAGGGCCAAAATGCCTGTGCAGAACCATTGCCAGGCCAACCATTAAGCATAAAGAGTTGGTCGTCTTTCTTATGACAGAAGCAAGACAAACAGTTGCTTCCGATTGGAAAGAAGCCCCCACCCATTATATGTGGAATATAGCTCTTACAAAGCGCTTAACTCACCATCGGGGGGGGGGGGTGATAAGAGGAATAGTAAAGATGGCCTTGACTCTGTAGAGTATCAATTTATATCGTTTATTAACAATGGCACAGTAATCTCCCTTCCATCTCAGCCACGATGGACAAATTATCTGTGTGCTTTACTCTGAAGTATACCCTGTGGATGTGAGCTTCATCTGTCATGCAAAAGATTTTCCAGATCTGTTTGGATGCCATGTGGATGACTGCATACAAGACTAAACATCTGTACATGCATTTGTTCTGGAAGACAATGCTTTATTCTTGCAATTGGTTTTTTAAAAAGTTTGTAAGAAGGAAGGAAGGAAGGAAGGAAGGAAGGAAGGAAGGAAGGAAGGAAGGAAGCGTTTGGAGTGGTCCGCTTCCAGTGTCCCATTTCTGTGTCCTTGGCTCTTATCTCCCACCCCACCTTGGCTCTTACTAGGTAATCCCACCCCACCCCCCACTTTGGGAACCATTGACTTACTCCATTCATGCTGAGACTGCACACCTGCTCCAGAGACAGCAAAAGAAAAGAAAACCTACTAACTACAAAACATTTGCAGCAGTGGTAGGGGTGGGGGGTAGAAGCATGCATGGATTTTTTTTTATCAGCCTTATAAGAATTGAGAGAGAGAGAGAGAGATCTTGGCATTCAGTAAGCAAAACATGCACTTCTAAATGGGGTATTTAAAATGAATGATTGTTAATCTAGCCATAATACGTCGAGAGCGCCACATACCCAGTACATGAAATCTTCAGAAACGAAGTCATTAGTGTAACTACATATGCCTGCTCATTCTTTTCAAGATAGGGAAATATGAATAATTCCCTGCCAAGGGACAATTACAGCCTGCCATTCCAGCCGCACGAGGACATATGCATCAAGGGGCAACAAGATAACATTAATAAGTATTCTGCAGAGAAAATTAGATCAATAATGGTTTGGCAGCATAACATCTAATTTGAAAATGATATCCACAATGCCGTGGCAGTGCCCAAGAGAGGTGCCTGCCGCATATTCCAAACATTTCTTGCTTTTGCCCCCCTCCAGAATTCTCACCTTCATTCCACCTTCTTTTATTCCAGTTTTGGAAAGTATCCAGGCAACAGAGACTCGATCCAAGCTGCACAAAGTTCAGCTGGATTCGTGTCAGAGGAAAGCAGAATGGCTGTTTTGAAAGGCAGCATGGGCCAGCTCTGTTTAGAGAAGTTTTTAATGACTGATGTTTTAATGTATTTTTAATATTTTGTTGGAAGCTGCCCAGAGTGGCTGGGGAAACCCAGCCAGATGGGCGGGGTATAAAAAAATTATTATTATATTATTATTATTATAGCATGTGTGGGCTTTGTCTTTCGATAGCTCTTAACCAGGATGGCTGAATGGAGCCTCTGTAGCATGGAGAAAGTGGAAAGAGAAAATGTTTTCTCCCTCTCTCATACTGTAACTCACGGACATCCAATGAATCATTGAACTGTAGAGTTGGAAGGGACCCCAAGGGACATCTAGTCCAACCCCCTGCAATGCAGGAATCTTTTGCCCAACGTGGGGTTCAAACTCACAACCCTGAGATGAAGAGTCTCATGCTCTACAAACTGAGCTATCCCAGATTGAGGCTGGATGTCGGAAGATTCAGGACAGATAAAAGGAAGGACTTCTTCACATGACACAGAGTTAAACTACAGGACTCACTTCCCCAGGAGACTGATGACCACTAAACTAGATGGCTTTAGAAAAAAGATCAGACAAATTCATGGAGGAAAAGCCTATCAATGGTTACTAGCCATGATGGCTTTGCTCTGCCTCCACAGCTCAAGTCAGCAATGCTTCTGAAGACCAGTTGCTAGAAATCACAGGAGGGGAGAGTTGCTCTTGCACTCAGATCCTGCTTGTGGGTTGAATTGAATTTATTACAGTCCCAGACCAGACTCACATACTGTACTAAACAAATCACAAACACAATAAAATTAAGTTTAAGTTAACAAACAATATAATGATAAACAATACAGTTATGGCAGCAGTTAAAATATGGTTTAAGTCTACAATATTATCTATAATTTGCTTCTAAGGCCTTAGTCTTTATAATAGCACAGCTTGTTCCCTAAGTTTTATGGCAACCACACAAAATTTGGCCACCTTTAACGTATTCTCTGGATCCTTGTCCTCTATCAGAGATTTTAAACACTGAAGTTCAGGCCCACTTGGAATTTTCTGTATAACAGGGGTGATAAAAAGCGTATATCCCTGTAAAAACGGCATCCTAGCAGGACATGAGAGATGGTTTCCACCTCTATCAAGTCACAGGGGCAGACATGTTCTGCATACGGTTTACCCGCGTATCTGCCCTGCAACAAGGCGGACAGCAGTACGTTGAATCTAGCGAGGGTAAATGTCCATCTATATTTAGGTATTTAGAGCTCTAGCCCTGCACCAACCTCACGGCGGCCATCTTCCAGAGGTTTCCCCACAGGCATTTGGTTGGTCACAGTGAGAACAGGATGCTGGACTAGATGGGCCACTGGCCTGGTCCAAAGGGCTTTTCTTATGCTTTTAGGTTTATGACCAGTATACCAAATGCCATATGCTTGGACTGGGTAGGAATGTAGCCTTCCTCACCTGCTTGGGTAAGCATCCCAGAACCAGCTGGCTGCTCATTGCAGGAGAGAAAATGCTGGACTGGACAGACCAGTCTTCTAAGTGTTTTGGACTGTCCCCAGCTCCATCCAGCATGGCCAATGGCTAGAATAGATGGGCACTGCAATCCTACGACTTTTGGAGGACACCAGTTTGGAGAAGGCTGAGACAGGCCTGTGGTCACCCTCCCAAGTGAATTCCTTTGTATGTACTCAGTGGAGTGGGTGGCGCAGTGGTCTAAACCACTGAGCTTCTTCAGCTTGCTGATCAGAAGGTCAGCAGTTCAAATCTGCTCGATGGAGTGAGCTCCCATTGCTTTGTCCCAGCTCCTGCCAACCTAGCAGTTTGAAAGCACACAGTGCAAGTACATAAATATGGTGGGAATGTAAACGGCATTTCCATGCACTCTAGCTTCCATCACGGTGTCCCATTGCGCCAGAAGTGGTTTAGTCATGCTGGCCACATGACTCAGAAAGCTGTCTGTGGACAAACGCCGGCTCCCTCGGCCTGAAATTGGAGGTGAGCGCCGCACCCCATAGTCACTTTTGACTGGACTTAACCGTCTAGGAGTCCTTTCCCTTATCTATATTTACTTACACACACATCCTGCCTTTACTGGTCCACTACTCTTCCTAATACCCCATAGAACACAGATGCCAAAATTATTTGTCGTTCAAGCTAGAACACAGGGGCTGTTATTACCAATCCTTCTAAGCTGCCCTGGATGCTCTCCCCCCTCCTCGTTTTTTTGGGCTGAATTGCAGGCATAAAAAAAAATATCCTTCAAATAAATAAATAAATAAATAAATAAATAAATAGTTTTCTCTTATCCTTTTGTATAGAGATTTGAAGGAACTTTCTTTTTAAAATACATGTTGCAATAAGTGTGATCATGAAACTTACTGCAATGCAGTCCTAATAGTTGATGCAAGAGTTGTGAGATCAGATGGATAAGCCCAGTCTGATGCAACATGGAGACATCTAAGGAAATTGCTTCATCTTTTTCTTTTAACAGACAAATGCAAAGACAAGCACATTCTGATGAGACATTATTGTAACATGGGCTTGTCCTTGAATTTGCATATTTTTCAGTTTTTAGACAGATTGCGCCACACTATTTGCTGGCGTCATGGGCTGGCTGGGGAACCCCCAAAGGAGGAAGGCTCAGAGCCAGGGGATCAGTGGTGGATGACGACATGTAGTCAGAGGAAGAAGGGGGAGCAGACAGGGAGGAGGAGGAGGTGTCGGAAGTGGAAGAGGTGACAGAGTTTAGCAAGCAGGAAGAGGTTGTGGCAGAGAGCAGTCAAGAATCAGAGGCAGCACGATGGGATATCAGCTCCGCCCAAGGCATGATGGAGAACAGCAACAACCGGGAAAAGATAGACATAATATTTTACAAGGACAGGAAGAAACACCACGGACAGAATAATTGCCACACACAGGAAGAACAAGGATATCGTTTGAGTGCCTCACTTGTAGTATTATAAATTATTTAACGTGTCAACACGAATAGAAGTTATTAATATTGCAGTTGTTGTATAAGGGACTGTTATTTTGACCAGAGTGTAACTGAAAATTAATAAGATTTTGGAACACAGAAATAAATCATCAAACCATCAATTCTAGCACACGGGGGACGGGACGGGATGGGACACCTGAATTGTGTTATTTGGTATCTGAATGATTGGTATTAGTAATTCTATTATAATTTGGCATTGTTATAATGAAGCTATTATTGGGTTGTAATTGGAAACTAATAAAAATTATGATCACAAGAATCAGAGGCAAGAGCAGGGCCAGGAGCAGGGGCCTAGCATCTCCTATCACTGCCCAGGACAAGTGCATGTCGGGGTGTGTGCGCATGTGCCGGAGGTGGGTGGGCAGGGCATTCCAGGGGGCAGGGTACATTGTCGGGCGATGCCCTCATGCACCGGAACCTGCTGCTTCTGCCCCCGGGGTCAGGATTATCTGAGAAGGAGGTAGGCCTTTCATGGGGTATAATGCTTACATGTATGCATGCCGAAACAAAACATATTCAGGGTTGCACCAGACGTGGAAGAAGATTCAGAGCAAGAAACCAAAGTATGACACCTTCAAAGATGAAATCTAAACCTGTGGCACATTTTCTTTCCTCAACGTAAGTGAATGTATAAACGGTACTCACTACAAAACCCCAAAACTGGGCCTTCCATGGGAGTGAAATTACCTACTCATGAGTTAACACAGGTTAACAGGTGACTCCTATAATAATAATAATATAATAATTTATTATTTTTACCCCGCCCATCTGGCCGAGCCTCCCCAGCCACTCTGGGCGGCTTCCAGTCAAATATTAAAACATTATTAAATGAGCTTTAATGAAGAACTAACCTTAAAATACAATTAAATAAATATGTGTGCTACTGTTATGGTCTTGGGTCATGCCTGAACCCACCTACACTTTAGCTACAACTCCCAGAGATCAATCCCTCTTGCCAGGGCGAGCTGTGCGGGGGGGGGGGGACCTGCTAAGCGCTTCGGCGTTGGGGCAAGCAAGCCATCAGGGTCCCCTGCCTGCCTCCTGGCTGCCGCTGAAGAATGGGTAGAGGCTGAGGTGACCCTGAGGATTGAAACAAATTTGAGGGGATTTTAAGATGTGGTTTGGAGGGAGAGGATGAGAGACAGAGGCAGAGAGAGAAGGAGAGAGGGAGGGAGGGTCAGGGTGGGTGAGCATTTCTGGATTGCCAGAAAATCCATGGAGCCCCATATCCCTTGCTTTGCACTCTGACCCACACAGGTACAGAAATGCAGTAGGACCAGAGCAGGGAGGTGAGCGGAGCTAGAGGGGGCAATTAAAGCAACAATAGTGGCATGATTGTTCCGTGGAAGAAGTGAAGACCATGCTTCCCCATTGCATTAGCCAATGAAGGGGAGGGGGCAGGATTTTCCAGGTTCCCCTTGCTTTTTTGTTTCATTTGGCTTTTCTTGCTTAAACTGAGCCCTGGAAAGCTGGGGTTCCTGAATATGGTCAGAAGCAGCACATATGCAGGTTGATAGCAGAAGCAATATTGTTGTAATTCCTGGATCCAGCAAGACTTAAGATCTAATGGAGGATTCAGTTGCTGGAATAGCCAGGCCAGCTTCTAAGTATGAGTTGTTAGAGTAGCAAAGGAAGTAGCTTTGTGCCATAGAACACATGGGCATCTCTTGCCAGCGGATTGATCTCTGCTGCCATTCAGGCAAAATGGAGTGGTGGGGCGGGGGAGGGAGCGGAAGAGGAACATTCAACTGGTCTTCTGCTTGCTGGAGACCAAGTACACACTGGCAATGGAAGTTGGTGTATCAGGGTGAATGGAGCAGTGCTCAACCAACATCAGCCAGCACCCACTTGCCTGCCTTCTTACTAATACCCAGTGCAGGGGGTGGCCTTGGTTGTGTCAGCTTCCTCTCGTTAGTCTCTTGTAAACTCAGCAGGGAGGAGGATGGAGGCAAAACTAGAACTAGTTGGCTCTGCCTGTCATTTGCTCTGGTGCCACCTACTGCTGGGCTTCCTCCCTTCCACCCTGTCAGTCCCAACAGGTGCCAGCCACTACTGGAACACACAGACTTACCTGCTCTGGTGGTAAATCTTGTTCATGTGCTTGCAATAAAAAATAAAATAAAAATTGTGGGAATACTTATGGTCATACTTTGGCTTCTCGCTCTGAATCTTTTTCCATGTCTGGCGCAACCCTGAATGTGTTTTGTTTCAGTATGCATGCATGTGTTATAAGAATTTTAAGGTCTTATATATATATATAATAGATGTTCATTAATGTACCAAGCAAACACATACAAATATGTAGACCACATGTCTGAAACCCACAGAAAAGTCCTGAAACCATTTTCTCTCTTCCAAATTGACCTCAAATGTTTCTCTGCAAGGTCAAAGGAAATGGGGAGCCTCCCCATTGTCTCTTTGCTCACAAATTCTGTTTCAAGGGCACATTTAAGATATGAATAGGGTGAGCCTGTGACCTGGATTCAGGAGTTGAGTAGTTATCATAACAAAAGAGTGGCCAGGATGCCCAGGTAATCCAATCAAGTAAACTGGCAGACAGGAAGAAACAATACACCCAGATTTTCGCCCCTTCTCTGATGTATTAAGGGGGTGGTCTTGGACCACACCCCTTCTGTGATGTATGTATGATGTTTCTGGGGGTGGTCTTGAGCTACAGGGTGGGCAATTTAAAAAGTCTATATAAGGGCTTTCATACCTTTGTCCTGGGTCCCTCCCCTCCCCTCCTGTGTGTGGGGGGGGGGAGCACCCTGTTGCAACAGCTTTAATAAAGATCAGGCTTACTAATGGCTTTGCTTCTCAATATTCTCTGGTTGGCCTCTGCTATTTTCTCCTACTGATAGAGAACCTGCAAAAGGATTCTATATGGGCTCTTATGTACCCCATAAGGGAAAAGGAGCAGTTTTTTCTTATAACACATATAAGCATTATACCCCATGAAAGGCCTACCTCCTCCTCAGATAATCCACGTAGTTTTTCATCTCCCACCCCCCACCCAATGGTGTGTCCTGCTGGTACTTTTTCAAAATTTATTTTAAAGTTGGCATCCTATGCACACTTGGGACTAAGCCAAGAACTGTTTTTGTTCTGTGAACCACCCTGAGACATCAGGCTATAGGGCGGTATATAAATTCAATAAATAAATAATCCACATTATCTAAGTAAAATTTATTTTCAAGTTGACATGCATAAAAGTGGACTACAAGACATGTAAAATCTGCTCATGTGACCCTTTTCTATGCTGTTATGCAAGTTGTATGTGCGTGCACAAGTGCATAATATAAAATCAAAGAAAAGTGCTTGATAAAACACCTGCCAGGAATTGTAAAAATTGATAAACGTTTTGCAAAACTGAGAAGGTGGAGGGAAAATTGAAAATAGGTATCAGTATCTGCAGCAGATAGATAATAATGAGTTAAACCGCCACTGACAGTGGAGGTTGAAAGTAGCACTTTTTTGTTTTGAAGGGGGGGGGGTGACAAAAACTTTTCCACATCGGGTACCACCTGACCTTGCTACGCCTCTGGCCCCCTATCCTTTGCTTTGCACTCTGATCTACACAGGCTCAGGAATGCAGTGGGACCAGAGCAGGGAGGTGGGCAAAGCTAGGTGGAGGGCAAAACTAGAACTACTGGTAGTTGGCTCTGCCTGTCATTTGCTCTGGTTCCACCTACTGCTGGGCTTCCTCCCTTCCACCCTGTCAGTCCCAACAGGTGCCAGCCACTACTGGAACACACAGACTTACCTGCTCTGGTGGTAAATCTTGTTCCTCATGTGCTTGCAATAGAAAATAAAATAAAAATTGTGGGAATACTTATGGTCATACTTTGGCTTCTCGCTCTGAAACTTCTTCCACGTCTGGCGCAACCCTGAATATGTTTCATTTCGGTATGCATGCATGTGTTATAAGAGAGAGGGAGGAGGTTGAGCGCAGGGAAACTGGGACCCCCCAACCCCCCCCTTGGAGCCCCAGAACCGCTGCGCGCACACAGCTCCCTCGCTCACTCCGTGCGTGCAGGAGAAGAGCAGGGAGCCCCTCGCCTCCGCCCGCAACCCGAGCAGGAAGGAAGCAAGCCACCCAGTGGTTTAGAGTTTTCAACTCTTTTCAACCCTGGAGATTAAATTTTGATTACCCAACCTTCTGTAGGTCAACTTATTTCCTTTTGCTCCACCTCTCTCAGAGAAAATAAATGTGCGGCCCAAGCCTCCTTTAGTCACTGCGCTACTTTGGTATCAGAAGATAAGGAGTTCCGCGCTACCCTGAAGCACTTCCTTGCCTTACCTCTGTCCCAAAGTGCCAACCTTCTCAACGGCAGAAGTTGGAGGAAGCAACGATCGACCTTCTGCCATTCTCCATGGAGACTTGGGTTCTTCTCGCCCTCTTCATAGGCCTACTGATGCTGTAAGTAAATTCTGGCATTATCGTTCAATCCCTTGGGGCATCTGTGATGGAAAATTTGGTTCCACAAGTGTTTCTTTTTACTTTTCCCCCCTGCCAGCAAATGGTTAAAGAATGGCAGCCTCTGATTGACTGTGGTTCCAGGAGGGAGAGTTTAAAAGGAGAGGCTTTGGAGGGAGATAGGGTGGTTGAGTTGAGGTGGTTGAGGAGGGAGGTTGGAGAGGTTGGGAGTTAGGTAGGGAGATAGGCTAGTGTGGGGGTCTCATAATTAATGCCATATTTGCTTCTGTACAATTGTTCTTACTAAATTAATGCTGTCTTTGTTCTGTTTCCTGCTGAAGAATCTGTCAGGAGTTTCATGCTAAGGAATGTGTCAGCAGTTTTATAGCCAATCAAGTGGTACACCGTTGTGCAAATTAATTGAAACAAACAATGTGTAGTTTATAGTTCAAAACTCACATATGCATATACAAAACTCACATATATGTACATTTGTAATGGATATGACCTCCGCTATTTTTAAGCAGCATTTGAACACGGTTTGGCATGGAGTCTACTAGTTTCGAACAGTCACTGATGATTTTCGGATACCTGTACCACGCCTGAATCAGCGCCTGAATGAGCTTCTCCGTAGTTGTACAGTCTACAGCACGGAGGCGACTTTTGCATATAGCCCACAAATTCTCAATGGGATTTACATCTGGGAACATTCCCTGGCCAATCAAGTACCTGCATTTGCTGCTCTGTCATGAATTTCTTCACCACTTTCGATGTGTGACAGGGGGCTAGGTCCTGCTGCAATACCTCAGTGCCGTCAGGATACTTCTTTTCCAGCTCTGGAATAACTCTCTTTCGTAGAACCTCAATATATTGTGGTGAGCGCATCATTTCTTCTATTGGCTGCAGGCTTCCGACACCAGAATAACTGAAGCATCCCCGAAACATCTTCTTTTGTGGGTGCTTGACAGACTGATCAATGTGGCCATCATGATGCTTTATTTCAATTAATTTGCACAAGGGTGCAGTCTGTCTTTTCATTAGAACGGGGTCAGCAAACTTTTTCAGCAGGGGGCCGGTCCACTGTCCCCCAGACCTTGTGGGGGGCCGGACTATATTTTTTGGGGGGAGGGAAATGAACAAATTCCTATGCACACTATGCACACCAGGCAGGCCCCACAAATAACCCACAGATGCATTTTAAAAGGACACATTCCATGCAGGAGCACCAGGCAATCCAGACAGTATTGTAGATGATAAAAATTAAAATTAATTTTTTTCCTTACCTGCACTGATGACAGTCATTGTTTGGATGGGGGGGGGGTCCTCACCTGGGCCTCCTGCTGCCAGCACCTCTTCCACGCTTTGGGGGTGGGATGGGGGCCCTCCCACCGGCAGCGGAGGCCGAATTGCCACTGCACCAGTGGCGGGACAAGCTCCGGACTGCGGGGAGGTCTCCAGAGGCCTTCCCGTCAGCAGCGGATGCCAGATCGCCGCGCGCAGTCAGTGGGGAGACCGCTGGACTGCCCATAGGAGCACCAGGGCAGCAGTAGCAATGGCGGAGGGAAGATGAGTGCCGCTCTGGAGAGGGGCTGCTGAAAATGGCGCTCAGCCAGCTCAGCCCCCTTCCTCCTCTAGGCAGGGCAGGGAGAAGCCAGGAGGAGGGAGGGAGGAGGCGCCACCGCAGTGTGTGAGAGGGAAGAAGAAGAAGAAGAAGAAGAAGAAGAAGAAGAAGGGGAGTTTGGATTTGATATCCCGCTTTATCTCTACCCGAAGGAGTCTCAAAGCGGCTAACATTCTCCTTTCCCTTCCTCCCCCACAGCAAACACTCTGTGAGGTGAGTGGGGCTGAGAGACTTCAGATAAGTGGGATTAGCCCAAGGTCACCCAGCAGCTGCATGTGGAGGAGCGGAGACGCGAACCTGGTTCACCAGATTACGAGTCTACCACTCTTAACCACTACACCACACTGGTGTAGGGGGGGGGGAATGGAATGGCGCAGGAAAAGAAATGACACAGCCCAAACAAACAGAATCCAATCCATGGACAGTCCGCAGGCCAGATCCTGAAGGCCATTGGGCCTGATCCGGCCCGCAGCCTTAGTTTGCTGACCCCTGCTCTAGAAGTTGTTTTTCTGTTAGGGATGCTAGTTTATTGCCCCTTATCAGCTGTGGAATGCAGGAAGGGAGGTGTCAAATAACAACATTGAGAAGAGGTGTTTTGGAGTTTTGTCTCCTGCTTGCCCAACGATCTCTCAAGCCCCAAAGAGGGAGAAAGAAAGGAGGAGGGAGACGAAAAGGATTTAAGAAGGAAAGACAAACCTCTGGGCGGGGCAGCACTTTCACTCTCTTGTGTGGGTTGTTCTGCCCTCATTTTGTTCGGCAGAATCAGGCATAGGCAAACTCAGCCCTCCAGATGTGTTGGGACTACAACTCCCATCATCCCTAGCTAACAGGACCAGTGGCCAGGGATGATGGGAATTGTAGTCTCAAAACATCTGGAGGGCCAAGTTTGCCTATGCCTGCCTTAGGTCTCAAACTGGTCTGGAGGGGAGAGATTCTTCTGAGGAAAGAAGAGACTCCCCAAACCCAGTGAAGGAAGGGGGTGTGTGGTGAACCCTTAAGACTATTACTGAAAGCCCCTCAGGAGCTGGATTTGTTAAAGGGGTGGGTACCTGAAAGGAAGTGCCGCCTCAGAAAGGATCCAAACTATAAAGCTGAAACCTCTGAAAACGAATTGAAGTGAACTAGCATATTATTTTTGAAGTAACCTAAGTTTCCCCACTACCTTGCTTTAAAAATGACTATCGGGCACACTACCTTGCTTTAAAAATGACTATCGGGCACATCGGCGCGAGCGGTAACTGAGGCACCGAGCCCGTCGCATATTAATTGGTGGCAGCGCCGTGATACAAAGTTAAAACCCACACAGAAACATACCCAGGGATAAAGAACAACGAGTTTAATAAAGTACTGAAGTTATTTCATTAAAAGAAGGGAAATTTCCTGTCAGAAAATGACCGCCAAGCGCCAAGCAAAAGAGACTCAGGATTACCTAGTGCAAGGAGCTGCTGCGTCTGAGGAGAATCCCAGTACTGAGTTAGAAATGATGAAGTTAAGGTTAGGATTTGCTAAAGCTGAGGCAGAGAAAGAAAGACACAAAGTTGAGGAAAAAGAAAGAGACATATGTTTTTTTAAAAAAAAATGGAGGAGATTAAGCTGAGAGCAGAACTGCCACAACCAATGTTGGGGGGTGGAAATTTTACCTCAGCGAATACTATATAAAGAGGTTCCCGAAGTACTGTATGTAAATGATGATGAGGTGCAGGCATTCCTATTTAGTTCTGAACGGACTTGTAAAGATTTAAACATTTCTGAGGAAAACTGGGTGCTGTACTTACGCCCACAGAGATGTGGAATTCTGAGTGAAATATACTCAGATCTAAGGGAAGATGAAACCTCTGATTACCTCACATTTAAAGAGAGAGTGAAAGTGCGCTTTGGCCTGACAGCAGAACAAAGCCGAAAAGCCTTTCACGACATTAAAAGAAAACCAGGAGAGAATTTATACTATCAAAGTTCTTATACTTTTTAAGTTTTTTTTTTAAAAAAATTGGATAGGTGTTTGAAGAAAGATTAATATAAGTTTGGATGTTTTGTTAAGAAAACCTGCCATAAAGTCTATGATATGTGTTAAACTCAGTTAGTTTTGATACATGATTTAGATTTTAAGTAACAAATTGTAAGGCTGATTATGACCTCTCACAATAAAAATTATTTTTTAATTAATTTTTTGCAAATAATTACCATTCTCATGCAATTTACGCTTTGTATCAAATTGCCCCATAGGTGGGGCAGAATGATACAAAACCCATTTTTTACCGAAGTCATTATATTCTCTTTATCTTCTAACTTTAATGGTTCTTTTGATTGCTATTATAATATTGATTAGTTATGCCATGCATCAAGCCATTTAAATATATATATATATATATATAATTTGACTCATGTTTGTTCCATAAAATATGAGATTGAATTTTTCTGTATCAATCTGCCCCAGTTCCCCCCTATTGATAAAGCTCTGGACAGATGGGTGGAAGGGAGTAAAGTTAGAACCTTCAAGGAGCTTAAACAGTTAACCAGTTTAGAGCAATTTTATAAACAAGTTCCTGCAGTTATGCTGGTTCCTTAAAGATAAAAAGCTGACCACAGTAACCTTGGTAGACGGAATCGAAGGAGACTTAGGGGGAGCAGGGGTACCAGAGGTGTAGCAAGCCCAGGTGGTACCCGGGGCAGAATTTTTTTTGTCACCCCCACCACTTTAATTTTAAATTTTTTTAAAAAAATTAAAAAGTGTCACCCCCCTCTGATGGTGCCACTTTGCGAGGTGTGGGGGTTTTGTGTGTGTGTGTCTATTATCTCTTTTTTTTCAATAAAGTTAAAAATAATAACTAAAAAATGATAAAAAATAAAAAATAAAAAAGTGTCACCCCCCTCTGATGGTGCCACTTTGTGAGGTGTGGGGGGTTGTGCGTGTGTGTGTATTATCTCTTTTTTTCAATGAAGTTAAAATTAAAAAAATAAAAATTAAAAAAATGTAAAAAAATTTTTTTTTAAAGTGTCACCCCCCTCTGGGGTGGAACCCAGGGCGGACCGCCCCCCTCGCTCCCCTTGCTACGCCCCTGAGGGGTACCCAGTCTCTTCAAGAAAAGTAACTATTGGAAACCCAGAGATATCGTTGGGTCTCAAACGACAACCCTGAAAGGTGGGCCACAAATCTAAGGGGGTAGTTTGTTACAACTGTCAGGAGGAGGGACACATAAGAACACAGTGTCCCCGACGAGAGAAAACCCCTATAGTTGCTAAAACTATTAAGATGGTACGAAGAACTGATAGTGAAATGATTGCTTTTACCCCAGGGTTATCTCTCTCTGAAGATTTCCGCCAAAGCAGCAGGCACCCAGCCTTTTATCCATGTCAGAAGAGCAGATTTTGGAGAATTTTCTTTAAATTAGCCAACAACTTTTTGGGGGGGCAGGGGGGGACTTCATTTTTTTTTTTTTGAGTTTATGCCAAAAAAAAGGTGTTTATTTCTGGATTCACCATTTGAAATAAGGCAACCCTATCTGGAGGGGACCAGATTAGTGAAACAGGTCTCGACTGGAATCATGACACGGTCTCCAAATGTATCCTCCAACTCTGTTGGAAACAATGGGAAATGTGAGTTCTGCTTGTGAGCTTTGAACTATGAATACTCTTGCGCAGACACACAAACACACACCCTGCCAATTCATGCTGCAGTTACTAAGTGATATATTTGCATGTCTGAAGCTCAAGGGGGGGCATGCATCTGCATTAACTGCACAAATTGGACTAAAGTTTGCACCACCTTTGGTGTCTGAATAGCCTTCTTTTCCTCATGCACCTGCCCTGTTACTACGGTCATCGATGCTGCAAAGCAACACCCCACTCTTCCTTTTGTTTTTACCAAAGCGTAATAGATCCCCCTCATTGATTTTCAGATATGGCATTTGGCCCTATGGCATCTTCAAGAAACTGGGCATCCCAGGACCACAGCCAATCCCTTTCTTGGGCACTGCCACTGCCTATCGCAAAGTAAGCTTACAAAGGAAGACCGTTTCATTAGCTGAGGGCATTGAGGCATATGGTTGGCTTTTAGGGCTTTCCATGTGATCCCCATTCCCCTTTTGCACACTAGAGGAGCAGATCAGGATTATAGAATTGTAGAGTTGGAAGGGACCCTGCGGGTCATCTAGTCCACCCCCGCAATGCAGGAATCTCAACTGGATCACACATGACAGATAGCCTGCATATGATTTTGTCTCACCGCAGGTGAGCAGTTACTTAAAGTTTGGCATTATTTGCAGAACGTTGTGCCATTACGGACACTGTGTCTGGAAAACGTAATGCTAAGCCATGGTTTGTTAAATAAATTACAAGTCATCTCACAGATGAGCAAAGGGCCTTATTTCTCCCAATCTTGGTTTTGTTTTCCAGCTGCTCTTGCCTCAGGCCTCTGTAGCGTAGCCAGCATCGGGGTGGGGTGGGGACAAACAGGAATGGTTAGTCTGCTGGGCTGGGACAAAGCAGACTTTGGCTAAACAAATTACGGCTTTTCATCATGGGGGAATCAGGCTTAAGCTGAATTTAACTCTGTATTAAAATATCCATTACAGGGAGTATCGGAGTTTGACAAAGAATGCTTTGAAAAATATGGAAGAACGTGGGGGTGAGTATGCCTTTTTCTTTCTTTACTTAAGCTGGGAACTTCAGTCAACTTGTAGAGTGATTGGTTAACATTTGGAAACAGAGACCTTTAGGTGGTGGAGCTACAGACTGAAGTCGCATTTGATTATCACAGAATTGCTATTTTGGTTTGTTTTGAAATGAATAGGAGAAAGTTAAAGGTGGTCCTCCCTACTAGCGGCAACTTTAGGTTATTAAATTATAATCTATTTCATGCTTTCCTGAATAAACTCTGGCAGACACAGAATCATTGAGGTCTGAGTAAAGTACCGGTAGATATTTGTTTAAATGCAATCTCATTAGAAACCAGGTGAAGGTATGCTTGTCTTGTTCCTGCCACCTGTGTGGTGAATTAATTGTGGCAGATCAGGATTAGCCACCCCTGGATTAATGGAGAAAATTGGTCCCTTAAACATTCCAGCTCTAAATAGCATGCTCTGTTTGTATTTTGTAATTTTTTTATTTTTTATTGGAAAGCAAAAAACCAAAAACAAATCCGAAGAACAGCCCTCCTCTTTCCTTTTAGTTTTACCCAACATGAAGGCATAGCTCAGCTCTAATCAAGTGTTCATACAGTAGAGAGAGTCTGAAAGTTGCTGGTGTCAATATAAAGGAAAATGTTTAAGTGTGTGTTCATATTTACTGCTGTGCCAGAGCACTCCTGTTCCTAACTGCAAAGCACTTACTGACTGGTGGTGCCAACTTTGGAGAGGCAGCATGCAAATAAAAGGATTGATTGATAGACTGATTGCAAAGCTACTTATTCTGGGGCTGTGGTTTTAGGGTTCAAAAGATGGCAGATGTTGGACATCCATGCCTTAAAACCAGCCAGGAAGCACATGGTCCTGTGCAGTCCTGCTGGGGCAGTCCATAATTTCCCATCTTGCCAGTGATGGCACAGCTTACTCAGAGGAGTGTTTGTCCTAGGTTTTATGACGGCCGGTGGCCTGTGTTGGCTGTTACTGATCCAGCCATAATCAAAGTTGTCCTGGTGAAAGAATTTTACTCCGTCTTCACCAATCGCCGGGTAAGTCCCTATTTTCAGTCATGTTCTGAAGGAGCCCTTTAAGGCCCAGCAGGGCCTCATGTCACAGGAAACAAAGCTAAGAGGCAACTGTAAGAGGGACCTGAAACAAAAGGCTGCAGGGTTATCGCTACCTCCTTGAGCATTTTGTTGCTATATTGGCTTACAGTTCCTTGTCGGGGGCCATTTGAGGGGTTTAAATATATGTTTATTTTAATATACAAATGCCTACATTTCTGCATATCTAGGAAGAGCCCCCCTCCCCTAAATAAATGCACAGAAAGAAATTTTGGGGTGGTTATGTTTTGTTTCTAGGGATGTAGCTCCATGATAGAGCCTCTATCTTGCATGCAGAAGGTTCTGTGTTCAATCATAGGATCATAGGATCCTAGAGTTGGAAGGGACCCTGTGGGTCATCTAGTCCAACCACCTGCAATGCAGGAATCTCAACGAGGTCATACAAGACAGGTGGCCATCCAACCTCTGCTTAAAAACCTCCAAGGAAGGAGAGTCCACAACCTCCTGAGGGAGACCATTCCAGTGTTGAAGAGCCCTTACTATCACAATGTTTTTCCTGATGTTGTCGGAATCCCCTTTCTTGGTTTGAGTTCTACACTCCAGAGCAGCAAAAAACAAGTTGGTGCCATCTTCCATGTGATAGGCCTCCAGATATTTGAAAACAGCTATCAAATCTCCTCTCCTCCTTTCTACACTAAACATACCCAATTCCCTCAACTGTTCTTCATAAAGTCTCGTTTCCAGACCCATGATCATCTCTCTTTCTCCCCCCCCCCCGCTTTTAAACCTCCTGACAGATGTTCGGTCCAACGGGCAGGTTGAAATCAGCTGTTTCAGTAGCTTCAGATGACCAGTGGAAGAGGATTCGCACTGTGCTCTCCCCCACATTCACCAGTGGGAAGCTTAAGGAGGTAAGAGCTAGGACTGTGCTTGCAATAAATGCCATAGAAGACCTAATAGTATTTCCTACAATGCCCAGTCCAAGTCCCTGGACTGGCTTAGCCAGCAAAAACATGTTAATAAAGAGTTCTGGCCAGTATCTTCTCCTTTCCCTTTCTAAATGTTGCATATGATCTAGTCTTTATTGTGCAAAAAGTATTTCCCTTGAGAATCTCGGTGGTTAGTCTTTCATCAGAGAAGCCTAATTAAAAGTGCTGGTTTTGACCTTTAGGATACACCCAAAACTGTGGAGGACAATGCGGATTGGGATATGTCATTCCTTCAATGTTGGAAGCAGTAAATGCCTCTGAATGCCCATTGCTTGGAATGACAAGTGAGGAGTGTCGCTGTTGCGCTCGGGTCCTGCTTGCGGGTTCCCACCAGGGCATCTGGTTGGCTGCTGTGAGAGCAGGATGCTGGACTCAGATGAGCCCTCTTTGGCCTGATTCAGCAGCCACACTATTCTTAGGTTACTGCATGTGGACTAGGAGCTGCTGCATTCCAGCCCTGCTGACTCCCCACCCCTTTGCCGACTCCCATTCCCACTCTTCACATCCCACACAGCTCCCCGTCCCCTCACAGTTCCCCAGTGTTCCTCCATCCCTGCTTTATTCAAACTTCTGCTGTTGTTTAAAACTGCCACTTTAAAACCTCCCCTTCTTTTTGTTGCCCTCCCTTCCCCTGGCCTGCCTTCCTGAAAAACCAGGATTGTGATGGGGGCACTACAAATCCTCCAGTGGGGATTGCGTGATGACAACCCTACATTTTTATGCATATAGGAAGATATACACTAGGCTGCTTCTAAGGTGAACTTGAAGAGATTGGGAGAGTTAGGAAGCAACAAATCTGCAGTCAGGGAGGGAGTTTCAGTCTGGTTTCCTTAATACAGGGTGTACTTTTGTTTTTGGGGTGCCTTTTGATATTATTGCAAGCAGTGGTGGTTGGAGGACAAGGCAGGATATACTGTAATCAACCCCCTTTCTGCTTTGTGTTGCCCTGTGCCCCCTTCTCTCCACTTCCCACCCCTTTGCTGCCACCTTAGATGTTTCCTATCATCAAGCACCACGTGGACAGCCTAGTGAAAAATATTCAAGGCAAAGTGGAGAGGGCGGAGCCTGTGGACTTCAAAGAGTGAGTAGCCGCCCGATATGGCAAGTCATGCAACTCATTCATGGCTGCTCTTTGGGAAAACTCACCTTCTGGGGTGATAAATAGGCCTATGTTGAGAATGGTCTGTGGGGAGGGGAAGAGAAGATTTAGTGTGGCTGAGACTGGAGATTGTGGAATAGTCTTGGGAAGGGGGGGACAGTGGCATTCCTGGCTTCTCTTGAGCAGGACAGGTGGAATTCCCTTCTAAGAGAGGTTAGGCTGGCTATCCTTCCACTAGCACAACCTGGAGAGTCAAGACCTGCCCCTGCCCCCTGGAGCGGGCCAGGCAGACCTGGGGATCTGGCAGCCCTAGGCCTGAGACACAGCAAATACCCTCCCATGCAAAAAAAAATAAAACCCCACCCCTCTTGATTTTCACTGAATAGGGCAAATTCAATCCTCTTGTTCCAGGCTTTCTTCTTCTTCCTGATTTCTGTCCTGTGTTTAAATATTTTTTTTGGTCTGTTTAGGAAATGTGGGGCCTACAGCATGGATGTGGTGACCAGCACTTCCTTTGGGGTGAACACGGATTCCATGAACAACCCCAAGGACCCTTTTGTCAGGGAGGCGAGAAAGCTGGTGAAGCTTGACTTGTTTTCCCCACTCTTTGTTTTATTATGTACGTTTCTTCTACTGCATATATATATATCCCTGTTGCTTCCAGAGGCCAGTCTCAGGGTTTATCATCCAGAGCTTTTTTTTGGGGGGGCAGCACACTTTCCAGGCAAAGCTCCATGCTTTAAAACTCTGTGTCTTGGCGCTTTCCCCAGGAAAACCCAATTGCCATTTGCTCCGATTCTGCATTTAAATGCAGGTTTTCCAGGGAAAACACCAGTGCTTGGACACGGAGCTTTAAAGCCTGGCCCTGTGCCTAGAAAAGCAGCACAAAATGAAGTCTGGATGAGCCTGGAGTTGCCCTGCATATGCTTATTTGATTGACATCCTGGGATTTGGGCTGGAGAGTCACTGGGCTGGTTCTAGCGAGGAGCTGGGCTGGAGAGAGATGGTCTCCTGCATTCACAGTGGCCAGGGCAGGCTGCGGACTGTTTCCCACCTGAGACAAGACACACCACTGACCCCACCCCCCCAGAGCTGGGCCCATGCTCTGGCAGGGTGGAAGGAGACCAGTGGCAACAAAGCTGCTCTGTGGTGGGAAAAACCCTTTTGGATGAGAGTCTTGGCCAAGAGAGGGTTTTCTGTGAGGTGCTGCTGCTGTTCTCCTTGGCTTTGGATGAGTCTTCAGCCTACCGAAACCCAAGTTGGAAGTTGCCACCACCACCAAGGCTGAAGAGGGGTGGCAGCTGGAAGGAAACAGTTGGAGGTGGGGTTTTGGTGGTGGAATCAGGGTCTCTGCCCCCCTGTAGAACATGCTGCCCGAGGCAGGTCGCTTCAGGTTGCCTCAGTGGTGTGCCTCCCAGCTGGGAGAACCCCTCCAGCACATCCCTGGACCCTGGTGATGCTGGGATGCCAATCCATGCTGTCTCCCTTCTAAAGGGTTTTCTGACTGCACAATCCAAGCCTTCTGTGCATATGAGCACCTCCTCAACTGTGAGGCTTAGAAAGTGGGGTCTTGCCTGCTGGGATAATGCTGCCGCTGCTAAGGCTTCTTCTTTGCTCTCCCCCCCCCCTCCAAACAGATCTCTTTCCATTCCTAAGTCCTGTTATGGACAAGATGAACTTCCATATCTTCCCCAGCAGTGCTGTGAACTACTTTGCCAGGGCAATCGGGAACATCAAGAGGGAACGGGAGCAAACGAGAGGAAAGGTAAAAAAAATAAAAAATAAAAAATAAAATCCTCAGTGAGTTAACCTAGATGAGAAAAAAAAATCATTTTAGATTTTTTTAGATGGGGGAGTTGGGGGGAAAAGTGCGTTGGTGAGTCCTGCCACTCTGATGCAACTTGTTAATCTTCTTATTTATTTTTTTTAAAAGATTGGTTTATATAAGAAATATAAAAATCTTGGAGAATGGAGCTATTAAATTAAAAAAAATTAAATTCTAGTATTTATATACCACCCTATACCGGGAGGTCTCAGGACAGTTCACAGAATATAATCAAAATATAAAACCACAAAATACATAATCAAAATAAAAACAACAACCCAATACTCCCCCCCAAAAACACACTCATTTTAGAACGGCATAGGATCCTGACAACATTTAAAGTAAGAGGATTAACAAACCTGCACAGGAGCCACTCATTGGAAAGACCGTGATCTCAGAAATGTCTGTGGCAATATTGATTGGCAATCAAATTGGCCGGTTGCCTTTCTGACACAAAGACGAAAAATAAGAGGGGGAAGGGGGAGCTATCCAGTCCCACCCCCCCATTCAAATTGCATTACCTATAAGGGTAAGCTCTCATGCCAGGATAGCTTAGTTGGTTAGAGCAAGGCACTGAGAATGCCAAGGTTTCAGGTTCGATTCCCGTATGGGACAGCTGCATATTCCTGCCTTGCAGGGGTTGGACTAGATGATCCCCAGAGTCTCTTCCCACTCTACGATTCTATGATTCTACGATTCTGTGATTCTGTGATTCTACGATTCTATGGTTATTCTTGTTCCCAGGGCAGAGTGGATTTCCTACAGCTGATGATGGACTCCCAAAAGTCAGATGTGCAATACGAGAGCAATGGTGTGAGCCACTCCTATAAAGGTAACATGTGCTTTAAAAGGAGTGTCCTAAGTCTGTGCATGTGCAATGGGGGCAAAGGGGGGGGACCCTGACCCTCACCCCACCCTCCTATGAGAAAGCGTGCCAGGGTGGAGTCGTGGTTCAAGTGTCATACTAGGGCCTGGGAGACCAGGGTTTGAATCCCCACGTGGCCATGAAGCTCACTGGTTGACGTTGGGACACTAACCTGCCTCTCAGTCTCACCTACCTCACAGGGTTGTTGTGGTGATTAAATGGGGAGGGGGGAGAACCATGTCTGACACCTTGAGCTCCTTGGGAAGAAAAAGGTGGGATATAAACCAAATACATAATAAATAAATAAATCCAGGCGCACAAACTCAACCTTTACACATTGCTTTGCCAATGAAATGGAAAGAGGTTTGCAGCCACACCCGTCCTGTGAGGGAGAAACGAATTTGAGCCTCAGGCTCTGTGTAGCTTTTGCATTCGCCGCCATAAATTTTATTTCAGAATAACAATAACAACAACAACTTCCATTCCATCCCAGAGCTTCTGGGCTGATCACATTCTCCTGCACACAGATATGCCCCCGCCCTGAGCTCATTAACTGGGGTTGGAATATATATTATGAAAAAGCAGATTTTGCAACCTTGGCAGGAACCCATGCTTCCATTGATGTTTTCTATGAGCATTAATTAACAGTAATAGGAATTCAGTATGTGAATCCACCCTCCAGCCTTGCCTAGGGATAGGCAAAAAAGCAGGTGAGCCCATCCCTTTTTAAGTCATCCTATTCTCAGTGGCAGACCTACATTTTGGGTGGCCCTAAAGCTTGAACTGTCAACCAGGACTGAAGTCTAGGTTCTCGTCTTCAGTGGGGTTGTTCCACGACAGATCAGCATTTAAAAAAACAAAAAAACAAAAAACTACTACATCTCAGATCTAGATTAAAATTGCTATACAGTGGTACCTTGGTTTAAGAACAGTCTGGTTTAAGAACGATTTGGTTTACAAACTCTGCAAAATCAGAAATAGTGTCTAGGTTTGAGAACTTTACCTCAGTCTAAGAACGGAATCCAAACGGTGGAAGGGCACCGACAGCGGGAGGCCTCATTAGGGAAAGCGCCCCTCGGTTTAAGAATGGTTTTGGTTTAAGAACGGACTTCCGGAACGGATTACCGGGTAAGTTCATAAACCAGTGTACCACTGTACAGGGTTATGTCACCTGTCAAAGTCACTGGTGTGAATAAATATTTCCAATGCATTATAGTTTTAGGTTATTGGCGGGATCAAAATAATATACTTCATTAGTTTCACATACCCTCCAACATTACTCCGATGAAAATAGAGACGTCCTAAGGAAAAGCGGGACATTCCGGGATCAAATCAGAAACCGGGATGGCTTCTGTAAATCCAGAACTGTCCCTGGAAAATAGGGGCACTTGCAGGGTCTGTTTCCTAGTAGATCTGCCCCTGCCTGCGCTTCCGTCCAAACTTTCACCTTTCTCTTTCCTTTCTCTGTACAGCATTGACCGAGGAAGAGATGTTGGCACAAGCCGTTATATTCATAATTGCGGGCTACGCGGCCACCAGCAATATCCTCAGCTTGATGGCGTACGAATTAGCGACCCCACCCGGACGTCCAGCAAAAACTGCAAGCTGAGATTGATGCTGTCCTGCCTAATAAGGTATTTAGCAGCGCTTAGGGCCATGTAGTGGAGGAACCCCTTCCATTAACCACATCCATTAAGTAGCATCTGCCTGTGGCCTCTTTTACTATTAAAAAAGCAGATATAAAGTGGCATTGTATAATAGAGGGCCTCTGTGCTAGGGATGCTGGAGGAATTTGGCATCTGTGAATTCTGATGCAAACTCACCTGGCCATGGACTGTTTAGTGCAGATTGGAACGCAATCTGCCATCAGGATGAAAGGGGGGCAGAATAGTTGGATGCTGAAGAAGCAACCGGCTTGAGTGAGAGAGAAGAAGAGGCAGAAAGCACTGCGGACACAGGGCAGGCAGCTGAGGAGGAGGTGGGGACAGAGGCTACAGCAAATTTGCAGGAGCCTGACGGTCCTACTGTATTCAGTTCTCTTCCTCCCTTGTCTCCAAGGGCCTAGAGGGCCCTGCATGTAGCAGAATAAAGAGCACAGAACCCCCCTCACAGATGGAGTTTAAGGGAAAACATCCAGCCGAGGAGGAGACTTAGGAGGAAGTGGGAGGAACAGATTGTCAGTTCTGGCAACTGCTTTGTCCGTAGGTTTCTCTGTTTGTATTCTGTTTCTTTGAATAAAACTTTACTGCTTCTATCTGAGTTTCTGTGTTGGACCCAGTGTAGACAGTGATCAACTTTTTAACGATAACTCTCCCACCCCTCTCTTTCTCCCTCCCTCCAAAAGGCTCCCATCACCTATGATGCCGTCATGCAAATGGAATACCTTGACATGGCAACCAACGAAATCCTCCGGATGTACCCGATTGGCGGGCGAATCGAAAGAGTGTGCAAGAAAGACGTGGAGTTGAATGGAATCACCATTCCGAAAGGGATGACGGTTATGATTCCACCAAGCGTCTTGCACTACGACCCAGAATACTGGTCGGAACCCAAAGAATTTAGACCGGAAAGGTACTGAATGCAACAACCACCTCTTCCTGCCTCTGTTTGCTTCTTGTCATCAGGGTTAGGAAGAGCTAGAGGGAAATCCCCACTTGGCCATGAAGCTCACTGGGTGATCTTGGACCAACCATGGTCTTCCAGGCTGTCCTATCTTACAGGGTAGTTGTGAGGATAAAGGTAGAAAGGGAAGAGAGCCAGGAACTTTACCCTGAGCTTCTTGGTAGAAGTGATGGGTATAAATAGAACCATTAACCATAAGAGATTGTGCAAGTTTGGGGAGAGCATAAGGGTTCTTGTTTGTGGTTGTGGAGAGTATTGAGTTATATAAGAACATGATAAGAACATCTGCTGGATCAGGCCAGTATCCTGTTCTCCTAGATGCCCCAATGGGAAACCCACAAGCAGGATTTGAGCACAAGAGCAAATCTCCCCTCCTGTGGTTTACAGCAACTGATATATAACCTCACATTGGGTGAACTACTTTTCCTTTATCAATGATGGGAAACATATGAGCCACCAGGACTGCAGCTCCTATGAGACCCAGCCAGCATTGTCAACAGTCAGAGATGATGGGAGCTATAGACCAACATCCTAAGGACCACACCTTAAGTTTCCTCATCCTTGCCTTGCACCAACAAACGCTTCTGAAGGCATGGGTTGCAAACCTCCATCCTTGTTCCCAAGTCTGAGGAGGCAACAACCCCACCTCTCACACAACTCTGGCCTTTGTCTTTCTCCATAGCAGCTAGGTGAGGGAGGGCACTCAGCCATTTGCCTGCTGGCGCAGGGCAACCTCCTTTGTTATAAATAATAATAATAATAATAATAATAATAATAATAATAATAATAATAAATTAATAATAATAATAAATTATTTATACCCCGCCCATCTGGCTGGGTTTCCCCAGCCACTCTGGGCAGCTTTCAACAAAATATTAAAAATACAATAAAACATCAAACATTAAAAGCTTCCCTAAACACGGGTAGTACTTAGCTACCCGGCTAGCTCAACAAGGGAATCCTTCATGAGCTTTTAACCTTTGCTGGATCCAGAACCCCAGGAATTAGAAGGGGCTTGGGCATCAGGCAAACTTAGCCCCCAGACTCACTACAATGTATTTGTAGAACTCCCATTCTGAGCCCAGCCAGAGACCTGACAGGCAATGCAGGGTGTATTTTCTTAAGTCCCTTAACTGCTCAGACGGTTGCAAATGACGGTTTCTCCTCCCTTCTGTCTGCTAACAGATTCAGCAAAGAGAATAAGGAGAGCATCAACCCTTACGTTTACCTGCCATTCGGAATTGGTCCCAGGAAACTGCATTGGGATGAGGTTTGCTCTCCTTATCCTGAAGGCTACTGTTGCTAGTCTGATGCAGAACTTCACCTTCAAGCCCTGCAAGGAGACAAAGGTGAGGCACTGACCCTACCGTCAGGCAGAGGGCAGCAGTCCTTGGGAAAGGACAGAGAGGGTTGTGTACCTGGCCACCCTGCTGCTGAGCTTGGGTGCAGTGGAGGGGCTGCTGTCCGCATGCCGGTGCTGAAGTCAGAGTCAGCTGCCAGGCCAGGCAGATTCATTTGTGGATGGGGGGGAGGGGGGGATTTTGCCTCTGGCAGCTCTGGGACCTGGGACTGATCTGTGCTGCTGTCTACAAGGGAGACAGCCAACCTGAATCGGATGCAACTTTCCCACCATATAGAAGTGTCAACAGGTTATGCCTCATCTGCAACACAGGTGATACTGAGTGTTCCAGAAGATGCTGCTATTTCTTCTTAACCCCTTAATGCTCCTCTCTGACTGAGGAGAGGACCATAGGCTGCCATTTTCAGATCATATGCTGTCCCACGTACTGCTCAACTACACAAACATGCCTATAAATTGGTTGTGGGCAGCAGCCCTCTTAGCGCCAATGGTGTCTGAATAGGCTTGCAAATGCACAGTGTTCATTTCACACAGGCTGGGATTGTTAGGATTGGGAAGTTATGGCTGCAAGTCCTCTGACTATGGGGAAAACCACATTATTCCTTCTAGACTATTGCACACTTGTGATGGGCCGTAAACATGCAATGGAAGAAAGTTGAATAGTTTGCATATCTCTGAGTCAATGCCTCTTCACCATCCTTAAGATCTCTGCTGCACCTCCTTTTTCAAAACCCTTCTGTTTTCTGGCCTCTAAATCCAGTTTCTCCCTTTCATGTTCCAGATCCCAATGGAATTGACCTCAGACGGACTGCCAAAGCCCAAATACCCCATCATCTTGCAAGCCGTTTCCAGAGCCAGCTCTGCACAGTAGTGGAGTTTTTCCAGCAGAATCCCATTAATTCGACAGTGCTGAGAGATCTGTGGCTAGCGTGTTGATCCTTTGGACCATTCTCCTGGTGAAATGTGTTTTGTCCTTTATTTGCACAAACTCTTCCATCCCTTGCCATGTGATGACTTGGACAGCTCAAATTTTCATTCTTCACAATTTTCTACTGTGCATCCATGAGCACATGGCTGAGGTTGCATTGATGGAAGCCTAGCAACTTAGAAGTGACAAAAAAGTGACAAAGGTTTTCACCTCTGAAAGCAGCAGTTTCCTGAATAAGTTCTGCTGGCCCTCACATGTCTAGCTGGCTATGATCACCCATGTGGCCAGTTCAGAAAGTGTGGCTGTGATTGCCGGTGTGACTGGTCCAGGGAGCAAGTTCATTCACTCTTAATCAGCTGTGTTTGCTTCAGTAATGTCAGGATGCAGGGAAATTAAATATGTTATGTGGGTCCTTGAGGCTAATGGCACATGGATCCACAGGTGGTGGAATTGTAAGAAAATCAGACATTTCTGGGAAATGATTTATAATGAGACGAAGAAAATGTTTAAATGCTGTTTCCCCAAAAAGCCGGAAGCCTTCCTGCTAGGAATAATGGGTAATGAAATCCCCCAAATATATAGGAGAGTTTTCATGTATTTTACAGTTGCTGACAGACTCTTAATTGCAAGAGTTGGAAGGGAGAAAACATCCCATCCAAATAAGCCTGGCAAAATAAATTAAGAGAATACTGTACGCTGAAATACTGAGACTATCACCAAGGCTATGGGACATCACAGACAAAAAATTCAATAGAGAGTGGGATACTGTATATATATAGAGTCTATGTGAAAGAACACTGTCAAAGTATAAATCCGTTGGCAGGTATCGATTGAACTTCTGTGGGGGAATAGGAGAATACAATAAGATTTAAAGTAAGTTACATAGTATGGCAAAATTAAACCAATGTGCATTTAAGAAATATAACTTGGAAACATAAAGGGAAGATCGGAGGTCACGCTGAAATTAATTGCAAATAAGACAAAAGGTACATAATTGAAGAACAAATTATTGTAGATTATCTGTAATTCTTTCTGTTTACATGTACTGAACATGTATGTTATGCAGTTTTCAATTAATTAAATAATAATAATAATAATAATAATAAATAATAATAATAAAAGTGGGTGGTGTTGATGAAGCAGATGGGGAAAAGACAGTAAGTAATGAGATGAAAAAATAATCCTAGGGATCAGGGTCTGCTGTTTTTTTGAGTGATTATTTTAAGCCCCTTCCTCCTCAAAAGTATTAGTAGTTTTCACCAAAACTGGAATTGATAAACACTCGGCATGTGTGTGTGTGTTTGTGTGTGTTTGTTTTCAGAAATAACATTGTACCAACAAAAATAAAGAGTAAAGAAACAATGCCAGCTGTGTGGAACATTTATTGCTGGTGTCATAAAATGGACAGACTGTTCAGGATGCTTTTGCAGACATAGAATCATGGAATCCTAGAGTTGGAAGGGTCCTCTAGTCCAACCCCTTGCAATGCAGGAATCTCAACTAAAGCATCATTGACAGATGGCCATCCAACCTCTGCTTAAAAACCTCCAAGGAAGGAGAGTTCGCCACCTTCCGAAGGAGACCATTCCAGCTCTTACTGTCAGAAAGTTCTTCGTTTAGTCGGAATCTCCTTTCTTGTAAATTGAAGCTGTTGGTTCGAGTCCTACCCTCCAGAGCAGGAGAAAACAAACTTGCTCCATCTTCCATGTGACAACCCTGAAGATATTTGAAGACGACATCATCAAAATCCATTGCACAAAGGGACATTTTGGAAGTAAGAGTCACATATTGATAAGGTAGCCTCACAACGTAGAGGTGTTTGTTGTTGGGGTCCTTTGCAGTGTGCTTTTTTCTTCTCTAAAGCATGGAAATGAAAACCCTTGAGCATCAAAATGGTCTCATATCATAGCCCCTCTTAGAGCCCTCCTCCAAAGGGTTAACTGTTCAGACAAGGCAACAGCCCTCCACCCTCTCAAACTATCCTTCCATCCATCATGCACAGCTATATTTCATATCACTAGTCATGCATGCACACACACACACAGAGAGAGAATTTGTGAGTGATTGGGTTCTGAATGTGTGCATTGGCAGAGAGAAGTGGGGCTGCAGAATACAATTTGCGAAACTCACCCTGTTGCTGTTCTTATTTCATGACTAAAATCACTTACATATGAGTCTGAGGCTGAATTCCATTACAGGCACCCCAAGACAAATACTCTCCATCAGATTATTTCTTGTGGCATAAGAAAGGGAGGCCAAAACCATGCCAAAAAGTGGTCTAGAGGCCTAAGGGAGCTGAGTCAGTAGAGTATGAGGGGAGTGGTGGTGGGATGAGGACATGTGGTCAGAGGAAGAAGCGGGAGCAGACAGGGAGGAGGAGGAGGTGTCGGAAGTGGGAGAGGTGACAGGGTTTAGCAAGCAGGAAGAGGTTGTGGCAGAGAGCAGTCAAGAATCAGAAGCAGCACGATGGGATATCAGCTCCGCCCAAGGCATGATGGAGAACAGCAACAACCGGGAAAAGATAGACATAATGTTTTACAAGGACAGGAAGAAACACCACGGACAGAATAATTGCCACACACAGGAAGAACAAGGATATCGTTTGAGTGCCTCACTTGTCGTATTATAAATTATTTAACGTGTCAACAAGAATAGAAGTTATTAATATTGCAGTTGTTGTATAAGGGACTGTTATTTTGACCAGAGTGTAACTGAAATTAATAAGATTTTGGAACACAGAAATAAATCATCAAACCATCAATTCTAGCACACGGGAGACGGGACGGGATGGGACACCTAAATTGTTTTATTTGGTATCTGAATTATTGGTATTAGTAATTCTATTATAATTTGGCATTGTTACAGTGAAGCAATTATTGGGTTGTAATTGGAAACTAATAAAAATTATGATCACAAGAATCAGAGGCAAGAGCAGGGCCAGGAGCAGGGGCCTAGCATCTCCTATCACTGCCCAGGACAAGTGCATGTCGGGGTGTGTGCGCATGTGCCGGAGGTGGGTGGGCAGGGCATTCCAGGGGGCAGGGTACATTGTCGGGTGATGCCATCATGCACCGGAGCCTGATGGTGATGCCATCAGGTCGGGCCTGACCCGGGAGTGGAGCTACAGCCAGCTGCCAGCATTGGGCCACCGTGTGAGGGAACTGCTTCCACAGCTCTCTTGCACATCGCAGCCCAGGGGAGGAGAGGGGCCATGAAGCTGCCACTGCCTCCCTTTCTCTCCTTCACTTTGGCCCCTGGGTCAGGCCTGTTTTACCATGATGCATGTACAAAATCAGTTCCACTCTACTCTGCACCTCTCAGTGCATTTATTTGATTGTTGGAATTGGGTTAGGGTAAAGGTTTTTGGTTTTGTTTTGCTCATAAGAAGAACCTGCTGGATGAGGTCTATGGCCCATCTATTCCAGCATCCTGTTCTCACAGTGGCAAACCAGATGCCTGGGGGAGACCTGCAAGTAGCATCTGGGGGCACGAGCAGTGTGGTGTAGTGGTTAAGAGCGGCAGACTCGTAATCTGGTGAACCGGGTTCACTTCCCCGCTCCTCCACATGCAGCTGCTGGGTGACCTTGGGCTAGTCCCACTTAGAATCATAGACTCATAGACTTGTAGAGTTGGAAGGGACCATGAGGGTCATCTAGTCCAACCCCCTGCAATGCAGGAATCTTTTACCCAACGTGAGGCTCGAACTCACGACCCTGAGAAGCTGCTCCTGTTCAGCTGTTGACTTACACTGTACAGTGGAAATTTAAATTCCCCACAGAACTTAAGAAGCAGGAAGGCTGTGTGCTTCTTGCTTGCTGGATTTTCCCTTGCTTCGAAACAAACCAAAGCTGGGAATTTGGGGTGGGGTGGAAACAATAATCCCTTTTTTTTTTCAGAGGTCTGTTGGGCAAATATGTTTCATGGACCGGTTCCAGAGTCTGGAATCTCCCGACAAGATCTGATCTGTACACAGAGCTTTATGCTGGCTTACACGCCATATCAGTGGCAGCCATGAACATGTTTGTTTTTGATAAATGGAGATGTTGCTGTTTCACGCACCCTCTGAGACAGCTTGGGCAGTTAGTCCCGATCCAGTTTAGAAGCTGTTCTGCTGTGATCCAGAATAGTGAAAGATGCAGGACAGATTAAAGACTTCTCTGAAGTCTCTCAGCCCCACTCACCTCACAGAGTGTTTGTTGTGGGGGAGGAAGGGAAAGGAGAATGTGAGCCGTTTTGAGACTCCTTCGGGTAGTGAGAAAGTGGGATATCAAATCCAAACTCTTCTTCTTCTTCTTACTCCTCCCATGGTTTGCAGCAACTGAGTTTCAGAAGCACCGAAGACTATCCAAGTGTCCCTATACTCCAGGGACAGTCCCGGATTTATAGAAGCCATCCCAGTTTCTGATTTGATCCCAGAATGTCCTGCTTTTCCCTAGGATGTCCCTATTTTCATCAGAGCAATGTTGGAGGGTATGGAATAGGACGTTCTCAGGGATTTTCTGCAGCCGGAACTCACCCGATCTCAGTTCCGGCACCTCTCAGGTGGGCGCCTTTGCCATTCTAAGAGGACGAGGGAGGCGTTCATGGTGAGTTCCAGCACTCTTTTCTAGAAAAATAGCACTGGACACCCCTGTTTTCATTGGTAAAATGTTGGAGGGTACGGCAGTGCTGCCTCTGACCATGGAGGCACAGCAGAACCATTATGGCTTGTAGATTTCTAAGCTTCCCATATCTGTGTTGCTCCCTGATCCAACTGAATGGACAGCCCTCCTCTCTAGTCCACACAAATTTATTTTTTCTTTTTGCAAAGGAATGAAGAAGCTGATCAAAAGAATTGCCACTGCATCCAAACCCTCTGGCAGAAAGTAATGCCAGGGCTGTCTTTGAAGAGCAAGCACTGAGCCAGGGTATTATTTTAGATGCTTCTATGATTCTGCACTGTGGGGAGTCACTGAGGGAAAATAGCCAGATGTAAGCTGGGGAGGAGACATGGTTAGACATGAAGGATTTAAAAAATGCAAGGCACAATATTTGCTCTCTTAAAAGTTCTTCCACGCCATGCGTTTTGATTCTGTTTGGTTGTCAGACTGTCCCCTGTTCCTAGTTAGCAATGAATGATGTGCTTCCAAAATGCCCCATCATCTTGCCCCCTTTTTTATTTTTTCGCAGTAACAGGTCATTTGCAACACTCCAACTGTTCTTCAGCTGCAGACTTATCAATTTATGCGCTTGCATGGAGGAGAGAGTCTCGCACAAACAGCCAGAAATGTCCTTGAAACCTATGCTGTCACTGCATGTCCAGCTGTCAAGCCAGCTGTTTTTCTGAAGAAGAATGCCTAAGAAACTGTTCCCTGCTTCTGTGCCCAGCTTCTGTGCCCAGGATGGGCCAGGATGAGGTCTGGTATGCTCTGATGCAGTTTTGAATGCCTTAGAAGTTGTTCCCTGCTTCTGTGCCCAGAGAAAACAAGACAATAACAATGGACAATAACAATTCTTAGGGACAATAACAATTCTTAGGGAGGGCGGAGAGCTTAGCAGGCTCTGGGATGCTCTCACAAGATCTCACTGAGCATCCTGAGTTCCGGAGAGATCTCATGAGAGCATCCACGAGCCCAATAAACAAGTCTGAGAGCTTAAAAGCCCTTTCCATGCCGGCAAAACCCTGTGCAAAAATAGCTTTTAAGCTCTTTGTCTTCTGTGCATTTAATTTGTGTGATTCCAACCAGCCGGCCTTCACCTGCGTGATGTTGAAATTGCACATGTGAAATGTACAGAGGTTGTGATTGTACGGCAATACACATTTATCATTGTTTGACACCCGTTGTCTGTAATGCCTTGTGGCCTCTTTATGATCTACGCCCATAAACTGCGCCTGGAATTTAATTAACTGTGTTGGAGAAAAATTACAGCTAAACTAGCTTCAGCAGTTGAAACATTGGCCTGGTTTTATGTCTAGCTGTTAAAAGAAGAGCCAGAGGGCAAATGGCATTGAGCCGCACAAATGCCCAGTGGATGGGTAAATAGGCATTCAGGAAGTTACATGGAATCGTTTGGTTTTTCAGATAGAAAATATCCTCTGCTCAGAAGCCTTCTGTCAGGTCAAGCCCTGTTTAGGGAAGCTTTTAATGTTTGATGGATTATTGTATTTTAATATTTTGTTGGAAGCCGTCCAGAGTGGCTGGGGAAGCCCAGCCAGATGGGCGGGGTATAAATAATAAATTATGACATTATTATAAGGCATGGAAAAGCAGGCTAGAATTGACGGTACCAGTCGGAGGGTCGGGCTTGTTTGGGGTCAATGATGCATTCTCTAAACCCCTCTGTTAAAACCTGCAGTCGAAAAACACACAGACAAGTGACTGCTTCAAGCACTGAATGATTGCGGAGGAAGCACCTATCCACAAAGGGAACATTAGCAAACCAGCTGTCTATCAGCAAAATGCCTGGGGCCAACCCTCCAACGTAGGGTCATGAATTGGCATGCAGGATATTTCACAAACCACATTTGAACGGGCAAGAACACAACTTCTGCCAACTTTGCAGCTTTTCCCCAGTGGATAAAATAATGCCACCTTTGTGTTGGAACCTCCCATTATGCATTTCCCAGCCCATTCCCATCTAATGATGCCGTACATAGCACAGGATATGCATCACTGTGCATTACAGAGGAAACGAGAAAATGTGACCTGCAGATGCCTTTCACAGCAGCACCCCCGTGTCTTTTGCAAGGCGTAGTTCCGATTTTGAGCCAGGATGAGGTCTGGTATGCTCTGATGCAGTTTTGAATGCCTTAGAAACTGTTCCCTGCTTCTGTGCCCAGAGAAAACAAGAGCCCTTTCTTCAGAAGCTTTTCTGCTGATTCAGCTCATCCCGCGAAAGGGGTCTGTGCCGTATCGTTGCTGCAGCTACGCAGCGAAATGATTGCAGCGCTGGCATTCCTCCATGAGCATTCGGGATGCCTTCTGATTGTGCCGCACATCATGCACGCAGATGAATAAACGACAGAGGAATAGGGTGACCTTCAAAAGTGTGACTGCACCAACCATTCGCCATCTGCAATGTGGCCTTGGAAAAGAGAGTTGCCATTTACAAAACATCCGGCGTGGGATCAGTGAGCCGATTCTGAGCTTGGTTGTGGGAATAGCTTTTACAAAAAGGTCTCATGGGGCTGAGTTGAGCAAACAGACAATGTAAGGCAACTTTGGCTCTCCTGGTGGGAAGTCTCGGAACACGGGAAGCTATCCTACACCAAGCCAGGCCACTGGGCCACCTAACTCAGCATTGATCTTCATCTGGGGTTCCCAAAGTGGGGTGTGGCACCCCCTGAGGGTGGTGGGATTACCTGCGGGTTCTCAAAGGCAAGGGGTGGCAGAGAGGTGCTGGAAGTGTAAACGACTACCAGCCTTCGGAAAGCTGGCACCGCTGCATCCATTCCATCCATTTTGTTGCATCAGCTAATCAAACTAAGTAGTTTTAATTGGATTTTGAATAGATGTGCAATTAATTGTTGCTGTTTTGAATTTTTTTGTGCTATTATCTTCCTTAGTGGGTCATGCAAACTGTGAGTCAGGGACTGGCTGGATGCTGAGGAGTGGGCACTTGGGAGAAGGGTGGGTTGGAGACTGACCTGGAAGAAGGGATCGGTGATCTGGGAGAGCCTGTGCAAGCCAGGAGACAAGAGGCAGAGGCAGGAGAAGCTGCAGGATTGGAGAGTGAAGTGCAGGTGCGGGAGATGGTGAGATTGGTCAGGTCGGTAGAGAGTCAAGGACAGACATAGGCAAACTCGGCCCTCCAGATGTTTTGGGACTACAACTCCCATCATCCCTAGCTAACAGGACCAGTGGGCAGGGATGATGGGAGTTGTAGTCCCAAAACATCTGGAGGGCTGAGTTTGCCTATGCCTGGTCAAGGACTTCCACACCTCCTCCTCCTGCCCCCAGTGGCGTTCTGAAGGGGGGCAGGCAGAGGCGGCCCACCCTGGGTACCATTCAAAAGAGCGGGGGTGACAACATGCTGACCCCCAATCGGCAGCAGCTCCCAGGGCATGTAGCATGCCCCCTGAGACAAGCACCACTCCAGGTACCGGATTGTTTTAAAAATCATCAATACTGTTTTATTGGTTTTACAGTACAGTACAGTGTTTATTGCTTTCATTTCATGGGTCAATGGTCTCATTAGATACTAAAATTCATGTTAAATTTCTGTTTTAGGGGTTGTTTTTCATTGTCTGGAATGGATTAATCCATTTTTCATTACTTTCTATGGGAAAGCACACCTTGGTTTTGGAACGCTTTGGTTTTGGAATGGATGTCCAGAACGGATTAAGTTTGAGAATCAAGGTGACACTATACGTTGCTTTGGGCGACTGTTGGCCAAGAAGCAGCATATATAACCCCCAAATTTCTAAAATCTAACGATAAGGTAATAAAAATTGCATACATCTTCAGTCTTTACTGCTGCTTACCACATAAGCTTAAGTAAACAGAGAGTTATCAGGTCAGTAAAACTCTGCAAAATAAAAGGCACAACTTCCCTCTATGCAGTTCTGTCAATGCAAGTCGCTAGTCCTCAATGAGGTGAAGGCAACACGGTGCAGAAATTGGGAGGTAGCATCTGCCTCTGCGCTGCGTCCCCTTCCTTTATTCCTCCGGAGAAGCAACGGCTCTGGGGACCAGCTTCAGCATGATGGGCTTTTTCGGTATTATGAACCCTTTGCTGTCCAGTTCCATGGGGATCTTTGTCATGAAAAGAAAGCAAAAAGGAGTCAGTAAATGGGATGAGGCAGGGAAGATCCAGCCGAAGCAACTGCAAAGTTGACACACACATCATGCTGCATGAGAAGAGCCTGCTGAATCAGGCAAATGGGGACTTATCTCAGCCAGCATCCTGTTGTCGCTGTGAGAAACCGGCAAGCAGGAAGATCTAAGCACAAGAGCCCTCTCCCCTCCCGTGGTTTCTAGCGAAATATTCAGAAGCATCACTTCCTCTGACTGCGGAGGTGGAGCAGAGCCATTGTGGCTAATAGCTGTCCATAGCCCTCTCCTCCTCCATGAATTTGTCTAATCCTCTTTGAAAGCCATCCAAGGTGGCGGCCATCCCTGCCTCCTGCAGGAGGGAGTTCCACAGTTTAACTTGAAGACTTCCTGTTTCCTCCTGGACTGGGACATACTTCCGTTGCATGTGACTAGAGGTGGGCGTGACCTTACCTGTCCAGGTAACAAAGGCACAAGGCACGCTGCACACTCTCTCTCTCTTTGACTTCCTCCATCATTGGAGCAGCTTTTTAGCTAGAGATGCTTCCAGCCAACAGAGGGCACTGGGATTATCCCCATATGGGATAGATCCACATGTATATACTTTGTAACTAAGTCTGCCTTCAGGGATCCAACTGTGAACTGATGATGTGAGTAAAGTTCTTTTATATACTTTACACAAGATTGTGGCGTGTTTATTCTTTTAAGAGGGATATAAGGGGACTTACCAGGAATCTAATAATGAGAGGCTTAAACAAGCCTGCAACCAGTTATCTGCTGTGCGTTTAAAAGGGGAATGTGAAACTCTGCTAAGTAAAGGAACTTGCTAGCGCAAGTTAGGAAGGATATTAATAAGCAATATATAGTCTCCTGCCTCCCTGAACATTCCCACACTTCGGAACTCCCTTCCTCAAGAAGCCAGACTAGCTCCCTCCTTGCTGCCCTCCTGCCGGCATGTGAAGTCTTTCTTGTTCCAACAGGCATTTGGGAACTGACTTTTTTAAAGAAAATAGCAGAGGCTGTGCTGTTTTTATTGTAATTATGTGTATATTTTAATATATCTTTATATAGATAGATTTAATTCTATTAATGCTTTTTTTAAAAATGATTGGGTTCCCCCTCCCAATGTTTCTTAGCTGTTCCTATTTTATCCACAAAATGCCTCGAGCCCTTGTCAGGGAAAAAAGGCAGGCTAAAAATAAATATAATAATAATAATTATTATTGGATACTTCAGGGATGGATTTATCCAGAAGTTGCCATGAGTGCAGAATGCCGCAGCGTGATTGAGACCTTGTCAGCACATCACACCTGTGCTCAGAGGCAGGTGTGATTCCTCTGGCCCAGGAATGAGGTATGGAAGGGGAAATAAAATGAATACAGCCATCTGGTTTTAGCAAGCAATTCAGTGCTAATAGAGCAGCTGGCCTTGCGTTAAGGCGAAACGGACAAAATGCTGTGGCTTACTGGAGTCTCTTTGCAGGGGCGGAAGGAAAATCGTTGCAGCAAGACCACCACCGCCACTTTCAAGACCAGGAGGGCGAAGCGCATCCCTATGCAGTTCCTGGGACCCGCACCGAAGGGCAGGAACACGTACGGGTCAATGGCTTCCCTGTTCTCTTTACTGAACCTGTTTCCAGATCGGAAAGGAGAGAGGTGTGAGGTGAGGAAGGATACTGGAAGCAACACACACCTAATGTTCCTCCACTGCTGGATGAGCCAAGTGACTCCATCTGGAGCCTGAGAATCAAATTATGGAGTGGATTTGATTGTCCAAGCTATGGACCAGGGGTCGGCAAAGTTTTTGTGGCTTGGGCCGGTTCACGGTCCCATAGATGCTGCAGTGGGCCGGAGTGCGCGCACACACACATGCGCAAACACTATTTCCGACGCTCCTTCCGGCCAGAGGAGGCGTGCACAGCTTCCCATTGGCTGCAGGAGCTTCCAGCAGCCAATGGGAAGCTGGCCAGCATCACGGAAGATGGTCCCTGCTGTGCTCCGCACCGGTTTAGCGCAGTGCACAGGAGCCAGCCGAGCGGGTGGTGGGGTCCCCGAGCGGGTGGCGGGGGTCCATGGGCCGGTTAAACGACCCCCCAAGGCCGCTTCTGGTTGCCGACCCCTGCTATGGATCTATGTTAGCCCCCCATCCCTGAGCAGTGGCTGGCAGAGTTGGGAGTCCCACAACTTCAAGGGAGTGCCAGGTTGGGCAAGGGCAGCTCCAACAGGCATGTTCTTCAAAGCAGTTGCTGCAGCTGTGAGTTTGCTGGTTGAAAACCACTATGGCTGCCCAGGGTAGATTTATTCCTCAAGCAAAAACATATTTAGTTATTACACTGATCTTGCCCATTTCCTGCAAAAAGCTCGAGGTGGTGTAAATGGCTCTTCCCCTCCAGTTGGGTTGTAACCAGTCATTATGCATACCCTTGAATAGATCCAATCAAAATGAATGGAGGTGGCTAAGGCTGGATACATACTGTAGCTTTAAAACACTCTGAAACACGTTTTCCCTGCAAAGAATTCTGGGCAATGTAGTTTCCCCTTCCAAGAGTTGCAATTCCCAGCAGCCCTTAGCAAACTGCCGTACCCAGAATACTTTGAACGGGAGAATCTGCTTCGAATGTGCTTCCAAGGCATGCAGCCTGAGCTCCAGCAGGAATGAAGGAAAGCAGAAATTAGAGATTCAAGAAATATTATGAAAACAGGATCTCTTTCTCAATAATAAGATATTACTAATTCAGCTTAGATACTAGAGATGAATGGGGAGAAAGGATGAAAGTTGGGGAAAGATGCTTATAGCACAATTAAACACTTTGGTTGGATTAAATCTCACTTATTAGTTAGATTTTGATATGGCAGCCAAGCACTTTCTGTCTGGATTGTATCTTGCTTATTAATCAGATTTTCACGCTCAGCTCATTTGATATCACCAGGAAAATATAATTTAATCTTCTTTTCTGTATTGCAAGTATGTTGTGGACAATGTAATTATTTTCAGTGGTGTAAATGCAAAATATGGACAAATTATTTTCCCATTATCAATAGGAATTAAATCATTTTTTCTAAACATTAGAAAGAAGTATATCACTTTTTGGCTTTCACTTTCTGCAATCATTTTTATGGCTTGGCACCAGCTGCCCTATAGCTCTTCTTTTAACCGCTGGGCATAAAACCAGGCCAATGTTTCAGTCGCTGAAACCATCTAGGTGTCATTTCCACCAATACAGTTAATTAAATTCCATGCACAGTTTATGGGTGTAGCTTATAAAAAGTCCCCGCGTGGCACCGCAGACAGAGGATGTCAAACAATGATAAATGCATTGTGTAGGTGTTGTAATAATCACACCCGCTCTTGGGTTTCCTGCTCCTGTCGCCAGGATTTATTATCAGCTGCTTTCGGGAGAAGGAAGGGCCTCCTTCCTTGCAACGTACCTTTCGGGTCTGAACTCCTCCGGTTCCAGCCAATGTTCCGGGTCATGATGCAAGACAAAGGCAGGGATTATGATCGCTGTTCCTTTGGGGATTGTCACTCCGTTGATCTCCACGGTGTTCTTGCAAACCCTTTCAATCCGCTCTACGGGAGGATAAAGCCTAAGCGTTTCGTTCACCACCATGTCCAGATACTCCAACTGAAGGATGGCTTCATAGGTGGGAGTGGCCTGCAAAAGAGGGAAATGAAACATGAGGAACCTAAGGAGAGCCTGATGGATCAGGCCAATGATGACCCATCCAGTCCAGTGTCCTTTTCTCCCAGTGGCCGACCAGATGCCTGGGGGAAAGCAACAAGCAGGACAATGAGCACAAGAGTCTGTTATGATTTTTGTCCAAGCCGAGCGGCACACAGCTTCAGCGAGGATGGTCTGACATTTGCCTGTCTCACTAAGCCGTGAGAAAGCTGCCTTATCTTTTCCTACATGGAATGTTTATGTTTCGCTGTACTATTGTAATCCTAGCCTTTGTGCTCTCTCTTCTGGCTAGATAAGATGCTGGACAGAAGCATTCATGGCAGCTCTGTCTTATTGAGCTGGCAGCATAGATTCTCTCTGCACTATTCCAACAATAAATAGTTTAGCCTTAATTATGGCTTGTGTGTGTTGTTCTTCATTCTGAGAACAATCACATATGACTGCGCCACCGGACTCTCTGTAGCCAGGGATGTGCGCACACGGCTTTGCTCTGGCTTTGGGGCAGTCTCACAAACTGCCCCAGGCGGGGTATTTGCTGACAGAGTCATCTTCCTTCTCATGGTTTCCTGCAACTGGGATTCAGAAGCCTCTGACTGTGGAGGCAGAGAAGAGTCATCGTGGCTGGTAGTCACTGGTAGCCTTCTCCTCCTCCATGAATTTGTCTGATCCTCTTTTAAAGCTGCTGCTGTTGCTGTTACTGCTGTTGTTATTGTTGTTCTTGCTGTTACTATTATTATTTATTGAATTTATATACCGCCCTATGTCCGGAGGTCTCAGGGCGGTTCATGAAGAAGAAGAAGAAGAAGAAGAAGAAGAAGAAGAAGAAGAGGAGGAGGAGGAGGAGGAGGAGGAGGAAGAAGAGGAGTTTGGATTTGATATCCCGCTTTATCACTACCCGAAGGAGTCTCAAAGCGGCTAACATTCTCCTTTCCCTTCCTGCCCCACAACAAACACTCTGTGAGGTGAGTGGGGCTGAGAGACTTCAAAGAAGTGTGACTAGCTCAAGGTCACCCAGCAGCTGCATGTGGAGGAGCGGGGACGCGAACCCGGTTCACCAGATTAAGAGTCTACCGCTCTTAACCACTACTGGCCTTCAGTGTGGTATAGTGGTTATAAAAGATATAAAATAAAAATAGAAACAATAACCCAATTCGTCCGATCCTCTTTTAAAGCCATTGTTGTTGAATTTATATACCGCCCTATACCCGGAGGTCTCAGGGCGGTTCACAAAAAAGATCACACTATATAAAATCAAAATAAAAACAATAACCTAATAATACACCCCCCCAAAAAGAGCCACATTTTAAAAGGGTATAGGATGTTGAACAGGTCAGCCAAAGGCCTGGTTAAAAAGGTATGTTTTTGCCTGGCGCCTAAAGGTGTATAATGAAGGCACCAAGCGAACTTCCCTGAGGAGAGCATTTCACAGATGAGGAGCCACTGCTGAGAAGGCCCTGTTCTCGTGTTGCCACCCTCCAGACCTCTTGAGGAGGAGGCACATGAAGGAGGGCCTCAGAAGATGATCTCGGGATCTGGGTAGGTTGATATGGAAAGAGGCGGTCCTTGAGGTATTGGAGTCAAAACCAGCACTTTGAATTGGGCTGACCATCACTGCCACCTGGGAGGGAAAATTCCATAGGTTTTTTTCCTGTCCACAGTGTGAAGAAGTCCTTTTACCTGTCCTGAATCTTCCAGCATTGGCTTCTTTGGATGTGGCTGAGTTCATGTGTTATGAGGGAGGGAGAAAAACGTTTCTCTATCCACTTTCTCCACGTCGGGGGGGGGGGGCGGCAATTAGAAGAACTACTGGATAAAATTCATAAAATCGCAAACCTGGAATCTCCGTGGTAGCACAGAGAAGCTCTGACACCATGGCTGGTTTATTAGAATATTGGAGAATGAAAGCAGAACCCAGTTGCTGCCCAGCAATTTCCTATGAATTTCATCCCTCCAAATTTCTCGCACTGATGAAAAATAAAATCCATGTTTGATAAACAAACAAATATAACCCCCCCTTTTCCAAATTTATACTATTTTGTTTGCACACAGACACCTTGCTTTGCGTTTCCACCCTCTTGAATCTGTCCACATTTGTTCAGAGTAGCACCCATGCATGCCCAACACGAATCGTGGTGGCAGTCCCAGTACCTCCATTCTTGTCAATTAACACTACCACAATCCTGCTCAATTACTGGGAATTAGGATGAAAACTGCCAGCAAAATCTATCAGATGGCTTCAACATCTTTGTTTCCCCCACCTTCCATTTCTGGCATGTCAACCTTCTAGACCAGAGGTGAGGAACCCAAGGCCTTCCAAATGTTGTTGGACTATAACTCCCATGATCCATCACCACTGGCCATGGTGGCTGGGGTGATGGGATCTGGAGTCTGCCAGCTTTCCCACCCGCCATCATGCTTTTGAGGCCATCCCACGAGCCACCAGGAGACAGGTTTCTCCATGTTTGCCTATGTCCCTCCAAGCCAAAGCATCATACAGACCTGATGAGCATCATCCTTGGAGACCAAAACAGATGCTCTTACCTGATTGGGAAGAGCCTCATCGATCTCCTCCTGCAGCTTCTGCTGCACATCTGGGTGGATGGCCAGGCAGTAGGACAGGAAGCTGAGAGTGGTGCTGGTGGTCTCGTAACCAGCAAAAATAAATATAACGTCCTGGGCCATAATCTCTCTGTCAGTCAGAGCTGCAGAAGAAAGCAAACAAGGAGAGAAAACACAACTTCATATCAACACTACAAACAAGCTGTCAGTAAAAATCAGGGTGGGATCAACAGTCTTACTCTACATGCTATGGTACCTGTCTCAAAATAACTTGTGGCCTCAAAAGAGTTCATATCCATTTTAAAATACATATACCTCTTGTTCTCCAGTACACAATATACATCCATTGTCCACCTCCAGTGTCTTATAACTATCCCTCCTTGCAGTCACTTTGGTAACTAGTTGAAGAAAACACAAAGCACTGTATTCTCAGCTTCAAAGCAGTATTCCTAAACCTAGTTGCATATCACAAAGGGTCAGGTCTCTTAGGTGTCGCCCTTTGGCAGCTTCCCAAAGCCCAGCACAATTCAGCCTGCACAACTTTTTTTTTAGCATCCCTGTGTGGGAATGTTCAGGGAAGCAGGAGAGGATATATTGTTTATTAATATGCTTCCTAACTTGCGCTAGCAAGTTCTATAACTTAGCCGAGTTTTATATTCCCCTTTTATATGCACAGTGGGTAGCTGGTTGCAGGCTTGTTTAAGCCTCTGACTATATGCAATTCAATCTGGCTTGTCCAGATTGAAATGTGTTCTAATATTTTCTTGGTAAGACCCCTTTAATCCCTCCTAAAAGAATAAACACGCCACAATCTTGTGTAAAGTATATAAAAGATGTTTACTCACACATTCAGTTCACAGATGGATCCCTGAAGGCAGACTTAGTTACAAAGTATATACATGTAGATCTGCCCCATATGGGGAGTTAATCCCAGTGACTGCAGTTAACATGATGAAAGGAAGATGGAAAAGAGGGAGGAGGGCTGCGTGTCTTGTGCTTCTGTTACCTGCACAGGTAATGTCACGCCCACCTCTAGTCACATGCAAGAGGAAGTATGTGGCAGCCCAGGAGGAAACAGGAAGTTCTGACTGGCTGGACCAAACATCCCCTTGCATGTCCACTCTAGGAAAACAAGGAATATTGTACTTGACTGTTATCTATGTATCACATCCCACACCCTGGAGCCAAAGCAAAGAGAAACCAGGTGCTCTTGTGCTCAGGTTTTCTCTGTTAGTATGCATGCAATGGCACTTGCCTAAATGCCCCTTCTACTCCTTTTTGAAACCTAGCAATCCCTGCTACCAGGAAATACCCAATGAATGGTTTTTAAGTGAACATTCAGGTTTTCACCTTGAACGAACTTCAGCAGAGCTAGCTCACTCGCCTATTCTAGGTGTTGGCCAGAAATTTCAAGGATCTCTGTAAAGGTGGAATCCCAAAACACGGAGTACAGTCCTGATATGTCAGAGCAAAGAAAACACCCCCAAGCCGTAACAACAAAACACAGCCACACTTCAGAGGTGCCACCTGTCTATTTACCTTTATAGGAACTTGCTTCATTGGAGACGTTGCCTGAGATCTGAGAGTCCAGCATGAGCTGCAGAAAGTCAACTCTGTCCTGCAAGGGAACAGAGACAGAGACAGAGGGTTAGCAGGAAAGAACGGAGTGTCAATCACACACCTGACCTTCCACATGTGATGTTCAGGAAGGGGCCACACTGACCGTGTGCTGGTTCTTTTGACGGTCCTTCTTGATTTTTTTGACAGCATCAATAAAGAAGTCTATGCAGTCAGTAGGTGTCAGGGTGAAGTTTAGTTTATTCAGCAGCGGTGTGAGGAATGGGAAGATGACTGGAAGAGAGAAAAACAGAACAACGTTTTTGGAGGATGCAATGATGCAGCTGTCCAATAAGAACACGCAGTCAATTAATCTTGCCAAGTTCTTCTTGAGAGACAGGAAAGATAGGAACACAATGGATAAAAATTGCCTATCTCTTTGCTTCTTCAAGGGATATAACTCCTTTCCCCGGAGATCTTTAGGTAGAAGCTGAAACCAGGACAGTTCAGGTAGAGAGCCTGAGACCTGGCAACCACATGGCAAAGTTATCTGTGCAAATACCCTTTCCATGTGGTTTCAGCCCTGCAAACCTAAACTCTTTACAGCATGCATCATAGATCCAGGAAGATACAGGCATATTACCGGTAGTTTGTATTGCACCCTACAGTTTAAAGACAGTTTAAAATGCTCTGCATTTACTGCTGCAACAAGAAATCCTAGCCCTGCATGTCGAAGTAGACTTCTGGCTTTTGTCTGACTTCTGCATCACTGGAATTTAGCCTACTGTACAAAGCCATGCCGTGACCATTGCTTGGTTCCTTGTTCCCACTAAATGCAAGAGATCCCCTGGAAGCCTGACCCTGAAGGAATGTGGTGCACCAGCTGAAAAAGGTCCTCTCTCCACCTCTCTGCCTGCCCACTTTAGCAGACAAGTGTCTCTTACTTATCAGAATAAACACTGGATTCAGAAAGCTGAACTTGAGGAACTTCTTGATGTTCTTGACGAAAGGATCGTTGGGGTTGTTCATGGAATCGATGTCAACGCTGAACGAGGTGCTGGTCACTACGTCCATGCTGTAGGCGCCAAAGATACTGTGGGAAAGGGAAGAGGTGAAGAAACACACATGAAATGTGATGGCTGTTGTTCTCCCAGAGAAGACCATCAGCCGAAAGAAGCACATGATGAATCTTGGAAGGATCGTACATCATTAACTTTCTTCATTATGCTGTTTATGTTGTAATAGGTTTATTAAATGCAATTATGACTTCCCATGGATTTCTTTTCATAGTAAAATGTGTCATTTAACACATATTTAACAACCACATACTTTATATTTCAAAACATAGACTTAAAAAAAATAAAAAAGGAACAATGCTCCATTGCAATATCATCCTACTCATTCCTTCCTGGGACTAAAAACAGCAGAAGCTGAACTGGAGGCTAACTTTTTGTTTGCATTATTTCCCCACGATGTGTCTATATATTCTAAGAATATACATAACCCTTTGTTTGCATTATTTTCTCTAGGTTTTTTCCTATATAAATTTGATTTGTTTTTTACATGGGAGACATATTCAATCATGTATTCCATAGACTCATAGAATTGTGGAGTTGGAAGGGATCCTGAGATCTTATAGCCCAAACCTCCTGCAGTGCAGGAATACACAGCTTTTCCATACGGGGATCAAACTCCTGCTGAACTCTGCAGTGAGACACTCCAGAAAACACTCAACATCGTAATTTTGCAAAATTCCTCCTGTAAGTTTCCTGGAATTCGTTTCTGTTCTAAAATGGGCTCCTTTCCCCCCACCAGCCCCCCAAGAAATAACTCACTCTTTCATGTCCATGGGTTCATCGTTGTCTGATTTCTTTTGGACGTTCTTTGCCAGCATTTCTCCATATCGGTTGATGATGGGGAGCATCTGGAAATGCAGAGCAAAACCTGAATGGCAGCAGAGACCCCATTACAATGGAGCCATAGAACAAGCAGCAGTTTGGAATGGCCATTTGAAATCTGTGTCAGGAGCATGCCTTCTCCCTCTGCCAGCATGCATTCTCCAAGTTCCAGCGAGACATCAGAGGGAGAAGAGGGGCAAGCTTCCTTACACAGGGAAGAGTGACAATAGCCCTCCCCCCTCAGGAATTCCAGCTGCAGATTCCAGGGATAGCGTGAGGCAGACTGAGTCTGATTTGGGATCGGCCCGAGAAGTGGAAGAGGGGGAGCAAGCCTTCCCAGAAACTACTCGCTGTCAGCACAGAAGCAAGCTCCATAATAGACGTCAGTTCCGCACGAGGTGGGGTCTGGGTCGGAAGTTACTCTGTTGGAAAGGGAGGGGTCTGTCACTTGGGCTATCTGACTCTTCCGAGGAGGAATGATTAAGGAGGGGCTCTGATTGAGCTACTGTTTAATTACCCAAGAAATCCAAGACTGGCCCAGGGCTGAGGCATATTCTGTCCCCAGAACAGCTACAGCTCGCGGTGGCTTCTGTAGTAGAGAATGCGGAGTTCAAGAGACAGACGGAAGTGGACGACTTTGCACGAGACAAGCTGGAAGCAGTACGGAGAGGAGATAGCACCGCTGAAGGCTTCGTGGCGAAGGGAGTCTTGCTATTTCGTGGAGAGGCACTCTACGTCCCAGAAGGAGAGTTACGTGCCAGAGTGCTGCGACAATGCCATGACAACCTCATGGCAGGACATTGTGGACACTACAAGACTCTGTACCAGTTGACAAGGCAGTTTTGGTGGCTGAAAGTACGGGAGGAGGTGAAGGAGTACACGAGGGCATGCGAGACCTGCCAGCGAGCGAAGACGCCTTGAGAGGCACCGGCAGGTCTGCTCCAGCCACTTCCGACTCTGCAAGGACCGTGAGACACAATCACGATGGACTTCATCATGGACTTACTGGCCTCATGGAAGCAGACGGCAATATGGGTGGTGGTAGACTTGTTCACGAAGATGGCACACTTTAATAATAATAATAATAATAATAATAATAATAATAATAATAATTTATTATTTGTATCCCGCCCATCTGGCTGGGTCTCCCCAGCCACTCTGGGTGGCTTCCCACAATATCAAAATACATTAAAATATCACAGATTAAAAGCTTCCCTAAACAGGGCTGCCTTCAGGTATTTTCTAAATGTCAGGTAGTTGTTTATCGCTTTGACCTCTGATGGGAGGGCGTTCCACAGGGCGGGCGCCACTACCGAGAAGGCCCTCTGCCTGGTTCCCTGTAGCTTTGCTTCTCGCAGTGAGGGAACCGCCAGAAGGCCCTCGGCGCTGGAACTCAGTGTCCGGGCTGAACGATGGGGATAGAGACGCTCCTTAAGGTATACAGGACCGAGGCCGTTTAGGGCTTTAAAGGTCAGCACCAACACTTTGAATTGTGCTCGGAAACGTACTGGGAGCCAATGTAGATTGTAGATCTCTCAGGACTGGTGTTATGTGGTCCCGGCGGCGACTCCCAGTCACCAGTCTAGCTGCCGCATTCTGGATTAATTGCAGTTTCCGGGTCACCTTCAAAGGTAGCCCCACGTAGAGCGCATTGCAGTAGTCCAAGCGGCAGATAACTAGAGCATGCACCACTCTGACGAGTGCACGAAGCTGCTATCCGCCCAAGAGACAGCCAAGATGTTCATAGACCACTTGTTTAAGCTGCACGGGTTACCTTTGAGGGTGGTTTCAGATAGAGGGGCACAATTTACCTCCCAGTTTTGGAGGAGGCTGATGCAGATGTTGGATCCAGAAGTGTGGCTGACGTCGGCGAGACACCCACAGACCAATGGAGAGTCAGAGAGAACCAACGCTACCTTGCAGCAGTACCTCCGATGTTACGTGAGCTACCAGCAGGGCGATTGGGTGGACAAGTTGAGCCTCGCCGAATTCGTGTACATTAACGCTGTGCATGCATCTACAAAACAGACTCAATTCATCGCCAACCATGGAAGGCACCCGAGGGTGTTTCCAGATCCAGGGAGTAACCTGTCGGTGCTGGCAGCAGATGTGGGCCTTGCATGAGCTACTAAGGGAGGAACTAGATGCCGCTAAAGTTGCTTACAAGAGGGGTGCAGATGAGCATAGGCAGCAAGGGCAGGAAATCAAGGTGGGGGATCAAGTATGGCTGTCTGCAAAGTACTTGCCTCATCTTTATCTTTATCTTTATATCTTTATTGTCATTGTACAAGTACAACGAAATTGGATTTAAATAATAATAATAATAATAATTAAATAATTTTAAAAAATTCATTTTTTATTTAATCAATTGTTTCCCCAACCAAAAATGTACTCAACACAAGTAACAGCAGTAAAAGCCATACGAAACACTTAAAAATAAAGGAGAGCACTGAGCAGCCGCTCATAAGGGGAGATGCAGGAAGCTGGGGCCACAGAAAATTCTTGGGAGAGACCCGACGATGTACATGCCCCTGTATTGTGGAGAGAGTTCCATTGCCGCTACCCACAGAAGCCCAAACCTTGAGGGTGGAGGGAGGAGGCTAGCCAAAATGAGAAAGAGGAAGAGGAGAGTGCGGGGTGGGGGAGACCTGAAGTGAGGGAGCTCTCCACGTCAGACGAAGAGGAGGGAGGGCTTAGAGGGGAGGGTGACGTCAGGAACATGCCTTCTCCAAGTGCCAGCAAAGCCTCAGAGGAAGAAGGGGGCCGGCTTCTTCCCACAGGCAGAGTGATGATTGCCCCTCCCACTCTGGAATGCTAGCTGCAGATTCCTGAGGTAACACGAGGCAGACAGAGTCTGAGTTAGAGTCGGCTCGAGAGGAGGAAGAAGAGGAGGTGCAAGCCCTCCCAGAATTCCCTCACAGCCGATGAATGAGCAGGCTCCAGGATCAGCGCCAGGATCGGTGGGGTCAGAATTGGAGGATAGCCTGTTGGAGAAGGAGGGGCCAGTCACTGGGTCTAACTGACTCTTCCGGAGAGGACTGACCGTGGGGGCTCGGACTGAGCTACTGTGTGATTATCTAGTAAATCCAAGAAGTTATAAACCTGTTGGCTTGCTGTGTCTTGGTGTGAGATAGACATCATAAATCCTAACAAACAGTTTCTGGAGGGCAGGGAAACTGAGGAAGGGGAAAGCATTTGTGGAATGCCCTCCCCAGGGAGGCTCACTTGGTGCCTTCATTATGGCCGTGGGCAGGATTCCTGCATTGCAGAGAGTTGGAATAGGGGGGTCCCTTCCAGCTCTACAGTTCTATGGTTCTCTGAGTCTATATCTTTAGGCGCCAGGGTGAAAACATTTCTCTGTAACCAGGCCTTTGGCTAATTAAACAATCCATGGCCTTTAAAATGTGTTTGTGGGAGGGGGGTTGTTGGTTTGTTTTGTTCTTCTTTTATTATGTTTTTTGTGCTCTCATCTTCTATTTTCATGTTGTGTACCACGCTGCAATTTTTGGAGCGGAATAGAATTTTAATAAACGGTAAGTGATAAAAAATATTTTTTTGAGGGTTGTTGTTTTTTTAATTGAGGATGCTCTATCAAAAGCGGAGTGACGGTTCTAACTTAGCTCAGTAATGGTGACAACAGATCCAGGGCAGTGGGCAAAGCACCTCTTAGGCAACATGGCCTCAGAGACGGGTCGGTCTCAGGACTTACTTCCTTCAGCCTCCTGCTGGTGAAAGTGGGCGAGAGGACGGTGCGAATCCGCTTCCATTGCTCATCTGGGACTGTGAATAATGTGGTGTCCAGGTCTCCGTTCAAGCCAAGGTCCTAAGCAGTCCAAGAAATCAATACTGGGAGTGAGTTGCAGCTGTCACCACCAAACACACTTAATTTTGTACAAACCCAGAGATTGGCTAGAAAGTTGCAGAAGGATGGTCCCTTTAAATTTCCCCCACTCCTCACAAAACAGTCACAGTGCGGGAAATAGCTTTCTTCAGAAAAAGCCCCATTGAGAATTCCTCAGTCACAGGAGTGGTTTTGTTTTCTAGCTGCTCGTTGCTCACATCTCTATACCTTGGCAAATGTCTGGCCTGGGATGGCAAAATACACCACCGTGAAGGGAGAGTGTTGGGTTTGGACATAAACAGCAAACCATAGTTAAAGCAAGCCACAGTTTGTAACCCAACATCAAACCATGGCTTCACATCAGGGTTTGCCAAACCATGGTAAATCTGCTTTGCTGAGTTTTGATGCATGAGTAAGACACAGTTTGGCTGAGCAAAGCACAGCGTCACATTCTGTGAGATCCAAGCTGTTGTCTAAGTTTAAAAAAGAATCCAAAATCCATCACCATCTCTCTTGACAGAGATAGTTCCCCCGTAGATACCTACCCGGCGGTTGGTGAAATGGGTGTAGAATTCTTTCACCAGGATGGTTTTGATCATGATAGGATCCAGAATAGCCAACATGGGCTGCCGGCCGTCAAAAATTCCAATTGCCCAAAAAGAAGAAGAAGAGGAAGAATCTTTGCAATTCTTGCTTGGATGCAACAATTGGTTTGTGGCAAGAAGCTAGGAACAACGAACCCTGGAGCTGGAGCTGGTTCCTAAACACCGTCTAGGCTGACACCGTTAGATACAGGAAATCCAGAGATCTACAGCAGGGGTCCCCAAACTAAGGCCCGGCGGCCGGATGCGGCCCAATCACCTTCTAAATGCGGCCCGCGGACTGTCAGGGAATCAACATGTTTTTACATGAGTAGAATGTGTCCTTTTATTTAAAATGCATCTCTGGGTTATTTGTGGGGCATAGGAATTCGTTCATTTGTTTTTTTCCAAAATATAGTCCGGCCCCCCACAAGGTCTGAGAGACAGTGGACCGGCCCCCTGCTGAAAGAGTTTGCTGACCCCTGATCTACAGCATTCACAGCAGGCGGCTGTTCAACTGGGAGAGTCCACCACCCTAACAGGTAATCAGGATTCTTTACTGGTGTGAGATTGGGACTCACAACCTAACCTCCAGTTGCAATGGTGGGAAACGTGGCTCTCCAGGTCTCCTTCGACTCCAGCTCCGATCAATCATAGTCAGCTTCACCAACAGCCAGGGATGATGGGAGCTGAAATTCAGTGGCTCCTGGAGGGCCTCTAGTTCCTCCTCCCTGCCTTAGGAGTAAGGAATGGGTGACAATTAATGGCAGCCCCTGGAGGGCCACACTTCCTCCACCCCTCCCTTATGGCCAACAGCCTACACTTGGAAGTATTACCTGTTAAAACCTCAGAAGCCAAGAGCCAGAGGAATAAAGTGACCAGCTGTTGGTGACAAATGCTACTAGGACGATGAGCAAAACCCAAACAATAAATTATACCAGAAAACATTTGCAGAACAAATCATGCTTAATGTATCATGCACACCTTCTCAATCTGTATCATTTGTACAGTATGCAAAATGTGGGTTGCCTGAGCACAGGATTGTATTCTTATTCTATAGCAGCATGGAACACCTTCCACTCAGGTCACAATTTGCAGGCGGCAACAGGCACACCTGCCAACCTCCCCACACCCCCGATTTTGTTCTGTGGGACACTCACCCCCAGATTTTGCCATACTTCTGAAAACACTCCTGGTCAAAATCCAGAACCCCCTGCAGAGATAAAAAGAGTTGTCAGAGAAACAGGCATCTCCAGTCGTTGTAGCTGTGCTGTCTTAGGGGCAAGGCTGACTTAGGGGCTGTTGAGAACTTTTCTTTGTCTCAGAAGCAGCCCAAACACACCCAAACACACCACAGGAATGTGATTCATCCTCCTCGTCTGTTCACACCACAACATGACTGCTAGAATAAACTTGGGAAATAGCTTGTTTGAAAACACCCATATCATCTCCTACTTAGCCTTGAATACTCCCTTAAGGTTTGTTGGAAGGACAAGGTGAAATAAAACTTGAAGGAAGGGTGGGACATACATGTGGCAGAGAAGGAAGCTTGTGTGTTGTGGTTGTTTATTATTTACTCTAAGATCCCAGGCTATCTGGAATATCGTGTCTCCCTGTGCAAATCTGCCTGGGTGCTAAGAACCTCGAGTGAGCACCTTCTCATGGTCTCATCATGGTTGGTGGTGACACAAGAGAGAACCTTTTCTGTGGTTGCTCCCAGATTGTGGGATTTCCTCCCAGGAGAGGTAAGACTGGCTTTATGTTTTCTACCTTTTTGCCCGCAGCCTAATACCTTCCGATTCAGATAAACACCTTTGGAAACTAAGGTGCCAAGGATTGGGACCGCTGGGCTACTGTCAGGAAAAACTGGATTGGGGTTGCTGGTTCTAAGGGCTTGTCCACACTGTCTCTTGTCTCATGCTTCCTAGGCAGGAGTCTGGGAATTTTTCCATTTGCCCTGCTACTTTCTCCAGAAAAACCCACTCTTTGGTGCTGAAGCGGGGCAAATGTCAATCCCAAAAAGTGGTTGACTTTTGCTCTTGTTTGGTGGTAAAGAGGCAGTCAAGCACAAGTCTGGACGAGTCCTTCATGTGTTTTGATGCATTTTTATTATTGTTCATAATAGTTTGTTTTTATAATCTTGCACTTCGTAACACCTTGGGAAAAGGTGGGCAGTAATCATAAAAATACATTGCTAAACCATTTTTTAATGCAAACGTTTGCAGGTTGGTTGACACAAAGTAAAAGAATGTAGTTAAAAGAATGTACATAAAATCTCTGTGTGGATGATATTGGCCCAGAGATGGAAAGATGATGAAGTCCCAACCAGAGAAGAATGGCAGATTATGTTGATGGATTATCCCGAAATGGCAAAAAATGACTGGAAGAATCAGAAATCGGGAAGTCCAAAATTTTATTAAGGAATGGGGAAAATTTATAATCTATCATAAAAATAATTGTAAACAGTTAAAAATGTTAGTAGGATTGGAGTAAAACATGTAGTTTATTGGTGAATTTGGGATTTAATGGAGATGTAAAAGATTTGGGTTATTATAAAAGATGCAGGAGGAAATGGAATCTTGTTTTTAGGATGAAGATTGGATGTGTGATTGCAAAACTTTAATTTGAAAAACCATCTACACTTGCACACAGACACAAATCACAACACACATTTAACAAAACAATTCAAAAAAGCAATTCTGAGGGTAAATCTCAAAAAGCCCCATGGTATTAAAAGTTTTTTGTTTGTCTCCAAAATGACCAGTACAGGACATAGGGAGTCACATACAAGACAAGTAAGTTACAGACTCCCTGCCCCACCCAAAGCCACCTACTCCCCCCCCCCCAATCCTTTGATTACCTCCCAGGGCAACTGTCACAAGACTGGCTGCAGAATACTCACTTTCCGGTATCCGAGAAAGGTCCCGATGAAGGGCAGAGGCCTTGGACCAGGAATTCCCAGCTTCTTAAAGAAATTGTATGGCCAAATCCCATAGCTGGAAAGACAACCAGTGAGAGAGAAGTCAATGAGAAAAGTGGTTTGAAAAGCAAGATATTCCAGCCCCCCTGGCCTTGCAGTTATCAGCTCACCCAGAAGCCACAGGCAACCAGGAATTCCCTGTGGGTGAGCGAGTTAGTGGCCTGGCCAAGGATGGACGGGTGGCTGTCTCTATCTTCTTCCAGCCCACCTGGCTTCCATGCTAGCCAGTGAAGAACAAAACTGCAAGCAGGATTTGAGCACAAGCCCTCAGATTTCAGAGGCACCCTGTGTGACATTGGGTGCCCTCTGCCTCTTGCCTTCCATTCTAAATAATAGTTGCAGCATCTGCAAGGCTGGACGCCCAGTGTGACTGAACTAGACACTCTCCTCTAAATCCACCTTGGCTCCAGGGAGGCCTGGGAGAGAGCCCTACCTAAAATCCTGCAGAACTGCTGCCAGTCAGGGCAGACACTATTGAGCTATATATAAAAAATTAAAAAAATTGTCCAGCAGCACCTTAGAGATCAACTAAGTTTGTTCTTGGCATAAGCTTTGTGTGCATGCACACTTCTTCAGATACCAAGTGTGCATGCACACGAAAGCTTATACCAAGAACAAACTTAGTTGGTCTCTAAGGTGCTACTGGACAATTTTTAATATATATTTTGACTGTGTTAGACCAACATGGCTACCTACCTGAATCTAGAACTATTGAGCTAGGCGGACCAGTAGATCTGACTCAGTATTAAGTACTTTCCTATGTTCCTACTATGAGCCTGGCAAAGGGGAGACAGAGTGAGACTTCAGCCCCCTGACCAGAATGCATTGTCAGTTTTAGAAACTCAGATATATATAAGCTAATTGCCAAATAGCACCTTAAAACCTAGGTTACAGGTGCCACAACGGAATGTCTAGGCACCATTTATTAATTATTATTATTATTATTATTATTATTATTATTATTATTAAATATTTCAGTTCTATATATCTATAAGCTCACTGGGTGACCTTGGGCCTGTCACTGCATTTTTATTATTATTAACTTTTATTGATTTTCCAAAAACAACAGCAGCAACAACAACAACGCAAAAACAAAACAAAACAGATTGACTTTCCTCTAATCCCTTCCTTGGTTCTATTATTTATCAAGATACTGCATGTCCATTGTCAAATTTGTAACATATTTAAACCACCTATTATCCATTCATGATAAAATTACAAGTAACCTTAAAACCCTGCTAATGTATTAACCTGTGTACATTGCTTCTGTATATATGCAATAAGCATCTTCTATTCTTCCTTAAATTCATTATCATCTCTTCCTCTTAATTTCACCATCAATTTTGCCATTTCAGCATATTCCATTAGTTTAACTTGCCAATCTTCTTTAGATGGGACACCGGGCCTGTCATAGCATTTTAACCTACCTCACAGGGCTGCTGTAGGGATTAACTGAGGACAGGAGGTCAACGATGTCCTCCTTGGAGAATAAGGTAGAATATCAATGCAACAAAGGAGCTCTTCTGCTGACCTGCTTAAGAAAGCTGGAGGGGCCAGCCAGGGGGAGATGTCAAGTTCCAATCTCCACCTGGCTGGCCCCTCCAGCTTTCTTGAGAAATCTCCACTTGGTCTCAATTGGACCCACACCAGTCACAAAATGCACCTCGTGCCGGGAGCATTGCAAACACTGTAGATTTTACATTTTTATTTATTTATTTAGCTAGCCTAAGAAGCTGGTTGCTTGCTTGTGGGCTGTGGGGGTGGTGCCAGGGCAGGGCTTTGGGGTGGGTGTCCGGGGCCCCACCTTTGCAGAGGCCAGGACTCTCACTTTTGACCCTTGCACCTTGGCTCTTCAGCAGGCGTTGCCTCCATCAGGCACAGCCTGGGACGGAGATTAGATTAGAGCCAACACGAAGGACCTCTGGAGGCTACAGATCCAGCAGAAAATCATCAGGTGGCACTTTTCCTGCCACAGAACTACAGAGCCGGGAGAAGCTGCTCCTACAGAACAGCTGCCTGCCTCGTCCAGGTGGGATCCCTTTGTTGCTGTAAACATGTGGAGGAGGAAGAGAGATCCCCCTGCTCCATGCAGCAACCCTGGAAAAGTACCAGAGTTGTTCGCCTCCTCTCTGGCGTTTATAGCCCCTTCTTTCCCAGTGAACATCAACTTGGCAAAACGGCACCTTTGAAATGCAGGAAGTTGCCACAGACCAAAGTCAGCGCACATAGTCTAGAAGTGTCTGCACTGATTGGCAGCATTCCAGGCAGGGGTATTTTCCAGCCCCGTCTGGAGAGACCACTGGGGACTGAGCCTTGGTGCCTTCTGCCTGCAAAGCAGGTGCCCTTACTCCTGAACTACTTTCTCTCCAAAAGCCAAGTTCCCAGTCCTCAGGATCTGAACAAAGAGCTGGTTTCGACTTCTACCGAGTGAGGCCATTGCTCCGTCCAGCTCAGCGCTGTCTCCGCTGACCGGCACTAGGAGCTCTCCAGGGTTTCAGGAAGGGCTTAAACCCGGAGCCTTTCTGCAGGCAAGGCAGCTGCTCTAAGCGCGGGCGACAGCGCTTCCCCGAACATCTCGCCAGCCCTTTCCTTCCTAGAATCCCGCAGCACCAGGTTCCGCCGATCCCAGAGAAACAACCGCCGCCCGCCCGTGCGCGCTCCCTGTTCTCTGAGTTGAACTCACAGCCCCAGAAGGACCAAGAAGACGAGAAGCAGCACCCAGGTTTCTGGGGAAAGGCTGGGCAGGGAGAAGAAGCCCATCCTGCGGCCAGGAGGGTCCCAGGACCAGCAGTCGCGCTCTTTCGTTCCCGAGGCCGAGGAGGAAGTGGCTTGTTTTTGCCAAGGCTCAGCCTCCGAGGCGCAGTTTTCTTTTTACTTGGCCGTCACGTCACGTGAAGCCCGGGTGGTGGCTCTCCTCGTTGCGTAACACACATTCTCTCTCTGTTTCCTGGTGGGTAGTTTCCCTTTGCAGCAGCATCACCTTCTGTTGCGTCCTGGGTCCCCTTGCAAAGCAGGAGGAGATGTGGGCGCAACTCCCAGGGTCTCTGCAAAGCTCGCCTCTCCTTACATAGGGACAGGAAAGAGCCTGTTGGCATCAGGAGTGCAAACATGTACGAACAAAAGAAAACACTGCAAAGCCACTAAAATCATATATATATATATATATATAAAATCATAACATATATCCCAGCAGGAGAAGACAAAGGAATTACAATGTTTTCCATGTAAGTGGCCATTTCTTTAAACTAAGAAATTGCAAAATGAAAAGAAAAGAGTTACCGCCTTTGTTTCCCTTGCTCCCCCATTCCTTGCACATCAACAGAACTATAAAGAGCCTGGGTCGCTCTTAAAATCCTTTCACAAACTACACAACTTGGTGTAAACAGGAAGGACCTTGTGGCCATGTGTTCTGTGTTTGTAAATGAAATAAAACAAAAGTATGTTGAACTGCCAAAAAAGAAAGAAAAAGGTCTCTTATGTTATGTCCTCTCTAGCTACTTATATATGCCATCTCCAACTTCTCAAAAGATTCCATAAATGGTGTCTCCGAAGAATTTTACACATCACTTGGGAAGACAGGCGAACTATTGCCAGTGTACTGGAAGAAGCAAAGATCACCCATGTCGAAACAATGATTCTTCAACATCATCTTCATTGGACTGGTCATGTTGTGCGGATGCCTGATTATCGTCGTCCAAAGCAACTACTCTATTCCAAACCTAAAAATGGAAAGCGTAATGCTGGTGGTCAACAAGAGGTTTAAAGACTCTCTCAAGGCAAATCTAAAAAAAATGTAGTATAAACACCAACAATTGGGAAACACTTGCCTGTGAGCGCTCCAGGTGGAGAGCAGCCTTTACCAAAGGTGTCATGGGCTTTGAAGACACTCGAACTCAGGATGCAAGGGAGAAACGTGCTAAGAGGAAGGCACACTTGGCACACCCTCACCGTGATTGACTTCCGCCCGGAAACCATTGTCCCCACTGTGGAAGGACATGTGGATCCAGAATTGGCCTCCACAGTCACTTATGGACTCGACATAATACATAAAAACAGGATTCCAAAGAATCCCTTGGACTTCCCTCCTCCCTTTGTGGGTCTTATTGTTCATCCTTTCCTTCTGCATCTTTTATATTAATCCAAATTTTTTATATCTCCATTATGTCCGTAGTTTATTGTTACATTACAAGTTTTATTCCAATCCCACTAATGATTTTAACTGTTTACAATGGTTTTTTAAGATAAATTATAAATTCCCCCCATTCCTTATTAAAGTCTTGGTCTTCCTGATTTATGATTCTTCCGGTCATTTTTGCCATTTTGGCATAATCCATCAACTTAATCTGCCATTCTTCTCTGGTCAGGACTTTGTCTTCTTTCCATCTCTGGGCTAATAACATCCACACAGCCATTGTCGTGTACATAAATAATCTTTTCTGCTCCCTTGGAATTTCTGCACCTATAATTCTTAAAAGAAAAGCTTCAGGCATTTTGATAAAAGTTATTTTAAACTTTTTTTTTCAATTCATTATATATCATTTCCCAGAATGCTTACATGTCCACCAAATATGATAAAAGGTGCCTTCTTTTTCCTTATATCTCCAACACATATTAGATCCTGTTTTGTACAATTTTATTAATTTACTGGGAGTTAAATAACAGCGATACATCCTTTTCATATAATTTTCTTTCAGCGTACAACAGGCTGTGTATCTTTAAAGCACATGCCAAGCACGTGTCCCTCCTCAAAGAATTCTGGGCACCGTAGTTTGTTGAGGGCTGCTGGGAATTGTATCTCTGTGAGCAGTAAACTACACTACCCAGAATTCTTTGAAGGGAGGAATGTGCTTGGGATGTGCTTTACAAGTTCATTACAAGAGCTTTTGCTTTCTCGAAGAAGAATGGGGGCGGGACATGTCTGACTCTCCACCTGGTGCCCCCCCCCAGCAGAGTGAGGTGTGTGTGTGGAGAAATTGGTAGGTGGGGATCTTTTACCAGGTCACAGCAAGATTTAATGTGGGTCACAAAACATTTAAAATACAATACAATAATACAATAAATTGGGACCACAATTCATTTCTTGTACATTTATTTGGGTGACCCATGGCCAAGATGCAACATAAAAAACCCCAAATGGATAAAATCTAATTATGAAGCAATTTTAAAAATGATGGTCTTCATTTTTACCTTGCTTACCATGTAAGCTTAAGTAAACAGAGATATCAGGTCAGTAAAACTCAGAGATCAAAGGAAGAACTTCATCTATGCAGTTTTGTCAATGCAAGTCACTAGTCCTCAATGAGGTGAAGGCAACACGGTGCAGAAATTGGGAGGTAGCATCTGCCTCTGCGTCCCCTTCCTTTATTCCTCTGGAGAAGCAACGGTTCTGGGGACCAGCTTCAGCATGATGGGCTTTTTCGGTTTCATGAACCCTTTGCTGTCCAGTTCCATGGGGATCTTTGTCATGAAAAGAAGGCAAAAAGGAGTCAGTAAATGGGATAAAGCAGGGAAGAGCCAGCAGAACACACACATCATGCTACATAAGAACCTAAGAAGATCCTGCTGGATCAGGCCACTGGCCAATCTAGTGCATTTTCCTGTTCTCACAGTTGCTGAAGAAGAGGAAGAGGGAGAGGGAGAAGAAGAAGAAGAAGAAGAAGAAGAAGAAGAAGAAGAAGAAGAAGAAGAAGAAGAAGAGGAGGAGGAGGAGGAGGAGGAGGAGGAGGAGGAGGAGGAGGAGGAAGTTATTTCAAGGCTGGATTACTGCAATGTGCTCTACGTGGGGCCTCCCTTCCCTTGATTCAGAAGCTGCCGTGAGTGCAGAATGTCACAGCGTGATGGAGACCTTGTCAGCACATCACACCTGTGCTCAGAGGCAGGTGTGATTCCTCTGGCCCAGGAATGAGGTGTGGAAGGGGAAATAAAATGAATACAGCCATCTGGTTTTAGCAAGCAATTCAGTGCTAATAGAGCAGCTGGCCTTGCGTTAAGGCGAAATGGACAAAATGCTGTGGCTTACTGGAGTCTCTTTGCAGGGACGGAAGGAAAATCGTTGCAGCAAGACCACCACCGCCACTTTCAAGACCAGGAGGGCGAAGCGCATCCCTATGCAGTTCCTGGGACCCGCACCAAAGGGCAGGAAGACGTACGGGTCAATGGCTTCCCTGTTCTCTTTACTGAACCTGTTTCCAGATCGGAAAAGAGAGAGATGTGAGGTGAGGAAGGATACTGGAAGCAACACGCACCTAATGTTCCTCCACTGCTGGGTGAGCCAAGTGACCCCATCTGGGGCCTGAGAATCAAATTATGGAGGGGATATGATTGGCCAAGCTATCGGTCTCAGGCAGCCCATCATCCCTGAGCAGCGGCTGGCAGAGTTGGGAGTCCCACAACTTCAAGGGAGTGCCAGGTTGGGCAAGACCGACCCAAGGGCAGCTCCAACAGGCATGTTCTTCAAAGCAGTTGCTGCAGCTGTGAGTTTGCTGGTTGAAAACCACTGAAAATGATTACTCACCGAAAAGGATATTTACTATCTCACCTTTCCTCCCCAAAGCTTAATGTGGCCTCCTTCCTTGTAACGTACCTTTCGGGTCTGAACTCCTCCGGTTCCGGCCAATGTTCCGGGTCACGATGCAAGACAAAGGCAGGGATCATGATCGCTGTTCCTTTGGGGATCGTCACTCCGTTGATCTCCACAGTGTTCTTGCAAACCCTTTCAATCCGCCCTCCGGGAGGATAAAGCCTAAGCGTTTCGTTCACCACCATGTCCAGATACTCCAACTGAAGGACGGCTTCATAGGTGGGAGTGGCCTGCAAAAGCGGGAAATAAAGCATTAGGAACCTAAGGAGAGCCTGATGGATCAGGCCAATGGCCCAACGAGTCCAGCATCCAGGTGGGTGGGGTATAAATAGATGATGATGATGATGTTGATGATGTTGATGTTGATGTTGATGATGATGATTCTCACAGTGGCTGACCAGATGCCCATGGGAAAGCAACAAGCAGAACAATGAGCACAAGAGTCTTCTTCCTTCCCATGGTTCCCTGCAACTGGTCTTCAGAAGCGTTCCTGCCTCTGACTGCGGAGGCAGTGGCGAGTCACCATGGCTCGGAGCCATTGGTAGCTGTCAGGGACGTGACTGAATTGAATGCATGGGAAGCGTCAAGCTCTGGAGATGAAGGATTGCCAGTACAGAGAGGGCCAGAGTCTGACCCTGGAGACGAAATAATGCAGGAGGGGGTTAGCTTGCCCCTCCCTTCACCAAGAGTTCCCAGACACAGACAGTTTGCAGGCAGGGGGAGGGGAAGAGATAGACAGCATTGAGGGGGTTGCTATGCAACCAGCAGAGAAACAGTGTTCAGAGGGCTCTTCTTTTGAGAGAGGTGTGTGTGTGATTTCCACCCACCTTCTCCCCAAACCACAAGAGCTGAAAGGGTTAAAATACAACAGAAGTACAAAAGAGGATGGACTGGACTTTGGCGCCTTTCGTGCTGTGACAGGGGCAGAGCCTCAGAGTCACCAACTCGTTGCTAAGAGCGGCAGGCTTGGAACAGTGCTCTGGATGTAATTTGTAAATAAACATGCCATAAAACTGCCTGAGACTCATTAGTTCTTATCAGGGCTTGCTTGCCTGCCTGAGATCATTGCAGTAGCCTTCTCCTCCCCCATGAATTAGAAAAACTACAGGATGCGGCATAATGGATCACTCCCCACCAGTGCCACCCCCCCACTCCCCACCAGTGCCACCCATGGACTGACTGGCCTGACTGAAAGGGAGGGAGGGGAAGCAGTTGCTGCCCAGCCATTTTCCATGAATTCCATCCCTCCAAATTTCTGGCCCTGATGAAAAATAAAATCCATGTTTGATAACAAACAAATATAACCCCCCCCCCCAATTTATACTATTTGGTTTGCACACAAATACTTTGCTTTGTTTTTTTCTGGTCGAGAACTCTCATACCCCTAATTTTACGGCCTTCTTAGATGAGTCTGCTGGGAAAGGTAGGATTATTTAGCAAACATACATTTATTTAGGATAGGATTCAGGTAAATTAAGCCCCAGCCTTCAATTCCGCAGTTCCTATTTGCCCCCTCCATAAATTCCATCAGATTTTATTGCTTTGTTTTCTTTGATTTGCTTTCCCAGTTCACCTGTGATCTCTTTATACCAAGCAGCAGAATGCGTTTCCGCCCTCTTGAACCTGTCCACATTTGTCCAGAGTGGCAGCCATGCATGCCCAACACGAATCGTGGTGGCAGTCCCAGTACCTCCATTCTTGTCAATTAACACTACCGCAATCCTGCTCAATTACTGGGAATTAGGATGAAAACTCCCAGTAAAATCTATCAGATGGCTTCAACATTTTTGTTTCCCCCACATTCCACTTCTGGCATGTCAACCTTCTAGACCAGAGGTGAGGAGCCCAAGGCCTTCCAAATGTTGTTGGACTACAACTCCCATGATCCATCACCACAGGCCATGGTGGCTGGGGTGATGCGATCTGGAGTCCGCCAGCTTTCCCACCCGCCATCATGCTTTTGAGGCCATCCCACGAGCCACCAGGAGACAGGTTTCTCCATGTTTGCCTATGTCCCTCCAAGCCAAAGCATCATACAGACCTGATGAGCATCATCCTTGGAGACCATAACAGATGCTCTTACCTGATTGGGAAGAGCCTCATCGATCTCCTCCTGCAGCTTCTGCTGCACATCTGGGTGGGTGGCCAGGCAGTAGGACAGGAAGCTGAGAGTGGTGCTGGTGGTCTCGTAACCAGCAAAAATAAATATAATGGCCTGGGCCATAATCTCTTTGTCAGTCAGAGCTGCAGAAGAAAGCAAACAAGGAGGGAAAACACAACTTCATATCAACACTACAAACAAGCTGTCAGTCAAAATCAGGGTGGGATCAACAGTCTTACTATTCATGATGTGGTTGTTGTTGTTCAGTCGTGTCCGACTCTTCGTGACCCCATGGACCAGAGCACGCCAGGCACGCCTATCCTTCACTGCCTCTCGCAGTTTGGCCAAACTCATGTTAGTCCATTTCAAAATACATCTACTCCTACTTCTCCAGTCCTAAAGGCACAATATGCACCCATCGTCCATCCCCCATGTCTTATAACTATCCCTCCTAGTTGTTGTTTAGGTAACTAGTTAAAGTACAAAGCACTGTATTCTCAGCTCCAAAGCAGTATTCCTAAATCTAGTTGCATATCAGGTCTCTAGGGTCAGGTCTCTTAGGTGTCGTCTTTGGCAGCTTCCCAAAGCCCAGCACAATTCAGTCTGCACAACTTTTTTTTAGCATCCCTGGAGACAAATCAAAGACAAACCAGGTTCTCTTGTGCTCAGGTTTGCTCTGTTAGTATGCGTGCAATGGCACTTGCCTAAATGGCCCTTCTGAAACCTAGCAATCCCTGCTACCAGGAAATACCCAATGAATGGTTTTAAAGTGAACATTTAAGTTTTCACCTTGAACGAACTTCAGCAGAGCTAGCTCACTCGCCTTTTCTAGGCGTTGGCCAGAAATGTCAAGGATCTCTGTAAAGGTGGAATCCCAAAACACGGAGTACAGTCCTGATATGTCAGAGCAAAGAAAACACCCCCAAGCCGTAACAACAAAACACAGCCACACTTCAGAGGTGCCACCTGTCTATTTACCTTTATAGGAACTTGCTTCATTGGAGACGTTGCCTGAGATCTGGGAGTCTACCATGAGCTGCAGGAAGTCAACTCTGTCCTGCAAGGGAACAGAGACAGAGACAGAGGGTTAGCAGGAAAGAACGGAGTGTCAATCACACACCTGACCTTCCACATGTGATGTTCAGGAAGGGGCCACACTGACCGTGTGCTGGTTCTTTTGACGGTCCTTCTTGATTTTTTTGACAGCATCAGTAAAGAAGTTTAAGAAGGCAGTAGATGACAGGGTGACGTTTAGTTTATTCAGAACTGGTGTTAGGAACGGGAAGACGACTGGAAGAGAGAAAAACAGAACAACGTTTTTGGAGGATGCAATGATGCAGCTGTCCAATAAGAACACGCAGTCAATTAATCTTGCCAAGCTCTTCTTGAGAGACAGGAAAGCTAGGAACACAATGGATAAAAGTTGCCTCTCTCTTTGCTTCTTCAAGGGATATAACTCCTTTCCCCGGAGATCTTTAGGTAGAAGCTGAAACCAGGACAGTTCAGGTAGAGAGCCTGAGACCTGGCAACCACATGGCAAAGTTATCTGTGCAAATACCCTTTCCATGTGGTTTCAGCCCTGCAAACCTAAACTCTTTACAGCATGCATCATAGATCCAGGAAGATACAGGCATATTACCGGTAGTTTGTATTGCACCCTACAGTTTAAAGACAGTTTAAAATGCTCTGCATTTACTGCTGCAACAAGAAATCCTAGCCCTGCATCTCGAAGTAGACTTCTGGCTTTTGTCTGACTTCTGCATCACTGGAATTTAGCCTACTGTACAAAGCCATGCCATGACCATTGCTTGGTTCCTTGTTCCCACTAAATGCAAGAGATCCCCTGGAAGCCTGACCCTGAAGGAATGTGGTGCACCAGCTGAAAAAGGTCCTCTCCCCACCTCTCTGCCTGCCCACTTTAGCAGACAGGTGTCTCTTACTTATCAGAATAAATAATGGACTCAGAAAGCTGAACTTGAGGAACTTCTTGATGTTCTTGACGAAAGGATCGTTGGGGTTGTTAATGGAATCAATGTCAACGCTGAACGAGGTGCTGGTCACTACGTCCATGCTGTAGGCGCCAAAGATACTGTGGGAAAGGGAAGAGGTGAAGAAACACACATGAAATGTGATGGCTGTTGTTCTCCCAGAGAAGACCATCAGCCGAAAGAAGCACATGATGAATCTTGGAAGGATCGTACATCATTAACTTTCTTCATTATGCTGTTTATGTTGTAATAGGTTTATTAAATGCAATTATGACTTCCCATGGATTTCTTTTCATAGTAAAATGTGTCATTTAACACATATTTAACAACCACATACTTTATATTTCAAAACATAGACTTAAAAAAAATAAAAAAGGAACAATGCTCCATTGCAATATCATCCTACTCATTCCTTCCTGGGACTAAAAACAGCAGAAGCTGAACTGGAGGCTAACTTTTTGTTTGCATTATTTCCCCACGATGTGTCTATATATTCTAAGAATATACATAACCTTTTGTTTGCATTATTTTCTCTAGGTGTTTTCCTATAGAAATTTCATTTGTTTTTTTACATGGGAGACATTTTCAATCATGTATTCCATAGACTCATAGAATTGAAGAGTTGGAAGGGATCCTGAGATCTTATAGCCTGACCCCTGCAGTGCAGGAATACACAGCTTTTCCATACGGGGATCAAACTCCTGCTGAACTCTGCAGTGAGACACTCCAGAAAACACTCAACCTCGTAATTTTGCAAAATGTGTCAATACTCAGAATTCCTCCTGGAAGTTTCCTGGAATTCGTTTCTGTTCTAAAATGGGCTACTTTCCCTCCACCAGCCCCCCAAGAAATAACTCACTCTTTCATGTCCATGGGTTCATCGTTGTCTGATTTCTTTTGGACGTTCTTTGCCAGCATTTCTCCGTATCGGTTGATGATGGGGAGCATCTGGAAATGCAGAGCAAAACCTGAATGGCGGCAGAGACCCCATTACAATGGAGCCATAGAACAAGCAGAAGTTTGGAATGGCCATTTACAGCCTGCTTCACAATGTCAAGGGACTGTCCCTGGAGAAAACACTCACAAGGAGCAGGAGAGGTTTTCTTCTGGGGTTGCATTTTCAAGCTCACCCAAGTTGGGTTCATTTTGTTCGATTCAGTCAAAAGTTCAACTCACACCACTCAATCCTTGGGTGTGCCCTCACATATTTCAACCCACATAAGAGACACTTCCGTGCCCCCCAAAATCCCTCGAAGGGGGTGGCCTAATCACAATCCTGAGCCCCCTTCAGGCTTGAGCTCCAGCAATCCTGGATTTGAAGCTCTCTGGCTGCCATGGCATGATCAGCAACTCCTGGTTCTGCTCACTGTCAGGAAGTGTCCTACTCACGAGTAGAACTTTGGCAGAGACACATGCCCGACTGGCATGTTCCCTCCCTCCTGGGTGATTGTTCGGGAGCTTCTCAGGCATTCTTCAGCCCGAACATCACAGCGACTGATGCCAGAAGCCATCAGCACACTTACAGATACGCAGCATTTGCTCAGCTTGCGTAGCAGACCTCTGCAACACAGCATTGTGGCTAATCTACTTTGTTTACATATAAACACACATGGAGCACTGCAACATGGCTCCCTCTCTCTCTAGCATCAGACAGCAAAGAGAAAGAACAAAGGACAATAGTCCCACTTCACAGAACACAGTAATACAAACATCCTGTCTTCGTCACTTCCCATTCTGTGGAATCAAAACACATACCCAGTCATGTGATAGACAACAAACCCATGACTGCACATGGGGAATGAATGGGTCGGTCTCAGGACTTACTTCCTTCAGCCTCCCACTGGTGAAAGTGGGCGAGAGGACAGTGCGAATCCGCTTCCATTGCTCATCTGGGACTGTGATTATTGAGGTGTCCAGGTCTCCGTTCAAGCCAAAGTCCTAAGCAGTCCAAGAAATCAATACTGGGAGTGAGTTGCAGCTGTCACCACCAAACACTCTTATTTTTGTACAAACCCAGAGATTGACTAGAAAGTTGCAGAAGGATGGTCCCTTTAAATTCCCCCCACTCCTCACAAAACAGTCACAGTGCGGGAAAGAGTTTTCTTCAGAAAAAGCCCCATTGAGAATTCCTCAGTCACAGGAGTGGTTTTGTTTTCTAGCTGCTCGTTGCTCACATCTCTATACCTTGGCAAATGTCTGGCCTGGGGTGGCAAAATACACCACCGTGAAGGGAGAGTGTTGGGTTTGGACATAAACAGCAAACCACAGTTAAAGCAAGCCACAGTTTGTAACCCAACATCAAACCATGGCTTCACATCAGGGTTTGCCAAACCATGGTAAATCTGCTCTGCTGAGTATTGATGCATGAGTAAGACACAGCTTGGCTGAGCAAAGCACAGCGTCACATCCTGTGAGATCCAGGCTGTTGTCTAAGTTTAAAAAAGAATCCAAAATCCATCACCATCTCTCTTGACAGAGATAGTTCCCCAGCAGATACCTACCCGGCGGTTGGTGAAATGGGTGTAGAATTCTTTCACCAGGATGGTTTTGATCATGATGGGATCCAGAATAGCCAACATGGGCTGCCGGCCGTCAAAAATTCTAATTGCCCGGAAAGAAGAAGATGAATCTTTGTAATTCTTTGCTTGGATGCAACAATTGGTTTGTGGCAAGAAGCTAGGAACAACTAACCCTGGAGCTGGTTCCTAAACACCATCTAGGCTGACACCGTTAGATACAGGAAATCTACAGCATTCACAGCAGGTGGCTGTGCTACTGGGAGAGTCCACCACCCTAACAGGTAATCAGGATACTTTTTGGGTGTCAGATTGGGACTCTCTACCTAACCTCCAGTTGCAATGGTGGAAAACCTGTGGCTCTCCAGGTGGACTCCAGCTCCCATCAGCCATAGTCAGTATGGCTGATGGCCATGGATGATGGGACGTAGTCCAAACAGCCCCTGGAGATCCACACTTCCTCCACCCCTGCCTTATAGCCAACAGCCTACACTTGGAAGGATTACCTGTTAAAACCTCAGAAGCCAAGAGCCAGAGGAATAAAGTGACCAGCACTTGGTGATAAATGCTACTAGGATGATGAGCAAAACGCAGACAACAAATTATACCAGAAAACATTTGCAGAACAAATCATGCTCAGTGTATCATGCACACCTTCTCAATCTGTATCATTTGTACAGTATGCAAAATGTGGGTTGCCTGAGCACAGGATTGTATTCTTATTCTATAGCAGCATGGAACACCTTCCACTCGGGCCACAATCTACAGGCAGCAACAGGCACACCTGCCCTCTCCAGTGATCAACCTCCCCATACGCCCGATTTCGTTTTGCAGTACACTCACCCCCAGATTTTGCCATACTTCTGAAAACACTCCTGGTCAAAATCCAGAACCCCCTGCAGAGATAAAAAGAGTTGTCAGAGAAACAGGCATCTCCAGTCGTTGTAGCTGTGCTGTCTTAGGGGCAAGGCTGACTTAGGGGCTGTTAAAAACTTTGCTTTGTCTTAGAAGCAGCCCAAACACACCACAGGAATGTGATTCATCCTCCTCGTCTGTTCACACCACAACATGACTGCTAGAATAAACTTAGGAAATAGCTTGTTTGAAAACACCCATATCATCTCCTACTTAGCCTTGAGTCCTCCCTAGATACTCCCTTAAGGTTTGTTGGAAGGACAAGGTGAAATAAAACTTGAAGGAAGGGTGGGACATACATGTGGCAGAGAAGGAAGCCTGTATGTTGTGGTTGTTTATTATTTACCCTAAGATCCCAGGCTATCTGGAATATCGTATCTCCCTGTGCAAATCTGCCTGGGTGCTTAGATCCTCAAGTGAGCACCTTCTCATGGTCTCATCATGGTTGGTGGTGACACAAGAGAGAACCTTTTCTGTGGTTGCTCCCAGATTGTGGGTTTTCCTCCCAGGAGAGGTAAGACTGGCTTTATATTTTCTACCTTTTTGCCAGCAGCCTAAGACCTTTGGATTCAGAGAAACACCTTTGGAAACTAAGGTGCCAAGGATGAGGACCGCTGGGCTACTGTCAGGAAAAACTGGATTGGGGTTGCTGGTTCTAAGGGCTTGTCCACACTGTCTCTTGTCTCATGCTTCCTAGGCAGGAGTCTGGGAATTTTTCCATTTGCCCTGCTACTTTCTCCAGAAAAACCCACTCTTTGGTGCTGAAGCGGGGCAAATGTCAATCCCAAAAAGTGGTTGACTTTTGCTCTTGTTTGGTGGTAAAGAGGCAGTCAAGCAGAAGTCTGGATGAGTCCTTCATGTGTTTTGATTTGTCTCCAAAATGACCAGTACAGGACATAGGGAGTCACATACAAGACAAGTAAGTTACAGACTCCCTGCCCCACCCAAAGCCACCTACTCCCCCCCCCCAATCCTTTGATTACCTCCCAGGGCAACTGTCACAAGACTGGCTGCAGAATACTCACTTTCCGGTATTCGAGAAAGGTCCCGATGAAGGGCAGAGGCCTTGGACCAGGAATTCCCAGCTTCTTAAAGAAATTGTATGGCCAAATCCCATAGCTGGAAGGACAACCAGAGAGAGAAGTCAATGAGAAAAGTGGTTTGAAAAGCAAGATATTCCAGCCCCCCTGGCCTTGCAGTTATCAGCTCACCCAGAAGCCACAGGCAACCAGGAATTCCCTGTGGGTGAGCAAGCGAGCGGCCTGGCCAAGGATGGATGGGTGGCTGTCTCTATCTTCTTGCAGCCCACCTGGCTTCCATGCTAGCCAGTGAAGAACAAAACTGCAAGCAGGATTTGAGCACAAGAGCCCTCAGATTTCAGAGGCACCCTGTGTGACATCAAATTTGGGTGCCCTCTGCCTCTTGCCTTCCATTCTAAATAATCGTTGCAGCATCCGCAAGGCTGGACGCCCAGTGTGACTGAACTAGACACTCTCCTCTAAATCCACCTTGGCTCCAGGGAGGCCTGGGAGAGAGCCCTACCTAAAATCCTGCAGAACTGCTGCCAGTCAGGGCAGACACTATTGAGCTAGGTGGACCAGTAGATCTGACTCAGTATAAAGTACTTTCCTATGTTCCTATGAGCCTGGCAAAGAGGAGACAGAGTGAGACTTCAGCCCCCTAACTAGACTGCATTGTCAGTTTTGGAAACTCAGATATATAAGCTAATTGCCAAATAGCACCTTAAAACCTAGGTTACAGGTGCCACAACGGAATGTCTAGGCACCATTTATTATTTATTTATTTATTTATTATTATTATTATTATTATTATTATTATTATTATTATATTTCAGTTCCATATATCTATAAGCTCACTGGGTGACCTTGGGCCTGTCATAGCATTTTGACCTACCTCACAGGGCTGTTGTAGGGATTAACTGAGGTCAACCATGTCCTCCTTGGAGAATAAGGTAGAATAGCAATGCAACAAATGAGCTCTTCTGCTGACCTGCTTAAGAAAGCTGGAGGGGCCAGCCAGGGGGAGATGTCAGTGGCCAACCTGGCGTCCAGAAATCTCCATGTGGTTTCAAATTGGACCCACACCAATCAGAAAATGCACCTGGGGCCAGGGGCATTTCAAACACTGTAGATTGATTGATTGATTTAGCTAGCTAGCTAGCTAGCTAGCCTGCCTAAGAAGCTGGTTGCTTGCTGGTGGGCTGTGGGGGTGGCGCCAGGTCAGGGCTTTGGGGTGGGTGTCCGGGGCCCCACCTTTGCAGAGGCCACGACTCTCACTTTTGACCCTTGCACCTTGGATCTGCAGCAGGCGTTGCCTCCATCAGGCACAGCCTGGGACGGAGATTAGATTAGAGCCAACACGAAGGACCTCTGGAGGCTACAGATCCAGCAGAAAATCATCAGGTGGCACTCTTCCTGCCACAGAACTACAGGGCCGGGGGAAGCTGCTCCTACAGAATAGCTGCCTGCCTCGTCCAGGTGGGATCCCTTTGTTGCTGTAAATATGTGGAGGAGGAAGAGAGTTCCCTCTGCTCTATGCAGCGACCCTGGAAAAGGACCAGAGTTGCTCACCTCCTCTCTCGTGTTTATAGCCCCTTCCTTCCCAGTGAACAGCAACTTGGCAAAACGGCACCTTTGAAACGCAGGAAGTTGCCACAGACCAAAGTCAGAGCACACAGTCTAGAAGTGTCTGCACTGACTGGCAGCATTCCAGGCAGGGGTATTTCCCAGCCCCGTCTGGAGAGACCACTGGGGACTGAGCCTTGGTGCCTTCTGCCTGCAAAGCAGGTGCCCTTACTCCTGAACTACTTTCTCTCCAAAAGCCAAGTTCCCAGTCCTCAGGATCTGAACAAAGGGCTGGTTTCGACTTCTACCGAGTCAGGCCATTGCTCTGTCCAGCTCAGCGCTGCCTCCGCTGACCGGCCCTAGGAGCTCTCCAGGGTTTCAGGAAGGGCTTAAACCCGGAGCCCTTCTGCAGGCAAGGCAGCTGCTCTAAGCGCGGGCAACAGCGCTTCCCCGAACATCTCGCCAGCCCTTTCCTTCCTAGAATCCCGCAGCACCAGGTTCCACCGATCCCGCCCGCCCGTGCGCGCTCCCTGTTCTCTGAGTTGAACTCACAGCCCCAGAAGGACCAAGAAGACGAGAAGCAGCACCCAGGTTTCTGGGGAAAGGCTGGGCAGGGAGAAGAAGCCCATCCTGCGGGCAGCAGGGTCCCAGGACAAGCAGTCGCGCTCTTTCGTTCCCGAGGCCGAGGAGGAAGTGGCTTGTTTTTGCCAAGGCTCAGCCTCCGAGGCGCAGTTTTGCTTATACTTGTCCGTCACGTCACGTGAAGCCCGGGTGGTGGCTCTCCTCGTTGCGTAACACACTCTCTCCGTGTGTTTCCTGGTGGCTCCCAGCCAAAAAATTGCGCTGGGTAGTTTCGCTTTGTAGCAGCATCACATCCTGTTGCGTCCTGGGTCCACAGCAACCCCGAGCGTCAACTTGCAAAGCAGGAGGAGATGTGGGCGCAACTCCCAGGGTCTCTGCAAAGCTCGCCTCTCCTTACATACGAACATGAAAGAGCTTGTTGGCATCAGGAGTGCCAGCTCGGCCCCGCGACTGTGGGTGCCATGTAGCGTGCATGGCCCTGGCACTGAAATTGCTGGGTGCCCGGCCCCTTCATGGGGAATTTTGTGGGTGCTCAGGCACCCACGGCCCCAGGGAGTCCAGCATCTTGGCCCTCCCAGTGGCCAACCAGATGCCTGTGGGGAACCCACAAACAGGATCCGAGCACAACAGCAACCCTCTCCTCCTGTGGTTTACAGCAACTGGGATTCAGAAGCATTGCTGTCTCCAACTGTGGAGGTAGAGCCGAGTCATCCTGGCTAGTAGCCATCTATAGCCGTCTCCTCCATGAATCTGCCGTCTAGATGGGTGGCCATCACTACCTTCTGTGGGAGGGAGTTCCATAGTTTAGGCACTGCGTGAAGAGGGACTTTCTTTAGGACCTTCAACTTGGGATGTAGTTCTGGGCAGGCATTATATGAAGTCTGGTTGTTAACATAAATTATAAATTTCCCCCATTCCTTATTAAAGTCTTGGTCTTCCTGATTTCTGATTCTTCCGGTCATTTTTGCCATTTTGGCATAATCAACTTAATCTGCCATTCTTCTCTGGTCAGGACTTTGTCTTCTTTCCATCTCGGGGCTAATAACATCCACACAGCTGTCATCACATCCATAAATAATCTTTTCTGCTCCCTTGGAATTTCTGCACCTATAATTCTTAAAAGAAAAGCTTCAGGCTTTTTTAAAAAAAATAAAAGTTATTAAAAGGCGAAAGATTTATACGATCTGAGGTGAAACCAGAATTAGGAACATCCCAATTCAAAAAACTAAAGAAGAATGGTCTTATGTAGAGAATTTTCTAAACGGTGAAGGTATAAGTACAGATCTGAAGATCTGCCTAGAATAAGTAAGTAGATAGAAGCTAAGAATTAGATAAATTGTTACAAGTAACTACAGCATTAGATAAGGCAAGCAGTGGTAGATATTAAGAAAATATACATAGGAAAAGAAGTTGAGAAGAAACTAAGAAAACATGAGGGGAAACGGTAGGAGGAAATTTTATTTTATTGAGGGAGGGAGGGAGGGGGGAGGAGTTTGTTAGTTAAGGGAAAGTATATAAATAATAAAGGGGGAGGGGGGAGGAACAGGGTAATTAAATTGGGCGGTATGCAAAATGGTATATGTGGTTTGTTGTGGATTGGATGTTCTGATGTATATGTGTGTATGGCTGTAATGTGATAATGTATGGTTCTGTATGTTCGCATGTAAAAAAATAAATAAAAAAAATAAAAAAATAAAAGTTATTTTAAGCATGTTTTTAATTCATTATATGTCATTTCCCAGAATGCTTTTATTATCTTGCATGTCCACCAAATATGATGAAAGGTGCATTCTTTCTCCTTATATCTCTAACACATATTAGATCCTGTTTTGCACAATTTTATTAATTTGCTGGGAGTTAAATAACAGCGATGCATCATTTTCATATAATTTTCTTTCAGCGTACAACATGCTGTAAATTTTAAATCACATTGCCATAACTTCTTCCATGCTGTAAATTGTATGTATAATATACAATTCTGCTGCAACTTCCAGTCAAGCCACTCTGGACCTGTTGCAAAATTCCCTCAAAGGTGCAAGTTCAAGATAATGATGGGCAGAAGATGCTTCTCCATCTCCTGAAAGATGAGCAATTGTTGCACAAGAGAAGAGTTGGTCTCTCCCTTCCATTACGCGTGAAAAGGCTTCTTTTTCTTTTAATGGACAGAGGCTCTGAGGATTTGCAAACTGAAGTGAACTTTCTTAGAAGAAGAAAGCGAGGGGGACATTGCATGGCACTTTGTAAGGAGTAGCTGCCAGTTCCAGGATGCTACCGGTCTGTGTCCATTCTGGAAGGAGCAGCCCAGGCTGTAGTTTCAGTCCAACCTGTTCTGTTGGCTCCTGTTTTATGTAACTCTGTTGTTGCTGTTGCTATGCTTCTTATTGGTGTTTGTCGTCAGCTCTGCAAATAGCTCAAGCCTTACTCCCTATTTATCTGAAATCCATTCTGGTAGGGGGGGAATGGAGGTCACACCATGATAGCTGATTGGCACCATGTACAGCAGGCATCCCCAAACTCAGCCCTCCAGATGTTTTGGGACTACAGTTCCCATCATCCCTGACCACTGGTCCTGTTAGCTAGGGATGATGGGAGTTGTAGTCCCAAAACATCTGAAAGAGAGGTAGAGCTGGGTATCATCTGCATACTGATGAACACCCAGCCCAAACCCCCTGATGATCTATCCCAGCAGCTGCATGTAGATGTTGAAAAGCATGGGGGGAGAGGACAGAACCCTGAGGCACCCCACAAGTGAGAGCCCAGGGGTCTGAACACTCATCCCCCACCACCACTTTCTGAACACGGCCCAGGAGGAAGGAGCAGAACCACTGTATAACAGTGCCGCCAGCTCCCAAACCCTCTAGACGGTCCAGAAGGATGTTATGGTCGATTGTATCAAAGGGCGCTTTGAGATCCAGCAGAACTAGGAAACAGCTCTCACCTTTGTCCCTAGCCCGCCGGAGATCATTGACCAGTGCGACCAAGGCAGTTTCAGTCCCATGATGAGACCTGAATCCCGACTGGAAGGGATCCAAACCTAGTTGCATATCACAAAGGGTCAGGTCTCTTAGGTGTCGCCCTTTGGCAGCTTCCCAAAGCCCAGCACAATTCAGGCTGCACAGCTTTTTTAGCATCCCTGGAGCCAAGGCAGAGACATATCAGGTGCTCTCATGCTTAGGTTTGCTCTGTTAGCACAAAGCAATGGCAGTTGCCTAAATGCTGGGTCTAAAATATAACTCAGCTCGGCCTCTTGTCAGTGGTGCAGTTTGATAATTAGACCTTGGACTTAGTGGTCTCAAAAGGTCCCCCTTTAGATGACACGTTGCTTCAGTTGGGAAGCACAAAATGAACATTTGGTTTTCTCCCTGACAACCAGATCCACCATTCCATGTTTCACTCGTGCCTCTATGTTCCCAGTTTGTTGTTGTTGTTTTAAAAAAAATGCTTTCCCAGTTAAAACAAATTATTTTATTGCTTTTCTTTTTACAGAGTAAACAGCAAAGTTTCCATGACAAAAGAAACCCTCCCTTCTTAGTGACGATGATGCAATGCAGAATGAAACTGCTTCGTGTAGGACACCAGATCATCCAATACAGTAAAAGAAAAATAGCAGAATATCAACCTGGCCAAATGATTTTTTATGTTGAAGGAAGTGCCCTGTTTTCTGTCTTGTTCATCTCTCTGGCTTTTTGTCACTTCTTCCCTACCTCACCATTTTAGCTTATTTGCAAGCTTTCATTTAAATAAATCAACAAAATACAGCCACTGTTCGGAGGTGCCACCTGTCTATTTACCTTTATAGGAACTTGTTTCATTGGAGACGCCCGAGATCTGGGAGTCTACCAATAGCTGCAGAAAGTCGACTCTGTCCTGCAAGGGAACAGAGACAGAGACAGGGGGTTAGCAGGAAAGAACGGAGTGTCAATCACACACCTGACCTTCCACATGTGATGTTCAGGAAGGGGCCACACTGACCGTGTGCTGGTTCTTTTGATGGTCCTTCTTGATTTTTTTGACAGCATCAACACAGAAGTCTATGAAGGCAGTAGATGACATGGGGTCACGAAGAGTCGGACACGACTAAATGACTAAACAACAACAAAGAATACATATTTTCACAATAGTTACTGTAGCTGATTTCTGGTTTTAATGTTTAAAATATGGTTTCTATTGTATGCTTTTATATACAAATATTGTGACCCACTCTGATATTTTTATGAGTAGTGGTATACAAATATTTTTATGAATCAATTTTGTAAAAAATCAACTTGGGTTAGAGAGCCCTTCAAACTGAGGATGGCGACAGAAAGAGGACTGCCTTCTGCAATGGAGGACACATGGCCACCCTATGTTCTTTGTCTGTGCATTTGTGTGTGTGTGTGCGTGTGCACACACACGCACACGCGCACACACACACACACACACACACTCATGCATGCACGTTTGCAGGAGGAAGCGGTTGTCTGTAGCTTCGCCACACGACCCTTCCCAAGCTGGAATTTAAAAGCAAATTGATTTTTGGGGGGGACGGGGGGAGGGAGAGACTAAAGCTCTAGCAATTATTTTGTCATTTGAGGATAATAAGCCTGTGGAAATGCAAGATAACGGAAGAAAAAAACGAGTGTGCTCACCAATTATTTTCTTAAAATATAAAATAGGAGGAGGAATAATCAATAACGTTAAAACTACGTGGCAGTTGTTTTAGGACAATTGCTGCCGTTGGTGTCAACCTGCTTCTCGAAAACAAGACGATGTGTTTGCTGGAGCTTTTCAGCTTGCTTTTTTTTATGAAGAGCCCCCCTTTGACAACAGAATCCTGATTTTCTCTCCCCGTACTTCAGATAGTAGGGGGATATGCTAAACCAGATTGCGGGAGTATTAAATATATTTTCCACCAGGGAGGAGGGCTGCGCCACCCCCATTCTGCAGAGTTGTAGCAAGAATCCAGGGAGTCTCAGGCTCTCACCCAGGGTCTGTACTCCTTTGGGGAACTGAAGACACAGCAGAGACTATTGTTGCTTTAATAAATATGATTTATTCACCAATTTACACCTTCAGTCTGCATGGAAAGAGTCCAGATCTTACAGCATGGTCATTTCAAGAGGGGCTTGTCCCCCACAGCACCTCACTCTGCCAGCCTTCAGCCAGCCTGCCCAAGATGGATCCCAGTCTTCCTTCTTCGTCCTCCCAGAACACCTGACCAAAAAACTCCCCTTTCCTGTCACTTCAAACACACACTCCATCACCTCGGTAACATTTGTCTTCTCAGGCCAAAGGATTCCGCTGGTCTCCAATCTTCTCTTAAATGTCAAAATAATCAAAATCTTACCATTTATTAATTCATGGGGTTTACGGAGGCCCCCAAAAATCTATAATAATATGCATCTATCTGTTGACAAATACCTATTTGCAATATTAAGCCCCCATCTGGAAGTACCCAGAGCCACAAGGCTGGGCTTGATCCAATCTGGAAAGGCAGCTCTTAACTGGTTTAGATGCAGAAATAGAATCAATCAATCAAATCAGAGGCTGGTGTGTCCTTCATGATGGAAATGCCAGCTTTGCTCTCCAGAAGCCTCTCTAGGAAGCCCTGTGGGATCTTGGGAGATAAGGTAATGCTGAGCTGGATAGACCAATGATGGCGGCTAAGAGATTGAGGTTGAATCCTGACAAGATAGAAGTACCGGTACTGTTTTGGGGGGACAGGGGCCGGACAGATGTGGAGGACTCCCTGGTCCTGAATAGGGTAACTGTGCCCCTAAAGGACCAGGTGCGCAGCCTGGGGGTCATTTTGGACTCAAAGATGTCCATGGAGGCACAGGTCAATTCTGTATCCAGGGCTGTCTACCAGCTCCATCTGGTACGCAGGATGAGACCCTCCCTGTCTCACCAGAATGGTGCATGATCCAGTTATCTACCGCTTGGATTACCGCAATGCGTTCTCCATGGGGCTACCTTTGAAGGTGACTCGGAAACTACAACTAATCCAGAATGCGGCAGCTGGACTGGTGACTAGGAATGGCTGCCAGGACCATATAACACCGGTCCTAAAAGATCTTCACTGGCATTTAGATCTTCACTAAACGGCCTCGGTCCAGAATACCAGAAGGAGAGTCTCCACCCCCATCGTTCAGCCCGGACACTGAGGTCCAACTCTGAGGGCCTTCTGGTGGTTCCCTCACTGTGAGAAGTGAGGTTACAGGGAAGCAGACAGAGGGCCTTCTCAGTAGCGGCACCCGCCCTGTGGAACGCCCTCCCATCAGATGTCAAGGAAATAAAGAATTACACAACTTTTTAAAGACATCTTAAGGCAGCCCTGTATTGGGAGGTTTTTAATGCTTGATGTTTTATTCTGTTTTTAGATATGCTGGAAGCCACCCAGAGTGACTGGGGAAACCCAGTCCGATGGGTGGGGCATAAATAATAAAATTATTATTATTATTATTATTATTATTATTATTATTATTATTATTATTATTATTGATGTGATTTCATATTAAGCCTAGACCTGGAGTTGACAACATCTGCCTACTCTTCCTTTATAGAAGCTCTTCCGATACATTATTATACTTATGACTGATGAAGATAGAAAACAAACTAAATGTTGAGGCAGAATCAAGGCCAAGCATTTTCGAGTTCAAACTGTCCTTGCTTGAATTTATGATGTAATCGTGAGTCAATGGCTTGAGGCGACAAAGGAAGAGGCTAAACCCTGGAAGGGAATTTCCCTGCCTTGTTCGAGAAGAGTAATGTGCAGTTTTCCTGCTCAGTGTGGTCTTGTGACAAAGATGCTGGCTGAGGCAAGAGGAGTGAAAGTCTTGCATCTTCCTCTGGCTGTGTTACAGCATGTGCTGGGCTGGAAAACACCTCCAGAGAAAGAGGAAGCCAGCCTGGTCTCGTGGTTTCCCTAAAAGGAACGCCATCTCCATGTAATTCATAGCTGAACTATGGAACTCACTCCCACATGAGGCAGGGATGACCAATGCACCAAAAGAGGATTGGACAAGTTCATGGAGGAGAAGACTATCAACTATCTGGCGAACCAGAGCAGCGCACGGAAACGCCGTTTACCTTCCCGCCAGAGCAGTACCTATTTATCTACTTGCACTTTGACGTGCTTTCGAACTGCTAGGTTGGCAGGAGCTGGGACCGAGCAACGGGAGCTCACCCTGTGGCGGGGATTCGAACCGCTGACCTTCTGATCAGCAAGCCCTAGGCTCTGTAGTTTAGACCACAGCGCCACCCGTGTATATAGCCCATAGCAATCACGACCATATGCTCTACATGTGTAATAATGTACTGGGACTATATGAATTTTGTGCTCCTCACAGTGGCACAGGTTTTTTTGGGTGCTAACCCAATCTATTGGCTTCTGCCATGGCTTAATTTAACTTTCCAGCTAAAGTAAAGGTAAAGGGACCCCTGACCATTAGGTCCAGTCGTGTCCGACACTGGGGTTGCGGCGCTCATCTCGCTCTATAGGCCGAGAGCCAGCGTACAGCTTCCGGGTCATGTGGCCAGCATGACAAAGCCGCTTCTGGCAAACCAGAGCAGCGCACGGAAACGCCGTTTACCTTCCCGCCAGAGCGGTTCCTATTTATCTAATTGCACTTTGGTGTGCTTTTGAACTGCTAGGTAGGCAGGAGCTGGGACCGAGCAACGGGAGCTCACCCCATCCCAGGGATTCGAACCGCCGACCTTCTGATCGGCAAGCCCTAGGATCTGTTGTTTAACCCACAGCGCCACCTGTGGCTACATTCACCCCAACTCAATGGGACATTTGTCCACAACAAGGTTGTGAAAGGAGTGCCTTATCCCTGCCTTTGCTCCCCAAATTCTATTACCCTGAAATCTCCAGATTAGTATACGTGTGGAAAATAGCATTGAGAAGTATTGACCCAGAATGAACTGTGGAAACCATGCTAGGACAAGGTCGACGGCTGTTTGCTGCTATATTCATTGTTTGCTGAGTAGAGCAGCGACTCATGTGCAGGAACTGCGATGGACAAGGAACGGTTGATTTAGTGCCAAGTACATTGTTGAGATGCAAGGGGGGGGGGACAATGAGGCCATTGTATCAATAATGTAAGAAGTATGAACAGAAATAAAAGATATTAAAGGATATTAATATTATTTAAGATAAGTTCAATGCACAAACATATTCTTGTTGATTTGCACTCATTTCCTAATGTTTACTAATTATTAGTTTGTTTGAACATGGTTATGGGAGAGATATGGAGGCCTTTGCCAATTTCAAAAGCATGCTCCCTCACAGATCAGAGACAGAGATAATGAGGAATCTGTCTAATTAGTTTAAAGATTAACTTTTGTGAAATCTGCCTCTGTTTACTGTGCTTGTATGGTATGTGCGGGTTATGTTCCGGGCCTCCGCACAAGTCAGTGAAATGCACATAAATGGGAAGCACCCTGGAGAGTCCTCGTGGCTCACGAGGAGACCCACCCCAGAACCCAAAGAAGACATCCTCTTCAGGCTCCAGGGAGGGTCTCCTCACGAGCCAGGAAGACTCTCCAGGGTGCTCTCCACTTCTATGTTTCACCTCTGGGTCCCTGGCAAGGTGAAAAAAGGTAATGGACCCCTGGACAGTTAAGTCCAGTCAAAGGCGATTGTGGGGTTGCGGCACTCATATCGCTTTCAGGCTGAGGGAGCCGGTGTTTGTCCACAGACAGCTTTCCGGCTCATGTGGCCAGCAGGACTAAACTGCTTCTGGCGCAATGGAGGACCGTGATGAGTGCCAGAGAGCATGGAAATGCCATTTACCTTCCCGCCACAGCTGTACCTATTTATCTACTTGTGCTGGCGTGCTTTCAAACTGCTAGGTTAGCAGGAACTGGGACAGAGCAACAGGAGCTCACCCTGTCGCAGGGATTCGAACTGCCGACCTTCTGATCAGCAAGCCCAAGAGGCTCACTGCTTTAGACCACAGTGCCACCTGTGTCCCTTGGGTCCCTGGCGCCGCATCAGTGCATGGCTGTGTGCAGATAGATCACATGTACTGTAAATGGGGAGTCACCTGCATTGGCCTGGCCAACTTGTACAGTTTCTCTGACCGGTATGTGAAGTTGTCATGTCATAGCTGAAGTGGAATGGGCAACATGAAAGTTATTATGTAATGAGTTAAAGGTAAAGGTACCCCTGACCATTAGGTCCAATCGCGAATGACTCTGGGGTTGCGGCACTCATCTCGCTTTGATGGCCATGGGAGCCGCTGTTTGTCTGCAGACAGCTTCCGGGTCATGTGGCCAGCATGACTAAGCCGCTTCTGGCGAACCAGAGCAGCGCACGGAAACTCCGTTTACCTTCCTGCCGGAGCGGTACCTATTTATCTACTTGCACTTTGACGTGCTTTCAAACTGCTAGGTAGGCAGGAGCTGGGACCGAGCAACGGGAGCTCACCCCATCATGGGGATTCGAACCGCTGACCTTCTCATCGGCAAGCCATAGGCTCTGGTTTAGACCACAGTGCCACCCACGTCCATGTAATGAGTAGGATGTACAAAAAGCTGTGCAAAACCTGTGATCAGTGCAGCGCCCATTACTTTAGAGGACTGTCCTTTACTGCATTGAAGTCCATAAAGAATGTTATCGTCTTGTTTGGATATTGGTTGTGTTTTTAGTTCCCTACCTGGGCAAACCCAGGGAATGATTTTGGCCAACCCCGTGACACTTTGATTGTGGGCCTGCTGCTGGACCTGACAGTGGTGCCTGCTTCCCAGATCATCGCAGGCTTCTGCTGTGGGGTGTGTGTGTGTGCGGGAACCATGGGTGCCAGCTCCCTGGGGTCCTGGGTGCCCAAGCACACATAAAATTCCCCATGAGGGAGCCGGGCACACACAAATTTTGGCGCCAGGGCTAGGCACGCTGCATGGCACCCACAGCCCTGGGCACCCATGGTTGTGGGGCCAAGCTGGACCCTCCTGGCGGAAATTGGCTGGTGTGATGGGTGGGGTCCACACTGCTCCCCCTTGGCTCCCTCCACTTCATTGCAGCTCTCCCATTTGCCTCCCCTGCTCTGCTTCCTCCAATTCACCGTCCCCACTTCCTAAATCACTGCTTTCTATTCCTCCATGGGAATGAATGGCAGCCATTGACAGGTGCAGGAGGCAAGGAGGGTACCCGTCTCACCCACCACGAGTGTGGCACCCCAATATGTTACTGGCCACTCCCCAGCACGACAAGAGCTGGCTTCTTTTGTCCTGCGGGAGGTGTGCACGACACAGCCTGCCTTTCAGAAAAAGCTTTGTGCCTTTGGGAGTTTCTTTCTTCGCTTAACAAAAAGGAGCATTGATTTATTTCCTCTCCCTCCGCTCATCTCGCCCACAGACTTGCGGACAACCTGCTTCTCTGCCATTTATACATCGCTAAAGCTCTGCCACAGCTGACCTTGCCTGGCGCAGCCTTCCCATCGATTTCAACGCAGGGATGCTGATCTATACCAGCAGTCAGGGAGCGGACCTGCTTCTCTCTGGGCACAACTGATTTGCTTTGGAGGTGGAGGTGTGTGTGTGTGTGTGTGTGTGTGTGTGTGTCTTCTGAGCTCAGGCTTCAATTGCTGGCTCTCTGGTTTCAGCAGGGGGATTTTGGCATTGCATCGAATCTACTCTTATCATGTAATGCAGGGGTGGCCAACTCCCAAGAGACTGTGATCTACTCACAGAGTTAAAAACTGGCACTGATCTACCCCCTTTTTGGAGCCTTTTTTAGGGAAGAGGAAGGCCCATTTTTTAGGGGTTTAGGTCAAAATTGTTGAACGTTTTTTAGGGAGGGGGAAAGCCACTTTTTTAGGGGTGCAGGGCAAAAATGATGAGCTTTTTTAGGGGAGCCAAACTTGTTGAGCTTCTTTGGGGGGAGCCAGTGGACTACCAGTGATCTACCACAGATGTCCAATGATCTACTGGTAGGTCACGATCTACCTGTTGGACATGCCTGATATAATGGATGTAGGAACTGTTAGGGAGGGGATCTTGGAGGCAGCACAGTGAGGAGTGCCAACTGGCAACTCCCCTTTGAAAAGATTTCCATTAAGAGGATAGGAAAGACCCTCCTCTTGCCCCTTTTCCTTTCAGATGACATGTTCACGATGGCTTCGTGTCTGCAGGTCCAGAGGAAGTCTGAGGAGGAGGAGGCAGAAGCTGTAATCAGGATGCAACCTAAGAGGTATCAGTCTAAACTTTAAAGGCTAGCAAGGTTAAAGGTACAGGGATAGTCTAGGAACCTGGCAATCCCTTGCTGTTTAAATCCCATGGAAACCCCTTTCTGCAAGTTGTGTTGCACGCAACTTTCCAACAACACGCTCGCTTTATGACTAAATGTCCTGAAAAGGGCTAAGAGGTGTATTTGAAGAGGAGTGAAATAGCCTGGGATTCTTCCCTGTTACTTCTTTATTTTTTGTTCATTCAAGAATGCTGTTAGCAAGACTTTCTCAGACAGATGGACGGACGGACGGACAGAAGGAAGGAAGGAAATACAAACACCCAAAGACACATACAATTTCCAGGAAAAAAGTTTCCATTTTTATTAGAAGCAAAATCTGGGAGTTGAGCTGGGGAAGAGGGGAAGGATGGTTTTCATATAAAACAGCTGAAGCAAAATTTAACAATAGGTGGTAGTATAAAAACAGGCTGAATTCTCAGGAACTTCTCCATCCTTCCCCAGCCCAAAGCTAAAGCAAGGATTTCTTGACTGATATTGTTAAGGAAAGATTAATTTTTTAAAATGGCAAGCTGTATCGGTTTTGTTCTCTAAGCTGACAGCAGGCAGACATGTTGAAAGTTTAAACTGAGTGTTGAACAATACTGTTTTCTCATTTTTATTTCTTTTTTCTTTGCTACCTGAAAGTTAGTGCTGCAAGTGGAAAGCTGTTCTCTTGAGAGTTTTATTGGCGTTACAATATTACTCCTCTCTTAACCCATTTAACACTGTCATCCTATCTTGGGCCAGATGATTTAACTCACGCATGACTGCATTTATAAATCCAGAGCAGAGGGAGAAAGGTGTGTATCCATAATGTTAGTCGTTAAAATTGCTGTCTATGCTTAGAGTCAGAACTGCTTGCCCAAAGCAGTTATCTGTAAACAAACAATAAACTTCCATAAAAATGGAAAAAGTAGTTTCTTTCCCAAATAGGCTTTATCTTATTTTCCTTATTCTACTTGTTAATTCAGGGCAATTCTGTTACAATTGATTTTGACAGCTCGATGACTAAGCTCTTTAGCGACGAAACGTCTGATTACCGGAACGACGTCCGAGCACTGAGCCACTGGTATATCAAAAGTGGGCTCTTTATTACTGCGTTTGCAATTGTTCAAGAAAAAAATCTATTTTGGAGAGAGAAGAAATGAGCACTGAACCACTGATATATTACAAGTGAGCTCTTTATTTACTACATTTGCTATTGTTTAAGATAAAACCTATTTGGGAAAGAACTACTTTTGCCATTTTTATGGATGTTTATTGTTTGTTTACAGATAGTTGCCTTGGTGATATTATCCTGTGTTGATTGCAGTAGTCATTGTATCACCACCCTGTTCATTGTTTTGTTGTCCATAAGCAGCAAGAACCTTGCCCTCAACAACTATGTTCCAAAACAGGAGATTAATAGCTGGCCAGATAACAGGAGAAAAACATATTGGAATGTAATTATAAGGAGTTATAAGAGATAACTCCTTCTAAGAATATGTAAGAAGAGCCTCAGGGCAGAAGAGCCTCAGGGTACCGTGGTCAGACCATGCTTGTGGCAATTGCCTTGTGGCTGACCATTCAGTGCTGTCTTAATGATTCATAAATCTCTGTTGAGCCTACCTGTTGTTAGGATGCCAACAAGTTGGCGCGCTGAAGAGCAGCAGTCAGAGTCTGATAAACCTGAGGTCAAACAGTCCGGGTCAGAAGCCAGCCGAAGTCAGGCAGTCGCAGAGGGGTCAGGAGTAGCCGAAGTCGGTTCAAGCCAGAGGTCAGGAAGCCGAGGTCAGGATTAAGCCAGGAGTCACAAAGCCGAAGTCACAAAGCCAAGATCAGGAGGAAGCCAGGAGTCAGGAAGCCGAAGACACGAACACAGGAACCAGGAACAGGACGAGCAAGAACAGCCACGTGCTCCAGCACAGCAGTTGCAGGTGCTGGTGAATGGAGTAGCCGGCTCAATGACCATGCCTCTTATGAGCTGCAGCTGCCTCCAATTGTTCCCTCCGTCTCTCAGCTCTATGTTCTACAGCTGAGAAGGGAGGAGGGGAGGGGGCCAGCCGGTTCCTCTCCTCGCAAGGACCTGATTCTGGCTCGACTTCTTCCTCCTCCTGTCCAGGTGTTTCCACTTCCCTATCTGATTCTTCCTCTTCTGAGGAGTGCCGCCACCAGTCTTCTCCACGTATGAATTCCTCCATTTCTCCAGATTCTTCCGTGGGTGCAGCCTTGCCAGGGGGGGCTTGCCACCACTCTTCGTCCAGCTCAACCCTGACACCTGTTTGTGTACCTGGCTCCTCTTTCCTTAGAGGCTTTTTGGCAGTAGCCTACATTCCAAGGAAGGAACCCTAGGAATTTTCCTAACAGTGGTACTATTACTTCCCTTGATCTGGACACTAGACTGCTGTTGGTGCAGCCAAAGATAGCATTAGCTTTTTTTTGCTACTGCTGAATCACACTGTGGACTCATGTTCAGCTTGTGGTCCACTAAGACCCCTAGATCCTTTTCACATGTACTGCTAGTAAGCCAGGTGTCTCCCTATATTTGTGCATCTGGTTCTTCCTTCCTAAGTGCAGAAGAATGGACTTGGTTGTGGCAATGGACCAAGGAGGCAATATATGGTCAGGGGTGTCCCTGACCTAACAGCTGGGGCTGGCACCAAATTTTCATGGGTCCCAAAGTAACAATAATGAGCCCCTTGGGCTTGTCTATCTGAAGGTCGGCGGTTTGAATCCCCGCGATGGGGTGAGCTCCCATTGCTTGGTCCCTGCTCCTGCCAACCTAACAGTTCGAAAGCACGCTAAAAAGTGCAAGTAGGTAAATAGGTACCGCTGTGGCGGGAAGGTAAACGGCATTTCCGTGCGCTGCTCTGGTTCGCCAGAAGCAGCTTAGTCATGCTGGCCACATGACCCAGAAGCTGTACACCGGCTCCCTCGGCCAGTAAAGCGAGATGAGCGCCACAACCCCAGAGTCGTCTGCGACTGGACTTAACTGTCAGGGGTCCTTTACCTTTTTTTTAGAGTTGGAAGGGATCCTGAGGATCATCTAGTCCAACCCCCTGCAATGCTCCTGTCCCATACGGGGATCGAACCTGCAACCTTGGTGTTATCAGCATCATGCTCTAACCAACTTGAGCCACCCAGGCTGACCCTGCAGTATGTCTCTCCTAGGTGAGGGGCCAACCTGCCCTCCCAGCTACTGATATCTCAGGCTGTACTGCACAACCTCTTATCCCGGCACTTTACCAAAGAGCTCAGCCTGGTGTACATGGTCCTTCCAATTTTATCCACACAGCCACCCTGTGAGGTGGGCTGGCCTGAGTGTTAGAGACTGGTCTGAGGTCACCCAGTGACCTTTTGGGTTGAGTGGGGATTTGAACTCAGGTCTCTTCCAGCTGTTGTGAGATGACACCTCCCATCATTCCTGTCCATTGACCATGCTGGCCGGGGGTGAATAGTATTGGTGTCCCAGCAACATCTGAGTAGTAACAGAGTCCCAATTCCTGCCCCAGGGATTAGGGATTGTGTTCAAATTTGGTATGCCTCAGTGGGGCTTTTGACTATCTCTGGGTCCTGACTGTACTTGCCAAGTGCTGGGGTTGCCCATGTTTGCAGACCTGCTCCCATCTGCCCCCGTTTCCACATAAATCACACAAATCTTTCTATCCACCACAACCTTTTCCTCGGTTGCTGTAAACTGAGCAGGCTAAAAGCCCTCACCTTCAGCCAATGAACTGCCCGGCTGTGCCACCTGTCCAGAGCATGTAAATTTATGCAAATCTGCCCATTTTACACGATTTATCCCACCTTCCTGAAATCAGCCTGAAACAGTTTGAGAGAGGCTTGGAAATAACTGATAGCAGAACTTTCACACATCGCAACATTAGGCCAGCCCAGTTTCCGGAGGGAAGCAATGAGAGAGGCATCAATGGACTATTTCCAGGTAGGTGGGGGAAACTAATCTTGTTAGATCTTAATGTGAGACTTGCCAGAGGTGTCGTATTCAGCATTAACAGAAAGATAATCCGTTTCTTTTCTTCAGGTAAACAAGCCACCTGCCCTTTGGACAAATATTATCCACCCACCGCTGAGGCTTAGGACCAGTTTATATACCGGTACTCAGCAGAATCAAGCTGTATGCTCTCCCCCCCCCCCATTTTACCTTTTCAGGCTCTGGGTGCAGACAGATCGCCTGCTTGCCATGGAAGTTTTTGGGTGCAACTCAGACAAGGGTGTACCTAGAGGTTGGCAAAACCAGCCCCCGGCTGGGGGTGCAAAAATCACCCCAGAAATCTATCTCCAATTATCTGTGTAAGGTTCTGAGTTTAAATAAGAGCTGGGAGCTGAGTGTTAGGAGAAATGGCAAGTCAATATGAAGGTAGACTGCTGGAGACTATGGAGTGTACGATATAAATGTGTGTGGCAATGGGATGCTGCTGTCACAGTGAGATCGAATGTAGGAGAAGCTCCCCATCCTTCTTGCACTCTGGACCAAAGGTGTGCATTTGTTCACCTTTCCTCCTCGCCTTGCCCTCACCCTGGATGCTTTGAGTACTTCTGTAAAACGTAGTGATTTATAATGTGGCTATTGTGGTAAAGTGACCTTTTCAGGGTAGGGGTGCCAATACAGCTCCTTGCCAAGGGCACAAGGGACCCTAGGTATGTCCTTCAACTCAGCTTGCCAAAGGAGGGAGGTCTTGCCTGGGTTAACAAGACAGATAGGGTTAGGGACCTCCAGATTCCCAGCCTGCCCCTGTATCTTTTAACCTCTTGAGCTGACCTCTCTGTCTCTTACGATGGGAAGACTGATATTCTCAGGTTGCATGCTGTTTTACAACTTCCTGCTCCCCTCACACGTCTCTCTCAGACCCCAAGATGAGAGGCCACGCTGGAACTCAAAAAAAGGATATTGCAAAGTTGAGAAAAGGGCAGCCAGAATGGATGGAACAGCTCACCTATGCAGAAAGGTTGCCACATTTGGGACTTTATACTTTAGAGAGAAGGCAAGTTTGTGGCGTGGAGGAAATGGGTAGGGAAAAGTTGTCCTCCCTCTCTCATTAACACTAGAACTCGAGGATATCCAACGAATCTGAACATTGGATGATTCAGGACAGACGGGAGAAAATCCTTTTTTAATGCAGCACATAGTTCAACTATGGAACTCCCTTCCTCAGGAGGCCTTGATGGCCACCAATTTAGATGACTTTGAAAGAGGCTTGGAAAAAGACATGGGGGAAGGCTATTTAGGGCTAGTAGCCACAATGGCTATGTTCTTCTGCCTCCATGGTCTCAGGCAGAAATGCTTCTGAACACAATTGCTGGAAACTACAGAATGGGAGAGTGCTCTTGTGCTTGGCTCCTGCTTGCAGCTTTCTCAGAGGGATATGGTCGGCCACTGTGAGAGCAGGATACTTGACTAGCTTGGCCGGATCCCAGCAGACACTTCTTATGTTCTGAATAGGCAGCAAGGATTCTGGCGATGCTGCGGGCAGGTGAACGACTGAAGCCAAGCAGCGCCCTCTGCTGCCTCGTCCTCCATCCTGCACCCAAGGCCCGGGGCTTTGCTGCTTGGCAACGCGGCAGAGGCATCAGATTAACAGGCATCTCCCAGTGAAAATGCGCTATGGTCCGTGGGGAGAGTAAATGTGCGGAGCTTGGTGGAAATAGGTGACATGTCAGGAAGGTGAATATCACGGGAGGGCAACATTTGCACTCAAAATAGGATAGCAAATAGTGCTTTTGGTGTGATGTGTGGGGGAGAGAGGGAGGAAGCTGGTGCTGAACTTTCAGGTGCAGATTCTTTAGCTGAATTTGAAGATTATGATTTAGGATGGAACTTTGCAGTAGGGCCTGGGCTCTGTCGCTTCCAGATTTTGAGAGGCTCGTCATTCTTCTCTAAGGAGAGGCATCTGGTGTGGAAACTGTTTGGGGTAGAAGCGTGTGCTGGCAGACCATACAGGATGCCCATTCCAGAGTCAATTCCCTGTGGCTCCAGAATGCAGCCAACCTCTCCCTTTTATGAATAGAAGGCAAGTTCCTGTTGGCCCAAGTGGGCCTGAGTGCCAGCATCAAAGCAACAAGGAACCTATCCCCCTGGCAGCCATCTCTGCAGCTGGCAAAATGATGCTGTTGCTGGCATCCGTCTGTGGAGAGCAGGCAGCCCCCCCCACCCCCTGCCTTTGGAAGCTTCATAATACAGTGGTACCTCAGGGTAAGTACTTAATTCGTTCTGGAGGTCCGTTCTTAACCTGAAACTGTTCTTAACCTGAGGTACCACTTTAGCTAATGGGGCCTCCTGCTGCCGCCGTGCCGCCGGAGCTTGATTTCTGTTCTCATCCTGAAGCAAAGTTCTTAACCCGAGGTAATATTTCTGGGTTAGCAGAGTCTGTAACCTGAAGCATCTGTAACCTGAAGCGTCTGTAACCCGAGGTACCACTGTAAGTTGTTGCAGAAAAGAGACTGTGAGCAAATTTACAGGAGGTGCGTTTCCAGGTCCAGGTGAAACTGACAAGCCCCCTTGTTATTTTCCCTATTGCCAGGAGGCGTGATGTTGTTAAACATAATGTCATTACATTTATAGCACTGAAATCTTGCTTTTCATCTGCTGTTACATTTGCTACTGCTTTGCGGTTTCAGGATGCTTGCTATTAAACTGCTCTTGCGTTGCTGGTTTTGAGCTCTCTTGCTGTCCCCTTTGTTGTAAGCCACCGGAAGCATAATCTGAAGTGAGGTTTTGTGGAAAGGCGCATATAAATTTACTTGTTTTCATAAAATCTATCTGCTGCTTGGTGGTTAAAAGACAACGACAAAGCGGTTTATGAAAAGACCGAAGCACTAAAATCATCAATAAAAAGAGTTAAGGACAAGTGTTTAAAACATTCATACAAAACTTGAAATCAACAATAAATTAAAAACAACAACAGGCTTGTCTAACCAAAGATGTTTTAGCAGGTGCTGAAAAGAGCACAGTGAAGGCACCTGCCTGATGTCAATAGGCAGCGGGTTAAATGGTGATGGAGAAGGTGGGGATGAAAAGGAGCTATTTTGCTTGTGGGAATCAGAGCAGTCATGGAGGGATTCAGGCAACCTCTGTCCGATTCCTGCTCTGTTGGTTGCCAAGCTGCCAACTATCTAACCTGCCTGCTTAGCCTTCCTAAACAAGGTCAGATGGCCTGCTGGGGGAAGCAATGGATGGCCATAATCTTGGGCACACCTGCCTTGCACAAACTCTGCCTCGTCCACAGAAGATGCCTGATGTGAGGACAATCTGTTCCCTCAGGCAGGAGCCCCCCCCATCTAATGCTGTTCAGGGAACTCCCTTCCATTCATGCTATATAGGAACCGAAACCCCTCTCTTTCCTAATGCAAGAACAATACTTGCCTTGTCTTTAGATGAAACACCTGATCTTTTTTCTCTCGTGGGTGAACAGATGCAAAGGACAAGCATCAGGTGCCACCATGACTTTGCCTCTAGTGCAATGATTTGAGGTAAGAAAGCTCTCTCCCCCTTTGCATCTGCTCTCTTCTTGTCTTCTGCTGCTCTTACTGAAGAAAAAAGTGGGGAGGGGAGAAAGGAACCCCCAATAAAACCAGCAGTGCTGCTTCTGTTTAGATCTGTTTAGATGAGAGTGCAGTGCACCAGCTGAAGTCCAAAAGGTATTTGGGCAAGCCTCAGGTCTTTTGAGCCAACCTCCTCCTAATTGATCACATACGTTGGGAGAAACTATATAGAATTATAGAACTATAAATTTGCAAGGGACTCCAAAGGTCATCTACTCCAACCCCCTGAAATGCAGGAATCTCAACTAAAACATCCATGGCAGATGACCATCCAACCTCTGCTTCAAAACCTCCAATGAAGGAGAGCCCACCACCTTCTACTGTTGAACAGCTCATACTGTCAGAAAGTTCTTCCTGATATTTAGTCAGAATCTCCTTTCTTGTAACTTGAATCCATTGACTCGGGTCCTACCTTTGGAGCAGGAGAAAACAAGCTTGCTCCATCTTCCATGTGACAACCCATCAGATATTTGAAGAGGGCTCTCATATCCCCACTCAGTCTTCTTTTCTCCAGGCTAAACAGACCCAACTCTCTCAACCATTCCTCATAAGACTTGGTTCCCATGTCTTTGATAATCTTGGTCACCCTTCTGTGCACATGTTTCAGCTTCTCAGTAGCCTTTTCAAACTGGGATACCCAGAGCTGGACACAGGACTGCAGGTAGGGTCTGACCAAGGCAGAGTAGAGTGGTACTATTGCATGGGACACTTTATTTCTGTTGATGCCACCAAGGATTATATTAGCTATTTTTGCTGCAGCATCACACGATTGACTCATGTTAACACATAGTGATGTGTTCGCAGCAGATCAACAAGGGTTTCTGACTCCCAGTTAACCACAGCAGCGACAGCCCCCACCCTCTAAATTGGGCTGCTGAAATAAGAGATGCCAGGAGTGCTCAGTTCTGGTAACTTGTGGGAGAATCATGTAAGGAGATGTGCTCAGAGGCACCTTCAGTATCAAATCAAGGGAGAGGTAGTACCTGCCTGACTCCCACTCTGAAAGAAGAAACTAAACCTGCTCTGTTCTAGCTGCAAGTGGGCTGCACAATCGTCCCTTGATTCAATACAGGTTTTTTGTTTGGTTCGTTGTTCTCTCCAATGAAAGAGCGGGTCAGAGAGGGAAGCTGGTGATTTTATAAGTAGCGGGAAATTTCTTGAGTGTTCTAAAAATGGTGGGAGGGGAAGGCAAATCTGGACGAGCTGAAAGGCAAAAATAACAGGCTATTTGTACATCCTGGCCTCTCTAGATGAAAGGTTGCGGAAACGTTTTAAAAGGATATGTTCTCAACAAGATTATGATTCCCAAAGCTTTTAGCTATACAGGAAAGCTTTCTTACTAGAACTAGCAATTTATGGCACATCTATGGTAAATAGCAAAAAAGGAGAGAGAAAACCCCCAAACCCCAACTCTCTCATGATTAATCCCATTTTTATAGCTGCTGTGGCGGCTGCATACAGGAGCCCAGCCTTGTCAAGTCTCTAATACATGATAATGAAGGGAGGGAGGTATAATTTAATTCCTGTGTCTTGAGGATATCCAATTCTGTGCTTTTCAATTGCCCTCCCCTCTCTGGACTCAATTGTAACTGAATAAACACAGCCAATAAAAACACAATTACAGAGATGGATGTGGATTGGGAGAACAGAAATTACTCTGTTAGTGTCAACGAGTCTTATAAGAATCACCCCTGATGTCTCCCATTTGAAAGGCCAATGGATGGGCAAGGAGGGAATGGCTTTCTGGATTTCCTCTTCTTGTTGTAAGTCTCTTTCCATGATAAATTCCTTTTTCAGGGGCTTTGGTGGTTGTCTAAGACCATCCCCTTAAGTGCATTAAGAGGTGGGGTGGGGGAAAAAGAAGCCTTCTGATAGCCAAACTCCTTTCAGATCTTCTCTGTTAGGAATCACCCCTCAGAAGGCCTAATTTATTTTAACTGAGTCTCAGATTGTGTTTTTACACTGTAGTAACCAGCCCTGGGGCTTCACAGTAAAGGTCAGGTGAGACATCGGATAAATAATAATAGGCAGGAAGACAAGTGGAACCTGCAAGAAAAAGTTGCAGCGTGGCGTGTGCCAGTCAGCCATGCCCTCCGGCACAATACTCCATTCCATTCCCTCTCTGAACTGTCAGTCAGTGTTCTTCTGCAACTGAGCATATTCAGTCTTCACTGGGCTATTTTTAGGATCCCCTTTAGGGTTTTTCCCCTCTAGTTCTTTCTCCCCTGAGTCTGCTGACCCCTCCCTCTTAGGTATTGCTGATGGCGTTTCCACTATGGCACTCACACCTGAGTGGAAGAAGACAGAATGAAAGCAGTCGGTTGTTTAGCCTTGCTAACTAAATGGGACTCAGCTGCAGTATACTTCTAACTCTGGAGACAAGGGTCAAAGAACAAGACATGACCTGTCTTGGAGTTCCCAGTGCATCAGGCTGGCTATATGAAAGACAGGTTGGTGCACTAGACGAGTCTTGGTCTGATCCATGAAAGGCAATTCTTATTTTTACAGATTGCAGGAAAAGTCTAACACACTGGTCCCATTTTGTAGAAGAGACCCTGCAATGTTCTATCAGCCAGTCAACACCACCAAACCATTGCAATTTCGTTGTCCCTAAGGGGACAATGACAATAAAATATATTCTATTCTATTCTATTCTATTCTATTCTATTCTATTCTATTCTATTCCTTGGATTTCATGGGGAAATGCACTGCATAATTTCTATTAATATGCACGATTTCTATTAATATATAAAGTCAGCTATATCCAGGTTTGTGTTATACCCCAAAGAAAAGAAAATGGAAGCAAGCATGATTATTTAAAGCAAGACTTTGGAGACTCGTTGAAGTGCAGAGAACAATCATGGCAACCCTCTTGGTTCTTTCCATATTTCACATCATCCCCTTTATTATATGAACACAACCCTGGAAGCTATGAGGAAGGGAGCACCCTCTCTGTAGCACTTTGTACCTGTGACACAGAGGAGTTCCCTGGAAATGTGAACAGTGACCTCAGCTTCAAAGGCCTGGAGGAGGAGGAGGAGCAGGTGGTGTTGCTGGGAATCTAACTCTCAAGTTGACCTAAACAATTGGACTTGCTGTCAAAGACGTTCAATTGCAATGCATTCAGAGAAAATAAAATGTTGAGGTTCATAATTCAAACGAGGTTTCATGCACAGGCCTTGTGAGGTGAAACTCAAGTTCTGAAACCTAGAAATGTAAGCAGTAGGGAACTCAAGGCCATTCGCCCATTGACCATTTCAGCTCCAGAAATTTCGATTTTGTGCATTATTTCCCCCCTTTTGCTTCAGGAGAAAACAAACCCAAGATCAGCACACAGAGTGACCTTGCTTGTTTTTACAGTGCAATGGACAGGATCAAAGAGGCCTCTTTCCAGGAAGCGCCGAGGGACCCTTCAGGAGGTTCACTGCGGCAACTTTGCAGTCTGTGTATCTGCGGTGAAAGCAACACGCCACCTGCCACTCCAATTTCACTTAAATACAAGTTTGGCTTGATCCAGAGATTTAAAAAACAGAGGCAGAAGCAGCCCAGATATGCAAACGCAGCATTGGCATAACCTGCCCTGCCCTGGCTGGACACAAATGGGAATGACTCATGAGACTGGCAGGACAAGCACAACAGAACAGCTACCTGCCTCCTTAGCTTGGGAACAAAGAGCAACAAGAGCTTCAAGGCTGGAAGCCCCGAGAGGAGGTCCACAGGCGAAGATGAAGGCCAGCTTTTAGGGCCGAGCCCTTGTTCTGGGGGGCAGGGCAGGGACCCGGGGAAACAGGAATTCTAAAGATGCCGTGTGTGCAAGCAGCCCTTTCTGTTCCAGGGCAGTCGTCACCAGCGCCTCCCTTTCAGATATGCAGCAATAAACATAATGTGCCTTGGCATAAAGGAGCCAGGGCTTCCCGTGTGGGTCAGAGATGGGGCAGCATGCAACAAGGGGAAGAACAAAGCTGCCTTTCACACAGGAGGGGCTCTCTCGGCTGCAGACCACAGAGGCAGCAGTGCAGGGAGGGAATGGGCAGGAGGCAACTGGTAACTCTGTGGTTCCCGAACCCACCGGAGCTTCACTCCTCAGAGACTCGTGGCTGCTTGTCTCGCGTGCTCAGCTGAATCATTACAAAAAGGCACCAAAGAAACCCTCACCCAGTAGAGCCTGATGTGTCTTTGTATTTGTTTTTTTAAAAAAATCATTAAAAATATACATTTTATAAAAAAAATCAAATAAATCTGGTGTTAACAACATGAACCCCCCCCCTTTTTTTTTACAAAGCTGCAGAACAGCATCTCAGCAGATGATGGAGGGGTCGGTTGGTTTCCTTTATATGGAAAGACGCTTTTTAAAGAAATGACAGAAGTGTTGTCCAACTAGTGCGTTCTCCCCACCGGTTCACGAATGCTGCATTCATTTCACGGACCCTCTTCTTCTTGCTAGCAGTTTTTCCTTTTCTTTCAGATTTACAAAGGACATTGGCACATGCAATCAACAAAGGAGGAACCAGACCCACAATAAGCGCAAAAATGAGACCTCGTCAGGCTTCTTTCCCCAGCTGTTTCACCTAATGCAGCCCAGATGTTGTTGGACCACAACTCCCATCTGCCCCAGGCAGAGGGGTCGAAACTGTAGTCCAAAACATCTGGATGGCACCAAGATTGGGGGGAGGGGGAGGCTGACCTGGCACCTGGCACTTTTTAGGTGCTTGTCAGCTGACTTGTCTGACAGAAACCCTGGAGAGGGGAATATCTTTAGGAGCACAACATGCTCAACTGGAACAGAATAGAAACGAAGGCGAGAGAGAAGGTTCATCACAAAACCACCAGGAGTGAACCTCGCAGGCATACAGGAAAGACATGACATTGAGACTAAGTGATTCGGCTGGTGCTTCTAAGGCAGAAGCAGGAAAGAGTGTCTGTGTGTGTGAGAGAGAAACCATTCTTAAAAGTCCCCCCCCCTCCTAATTCACCCAGATAACAGGAGAAGGGAAGAGTGTTTGGAAGGCAGGATGGTTTCGGCTTCAAATTACATCACGATGGGGCCACCAAGTTTCCACAAGAACAGAATTCATCTCCTTGGCTTGAGAAAGGAAAGTGGGGGAAAGAGAGGGACACATCGCAGGCTGCTTCCAAAAGCAGCGTTACAAAAGCATTTTTGTTTATTATCAATTAAAAAATCCCCTTAAATCATATTCCAAAGTGGTTAAAATTGCCATCATTTGTGTGTGATGGGGTTTCTTTAAGAAGGAGGAGGAGGAAAAAAAAACCAAAGCAAGTTCATCTAGGTCAGCTCCGTGTCTTAAAGAGTTGATTGTCTTGGGGGGGAAAATAGAAGAAGACATTCACATGTACATCCATTCTACCCTGATAAGAGAATTTTTTTTTTTACCCACAGTTCACTGCACCTGCCACGCATACAGTCATCCGGTTGGGTTGGCGGTTGCCCCGAACTCAGCTGGCGGCTGAGTTGGCGTGGCTGCTTCCCCCCTCTTTCCCTTCTCCCCCTCCCCAGGTGTCAGACAAAGGAGGAGAAGCCGGTCACTGGAGTCCGTGAGCCTGGCGCAGGCTGTCCTGTGGGGGTGTACACCCCTCCTGAGCTCTGTGTCGTGATGACAGTCTGGAAGTAAGGCTCGGCCTCGCTCGCCACACACTCCTCATACCGGTATGGCGCCGGGTGCTTTGTGGTCTTTGGCTGGCGCTTCCACGAGTTGTAGTACGTGGGGTCGCTCATGTAGTGGTTGACAAAGGAGTGCTTGGGCAACTCGTCCTCATAGTCGGAGTCCGTCGCCTGCAGGTTTCAAGAGAGAAAAGGTCTGTTAGTGTCAGAGACCAGACAAGAGGAATGGTGGGAAACTCCCCCTCTTCCTGCTCCTGAACAGGATGCTGAGGCTGCCTAGGAATAGTGGATCAGTATAGATTTAGAGAATTGGTTTGCAGAGGGGCATAGTTCGGAAAACAACAGCTGGACAGAGCCGAGTGGGGAACAGCTAGAAGAAGCAGAACAGGAAGAGAGAGAGAGATAACGGACTCCCCTTCGCTTGACAGTGTCCAGCCTATCTCTCCAAAGGCTGATAAGGTTGCTACGCAGAAGGCTCAGTGGTTGCGATATCAGTTTGCAAGAAGGGGGAAGTGACGAAGATAACTTGGGGGAAAGTAGGACGGAAGCTTAATGGGGAGCACCTTTATTCAGAGAATGGCAGTGTTGTTCTTTTGCTCTGATCATTAAACACTCTTAAGCTGGTAAGGGACTCTATTGCTTTGTTCTGCTGATGCACGGCCAAGGGGGTGTGTGTGTGAAGTTGTTTCTCCGAAGCCTGACAGTTAGTGACAGATGCTATTTTCACCCACTGGTCCATTGAGCAATATATTTCCATATATGGTGGGAATGCACACTTGTGCAATTATTTTGGAAAACGGTCTTGTTACGGGACAGGCAATGCAACCTCATCCGAGGCTGGCTATAGTCCATCTGATTATAGGTGACCCTAAGAGATTATTTCTCTTGAACATTTTGCTTCCATGCCCTTCCAATTTGCTTGCCTGGCCCAGATTTATTATATCATGCCCCATGCAATGACTGCTGGCCCCTTTCCTTTATTGGATAAAATTCATCTGCTTCCTTGTTGTTGCTGATGTAGAACATTTTCCCCATGCACAGGTTTTTTTTTTTTTTTTTTTTTACTTGAGTACAACAAAATTTAAATAAAAATATACTATGCCATACTTTCAAATAAACGAAAAGCCTCCCCCCATACAAACTCAATCAGGGTTTAGCTTCTCTTGTGCAGAGGATTCTGGCCTGTGGCTTAGATCTGCTGGCTGCCCACCCTACCCAATTAACAGCCCCCAAACCCACTGGCAGGTGGGAGGCACCTCAACCATCTTCAATTTATGGCAAGGCCAGTTCTGACCCTGGCTCAGGGCGATTGCTATTTATCTGCTGGGAGAAATTCAAAGGTCCAAGGATTTCATTTATTATCTTTAAATGCAACATTCTGTATTTTAGCTGTTTCTTAAAATGCATTTGAGAACCCTAAACCTTGCAGGATACAGTTTGAAATGCATAAAATCAATTCACACTTTGCAGCTGCCCGTATAATGAGAAATTCCATGTCCTGTTTTTCAGCAGCAGATTTAGGTAAGAAGCTGTATGTTATCCATGTGAATTTATTTTAGGGGGGAGGGGACGGGGCGGGATTGAATGGAACAAGGTAAGGGGAAATCCAGAATGGGCAGAGAGCAGGTATGCAAACTGCACATTAGGAAAGGCACGCTGGCTAATTAGAAAAGGTAATGAAGAAAAGTATTTGACCATCCAAAATACGAAGTCTATTGAAAAAAGCTCCAATATATTTTACATGTGTTAACACAGAATGATGATACTGATAACAATAATCAGTATAGTCAAGAGATTATGAATCTAGTACCCATTTGAGCATAAGCCTTAATCGTGGAACTGGTCAAAAATATGAGGCAGGTGCTATTTGCCAAAACGACATTGTGGGTGCAAAATGGGGATTTTGTTTAACAGTGATTCCAATGAACATTCCAGCAAATTGCAAGGACACACAGTCACATGCTCCAGATGGAGATCATTTTTCGAGGTGCCTTAACTTGTGGGGGCTTCCATCTTGAGGATTTACAAATAACTTCAGAAATGAAGGATGTTGACATAAGTGAGCAGTTGTGGCCTTTGAATTGTCCCACAGCATGGGGAATGCATTCTCAAATTCCTCTTGAAATCAGCCTTTAAGATTCCGGGCTCTCCAAAATTAAAAACCAGTAGAAGAGGGGGATGGTCTCAAACGCCACCTTATGTTGTCAAGGACAGACTAATGCTCCTCGGGTGAAGATCACACCTAAAAAGCTACCTATCATTAACCCTTTGCCTTTTCTCCTCTTTGGACAGGCTCTTCTCTCTCTACCCTGTTGACCTTCTGATATACGAAGACAACGACTCCGTGGGAACACACTTCCTCCCCCCAATGTGTCAAAAAGACCTCAGGAAAACCATCACATCCTGCTATGCACCATCAGAAATAACCTTCCATTATTAGGAGGCATATAAATAAGGAGTATTATTTATGTATGTTATTTATATATTGCCCAACAACCAAGGGCCTCTGGGAGGCTTACAAGGTAATAAGGAATCCAGCCAAGCAGAAACAAAATGAAATGAGAGGGGCCAAGTTCCTTCTCCCCTTCCTTCTTTACATAATGTTTCTTGCCACCCCCACCTCTGAGGGGTATGGTTCTAGGCGCATCACCAGGGTTTGGCTTCCTAGGCATGAAGGACAACAGAGACTGTTGTGTCTGTGATATACGGTTTATTTACACGTATCTACAACCTGAGCCTAATACGGATGGGCTCACAGCATTAGCACCCCAAGAGGGTCTTCCTTCCCCCACGGCTACAGCCTTGGATTCCACCAGAGATCAAGCATGGCTCAGTCTCCCAGCTGCCCAGCCTGCTTCTAGCTTACACACCCCTGGACTCTGGCTTTTGTCTTTCTAACTAACAGACAGTTGAAGGAGGGAGCCCATCCATTTGTCCTCTGGCACAGAGCCACTGCCTTTGTTACCTTGATGACCCAGACTTAAGGGGACCATTACCAAGAAACTTGTCTGGCCATTCTAGCAACTGAATCCCTCCTGGATTCAGGAACTGGAAGGGACTCAAGCCTACAGCCTACTCCCACCTTCTAAACTCACAGGAATAGGAAGCTGCCTGATACCAGACCCTTGGGTCCATCTAGTTCAGTATCATCTATTCTGACCGGCAGCAGCTCTCCAGGAGTCTCTCCCACTCCTACCTGGAGATGCTGAGGATTGACCCTGGGACCTTCTGCTTGTGAGGCAGATGCTGTACAGCTGAGCTGCTGCACACCTTCCTTTCAAAATGCACACTGGGATGCTTTAGCGAAAGGCAGCATATAATGCATAAAATGGACAGAAGAGAGCAAATAAAGAAATAAGTAGACTTCTCTGGACTGGGCATGGAGGAAAACCAGCACACACTGTGGCAAGCGGCCCCTTGGTCACAGCCACCTCTGTGGTCCCAGGCATGCTGGGAGCGGAAACGCAAATCAATCCTCTTCTAAAACACGGAGGAAGGCAGAGCGAGGAAGATGATGGCCAGGTCTGTGGACGTGGCCGGTTATGGGCAGCAGTCGGTGCAAGAGCCAATGGGGCGAGGCAAAAGGGCTGATCTGGCAGGCGCCAGGCCTTTGCGTGGCAGCCTGGTCACGTGTCTCCAGCCTTCCCTGGTGTGTCTGAACGTTTTAAATGCAGCCGCAGCTAACAATTGCCCAGTGTGCCATCTGGAACTCGGTGGGTTCTGGGAAAGGCAATCCTGGTGCTCTTAACCCAGGGGGACTCTTGAAGTCTGTTCCTCCCACCGCCTGCCCCCCCCCCATTATTACACAAATTGCTCCTCCAGCAGGATTATGTTTTAGAGTGGACATATTATTTTTAATGATTCAAAACTATTGACAAAATGGAAATGCTGCAGGGCCGCCGTCTCCTCGGCTGCGTGGCAGGCCACTCCTCTGCCGCATCTGCAGGCCGGTTGCCCAGGCAACGGCAACGGCCTTGAATCTGAATGGGTGCACCGCTAGATTAGAAATTGACAAGCAAAGGTGTCGGATGCCTGGGAAGCAACAAAACAGAGAAAATGCCTGACAATTTAAAGTATTTTTTATTGGAGAGATGAAAGAAACAAACGCTATTAGGGGGACAAATTAGGGACTAGCGGGCTAGTTTAGTCTAAGGCCGGCATTACATGGAATTTAAAAACAGTTGTGGCTGTCAAATTTCTTTTGAAAATGGCTGGAGAAAAGGAATTGTCTGCATTTATTTATAGCTGGCGGCGGAGGGAACAGCCCCATATATCCAGGAGCTTTCAAAAGACTGCGGTGGAAATACGCCCAACTCTGTCGGGGGTCTCAAGGAGGGTGGGAATGGGCTGCCAAGTCCTAAGTGGGCCCTGCCTTTGTCCACCTCCCTATTCTGACTGGCTCGCTCTGCATCCTCTCTGTTCCAGTAGCAACAAATTCTCTGCTAGTTAGTCGCTGAAGAAGCAAGAAAGGGTCTCGTGGCTCCTGGAAACCTGGACGAGTCTTAAAGGGGCCCAGGAGCCAACTGCATGTGTGCCTGTTTTGGGGGGCAGAGTGGTCATGCTGTGGGCAGAAGGTCCCAGGCTTGTAGAACCATACAACTGTAGAGTTGGAAAGGACACCAAGGGTCATCTAGTCCAACCCCCTGCACTGCAGGAATCACAGCTAAAGAATCCCAGACAGATGGCCATCCAACCTCTGCTTAAAAACCTCCAAGGAAGGAGAGTCCACCACCTTCTGACATTGTCTGTTCCACTGTCAAATGGCTCTTACTGTCAGGAAGTTCTCCCTAATGTTTGGTTGGAATTCCCTTTCTCTCAATTTTAATCCCTTGGTTTGGATCCTACAGAAAACTAGCTTGCTCCGTCTTCCAAGTGATGGAGGTGGCTATTATATCACCTCTCAGTCTCCTCTTATCCAGGCTAATAGATTCAACTCATAGCTGTCAACCTTTCCCTTTTTTAAAAAAGGGAAATTCCCTTATTCCGAACAGGATTCCTCTCAAGAAAAGGGAAAGGTTGACAGCTATGATCCAACTGCCTCCCAGACCCCCGATCATCTACACACCTTCCAGCTTGTCAATATCCTTCTTAAATTGTGGCACCCAGAACTGGACACAATACTCCAGGTGTGTTCTGACCAAGGCAGAAGGGAGCGGTACTATTGCTTCTCTTGATCTGGACACTAGACATCTGCTGAACCTCCGGCATCTGCAGGTAGGGATGGGAAAGTGACTCCTGCCTCAAACCCTGGAGAGCAGCTGTCAGTCATTGTGGACAGTAGTGAGCAAGATGGACCAATGGTCTGACTCACTATAAGGCAGCTTTGTGCGTTCCTATTTGCAACAGGGCAAGCGCATGTCAATGGAGTGGCAAACAGCTTTCAGTAATTAGGTTAAACAGTTCTCTCTCTCTCTCCTTCTCTCTCTCTCTCTCTCTCTCTCTCTCTCTCTCTCTCTCTCTCTCTCTCTCAGCTTTTTGCTCTGTATGGCTTTTCTAGCAGTGGGGGGGGGACATTATTTATGCAAGTAGCTTGACCTCATTAAAATCCTTTATTTATGTTGGAGGGCGTCCAAAACTTTCAGCTTAACAGCCATGCTGCTTAAATAGGGTCACAGGAGGTCAGTGTGGGTTCAGGGCACAACTATGTGTTTGCTTCAGCAAATATATGTTTTCGACCCCATGGCTGCGGAAGGCATGGGGTGGGGTTGTAGGGAGAGGAGGCAGGCGAGGGGCTGCTTGCGCTTCCTCACTTCTGCCAGTTCTCTTGTGAAATGCAACCCCCGGTGCCCCCCTCTCACCCCACCGGGTGTTCTCTGGTCTCCATGCCTGGCTAAATGGGGAATGGGTTAGAGGGGGGGGGCTTTGTAGAGGAGAATTGGGCAAAGCATTAAACTGCCTTGGCTTGCCAGGTCTCTCATGCAAACGCTCCAACCCCCAAGTGCAGGTCTGTTTTGAAATGTGTTCACCTGCTCTCAAATAAACAGGATTTTGGAGGATGTCACTCCCAATTTCAATGGGGGTGTCTCTGCTACACCCCAGCTCCCCTGGGAAAGTGGACACAGGTGGTATTGCCTGTGGCAGGAGTTGGGGGATGTTCACATGGCTATTGCAGCCTGTTAGGTTTGTGGGGGCAAAGGCTATAATAGGCTCCTCCTCCCCCAACTTTCCACTGCAGCGCCCTCCTTCCCTAAGCAGGATGGGCTTTGGCTAGCTGCCTGTATTTGGGGGGGGGGTTGAGCAGGAAATTTGGGGGGAGCCCTTGATTGGCCTTTGGACTCTGCCTATTGAGAGGGCTGGCCCTTCTGCAGACCCAAGCAAGCAGTGTTGGGGGGAAGCATGTATGCTTCTAGGGACCGCCCTACTGCCATAATCCAGCCCCGCCCTCCACTCACACCCACCCTCCAAGCACAGGAGCTCGTAGATTTGAGCGCTGGAGTGTTTCACTTCAGTGGCCAGTGATAGATCCAGGGCTCAAATCTATAGTATGAGCAGCTCGTGTGCTTCGGAGCCAGGCTGCAGCAACCACAGCATCTGTCACGGGGACGTGTGTGAAAGCAGGTTGCCTCTCCATCACGAGCGCAGCTGCAACATCTTAAAGCCTGGGGATGAAGATTTAACGGGAAAATGTATCGAGATGATTTTGGCCTTGGCTGTCTCGGCATTTGATGGCATCCTGTACACAGGAAGTTTTATCAAAGGGAAACGGCCCTTTGACAAGCTTAAATAGGCTCGGCTGCGCAGGGAAAAGCATCTGGCCAAGTCCTCCTAAGAAATGAGATGCTTCGTCCCCTACATCCTGCACAACATCTTTCCCCCGTGAAGAGGGAGTGGTTGAAATCCTCTGGTAAGCAAAAACTCATCTCCTTGGAAGCCTTAGAATTACAAAAGCTGAAGGAAAACAACAGCCACCACCCTAAAATGGCACCAAGAAAGATAATAGAATGAGATAAAATTGATGCACCGCACACAGACACACACACACACACACACACACACACACACACACACACACACACATGGCTAAAGCCATTTTTCCAGGATGATCAAAAGAGCCTGTCACCTCTGTTGCGTGTCCATTAGTATTTTCTCCAAGTACACACTGCTGGAAACAAGCAAGCATCAAAGGGCCAGTGGAGACTGATTGGATATCAAAGCTCTGGAGGAAAATGGGGGCCTCGTTTTGCCTGCCACAAAAGCTGGCCTGTGCCTCAGCTGCGAGGCTCTGCTAGGAAGCCCTGGGCTCCGTATGCTTGACATCAAGGGCAAGGAAAGAGCGTAACGAGAGAATGGATAGACTCCGGCGACCTCTGCGTCCGCCACGCCTGCATGCAGGAGTTGCCTCGGGCAGGAGATGGTCATTATGCACTATCAGGAACCGGCACATGGAACTCCTGACATGAATAACAAAAAGCGGCATGGCGACATTCATACTTATGCCCAGCACGCTCTGCTAATGGCAGGTTTAATTCCAGGTTGTCAAAGGGAGAGGAGCAGAGCCACTGGGAGTATAATCTCAAGATAATGTCTGTACATCGCCAGGAACGGCTGGAGACGGGACAACGAGGGATGCTGCCTCCCTGGCAGGCTGGTCAGAGGGCAACGCAAAGCAGCCAGTGGCCGCCAGAGGCAATTAAGGAGAGGAGGAAGGCAGGCAACCAACCAACAGAGAAGGAAGGCGGACTGTCATCTGCCTCCCTGCTCCGTTGTCCGAGCCGGGTTCTTCTCGGATTCTTCTTGATAAAGGGGCAAGCTAGTCCTCTTTCAGGGCCGCTACTTTCTCTTACTGATTAGCCCAGATAGATTTTGGTCAGGATTTCAGCAGAGGAACATCGGAATCTACCTGCTTCTGAATCAGGCCACAGGTCCATCTTGCTCTGTATTGCTGACACTGACTGACAGCAGTGACTTTCCAGGGTCTCCCAGCCCTACTTGGAGATTCTGGGGATTGGGACCTTCTACATGTAAGGCAGATCTCCACCACTGAGCTACGGCCTGTTCACATAGTAGGGGTGCAGTTTACAACCGAGTTCACAACCGACCCTTCCAAACACCACTTCTAAAATTCACCTACTATCTTAGGCCTGGCCTTCTGTCACTGCTGATAAGCAAAGAATAGAAGCGTATGATTTGGAAGGGACCCTGAGGGTCATCTAGTCCAACCCCTGCAACGCAGGGATCTTTCGTCCAATGAAAAGACAAATAATGGGCAGACAAATGCACTGCATTTTGAACCCAGTACCATTTGGATAAAAGCCACAAGAGGTGGAAAAACCCTGGGATGAGTTTGACAGCTTTTTCCTAAGTGCTGTTTCTCAAGTATTTTCTCTCTTTCAGTTCTTCTGAGCCAATCCTGTCGTAGATTAGGCATGGACAGATGTTGGTAAACCTCTGGTAGGCTTGAAAGACAGCTGGACGTGGGCTCTCAAGATATAAATTAAGAAAAAGGCTTCTGGTAATTCCCAAATGTTTCCACAGCATCTTCCCAAAATGCCCCTGCTTTCTGTTCTGCCACTTTCCAAACCAAATTGTAGGGAGAATTTGATGGAGGACATGCACTCTTGAGCCTGGGACACCCACCCCACCCCACCATTTCAGCCTCTCAAGGACTTCTGCTTTGAAACCAGGCCCCCATGGGTCACCTGAGTCCAAGAGAGTCAAGGTTTGCAGCCACTCTCTCTGCCTTCAACCAGTCACAGAGGAAGGGGCTTTCGTAACCGGGGTGGCGGGGGCATGGCACATCGCACGTGCGAGTGTCGTCCCAATGGGGTGGCGCCCACCCGAGCGAGCATCCCAAGGGGGAGGCACCCACCTGCAGCGATGTCACTCCCCCAGGCTGGCACCCGGGGCGGCCCGCCCACCACCCCCTTCCTCTACCACTGCCTCCAACCTCCTTGGATGGCATCAGACTCCAGCAGCGCTACAAGCCTTTTTGCATCCTCAGGACAGATGCAACTTATCTTGGATCTGTGGACATGTGGAGCCTGGGAAACAGTCAGTCATTTCCTTTGTCAAGTTATCTCAGCCCCGTGGAAGGCCTTCTTAACATACGAGCCTCGTACTTTAAGGAAAGTTAATTATTTCTGCACGTCTCTGAGCCAGGCTACTTGTTACATTTGCCATGCAGACAGTAGCCTGGCTCAGCCTGTTCAGAATACTGAGAGATCCCAGGAGGCAAAGGAGGGCTTGGCATGCTTGCCGGTGGCGGGAATCTTCCCTCTTCCCATCTTAACTGCTTGGGCGCATTAGCAGAGTGCGCCCGAAAGACAGAAGGGGGAGAGCTGGAGCTCTCAAGCCTGGGGTTTTTAGTGCAGAGAAAAGGTGAAAAAGAAGGGCCAGGACAAATGCATATAACATCCTGCTTGGTGTGGATGAAGTGCCCAGGGAGAGGTTTTCCTCCCTCTCTCATAATGATAGAACTCCAACGAAGCTGAATGTTGGCAGAATACCATGCCCAGTTCTGGTTGCCTCAAAAGGGATGTTGTAGAGTTGGAAAAGGTTCCAAAAAGGGCAACCCAAATACTCGAGGGGGTGGAGTGGCACCCCAAGAAGAAAGGTTGCAGCATTTGGGACTTTTTAGTTTAGAGAAAAGGCGAGTAAGTGGAGACGTGATAGATGCTGATGAAATGATTCAGGAAAGAGAAAAGAAAGCCCTTCTTCATGCAGCACATAGCTAAACTATGGAACTCCCTCCCACTGGAGGCAGTGATAGCCACCAACTTGGATGGCTTTAAAACAGGGTTAGATGAATTTATGGAGGCAGGGGTGCCAACTTGAATAAAATATTTTTTGGGGGGAGAGATAAGCCCCGTTCCTATAATTGATCACGTAACACGGTGAACACACACCCTTTGAATGGCAATGACCATTAAACTTGGGGGGGGGTCCAGCCCCCTCAAATATTTTATTGGGGGGCCTAGGACCCCTCGGCCCCAGGAGTTGGCTCCTATGCGACAGTGTGATTCAGCAGCAAAAAAAGCTAATGCTTTTCTAGGCTGCATCAACAAAAGTATAGTGTTCCAATCAAGGGAAGTCATAGTTCCGCTGTGTTCTGCCTTGGTCAGACCACACCTGGAGTCCTGTGGCCAGTTCTGGCCACCACAATTTAAGAAGGATATTGACAAGCTGGAAGGTGTGCAGAGGAGGGAGACCAAGATGATCAAGGGTCTGGAAACCAAGCCTGGTGAGGAATGGTTGAGGGAATTGGGCATGTTTAGCCTGGAAAAGAGGAGAGTGAGAGGAGATAAGATAGCCATCTTCAAATATCTAAAGGGCTGTCAAATGGAAGATGGAGCCAATGTTTTTTCCTGTTCCGGAAGGAGGACCCAAACCAATGAATTAAGTTACAGGAAAGGAGATTCTGACTAAACATGAGGAATAACTTTCTGACTTTTGCTCTACGATTTTATGATTCTATGAACTTGCCTGCCAACCCTCCACCATAGGGCAACAAACTCACTTCTGATTCTGAAGCATCCAGGGGTTTCTCACTGAGGGCGACGCTTTCCGTCAGCACTGCTCCATTGTACTTGTTACAGATGTCCTCATCGGAATAGTGGAGTCCGCCAGGGCTTGGGCGAGGAGGAGATCTGGATGCAGCAAAGGGGGGGAAAGTTACGGGCTATCACAGCTATCAGGCAGAACACATGTACTCTAATCTTTTCTTTTTAATTTTGTGTGTATAGCTGAAACTTGAGGGCATTTTGTGCAGCTCATTTAAAAAACAAACAAGCAAAGTACTTTGTGAATTTCAAATACAAACCTTAAAAACACAACCAGTTATGCGGGGAGAAACTGGGAAAAAAATGTATTGAAAAAGTATTCAAGGACACAGGTAAAGGAGGCAAGTCAACAGAAGCACATGCGTATTATTGCTTCTCACCCTGTAACCAGGGCCGGATTGAGGTTGGATGAGGCCCTAAGATCCTGAAGGTAATGGGGCCCTTTATATGTCCAGCTGTCCTTTGTCAACAACAAACTGCCGCTGTTTTTTGTGTTGAATATATGCTATATGGTAATTTATGGACCTAATAGGTCCATACACAACACAAAACACTGTTGCTGTATGTAGGTTTTATTTTATTTGTTTTTTATCTTATATTTTGGAAATGTACATCTAGGTTTTTTTCCTTTAAATTTTTTGGGGGCCCCCAAGAGAGTGCGGCTCTAAGCTACAGCTTGTTTAGCTTATACATAAATCCAGCACTGCCTGTAACACATGCGTGTGGTTTCTTATATAACCAAAGTTTTCAAGCACTGGTGCATGACCATATCGCAAATTTGGAAGAACGGTGATCCATGTCCTTCTATGCAATTATCAGGGTGGTAGACCGGCTGGGTTAATTCAGCCACAGACTCACAGAGCAGACAGTGGGACTTTGATGCCTATGACAGCTCGGCCTCCATGCTGTGGGGAGTCATGCTGTCTTCCTTCCTTCAGGCTTAGCATGGCCCAATCCTTAATAAGGGGCACTGGCACATCAACAGTCATTTGGCTGCTCCGAGGACCTGGATCAAGGTTGCACCCAACACGGTGGAGCAGAAACTGGCCTCTCTGGGCTGAGGGGGGAGGAGGTGTGTCTGTGCGAAGAAAACCATTTTGGATGTGGCTTTGGGGTTGCTTTAGGATGGCTTCTGTGCACCTGTAATACTTGCTCAGCCTAAAACACTGGTAACTAATAGAATGCCCCGAAGACACCATTGATCTCTCTGGTGCTCTTTCATCCTAAGGAAAACTTGCTTCCCAAAGACTGCGCTGAGCTTCTCATTGCCGAGGGGGAAACTGAGTTTTGTACTAACTTCCCCAACCCCAATCCATGCTCAAGCAAAAGGGCTGCCTGCACCACAGCTGTTGAATTTACTGTGCCCAGGGAGCATCTTTCAGAAGAGTTATGTCTATTTTGGCTGATTTTTTATTTTTTTGCAGGGGCGGGGGCTAAACAGGGTAAAGTGTGTAGGCAGGGATGAAGGATTTGGCAGGTACTGTCCAACATTTCTTTGATGAAAATAGGAACATCCTAAATAATAATAATAATAATAATAATAATAATAATAATACCCCATTCACCTAACTGGGTTGCCCCAGCCACTCTGGGCTGCTTCCAGCATATATAAAAACGTAATAAAAAAAACTAAAAAAAACTTCCCTATATAGGGCTGCCTTCAGATGTCTTCTAAAGGTTGTATAGTGACTTATCTCCTTGACTCGGGGGTTGCATAACTCCATACCCTCCAACATTTCTCCGATGAAAATAGGGACAACCTAAGGAAAAGTGGGACATTCCAGGATCAAATCAGAAACCGGGATGGCTTCTGTAAATCCGGGACTGTCCCTGGAAAATAGGGACACTTGGAGGGTTTGTAAGTTTTTACCTATTCATGTTTTGTTTCAAGGGGATATTTTATGTGTGCGTTTTTAAATATGCAGTGATATGCCCCTAGCCCTGAGTCTGGCGTGGGTTTCAAACTGGAATAAATAAGCATATAAAACACACTCCTTGATGGCAAGGGTCTCATCCTGCCTGCAGCCCTTCTCCAGAGCGCCTGTGCTTGGCCGGATGCTGAGAGCCATGGGTCCAGGCCGCGTGGGGCTCAGAGCTGCCTTACCTCGTCCCATTCTTCTTGGAGAAAGTGTTTTTGACGTTGAGGTGCCGGCTGTTGAGCTCAAGGGCCGTAAAGCCCCCATTATCCAGAGTGACAGATTCTTCCACATTGGAAATACTTTTTCCTGGGGACAAACGGCGACAGAATGAGCGCAGGCAAAGTTCCTGCCCTGGCTCTGCATGAAGACAGAGAGAGAACCGGCATTTTCAGACAATCATACTTCCTTTTAACAAGGTCTTTGCTATGAAGACAAGACAGTTTGTCACAGGAATTTGCTATGCCTCCCTGATTACTGGAGTACTATTCACAAAGAATTTCTACAAAAGGGGTCACCAATCTGGTGCCCACGGGCACAAAGCTGCCTGTTAAAGGATCCAGTGGGCTCCCTGGGGAAGTGCCCCAGACTCTCGACCTTTCTTTCTTTCTTTCTTTCTTTCTTTCTTTCTTTCTTTCTTTCTTTCTTTCTTTCTTTCTTTTTAAAAAAGCAAATCTCTGGCCCTTCTGGAAAGAAAGTCACTGGGCAAAATGTGCAGGTGCCTTTTCTTATTATGATTACTTACTAAATGTCTATACCAGGCTTCCTCAAACTCGGCCCTCCAGATGTTTTGAGACTACAATTCCCATCATCCCTGACCACTGGGTCCTGCTAGCTAGGGATCATGGGGGTTGTAGACCAAAAACATCTGGAGGGCCGAGTTTGAGGAAACCTGGTCTATACCGCCCTTCACCCAAGGATCACAGGGTGGTTTACCATATAAAAACACAAAAATACATAACATACTAACATAGTTTAAAGCCCATAGATTGTTTAACAGCCAAAGTCCTGGGTGAAGAGAAACACTTTTGCTTGGTGCCTAAAGATATGAAGGCACCAGGCAAGCTTCCCTGGGGAAAGCATTCCACAAATGGGGGGCCACCACAGAAAAGGCCTGTTCTCGTGTTGATGCTCTCCAGACCTCTTGTAGAGGAGGCACACTAAGAAGAGCCTCAGATGATGATCACAGGGTCTGGGCTGATTTATATGAGGAGAGGCGGTCCTTGGTGTATTGTGGTCCTGAGCCGTTTACGGCTTTAGAGGTCAAAACCAACGCTCTGAATTGGGTCTGGAAAGTGATAGGCAGTCAGTGCAGTTGGGCAATTTCTGTGAAATCTGAGAGGTGGGGCTACATTTTCCCTGGTACTGAGGATTGCTCCCTATTGTTATTAAACAGCAACATCTGTGCATCTCTCCGTCTGTGATATTTCCGTAACCAGGACTGGCAGGACACCGTTGACATCTCACAACAAGCATAAGGTTGTCTTTCTAATTTTGCATTATTTTTTTCTAATTTAGGCATTTTGTGACTGGGACCCCCAGAATGCTCCCAAAATTCACTAGTCCAAAAAGGTTGGCGACTCCTGACCTACAATGTCACATTTCATTAGGACAACAACAGTAGTTTGCAATTTCTTCTTTTGTAAGGGGTTTTTTTCCCCCTGAAGGGGGTTTTGGGGGTCTGATGGTAAGCAAGGTTTGTAATCACATACAGGTTTCGCCATCAGGCATAGATGCCTGGAGCAAAATTTAAAGCAAACAGCCAATTTAAAGCAAACAGCCAGATTAAGTGCTCTCAGGCTTAACAGCTCATCTCACCTGTGTACCCTGAGAACACAAGAGAGGCTTTCAAGTTACACAGCCCCCCCGAATCTCATTCAAGTTATCTTGAAAGTAAAGCTCCATTGATTTCAGTGGGATTTATTCCTGCGGAAGTATGTTTAGGATTACAGCTCTGCAGCCTGCTCCTGCCAATGTTTACTGAGAAACACCTTTGACTCAGCTCAGTGGCATCAAGGTCTGGCCTGCATGCAACAGAATGAAATAGGAAAGACTTAATAGCACCCTGAGGTGGCAGAAGCCCTTTCAGAATGCAGGGTTACATTCCTGAATATTCCTTTCACTGTAAGTAGAAAACTAGCACAGGGGGGAGTGGGCTGGGCTGTAACTTTTCTCCCTAGTGTGCTCATGTTTTGTTTATTTGCAGGGAGCATTTTTAAAGGTATTCACCACCTTCGGTCTGAAGTGCTACTGTCCATAGTACCACCTGGTTTGATGCTACATCTCATTCTGTCTCTTTTCCTGGTTAAGGGCTCATCCACACCCACAGGTCCTGGCTTTCCAGGTGTTTTTGTTTTTGTTTAGTTTTATTTGCCCTGGCACTTTCCCCAGGAAAGCCTATGTTTAACTGCTGAATTGGAACAAGTGGCAATGGAATTTTCCGTGACTGCTATTTGCTCCAATTCAGCAGAAAGTGTGGGGCAAAGGTAAGCTTGCCCAGGACAACAGCACAGTTCTATGCCTGTTTGCTCCAAGAAATTTACTTGCACACAAGGAAGGGTGGATTGGTTTGCACAGCTGCATCCCTGTGAGTTGTGAGCTAGACATATTCCAGCTTCCAGTGCTGCGCAGAGCGCTCACTGAGAACAGAATCCTTGCTCCACTATCTTCATAGAAGAGGCCACATCACGAGCTATAGGGACGGGATAGCATTTCCAAAAATTCAGCTCTTAAAGAAGAGTGCCAGGAGCTAGAGAAGCATGAGGAAATATATTCTGCGTTTACCAAATGGTAAACAGATCTTACACCCAAAGTGCAATTTGCTCAGGCTTTAAAATGCAGAGTCCAGAACAGAATTCAGTGCTTGTATTCCACAAGGGTTAGAAGCCAGAGGGCTATATGCCCAAACCAAGGGCATCTCTGTGCAGCTGGCAACCCATCTAGATGAGTGTAGTCCACCTGCCAGGAGCTCAACAACCCATCCATGCCACTCTCATTTTGTAGACCAGGGCAGGCAGCAAAAACAGGAGGTTTATTTAGCCCCAGGCTGACCACCATACATGGCGGGTGACTTGCCTTTGACTTAGAGGGTCACCTGTTGCTTGGGCATCTTGCATTAAGGCAGGGGGGTTAGCTTTACATTTATTTACTTGTTATTGATACATTTCAGCTTCATGGAGGGAACTCGGAGGACATTCCTGTCCCTCTCTTTATCCTCACAACTGCCCTGTGAGCCTGAGGTTAGGCTGAGAGATGGTCAGTGCCCAGCAACCTCCATAGCTGAGTGGGGATATGAGCCCAGATCTCCCCAGCCTGATGACCCTCTGAGCACATATAGCAATCTCTGAGCACATCAGCAGCACAATTCTCCAATATATAGCATCTGTTGTGTGCCCTGCAACTCAAGGGCCTTGCTGCCCCAGCTGTGTAATCCCACAGGAGAGAGAGAGAGACAGACAGACAGACAGAGGCAGAGAGAGACATACACAGAGAGAGCTCATTTAATGAGCATGCTCTCCTCCCACCCCTAGGCCAGCCATAAATCTCCTCTGCTACAACAGGCTGCTATTTGATCCCAGACTTCAGCTGTGATGCTGCTTTAAGGTTTGGCAGAAAGGTGGAGGATGGAGCTGCCTTTTCATGTGCATCCTCCAGATGGAAAGCACAAGGAAGGAGATGAGAGATTTGTCTATGCACTGTGCATAGAAGCCTGTAATAGCATTAGCTCAGTAAAATGCCATGGCATTCATACATTTCAAATCCCAGGGGAATAAAACCTGATTTACTAACACTTGTTAGAAGTGAATTTATACTGGGGGAAGGTGGGGGGATATATAAATCCTTTCTTTGAGCATTGAATCGCTGAGTCTTCAGAAAAGAAAAGATGGCTTTCCTTAGCCAGTCCCTAATACTCCCTCTTTCCCAAATCTTTTCTTAGCAGTGCAGCATCACAGAGCCCAGGACACAGTGACATCCTTCACCTGCACGCTAGATGTTCCAGGAAACCCCTGGCTCTTAAAATTAATGCATATTTCACAGGTCCATGCAGGTTACTGAAGCATCACACACAGCTGGCAGCAGCAGCAGCTGGAAAGACTTGGACATCTCAAAACGGGAGGGAAATTGATTTGAGAAGTTTCTGACGCAGGATTCAGGGGCTGAGCAATGCACATTTAAGCACCCCTTGCAAAAGGCCGAGAGGCCAGGTTTACAGAGAGGAGGAGGGAGAAAAGAAGAGCTGACTTTTGCTGGCATTGCAAACGGTGCTTTGAAAGCCCAAAGGGTGAGGAATTCGCGATGGGGAACAAAAGTTTCCAAGAGACATGCAATCCCGCATCAGCTGGGCGACAGGGAGCCTCACAGCCAGGATAACCCAGGCATAAACATACTTTTCCACTGAATGCCCAGAATGGTCAGGCATATGGTGATGCAAACGGACATTAGCATTTTATCACATGACAAATTCCACATGCACTCAGGTGATGGCACATTTCAGCAAGAGCAGAGATTTTTGGAAAGAGCAGAGATCACAGCGGTATTGTTCAGAATCACTTTAAGCTTTTAGCCATTGTCAGGGCAAGACCCTCCCCTTGTTTTCTCTATGCATTTTGAAATGTAGGTGCCCCTGGTTCTTTTTGGAAAGCACCCAGGTTAGGAAGGGTCTCCTACACATATGCAGGGGCGTAGCGAGAGGGCGGGGGGGGGGGGCGGGCCGCCCCGGGCAGCGTCCTGGGGTGGGGGTGACACTTGGGGCGGGGGGGCACTGCCCCCCGCGACCGGCAGCGCTGAAAGCATCGCACAGCGGCTGGCTTGCTTGCTTAGCCAGCTGCCAGTGCCTGCTTTCCCTTTTTTAAAAAAAGCTTTCCCTCCCCGCTGCCGGGCGGAGCCGCCCGCAGGCCTGCAGGGGCGAGGGGAGGGGTGGGCAGCGATGGGGTGTCACCCTTGTGACAAGCGTTACACCCCCTGCCTCCTCCTCGCTGGCCGCCCCGGCAGCGGGGGGGAAAGCGCTTTAAAAAACAGAAACGCCAAGGCAAGCAGGTTGCTTGCCTTGCCTTGGCTTTTTTTTTAAGGGCTCCCCCCCCCGCTCCCGGGTAGCGAGGAGGCTTCCTCCGCCCCTGCACATATGGTAACGTGAGTTAGCAAAATGGACAGCACCGTTTCAGGCAGCAGGTGGGGGGAAAGTTCATCTTTCGAAGCTTTCTTGTTTTAAAAATTCCCTGCAACTAGCAAATCAGCATGGCAGACAAAGGGCTGAGTGAGAACCTTTCTCTCTGATGTGCTAGCTTTCTATCCATGGGAAACTGATTCTAAATTTGTATCCATTATCTGGGTGAGGGTGCAGTGCATTGTCTCCCTGCAGCTTTCTACAGGGAGAAATAATTTATTATGTTGTTATGTTCATTATACAGTCATACCTTGGTTCTCGAATGAAATCCATTCGACTTCCCAAAATGTTCAAAAACCAAGGTGCGGCTTCCGATTGGTTGCAGGAGCTTCCTGCACTCAATTGGAAGCCGGGTCAGACGTTCGGCTTCCAAAAAGCGTCTGCAAACCGAAACACTCACTTTTGGGTTTGCAGCGTTCGGGAGCCAAAACGTACGAGTACCAAGGCACTTGAGAACCAAGGTATGACTGTATTGTAGTCTCTGTTTCTACTACATAGTATTCTTTTGGGGCCTGTAAGTCACAGGCAAAAGGGCAGGATGCCCGCTATCACTGAGAGGCCATCTCACCTGTGTTGCAGTTCCGGTATTTCTTGGTCTGGCCATGCAGGATCAGGGCAAACACCACCATCAGGATGAGAATGAGGCTGCAGAGAGCCATCACGAGTAGGAACCACCATTCCTCATAGAAAGGAGATTCTGTATGAGCTGCAGGCAAGGAGATTGGCAGGGTGGGGAGGGGAGGGGAAGACAAACAACCTGTTTAGGAATCAACCTTGGAACAAAATAATCATAATCATTTGCCCGGCTTAACTCATCCCATCCAGAACTTCTATTCCTTTCATTATTGATTTTGTGATCAAGATTTCTCCAAAGGTGACAATGGCTCAGGTCAGGCATATGAAAGGTGAATAGCAAAAGTTTCCAATTGTAGAGAAGCCAGAGTTTCCCTTGAAAATGAGCCAGGATCTGAAGCCATTATTTTTATGATTGCTTGTTCCCGCTCCCTGTGCTCCAGTTTCTGTTGCAAAGGCAGTTTGCACATCTCTTAGGTTCTGCTTTGGGCAACAACAAGCATGAATAACGGGCAGCGCGCGGACAGCCACATTTCCTATTTCTCCTGTCACTCAGAAAGATTATCTGCTGTGAATCTGACAAGGACCAGAGCAGCATCCAAGCAGTACTGGCTGAGCTCCGCTGTGGCAATGCAAACCACGGGCAAGACTGAGAACGGGTTTAATTAATCACACTCGGCTTGAGTGGCAGGAGCCTGTAGTGCTCTGCATCCTTTATTCGTGGAGCTCCCAACAGAAAATGATATTCTCCCCTGTGGCCGATCTGAAACAGGCATTAGGGCATCACAATGAAGTGGATGGTTAAATAGTTCCGCTCAAGCGGAGATCACATAAACATGCTGTTTACTTGCAAGGAGTTGCTCCTATCCCTGGGAGGCAACAGAGCCACCCCAGAGGAAGGAGTTGCGGCACTTTGCAAAGTATGAAAGATTGCATCTCCCTATATCAGGGGTGGCCAACTCCCAAGAGACTGCGATCTACTCACAGAGTTAAAAACATGGCTACCTATCTGTAACTAGAGTTAAAAACTGGCAGTGATCTACCCCCTTTTGGGGGGTTCAGGTCAAAGTTGTTGAGTTTTTTCAGGGAGTAGGTAAAATGTTGAGCTTTTTTTAGGGGAGCCACAGTTGTTCAGCTTCTTTGGGGGGAGCCAATGATCTACCAGTGATCTACCGCAGACGTCCGGTGATCTACCAGTAGATCACAATCTACCTGTTGGACATGCCTGCCCTATATGAACCTGACCAGGTGCTGAGATTCTCAGGTGAGCACCTTCTCTCTGTCCCATCAGATGCATCATCGATGGTGACACGAGAGAGGGAGAGCCTTTTCTGTGGCTACTTCGCGATGGTGGGATTCCCTCCCAAGAGAGGTCAGGCTGGCACCTTCTCTGTCATCCTTATGCCAGCAGGCCTTTGGAAACTAAGGGGCAGGTGAAGCTGGGCACTGGGCTGCTCTCAGGGCAAACTGGATTTCAATGCTGGTACTAAATTGTGCTTTGATGTATTTTAACAACAGCTTTATACCAATCTGTTGCATTACTTTGTATCTTATAATGATGTTTTAAAATATTGGAAGCCCCCTTGAATCCCAGCTTTGGGAGAAATGTGGGTTATAAATGCATTAAATAGTAAATAAATAAAGCATCCCTTTGAATGGGCTGGAGCCTCTGTCCCTGCCCAACCCCCCTGGCCTTGTGGGGTTCTGAAATAGGAGCTGCTCTCCTTTGGGGGGGGAGAGGTGGGGTTCAGCTATGCAGGGCCAGGGCAGGGGCAGTGAAGGTAACTGCGATGATGGGGGCATTTGGCTTCCACTTTCGATTCTACTTCTGCTCAACTGTATTTGGGCATCTCACACCAAGAGCAGAGAAAAATGATGGCAAGAGAATTTTCTTTTCTTTTCTTTTTTAAGGGAAAAGAAAGAGAGTGAGTATTGCGAGGCTTGCAGAACTATCCGAATCTCTCCCCTCAGGAACCAAACTTTTGAACCATGAAAAGATTTATTATTATTTAAAAAATAAAAAGGTTTTTTCTTCTTCTCAGCTTTTGCTGAAGCAGCAGAAGTGATCTGAAAAATGCCTCCCTGGAGCCAGAGAGAGACTTTCAGTAAGCACAGGGAGACCTCTGAATGCTGTGTCTAGCAAGGCTTCTTAATCTGCAGGAGGCCACCGGTTGATGCTGCCTATAGGAAGTTGCGTCCCCCCCCCCCGGCAAAACACAGATCTATGTATCTATATCTAGATCTGGATTCTTTTCTAAGCATTTGGGTAGGCCACCTCCAGCTTGGAGGCCAAATTTGGCCTCCTCACTGTGTCCTACTGTTCAGATGCAACCCGTTAATCTTCTTTCCAGGAGTTGCATCATGGACAGTCAGATTTTATCACACCACATTGTGGGCCCAGCATTACAGTGGTACCTTGGTTCTCAAACTTAATCTGTTCCGGAAGTCGGTTCCAAAACCAAAGCGTTCCCAAACCAAGGCATGCTTTCCCATAGAAAGTAATGCAAAATGGATTAATCCATTGCAGACTTTTAAAAACAACCTCTAAAATGCTGAATGCTGGAACATTCAAGGTCCCATCTGCACTGTACACCTAGAGCAGAATCATGCCATTTTAAACAATCATGGCTTTCTAAAAAGAATAATAATAATAATAATGATAATGATAATAATAATAATGGGAACTGTACTTTGTTGAGGATATTAAGAGTTGTTAGGAGACCCCCTACTCCTCTACAGAGCTACAGTTCCCAGAGTTACCTGGGAAGAGGGATTGATCATTAAACCACTCTGGAACTGTAGCTATGTGAGGGGAATAGGGGTTGCCTAACACCTCTCAGCACACTTAACAAACTACAGTTCCCAGGGATACTTTGGCGGAAAATTGCGGCTGTTCAAAGTGGTGTGAATGTGGCTTAAGAATATCTTGCCTTTCCTATGGGAAACACAAACTGGTGCATATCTCCCATGTATCCTGCCCTGTTTTAGAAAATTGGGCTTTAATGCTTTTGCATTAATGCAGCATTGAGCCCTGCTCTCTAAATTGCAAGGTGCTGTCACCTTTACACTTTGAAAAGATCCCTGGCCATGAATGGTGTCTGCTCATGAAATAGAGCCACACAGAATGGGCACGGCTGCATGTTTACATGCGAGAGTGCAAGTTTATGCTGCTGCAGCTTCTCCTGGTGCAATGAGCCCCTTTCTCAGATTAAAAAAGTCCCCAGCTGTGCTCCAATCCAAACAGTCACTAGTGCATTGCAGGGGGCTGGACTAGAAGACCCTTTGGGTTCCTTCTAGCTCGGCAGTTCTGTGATTCCATGACCAAATCCTACAATGGGAGGAGTCGCCTGATGTTGACCACCCACAATAACCAGTCTTTGCCCAAGTCCCCAGTGAGGCACTGGCACAGTTTACCCACCTGATACTGCAGTGGAAGGAGCGCTGGGTTCTCCGTATCCAAACTCGTTCACAGCCACCACCCGGAATTCATAGCTCACTCCCTGCTTCAGCTTGTCCAGGCCGACTGTGTAAGACGTGGCGCCGCGGGGAATGTCCTTCACAAACAGGTCCCACAACCCTTCATCTAGAAAAGAAGCAAGGAAAGGAGTTTGGGGGAGCATTCCTGGACCTTTCACAGAAACATGGCATGAGTGCTGACCATTGATGAGCTCCATTCCCAGAGTTCACGAGGATGTGCAAGGTTAGGAAATCCCATTGTGTGCAGTCGCGCAACTAGCCGTCCAACTCCACGCTGAAATATGTCAACGTCAGGTCTTCCTAACTGATGAGGAAACACAGCACATGATGTGGAGCCCATCCTTTGCATTTGCCAAGACTCCAGGTTCATTCCTTGGCACCTCCAGCTAGAAGGGTCAGGTTGGAGGAGATGGGGGGGGGGACTAGTAGCCATCAATAGCCCTCTCCTCCATGAATTTGCCTAATCCACATGGGTGGTCATCACTGCCTCCTTTGGGGTCCACAGTTCAACTACCGGTATGTGCTTTGTGAACAAGTCCTTTTAAATCTGTCCCGAAACTTCCAACATTCAGCTTCATGGGACGAAAGCATAACTGGTTTATGGAATTCTTGCTTCAAGATAACCTAAGAACAGAAGAAGAACCTATCGGATCAGCTCAATGGCCCATCTAGTCCACCATCCTCCATGAATCTGTCCGATCCTCTTTTCAAGCCATCCAGTTTGATGGCCACCACTGCCTTCTGTGGCAGAGAGTTCCATAGTTTAACTATGTGCTGCCTAAAGAAGGACTTTCTTTCTGCTGTCTTGAATCTTCACCGGATGCCCATGAGTTTTAGTGTTATGAGGGAGAAGAACTTTTCTCTACCGCTTTCTCCATGTCCTGCGTAATTTTATAAGCTTCTATCCCATCACTCCTCGCTTGCCTTTTCTCTAAACTAAAAAGTTTCAAAGGTTGCAACCTTTCCTCCTCATAGAGGAGTTGCTTCATCCCCTTGATCAATTGGGCTGCCCTTTCCCAAACCTGCTTGAATTACTATACAAAAGAGGCATTCAATGCCCACAAAACTGGTTTCTAAGAGCCTAAACGGTATGATTTTTGTCCATAAAGGAACTGTGTGCAAGACAGGGGGAAATAAGACATTGACTTTAAAACAAAAAACAACAACAACAATTTTACAATGTAATAAGGAAAGCCTAGACTTTTATTTAAAGTCAGAGGGCAGATACACAGCAACAGAGAAGGTCGCTTGCAGTACATAAAAACAAATAAAAGCTTCATTTCATTCTGCACAACATCCGTGTAATAGAAAGGGCTGTCTGTGTTAGTAAATACTGAGAATTTCAATTTGAGGGCTGTCTGGGTGGTGGCTTCCCTCTATAAAGAAAAGATCCTATTGGTGAAGTGACTGGGAATACCTGCTTTTGCTAAACTAGGGCTTTCTGCCATGGTCACCTGGGTATTACAACAGCCACTTGGTCCATAATGGAGGTGGGGGTGGGGATGGAGAATTCAGTTGCCTGGAGAAGATCTACCGGTACCACTTCTGCTTGCAAGCTGGCCTTTTTCTTGACCTGGAGCTGCTATTCTTGCAGGTTTCTCTCAAAACCACTTAAATGAGTCGTGTGCACATGCATTTAGAGTGTCATCCTGCTGAGGTTTCTCTACTTGTAGGAGTTTGGTTCTGTCCTGGGCACCACAGGAAGCCTCACGCTGAGTCAGGCCATTGGTCCATCTAACTCAGCATTGTCTTCACTGATTGGCAGCATCCCCACTATGGTTTGAGACAGGAAGTCTCTCCAAGCCTGGTGTTACTGGGGATTGAACCAAGGACCTCCTGCATGAGAGGCGAATGGTCTACCGCTGAGCTATGGCCCTTCCCCAATCATATGATTCCCCTTATACTGCAGGCCCATCTCTAGCCCACAGTGTTGTCTAATCTGAACGGGAGCTGCTTCCCAAGGTCTCGGGGAGGGGTCTCTCCTAGCCCTGCTACTCAGCCTTCTTCAACCTTAGGGCCTCCAGATGTTGTTGGGCTCTGACTGCCAAACTGGTGCCAAGCATATTGCTCTGCTTTCCTTTGGACCACATCAGAGAGGCCGAGGGGGGGGGGTCTGGGGTCTTGTTGTCTGGCAGCCCAGGACCTCCATCCACACTGCCCAGGCTTGCACCATGGTGAGGTCACTTCGGTTCTGCTAATGCAGCAGTTTGACTTCACCCCTGGAGGCACACTCCATTGCCTTTCGAGACAGATGGATGCCCAAAACACCAGCTTTTCTTTTGAGGTTAAGGGGAACACTCTAATCACAATGCAGTAAGGCTTTCTGTAAGCAAAAGCCATTGCAATGAGCTTCCTGCCTTCAAAATGTTTGCTTAACATTGTCAGAAAACAACACATTTGGGGGGAAAGGCCATTTGGTTAATAGGATCTGGAGGTTGGGCTGCAATTTGCATTCCAGAGAGATCCCTTGTGGGCTGCAAGCAATGTACTCCCTTCCCCAAAACTTGATAGGGGAACCCTAGAATGCAAAAACCTGATAAAGGGACTGCTTATGATTAACACAGGGAGAAAGGACGCTTCCTATGCCTCTCACACAGAGTCCCAGGCCCAGTTGCTCCACCCCAGTTCTTGGGTAATGTACTGTGAGATGCAATGCAGCTGGCTGTGGGGTTATGAGATGACAGCTTGCCATGGGCTTTTGGAAACACCTGTCCTTTCCCTAACTTTGCTTAGACTGTACACACATTTTTGCAAAAGAAGGGGGAAATGTAAAGACCCTAAAAGGGAAATTTCTTCCTGGTGGGGGCAGGGTAGAGGGAAAGAAGCCTGTCATTATGAATCTCTCACTGCCTCCGAAGCCCATCCAAGTTGCCTATGAAGGGATGGGGGCGGTGGTCAGAGGGAAGACACATCTTGCGCCAAACCACTTTGAACCTCCTACCAGATCCCGGAGCAGGTGCAAGCATTGCCAGAGAAGGCAATAATGATTCCTACCTGGCCTCACTACAGAAAGGACAAAGTAGAGCTAGGGGGAAAAATCAGAAAAGGGCAACCGAAGGGTCAAGGGGATGAAGCAACTCCCCAACGAGGAAAGCTTGCAGCATTTGGGACTTTTTCATTTATAGAAAAGTGAGCAAGAAGCGACACAAGCGTTGGTGGCATAGTGGTGAGCATGGGTGCCTTCCAAGCAGCTGACCCGGGTTCGATTCCCAGCCAACATGCCTTGTATGGGATAGCTCCATTGGCAGAGCGTGAGCCTCTTAATCTCAGGGTCCTAGGCTTGAGCCCCACGTTGGACAAAAGATTCCTGCATTGCAGGGGGTCGGACTAGATGAGCCTCGTGGTCCCTTCCAACTCGACAGTTTCCATGATAGAAGTTTATAAAATGACGCATGGCATGGAAGGGTGGATGGAGAAGCGTTTTCCTCCCTGTCTCCTAACAGTAGAACTTGGGGACATTCAGGGATGCTGGAGTTTGGAAGATCCAGGAGGAATAAAAGAAGTGACTTTTTCACACAACGCAGAGACAGACGACGGAACTCATTCCCCCCAGGATGGCCACCAGCTTGGATGCCTTTAAAAGAGGATTAGACAAATTCCTGGGGGTGGAAGAAGGCTACCCCTGGCTCCCGGCCAGGATGGATGTGCTCTGCTTCCATGGCAGGGATGCTTCTGAATACCAGTTGCTGGAAACCATAGGAAGGAAGAGTGGGTTTGTGGGTTTCACACTGAGGCATCTGCTTGGCCATGGCGAAAAGAGGGTGCTGGATTAGTTGGACCACCGGCCTGATCCCGCAGTCTCTTCTGGAGTTCTCACATTCTTCCGGTGGCTCAGAAGCACTCCTGCACTATGTGCTTTTTTAATCCTTCGGAGGGGGTGAGCGACAGGCGCCGCGCGAGCTGCAGGTGTTAGAACAGACGCGGCCCCGACACAAGAGCACGATTTCACGGACAATTAGTCAGGTGCTCTGGGCTGAAGCAAACTGTCAGTCAACCCACAGAGGCTCCTAGACCTGATGGCGTGCAGGCCACTAACAGATGCCTGCCACGCTGGAGCAGGAGATGGGGGTGGCTGGAGAGCCCTCCCTTGTACACACACCACCAGGGATTTCCCTGCCCTGCTTTTTGGGGTTGGAGAGACTGTGCTGTAAATGTCGTCCCCCCTGCCGCCCCAGAAGGGCCCAACGAGAACCGGGGTTAATTTGTTTTTAAGGAGGAAAGGCTGAGTTTATGGCACAGACCAGATGCCAAGCGAAGGCTGGCAAACTGTTGATGTGCTGCCAGAGGGTGGGACAAGGCAGGGATGGTGGGGGACGGCCGTTGTGGAACAGGGATAAGGCAGAGAGGCAGAGACTTTGCATTTGACTGGCTCTTGCTGGTTTGCATCCACGTTCAAGATGGAATAAGTGGAAGTGATGAAATAGGGGGATTGTGCCAAGGGGCACTCTTGGTTGCTGCTTCATTGGAGCCTCACCAAAGCCAGGGCATTTTTTTAAAGCTGTAGCAAGTCATGGTCATCAACCCATTGGGTGGAATGGAAGGCTGCTGGCTGGGTTCCTTAGCCACCTCCACAATGGATCGATGCCTCTTGGTCCTGTTGTCACAACCTATAATACCCTGCATTGCAGGGGTTTGAGTCCCTTTCAACTCTACAGTTCTATGATCCTCTGAGATTCCCTTACTTCTGGGTTGGCAACCAGAGACTGGCACCTTTCACCGCCGGATATTGGCAGTAAAGAATTGCTTGCTGTTCTGATCCTGTGCCTTCTAGCTGTTTGAGCAGGTCCAGCAATCTGGGGCAGGAGCAGCTGGTACTTCTCAGGGGGCTGCATTTGGCCCTGCCCTTCTGTACTGCCCCTTCCGCCCCAGCTGCTGAGCTTGACTGTAAGGTTTTCTTACTTGGCTGGCTGGTGATCAGTAGCAGGAAAGATTTCTGGTGGAGGCATCAGACCTCAGTTTGAGGGTTTTTTAAAACACCTACATCTGTTTGTTTTCTGTTATTTAAAAATATGCTTGCCCAGCCAGACTTCCTGGAGTTGGGTGAGCTCAAACAAACAAATAAACAAACAAATAGGCATAGCTTGAGGGCTTTTTAAAAAATAATAGTATGGCAAAGGACCGCTTTGATAGTGAGAAATGCACTGAATGCCTGTCAGGCGGAAGCAACTGGAGGTAACACCCAGCATGGATTTCGCTGTGCATTTTCGATTCCCTGGCTGAGAGCTACAGCAGCAGTTGGGAGGAGGAAAAAAAGAGAGAATGCAGCATTTAATGTTTAGGGTAATGAGGCCTATAATAGATGACAGCTGAGATGCGGAACCCTAAGGTAATGGGTAAGTTGTTTAAATATTGACAAAGTGCTCACGCTTTTCATTTGCCTAATAAGACACCTTGATTGTGGTTGCACAAACAGAGGTCCTCCCCCCCCCCTCTGGGGTTTTATACACAAGGAGAGCTGGTCTGGGTCAGCCATTTGCCTCCCGCTCAGGGCAACATGTCACTGTCCAGCAGCAAAGATGCAGCAAAGGTGCAGCATAGTCTCCCAGCGTTAGTTGTAGAGCAGTGACTCAGGGAGGAGAACCGTCACCTCTTCTCTCCGGCTGAGCTCTGAACTCGGAGAGAGAGAGGGGAAAAACTCTACACAAAAGCGCAGGAGGGGCAAAACTGAGCGAGATGCAGAATGTTTTAATGAAGCCGAAGCATGTGTGAAATAAGCCAGAGATCCAATTATTATCCTCCCCTCTTGCTGGATCGCATTTCACGCTCACTGCAGATTCTGCCTGAAAGGAAGAATAGGAATCCCAGCGCACAAACAGCCTCGTTCGTTTATTATGAACGGGATTAAAATAATCTGTGGGAGAATTAAGAGACTCAGTTGTTAGGCCCAGCAAGGGACTCTCTTTTTCTATGCTCTCCTCGCCAATCTGTTTGCAGATGCAGTGGAGTGGGTCCAGGCTGCACAAAGCTGTGCTAATGTAGCTGAGAACCTCACTGGAAGGACTCTCTCAACTGTCTCCAAGCGAGCTGATGCACTACATACCAGCAGGTCTGGCACAGAGAATAGATACAGCGTTGAACAATGGATCTGGCCCAGGAGGGCCGGAGGAAGCTGCCAAGACTTTGCAGATGATGGAAGGCCCAGCCCAGGACATTTTGTCGCTTTGGGCTAAACAGAAAATGCCTCCTCCTGCTCCTCTATTTTTGCCCACCACCACAGCTGTGCATGGAGAAGGTGACTGTAGTGGGGGGCAGCAAGGAGGGCAGGTAGACGCAGAAGAGGCAGCAGAGGAGGCCAGATCTGCTGCCTGAGGCAACTGCCTCACCTCACCTCATGGGTGGCCTGGGCTTTGGTCCAGCGGAACCTTCTGCTTTGCAAACCTTGTTGAAATGATCCGCCAATGGCCCATCTAGTCCAGCATCCTGTTCTCACAGTGGCCAGCCAGATACCTCAATGGGGTACCCACAAGCAGGATCTGAACACAAAAGCCCACTCCCCTCCTGTGGTTTCTAGCAGCTGGCATTCAGAAGCATTGCTGCCTCCCAGTGTGGAGGCAGAGCAGAGTCACCAAGGCTGGTAGCCAATGAGAAACCTTTTATCCACGAGCTAAAGACCTGTCACCTAAAGACCTGCAAGTCAGGGCTGGCAATTAGCCTCCCTTGCAACTCATGAGACTCTGCCCTGAGCAGGAAGGAATCATGGCTCCAAGCCAGGAGAGGAGCTATTCCAAATGGGTGCAGCTAAGGTGCCATCCTCCTAGCAGGAGGCAGGCCAAAGTGAGGCCTCACCCACACTGCCAATTGTCATGTGCCAAAAAGCACGGGTCTGAGGGGTTCCCACCTTGCCCTGCTCCTTTTCCCGGGGAAACTCACTCTTTAGTGCTAAATTGGAGCAGACATCAATCTGGAGAAAAGCTGAATTTCCGGTTGTTCCAATTGAACATTAAAGAGCGGCTTTCTCCGAGGGAAAGCAGTGGCACAAGAAGCAGGGTGGGTAAGCCCTAAATCTCACCCCAGAGGACATGTGGGGTCAAGTGTGAAAGGAGAAATCATCCAGATGTCAATGTTTTGGAGCTTGTCAAAATGTGATAAGCTATGACCCCCCTCCCATCTTCTGTGCCCCCCCATCCCAGACCATGTTTTTTAGGGATCAGATGATCTGCACGCTCTCTTTCTCCATTTCTGTGGCCTACCTGATGGTCTGGTTTCTATGATGTAGCCAGTCGTGGGTCGGCTTCCTGGAACTCCCTCGGTCCAGTACAAAGTCAGTCCAGAGGCTGTTTTTGAAACCAGCACATGCTGAGGGGAACCCGGAGAGCCTATAGGTAGGAGTGAAATGGAAAGAGCAAGCATGAGGCAGCATGAAAGGAACAGCCATTTCTACCATGTGGTCCAGTCACTTTGGAGAGATGAAAAAACAGGAAGCCTCTGGCAAACAGATGCCTCTTTCGAAAAGAGATGCAGCTACTCTGTTCTCGACTCTCCCATTAACAGGCTCTACACCACCCAGGCGTGTTCATGCCATGAGCAGACAGGACAACCCTGTGTTCACTGTGGGAAGACAACTGCACTGTGGAGCCTGGACCGGTGTGTCATGAAGGCCACTGCCCATCTCTGCCAAATGGCCTCCGGAGAATCTCAGGCTCCCTTAGAAAGAGGGGCCAGATCATTTCCAAGCCTTTACAGCTACAAAGATTTAATTGAAATTATGCACAGGATAATAGTTGAGGAGCCAGGAGCCAGAAAGCTGGAGGATTTATTTATTCCCCCCCCCCACACAATTTTCATTGGCAGGGATTCAGAGCCCTACTTTGGTCTCCCATCTTTGTGAGTAGCAGTGCCAGAATATGCACAAATAATAAGAATAAGAATAACCCAGTGTTAATGCAAAATATGCAAATTTGCCTAATTCATACAGGTTGTGGAATTCAGGTTTTTGGGGGGTGGGGGAAGGGATGAATCCAAAAGCCACAGTAGAGTGTGGACGAGTAACACAAGCCGATTGTCAGTTGGGCGTAGTTTGGGGGAAATGACCCATGTGGTAGGGTCCCACCCCCAACCAGTCTGTACGCTGAGGCCTGTTATGTAGAGACACCTGGACATTGCCACTGCCTGTGAAGGAGGACATGAAATCATGCCTTGCCACTTAACTTTCCCCTGGCTTGAAAATGCCTTCTGAACACCTTCCTTGCTGCTGGGTGCTGTGTTAATGCAATGGGCTCTGCTTGGTCTCTCTCTCCCCCCCCTCAATTGCCTCCCTCGCCTTGGCATGTTCCTCGTGTCTCGCTTACCCTCTGCCGGCCCAGCTGTGATGTTGGCTTGCAGCTCTGGCCCATAGGTGATGGTCTTGGCTTGTACTCGGAACAAGTAGGTCATGCCCTTGGTGAGGTCTCTGACTTTCAGCCACCGCTGCCAATTCCCATTGATACCCACGGTCACCACTTTGCTCACCCCTGGAACGGAGCCATCCAGATTGGGGGGAGGGGATAAAAAATAAGACAAGAGTGTTAAATATATTAACAAGAAAGGAGGAAGGCAGTGGAGCAGTGGAGCTTATCCTGTCTAGATTACCAGTGAAAATTATCTAGCCATTTGCTAAGGAAGTATTTCTTACAATTAGTGGGAATTTAAGGAGCGATAATGGCCAATTTTCAGCACAGATAAGTGTAATTAGACTTTAAGCTTGATAAGTGGGCACCAAGAAGGGGAGGGGGGGGGGAAATCTTACAGCGCAATTGGGAAATTACCAAGAGGCTGGAGACTACCTCACTAATTACATTAGGATGGAGAAAAGAGGTGAGTTTAGGGCAGTGTTTCTCAACCAGTGTGCCTCCAGATGTTTTGGGACTACAACTCCCATCATCCCTCGCTAGCAATACCAGTGGTCAGGGATGATGGGAATTGTAGTCCCAAAACATCTGGAGGCACACTGGTTGGGAAACACTGGTTTAGGGGATTGTAAGCGGTAGCTCATTCAACCCAGCTTGTCTTCACCCGGGGCCTCTGGGCCAATCATTCTTTCAAATCACTTCTGGGGAAAATAAATTCACCAGCCAAACCTCTGTTGACCAATGCCTCATCCATGGACAGCAAAGCAACAGGAGTGAAAATCTTCTGACCTTTCAGATTGGATTAATTTATTCATGCTCAATTTAACACACATACACCCCCGGTGGAAGAGGAAGGTGAATGGAGCCTAGGTAAGTTCCCCCCCTCCCACCCAAAAAAGGATCTTTGTTTGAATTTGCCTGTGAATAATTCAGGTGCATAACCTGCTGACGTAGTTGTGTTAACATTTCCCACAGGTAGGTGCTGTGTTGGAGTCAGGCCTTTCAGTGGGGAATGGGTATAAAGAGATAATATGAAAACACAAGAATGTTAAGACCTGCCACACTGAGCTGCAGCCTTGGCATCTGTTAGGATGAGCATGGAGCCTGTTCTGGCTGCCTCTTTGTTCGGAGCCCAGTTCAAGGTGCTCACCTTGGTGTTTGGAGCCCTAAATGACTTGGGCCCCAAATACCTGCAGGAGCACCTCCTCCCCTATGTGCCAGTCAGGCTGTTATGATCTGCAGCAGGAGGGTTCATCTTAGGGTGCTATTGAAGGTGTGGGGGTGATGACTTGAATACAGCCTTCTCTGCAATGACCTCCAAAGCTGTGGAACTCTCCCCCTATAGGGAAGAGTCAGGTGCCCATCTCTTGATAGCTTTAGATGGCCACCTCTTTTCCTTGGTCTTTGATGGCTGAACTATTATTGTGTGTCCCTTGTGAATACCACCCCAGATTTCATCACTTTAATTCTGTGGTTTTCTGGGTTAAGGTGGCTACAAAAGGATTTTTTAAAAAATCAAAGAACATGGAAATGAGCACTAGACATGTGCTATTTTCCAACAGTTTTCCAAAAGTGACTTTTATGTCATGCAGAAGTCCAAAGGCAATGTAGAAATTAACAGGGAAACATCGGAGAAATGAAATAAACTGCCGTGTGAATGTAGTCTATGTGTGTCCCGTCCACTCTAGTGGGTGGGGAATGGTGGGATGAAGTCACACTGTGTGCTGCCGTCCCCTCTCCTCAGTGAGTACTTCCCCACCCTCCCTCAGTTCCAGCCCCCAGCAAAACATCACCACTCATGTCAAAAAACCAAATCAAACTGCCCCCACAATGTGCTTCAGTATGTCCACAGTTGGGCAACCTGCATTATCCATGGATTACGAAAATCTGAAATAAATGGGTGGAAAGAGCAGGTTGCCAGTTGGATGAGGACAATGCCATGTGGGTGACACGAAAAATGTGCTCAAGGAGGAAGCACTCAATCCATTTTAAACTGCTGTGTGCACACAGCCTTGATTCTTGTGTCTAAGCATCTTTTCTCCTTCTGGAATGTGTCTAGTGTTTTAGATTTTAAGCCTGAGAGCTTAAGGTCTGTAGGCTACATTTGTTTTCTGCAGATGCAGTAGAGGCTGCAAAGAAGGTCCTCTTCACCGTTGCTATCGCCACTTGGTAGGCTCGATGTTGAGCTCTAACCCGTGTTCAGTCCAATTCAGAATGAGTTTTCCTCCACAGGCACTCTAGCCGTCTCAGCAATTGTTTCATTGCCATTAGCTCCAGGAAAAACCATGGGGCCATCCGGGCTCCATGCAATCGGAGAGGGCAGTCAATAGCCCTGGTTAACTCCGCATTCATCAGCTGAAAGGCCATCAACATGGGATAAAACATCCCCTACCACTCTTTGGAAACCATTTGGATCCATTAAGTGGTGGGGGCGGATCATCCAAATCAGTCCCACCTCCCTGCAGTGGGGAAGGGTTGCGGAGAAGGCCAGTTGCTTGGAGTTTTAAATGTGATTTTAAGAGTGGCATAATAGTAGTTTCTTTAAAAAGAAATATTTTCTATCTCTTGAAAAATGCATTTTTTTATATTACATGTGCCTTTTTTACTGCTGTGTTATATTCAAACTTTCCCGAAAAGTGTCAAACTCCATGGACAACGCAAGAGTTCATTTAAAATCTGACAGAAGCTGGTTGGATCAAACTTTTCAGAGCGCATTCCATCTGCTGTGCTATCACCCATCTCTTTAGTTTATTACTAAGTTATATTAAAGATATTTATCTCAGCTTTTATTGGCTAAATCTAAAGAGAGAAAGAAAAGAAACAAGTCTAGTTCAGTTTTTCTTTCTAATTAATATTTTAATTCAGAGACATATTATTATTCAAATGCCCAACAGAGGAAAATCACACTGGACATCACCCAATGTCTCCGGAGGGGTTTTATTTAACTGATCAGAGAAATCTGGAGATGAAGAAGACCTCCCCCCTAATAATAATAATAATAATAATAATAATAATAATAATGCACATTTCAAGCTGTTTTAGAGCAAGCTGTGAGAAACAGCTGCAGGGTTCTTTGCTGTCATCTATGACTCAGGTTAAAAGCAACATCCCATAAACATTCAAGAATCCATAAACAGAGACTGCAAGTGAAAGTCACCTGAGCAGAAAAAGCCTCAACAGAAAAGAACTCAGGGTGGCCCCCCAGTTCTTTGCGGGACTCTGGAAATGTGGGGGGGGGGATACAGAGAGAGATATAATGAAAAATTAAAGCTGGATCAACTCTTTTGAATGCATGTTTCTCCATCCATGAGGTCATGGCAAAGCAGTTAATGGAGATGTGCAAAGGGATGGGTGGACATATACTGTATATTGGGAGACCAGACACACAACTGCAATGTGCTTCTACTGATCTCCCCTGGGCACTCTTACCTTGCACTGGGGCCAAAGGCTCATAGATCACCCGGTAACCCTGCAGAAGGCCATTGGCTGCAGCTGGCTCCCCCCAAGACACGTTGAGGGTAGAGCAAGTGATTTCTGAGAAAGCCAGGAAGCTGGGGGTGCTTGGAGCTGAAAGAGGGATGAACATAAGCAGAAACACTCAGTGGCAGGAAGATCACAGCTCTCCTTCCAGCCCATGGCACTGCTCATAATCTATGGCTGTGCACACATTACTGGTCATTCTGTTTCTCAGTTTGGGTTGAAGCTGGTTTGGGGGGTGGAATAATTTATTAAGAAACGACAGGATAGATAAAAGATGGAAATGAACTAAACCAGCAGTGGAAGTGCATACAGAGCCCATGTCTGTGGCATGTCAGATGGGAACATGGCCTACGGCAGAATCCTCTTCCTAGTCTAGTCTGCTTCAGTGCCTTTTGCAGCAGTAATTTTGGTTAGCAGATCCCAAAGCGCCACCCCTTTGGGAAAAAAAATCCCCATTAATCTCACTTGCCAAGCAAAACTGCCTTGTGACTGCTCAGTGCTTGACATCTAAAAGACTAAAACCTTGCTCCCTTTCTTTATCTGGAGGCCTCAGAACAGTGGCAGGGAACCAACAGCTCTCCCAAAGTCCTTGGACCACAGCTCCTATCTGCCCTAGACCAACAAAGCCAATAGTCAGGAATGATGGGAGTTGTAGTCCATGACATCTGGAGAGCCACAGGTTTCCTCTCTGCTGTCTTACAAGGAAAATAAATAAATAAATAAGGGGCCTTATGCAGGCAGAAGCTGAGGCTCCAATACTTTGGCCACCTCATGAGAAGAGTCCTTGGAAAAGACCCTGATGTTAGGAAAGATGGAGGGCACAAGGAGAACAGTGTTCTCGAAGCTACCAACATGAGTTTGACCAAACTGTGGGAGGCAGGAGTGCCTGATGTGCTCTGGTCCATGGGGTCACAAAGAGTCAGACACGACTAAACGACAACAACAATGCAGGCAGAGCGGTAGCAGTATAAACTTTTGTTGTTGTGGGCTGTGGGTGGGTTTGATCAGAATTGCTCTGGCACAGTCTGCTATATGATCGGATGTGACATTTGCCATGTGTAGCCTCAATCTGTGCAAAAATTATGAAGGCCACTCATCCTAGGATGGGTGTCTGGAATGACATGTGTATAGCTCTAAGGCAGCCTTTGCCAAACTCGGGGCTTCCAGAAGTATTGACCGAGAATTGCCATCGGTCCCAGCCACTGGTGGGCAGCGGCTTGGCAAAGGAAGCTCAGGGAGGCCTCTGATATCCCATTGCCCATGTGCGCAGGGAAGTAGTCGAGTAAATGCCCCCAAATGCTCATCTTCGTAATGTGGGAGAGCATTTGGCTTTGAGGACAGGGCAGGAGCCAGACATTCTGGAATTATTGGGTTATTGATGCCGGCTTCATCCTTGTGTCTGATCGTTCTGACATTCCAAGGATGTGTGGCTTTGGCAGCCTTCTATTTAAAACACAGAGGGGAAACACAGAGCTGGAGGTCATGCAATAGAGGTCCCGGCTTCGCCATGCTTCATACATGGCAGTGGCATCCTTACCTGCCTGGTGGGTCCTGCCTTGCCCAGGGCTGCTCTTTGGCCCATCGCCTGCTGCGTTGAAAGCAGAGATACAGATCAAGTACTTAGAGTAACTGGTGAGGTTCTTCAGCCGAATGCTTGTCTCCGGGTGGAAAAGGACCTTCACTTTTTCCGTGTCATTCTGACTCTCCTCCTGCCAGTAGTAAACCTAATTGGAAGAGAAAGGGTTACTTAATTTGGATTTTTACCCTGTCTCTCTAAAGTTGCCATCCGTTCCTCTGCTGCCTCTAACTCACCCCTCACGACATGTTATAAATTAATGATTTTTGAATCTCTTTGCTGCGTCCATTGGACTTCTGGTAAGGAGCAAATAAAATTCGACATAGTTTGAAGGAAATGGAAAGGTGGAAAGCAGGAGAGAAGTGTCTTCCTCCCTCTCTCATCCAGTAATGATTGGGGTCATCTATTGAAACTGAGCAGCAAGAGATTCAGGCCAGGCAAAAGGCGTAACTGATTTATGGAATTCTTGCTGCAAGTTAACGTAAGGACACCTGAAGAGCCCTGCTGGATCTGTCCAATGACCCATCTAGTCCAGCCTCCTGTTCTCACAGTGGCCAACCACATGCTCTCTCTCACCTGTGGTTTCCAGCAACTGGTATTCAGAAGCTTTGCTGCCTCCAACCGTGGAATCACTATTGCTAGTCACCATTCATAGTCCTCTCCTCCAGGAATTTGTCCAATCCTCCTTTAAAACCATCCAAGCTGGTGGCTATCATAACTTCTTGTGGGAGTGAGTTGCACAGCTCAACTATGTACTGTGTGAATTGCCGTCCTGAATCTTCCAACATTCAACTTCCAAGATGTAGCTTTAAGATAAGATTAGGCTAATTCGTGGAGGAGAAGAGGTCCAGTCGTGGCTATTACTAGCCACAAGGGTTCTGCAGAGGCACCATGGCTCTGCGTATCAGTGCATGTGTATGTGTGTGTGTGGGCAACTCAAGGTGGGGCTACTGCCCAGCCACCCTGCTTGTGTGCTTCTCAGGATGCACCTGGTTGCCATGGTGAGAGATAGGATGCTATCTCAGATGGACCCCTAGGTCTGCTCTCATGACCACATCACATCTGTGGCCTTTTCAGTGCCTGGTGGGAAAACTGCAGACACTCTCTTCTCCCCCTAATGACACTCCAGCAGGAACCCCACCTTGGCTGTGGGACAGCCGCAAATGGGTGTAACAGTTAATTGATCCTCTCCTGGACAAACTGGGAGCCTGACCCGAGAGCCCAGCCAAGACTCTGCCTTGGTGCTACGAGCCAAGCGATTAGAACAGCCTGTGCACAAACAAAAGCGGGAAACACACAAATTGTTATAGCAGGTAGCTTGCTCCTGCCAAGAGGCGATGCCAGATCATTTCCATTGGCTCAGCTTCGCTCCATTTGCTGCTCTGACACACAGGTGGGGGGGGGGGGATGAGCCAGGCAACGAGCGCCAGCCAAGTCGCAGGGCTTGCAAGGAGCAGGCTGCTTGTGGCATCTCAAAAGCCGAGCGACAGAACTGCAACAGAGCCACGGCCAAGTGGCTAAAGCGTCGGACTAGGACCTGGGAGAGGCCTGGGTTCGAATCCCTACCTGGCTGTGAAGAACGCTGGATGACCTTGGGGGCCCGTCACTGCCTCTCAGTATAGTCTACCTCACAGGGGTGTTGTGAGGATAAATAGAGGGTAAAGGTAAAGGGACCCCTGATCAGTCGTGAATGACTCTGGGGTTGTGGAGCTCATCTCGCTTTAATGGCCAAGGGAGCCGGCGTACAGCTTCCGGGTCATGTGGCCAGCATGACTAAGCCGCTTCTGGCGAACCAGAGCAGCACACGGAAACGCCGTTTACCTTCCCGCCGGAGTGGTACCTATTTATCTACATGCATTTTGACATGCTTTCGAACTGCTAGGTTGGCAGGAGCAGGGACCGAGCAACGGAAGCTCACCCTGTTGCGGGGATTTGAACCACCGACCTTCTGATCGGCAAGCCCTAGGCTCTGTGGTTTAACCCACAGCGCCACCCACGTCCCTTAAATTGAGGGTACAGATCTATTTATGCCAACTTAAGTTCCTTGGAGAAAAAGTTGGGAAATAAATAAATAAATAAGGACCTAGGAGACCTGGGTTCAAAACTCTGCTCGGCCGTGAAGCTCACTGTGTGACGCTAGAAGCCAGTTATGGCCTCTCTCAGTCTAACCTACCTTCCAGGGATGTTGTGGGGATTAAATAAGTAGCGTGAGAACCATGTACACCACCTTGAGCTCCCAGGAAAGAAACGTGGGATACAAATGCAATAAATAGTATTAAATATAAATAAAGAAGAAATATTGAGTGTGATCCTGGATCTAGCGCCACTATGGATATCCAGGTGGCATCCATGAGTGTGCCCAGCCAGTGGCGTAGGAAGGGGGGTGTGCAGTGGGTGTGGTCCACCCTGGGTGTCATCACTGAGGGGGGTGACCACCTGGCCTGGCCTGCAGCGCACCCGAGCCACACGTCTCTCCTGGGGAGTGACACGGTGGCTCGCGCTGCCTGAAATGGCAACGTGGGGCTGGCGGACTCCATGAAGGTCCCGCGCAGCGTGCTCTTCCCCGGCTTGCCCTGCCCCTGGGTGCAGGGCATTTGTGCCACCCTGGGTGCCTGAGCAGCTAGCTACTCCGCTGTGCCCACTCCACCCCCAGCTGGGGCTGGCATACCAGCTATTCCCTTCCTGGAGAAGGAGGAACTGGCCCCAGTCTCTGCTCTGCCATTATCCAGATCAGATGTGCCACACTGCAATGGTAATGTCCAAGTTCTGTGCAAAGAACTGAAAAGGCACAAAAGGAAAAAGGGATTGGGGGGGGGGGTTGAGGAAAAATTCCATTTATCAAAGCTAATTATTGGAGAGAGTCTAAATCCATCATCATGGCTTGAGTTGGTCAGATACCGGTTGTCGGGGATCTGCATGTTGCTCGTGCACTTTCTTTCTGATCTTGTGATTTTAAGTCACTGCAAGCTGCCTCTTCTTGCATCCGGGCCATGCCACATGTGAAGTGACCTGGCTGCAGCAGAGAGGAACAGCCGGCCCCCATCTCCGTGCCCAAGCCTTATGAAAGTTGGAAATATAAATGACAATAGGAAGAAGATTTGCAGTAGTGGACACACAGAGAGAGCACTTGCCTTGTAGCCTTGGATATTCCCATTCTGGCTGTCGACTGGCGGAGGGTCCCAGGCAACTTCTAGCTGGCTTGCGGAGAGTGCACTTATCTGGATGTTCTGGGGCGGCATTGCTGGTGCTGGAGGAAGAGAGAAGAGAGGAACAGAGAGGGCAGAGAAGGAGAGTTAGAAGTGAATGTCAGAGCTGGCATCTTGAGCAGGGAGGGGGGATTCAGGCTGCGGTGGGCGGTGTTATTGGGCTATTGTTCTTATTTTGATTTTATAGATTGTGATTTTATTCTGTGACCTGCCCTGAGACCTCTGGGTATAGAGCGGTATATTAATAATAATAATAATAATAATAATAATAATAATAATAATAATAATACAAGAACACAAGTTGCTTTCCCCAGAGGCTGCTCTTGCCTCTTACAAAGTCTTTGGAAACTTTGCCCACTCCTTTAAACAAACACAGTGTTGAAAGCAGCAAACACATTCTGCACCGGAAGTGCACACAGAATGCTTTTAAAAGCAGGAGGCAATGCATTCAGAATGAATTAAAGGATGCAGAGAGAGCGCTGTTTGCATCATGGGGCGGCCTCTGAATCAAGGAATTCATTTTGCAGAGGTCTCCTCGAACACTTGCCTGAAGAGCTGTAACACTTTCTGCTGGGGGCTTGCATTCAACAGGGAGGGAGAACAAAGTAGGGGGTTGGATTTTGCCTGGCTGTTCTATTTTTATTATGTGTGTTTTGTCAATTTCAGGCAACAGTCCACCCAACCCTTCAAGACTGGATTACTGCAATGTGCTCCAAGTGGGGCTTCCCTTGAACTTGATTCAGAAGCTGCAGTGAGTGCAGAATGCTGCAACACAATTACTGACAGGAGAGAGGCCATGCCAGCACATAGCACCTCTGATCAGAGATCTGCACTGGTTGCTAATTTGCTACTGGTCCAAGTTCAAGGTGTTGCTATTAACGTTTTGGGACCAGTTTACCTACACGATCGCCTTACCCCACAGATACCCACTCGACTGTGCTGATCTGCTGAACTGGCACTGTTACAAATGCTACATAATATTTGTGCTGCACTTGCAAGAAATAAATCTTTTAGTGTGGCAGCACTTACACTTTGGAACTCCCTGCCTATTGAAATCAGGCAGGCGCCTTCACTGAACTCTTTTCGGGGTCTGCTTAAAACATTTTTGTTTTTGCAAACCTATCCACACATTACATGTGCTTTATGACTGTTTAGCTACTGTTGTTTTAATCATGTTTTGAATATTTTAAAATACATTTTCTGGTTTTTTTTTTATTGATAATCTTCAAGTTTTATCATATATATTTTGTAAAGCACTTAAGAGGCATGAGACTAAGTGTTCTTCCATACCAAATGAAAGAAAACCCCCACACTTAGAAAGGTAGGGAGAAAAGTCCTAGCCTAGGCTTTTCTGTTGACATGCTAGCTTTCTGTGCACAGGGATGTGATTTCCTGGGGGAGAATTCCATCACAGCAGACCCAGCCCTGGTCTGAAACAGTATTCTCATCCTGAGTTAGATATCAAACCTGCTGCTTTGGGATATTTGTGTGGCATCTGTAAGAGTAGCTGTTCCTTGGGTGCATTGGCTTCTTGGCACGAGGGACGGCCTGCTAGCACATCTTTATGCAGACCAGGGCATAGGCATGGGCGGAGGAAGGGGTGGGTGGTGGGTGCGGGCCGCCCCGGGTGGTGTCACCACTGAGGGGGGTCACAAAATGCCGAGCAGCACTTACCGCAGGGCCTGCAGTGCGCCCGAGCCACATGTCTCTTCTGGAAGAGACATGGTGGGTTGGGCGCACACAGGCTCCATGCTGCCCAAACAGTCCGCCTGCTGCCTCCCGCCCAGCTGTAGGGAAGCTGAGTGGGAGGAGGAGAAGAAGAAGAAGAAGAAGAAGAAGAAGAAGAAGAAGAAGAAGAAGAAGAAGAAGAGTTTGGATTTGATATCTCGCTTTATCACTACCCGAAAGAGTCTCAAAGCGGCTCACATTCTCCTTTCCCTTCCTCCCCCACAACAAACACTCTTGGGAGTCAAGGGGGGGGTGTGGCGCCAAGTGTCACTCCCCCTCCAGGGTGGAACCCCAGGGCGCTCCACCCCCAACGCCTCACCCTTGCTACGCCACTGTGTGCAGGAGGGAGATGCAAACCTGGTTCACCAGATTACGAGTCTACCGCTCTTAACCACTACACCACACTGGCTCTCTGGAGGCCCCGCAGTGTGCCATGCCCCTATGGGCGTCTCACCCCACCCTCGCCCCACCCCTATGGGCAGCTCGCCCTGCCCCTGGGCGTGCCTCCCCAGGTGCCCAAGCGGCTTCCTCCGAACCCACTTAAGCCTATTTTGCGTTTTTGCTAGGAACTAACTTTTACAGGGGTGTCCAAGTGAGACCAGAACGCAGCAACCTGCCTGCAGATGGTCTTGTCATAACCTCTGCCCACGGTGCTTGAGAGTTGCTGCCTCCTCCCTCCCCGCCCATTTAACGGGCTGCAAATGGAAGCCATAAACTGTTTGCCACCCAAGGAAGGCGAGAGAACCCTCCTTAGTTGCTCCTCCCGAGGCCTTTTTCTTCACGGACAGTGACCTTCGCCAGCTGCGTGATCGTTATATATTTATATATTTTTGCTCCCTCCTTCTCTCTGGGGTTACGAAATAAAATAGTAATTAACACCCACTCAGCCTGACACCAACTATTTATTTTGTTCTAACTGCGCCGCTTCCGTATTATCGCTGCCCACCCTGCCGTTAATGGAAATGTTAATAACCACAGCCAGGTTGTTGTGACAGATGCTTGGGCTCATTATCAGAAATTCTTATTTACCGCTCCATTAAACGACAGAATCGCACACCCCCAAAGAAAAAAGAAAAAAAAAAGGAGGAGAAGAAACAATTCAATCAAAACTAACTGGAGGAATTTTATGAGCTGCATTAATAATCCAAAACATAAATAAAGTTGATGGCAGTTTGGGGTGGTTTTTTGTTTTGGTTTTTTGTTTCTTACTGCAGGTCTGCCACTGGCAACTCAGTTGCAAGATAGGACAATTAAGAAGCAAAAGGTAAAATGGAGAATAGCCATTAGACTAGTACTTAATTAAAACTGATTATCATTATTAATAATAATAACAACAGGAATAATGACACAACATTTGCTAAAATCATTCTTAGTTAGACAAGCTTATCCAGAGGTTTACAAAGCAGATGCAAGTTCTAATCTGTTTTTAGTCCATTGTTATTTTAACTTTTTAAAAAAAAAGTTTCACATTATTGGTAATTTTACTTACTGATAATCTGATTATCTTTTTTTGTAAATTGCTTTGAGGTGAGTTTTTGTTTTTTTTAGAATCAAGCGGTATACCGTGGAACCTTGGAAGTCGAACATACCGTAATCCGTTCCGGAAGCACCTTTGACTTCCGAAATGTTCGAATTCCAAGGCGCAGCTTCCGACTGGCTGACAGCTAGGCTTTTTGAAGATCAGAAGCCACGTCGGACATTCGGGTTCCGAGGAACGTTCGAAAACCAGAACACTTACGTCCGAGTTTTCGACGTTTGGGAGCCGAAACGTTCCAAAACGGAGGCGTTCGGGAACCGAGGTTTGACTGTATAAACTTTAAGAAAACCACACCATCTGTTAACGACTACGGCCTTTCCAAAGGTGCCTGGTGCTCAAGAGAGCGCAAATGAATGTTGCTTCATAAACGGAATCCCTCTAGCTAGAAAAGTCTCTTGTGGATCTCACTGGAAAAATAACTGCAGACAGCAGGCGAGTTCATGGCTGCACCATGCTGGTCCTTCTCAAGCATTGGGGAGAAAAGGGCGGTGAAAAGTCCCTCTCGTGGGCCATATGCATTTGTGCCACTAGGAACCTGATAAACTTTGGGGACAGGCCAATGAGATAAATTGGCAGAAAACTGGCAAAAGCTTCTTGACATGTATAAGTTCACTGCCCCTGCTCTAGGGGGTGGAATGTGTTTGGGGCCTGGCTATGTCTACAGAGGTTAGGCATGGACCCGCTGCACTCTATTAGTGGTTAGAGTTATGTTATTGTTTATTTATTTGCCAGCTTTAAGCCCAAACAGCGCCCCCCCCCCCGGTGGCTCACACAGAATAACATACAAATGCAAAATTCAGAGTGTCTGGCTGGGATTTAGGAGACCGGGGTTCAAATCCAACTCAGCCATGAAGCTCACTGAGCGACATTGGAGGCCAGTCACTGCCTCTCTCTGCCTAATCTACCTCACAGGGGTGTTCTGTGGATTAAAGAGGACTAGGAATTGGGAGTTCAAATCCCTCACTTGGCTGTGAAGCTCCTCAGTAGTGGACCCTTTCCCCTCCTGTGGCTTCCAGAAACTGGGATTCAGAAGCAGCACTGCCTCCATCTGTGGAGGCAGCACTTAGCCATTGTGGCGAGTAGCCACTGAGAGCCCTCCCCTCTGTGAGGGTCAAATGGTCATCTAGTCCAACCCCCTCCAATGTGGGAATCACAGCAAAATCTTAGGGGAAGTCCTGAATTTTAAAGGGCCATCACTCTGAAATGAAATTCACCAGAGTGCCATAGAATTTCACTATATTTCATGGTGCTGAAGCTCTGTTGAAAACCCACAGAAGCCAACAGAAGCGCTGCAGACCCTCTTGTTCCTGGAATTCTGATCTGGGCCTGGCCACGACTGTGTTGTGGGTCACAAGGCACCAGCTGAAAACCCACATCCGAGTGGATCTACTGGGGAAATGGAGTGCACGTTTCTGTACAGAACCAGCTGTTTATGCTAACCTGACAGTGTGTTCAAGAACAACACCAGCTTAACAATTCTTAAGAAATCATTTGGGACTCCAAAGCATTCGCTTAAAGCATGGTGTGGGGAGGGGCAGAAACCCCAGAAGTACAAGCATATCTATGTTAGACATGGAGGAATTAATGGCCTCTCATATCCAGAAGGCACTGGCAATTCCAGGCTCTGCGCTCCCTGCTAATCCCTTGCTGTCACACATATGCAAACAGGGCTTGGTGTGGCATTTTTCCTGTGGCTTTAGGTGCCGGTTATCAAGCGTAACAGGTGCAGCAAAGAACCCAGAGGACCTAAATGATGTTGTTGGCAAGCAAAGAGGCGCCATTTTCACGGAAGCTCTTGTGTTCTGCTTGGGGATCCGGTACAGCTCCCCCCCCCCCTTTGTATCTGGTTGCTACTTGGAGGAGGATTTGCTTTACCTTCCAGGCACAACCCCTTTGATGAATCACTCAAGAGAAAGGAAGAGCAAATAGCAGAAAAAGAGCAAGCCGTACAATTAATTAATTCTTTTTTATACATATATAAAGGAATTGCTAACCGTGGCTTTGTAGCAGTGCCAAGAGAGCAGAGCGTGCAAAGGCAGGAAATCAATTGGCGGTCCCAGACACACCCGCAGGCACAAACACGGGAGAAGGCTGGTGCCAGAAAGGGGTTGCCTCTGCTGTGCGCTCGGTGGCGGAATGGGAGACACGGGGCAAATCTATGCAGAACTTAGAAATTGTGCACACACGCAAAAAAGGAGACTCCGGCTGCGGTTCAGAACTGTTGCATGAGCACTGTCATTGACCACAAAGAAGCCACCTAAGTATACAAAGGTTGGGGTTACATTTTTTAGCAGGGAACAGAAGTGTAGCTGTAGCCAGATGTTGTTGGAGTCCCATCATCCCAGACCACTGGCCACTGTCCTCCCCACATCCCTCCACCCCAGGACCAGGGCCGTCTTACCCATAAGTGCTAGGGGTGTGGGGCACCCGGGCGCCGGGCTCTCAGGGGTGCCAGGCTGAGAGTCTGGGGTCTGAGAGTTCAGTCCGGGGAAGAGCCCGCCTGTCGGTCAGAGCACCGCAGTGGGCTCTTCTGCTGCGGGCAGCTCTGCGCTGCGAGTTCGGGGGCAACCGAGTCAGCGAGACGCTGAGGCAGCTGGTTGGCTCCGCCCTCCTGCTCGCCTGGGACTGGGCAACCTGGAGGGCGGGGCGGGTGGATCTTTCCACCCCGGCATCGCATATGCTTAAGACAGCCCTGCCCAGGACCTCAGATTTGTTCCTATCATGTGGACTAAGACAATGCTGGCATCCCTATCCCGGCACAGCTATTCCATGTGGCTAGAGTTCAGGTCAAAATGAGCTGGCAGTTGCATGGACCGTTTCCAATCCATGTAGGACTGAGCTGGGACGGCTCAGTCAGTAGAGCACGAGACTCCTGATCTCAGGGTTGTGGGAAAAAGATTCCTGGACTGCAGGGGGTGGGACTAGATGACCCTCGTGGTCCCTTCCAACTCTATGATTCTATGGGGGGGGGGGAGAGATGTCGTCTGGTGCTTCTGATCCCAGAGGGTGATGTTCAAGAAGAAGCAGTGGAGACATCACTGAAGGATCTGGACTTAGTAGGCAAACTAAGGCCCCGGGGGCCGGATCCGGCCCATTCGCCTTCTCAATCTGGCCTGCGGACGATCCGGGAATCAGTGTGTTTTTACATGAGTAGAATGTGTCCTTTTCTTTAAAATGCATCTCTGGGTTATTTGTAGGGCATAGGAATCCGTTCATTATTTTTTTTCCAAAATATAGTCTGCCCCCCCAAGGTCTGAAGGACAGTGGACTGGCCCCCTGCTGAAAAAGTTTGCTGACCCCTGATCTGGACCATTTCCATTCTGATTAAAGAATGGGGGCACAGAGATAGATATGAATTCAATTGCCCCACAGCCATGGTAATCGGAGAGCTGCTCCTGACCAGCCCCAAAAGGGCTGTGGAAAAAAAAAAAAGAATTAAATGCTTTTGATCCCACCCTTCGGATGCTGCTGGACTCCTGGCTCCCATCATCCCAGACCGTTGACCTGGAGGGCACCAGGGTGGGAAAGGATGGTCTCCAGACCATCTCCCAGACTGAACTGGGGTTCCATGGTAGATGTACAGCAGAGAGGTTGATTTGGGAAAAGGATTCCCTGGGGTGGGGTGCAAAGGGTCTTAGTTCAGTCGCAGAGCCCATTCATTAGTTTGGAACATTTTTCAGACCATTTAATCATAAAACAGAATATCCTGGCTTCAGTCTCCAGCATCTGCCATTTTGAAGCTGATATTTTAGTGTGGCAGCACCTGAACTTTGGAACTCCCTGCCTATTGACATCAGGCAGATGCCTTCACTGTACTCTATTTGCTGCATGCTGAAAACTTTTTTGTTTGGACAACCCTACCCAGATATAGAAAGCTTACATGTTTTTGAATATGTTTTCAGGTGATTTTAATTATATTTTGAATGTTTTAAATAGCAGATTTTAACTAGTTTTACTGATAATTTCATTTTTCTTCCTTCTGGGAACCATTGTAAGGTACGTGGGGGTTTTCTTGCAATCGTGCGGTATATAAATGGTATGAAAGAAATAAAAGAAGCAAATAAAAAGCAGGTGACGGGAAAAGACCCTTAGGGCCCAAGACCTCTGCCAGGGAATGAAGGCAATGGAGGGAAGGTGGACAAAAATCCCAACCTTTTCTAAGGCAGCTTCTGCTCTTCCCCTGGAGAGGCTGACGTGGAGAGGAGGGCATCTTCTCCTAAGCTGCCTGAGTCACATTTTCTCAGCAGTCCCTGCCTTGTCAGCCCCCCCCCCCCGAAAGCCTAGACACATGATGTATGCCTGGAACATACCGCACACCAGCTTTTTTTGCACCCCCTTGAAATGTAGCTTTCTGAGAGTTTAGAGCAGAGGGCTCAAGTTGAGAAAGGCAGAGATTAATGCCCATCCCTAACATGGACACAAGCACCTTGCCAACGGCAGGAACAGTCAACCCGGGGTGACGGAGAAATTCAGCTGAGAACAGGCACTTGGCCACGCTCACCTTTTCTTTCAGAGGCTCCGAAGCAGGTGATCAATGACTCTTGGCAGGCTGGGATTCTGCTCTCTTTTTCTTTTTCACTGCCTCCCACAAATGTACCATCAGGGTTGTCTTTAAATTTCCCTCAGCTACACATCACCACTGTTTTCTCTCTCAGAATTGCCTAGCTAGGAAAGCTGTACATCCCCCCCCCCCAAGCCTTCTCCCAAAGAAGAATCCGTTAATGCTGGCTTCTCTCAGATTCTCCATTTTCCAATCTTAAATTTAATTTGCCCCATTTCTGCTTATGTTTGCCTTTTTTAAAAAAAGGAAAGATCAATGTGAAAACTTGTAAGCATTTTTGCAAGCTGTTTCCCCTTAGCATAATGCAATTTTGTTTGTAATTTTCACCAGCACACACATTTTTTTGCATGCACCTTTCACTAATACATGCATTTTTATGATGCATGTTTGTACACACTCTGTAGGTGGAGAATTGCACGGTAAGGCTCAGAGAAAGGTGAGTTTCGCAAGGGAGAACTGTGCTTCAGCTTGCATATCGGTTCGAGCAGTTCATGCTAAAATGGAACCTGAACAAATTCATCTCCCATCCCTGGGTGCGCTAAGTTGCGTAGGTGTGTCTTTTGGCAGACACTAGATTGCTGGGGCACCCTGATGCTTCTTTCTTGCTTGTAAGAAATAAGCATTCGTACTTAGAGTTTTCTAATCCATGAAGCCTCCTTCAGTTTATAGAGAGGACCCCCACCCCTAATGAAGAGCCATTTACACAAAGGAGAGAAAGAAGGTCTCTTTTACAGCTTGCTATCTAGATTGATAGTCAAGAGCTAGTCAATGTGTGAATGATTCAAAGAAAGTGAGATGAATTGATGGCTGAATTTCAGCACGTCTCACATTGATTCTGCAATTGTCCCAGAATCGAGCCTCTATTGTGCAGCCACACACCCACACACCCTTTTTTTTTTGTAAATTAGTTTCAGTCCAGTTTTCCTCTAATTTCTCAAAGAGCTGAAATTCTCAAGTTTACTTTTCATACAGAAGCAGTAAGGATGGTGGTGGTGGTGATGATTTTTCTATAGGTTGCTGCTGGTGAAAGTAGCCCGTTTTTAGGGCAAGAAAGTAGAATCCTTTAAACTGGTGCTTCTCAAGCTATCTGATGTGGTGGACCAAGATTCCCCTCCCACAATGTGCCAGGAACTGGTACCATATTTGGTCGCTGAAGAGTCCCCGCTCCCCAAACCTGGGCTGTTGGAGAGTCACTGGGGACCAGCAGCCGATGTCTGATGAACTTGCACCAGTCTGCGGGCCAACACTTCAGTAGCACTGATTTAAGCTAGACTGTGTTACCCAAATGAATTTGCTGCAACAGGGCATGGTGGTGATGGATTTAACTGTATTGTTATCAAGAACATAAGCAGAACCTGCTGGGTCTGGCCAATGGCCCGTCTATTCCCGAATCCTCTTCTGTCAGTAGCCACCAGATGCCCATGAGAAACTAGCTAAAGCAGGATCTGTGCACAAAAGCTCTCTCTCTCCTCCTGTGGTTTCCAGCAACTGGTATTCAGAAACACTGCTGTCTCCAACTATGGAGGCTGAGCATAGCCATTGTGGCAAGTAGCCTTCGATAGCCCTCTCCTCCATGAATTTGCCCAGTCCTCTTTTAAAGCCATCCAAGTTGATGGCCATGACTACCTCCTGTGGAAGTGAGTTCCATTGGTTAACTCTGTGTTGCATGAAGAAGGACTTTCTTTTATTTGTTCTGAATCTTCCAACATTATGTTGATGATGATCACTCCGGAGTGCTTTGCAGAGCATAGATTCCTGCTGCGAGGAGCTTACAATTAAAAAAATGCCAACCTGGGGGAAACAGATGGCTTTTAATAAAGAGTTTGATCAGTTTGAAAACATTCTGGGGAACATATGCTCAGAGCAGCCTCAAGTTCTAGTCACGGCTTCTCAGGGGAATCTGGTGAGCCACTGTTGCCGCCAGAATGGTGGACTAGATGGGCTTCCGTCTTATCCGGCACATCCACAAATTCTTCAGAGAATAACAATGGCATCCCACAGTATAGGGAAACGTCCTTTTAAGTGCACAGAGACTTAGCCATAGCTCACACCGGGCTCAAACAGTTGGAATCAATGCAATTAGTTAAGCGACTCATTTCACCTGAGCAGTTTAACACGGCTGCCCTCTTCTTCAGGGAACAGATTTTGGCATCAAAGGCCATTAATCAGACAGCGATTAAGGAGGGCAGAGTCAGATCACAACTGCGGTGACCTACCTACACAACAAGGAAATTCTAGGGTAATTTGCCAGCGACTTCTACGAGGGCTCCTGATCGTTGCCCCAGGGAGCCCAAATCATTAGAGACGGGGATATTTTGAATTATGGGTTTTCATGCAACAAAGAGGGATAAGTTAATTAACTTTCCTGGAAATGAGAAAAAGCCAAAGGAAAGTTGACGTGTGTGTGTGTGCGCGCGTGCATGCGTGCATGGTGGAAGACTTTGGGCTCTCAAATTTCAGCAGCGGCCTGCGTGATGCAAAAATTCAGTGTCCCTGCCTCTCACACTCCAACATCATTGTTGTGGCGCCCCTGCAGTGTGGCACCCAGTGCTCCTGCACTGGTCATGTGACCCTAAAACCACCTTTGGTGTGTATACACACACTTTGGCCTGCCCCGTTTCCTAGTGTTGTGGCTCCACCCCAAAAGGTGAGCCGCTTCTGCCTGTCTCCATAAATACCGGTACCAGCTGGAATCTTGAGATCACCCTTCCCTGAGCTCTCCTGAGTCCTCAATGGGCTTTGAAACACTCTTCAGAGAGGCTCACCAGACACTCGTTATTATTAATTTTCTAAGGCTGGCAAATAAGTGTTTCGTTCCATCACATTCATTTTATGCACTTGTTATTACAATGTGCTTTAAAAATATTTTATCGTAAGCCACCCTGACAACTTGATCAAAGGGCGGGATATAGAATTGTAGGATTCTAGCGCTGGAAGGGACTCAAAGGGTCATCCAGCCTGATCTCCTGTGAGGCAGCAACCACAGTTAAATATTCATACAGCAAATAATTAAAATCAAGCATTTGTTGTTTGTCATTATTAGATTTGTATAGCTTCTCATGAATAAACATTCCCTGAGCGGCTTACAACAAAATATGAACAGTACAATAGATTGCTGGTGCTGGTAGCAATAATTCTAACAATAAGAGCCAGCAAAAACCCTCAGTGTATAAAGGCAAGGTAAGCTACTTTACAGCCTGAGTTTAAAGCACAGTGAAAATGTTTGGGGCCGAACATGCTCAGCCATATTTCTGCTGTTGGAGAAGATGTGCAATGCCTGCCTCTCTCAGGTAATGGCATTTGAGGTACCAGAAGGGAGGCCAGGCTGCATCTTCGCTCCTAATAACATTATGCCCTCTCATTACATTACTGTTGATTTTACAAGCCTATTTTCTTTCCTTTAAGAATAAGAAGCCGCGTTGCTCTTGGTCGTTGTCAATTTCCTTCGAAGGAGATGGGAGGTCAACTCCAGTTACCACTAGGGGGAGCTAAGACCACTGGAAACGTTACTGGGCCGGCGCTTCCCGCGGATTCAATGGGAAATTAGCATACAATTGTTCTATTAAACCGCAGCAGCGCATGCATTTCGAAATTGCTAGTTTTCTGCACGCCTCCCTCCCCTTGTTGCCCTTTCTAATGAAAGCATTTTGATTTAGTGGCCGTCTCATGGAGGGCGCCCAAAGATGCAGGGCAGAACTGAAAACTAAAGCAAAGGAGGAATGCAAGACCTTCTTCTTTTTCTATGACGATCCCTCGTAGCCGAGTAAAATTGTCTTCCATAAACACGGTTTTAACAATGAGTCCGTAAGTGACTGTGGAGGCCAATTCTGGATCCACACACCTTCCACAGTGGGGACATAGGTCTCCGGACGGGAGTTGATCATGGTGAGGGTTTGCCAAGAGCGTGCCTTCCTCTTAGCACGTTTCTCCCTTGCGTCCTGAGTTCGAGTGTCTTCAAAGCCCATGACACCTTTGGTAAAGGCTGTTCTCCAACTGGAGCGTTTGCAGGCAAGTGTTTCCCAGCTGTCGGTGTTTATACTACATTTTTTTAGATTTGCCTTGAGAGAGTCTTTAAACCTCTTTTGTTGATCACCAGCATTACACTTTCCATTTTAAGTTCGGAATAGAATAGTTGCTTTGGAAGACGATAATCAGGCATCCGCACAACATGACCAGTCCAATGAAGTTGATGCTGAAGTGCATTCAGCAGGTGATGATGGGGGAGTCCATCTGTTGCCAGGGCAAAGCGGGGGACAGATCCCACTCACCCCCATTCTGTTCTGTGGCAGTGCAGCTGAGGGTTGCAGGAGGATGTGTCTGGAACCTCTGACATCTGCTCTCTCTGAGCTTATCCACATCTACGGTTTGCCCCCCTCTTTACAGGTTCGCGCTTAAAAGCTCTGCGTCTGAGCATTTATTTAATTTTTATGCCCTGGAGATTTCCCCCACGAAACCCCAATCTTTAGCACTCAATCAGAGCAAATGTCAACGTGGGTTTTCCACAGATAGCTGTTTGCTCTGAGCTTTAAAGAGCAGGTTTTCACAGGAAAAGCTTTGGAGCAAAAAAAAAAAAAAAAAAGGTGGGGTGTGTTTGGACATGGAGCTTTTAAAGGGGAGGAAAGGCAAATGTGGATAAGCCCTTTGTTTGTCCATGCTGTGGCTGGAGGGGGCTCAGTCCAAACCCTGCCCCCCATTAGCCATGGAGGGAGCACAAGCTTCTTCCCAACCTCCCAATGTCACAAAACAAGCCACTTTGCTTAGGGTTGCCATGTGTCCTCTTTTTCCAGGACACGTCCTCTTTTTCAGGGGTAAAATTTCCATCCAGGTGGATTTTTTAAATTTGCCAAAATGTCTCTGGCTATACTTTTGGGGTGAGACATAGACATAACTGGTGGTCAAAGACTTGCTTTCCTCTTCTCTTCTTCTGCCCCCCTCAGCAATATATATCACAGCTTCTATATAGCCTACATATAATAGGGCTATTTAAAATGAGAGCCCTCATAGAGTCCTCTTATTTGCTCTTCAAAATATGGCAACCCTACTTTGCTAAGAGTTAAAACAAGGAGCTGCTGCCTCACCATGTGTATGGAGAACTGCTTATGAGTAATATTAACAGCTTAATGAGCTGCTAATGAGGCGCTCAGTCAGCTGCTTCAGCTTGCAGTATGAATCCAGAGCAAATTATCTCCATGCATTTTCTGCCTTACCAAGGGAGAATTAAGGGCAGCAGATAAACCAATCTGACATATGTCTCAATTTGGACATTATTTCCCCGCGTTTTGTTTTAAGGGTACCTTCTCCATAAGGAAGCTCAACTTGCTCTGACTGCAGAATGGGGAGTTTTCAAAAAGTTGTCTCCCTCCCCCCAGCCCACCCTTTAAGCCTGGTCCCTCCCCACTTCTGACACCCGACTGAGATCTCGGGAAGCCTGCACAGCTGTCACCCTGAAATGCTGGTGTTCTAAAGGGGCAATGGGGGGGGGAGGGCAAGCGTGGACCACCTCACCACGATGAGGAGGGTGGCCCTGACCAGCCCTTGCTCCCCTCTAGCTTCTTGAGCCCTTGTGTCACTCTGTCAAAGGCAGCCCAACATTTATGCAAACCAAAGCAAAAGGGGAAAGAAGGTCGAGGCAGAAGAAGAAATGGCAGCTTCTTCAAGTCTTTACATTTATCTCTTGCTTTGCCCAACTCTCTTGTATTCCAAAAAAACATAATGTACGTTACTATTAACACAAGATGCAAAGTTGGACAGCCTGTCCTCAGCCCAAATTTAAAAACTGTCGGCGGTTCGAATTCCTGAGACGGGGTGAGCTCCCGTTGCTCGGTCCCTGCTCCTGCCCACCTAGCAGTTCGAAAGCACGTCAAAGCGTAAGTAGATCAATAGGTACCGCTCCGGCGTTTCCGTGTGCTGCTCTGGTTCGCCAGAAGTGGCTTAGTCATGCTGGCCACGTGACCCGGAAGCTGTCTGAGGACAAACACCGGTTCCCTTGGCCTATAGAGCGAGATGAGCGCCGCAACCCCAGAGTCGTCCGCGACGGTCAGGGGTACCTTTACCTTTATATATCTATATCCTATATCTATATCTATAGATATAGATATATATCTCCACTTTCCCTTTATTTTGGATTTCATTGTGGCCAGGGATATCTCTCCGTTATCTATGTATATGCACCCACTTCCTTAGCACAGTTTTTAGAATGATACCGGTAACTGTGTTTGGCTTTTCTGCAGAATCCAGAATATTTTTTTCACAAGAACTGGTATAGAAGAAACCATGGGAATGAAGCCTTGCTTGACAAGGGGACAAATCCGGCATTGGCATTGGCTTCAGGGGGATCTGAGCAGCCTAAGTGCATGTAGGATTGTGGGCCAAGGAGAGTCGCCAGGGAACCTGACGGAGACACCGGGAGGGGAGGGGTGCAATGAAACAGGAGGATCTGCACGCAGGTTGCAGATGGAGCACCAAAGTCCTTGCTGAAGGTACCCAAGGCTTTCTAGAATTCATGGGCATCTGCAGATGGGATGTCGCCACCATAAGCCCCAGATTCCCAGCTTTCCTTCCTACCTTCCTTTTAAAAAACGCCTTTTTAAAAAACTGAGATACGCAGCAAAATGCACAGGTACTATTCTTCACTTTGTGTGTGTATGTGTGTGTGTGAGAGAGAAACTAGACTCCTCCCACTTTCAGTGTTTTGTTTTGTTTTCTTATTTATTTATTGCATTCACATCACACCCTTTTCTCCAAGGAGCTCAAGGTAGCATATCAGGTTCCCCCAATCCTCTTTTAATCTCAGTGAGAACAGGATGCTGGGCCATTGGCCTGATCCAGCGGGCTATTCTTACGTTACCCCCAGTAGACTCTGCAGCCTGACACTGAGCTTGGCCGAGGCTGGACAGAATTGCTGCAGAAACCTCATTATACATTTCATTTTCCTCTGCTGCTGAAGATGTATTTCAATGAGGATCAGAACCAGGAGCAGCTGAAGAATAGAGCCCTCCAAGGAGACCACCCAAGATGCTCCTGGTAGATGTCCTTCGCATCCTCATGCCCTCTTAACATCATGTAGCTTTCCTGTATAAAAGCATACATTGCTCAACAGGCACTGTGTTACAACTCCATTGCCATATTTTGCAGGTGGAAGACAGAACAGCAGCAGGAATATAATACTGACAGCTCAATAGCAAGAACTGCCCCAGAGCGCTCCGAGAGAGCACAGCTGCCCTGATTAATTTATGGAGTTTTAGGGAAAGATAACAGAACATTACAGTGATGTTTGAAATGAAAAGGTCAGAAGGAGCTAATAGCTTGTCCAAGGCCCAAGACATCTCGGATTTAATGAAACTGTAATGAAAATAATTCTGGAATTTGAAATGAAACCTTTGCATGTTAAATATGAAATACCAGGGTAACGGAGGTGAAAGTAGATTGAGTCGCATTAGCTGGGGGCACGGGTCAAATCTGACGCAAGGAACCTCCATCGCAGGGAGGCAGGCCGGAGTGCAGATTCGGGTGAACAGAGCAGCAAAAATAAGCTTGTGCTGCAGAAAGGGAGTCCGCATTGACCGAATGGCCTACTGCAGCTTTGGCCGGGGGGGTGGGGTGGTCCAGATGTCTGAGGCTACAGCAGCCACCAGACTGCTGTACTGGGGGTGATGGGAATTGTAGTGCAAAGCACCCAGAGGGCACCAGGTTGGCAAAGTCTGGAATAATGAAATTTGCATTGTGGTATTTTGGCCAAACTGCGAGAGGCAGTGAAGGATAGGCGTGCCTGGCGTGCTCTGGTCCATGGGGTCACGAAGAGTCGGACACGACTGAACGACTGAACAACAACAACAACATTTTGGGAGCTATGCTGTGCTGTCCGTAGGATACGGTCCACCAAGGTGGACTAGAGGGCATGGGTGGACCTCCTGGCTTTTCTGCCTGCCTGAAATAGGGAAATTGGCAAACACACCCATATAGCCACAACATGCTGCTGCTGCCAATTTCATTTTATTTCTATTCCTTTCTTCCTCTAAACAGAGTCCTGGGCAGTGAACAATGATCAAGTACAGCAATTATATGCAATATTTAATTAAAGCAAAACCAACCAACCCCCCAGCAAAACTCAAATATTAATGTTATAGGTGAAGGGAAACCTGGCTATTAGGTCCAGTCGTGTCCGACTCTGGGGTTGCGGCGCTCATCTCGCTTTATTGGCCGAGGGAGCCGGCGTACAGCTTCCAGGTCATGTGGCCAGCATGACTAAGCCGCTTCTGGCGAACCAGAGCAGCGCACGGAAACGCCGTTTACCTTCCCGCCAGAGTGGTACCTATTTATCTACTTGCACTTTGATGTGCTTTTGAACTGCTAGGTTGACAGGAGTAGGGACCAAGCAACGGGAGCTCACCCTGTCGCGGGGATTCAAACCACCGACCTTCTGATCAGCAAGCCCTAGGCTCTGTGATTTAACCCACAGCGCCACCCGCGTCCCATTAATGATATACAGCATCACTATTATGACCCAGGGCAAACTTCAAGTCCTCTTAGCCTGGGCAGAAAAAAATGTATTAATTGACCCCTAAAGCTTGACAGTGTGTGGAGCAATTACATGAACCTCTACCAAGGGAGGGCATTCCACAGGGGGTGCTGACACCAAAAAGGCCCTGTCTCAAGCCGACCCAGGCCAGGCCATGAGCAGCACTTCCTCACCCCAGTATTGGGAAAGGGCTCCGTTGAGCACTTCTGTACAGAGCCCTAAGTGGCTCAGGACCCTAGAACTGACACCTCCAATTGGGCCCAGTGGCTCACAGCCAGACAGTGCAGTGTTTTAAGGGTGAGTGACACATGATCCCATCTTCATGTAGCACCACCCTACATCAGCTACACCTTCCGGAGCAACCCTGTTTCTCCTAAAATAAGACGTAGCCATAAAATAAGCCGTAGCAGGATTTCTACGCATTTGTGAAATATAAGCCATACCCCGAAAATAAGCCATACCCCAAAAATAAGACATAGTGAAGCGACGCCTCTCCCTTAAGACAGCCTGTATAGGCGTGGCTATGCAGCGTGCCGACGCAGAGCGGTTAAAATAAGATATCCCCTGAAAATAAGCCACACTGTGTTTTTTGAGGGGGAAAAATATATAAGACGGTGTCTTATTTTAGGAGAAACACAGAACTTCAAGGGCAGCCCAACATGGCATGCAGCGGGCTGCGTCCTGCTTAGTGAACCATCCTTTGTGTCCGAGTCTCTGTTTGAATGATGGAGGGAATGGCAGAGCAGCTCTTTATGAAATCTACAAGCTTCAGCTCAGGCAGGGGAGGGGGACCTCCCAATTTTAGCAAAATCACCCCCCACCACACGCTATGCCTTTCTAAAAACAGTGCCTACAGGGCCCCCACTTTACACGCCCTGTAATCCCCTCACTGGCCTGAGCTCAGTCACACACTAAAGTCCATTTGTGGAAGGCTTGCATGCATTCATCCAATTTTCACCAAACCCCTTCCTCCAAGGAACTCCTATTTAACACAGACACACAGTTTGTTGTGATCCTGCAGCTCTATAAATTAAGCTGAGAGATGGTGTCTGACCCAATAATATTACTTTAAGCACGGTTGTCCCCCCCACCCCGCAAACATTATTTTCACTGACTTAATAGGCCTTAGTTACCTTTTATTGTATGTTCATATATGGATATTGCATTAAACTGTGAGTTGCTCAATGTGTATCAGTGCATATCATTAGTTCAGCCCTTTACGAGCGTGTAACAGAATAATGAGCACAGTAATTAGTTCCTGGCCTGTTTTTCCATTCTGTTCTGCAGAGTATTTGGTCCTCACTCACTGCAATGTTCACACATCCAGCATCTGTTAAGAGGCACCTATACGAATGCAGCATCCTGTACAGAACCAACCCCTCGGTAGTCATCCTGCCCAATGCATGGACTGCACAGGTGACCACTAGAGGCAGACCCAGCCACCCCTTCCACATGGAGGATAGGTAAATGCACAGAGGAATGAATCTCTGCGAAGGTGCAGAGGAAGGTTGAAATGAGATTGTTGTTTTAGCTGGCAGCGCATGGCAAACCTAAGGCAGGGGCATTTCTGCTCTGCTCCCAGCTCTGACCAAGCTTATCCGCATTGAAAAGGGACTTGGTCCTAAATGATCTTTAGGAAAATATGCCATTCGTTCAGCACCGGATGCCAAAGGCTATGTGTGATCACACACACACAAAATATTTTCATGTACGCTTTGGGTTAAATGATAGTTAAAATTCTGCTCACAGGCAAACCAAATTCTGCACCAAGAAAAGTTGAATCCTGCAGCAGGTCTGTGTTATACAAGCTGAGTGAATTTGCCTGATTTCTCTTACGTTACAGAGTTGATTTTGTAATCACGGCCGCCTTGCATATTTTATTCTGGTTTGGGTAATCCTGGGAAGGACAAAGAGCTAGAGCTAAAAGCCTGCTCCCCATCCAGGATTTTCCTGAGACTTCAAAAAATTATCCATGCATTTTCAAACTGATCTCTGCATCTTGCTTTTTTGCTTACAAAATCATCATCATTATCATCATCATCATCATCATCATCATTTTATTATTATTCATATGCCACCAATCTTACTTCCAGAGAACCAAACTACTCTGCTCTGTGCTTCTTTCATACACTTTTAAATATACTGGGTCTGGGGTACCAGCTGCCACCAGCTCCACTATGGGCTTCCTTAGAGTTCTCCCCTTCCAGCAGATCTAGGGAAATCGAGTCAGATCTACATTATAGGATTTTAGCAGCCAGCTTACTTACCCGCTTCCCCAACAAAGACTTCCACAGGAGTGCTGGCAGGGCTCTCCCCAACAATATTGTATGCTGTCACGACAACTTCGTATCGCTTGTACTTTTTCAGCTCTGGAAACATAAAAGAATTGGGTTACAAACATATTTGATGTCCCACTTAAAAGTTCTCAGTAGCCCAGAAGACAGGTGAATAAATGGAAAGGTATCAAATCACTCTGATATTACTCTGATATTCTAGTTGGATCTCTAGGAGGAGACATTATTTTGCTTTCATATCAGTTTAAATCATTCCTCGCAAAGAATACTGGGAATGACAGTGTGGCGAAGATGCTGAGAATTCTCTTTTGGAGCTCCCTAGCTCATCTCACCAATTTGCAGTGTCCGGCATTTGGACCAAAGCTCAGTGTTGAAGCTGAGAAACTGTTGAACTTCTCTTCTCTCCCTCACACAAGAAATGGTCATTGCCTTGTGCAGTTTCTCTGCCCTTAAATAACAGTGGGGGATTCTGAAAGGCCGTTTGCACGTGGTTGAACCGTTTATCTTATGTGACATGCAGAAAGGAGGACCAAATCCTAGACATTCTTAAGATGCATCCACAGCAGAGACCATTAGCCATAGCAGAGGCCATTATGGCTCCTCCCCAGAGGCTTTGGGTCCAAAGGAACTGACAGAGCGCAAGAAGCATGTTTGGAAATGCAAGAGTCTTGTGTGTGTTTGTGTGTGTGTGTGTGTGTGTGTGTGTGTGTGTGTGTGTGTAGAGACATCATTTCCCCCAGGCAATCACAACTTGAATGCTGAGCACACAAAACCGAGAAAAGATTTTGACATCACCAGCTTTGCCTTTGGCCACTGGGCAACCATTCCTGAGCTCAAACTCAGGAATGAGCATTGACAGAGGCAGGAAGGGGATGGCAGAAGGAAAATAGGAGGGAGACCACAGAGGAACGGCGGGGGAGGGGGGGAGCCCTGAGCACATTTAATAAGCAAGATCGTGGCAGAAAGGAGCATCACATCCATGTCTGTTCGGTCATAGAGACCTGCAGATACTTGCGGTGCCAGGATTTGCATATTCAAATCAGGCCACCCATCTTACAGAGGACACGGAGCATCTGGGGAGCCCACCAGCAAAATGCTGCCAGGCAGCTGGGCTGGAAATGTCACGAAATTGTGCAAGCGTCGCTCTCAAGCTCTTTATTTGCATATCAGTTCCTCCACAACTGGAAAGTTACCCTTCAGCTTCGGCATCACTGAGTGTCGCAGCAAACCATTATCGTAGGAACAGTTTCACGAGTTCAATAATGAGCCCTTCTAATTTCAGATTTCCCGAAGTATTTACCAGTATTCTGCCCACGTATCTGAGTCAGAGAGCAGTGTGTTGCCTCCCAGGTTTCAGGTAGACAGACAGCTGATGGTATCTGATTTACTGCTTAAATTTTGCCGGCATAATAAATAAAACCATCTGATATATTATATGAAACAGACATTTTTACGGACTTCCAAACTCCTGCCAGTTCATACAGAAGAGCATTTGTTTTGGGGTTTGTTTTTTGCTGTTGGAAGGGTGATAATATTTCCAAGGCAATGTGCAAGAAAACGGGACTGAGGCATGCCACAAAATCACTGTGGACAGATTTCATGAAAATTCATGAGAGCTATTAGGAGACCCCCTACTCCCCTCCCAGAGTGACAATTCCCACAGTGGTTTAGCAACCAACCCCCCTAACAACGCTCATCACCTTTAACAAACTACAGCACCCAGAATCCTTTGGGGAAGCATGGTTGTTTGAAGTGGTATCACAACACATTAAAAGTATGGTGCTAATGTGACCCTGGTATAAGGCCCTAAAAAGGTCCCCAGTAATCTCGCCTCTTCCCCAGGATTGCAGCTCTCTCTCTCTCTCTCTCTCTCTCTCTCTCTCTCTGTGTGTGTGTGTGTGTGTGTCTGTACATCCGCATGCACTTACGTGTTAATTCATACGTCGTTAATGCAGAGCTGCTGTTCACTGTCTTGAAGCTGCTTTGGGCTATTCAGGGTAAGCAAAGCAGAAAGTTGTTAAGAGGGCAAGGAAAACAGTTATTGCACATAATGTACAGCACAGGCAGTGGGAAATGATGCGGTGCACGCAGAGACAGCTTTAAGCTTGAGGACTGCACCTTGACAGGCAATAAAAGCCACATCACTTTCTAGATAACGTGTCGAAAGATCATCAGTCACGAGGGCTTGCTCAGCCTCCTTGCCACAGAGAGAAATCAAACAAGCAGGCAATATGAGGAAGCGTAAGATGTCCTTAGAGTCGCGGAACAAACAGGCACCAGGCAAGGCTGCTCTAGGGCAGAAGGCCCCCTCCAGATCCTGCCAGGGCTGGAACAGAGGGGATTTGTGCTAGAGACTGTGAACCAAGGAGACAGAAAGACACTACCACCCCACCCCACCCTGGAAATTCCATGTTATGCATTTACTTATTCACATTACTGTCTGCAACATCCTCAGAGAGGATGCTCTGACAGCGTGGCAGACAATGCTCTGACTGGCATGGCTCAGGGTCTCCCACTCCCCCCACCCTTTGCTCTTCTCTCCCAATCAATAAAGCCTTTAATTTGATGGAGCTCTGAACACCTGATTTACTATCGAGATAGCCACAACATGGAAACAGCAGAAAGCAGGAAGCAATAACTGAAGGTGGGAGAGGAAGGACAGCAGGCCCCCTGAATGACCCCACTGGAGATACCATAAATCCACCAGCCAGTTAGCAGAGGGAGCTTCAGAGCATGTGCCTGTCTTCCTCTTATTTTTTCCTCCAGTAACCATTTTGAAGCACTTGCCCATCTTGATGCAGATGCCAAACATTTCAGTGCCGCTTCTTAAGCCACTGGAGACTGAGCTGAATGGTAAATAACTGGACTGCATAAAGGGGGGGAAGGCCCACACCCCACTAGCTGCTCACCTGTAAGCTCTGCTCGTAAAGCCGAAGGGTTTTTAATGACCTTGGACTCCAGTCCTGGGACCGTGCTTTCATACTCCAACTCCCGGTAATAAATGCGATATCCCAAGAGAAGACCGTTCAGGCTCTCAGCATTTGGAGGCTGCAAAATGTCCCAGTGAAAAATAGGTTAGGTAAGATAAGGCTTGTGCCCAGTGTTAGTCCTTAAATGAGATTCAGCCTAAATGTTGGTTGTTAAAATAGTCACCCATGCGGACTTGCTTTAAGATGAAGTGGAGATGCCCTGGTGCTAGCCCAAGATATTTCACCGCATGACCAAAAAGGAGCATCCCTTGCAAAGTCAAAAGGACATGAAAGAGACTATCCAGGATAGCACAAGCATCTCAAAGCAGTTGCTTGGGGCTTGAGGCACAGCAACATGCAAGGTGTCCTGTACCTAAAATGCTGCTGGGACCTGCAGCCACAGTCCCGGAGGCGACTTGAGAATCCCATCCCATCATCCTTGGCAATACTGCCTCTCTGCCTGAACAGTTTCACTAGTGGTTTCAGGTAGATGTTGAAAAGCAAGGGGGACAAGATGGAGTCACATGGAGGCAATGCAGTTTGACCTGACCACATGGGATTCCAATGGCAAACTTTTCCAGGGAAAACCAATAGTCTCTTGTGAAATCGCCCCATCAGCTAGGAGCAGAACCACTGCAGAAGAGTCAAAGGTCACTGGCAGATCCAGGGTCATGCTCCCTGAAGGTAAAGGTTGTCATGTAGGGCTTATCTATGCCAACACAGGACATCAACAGGAGTGACAAAGGCAGTTTCCATCCCAAACCTGAGACGCAAGTCAAAAATGGATCCAGTTTGTCTGAGACTTTACAGAGTTGTTAAGTCATGGCCCACTTGCCAACCTTGGCTAGGAATGTAAAGTTTGGAACTAGTGCATAATTTCACCAAGTCAAGGGGCTGAGTGGTGGCTTCGATAATAGAGGTCTTGCATTACTCCCTCACACAATATGCATTTAATGATAACCTTCAGCAAGGCTTCACCAGCCAAGGACAAGAGCCAAGCAAGCACTCATCAGTCCATATTTTCATCCAAGATGACGCTCTGGATGCTGACTCTGTTTTGGACCTGGATCCCAAAGCAGAATCCAGGCCAGGAATTATCTCAGTGATTTTATCCTCAAAGTACTAACCAGTTTTATCACGGCATGCCACTGGGGCATCCAGCATAATAATATATAATAATTTATTATTTATACCCCACCCATCTGGCTGGGTTTCCCCAGCCACTCTGTGCAGCTGGCAGCATCCCACATGGATAGAGGCTAAGCTGGGGCATTTCTTTCCTCACCCATGAAAACTGAATGTTTGGGGATGAGCCACGTGCAGTCAGAAATGTCATAAGTTTTCATCCACCTGCGCTCTAGGCGCTGTCTCTGCTGCTGTGTTCCTTGCAACTCTGTAGGTCATCAGGGAGACGAATGACCTCTGACAAACAGGTAAGGGGGTTCTGTGGAGCTATTGCGCTAACAGCTTGTGTGTTCCAGGAACTCAGAAAGATAACTGAGAGAATAAACTGGATGCTCCCTTAGGGCCAACAGAAGACCATCTGGCTCCATTAAGTTTGAGGTGTGTGTGGACTATCTCAATCGAGCTTTTAACCACGTGAAGGAGGTTTGAAATAAGAGCAAGTCCAACTGCAACCAGGCTGAGAACCGCCAACGATAAAGAGGCACCAAGGAGTTCTTCCCCAAAGATCAACTTCATCCTGTCCAGTACAGAAAACTGGATCCAATGTATGAACTGCAGCAGCTGTTGGGCCTAACAAACATTGAGACAGACCCATGGTTGCCACGGTGTCTGCGAAATCCTGAGCGCTGATTAAGGAGACGTCGGCATTTGTAACTGAAGCCTACCCAGAGATCCTCAACATCGCATCTGTCACCATGGTAGTGGAGGCTGTGAAGCAGCAGGGCAATAGGTAGCTTAGCAGAATCTCTCTTGTGACTCAGTTGCTTGACACTAGCTGTATCCGTGCTTCAACGTGGCTGCATCTTAGACAGGGAACTCATTAAAAGAGACATGTAACCCTTATGGATTACAGCAACTCCACCTTCCCAGTCACCGGTCCTGTACTGATGGATGAATTGGGTCCACACATCAATTGCTTTATTCATGCACGCATCTGCCTCATCTCCAAAATATATGCTTGGTGCAGTCAAGGTGGGCCAGGAATAGTCTCTTCCATTTCCACAACACATTAAGCTTGACTCCGGTACAGACATGCATATATGAAGTAAAAGATTTGTATTCTTTACATTCCTATTTCCTCCAACAACTGGGTCTATTATACTGCAGCCCCTGGAATAAAATAGCATGGTCTCATTTCAGACTCCCATAACTTCTTATCACTTCTGGGGCTCTGAATATTGTATTTGCTCTCCTAATTCCAGGTTGGAGTTGATCTCGAGGCCTCAAGGACTCTTGCAAGTAACATATTTTGATACAGTCTTGTGTCAACTGCCTGAGGCCAACTTTTTGAACAGCCTGGGGGACCATCCGTAACATTTGGTTAATTAAAAATGTGAATATGAATGAGGGCTGTTTACATAGGGCTGCCTTGATCAGAATCTACGTAGGAGAAATGCAGCCAGTTCAATTAACAAGTAGTTTTTGATAATCAAGTTTCTGATAACGAGGGCTCCACAGCAACCCCTCCCCCCCAAAATTTCTATTTTTCCTGTCCCTCATAAAAGCCTCCTGATCCACATCAAGCCCGATTAAAAAGCAAGCAAGCAGGATTCCCTCTGGAGTCCAGATCTTATGTCAGAATCAGAAGCTATTTAGATACCTGGCACAAAGGGACCTAAGAGATAAATGGCAAGGGAAGCTCTTTCCTTTCTGCCTCCCTGATAATCATACTTCTGCCTTGGAAAAGGTACTTTGCTGAAAGGTCAGGGCATCCTGCTCTTATCCGACTTTCATGGACAAAACCCAGCTTTTGATGGTAATGGATTATTTAGGATTTTCTGTCTATCTCTACGAGAGGCCCAGAGGATCTGCAGAGGCAGGTAAAAGTGATTATGAGTAGCAGCCAGTCAGGTCTGGAGGAGTGAGAATGGCTATTTGTTTACACTGCAAAATTTGGACAAATTATTGGATCAAAACCAGAAATAAACTAGAAGAAAGCACCCAAGTTAAATTTAACACTAAAGGGACTTTGAAATCACTCTTGAACTACAGAACCATCACCTTATTCTACAAAGAAGTCTCAATTCATTCCAACGTGGGTCGAAACAATGAGCTGAGAAGCTTAAAGCCTCGGACCTAATGTTGCTTCAGTGCATTTCCAAACAGCACGTTAAAACATTGCCTTGTGCTGGGTAACCTGTGATAACTGCTGTTTTGGCTGTGTTTCCTCAGCATTTAGCTAGTTTAAGCTTATTTTACATTTTTTTTATCTGGAAACTACCTCGCGTCTAAATTGCTGAGCACCCAAATAACATAAGCGTGGTAATGACATGTAATTGCCTTCAGTTCTTTCGATGTGGCTCGAGTGCAACTATCCCATTACATTTTCATGAAATAAAAAGCACGCAATTATCTAAACTACCACCTATTTCACATGTATTATCCACCTAAAATCTATCAACAGGATCGGCCTTTATTCCTAACACGTGCCCTTTCGCGGTCCTCTGTCTGCATTTCCGTTTGTTCCATTATACGACGGACTGGGGGGTGAGTTGCTGATTGATGCCTACACACACCTCCTTGGGTGAAAACGTTCAACACACCTTGCATTTGTTCAGCATGTTGTAACTGAGAGTGTTATTGCTGCAGGAACAAGGTCTTTTGTGCAAGCTAAGCCACACCGTAAGAGACATCAGTAAGACAGCAGAGACTGTTAACATAGATAGTGATGAATTGCAGGGAGACTCAGCCGAAGTGTGTGGTCTCAGGGCAAATTCTGGTGCGTGTGCATGCAAGGTGCATGCTGGGAGGGCATCTGGTGGCTGTGGGCTTCAGAAAGTTAGAGATGTGCAACTTCCCCTCTGCCCCCATGAGTGATTGGAAAAAAGTAGGAATCCTTTGGCCCGCCAGCCCCTGTGTATTTCCCAAGAGCCTGCTTTTCTGTGCTCCCCTGGTCAAGAGACCCCCCCCCCAACTTTTATATGCTACTAACCTTCCACTGCACAAGGACAGAGGACGTGGTATGCGGGGTCACGGACACAGAATTTGGTGGTTCGCCTGGAACTAAATATGGATATAGAAAGGAAACAGGCATTAAAGTGAGAAACAAGCAGAGAACGCGTTCTGTTGCTGGAAGTTCTTCCTCGCCTGGCTTGCCACGGAGGCACTGCTTCTGTGCTGCAAAGGAGCGAGTGGCGGCCTCCCTCCCGCCATTCCCTCGCCCCACCTATGAGAGGCCCAGCTGCCTAAACCTGCTTTGAGCATCTATCCTACCTGTGCAGCAACTGCACGGAATGTATCAGGGACAAAGCCGGGGAAGCTTATCAGGCGCTCCCAGCTCTCCACACTAAAATGCTCCACTAGCCGCAGCGGGTTTGCTCAGCAAAATAAATCCTCTGAGTTTGCTGAGGAGGTGAGCAGCTTTTACAGTTAATCATTTCTGTTGTATAGAGGCCAGTGGGGGCCCTGGGTTTTCCAAAACCCAACCCGAAGTGCACTTTGGGAAGGATATATCTATCTATGTAGACATATATAATGGGAATGACCCCCAGAACATCAGCTGCGCTAGTCTGCTGCAGCAAAAGAGAGAGAGATGAGACAAACCGTGGCAGCTTAAAGATAAGGCTGGGATTCAAAGGCCATCTTTCTGCACATCCCAAGGCTTGCGGACACCTCTGGGGATTTCTGCCTCCTGATATGGAGCCACAGACCCTACCCCTGCCTTTGAAACTCCATTTACATCCAATTCCCAGGAGACACAGGGAGAAACACCATCCCAAAGCCTGCTTGGAAGCCCAAAGATAGTTGTAGGGTCCTTTGGATTGCAGACTGGTTGGTTTACTTTCAAAGGAGCTCGCCCTGATGTTGGTGGATTTATAACAGCCAGACATTTTGTGATCATCTCAGGTAAAACTAAGATTCTAGAGTTCTTGACAATATGCTCAGCGAGGGCTGATTTACTTAAACAACTTTTCCAACTTGGAATCAGCGCACATTCAACTTTGTGGTTTATTTGCGTGTCCAGAGAGCAGCACTAGATGCTCCCATGCATGCTGTTTTTCATGCGTTATGCTAAAAGGGGCTTCTTAAGCTATTATGCACTTTGCGCATCACTTATGAATGCTCTTAACGGAGAGTTTATGAATAACAGAGAGTTTTCAGAAGAGACGCTGAATGTACACTGCAGCCAATGCGGGTTTTAAAACAAAGATGATCCAAAGTAAACTTGGCACATGAAAGCCACACAAACTGGAGTCACTGGTCTTTACAACTGCAGAGTTGCTGTCCAAGAGGAATAGTATCCTCCACATTGCAGTCACAATCCAGAAGCTCTTTGGACATGGGGGGGGGATGCAATAGACACCCCCCGCTCAAGCTTCCTCCTATCTGCAAACTCATCCACTCCTGAATTCCTCCTCCAAAACTATTTGAGCATCACAAAAGTCCAAATGTGTGAGGCAGAGCACCCTCTTCCCTGCAAGTCCCCACTCCTGCTTTCCCCAGGAAAAAAGGGGTGGTGGTGTTAATAGACAGGATTCATTAGCATCCTCTAGTAAGACACCCCCCCAACCTCTGTTATCCCTTTTGCAGGGAGGGGTAGATAACAGCAGAGGTGCAGTGGGAACACATTTAGAGTTTGGTCTTATCCACACTTTGCTCTTTCCAGGCACAGTCTACAACTGAAAGCTCTACGTCTGAGCACTTACCCCAACTTCCAACGCTATGCCTGCATAAAACCCACTCTTTAAAGCTCAATCAGAGTGAACATCAATCTGCAGAAAACCTGAACTGAGTTTGCTTCAACTGAGCACTAAAGCTCAGGGAGGGGGAAGGCCTGGACATGGGGCATTGAAGTGCTAGACTCTGCCTGGAAAGAGCAAGGCAAAGGGTGTGGATAAGCCTTCTGTCCTGGCATGAAGGGGGTTGGGACATGATCTGAAGTGCAGTCACAGATTTTGAGAGGAGTGAGCTCACATTTTCCACCCAGCTCCATTCGATGCTTTCTGTAATACGGTACCTCTCTTCCCAATGCAATGCCGGAGAAAGATCTGGGCATGCATCTTCATCTCAGATCAAGATCTGCTCTCAATGACACACCAGGAATTTCAAACACACACACACACACACACACACACACACACACACACACACACACAGGTTCTACTGACTGGGCCCAAGCATGCTATTGCCTGTGTTTCAGCAGGACAGCTTGCCAAAAGTAGTATCCTCTGAAGCTTACTGGTTCAGCAATGTCGGTCGATTGAAGAAACCGTTGTGGTTTCACTTGCGCTTACGGAGCCTCAGATTTCAGCCTGATTCTTCACAATGTGAGCATCTTGTCTCCCGAGAAAGACAAAGTTCCTGTTGGACCAGTGTACCTGTTTCTCTATTGACCTGCTAGATTGTTTATCAGTGTACCTTTTGGCTCATGCACCTGTCTGCTACCACCTTGTCTTGCCTTTCCTCAGTCTTACCATCAGGCAATTACTTTCCTTTAGCCTTCTTCCTGTCCATTGGGGACATGGATGTGCCTCTGTACCCTAACCCTTGATACCTTAAAGACTGCCTTGAATAGGAAAGTTCATGTCTACATCAAACAACCGTACACATGCACTGAACAATTACTGTACTCCATTATTATTTTCCCATGTTGAACAAAAAGCACCTGAAACTCATCCAAGACAAGGGGGGGGGGGCGGCAGCGTGAGAAGCACTTTGCAATTGTAAATTGCTTTTTGCCTGTACAAACTAGCAGTCTAAAATGTTTGTGCTTGCTGGACATGCACACCCTTCTCCCTCTCTCTCTCTCTCTCTCTCTTTCTCTCTCTCTCTCTCTCTCTCTCTCTCTCTCTCTCTCTCTCTCTCTCTCTCGTTCAACCGTTTAGCACTTCTGCAGCCTGAAAGTGGATTTGGAGTGAAAACAATTGGAGAAAGTTCTCCAAACATAGGCTCAATTCTACATTCATTTTTAATGTTCCTTGTTAAATTATTCAATTTCAGGAAAGATAATGGTTCGTTAGCACAGAACCTGGAAGACAATCAAACGGGGTTTAAATCAGCAAGATTCATTATCTGAAGGCACTGCAGGGCAGTTCACTGTTGAGGAGGCTAAACTGTGCTACTGCCTCTGTCAATAGCGCCCAAACGGTGAGTTTTAGCCCTATGCATCTTCCTGTCCCCTAATGCCGAGGTGCAATGCTGGGACCGAATGCACTGGGGAATGGATCCCCTGGATTACTGTGAAAGAGAAACAGCTATGCTCAGTTTCAAGCTGGGGCGCCCTTACCATCCTGCAGCGTTGTGACCGCTTCCGTCTCGGCACCAAAGTCGCTGTCTCCAATATCGTTGGTTGCTTTCAGGCGCAGCTTGTAGGAAGTAAATGGGTTGAGCCTGCAAAATGGGAAAGGGTTAACAGAATGGGGATCAATGCTTCTCTCTGGCTATCCACAGCTGCCTTGAGCAGCTCTCCCCACAACAAATATTGTAAGCGCAGCTTGTATTACCCAATGTGTCTTCCTTTTCCTGAAGCCACGCTATTGCACCATGTTAAACTGTGGAATTTGCTTCCCCAAGAAGCAGGGATGGCCACCAATTTGGATGGCTTTACAAAGGGGTCTAGGCAAATTCATGGAGAGGGCTATCAATGGCGAACAGCCACAATGGCTGCGTTCTATGTCGGAAGCAGTATGCCTTGGAATATCACTGCTGGCAATCCCAGGTGGGGAGAGCACCACAGTCATACTCCAGTCCTTCTTGCCTTTGGGGCTTCTGTTTGACTGCTGTGTGGAAGAGAATGCTGGACTGGATGGGGCCCCCTTTGGCCTGATCCAGCTGCAGCCAGGCTCTTCTGACCCAGTTCAGAGGCACGAGCTGAAACCCAAACACCCCCTTTGCAGGGTTCCCGTTTCTCAAGTGCTGATCACGCACCTCAACATGACCTTTCTTTCGCGGTGGTGGTCAGATAACACCTGCCCTTGCTCCACTTGCAGGAGACAACAGTGGATTAATCCAAGGGCAAGCAGAGCAAATGGAAGAACAGATGAACAGACGATGTGGGCTCCCAGCCACAAGCATCTTGGCTAATCTAGGAGACTGTGCTCCAGGAGTGCTGCTTTTTAATCTCGGTTGTGTTTCCAACTAATAGTGTTACTCAGCTTATTTAACACAGACAGTGACAGGGGATTCCCTGCAGGCTTTCTGTGTACTCAGTGACTTTAAGATATGCAAAGACTGACTTCCAGCTGAGGTGACTTCAGCAGAGCTTCCAGCATAGCCAGCGGGAGGCTCCCTTTGAGTCGCTAACAAGGTCTGCTCAGGTCCAGAGTCCCACGTAATAGGCTTAGCTAATTAATCGGTTGAAGCCAGTTGCTGGGCTTGGTCCTGGAGGGCCAATGAGCAATGCAGATAAGATTACCAGGGACGGAATATTTAAACGTGGTGGGATAAAACAGAGGCATGATGGACAGTGTGCGCTAAATTGCTTTGAGCAGCCCCCGCAGGGGAAATGCTCTTAGGAACCTGGCGACACATTTGCCCCTCCTTGGATCTTGGTAAGAAGAAGGAGAAAAAGAAAAATGAAGATGGGAGACTGGCTGCTATGCACATGCATTCTCTAGAGTTCCAATCATGGAAATTGCAGAGGGAGAGCAACCTGTGGGTCTGCAAGTTACATTTCTCCGTTGGATTGAACCGGGAAGTGGGAAAGGGGCAACTGTCCTATTAGACCGCAGGATATAGCTGCTATTTGATCAATTCTTTCACAACAGGACAGGGGTCCCCAACCTTTTTTGGGCTAGTGGATACACTGAGAATATTGAGGAAGTGCTGTGTGTACCAATCAAAAAAATGGTTGTGTAGCACAATACAAAACTAATGAGAATATAGTCACTTCTGCTCCCCCTGGACAACCTCAGACTTGCCCTGGGAAGTCAGCTATGTCCTGGTGGTCCTGCTTGTGGAAATCACACAATATTCACACACCCACACCCACAATGAGGACGTTGTAGTCTAATAACAACAGGGAGCTTTCCCCAAGACCAGAAGAAAACATGCAAGTTGGTCCTCTCTCTCTCTCTCTCTCTCTCTCTCTCTCTCTCTCTCTCTCACACACACACACACACACACACACACACTGCTGCACACATACAGACCACAAACACACAAATACCACTCTCTCTTTCTCACTCACTCACACACAAACATATCACACAGACATCTCTCCCTCTGTCTCTGCCCAAGTGCATCTCTCCTTCTTTGGGCTCGTCCATTCCACTTCTCCAAATGCAGTACAGTTCTTCATACATACACAAATATGCTTTCGGTTTTTTACCTTTGCCAAAACTACGTTTTGCATTAAACTTGTAGTAAACAAATCTCAGAATCTGCACACACACACACACACACACACACACAGAGAGAGAGAGAGAGAGAGAGAGAGAGAGAGAGAAACATGTACACGACACAACATTCATTGTGCTGTATAAGAATATAAATCCATCAATATAAATTTATTGTTCTAGCCAAAGGCCATGACAAACCCAGAACAACAGTACCTGTAAATCGATACAGCCAAGACCCGGCACCTCATGATTCTTATCCCAATATAGTTTTTTTTTGGGGGGTGATGTCCTCAGTCCCATAGAAATTGTGCCTATGACTTTATGTAACAGCCCCGTAAGCACATCAGAATCAATGCTCAAGAAACAAGCCACACCTTCCACCCCTGTGCCCTGCAGCCCATTTTTTTGGGCGTGAAAATTATTGCCCGACAAAGTAATTCCTCACACTTGAACATTTTCAAACTGCAGTGAGCTGGTAGTTTCTAATTTGATGCCAAAGATCTGCATCCCATTAGCCAGTTTCCTTTGCTGGTATGCCAATACAATTTTCAAAAGAGCCTCATTTCCTTCAGAGGGCCATGTGTGTGTGTGTGTGATGAACAGCAAGTGGCAAGTCTCCTTGTAGGTACAGGGTGGCTTCAGCAAGCAATCACTTCAAGAATTTTAATTCCAGCACAATCTAATGAAGGCTGGATAACGCAGTTTAAACAGGGCGATGTTATCTCTCTATTCCTCAGTATGGCCATACAGATAAAATTGCCCTCATTTCATCTGAAAACAAGATAAGGAACTCACAGAGACAGAATCTCAATGCAGTAGAGGGGAATGAATATCAACTATCGCTGCAAAAAAGGGACTTTGCAAAGGTCTGGGTTTTCCTGCATTGCTGAGGGCTGGGCAAGGAAAGGAGGAGGAGAAGGCGGAAGAGGAGGGAAAAAGCCAGCCGTTTGCCAATTATCTCATGTTAAAACAATTGGAAAACAATTTGTCTGGGTTTAAAATTTCACCCTCCCCTCTAATAAAGACTTTCCACATGGAGTCCAACTGAGAATGAGGGCCACTCCCCCTCCCCCCCAAAAAAACCAAAACAAGACTGGAGGGAGAACAGGGTGGATCTTTGCAGGCAGCCATCATGCTCCCACACCCCCACCAAGGCAAAGCACAAATCTGCATGGAACTTGTTCACCTATATTGATTTATGAGAATATTACTGCAGTAGACAAGAATCAGTAGCACTTCCTTTAAGGCTGGGATGGGGGAGCAGTCATGACTATTGCATTACACATTGCATATCTGCAGTCAACCTAAGGCTGAAGAAAAGCAATGTCTCTGCACACCACTTAACACAGTGCCATAGAATCCAGCTTCTTTACTGCATCCTGTTCAATGTGAAAAGAAGAAAGCAAGATCAAAATGCTGGATCAAGCCAATGATCCATCTGATCCAGCATCCTGTTCTCACGGTGGCCAATCAGATGCCTGTGGGAAACCCACAAGCAGGATCCGATCACAAGAGCCCCCTCCCCTCCTGTAGTTTCCAGCAACTGGTGTTCAGAAGCATTGCTGCCTCTGACCATGGAGGCAGAGAATACCCAGTGTGCCTAGCAGCCTTTGACAGCTCTCTCCTCCATGGATTTGCCCCATCCCTTTCTAAAGCCATCCATCACACCCACCCACCTCAGGGTCCTTGTAAACCATTCAAGGGCACCTAGGATTTCAAGGTGGAGTTGGAAGAGGGGCACAGGGCTGCAAATTTGTGCCAGGACTAGAACCATATGTACAAACTTAATCAATAACCTATTACTATATTCTGAATGAGTTCCAAGAGCCACAACCCAAAACCTATTTGCTCCCAGAACCACTGCATTCACTTTAGCAGGCAATTCGATGGAAGGTTGCCACTTTGCAAGTCAGGTCTTCAAGTATGGACAGTTCCACACCATACAGGTGTATTCAATGCACATGGCTTCCTTGAAAGAATCATAGGAACTGCAGTTTCCCCATCACAAAGCTATCATTTACAGCACCAACAGCAAACTAGTTACCAGGATTATTTGGGGCAAGCCATGTGTGCTGAACGTGCCTCAAATATATAGTGGAGATCTTCCCTGATTTTGAAGCAATGCCACTGACCCCCTTCCTACAATGATGGAGGAGTCTCTCTGGGCCTCTGAGGTCAGAAGGTGCTACCTGTGGCCAAAGTGTGCTGCGTCTCCTGCCATTTCTAGCTGTGAGTTTCTCTGTGGTACCTGTCAATTGGGCAGGAGGTAGCTTCATGGCTGATGGATGAAGAGTATGTTTGCCACTCGCCGCCGGGAAGCTCCTTAATTTGCACCGTGAAGTAGCGCACTGGGGAAGACCCATCGCTCCCAGGAACCCAATGTAGCTGCAAACTTCGGGACGTCACTTCAGACTGGGGGACTTTCAGTTCACTGGGAGGAGCCGGTCGTTCTGGAATGAAATATAAAAGTTGTTATTCTTAGAAAAAAATTAAGATGGTAGGCAATAAACAGAAGACCCCCAAATGTAGTGACACTGAGCCCAACTTGTTCTTCCATATGTTGTTGCATCAATGCTAAAAGAGGCAATATGGCATGTTGTACACGGAAAGAAAATTATAAGAAAATGAAAATACCAGTGGTATTTGACTCCTAGTAAGTTAGCAAAAATGTATAGGACAAGTACAAATATCTGCTGGAAATGTAAAGAAAAAGAAGGTACCTTTCATCATATGTGGTGGACTTGTATGGTAATAAAAGCTTTGGAGATGATATATAATGAAATGAAAAAAAATGTTTAAAACAACCTTTGTTTAAAAAAAGAAGAAGCTTTTTTATTAGGAATTATAGGCACCAACATTCCAAAGGAGCAGAAAATACTTTTTATGTATGGAACAACAGCTACCCAGATGCTACTAGCCCAGAGATGGAAAGAAAACAAGGTCCAGACCAGAGAGGAATGGCAAACCAAGCTGATGAGACTATGCCAAAATGGCAAAACTGTCTGGAAAACTCAGAAACCAAGAGGACAAAAACTTTTTAAAAGAATGGGAAAAATTTATAAGTTATTTAGGAGACCACTGTAAGCAGATGGAAACATTGGCAGGATTTTGATTTCACTTGTAGTTTAACAAATACCATAGACAATATGGATTGATATAAAAGTTATATGGAAGAATATGCAGTTGTAAATGTTCAAAATGGGACCCCATGGAGGGGGTGGGGGGAAGTCGCGAGATTCGGAGGAATCTCTGTATATGGATTTATATTTGGATTTTTAGAACCTTGTATTTGTAAAATCAAATAAAAATGATTTTTTAAAAATGCTAAAAGAGGCAATTCTGCTCCCTGTTGAACAGCCCTTGCTTCTCTGAGCCTCGAGGAAAGTGTGCCCTTAGAGAAAGCTAAAAGGAGGCTTCACAAGGGTCACCAAGGTCAGAGAACACCTGTGGTTTCCACTGAAGGTAGAATCGAGGCAAGGCTGAGATGAAATGGTTGTGGAGGGCTTTGCCTGAAAAAGCCCATAGCCATGGCTTGAACAGAGGCTGCATGAGACTGAAATCTCCTTATTGAACTCTGCTCCAATTTTCCAGTCTGCATAGATACTTCCACCCAGGTTCTTGCCCTCTGTTCCAATTCTCCCTCCCTCCCCCAGTCGTCACTGGCGTCATGCTCCAGTCTAGCACTTAGATCCTACACCCTGCCAAGTTCAATGTGTTTTCTGCAAGCGCTGAGCTGATGCCCCAGTTTGCCAAAGGTGACGCAGGTGAGATGGGGAGGAAGGAACAGACGCCCACACTTGTAAAAGGCCAGATTCTGCAAACAGAAAGCCTGGATCAATATAGCTTTTCTCCATACCATGTAACTGTTCGTTCTGTTTTTATGCCAATCACAACATTATTCCAGCCCTAACACCACTCCTCCCTCGTGTTCTAAGAATGTGAGCTATCATTTCTTCTTATGAATATAACATCCCATGCCAGCCTTGGTTCGGTTCAGTTCAGTTTTTATGTGTTTGACTCATGAAGTTCTATTTTGTTATTTGGGTTATATGGATAAAATTCAACAAAAATATTTTTTTAAAAAGGGAAAATCTAAAACACATTCATATTTTTAAGGGCAGGGTTAAAGCATCCCACCCCATCCCACCCACTCAAGGAGGCCACAGATAATTTAAAGCCAAAGGCCTGGCGGAAAAGAAATGTTCATGTAATCAAAAAGGGCATTTTTATGAACTCCTCTTTACGATTATCTGCAACATCCCTTGTTTGTTCCCAGGCAACTCCAAATAGCGGATTTGGGGAATGATCCCCTGCCCAAGACAGCAAGGAGCCACAGCCCTCTGAGCAAACCGTGGGGAGTCAATGCCGTGCTCTTGAACTGCTCCCCTCAGTCCTAGCCAGCATGGCCAATGGTCAGGAACGATGAGAGCAGAGGTGTAGCAAGGTCAGGTGGTACCCAGTGTGGAAAATTTCTTGTCCCCCCCCCCAATTCAAATTATTAAAAGAAGGAAAAATAAGATACAGTTGCAAGTGTTATTTTCTGGTTTATTTACTGAACATTGTGAGCATAAGCAGTTTGGTGGTGAAGTGGTTAAGAGTAGTAGACTCGTAGTCTGGTGAACCGGGTTCGCGTCTCCGCTCCTCCACATGCAGCTGCTGGGTGACCTTGGGCTAGTCACACTTCTTTGAAGTCTCTCAGCCCCACTCACCTCACAGAGTGTTTGTTGTGGGGGAGGAAGGGAAAGGAGAATGTGAACCGCTTGGAGACTCCTTCGGGTAGTGATAAAGCAGGATATCAAATCCAAACTCCTCCTCCTCTTCTTCTTCTTCTTCTTCTTCTGGATTAGAGGCCCAGGAGGTCGTCCACAGCGCCCGCACACCCTGGAGCTCAGCCGCTGTGGCTTTGGCCTCCACACGCGGACCCCTGCTTCCTAACCGCTGCTGGCAGGGGGCTAAGAAAGTCAACCTCGGCAGCATCAGGAAGTTGGCCTCGGCAGCATCAGCCCTTTCCTTTCCTTTCCTTTGCCCCACCCCAGCCTGCAGCCGATTGGCCAGCTGGGTTGGGGGTGAGGTGAAGGTCCCAAGGCAAGGAGGGTGGCATCCGGGACCCGGGAAGCCCCGTCCATCTATCAGAGAAGAGCTTCAATAAGTTTATTTTTAAAATAGTTGTTTTTTTCCAATTTGGCACCCCCCTCAGTGGTGGCACCTGGGGCAAACCGCCCCCCCACCACACCCACTTCCTACACCACTGGATGGGAGTCCTGCAGGATCCCCCGAGGGCAGCTCATTCGCCGCCCTGGAATAGATAGTATTAAGCCGAGGAGATTTGCCTCCCCTGGCAAAATGGACACTTCACACATGGCTGTGTTGCACACAAATGCGCCAATATCCCTGCAGCGCCATACAGCATTTTAGGGCAAGCCCGATGAGTGAAGCAGGCAGGGACTCTTCTTGAGTCCCTGCACTTAATCACTCTGAAAACGCCAGAGTTAAATAAGCCAGCCTCTCACAAGCAGCTGAGAAATCTCTGGAGGCAGCAAACGGTTAACCCTCTCACACGGTGAAGGAACACCAGACTAGAGCGCTCCCACCCTGCCAGTGTCTCTCCGAAGCAGCACCCATTGATTTCAACCGAAAAACTCAATAGAGTGAGGAATAATTGTTTAATTGTTTATCATGGAGCTTATCGATTCTGATTAAAATGTGTGGCATGTAATAAAGCAGGCATTGATCAGTGAAGCCACGGCAGCTCGCCTCTAAACAACTCGTTCCATCCCACCCCATTGGCTCCCGTTTGCACAAAGAGGTAAGTACAGCAGCTTGGGAACCTCCAGCCACTTCCCACAAAGAACAGTTTGTCTCCCGAGTTCCTCTCTTGCCCTGCCTCCCTGGGAACGTTGGCTTTATGGCTCAGCACCTCTCTGCAGCCCTCTATCAGCAGACGATGCCAGAAGAATAGAAAGCCATCAGCTTCAGAGAGTCCTCAGCACTGATGGCAGGAGTCTTACGGGGCGATACAAAGGTTGGCGCTTAAGTGCTCAGGGTTATTTTTTCAGAGGAAGCAAATGTTTGCTGGTCCCCCAGGGGGGCTGGATTCTCTCTTCTCATGTGTGTACCTTAAAGCAGAAAGCAGGGCTGCATCTTGCATTCTCTCTCTCCCCCTCATGAAATCTATATATTCTTTGATGGTAGGAAAAAAACCCTCAAAGCGGTTCGCAAAAATGATAAAACAATAAAATTTATTGCTAAAAAGATTGCAACCGACCATAGTTTAAAACATACAGAAAGTTTAAACCACAATAGAACAGACTAAAATAAATTAAAATGCATGCAAACTTTCTAAACTTCTGGGTAAAAAGGTAAAGGGACCCCTGACCATTAGGTCCAGTCACGGACGACTCTGGGGTTGCGGCACTCATCTCGCTTTACTGGCCGAGGGAGCTGGCGTACAGCTTCCGGGTCATGTGGCCAGCAGGACTAAGCCACTTCTGCTGAACCAGAGCAGTGCATAGAAACGCTGTTTACCTTCCCGCCAGAGCGGTACCTATTTATCTATGTGCACTTTGTGTTTTCGAACTGCTAGGTTGGCAGGAGCAGGGACCGAGCAACGGAAGGTCACCCCATCGTGGGGATTCGAACCGCTGACCTTCTGATCGGCAAGCCCTAGGCTCTGTGGTTTAACCCACAGCACCACCCATGTCCCAAACTTCTGGGTAGGCTTGTCTAAAAAAAGAATTCTATTAAGGCACCTGCCTGATATCAATCTGCAGGGAGTTCCAAAGTGCTGGTGCTGCCACACTAAATAATCTAGTTCTTTGAAATAATGGGGTATTATGTGGCATCTGTGCCGTTTCCGTGTGCTGTTCTGGTTCGCCAGAAGCGGCTTAGTCAAGTTGGCCACATGACCTGGAAGCTGTAAGCCAGCTCCCTCAGCCAACAAAGCGAGATGAGCACCACAACCCCAGAGTCGTCTGCAACTGGACTTAATGGTCAGGGGTCCCTTTACCTTTATGTGGCATCTGTAAAAGTGCCAACTCCACTGATCAAAGAGGTTGAGTGGGCACAGATGGGAGAAGGTGATCTTGTATGTAAACGGGTCCCAGGTTGTTAAGGGCTTTATATGCTAATAGCATATAATTTGGCCCAGAAGCAATTAAGCAACCAGAGCAGATCTCTGAGCCCAGGTGTTATATGCTGACAACGCCTCACTCCCGTCAGCAATCGTGCTGCAGCATCCTGCACTGCACTTTAACTTCCAGATCAAGCAAAGCAAGAGTGGCAATCCTTTTCTTCGTAATGATTTCAAAAACCTCCCACACTGCCCCACAAGCTCCAAAGCTGCTAGTAGGAAATGGTACCAGCCCACAGGAGTTCAGACAATCCCAAGAACAATTATTTCTGGCAGGTGAGGCCAACAATAACCCCCGACCAAGCAGAGAGTCCATGCAGGGAACTGAAGCTGGGAGCTCACGGATGTCAAGTGTATCCTCAGCTCATGACCTGCAGTCCCCCTTCTGTTTGTTTTTTAAGGGCACAAAGTCTTTCTATTGTCCCCCCTTCAAACAGGGTGAGAAAAAGTGATTTCTTGTTAGCAGCAGGGATTGCCATGCAGAATCTCATAGCTCCACTCTGGGCAGGCTGCATCGAAAGCCTAAGGGGCATCTCTGTAACACTGAAATCCATAGGATTATAGAAATCCAGGGCTGCTTTGGTCTTAACAAGTGCACTGGGCTATAAGGAGCTCAGGACATGCTTTGTATTTCTACATAACCGATTGACACATAGGTTCCTAAAGGAGCTTAAAGGATTACAGAGGTGCCCAATTCTCAGTCCAATGTAAATGAAATTTAAATTTTGGAGTGGCTAACTCCCAAGTGCTCCACCCCAATTTTAGGGTGGAATAAGTGAGATGCTGATCATAGGGTTGTCGTCAGAAACACCAACCAACCCCACGTCCAGTTTCTCATTCTCTCCTCGCAAAGGGAAAACAGGGCAGGATGTGGTCACATCATACATACAGCCCAGCCCCAGCAGCACCCTAGAATATGGAACAGGGAAGGGGAAATAAACGCTTTTATGTTGTCATCACCTTACAAAACATGACGGAGAGAAGAAAAAGGGACCGGATGCAGAGCTGCCATTTTGCGTGGCAGGACTGTAACCCACATCCTTTCCAGTTTTGCTCAAATGTGACAGTAAAATGAGAGCCACACCACACGGTATGGAAAGATGCTGGTTTATCCTGCAAACCTATTTCCGAGATCCTCCATCAACTGTGCCTCCCTGGCTCATCCTCATCTCATGTCTGTGCTTGCCTTTAGATATTAGGCCATTTGCCATTCTAATGAAAGACCAGCTCCATCAGGCCTACTCTCCCCTCAGCTGTCACCTGGCAGAACCTATTCCACCCAGCTGCCTCTGTGGGAGAGATGAGAAGCAGGGCTCATCCATCAGCCTTGCTCTCTCAGGCACCCCCTGCCCCTGAACTGTTTCTGTGCCACCTGGTCATTACAAGTGCTACTACCGGTATTAAAGTAGGAGTGCCTGAGTTTGCTTTCTTCCTCTCCCCTCCCTGTCCCTTTCCCCTTGCATGTTGCGTTTTGTTTAAGATTGTAAGCCTGTGGGCAGGGCTGTCTTGTTTTAATTTATGACAAGTAAGCTACTGGGAGCCCTTTTAGCTGAAAAGTGGGGCACAAATGCTTCTATATGGACACTGCTGGGGAGGTGCGAAGTAAAAACTTACGAGCTTTATTTCCAAGTACCCTACCTGCACTTAAATACATAGCTGTACAGCAAACCTCGCGGATATTTGCCCCCTAATTTTAGTACATGCACGGTCAATTTGTGTTTTTACGCCATCCAGTTCTTAGGAACCTAACTACTTTTCTCTCTGATTGCTCAGCAGGGTGTGATGTAGGCAGGACACAAGGCCATACATTAGGGGGTAAGGCTGTATTTTATACAACGGCTCTTGTATTCAGAGAACCCTAAGTGCTTAACAGTAATGGGGCCCATTGTTATTGCTACAAGAGAGAAGGAAATTATGTGATGCAGCTATTAGGCACACAGCAGTGTCTCTCACATAGTTTTGTTAAATTAGCTTTATCTTGGACAGGGAAGGAGAGCGGGGAAAGATGCTTTCCAGACCAAGAGTACTCTCCTTTCTATTCTATGGAAGAGTGTCTGTTTGGGGAAGGGGGAGGAGGAAAGGGATGCTCACATGGATAGAATTAAAGAGAACGGGATACTTCTCACTCAGAGATGCCTGACAGATGCAGATGGTTGTAAATGCCCGAAATTTCAGGGCATTTCACCAGGATCGCACAGGGCTTGGAGGTTGCAGCAGATGTGGCAGCAGACGTGGTTAGGAACTGGTGGGCCATCGGACTTAATTGGTGCTATATATGATTTGAAGTACGTACCCTTCCCTGCCCCTCCATTTGGCGTGTTATAGTGCTATGGGCTGTCAATATTGCCTGCAAGGGGGGCTTGATCCCCATCTGCTCACGGATTGTTTGCAAACAAATGGTTTTGTTACAAAAGGCACCGTATATCTCCAGCATGACCTACTTGCAAATAAGCTGACCCTCTAAAAGCAGCCCTGCAAGGTAGAGTGCATGGAATGGGTTGAGCCACAGAGGTCCAGGTTAATTCCTGGAACCTCTTAACCCTTCTATCCCAGACTGATCAGTGAGATCACCTGCAGGAGCATCAATGGTTGTTCCCTCAGTTGGTGAGGATCATTGGACAACAACAGGAAACACAGCGTCATGACTGCACACCCCTCCCAGATGCTGCCATTACCTCTCTTTTCCGTGGTGATGACTGTGGCTTCCAGAGGCTCCCCCCAGCCCTGCCGGGTCTTGGCAGACGCTCGGAAGATGTACGCTGACTCAGGGAGGAGATCTGTCGCCACAAACTGCCTGACGGTGGAGCCAACTTCAACGGTGGTGAACTTGTTTGGGCTGCTGGTTGCCAGACGGTAGGCGATTTGATAGCCTGAACGCAGAACAATGACAACAAGAAAATGGAGAGAGGGGTGTTGAAGTTAGTTTCCCCAGTCTTTTAGTAGAGGAAAAGAGCCAAGACTATTAGTACATCCTAATTACTTATTTATTTGAATGCAAAACAATGGAATTTGCTTCTTTTAGTGTTTACCAGCTGAGCTTTAGAACACACACGCCCTCCTCCAACCGCCCGCCCAATGCAGTGTATTATCTGGGAAATTACTGGCTTGGTGATGAATGGAAAAGCCCTTCTGAGTGATAATCCACCATGAAATTTGTTTCACATTTCATTCTTTAAAAGAGCGAGATACGAGAACAGTTTCATCTTCCTCGAGCATATTGATGTGCTGTGAAAATGCCACCGATACCAAACAAAAGGATACACATACATACACAGAGCGGATTTTGACAAGGCAAGGATGCTCGAGGAAATATATCTGCCTCTCCCTACCTCAAACCCCTGAGAAGCACAGAGAAGGCTCTGGGACTGAGCAGGGGATCTCAGTAGCCCTTCAAATAATAGGTGCCTGGGCGAGATGAAGACCTTTAGAGGCTCTAAACACAGACAAGATTATGGTGCCCAATGTACTTTTTCAGAGCTCTTTCAATAGAAAGACCCACAGTTCTCATCACACAGTCTGAGCTTTCTTCCACCATAGTGATGAAGGCAGTGCATGTAAAGCTCCCAGGTAGACTTCCAACAAGGTACTGACCAGACCCAGACTGGCTTATATTCGGGGGGGGGGCGTGGCGTGGCTGCATCATACACCAATGAGAGGATGCCCAGGGGCATGAGAGAATAGCTGGAGACAGGTGAGGGGTAAGAAATTACCTGGCCTCTGTAGAAGCCTTTCCAATACAGTGGTACCTCGGGTTAAGTACTTAATTCGTTCCGGAGGTCCATTCTTAACCTGAAGCATACTTAACCTGAAGCACCACTTTAGCTAATGGGACCTCCTGCTGCCGCTGCGCGGCCAGAGCACGATTTCTGTTCTTAGTGGAGTTCTTAACCTGAAGCGTACTTAACCTGAAGCGTACTTAACCCGAGGTACCACTGTAGTTCTCACTGGGCTCATTACCTAGAGAGTCCTGCATCCAGTTCTGGACTCTCCAGTTTAAGGAGGACATTGAGAAGATGGTCAATGGTCTGGAAACTAAGCCTTAGGAGGAATAGTTGAAGGAGCTGGGTATGTTTAGCCTGGATAAAAGGAGACTGGGAGGACATATAAGGCCTGTCACATGGGAGATGGAGCAAGCTGGAGGTTTTTAAACAGAGGTTGAATGGCCATCTGTCAGGGATTCTTTAGCTGTGGTTCCTACATTGTGGGAGGGTTGGACTCAATGACCCTTGGAATCCCTTCCACCTCTACAATTCTACTAATCTATGAGTCTAAGTATCAGCATCAGCATAGCATCCAACAACACCTCATGGGCTACTAGTTGGAGGATGCACCAACTATTCAAGCTCATTCCGCAAACACCTGCCAACATGCCAGCCTCCCTTTCTTCTGGAGCTCATGACAAACCCAGTCCAGCTGCTGAGCTCCAAAATCAATTTCTATCTGAGATGGCAGGGATGGTTTTGCTCATAGCGAGAACAGTTAAATGCTCCATCAAGTTACATGGTGGGGAGCATGGAGAACGGCAGCCAAATAAACCCCAAACAGAAGCAGCTGGACGCGACTGTGACAGACATCTGCTAGCCCTCTGACTGTCCTTTGAACTCCAGAGTTCTGCAGAAACATGAAACTGATGCCCATCCCCTCCATGGAACTTGATATCCCTGCTGCGGTTTGGAGACTCGCCAAATTTCAATTGCAATGAAAGAAAGGGAAAGTGGAAGCAAGAGAGCATCCTCCATGGATGGAGAACAGCAGAAGGAGGCTGGTGAAAGGCAAGGCTGGATGGACAGCATGCATCTCCTGCTGAAAAGTAGCATCGATGACTGAGGCAAGGCGAGAGGTAATAAAAGAGGATTTGGAATGTACTTTGTAGAGCCAATTCCATCCATACTATGTATTCTCATGCAGGCTTTGTAGCTTAATTGGGATACAGATGGTGGTAATTGTGTGCAGTGGGGCTAGTGATGCTTTTGCAGATATCCAGTCCTCTCCCTATATGTCATTGTCTTTCCCCACCACCACCCTGGAGGAAAGAGGATAATTTGTGGCAGCTGAATGAGAAAATGGATGCTTCTTTTGTTTCCCCAGTCAAAGTGTCATTGTGAGTCACGTCTCATATACTTTGCTGCTTCAGAGGCGCCAGAGGAGAAGACCATGTTTCATTGATACTCAAATTGCAGCAGACAAGAGTTGAGAGCAAGCCCAGTGGCTGAGGCCCATTTTGGAACTAGGAAATGCACAGATGAGAGATTAGAAGAGCAATATAGATTTTCAAACTTGGCTCTGTAAAATCAAGGACCTAAAGTGGGTTGTTGCTTTGCCAGAGCACCTGAACCACGCGTGGGAGCCAGGAAGGGTTACGAGGCGAGAACAACCAGAATCAAAACAGAGATGGGTATATGGTTCATTTTCAAACATGCATAAACGACTCTGCCCTTAATGGCCAAAAAACAAATTATTATGAAAAGATCAAAAGCCCCAACGTAGCTCTCATAGAATAAAAAGCAAACAAACAAACAAACAAAACCTTAAGAGAAGTGTAAATGTTTCTAATGTTGCCCTTATATTGTTACACATCACCCCAATCTCTGAGTGCTTAGAGACTCCAGGGGTTCCAAGTTTTTCCCAGAGTTTGGTTTCCTTGGAACGAAGGTCAATGAAGACTGTGGCGTCTTTAGGATATATGGTTTTATTTACACATATATGCAACCTGAGCATAGGATGCAGGGGCCCACAGCATTAACACTGAAACATATTTTTGCTTCCCCATTAGGATTGTCTCTGTTCTCCAGCTTCCAGCATCACTCCACATATGCACAGAGACACAACTCTGGCTATTATCTGAAGAAGTGTGCATGCAGACGAAAGCTCATACAAAGAACAAACTTGGTTGGTCTCTAAGGTGCTACTGGAAGGAATTTTTTATTTTGTTTTGACTATGGCAGACCAACACGGCTACCTACTGGTACCTGTAACTGGAACTCTGGCTATTGTTCTTTTACCAAGAATCATGTGGCATCCAGCCAGGTGAGGAGAGTGGAGGGAAATGTCTAACCCCCACTTTCCTGGAGACCAACATCACTTAGTTGTAGCTCCTGCAACCTAGCTCATTCTTTGGGATGCAGATGAGGGCGCTCAACTGGCCAGCCAAAGCCATCACCTTAACAAAGGAACTGGTTTGGCAGGTTCTGCAGCCTCCTCTACTAGATTCTAGCCTTTACTGGATACAGAATCACAGGCCTGGAAGGGATGCAAAGATATCATCCAGACTGACCTTAATCATATATAGCTTTTTTTTTTAATTGCTATTTATTTATATAATTCCTGCCCCACCTTTTAGGCCAAGACCAAGCAAACACTAATGTTCAGAACAGGACCAAACTGGGATGAGCAACTGACACCCACCTACCCAATCTATAAGAAGGGGATAGGCTCCAATTTTAAACAAATGCACAAGTAACGTAGATCCCCCAAACCTCTTCTGAAACCTGGATATTTTCTTGCTTCAACATGACTTGTATTTAAAAATACCGGCTCTATATTCTGTGTAAGAAATTGGCAGTTGACCTAGAGAAGAGCGAAAGGATTCATCCCATTCTTTGATCTGTTTGGAATCTGCAACATGTTAACAGGAACATTAGATGAACATTGTACCAGCTGGGTGCTGTTAGGCATTCACATTAAAAAGAGTCAATCTTCAGAGATCATTAACTACGCTCAGCTCGTATAGCAACCAGAGAGAGAGAGAGAGACTCAATTTTGAATCTATTTAGTTTTACCCTTTGCAAATGTTATGTAGTCTGCCCAGGTATGTGTATTTCACAAGGCACAATGTGAAATCTAGGCCCAATTTAACAAATGCTACAGCACTTTATTTAACTATTTTTAAAGCTTTGGAAAAGAGATCACAACGAGGGAGGTGCCAAAGGGGTGTGTTGTGACCTTTTCCAGTTTCTGAACACATGCAGAAAGCAGAACGAAAAGGCGCAGCAAGATTCAGCTGGGATAAAATAGGCTGGAGGAAGCAAGGGTCGGGGCGAGAGGAAGAGAGAAAGACACTGTCTTGTGTAGGAAGCCACAAGGAGTGCAAATGTTGGAGAAGAAATTAAAGTAAGCACTGAATCAAAACAAAAGCCTTAAGGGGAAACACAAAACATTACGAGGAAACCAACCCCAGTCCGTAAAGTTATTAGAGTAAGTACACATGCTATCAAGAGCAAACTGTTTCGATCTGTTTCATTTCTTGCTCTGTTCCCCTTCAACTATAATGTCAAGTCAAGCATGTACAGGATTGATAGAACGGCATATTCAGCTATTAGTGCATTCAAACACTCGTTCAGCTGGTTGATTATAAGCTTCTGCTTGGATTCTCAGGGATCCACTTCCCCACTGCTGTCACCTGTCAATGGAAGACGTCCCTGATCTCACGTAAAAGGATTCAGTGTGTGGCCAAGTTCTATGCTCCCCGCGGGCCAAACTCACAATATTGTTGCATGGCACTCCAAACTCCGAGTGGCAAAAGACTTCAGGGGTGACTGCCCTTTCCCGGGGTTCATTTTCCTTGAAATGAAGGTCAATGGAGGCTATGGTATCTTTAGGATATATGGTTTTATTTACACATACACACAACCTGAGCACAGGATGGAGGGGGCTCACAGCATTAAAAACCAAACATATTTGCCTTTCCAGGGATGCTCCGAGTCACCACTTTGGGTTCAGCACAGAGCAAGCTTGTCTCTGTTTCTCCAGCCACCAGAACCAGCCAAAACTCTCCCTCACACACAGTATCCCTTGGCTTATTATTCTCCATCCTAGGATGACATGGCATCCAGCCAGGTGAGCTGGGAAAAAGCCCACCCATTTATCTCTATAGCAACAGAGCAACCTCTTTGGTCATGAAAATGGCAGTACTTAACTGCCCAGCCAAGGTCATCCCCTTAGCAAAGAATTGGTTTGGCTGGTTCACCAGGTTTGCTCTTATGCATTATTTCCCCGCTCCCAAAATTGTAAAAATATAACAGCCACCACTGTCCCCTTCCTTCACCTGCTCACCTCCAGGGCATGGAAGGGAAAATGTGGCAGCAGGAGGAGATTGGGGCAGGGAGAGAAATGAGCTGGAATTCTGGATGCTGCCCATATGAATCAGCAGAACTGGAAGTATCTAAATTCTTGCATAAGTATTTCTAGGGCTTCCCTTGCCAGGCAGTTTTTCATCATTATCATTTATTTCCCCAAACATTAGAGCCTTTCTATGCCTTGAAAAAGTATTGCTGTTGCAACCTCATAACATATCCAGGATCCATTCTATGCTGAGTCTATTCCTCTATTTTTTTATTGTGATGTTCTTTACTACGTTCAGCAATCTTTTGAATTCTGTTTTATACTGAGTTTCTACTCCTCATGTCTTAATGGCCTTTAAAATGCTTGCTGCATTTATTGCTACGTTGCTTCTGTAGCCCCAGGGCATACATTAATTTCTCTTTGAACACTTTCCATTTACCTCTATCGATTTCTCTCATTTGATTTCACCCAAGCAGTTTCCCTAGTCTTTGCTTCTTTTTTGTTGCAGAATTTTCCCATGTAATGATCTCACTTCTGCATTATTGCCATGTCTGGAGACTGCTTCACACAACCATTGTTTTGAGCTGATTTTTCAATCCATGCTCTGCTCCAAGTACAGACTTCACATTTATGTAGTACTAGCAGGGCCAGCGCTTCCATTTAGGCCAACTAGGCAACTGCCTAGGGCGCCAAAATGGAGGGGGCGCTGGCCAGCCTGCCCGCCGCCCCCCGCCGCCGCCCCAACCAGCGGCGGAGCGAGCAGGTTGGGGCGAAAACCGCGGCAGCGGCGCCAAAATGGAGGGGGCGCTGGCCAGCCTGCCCCTCGCCCCCCCGCCCGGTGGCGAAAATCGCGGCGGCGCGGTGCGCCCGGTGCGCAGGGGGCGGGGCACCGCACGTCATTGCGCATGACGTACGGTGCCCCGCCCCCTCGCCTAGGGCGCCAGAAACCCTGGCACCGGTCCTGAGTACTAGGGGCTGCCACCCCTGCTCCTGTTGCTTGCCAAGACTGCCTATCCCCACCAAACTTCCTACCCTCCTTGCCAACCCTCACCCCTCCTTTTACACCTCACCTGAATCCCCATCACCTCACAGCTCCTCTGTGTCCCTCCATCCCTTCTTTATTCAAACTTCTGTTTAAAACCACCATTTTAAAATCTACCTTTTCTTTTTTCCTTCTCACCGTGCCTTTATGCAAATCCTCTGATGGAGGCTGTATGATGACAGTCTTACATTTTTATTTATATAGGCAGGGCAGTCTTTAGCATATACACTGCTGGGGTGCAAAGATCCACCCAGCACCCCATCACTGTAAGTGATTAAATTAAAACGTGCTGTTGTGAATGACAAGTGCCGTCGTTGGCGTGGCGGGTCTTTGGGAGATGAGTGCACAAAATTGAAAGTACTTTAGTGAAACAGTAGGTATACATTTCGGTAATACCTAGGTATATATGTATTTTGTTTTTCTAGCTTGGTCAAAATTATTATTTCATAACAGGTAGATACGGTAGTTAAGAGCTTAGGTGGCTTCAGCAGCAGGCGCCTGGTGCGCCCCAGAATTCAGTGCCCAGGTGCCGCGCACCCCTTGCACTCCCAGGTAAATACTGCCCTGTATATAGGAAGAAAAAGGGGGGGCTTTTTTAGTGATGATAAGTTCCCCAGAGACTCAAGTCAAGTTGAGTTGGAATAAGTTGTTCTCCCACCACACAAAATTCGGAATTAGCTCAGCAATCCAAACAAGTGTGTGCCAAACATTTTCTGGTACTCCAAGCACCTATCACACCCTCCATTGCCATCTTTCCCTGCTCACACAGCGCCCCCAAAAAACCTCACTCATGGCAGGAAAAGTAGCAGTGGCAGAGATGACTGGCATTTGGAACAGAATGGAGACTGGATATATTTTTAATAAGCAAAGCTCTCACCAAAACTGCTCCCTCCCCAGTGATTGACCGGAATGGACAGTCATTCAGATACTGCAGGGCACTTAACAAACAAACTTAAAGGGATTTTTGACTGGCAGATTACATAGGATGACTGGCTGGTGCAATAATACACCACATAAAATCAAGGGTGATGAGAGGGCACATCAAGGAGATATTGACAAGAGGAATAGTGAGCAACACCCAAAGGCTGTGCTACCAAGGATGGCAGTATAAATAAGAAGCACTCTCTGGAACTGAACATCCCAGCATCCTCATTCCAGCAATGCCTCTGGAAAGTGCAGAAGGTACAAGGGCAACCAACTGACCTCTTGTTTGTCTCCAGCATAAGCTACTCGAGGGAAAACTGCATCTGAAGAGCTAAGAGCTGCTAATAGACCTGTCATCCATTATTTTGTCTAGCAAAGAAAATCCTACCAAGAAGCACATCCCATCACATGCAGTGGTACTTACTCCCAGGTAAATGCACATAGGACTGCAGCCAAACCTGAAAGAAGGTTGGCTTTGTTTTGTTTTTTAAAATAACTCAGCTTTGCTCGCCACATTTTATGATTGCATGCTCTGTAAATTTATTACATGTTGTACAAACACCTGCAAATTTATTACATGTTACACAAACACCTGCCACTCTTGTTTGGGTGTGACTCCGTATATAAACCTGACACTTGCCTCTTTCAGGTTACTGAGAGTCTTTCTTTAAAATCTGAATTTTACAAAGTGTGCCAAAGGTGGTCTTCAAATGACTGTTGTACAAAGCAAGTGACTTTGGCATGCTGGAGCTTTCTGAACCAAATAAAAGGCAACAGTTGAATGTATCTGTTAAATGTTAGGTCACTCCAAGGCACCTGCTTCTTTCCCCAAAGCAAACAGGCAGGAGTGTGGCTTTGCACTCGGAATACTAATGCGGCTTCTATGCTCATCATCACCATACAAAGCCCTTCAGAACCAGCACCGGCAGTCTCTAGAAGCTGCAGTGCATACCTGAAAATGCAGACATTTATTAATTTGTTGCAGTACTCGAGGAGAGAAGGGGGAAACACCCTGCATAATACTGAAAGGTTAAAGTTGCTCCAGTGTGGATTTTTAACATTTAGCATTTCAAAGGCTGGAGGTGGGCATGAATGCAGCGTGAGATCAAAACACCCATTTTCTAACTTGGACTGCGTCCAGTTCTGCAGCTGATGTTTTGAAATACATCTGTATTTCCAGAAGTAGCAAGGTGATGCTATGCCTAAAGTGGGGAGAGGGAGAGGTCCAAAAGAGGTCTGCATCACAAATACAAGGAACATGGCACCTCTTTCAGTTTCTCAGAAATGAAGGCACTGTGAAATATTTAAACTTTTCTCTCTAGGAGCCTCCTGGTTTTTCATACTGCCAATCTCCAAAATGCTGAGTTATGTTTTGATCTAAGTTATTAAAAAACATTCATTGCCAAGCCCTTTGTATCCTCACAGGGCTACAAGATGACAGCAGCAAGACCAATGCAAACAGATTGAATTAAAAGTTATTTTTGGAGGCAACAGCATCTAAAATAGGCCTGCTTAAGCTTTCAGAGGCACAGAGTCTTCTTTCAGCTCTTCCATACAGAACAGCTGAGCTGGAGGGGGTTATCATTCCTTCCTGACTCATCAAGTGATCAACCTGGTGTCTGGGGAGGGGGCAATATGTACCCCCATTAAACTGTTAGGCTGGGCAGAGGCCATAAATGTCTACATTTATTTATTTTTTGCTGCAGCTGCAAAATCAGTGTTGTCTTTGAGGGGGCAGATCAAATGTCCAGGGCATTGGTTAGCCACAGCTGGTTTAAGTCATAGTTCATTTCATAAACCACATGTAAAACATGAGTTGTCTGACAGGCAATCAAACAAACAATGGCTTGTTTCTCCAAAGTTTGATTTGTTTCCCAAATCTTCTTGCTTTGTGACTTTGTAGCTTGATGAGCATCTGAGACAGCATCTGCATGTAATATCAGGCCATAGTTAAAATGAACCAAGATTTATAAGCCAACCACAAGGAATTACATATCGTGAACCTGATCAGGAGAGCTTTTAACTAAAACCTGAATGGGCGGCGGGGGGTGGGCAAGCTTGTTTTTCTTTCATCATTGGCCTGAGACTGAAGCTGTGGATTTTTGAGTTTCACACTTAACTAAGAATTCCTTCTCACCAGTGAAGAATTTCACACTTTGAGAATAGCTCAAGATCTCACCCAGCAGAACCTCACAACCTCACAAACCCCATCCAGAGCTGCTCAGCAGTGCAACAGGGACACAGAACAAAAGATAAGTATTTGTGATTTGTTTTTCGAACAAATTGTTTCAGTAGGTGGAATTTCCCCTTATACACGAATCCTGTGTCTCAGTACCTGGGCTTAATTTGGTAATAAGCACACAAGGCACAGAGGTCCCTTGAAAATAACATAAACAACTTGAATGTCAGGAGTACCCAACAGGATTCTTTCTGCCTGTGATGGTAGAAGACTGAAATGAATCCTTCCTTCTTCTTTGCAAAAGTTTCTGAAAGAGATGCTTTTAGATCATATCTAATGATGCTTCCAACTACGGTACCTTGTGAGCCTTGTTATAATCAGCAGAGAATTTGGGGCTGCAACACACCATATGAGGAAACATTTTTGTCTGCAATGAGTGGTTCCAGATTTTATTTGACTCAAAGCATAAAGTAGCTCACTATTTAAGGGGGCAGCCTTAGGTGGCAAAGTCAGACAAGTGCAATTGCCTTATCATATATCACTATGGGGCAGCCAAAAAATGCCAAACAACAAACAGGTTTGCTAGATTTCCCAGGGAGGAACTCAGACAGCTCTTATCAGGCATTGCTAAACAGGCAAGCAAGCAAGCAAGCAAACAGCAAAATAATTGCATTGCTTGGAGGTACCTAGCATTATTGACTTAACATTAATCAGAAAGACTTAAGCTTTCATTTTTCAAATGTTGTCCATTGGTTAATTGTGTGCAATATGTATCAGGGGTGAACCACAAAATACTAAAGCTGAAATTTCAGCAACCTTTTAAAGCCGGTGTGAGAAGCTTCCAGGAGAGTGGGAGCAAAATTATGTGCATTTCCAGCAAGGAAATTACTGTAGTGGCGAACCAAGATCAAGCAAGACCAACAACGTCACAATTCCTTGAAGAAGCTTGGGCATCAGGGAAAGCAGAACTGATTCTGTCCCAAAACCAGGCCTGAACCCAGACTGAAACAGGTCAAATCATCAGTTTCCTCCAAAAGCGCTTGCAGCTGGACTGCTACCACACTCTCAAGCACTTCCCTTCCCTTGAAGGGAGTATTTGTGACCGGGTACCAGTTGTCAAGTACTTCAGGGTCTGGATTGGGGTGGCTTCTTTAAAATTGGTTGCACTACTGACTCCCTTCAAGGTGCCAGGTGCTCCCACCACTATGTAAAGATATATTCACCACATCACAGACTCATCTGGCCACCCCACCTCCCTTGGCTACTAGCTCAAATTACTCATAATGGCTAGGAGTCAAGGAAGTCTACATTTCAGACTTCATCAACAAACAGACATCCCACAAAATCAGGCAAGTTGCTGTGTCAGACACCTCATCTGGCTCTGTAACAGCAGCAGCATTTGACTCAACATGGAGATGTGGGATTTTATCCTCAAAATGTAGCCTTTCTACTGCCTATAGCAAGAGCAGAAGATTTGTGCCCTACACCCAGCATCATTCCAGAGGTATTTGGGGTGGTGGAGGAATGCTGAGAAGGGAACTGAGAAGAGCCTCGCTCCCACACAGAGATCTGTGAGAGCAGAAGAAATTTCACAGCATGAAAATTGTCAATGCAGCACGATTGTATCTTATGTGCAATTAACTTGTGTGATTTCAAACTTGCACCGCTGAAAGCCAGCTGGTTGAAATTGCGCCAATTAAATGAACGCAAGACTGAGAGCGTAAAAGCTCTTTTTGCTCTAGGTTTTCCCAGCGCAGAAAGAACTCTGAAGCTCTCTGCCTTGCTTGCTGGGCAAGTCCCACTCAGCATGTGGGCTCTGGGATGCTCTCGTGAGATCTAAACATCTGAGTACTCACAAGATCTCGTGAAGGCATCCCAGAGTCCACACTCTGAGTCCACTTATCTCTGATAAGCTCTCTGCCCCACTGTGGGTGCAGTGGGGTGGGGGGTACGGCCTGCTTGGCATGCCGGTTCCAGAGGGTAAAGGGGCACTTGCGATCCCCAGACAGTAGCATGCATGCCATCTATGAGTTCCTCACTGTGCTATTTCTTGCTTTCTGCCCCTAGTTACAGAATTAAGACCCCTGGCCTGGCTTTAGAACGAGTGCATCCCAACCCTCAGAATTCACACCAAGCTAGTTTGATGGGTTGAAGGCAGAGTAGGCCACAGGAGGGGGTACCACAGGAATGGCTGCATTTTCCAGGCTCCCATAATTCCTGGTATATATGCACACCTTCAAGTGATTCAAAAATGTGCGCCGACAGGCTACATCTATGGCTGCCTCTTTTGGTCCCACCCCTTGACACAGCTGTTGCTTTTGCTTACCCAGAATAATCCCATTGGGTTCTTCAGGGGGCTGCCACACAATCCGGACAGAGGTCAGCTTCACCTCGGGGAACACCATCCGCACTGGAGAGCCTGGGGCTAAAAAGACCAAGAGAACAGCCATTAGATAGGGCCTGGCAGGTATGGACTGATCCCAATTTATTTTGTGTGCAAGAGGTCCCAGGTGCAATTCTTAGCTGTACATCCTGTTCAAAAAGGGGTATTATCTGCCTAATCTACCTTTGACTTAACAAGATTGCAAGAGGTTACTAACACTGCAAGATTTCATAAGAAAAAGCTCTACCAAGGGTGGGTGTCTCTACTAGCCTTTGTATGATGTGATATGAAATCTCAGGGAGAAAGGTTCTAAACTGGTGCCTTTGGATCAAGAGTCTTGATAAGCTAAGGCAAAGCTTTGGACTTGTGCAAAACTGGTCTTAGACCAGAAGAGACTTAAAAAATCCTGTGCAACATACCGGTAAAAAGCTTGCTGTCTTTCGAGGTCAACTTAGCCATCAATTCTTGTTATATTGCAGCTATCGACTTCATATGTTTTATTGCATTAGTAAATATATTTATGATGATGTTTTGATAAACTAGGGTTGACCTCAGAGGGGACAATCATGCTGGAGCCTATATAATGGGACATCTGTATGCCAATCAGATTCTGAAAGGCATTTCGTAACTCTGGTTATAACATATTGCTTCATATGCTGACTTTTTCCTTGAGAGGTTAAGCAGGTTTCTTACGCCGTTACACAGTTGCCGGAGCTGAATCATATTCTCTAACCATGTAGCTAACTCCCAATTTGCCTTCCAATTCCACGTAGGCATCTGGGAACCTCTGTTTGGCCATAAGCATCAGAGGGGGAGAAGTTTGCATTGCCACAGACAGCAGGCAGGCAGCTGAATTACCTCTATCAAGGTCACCAGGGGGAGCTAATGATAATTTGCAAATCCAGAGGTGCTGATGTTCACCCCCTTAAGCTGAAATCCCACCTCTGCTCTCCCCTATGATGCTTTTAATTAAATTGATCAGGAAGGAATCAAGTAGGCTCATGTCAGGAGTGCGGAGATGGAAGAACAAATAGCAGCATTTGACAACAGGTAATGCAGGAAGGAAGAGGACAAGATGCTTGTTACATGGCAGTTAGGGCATGTATTTGTTTATCCAATGGATTTGTAGCCAGAGAACAGTATATATGACATTATCATGCTTTATCCCCCTCCCCCTGCCACCCCATAACTCTGAGAGGCATTAGCTTCTGTAAAGAGCAGCCTGCCCCAACATGGGCTGTGTTCACACGGCAGTTGATTCCATTTCCCTGATGCTTCCCTAGCTGTTGATTTCCACATTACATCTGAGCTTTCATGTGATGTAAAAAGCCACTTCCGAAATCCAATGGAATACTGTGCAGCACATGTTTAATGCTCACAACCAGTGCTTTTTTGTGGGGGTACACAGGGGTACGCATACCCCTAAACATTTTGTGAATCTAAGTTTGGCCTCATTGAGGGGCAGCATTTCAATATGAGTAGGAAAATGAGAGTACCCCTAAACAATTTTTTAAAGAAAAAAAGCACTGCTCATAACTCTGCTCTCCAGCCAGCCCAGACTATTCTCTGCAGCACCTCTTTATCACCACCACCACCACCACCACCACCACCACCATCTTTATGTTGCTCTTCTTCCAAGCTGGGCAGCTTCCAACATTTAAAAACAAAATCATAAAATACAAAGTGATAAAAATAAACCGGGGGGCGGGGGGGGGGGCAATGGTCAAAATACATTAAAACACAGTTTAGAACCAGCCTTGAAACAATCTGTTCTGACAGCAGCCCAGTGAATAGCATTGTTCTCCTCCTTAGTTTCCAAACGCCTCTCTGATCAGGTCTTAAGCCTGCAGGCAGAAGGATAACTGGGAGGGAGTCCGTTTAGCCTCTCTTGGGAGGGAATCCCACAATATGGGGGCAGAAAAGGCTCTTTCCTTCATGTCACCACCGGCCGGGACCGAGAGCAAGTGCTCACCCAAGGATCTTGGCAGCCAGGCAGGTTCATAGAGTGGGAAACGATCTTTCGGGTAGCCTGGGCCCAACCATACAACAAGCAGGCATTGAGCTGCTGGCTGCCTTTAAAAACTGCTGTCCTTTGAATGACTTTTTGGACTGGTTATTCACAGTGTGGTGCTTTAAATTTATATATATATATATATATATATATATATATATATATATATATATATATAATATTTACAATGTTATTTTTCTTTCATTTGACCCTCTTTTCTCCTCCAACCATTTGATTTTTCTCAGATTGTGGGTTCCTTAGGGACAGAATTATTAAAACTGAAGGGAAATGCTGCTGTAAAGCTGCTCTAAGCTCATGGGATAGCAAGCAAGCCAATGGATGATGATAAAAAGAGGAATATAGTTAGAATTTTAGGGGGAGAAACATTCAATAAGAGCCGACAGAAAAATGCTTGGGGCTTCCCCTCTGCCAGCCTGAATTCTCCCCCCCCCCCGCTCCGTTTAGCCAACTCCTGCCCCCCCCCCCGGCATCCAGGCTTAGCAGAATTGGCTACCTGGTCTGCAGAAGCTCTGAAGGTGAGCCCTAGAGCCATGCGTCCCCTGAACATCCATGTGGCTAATGAATACACATTCCTTCCATCAGACCCCAGAAAGCCTCTCCTCCTTTCAATATGTCAAACCCTAAACGGGAATTCTCAGGCTTACAGATAGTGTCGGCGAGTAGAACAATACAATGTTCATGCACTAATTTCACAAAAGGTCATTTTATTATTCTTTTGTTCAAGGTTGGTCTAGGCACACTCTTGGGACAGGAAACACCACATCGTGCTCACATTCAATCACAGCAAGGTTTGTTTATCACGTCCCATTATCCCACAGCTTTTTTTTTATTACTATGATTGGATTTCTGTAGGAGTTCATAATTGGGCTGTAAAAATTTGCTTCAGGCTGGAACTGGCTATAAAATATCAGGTTTTAGAGTGAAACAATCTTTTTGTCAATTACTGGGAGGAGGGGGGGAAATAGACTGCAATTTTTGGGAGCAGATTCTCAGCTAGAAGCTAATAGGACTGTGCCTCTTTACATTAGGGGAGGATCCAGTTCTTTGAGATTAAAAATGGAACCCACCTGATTAGCTGCTGATATGCAACCCCCCCCCAAAAGCTAGAAGGTTCTAGCGATCCACATACACTTACCATCATCCTTAGTTCGCTCGATGACCGGAGGGGAGCTGGGGATCCCGTCCCCAATGCGTGTGAATGCCAGCACCTGAATCTCATAAAGCACATATTTCCGCAAACCAGCTAGAAGGATGGAAAGGGTGTGGTTCCCTCTCACTACTTGGCTGCTTAATTTGCTTTCCACATCTTTGGGCTTGAACAAAATCTGAAGTAGGGGGAAAAGAAGAGTATGATAAATACATATAGAATGAAATGAAAAGGATAGGGAGCATTACCTCACTCCCCACAAGCAGCAAGGCATTCCAGGAACAATATTTTACAGGGACAGCAACAATGCTATTGTACCCTACTCATCTGACTGGGTTGCCCCAGCTACGCTGGCTGGCTTCCAACAGAATAGAAAAACACAGAACAAAACACCAAACATTAAAAGCTTCCTGCCACATGCAGATGTCTATGGAATAATAATAATAATAATAATAATAATAATAATAATAATAATAAATTTTTATTTATACCCCACCCTTCCCAGCCAAGACTGGGCTCAGGGCGGCTAACACCAATAAAATCACAACAAAACATAAAAACAATCAATTAAAATACAGGTTAAAATACGATTTAAAGTTTAAAATGCAGCCTCATTTTTAAGTAGCCCACCAATCAAACCATAAAGGAATGAAACATCAGGGTTAAACTGAAACCAACCCAAAGGCCAGGCGGAACAGCTCCGTCTTGCAGGCCCTGCGGAAAGATGACAAATCCCGCAGGGCCCTGGTCTCTTGTGACAGAGCGTTCCACCAAGTTGGGGCCAGTACTGAAAAGGCCCTGGCCCTAGTTGAAACCAGTCTAACAACCTTGTGGCTCAGGGCCTCCAAAATGTTATTATTTGAGGACCTTAAGGTCCTACACGGGGCATACCAGGAGAGGCGGTCCCTTAAGTCATATAATTGTGCATCTCTTTGGCATCTGATGGGAGGGCGTTCCACAGGGTAGGTGCAACTACCAAGAAGGCCCTCTGCCTGGTTTCCGGTAACTTCGCTATTTGTCAGAAGAGAGAACTGGGGACATATGTTTGCAACCTTATGTACTAATGGCAAACCTCTTGCCAATTCCTATGTAGTCAAATCAGGGGGTATCATCAGGCTTGGGAGAACGCCAAGATTTGCAGAAGTATCAAAGAGCATTACAAAAAAACCTTGGAAGGAGGAAAAACCCAAAATAGGTCCATGAGGTATGCTGAGTGGTGTTGCCGTGCTGAGTGTCTGTTGAAAGGAAAACCAGAGATGGGGAGTGGAGGAATGAGGAGAGCATGGCTGGCTGAACAAGAACACACCATTCAGCAGTGTTTGTTGTGGGCGCCACTTTCTAGTTGCAAAGTCAGAAGCATGTTTGCATGGGGACAGACTATGCTAGGCTGTTCAGCAGCAGCAGCTCCCCCAAAAGCAAACAACATGTCCTTTGAGTCCCCAGCAAGACTTCTCTGCTGGGTTAAATTCCTCTGCTGACGACAATCCCAAATCCATAGTGTTTCTCTGTAGCCAGACAGACACAGAAATAACACTGGTATCTCTCTCACACACACAAACACACCTGCCCTGCCAGCCCCAACAAGCATGCAGCAATGGGTTAGTCTTGTCAGGTAGATGATAGTTGCCATCCATAAACAAGCAATCAACTTAGTATCTCCTAGTCATTGGTGCATGTTAGCAGGACATCAAAGGTATTAGCTAGACAGTACATGAGAGACAAGGTAAAGTCTTTAATAACTCGCATGTATGCTGCATTGTATGCTGAACACTGAATGTTCAAACTGCAGTCTTCTGAGTAACTCGAACTGATACCCTGTCCTGTGAAGTGAACCTTTTCAGTCTGCTCATTTGTATCTGTAGGGAGATCTCACTGCTGATAGCTTAACTGATGTAGCACAGAATATGCTGTGCCACAGGATTCTCTTCAGCTTGTTGTGTTTCAGTCTGACATTAGTAGTGATCCCTAAATTCCTTAGAATGGAACCTTTCAGCTAAAATACAGGAAATCTGTATAGGATTGTAGCTCTGGGGTATACCTTACAGCACTTAGTTCAGCTGCCGGGACTTTAATACCCCAATACTTACTAGTACATAGATAACAACAAAATCAAGTAAAAACAACACATTGCTTATCCAAAGGCAAAAAAGACTGAGGAGCGCTTGGGAAGATCTACCTTGTATCCAAGGATGAGCCCGTTCTGTTCAGGTTCAGGGACAGCCGCCCAGGTCAAGAGGATCTGAGTGGAACTCACAGCTTCAGCCGACACGTTCTCTGGGGGAGCCGAAGGAACTGCAAATGTCCAGATTTAACAGATGTTAGAAGCTGATAAAATCCATTCGCTCATCATCTAGGATTTGCCCAGTCATCTCCAATGATTGATGGGCACAGAGCACATTGAACTGCACCAGTGTCAGAAACTGAGATATGAAAGCTAGGAGCTAAATGACACCTTAAACCTAGGTTATGGGTGCCACAACAGAATGTCTAGGAGTGTTTTTTTTTATAACAAGAATACAAAGGTAAAAATGAATGAACTGCAACTAATATCTTATGTTCATTTTTCACATGGTCTAGTCCTCATCTGAAGACTGCAAAAAACAAAGCCATGCTTCCCCTGCCCACCCCCTAATATTCCTATGAGAGTCCCTTCTCCAGTCTTCAGAGAGTGGCTGGAAGTGGGGAGGCAGAAAAAGGTCCTCCTTTCCCTCCACTGTGCAGTTTTAACCTGAAATGTTAGGTGCAGTACTGCAACCAGAGCTCAGAAATTGCTTGTGCTAATGAAATTCCCTGTCGTAAAACGCGCCTAGAACAATGGGAGTTTTGAATGCTGAACTGCACCTAGGGCCTGCTGGGGATGCCCTCACCATCTGAGGGTAGCAAGGACAGAGCCTTGTGATGGCACCCAGTCTGTGAACACTATTCCCAGGCACATGAACCAGGATATACCACTTTTGTATTTCACTTGCTGGCAAAAATGCTTCCACTTACTTAGACTTTCCATGTCACCTGAATAAAGGTTGTCTGCTGTAATTTATTTGGCCTATCATGTTGTTTTAAGTGTATCCTGTGTGTGTGTGTGTGTGTGTGTGTGTGTGTGTGTGTGTGTGTTTAATATTGTTTTCAATAGTATTGTCAACCACCTTGGAGATCAATCTTTGGTCAAAGGGATGGATTAGAAATATTTTAAATAAATGAACAACAACAACAAATTCAATCCAGTATCCTGAATCAAAATGCTTCTTCCTCTTTACTTGAACAGTTTCTGTCTACCTTGTGCAGACCATTGTTAATTAATACCAACTGCCAGGCATACATAATCTACACTATTTTGTAGATAATGTGGATTTCCCTGCTGGTAATTGTCCAAGATGCCAACAGGGATAGCATGAAGAAAAAGAATGTGTTTTTTCAAGAAAGAAAAGCAGCAGCCTCAGGATCCATAGTCTGGATCCAGAACCAAGGACCCTTTCCTGGACCATTTCAGTAAGCCACTGCAAGGAAGTGTCCCCAAATGCTGTGCTTTCTTCATCACACACTTTCTGGAAGTAGCTCTCCCCCATAGCTTCTCAGACACTCAAAAGTTCTTCCCAGAAACTCCCTAGGTTTCTAGCATCTGGCATCTCACCATCACCATCACACATTCCCATATGAACTGATGCGGCCCCTGCTATCATCATTTCAGGCCCCATCTTAGTGTGCCTCCTCCACACGAGGTCAGGAAGGTGGCAAAGCAAGAACGGGTGATTCTCCGCTTGTGGAATGCTCTCCCCAGAGGGGCTCACCTGGCACCTTCATTACCTATCTTTAGGCACTAGGCAGAAATATTTCTCTTGGGCAGGTGCTTAGCAGATTAACATTCTATGGCTTTTAAAATGTATTTGGGGGTGAGGGGTTATTTGTGCTTTTTCTTGCTCTTGTTTTTCTTGTGCATTTTGTGTTGGACTAGATGACCCTTTGCGTACCTTCCAACTCTGCAATTCAATGATTCTACAATTCCATGATTTTGTTCCCAGCCAGGCAATGATCTTGCCTGACCCTTTTAAAAAGCCACCTAAGCTTTTGGGATTCCAAACAGACCTCAGTGCTTAGTATGTGACATGGCCTAAGTAAGTATGTGACTTTTTTATTTTGTAAAAGAGAGAGAGAGAGAGAGAACAAAACAAATACACCCCCCCTTTTTAAAGCCAAGTTGGCAATTTAAAGGTCACAACAGAATTACTGTCACTAACTTTCGTCAGACAGGGAGTAATCCAATGTATTTCCCCCACATTACTTCCTCCAACCCGCCCCCTCCCCCCAAAGCTCCTTTAGGCAAAGTTAACACCACTCAGTTAACGCGATTAGATTTGGAGGCTGCTTTAAAGGTCTTGACGGAGATTTTTAAATTTTATTTAGCTGCTTATGCCTCACCCCCTACTCCACACGCACACTCTAATGTCTATAGGGCACAGTTTCTCAAAGAGCACGATGCACCTGCCGAGCTTCAGAGACCACTGGAGGGAGGGAGGAAACTTCTAAAGGCCTTTTGAGGTGATTGTTGGAGGAGAGAGAAATAGGCTTTATTCTCAGTGCTGAAGCCACACTAGTGCCGGTCCGGAAGCAGTTGTGGGGCTCTGCCTTGTGGTGCTGAAAGGCGAGCAGCTTATCAAAGGTGCCTGTGACCTTCACACCATGATGAGAGAGGCCTCTGGCCTCCAGGATGCTTGGGGGGATGCCCAGAAGCATCTCTGGTAGCAGACCATTGTGGGAAGCGGGATCCATAGATTTATGAATGAGCCCAGCTGCAAATTACTGCATAGGCTCTTGGAGGTCTGCTCCCTCCTATCCTCTCCCACTTAGCTTCCTTCTCCAGGGCTCATTGATGGGGAGGGAGCACAAAGAAGCTCTGGCCTGTGACATCACCAGAGAGGTGCCCCTATGTCTCAGGTTTGGGCCCTGAAATCTCAAGAGTCTCAGATGCTCCTGACCAGGCAAGCCTCAGTCCCCATTTCTTTTCATCCAGCAATGAGTCTATAGCTACTATTTTCATGTTCCTCTGAAGGAAGGAGAAGGAAGCTCCACCCTGTACTTCTGCAGGCTCCAGGTTATCACTACAGCAGTTTCTCTGTTAGCAATTAGCTGGGGCATGAGAAATGGAGCGCCTCTGCTTTTGCTGGCAATATAATTTTGTCTTCCCCACTCCCCCTGCTTCTCCCAATGCTGGATTCCCCCCCCCCCATCTTCTCCTAGATTTATCCTCCACAAGGATATAATTATGTTAAAGGAATATAGATTGCCGGGAGCCACAAATGTCTTTGGATGGCTGCCACAGCCTTATCCATAGATCTTCACAAAGCACTACTCCCACATGAATCACTTCATAGGGCACGAGAAAGAGGTGTGCCAGATTTCGGTGTAAAGAAAACCAGCCGTTTTCCAAGCTGCTCTTGCTCAGATATTCGCTTGTTTGATTTTGCCATGCAAGGAGGGAATGATTTCTTTATTTTGATGAACACCTTTCTTCTCTGGTTCAGAAGCCAAAGCATCTCTTTCACTCCATCCCCCAACACTCTGGATGGTTCACAAGAGGCTGAAACGGCCTTCACATCTTCTTCTTTTTTATAAGATGTGCATAATGAAGGATCACTGCTAGGGGGAGTCTAAGCCCCAACAATGCAGAGAATGTGGCTTGTCTTCCCTCTCTGCTTTGGCCAAGGCAACTTGAGGCACACAGTGTTTAAATGATCAAAAAGGTGGTGATTGTGGGGAGGTCCTAGTATGAGCAGATAAGATCTGACATTGGGTCCTTTTGGGTTTGTAAACAAATCCACAGAAACCACAAGCTCTCTCGGTCTCTCTCTACCTAATCTATCTTCCAACTTCAGAAACCTTAGTCGATTAATCAGATGAGCTTCAGTCAATTCAGTAGTTAATTATAACTGCATAAATTGAATAGGGAGGAAAGCGACTGATACCAACTGCCCCCTCCCTCCACGGCAAGGACGTCTTCATGGGGTTTCCAGCATTTTTATCACATCAACCTTGCCTGTGGTTTATTTGTAGATTGCTTCATTGACACAAAACAGACATCCCTGTCCTGATCCCCATGACCCAAACAAATTTCCATGTTCCTTCCAGGCCAATTTCACCATTCGTCAGTGGCAGGATGAATGCAATGCCATTTGCTCTTCTTTATCACATAGTTATTTTGAAAGCCGAAGCACAAGGTGGGTACTTTGTTTTCGCAAGTGAGCTCTCTTGAAGTTAACTGGGTTACTATCACAATGTGTGTGTGTGTGTGTGTGTGTGTGTGTGTGTGTTCAAAGAAGAAGGAGGTAACCCTTTGCAAAAATGTGTTTCAGTACAAGGTGAAAAGCCTAAACTCTATGGGTTCATAAGAACCTTGAGTTATTTAAGCTTCCTTGTCCATAAGACTGATTAAGCTCTGTAAGGTCAAGTCCTCTGCTTCTGGAAAGTCATAGTGGAGCTGCTTGCACTGATTTAATGGTTTAGTCAATCCCTGCCTCCTTAGAACTTTGATCTGCTTAGTGGGTGGCGAGGCAAGTGACCGCTAACAGAGAATTCCAAACACCCTCCACAAACTGCAGTTTTCTGGCTTCCTTGCAGATCTTCAGTTGCTACAGGCTACAGTGCTTATTTTCTACCTTCGCTATCACAGGCTGTATGCCTCTGAATACCAGCTGCTGGGATCTACAGGGATCTGGGATAGAACTGCTGCATTCAGATTCTGTTGCAGGCATCTGGTTGGCCACTGTGAGAACAGGATGCTGGACTAGATGGACCTAATTTAGCAGGCTCTTTTTAAGTTCTTTGGTTCTTAACTACTTCTACTGCTCTTCCAGTGGAAGAAGTCCTAGAATATGGCATAGTTCAAGTCAGAGTTAACAGGAACACCACTTTATGAACAGAACATTTTCATGGATACTTCTTCTTTTTTAAAATATAAGATAAAAAATAACTCCTCTATTTCACACCATAATTCATTTCTGATGCATGGTGTTCCTGCTGCCCTTATATGTACTGGCCCCCAGATATCCACAGCGCATATCCACAGCTACATAGTTGATAAAGTCAGCTATTAGATTATCATGGCCACATTCAGAGGCGAGGGTCAAGCTGTTCAGAGCTTCGTAGACTGATATTCAGGATGCAGCTCAGTTTGTGCACTGCAGTGTTGCTTTCCTGTGGCATGTAGGCTAGGAGATAATGCGCAGGAGCCCACAGTTGTTCAGGAAGTCCCACACATATTATTTTTGTCTCTTGGCCTTACTAGGGGGAAAGACAGACTTCTCTCATTGCAACATCTCTAAGGATTACTGTGAGCAGCATGGGGGCAATCCACAGTCAGAGGAGCTTGCTCTTTTTTCTGTTCAAAATCCCACTTGAATTATATCTACCATCTTTCCTGCCAAATGTGTTTACCCTCTACTCCTTGACCACTCCCTCCCAGCTTCCAGGTGCCCTTGCCCCTGCTTGCCCCAGCAATATATTCTGAACTGCCCATTTCTAGTAACCTGCTAAGCTGCAGCTTCTGATTCAAGGTGTAGTGGAGAGCTTTGAAGGCTGCCCATTAAAATATGGCCATGTGTCTAGCAGTTCTACCAATCTTTCAAGTGTGTTGCAAAAGTGTGTGCTTTTGCCCAAACCCAAGCTCTGGAATAAGAGTAGCACATATAAACTGCAGCAGGCAATTAGGTTAATACCAGTAGATAAGCAACTACTCTGTTCTCAACTTAAAAATGGAAAGCGTAATGCTGGTGGTCAACAAAAGTGGTTTAAAGACTCTCCCAAGGAAAATCTTTAAAAATGTAGTATAAACATCGACAATTGGGAATCACTGGCCTGCGAGCACTCCAATTGGAGAACAGCCTTTACCAAAGGTGTTGTGGACTTTGAAGACACTCATACTCAGGACAAAAGGGAGAAACGTTCTAAGAGGAAGGCACGCTTGGCAAACCCTCACATGATCAGCTCCTGCCCAGAAACCTATGTCCCCACTGTAGAAGGACGTCCACAGTGAGCGGACTCACTGTTAAGTCTGTGTTCATGAAAGACAATCTTACTCGGCTAAGAGTGATTGCCAAAGATGCCATATTTGAAGCTCAGCTACCGCCAACCCAGGTGCCTGCAAGGACATTTTCCTTTTGAATAAAGGAATTATTGATTTTCCTAAGGCAGGAACCCCATATATTTACCCAGATTGCACCTGCAAATTTACTTTTTTCTGTTGTAACTCATCCTGAGGTCTATGTACAAAGGGCAGGATATAAATTGTTAAAAAATAATACATAAATATCCAGCTACCTGTAATCCCAAGTCCTGTCCTCAATGGGTTGGGTGACTAAATTGCTCATCTTCTTTCTGCCACTTTTCCTGCCGCCCCTCAAATGAGAACCTTCCTTTTACTGGTAAAAAACAGCAGCAATATCCCTATCTAGCTTTCCTGAGACTAACGGCAAAGCCTCAAACTGCAGTTATTAAGGGTTTTGGAAAGGAGATTCTTCCAGCCCTTCAAAAGCCAGGTTTTATTTCAACTGAAGAAGGGATCAAAGCTGGGGCTTCCTGTATGCAAGGCACCCACTCTTGAATGAAGAGGACTCCTTTCCTTTGAAGAGAGACCCGCCTCCTTTCTAAGACTAGCTATTGCCTCTCGCTGCTTAGACTGGCAAATATGCATAAAAATTCATGGGCTACTCCAGTTCCACCTGGCCAACTGGGTGCTGTGGGAACAGTTTTGTGTTGATGGCTTTGATTGTCTTTGCAATCCCTCAGAATCCAAAATGGGGTGGTGGGGGTGGTGTTAGGGTTAGGATTATGGGCTCTTACCTCCTTGAAGCATGTGATGTGACTGAACACTAAAGATCAGCTCATAATTTGTTTTTGTTTTTTGTTTTGTTTTTAAATTAGATGTATTAAGAATGTGGAGTTTGGCACGTGGCAAAGTGGCCATATGGTTACTGCACATCTCACTGAAATCTATGGAATGTATGCCTGAGTAAAATGGTGACCGTTGAGCACAATTAAATCAGATTAACTCTGCAAACTCCTGTTTAAGTGGTTGGGGGACTGGCGTGCCCATAAACCTAGCTGTTTTCTACTGACCCCATAGAGATGCTTGAAACGGGTCATGTGGTGCACTGATTATGTACAATGGGTATCGGTGCATCATACTTATTTGTCATTGTCACCCTCACCAACTCTCTCTCGCTTCTGCATCCTGCCACGGCTCCTCTGGCTTTAATTGAACCCTTACCCCAGCACTAATGAAAATATGCAAATTTGGGGATGCTGAGCTGTTTATAACAAGAAAAAAGGCTGAAATCTTGTTTAAAGTGATAAATGGGACCCAGCCTTAACCATGCAGTAGCAATGGGCAGCCCCTCTATGATTATGGAGACAAATTGCAAACACAACCCTTGCTCATTGTGCAGGTTAGCGAAGACGGTGATTTACTTTCACTGTTGAATACTTAATTCAAGAAAGGTCACTCTGCTCAATTATTCACCCGCAGCAGAAAGGTAAATTACGTTGGATGCATGTGGGCTGGAGCTGAGAGAGAGGAGCTTTGCTTGAAGTTATCTAGATAACAGCTTAATAACTACCTTCCGCAGATGCTAATGAGCGAGCATTGCTTATCCCTCGTCTTGCTGCCACTGGGCAGGAGTCCCAGAGCCTTGCCTGGTGGAGATTTCTCCTTGCAAAACCTGGACCACCCAAGTAAGCACGTTCCCAGATTACAAGAGGTGAAATGTTTGCTGTTGAGAGATGTGCTGGCAGATGTTGTAGAAAGCAAAATAATAGATGCATTTTGAAACCCATTTCTCTGTGCCCTCCCTCCCTGGCCGCCCAAAGGTTCTAATAACTAGTAGCTGAGGAAGTCCGTACCTGTCATTCCCTGAGCAAATTCTCTGCAGCTTGAGAGGGCTGCTAGCATGCAATGAGAAAGAAATTGATTTCATAATTAAAGGCTCCTACGAGGCTCTAGGTGGCCTCCTTTTCATCAGCCTCCCAGTAAATCAGCAAAAATGGAATAGGGAGTTCTGCTGTCTGTTTGCACTGGGACTGAACGAATGATCCAATCACCTCCAATGCGGGCAAGAGGCAGAATGACTCACCCTCAGAGGAGGCCACCCACTGCATCTATGAGTGAGTCACTGTTCTGGTCAGAATTCCTTACCGTTGAGGCCATCAAGCAAAGGTAATGATGTATCTGGGACCCAGAGGGATGATGCTGAACACAAGAAAATGGCCACAAGGTAATGAGTTCAGCTCCCCCCACATGCAGTCCTCTGCACAAAATTCCTATCTCCTGTGCAGGCGTTTCTTTTACAAATTTCAGGGCATTTCGAAGAGCTTTGCTGGATCAGACCAAAGTCCACGATTCACAGTGATAAATCAAATGCCTCTGGGAAGCCTGCAAGCAGCAGCTGAGCACAGTTGTGCTCTCCCTACTTGCAATTGCCAGCAACTGGTATCTGAAGCCGACTGACTCTGCCACTGGAGGTAAAACATAGCCATTGGCAGCCTTATCCTCCACAAATTTGTCTAATCCCCATTTATTATTGATACCTCTAGTAAGGTTTTCAAATGGCTTTCAACAGTAGAGATACAAAGCTAAACTTTGTGCCTTAGTCTCTTGCACTCCATGTTCTGTCTTATTGCCCCCTGGGCAAGAAGGAAGGTTGTGCCTCGGAGCACCGCGTCTGCATCAGGGAGCTGCATATGACTTTTGTAAAAGTGCCCTCAAATCATAAGCATATTGCTAAGTTGCTTTGAGACTTTTATATACATATATATCCAAAGAAATGCAATAAATAAATAATAATAAATCCAACATCAGCTTGCCTTGGACCCAGGCTACATGAAAGATCACGTTCCCCTATATGAACTTGCCTGGGTGCTAAGATCCTCAGATAAGCATCTTCTCTAAGCCCCATCAACACACTTAGTAGTCACACAAGAGACAGAGAGAATGCATTTTCTGTGGAGGCTCCCAGATGGTGAGATTCCCTTCCAAGGGAGAATAGACTGGCTCCCTTTCTGCCATCCCTCTGCCAGCAGGCTGAGACCCTCATTTTCAGACAGGTCTTTGGAAACTGAAGTGCAGACAATGCTGACCACTGGGCTCTGTCAGGGCAAACTGTACTTTAATGCTGGTTCTAAGTGTGCTTTAATGTATTGTAACCATTGTTTTCGTGTCATGTAATTACTTTGTGCTTTATAACAATGTCTTTAAATGGTGGAGGCAGCCACGAATCCCAGCTTGGGAAAAAGGCAGGATATAAATACATTAAACAAGCCAGCAGCAGGCCAGTGTAAAATCAGAATGAAAAGCAGATATCATTTTAGGAGTTTGGCGATCACCAAGAGTCGTCCCACACAACCTACCTGACTCCCGCGTGCGACCTCGCATCACCTCGCTCCAGGGTCCTGCCCCAATGGCGTTGAAAGCTTGGATCTGCAGCTCATATTCTGTCCACTCCTCTAGATCCTCGATGGTGTGCTCCCTCTCCAGCCGATCATTGATTACCTTTGTCAGTATCAAAGGCTGCACATCCACACACCAGTATTTGATCCTGTAACCCACTGACTCCGGGTTCCCGTTGTACTGGGAGTCAGGCAGAGGCTGGGCAGGGAGGGAAAGGGTGGCATGTTAGTGACGGGCAAGATGGAGGCTTAAAAGTGCAGGATGTGGTCCTCTGTGACATTTGTCACCCACATTGGGTCAGATCTTTCAGTTGGCACAAACAGGAGGAAACACCATATACTAACACCACTTTTATTCTCCTAGTGTGGATCCCGAGGGAGGTATCTGGAAGGTGTTTTTTTTAGGGGGGCTTGCAGGAGTTTAGGGGGGAAACCCATGAGGAGTGAGACTGCTCAGTGGCCAAAGAATGTTGAATGTTCATTGACAGGCGGACACCGCCCCTCCCCTCCCAAAAGGAGCACATGAGGGAGAGGTGGTATGAAATGGAATATCCTGGAACAGGGCACACCTAGCTGGGTGGCTGGCTCCTGAACAAGAACATGTCACACTGTGTCACACTGTAATATTTTGTTCACTTGTGGACCGTGAACATTGAACTTTGCCCCAGTACAGTCATACCTTGGATCTTGAACGCCTTGGCTCCCGAACAAATCGGCTCCCAGACGATCGACACCTGGAAGTGTGTGTTACAGTTTTCGAATGTTCTTTTGGAGGCTGAATGTCTGTCGGGGCTTCCGCGGCTTCCAATTGGCTGCAGGAGCTTCCTACAGCCAATCAGAAGCCGTACTTGGGTTTTCCAACATTTTGGAAGTCGAACGGAATTCCAGAACGGATTCCGTTTGACTTCCAAGGTGCGACTGTATGCATTTAGGGCCTTGATGTTAAGGCTGCAGTGGCCAGCCCTGGAGTGGATCAGTCATGTCCATATCCACTTCAGTGGAAGGGGAGTGATGGGAAGAGGAGCAGGAAACTCCTCTAATCCCAACCCTGCACAGGATCAGCTCAACATTGCCACAACTTGCAAGCACGTTGCAGGTAGGCAGATCTGTCTTTGCTCCTCAACTCAGGAAGCACAAAACTTCCTTCCTTCCTTCCTTCCTTCCTTCCTTCCTTCCTTCCTTCCTTCCTTCCTTCCTTCCTTTTTTGTCTCATTGGCCCATAAATGAGGCTTTAATTCATGGGTGTAAAAATCTCCGGAGCTGATAGTTCTTTCTGGACCATTATCAGAGACGCACAAATGGCCAGCAACAATATTAATGCAGTTAATTGCAAAGTCACATGATACGCCCCTTTCATCTTTGCCTGCCTCACTGGCTCTCTGCCCATTCATCCATCTTCTCTGCTTACAATAACTTCCCGCCTCTTTGACCGGGATCCAAAGAGCTACTTTAGGCACATACCAAAAGCTTGGGTGCACCTGGCGGGATCTGCAGCTAGTTCTCCCTTGAGCAGCAGGCTCCCGAGACCAGATGCCAAATATGAGCAGACATTCATTTCCTGTTGTTATAGGGATGCCCTGATGACTTGGAGAATTCAAAGGGGTTCTGAGCATTCAGAAAACGTATGCACAGAACGTTTTCCTGATTGCCAGATGAGCTGCTGCAGTTCCTGTCTTATGTAAGAACCTCTGGGAGCATCCACTGGGTGCTGAGAATATAACCAGGAAGAAATATCCTTGGGAAGGCTGTTTAGAGTGGAATAGCAGAGGAAATTGGAATAATGGAATGGATTTCAGTCAGATAGGCTGAGGGGTGGGTACAGCAGTCAAAGCCACATGATAAATTCATTTATCAATGGCCCTGCAATTTATCACCCGATTCCAGAGTTAATCACTTAGCTCTGCAATCTATCACATGGCTATAACCTCCACATTGGCACTGTTTCCTTCTGTGTAGGGGGAAAAAATCTCTGCAATTTCAGTAACTTAGGATGAAAGTGCCTACACAATGAACCGAATTTCATGGCATTTCTTCAGAAACACATCACCATAAACAAACAAGAGGCAGCATCTGGTCTATTCCAATTATATCACATTTATAATTCCTTGCTATGCTTTTATTGTTTGGTCCATTAGTGAGCACATCCTATCCTGGCATATAGCCAGAAATGTGGAGCTTCAGATATGACCGCAGTGCTTGGGAAAAAGGAAATAAATGGCTTTCTCTGCGAAAGTCATTTGTGAGTTTGGGACTCCTTGCCTAAGGGAAAAGTTTGAATGTTGTTCCTCCTCCTACGCTGTCTTGTTACGATCAACTTACCACCCAGCGGACCCACAAGCTGGTCTCACTGGCCGTGCGCACAGTCACACTCCCTGGCGCAACGTCTGGCGGTGCCTGGAGAGTTTGGATGACGCGCGACGGCTGGCTGAGTGGACTTTGCCCGACCACATTCACCTGCCTCATCCTGAACCTGAAGGACACAGAGAGGAACAAACAGAAAGTGTACAGAAAGATTTTGAAGAGCCACGTAGGGTTGAAAACAGAACCTCTGGAAATCCTTCTTCATCAAACTGATTTTTTAAAAGTGACTAACAGCAGCATTGGTCAAAGATAAATGGCAGATGGCATATGTTCCTTGCTCTGTTACAATTGTGAGATTTTCAAGGGGCAAATAGATTCTTTTTGATCAGATAACTCAAACTGAAAGAATGATAATGACAGCCCACTGAGCAGGTCAAATATATATATATATTGGAAAGTGCAATATAAGAAAATGGCAGATTTCTTGTTTGGGCTTTCAAGTGCCCATTACAGAAATTTTAGTTTCTAAAATTTCACTCCCAACATGCCACCAACTGTGGCCAAGGTTTGTTCTTGGCTTATTGATCATGGTTTGTTGGAGCAAAACTAACCAGGATTCCTAGTTGGGATGTCATGGTGAGCTAGAGGTCATGGTTTGTTTCCCCTCAGCACCTGAATATTTCCCTGCTTCATTCTTTATTATAGTTTCACATGAAGACCAAACAGCATTTAAAAATGAACAAGGGTGAGCCTGACTCTCAGCCTCCCTGATTAAAATTTGTTCTCCCCAATTAGAACTGGCTATCATTACCTAAAGCTTTAGTTGGTTAACCCGCTGATTAAACCAATTAGAGGTTGCTTCCCTTCTCTTTGCAAATGTGGCTATCACATCGAGTTCAATCCAGAAAGAAGCAACCGTATCCTTAAATCCATTTAGGTTTGTCCAACTTTCTCTGGAATGAGTCCATTGCCAAACACTTCCCTAATGATCCCTCCCCAAACACAGTTGATGTGGAACAAATAGCTTGCCTTTGATGCAAGATTTGTAGGTTTCCAAATATGAGCACTTGGATCAAAATCAATCCCATTTGTTCCAAATTATGACAGCAATCACTCCTCCTTGTGATGGCACCAGTTTTAGAAAAGGCATTAGAGGTGCATACGGCCATCATAACAAAAGCAACAGGAGAGTCTGTCCGCTCAGGCTTCCTTGTGCTAACATGTTAGCTGCTCAACTTGTCCCTGCTGACTGCTGGCTTTCTGGCATTAAAAGACTGGGATTGAAGAAAAGTTGTGCGAGCTTGTGTAATGCCATTAGTCTATCTGCTCAGATCTCGTTAAGGAAGTGCATTAAAGGAAAATGCATTAAGCAAAACAACACCATTAATTTCCCAAACACTGACAGGGCACAGTACAAAAGAAGCACATTTGACAAAGATGCAGTCTAAGTCCAATAATTAGTGCTTTATATTCCCTCCCACCTTTTCATCATGTAGGAATGCCGTGCCAAGACCTGGCAAGATGATGGAGCTGATAAGCCCAAGTGGCATTTGGGAGACGTGTCTCATTTCATCATCTTATGGACAGTCACACAATGGCTTCAGAGGGCTCAAAAGGATGGTGAATGTGATGGAAGAAATTCAGTTTGGAGATCAATTTGCAAAAGCATAATGGATGGATCAGAGCAGACTCTTAGGTTGGGTTAGCTAGTGTCGTATAATGGCCTTCTCATCAAACAATGCACCCAGGTAGCATTGCCAGCTGTCCCCCTGCCTGCCCACCCTCCTGTCCTGCTCCTGTGTGGCAATCTGATACAGGGAAATGAAGCAGGAACAGCTTTTAAGTATGATAAGCAAGTAGGTCAGTCAGAGCTATTCCCCAGCATATTCCTCCATGCCTGTTCCCAGATGACATTATTCAGTTGATCTCATAAACATCCAAAAGCGCTGTTAACGCAATCTATTATGATGATGAAAAATTTCACCCAACTTCAACTCAAAGGCTGGGGCTACAGAGTCAAGGAAATGTGCATGCATTACTGTAAAAGTAGCAAAGGTGTCGAGCTGGAATGAAATAAGCCAGAAAGAAAGGCTGCTTCTATTTTCTGGTGCTCCCTTGTTTCTTACAAAGAAGTGCTCCATTCTCTTCTATGGAGAACTCTCTCACCACTTCTGCCCCAACACTTAGCTTCATCAGAAGCATATATGAATGCAGCAGATGACTTATATAAATAACTGAATCTGGCCAAACATACGCCAGGCCTATTTTCTGAATCGTGGGAACGTGCCTCACAAAGCAATTGCTGCTAAAAACTCCTCCACTCAAGGATCTCTGAATGCTTTTAGGCAACAATGTTCTATTGTGAAGAGTACTTGCTAAAATAGCAACATTACCGACCTTTGCCCTTGTTCCTCACCATTTGATATAACTTATTTAGACCGAAATGCCTTGTCAAGAGGGACACATTAAGTTGATGCTGAGGAATAAGTATGAACAAGGGAAATGCTATCAGCAACCTTATTGCATTTGCAAATACTTTCCAGAGAATCTCTTAGATCAGAAAACAAAAAAAGCCCATGGCACTTTAAAGTCCTAACACATTTATTGTGAAATAAACAATGGTGGCTGAGAGGCAGGAGGTGAGAAGGGAAGTGAGGTTGATGAAAGTGCCACTGGTTGCCTGCTTTTGTGGTGCCACACTAATATGCAACTAACCTTCTATGTCATTTTTTCCAAATGTCATTTTATATTGAAATACGTAATAATATAATTTTATATTGAAACGGTGAGGTCATTTAAAAGTAATTGCACTGGAGTGTTTGATTTGCATTTTTCTGTCTACCTGGTGAAAGTGCAGCCTGCCCTTTGATGTAAAGACATTTCCAGGACAAAAATTAAGGCAAAAACAAATATAGTAAACAAGAGATTAAAAAGCAACAACAATAAACAAAGCAGCAGTTTAAAAGTGTTTCCACCCCAGTTTTGCACCAAAGCTTTTGTTTGCTTTGTTTTTTTACCAAAGCCTGGGAATAATGCCTCTCAGGCACCAACCAGACCCAGACCTGCTTAGCTTCAGAAAAGTTACTGCTCCTTAAATCCACATTTCTGGGGCAGCTTCACAGGTTAAGGAGGTGGAATTTTCGAATATAGTCAAAGAAGGGCAGGCAGAATTGTTAAATTAAATTAGGAGTGGGATGTCCCTCTTACTGATGGCACTTGACATTGATGGGAGCCTTGTTTGGTTCTGTAACACCCCTGAGTTCATGTAAGTAGAATGATGGGGTTGGGGTGAGAAGAAAAGAGAACTGAGTTATACTGACTTCACCCACTGAATCAAGCCAAAGTGATATAATGAGCATTCAGCCCATTTCACTTCAGCTTCCCCACAAACGAAACAAGATCAATTTTAATTTAACTGGTGCAACTTTAGTCTAGAAAAAATCTGCATCAGGTATGTGTTCAGTTATTCAACGGCACTATTTAGCAGTGCACTTTACATACCTTGCTCCCATTGCCAGATTGATTAATTATTTTGCTACGTGAAGGTGACAATTAAAATACATCAAGTGGGGTCATTGAAGTGCAAACTCTTTCAAGGTGTAAATTTTCCTCCATCATTCCTCCCACCAGCTGCTTGCAGGCTGGGAAGCTGCTCCTAGCTAACACTCCGTAGCATGTTGGCGCAGCAATTAATTACTTGCTGTTCTCACCTGTAATGAGTATAAGGCGTGAGGTTTGGGATCTCCAGCATCTGAGCATCTGATTCTTTCTCCACCTCGCACAAAGTTATCCATTCCTCCTCCTCTCCTATAACACCAACCTGTGGAGAGGAAGCGAAGTTATTTTTTCCTTTGTCATTTAGACAACATCACACTTGGGAAATGTTCCTTGGAATATAGTCAGACATGCCCTTTTTCTTTTCAATGGAGAGAATCACACATTGGTTCCCTGTTTACCCCTTCACCTCCCCTTCCTCTGCTATTTCCTGAGTTGAATTATAATTTGTATGATCTTTGGGGCGAGGACCTCTATTTAGTTCCATGAACACTGAGAGCACTAGGTTAGGTAAGTAGGTCAGACTGAGAGTGAGTGACTGTCTCACCCAGTAAGCTTTATGGCCAAGTGAATCCTGATATCTTGCAGGTCCTAGTCCAATGCTCTAACTATCACAGCACACTGATAATAGAATCCTTGTCCTCTGTGCCCATTTCAGTGGGGAACAAAGAGCTGCCGTTCCCATTTCCCTGATCAAGACTTTCGATTCATCATTTTCAAGGCAGGTTGCTAGTACAAACGAATTGCAAAACCAAAAAAACCGATTGTTGGCTAAAAAATGGGAAGAGAGCACCAAACCAAACCGCCGAGGGAGGGGAAACCCAGCACAAATTAAGTGACCCTGAAGGCTCAGGCAAACAAAACTCCTAAAAATGGGTGCCAGATGGATAAGACACTGCAAAGTCAAGGCACCCCAACTGAGGATGCCTGGCTTCTGAGAGAAGGGCCTCTCCAGATGGTATCTGCCAACAGGCCATCTTGCCCAGGAGCAAGCAGTCCTTTGCAGGCAAAGTAGTTATCCCATCGCCCCTTGCAGTATTCCTTTAAAAGGACACAAAACTCATGGTTACACTCCCCTTGTGAACTGCTGGCTTTCAGGCAACCCAGGGGAGTCATCAGTAACAATCCTTGATGGTACCAAAAGCCCAGCAAGCGGTAGTTTGAGCAGTAAACCAAGCATCAGTTTTTGCAGACAGAGAAAGATCCATAATCCACACAAGATCAATGATGATGGTGGAGATCCAACCCAGAGGTTGATTTCTTGTTATGAGGCATGGGATAACATGGAATGTTCTGACTTCCAGCATGGGCTGGTGTTTGAAGGTGCCTCTTATCAGGGAGTAACTCATAAAAACCTCAAGGAGTCAGTAATGTTTTATGACTACATGCAAAGCCATATTAAATGTCAAGATTATCCAGTCCACGAGGGACTTTGGTTTCTTAGCATTTAGCTTATTTTCTTCACACACTACGTTATTTTATGAAACCATCCCTGGGCTATAAGTGCAACCATGCCCCACCCCCGATTTTGCAACTGTCAGATTTCATATAAATTTCCATAGTAAACTTTGCAAAAACATGCATTTTATTTGTTCATGGTAGCATATATATTTTTATTTATTATCCTATTTGTACTGTTCATATGTTTTGAGTGCCCTGGAAGAAGGAATTTTCTAGAACACACTTGGGTATACAATAAACCACATTTCTAGCACCTGAAATATAGAAAAGGACTCACAGAAAAACAGAGGTAGGTCAGAAAAGTAGGTAGATCCAGGGTCCCTATCCTTGCCTGTTGAACAAATAAAAAATAAAAATGCCCACATGCTTCTAGCTGCGAGGGCTAGAATCTTTAAAAATAACTCAAACACTCGGGAGTTTGCTTCAATGTCTGGAATCTACACTGGACACTACCTCCTGCACTTTGCAGAGTGAAATTTTTTTTGCATCCATTTCCAGAGCTCAGGGATATTGGAGGATCATGCTTCTGTGCAAAGATCTGAAATGGAACAAAAAACGAAGAACAAAGGAGCTTTAGATATCCCTGCTGGCTAAGCAGCTTGGAGACTATGCAGCGCTTTGTATTAATTAGCCACTGTAAGTGGCCAACAGCCAGCTCAGCAAAGCCCATCTGCAAGAACTGCGCCAGCAGGGTCAGAGTGCTAATAGGGATTTGAAGCATTTCTTCCCCTGTGGCACCTTTAGGGGAGAGGGCTGGGCACACTTAAAGAGGAAGAGATGGGAAAGAAGGCAGCAATGGCCGAGGTCTTAAAACAGCGGGAAGGATACAGCAGGCTAAAAAAATTACAGCAATAAACAGTTGCCGCCAACTTATTGCAGCAACAACACATTCTCAAAAAAAACCCCACCACCCCACAGCGTTCCTCCCACAGTTAAGAAAATGGGTCTGGAAAGTGACATGCAGCTTGAATTTCCACTACTAAATTGAAAGCCATTTTCTATAGATGCAGGTGGGGCATCCCTCTGATGCAAGCCCTATTTGACAGGCATTGGCAATTAGAGTGGTGAGCACATTCGGGTTAGTAAGAGGAGTGCCACTCAGAGCAGTTTTGGGTCTAGGTCTCTTCGGTTCCCTTTGCCCATCTTTCTCGTCATCATGACAATTTCAATCTTTAGCTGAAGCTCCACCTTAACTAATTAAATTGGAAGGTTTCTACCCCACCTTTCAGTCAGATGATCCTTGAGGTAGCTTGCAACAGATTGCAATGATATAGAATGCAATAATACAGAATGAAGAAACAACAGGCACTTGCAGGCCTTAGGAGTCTACAGCTCTGCAGTCCTGGGGCAACTGGCTGCTAGAGCAGTTCTTTCTGCCAGGGAGGGGACAAAATAAGCTTCCACTGAAGGCTGGCCGTCTCCCTGCTGTGCTCTTCCTACTACAATCCACAAAAATCAATGAGGTACCTGGGAAATCCATGAGGAGAAAGAAAGATGGGAAGCTGCCTTGTACTGAGTCAGGCCATTGATCCATCTATCTCAGCAGCTCTTCAGACGTTCAAAGGGGACGGGTGGGTGTCCGTTCCAGTCCTACTATACCTGGGGACGCCAGAGATCAGGAGCAGGAAAACGTCACAGCAAAGGAGTGCAACCCCACAGTGGCCCTTAGTGGCCATGGGGAGAGGGCGCTTCCCTTCAGGAAAGTGGCTTAAAAGCCCCAATGTCCTTCATGTCCTTCTTTGTGTGCCTCCTCCTCGAGAGGTCTGGAGGGTGGCAACATGAGAACGGGGCCTTCTGTGCAGTGGCTCCCTGTCTGTGGAATGCTCTCCCCAGGGAAGTACGCCTGGGGCCTTCCTTATACACATTTAGGTGCCAGGCAAAAACGTTCCATTTTTAATCAGGCCTCTTTTTTTGTGTGGGTGGGTGTGGGTATTGATATATTGTGGTTTAATATTTTGATTTTGTTCTGCGAACTGCCCTGAGACCTCTGGGTATAGGGCGGCATATAAATTCAATAAATAAATGAAGAAAAATAAAATGACAGAAAGGTGGGCTAGAAATGTCTGGGCTTGGGTCAGGTGTAGGGCAACAATAAAACAACAGATCTCCAGAACTTAGTAAAGTTAACTCTTTCTTCAAAGTGAAACAGAAGCACTCTGGTCTAGTGGTCCCAGCAACCCTTCTCTGCAGATCTTGCCTGGAAGAGGCAGGGGTGAAGACTGAATGCCTTGCCTTCTCAGCACCCACTAATGCTACTCCTTCCCTGGGTCTTTTCCAAGCAGTCTCAAACTACGCCTGTGGACAACTGATTCCAGCCCACTTCATTTCCCTGTGTGCCCTGGGAGACCAAGGGGAAGGGGAGATGGGCGCAGCCGGAGAAGGAAGCCTCCCTGGCTTCTGCAGCAGGAGGGGGAGACTCCTGGGCTTCAGTGTTCTGGCCCCACACCTGTCCAGACCCCTCTTCTGCCTCAGAGTCTGAACTGTCATCTGCCCTGACTCTTCCTGCTCACTAAACCCTGTTACCTCATCTGCATATGACCCTTCCTCCTCCCAATCTGCTCTCCCCCCCTCTTCTCCCTCTGACCACTCACCGTCATCCCACCACCAATCCCCTGGCTCTGAGCTGACTTCCCAGGGGGCTCCCTTGGGGGTTTCCCCGCTGCCGCCTCTCACCAATCCTCTGCATCCAGCCAGTCCGTGATGTAGACTATCGGTGTCCATGGTATTTTTCAAAGTAATATAAAACAAATCAAAAAGTAGGAAAAGAAAAGAGAAGGCCCAGTGCAGTGAGGAGCTTACAGTAGGAAATAGGGAGGTGAGCAGCTTTCTGAACGTTACTCTTTAAACAATTTACACTCATGGAGCAACAAATGGGGAAGATACTGGCAAGCACCAAGAAAGGATGTCCCAAGTGAGTCTTCAAGCCAGAGCACAGCTTTCAATCATTAAATAAGATGATTGGTAAGGTCTCAGAGGGGACGGCTGACTCAGGTTATGCCTGGCATATGAGAAGATTCCTCCTTGAAAAGCCAGCTGGATGACAGGTGGCCTGCTACCTGCTTTGGGGCCTGGGAGGCCATAGATGGAATGGCTGCAGTCCAGAGGTAATAATTATATCTCTCTCTTGCCTGGAAATTGCTGAACGTTGTTTTATAATGGAGACAAGGGGGGAAGGAAACGCAACTGAGCACTTCGCCTTCTCTCAATAGAAATGGCAAGCAAGAACCCAGAACAGAGCTGAATCAGTTTCCCAGTCAATGGAGGAACTCACTGCCCAATAGACAAGGACATGGAGAGTTAGTAGAGGCTTAGGATGGGCTCCTGGGTGTTTCCCACCAGGTCCCTGAGAAGCCTCATCTTTTTTTTAAGGGGTAGCATCTCAGCTCCTTTCTTCCCACAGAAGCAAAGGGCTCTCTTGTTTGGAGCAAATAGCTAAGCTGTACCAGGAGACGCTCAGATATCTGAAGGATGGTTTATTGGTGTTTGTGGACTGCAGCAGAAGTGAGCATAGGAAGAAACCATCAAACCATCTCTCCCCGTACCATCTGTATATTTCATTCTCCCAGCAACCCAAGGCATAACTCCATGTTGCATGGGAATTCCATGAGCAGGAAGATAGATGGGATGCTGCCTCAGTATGAGTTAAAACAACGGTCCATCTAATGCTAACTAGAAGCAGCTCTTCAGGGTTTCAAATGCAAAAGGGGTGGTCCTTCCCATTTCTACAGGGAGATGCCAGAGATTGGGAGCAGGAACACTTTGCTTGTGTACCCCACCCACCAGCCACAGACTTCGCCTACAACCCTCCAAAGTTCAGCTGTGAGCTATATTGCCTTAATTAAAGGCTAATAAAGCCCTATAGGGACCCAGGTGGCGCTGTGGGTTAAACCACAGATCCTAGGGCTTGCTGATCAGAAGGTTGGCGGTTCGAATCCCTGCAACGGGGTGAGCTCCCGTTGCTTGGTCCCAGCTCCTGCCCACCTAGCAGTTCGAAAGCACGTCAAAGTGCAAGTAGATAAATAGGAACCGCTCTGGCGGGAAGGTAAACGGCGTTTCCATGCACTGACCTTCTGATCGGCAAGCCCTAGGCTCTGTGGTTTAACCCACAGCGCCACCCGTGTCCCAAACTTCTGGGTAGGCTTGTCTAAAAAAATAATTCAATGAAGGCACCTGCCTGATATCAATCTGCAGGGAGTTCCAAAGTGCTGGTGCTGCCACACTAAATAATCTAGTTCTTTGAAATAGTGGGGTATTATGTGGCATCTGTGCCGTTTCCGTGTGCTGTTCTGGTTCGCCAGAAGCGGCTTAGTCATGCTGGCTACATGACCCGGAAGCTGTACGCCGGCTCTCTCGGCCAGTAAAGCGAGATGAGAGCCGCAGCCCCAGAGTCGGACACGACTGGACCTAATGGTCAGGGGTCCCTTTACCTTTACCTTTAATAAAGCCCTGGTCCTTTACATCCAACAGCCCTTATGTTGGATGGGATAGAAATGAATAAGCAATTAAACCCTTGCCTACAAGCATAATTGATTCAATACACCAATCTGGCAAAAAATATTGTGTACATTTCAAATACTTCTCCGCTAAGGCTGACAAAATCTTATTTAGAAAGTAACATAAAGAAGGTAGAGAAGTATAAGGTGCAAGGCCTAATCCTATCATCTATTTCGGCAAGTATTCATATTCGAGATGTGTGATCTCAAAATTCTCCTGACACAATCTCATGCCAAATAGACATTCCTGAAAATAAATGTTTAGCTTATGGCAAGACCCACAATATCTAATGCATTTTTCAAGCACAGAAAGATCAAATATAAGGCATGAACATTGCTTTCTTAGCCTCAATAACTGAAGCCTTACATCAAGATCTTTATAAAAATCAATGAGAAGTTTCATGTAAGCCAAAAGCATTTTCTCTCCTAGAAAACTTATAAAGACATTCCTTTTACACCAGATGTGTGAAACCTCACTTGAATCTGAAGTAATTGGTGCTCACAATACGGTAAATCGACCTTGAAAAATTCAGCTTGCCCACTTGTGTCTGCATTGGTAAATTTTCATGACAGTTTTGCAAGGGCGCAGTAAATGTCCAAGAGAACACCCTTATATATTCTCCCCAGTCTGCTTGGCTTATGAACGGCATTTCCAATCTGTCTTGATCATCAATTCTTTGACGAGGATGGGATGGGAAAGGAATAAAGTTTAAAGTCAAGACAACTTTGGTAGGGAGGCAATATCCATGATGGCCAACGAGAATGGAAAGGGCAATGCAAGGAAGTCAATATCACTTTTTTATTGGAACCATTTCTCTTGGTGAGCATACGAGTTTTCAAGCTGCACAAAACTTTTCCTGTAAATGAATAAAGAAGTTTTAAGATAAACTCTATGACACGGTCGCAGTTGACCTGTTTAGACTACAATCCCATACAGGCTTAACTGGGCATAAGCGCCATTGAATAATGATTTTCCTGTTAATTTCATATATGAACTCCACAAAAAGTGATAGTTTGTGCTCTCCAATCTTCATCAGAAACAAGTTCTACAGTATTATGATCCAAAGTATTATTATTTTTTTACTTGGCATAATCAGAGTCTTTTTGATCAGAGGTTTGATGGCCCAGAAACTTGCAAGTGTTTTAATGAATTGGGACCTGCTTCAAAATATGCAACACATCTGACTACCATGTAGGCAAAAGTGTGCAAACCAGATATGGCTTTCATGCCCAAGTGAGGATCTGATGGGGAGACTGGCTGTTGCTTCCCAGCATGGTTAGGCAGAATGTAAGACATATATTCACAAGCAGTGAATGTGGTGGCCATGCAGCTTTTATACATTTTCCTATGAGAAAGTTTGAAGCAAACTGGACCAGTTTGATGTGGCCCTAAGGCCTGAACTTTATACAGAGGTGAAGTTGCCTTTGGCAACTCTCTGATACCAAGGCGCTGAATTCAGTTTTGGTGCAGAAATAGAAAAACTTCTCTAGGAGTCACACAAAACCAAGTGCTTGGAGAGAGGGACTGTGGCCTGTCACTCAGCTCAGATATGAATGCAGACTCTCAGTGAAAATCTGTAACTTTTCAAGTACAGACAAATTTGAGACAGCATGCGGTAAAGTCAAGACCAAGCTCAGCATGGATGGGACCCGAGACTCCATCTGCCAAACTCCTTGAAGCATATCCTGACCCTGCCAAGAGCTGAAAAGATAAGCAGTCAGTGAGGTTTTTGGTGGGATGTGCAAGATAAGAAAGCCCCTGAGATTTAAAAGATTTTAAAAGAAAAATGATTCCAGCCAAAGTTAATTAAATACCAGAATGAAAAGTAAGAGTGACCTCTTTTTCTTTCCCAAAGAAAAATGGTAATATGAAAGGTGGGAAATGTTTCCCAAGCAAGAAATGGTGATCAGCTCCTCGTCACTTTCAATGGGAACACAATGTTTCTCCATTGTTACCCAGGCACCCTGTGTTCAGCAATAGTTCAGGCTATGTCACTGTTTTCATTATAGAGGTTTATAACTCAGTCATTTGAAATCGCTTTGGGATGAAATTTGGTACACAGGCTGTCAGCCCGGATGCAATTTTTTCCTCTTACAAAAGAGTACTTAAATCGATTCAGCTGTTTTTGATTTAAAGATCGGCAAAAGCATAAAATTGTCAGAGTCTCGGGCACTTTATTTACCAAGCTCTAAAGTGAAAACGACATCAAGAGGAGCGCCTCATACAATGGATGAATCCTAATAGCTCCGTTGACATTGAAAATCGGACTTAACCCGTGGAACTAGAGAAACTCGTAGAGAAGTTTGCCAATGCAGTCCTAAACTATGTGCATCTGTGGCTAAGCGCAACAGTCACATTTCATGGTATTTCCCAACACAATGGCAATATGTATTATGTGTTGAGCATCTTAAAAGACTAGATACTGTGCAGAATTCATTTAGGCACAGGCTGAGTCAAAATAAGCTTACAGTCCAATACAGGAAAGGGCTATGTAAAGGGGCTGTTGCTCCATGGCCTAAGCCCCAGTTTGTGTACAGGGAGTGGTGGGCTGGCAATCATGCTGCATACCAGTTGCACCAGTGGACCCACCATATCCTTTAGTGCTATGGTGAACTTCCCAGTCATGCAATTCCCACCAATGTTAACCCAGCACGCAACGTTATACTGATAGCAGACAGGTGTTGCAGTTAGCGTTAGAAGCACTGGAGAAAATGCTGCCACTATACGCCAACAAAGTCATCCCCAAAGCTTGGGAAGTCTTCAATGCCAAAACAAAAATGCCATGATTGCATGTCCTTTGGAACAGACTTAAATAGATTCATCAAGATTTCTCTTCTGAATCTTGGGACCCTTCCCAGAGTTTGCTACAAGTTGCATGTTTTACAATAGCAATCTCTAAATACAGCTATATAGTTTTTAACATAAATGGCCTAATTAGTTGATTTTTTTTTTAAAGAAGAGATGCCTTTGCTTTGAAATTCAGCTTTGCTTTATTATGCTGGGTTCAAGTGTACAGTCTGAGGGAGATGAAAAATTAGCACTAATAAATTTTAATAGACCTTTTAAGAAGTATGTCATATGGCTCTTCTATAAATCAAGATGATGGGATTACAAATTCAAGAACATCTTGACCTGCCATGAGGTAAGGAATAAAAAACCTGATTCTGCACTCACACGAGAAGGAATAAAAATGAACAAACCCACTGGCATAAAACGTGAGAGAATGCCCGCACATAGAAAATGCAGAAAGAAAGAAAAACCAACTCAGGAAGAGTTTACGATCGATTTTTGAATTTAATATGATGTTTGAGAGAAACTTGGCTGTTCCTTGACAAGCACAGATCCACTGGGAAGTTTTCATGGGGAAGCCCTGAAGAAAACATTGGGAGCTGCCATAGGTGGTGGATCTGTGGCCCTCCAGATGTGGTAAACTCCAGCTCGATTCAACCAGTGATTATGGCTGCTGCTGTCCAACAACATCTGGAGGGTCACATACTAGGTGTTCTCTACCAATGGCAAAAATTAGCTCACCTAATTTGGGCATTTGATGTATTTATTTTTGTACTTGATGGTTGTTTTTAAATTTTCAGATACTGTTGAAAGTTTGTTTAGTCAATTTAGAGGTGAAGCACTTGATCACTGGCAGAACCTGGTTGATTCCATGCGTCCAAAAGGTTTTCAGGGACTTCATGGTTTTCCTGCATGGGAAGCTACTTTTGAAATGAAGATTCCAAAAGCAGCTTGTAATACTCTGTGTTTGGTGTGTGTTTGTTAATTTTTTTAAAAACAAAACCTATCCAGAAACCCTAGTAGGCATGTTAGCTGGATGCTGGCCATATATATTTCTGACTATCACATTTCCTTGCAGGTGGAAGGTCTTTGTAGGTGCATTGGGATTGCAATGTATCCAAAATTTGCAACCTGATAAAAATGTGTTCCCACTGCAATCCTACAGCAACTTGCCTGAGAATCAGCTTCATTGACATCAATGGGACTTACTTATAAATAGACTAAGCTCAAGCCATTAGTCTTATTGACAAACATTTGACTATCAACAAACTTCCTCAGATGTTCTGCCAGAAGAGGAACCTCCAAATTCACTTCATAGTTTGCTTCAGGCAAAATCTGGTGATCGCTTAGGGATGATCTATATCCATACAAATGGGATTATAACAACCCTTCTGAGAAATGTCACTGGTTCCTATTCAGTTTTGCTTAAGGATCAACCAACACATTTGCTTGGGGAGGGGAAGTTTGCTTTAGGCAAGATTTTGATAGGCACCTGCTTCCTGGAGGATGCAAGGTGGTAGAAATATATTAGAAACCTGGCTGTCTAGTATTTTTCTTTTCTTTTTTAATGACACAAGCTACCTAAGCTGATCCTAAAGGCTGCTGTAGCATTTCATTAGATTATAAGGCAGCCCTGTTTTGGAAAGCGTTTAATGTTTGATGTGGTTCACCCCCTCTCCTGTATTTTGTTGGAAGCCGCATAAAGTGACAAGGGTAACCCAGACAGATGGGTGGAGTATAATAAATTCATTATTCTTATTACTCTGCCTTTGCCCTGTGCTCTTTAGCACCAAATCAGAACAAATAGAAAACCAGATTGCTGTTTGTTCTGACTCAGTACTGAACTGCAGGCTTCCCTGGGAGAAAGTAGCAAGGCAAATGGAAGTGAGCCCACACTTAACATGGACTGATTGTAACACTGGAGATGTCTGCCGTGATATCACTTTCCAGATTCAAGTGCCAGCTTCATGCCTAGGACTTATTACCACAAACCAAGGCAGCAAATAATGCTTCACCCACCAAACTTTTGGAGTGTGCTTCAACGTCAATGCTACAGAGTGGCAAAGACTTTCCTGTCACCTTGGGGACCTTGAATACTGGTTCTTATCCAAGTTATACTCTCCAAGTGCCATCTGTCATCTCAAAGGCAATGGAGTACATTTACAGTTGATAAAAGGCTGCTTAACAAAGCCGAAAAGGTATTCTTGCTCTGGGGTTGTGGGGGAGGGGAGCATTCAGAGCCAGGGCTGATGTACAATGCTATTTCAAGCTTACTGAAGGAGCCAAGTCACTCTGAAAAGACTATCTGTTCTTCATCAGGTTTATAATCAGCCCCTTTGTACATAGAGGGAACTAAGAAATTGGCTCGGCTCTGCCTCTGCAGTTGGAGGCAGCAATTCTTCTGAGTACCAGTTGCTGGAAACCACAGAAGGAGAGAGGGCTCTTGTGCTTGGGTCCTGTTTGGGGGCTTCCTATTGAAGCATCTGTCTGGCCACTGAGAGACAAGGATGCACTCGAAAAGTTACAGATTTCCCCTGAAAGTCTGCATTCATATCTGAATGCCAATGGCCCATCTTGCCCAGCCACACTGGTTCCTTTAGATGCATCTCACTTTTCTTTCTTGTTGGAATTGTCTGCATTTGTGCGTTCAATATTTCACTTTTAAGAAACTCCCATCCCTCTTGGACTCCCTTCTCTTGGAATATTTCTGACCATGGGATCTCACCCAGTAGTTCCTTAAGCTTCTTAAATCAGCCTTCTTAAGTCCAGAGTGCATGTCTGACTACACTCAGCTTTCCCTTGCTTCTGTATCACGAAAGACAGGAGGCCATGATCCCTTCCTCCCATGTCTCCTAGTACTTCTACTTCATCAGTTCCTCCCTGTTGGCAAGGGCCAGTTCTTCCACCTTGTGGGAAATGAAATTGTCTGCAAGGCAATGGAGGAATTTGTTGGATCTTACATTCTTGTAAGAGTTTGAGTTCCAACAGGTAGGTAGCTGTGTTGGTCTGCTATAGTCAAAACAAAATAAAAAAATTCCTTCCAGTAGCACCTTAGAGACCAACTAAGTTTGTCATTGGTATGAGCTTTCATGTGTCTGAAGAAGTGTGTATCTGAAGAAGTGTGCATGCACACGAAAGCTCATACCAATGACAAACTTAGTTGGTCTCTAAGGTGCTACTGGAAGGATTTTTTTTTATTGAGTTCCAACAGGTATTTTACTGACTGTGGTATTTTGGACATTTGTGTAACAAATGTTATATAGATACAGTCTTCATGCTCAATAAGAGCTCCGTGTATTTTCTATCCATGGATCTGTATTTGACTACAAAAATGTAAAGGATGAGTAAGCCCTGAGAGATTCATAATACCAGAACTGCTGTGTCTCTGAATTGTGAGAGAAGCATTTTAAAATTAAGTACATTTTAATTTTGCAGTTTGGGAAAATTCTGTTTCTGTTGGTGAAACACACTGCCCTTCAGGCAAGTGTTATGACAAGAAGCACACTGAAGAATTTTGTGCTATTGTTAAAGGAACACCCAGGTGCCAACTCTGATTCTGTCTAATGATGCAGAGTAAAAGCTTTCAAGTTGCAAACCACAGGCTGTTTCCAAGTATACTGAAGACACACAATTTAGAATGACAAAAGAACAGACCAACTCTAAAACTGAGTCTTGCAAAGTAAAATGTTAGCAAGATGCAAAGGAAGGAGGAATTGACTTGGAGCTGTAAAAGCCAGAGGCAGCAGATAAAGAAAGATAGGCTCGGATTAGCAGGCATTATATTTCAGGCTACTGTTCTTATGTCTTCAGAATGGTTTACATGGGACATCCAAACACCAATACAAATCCTTCTTTCTGCAGTTTAAGAATGATACATCTCAACACAAATGTACACGGTGTAGCTTTTTAAAGCAAAATGTATAATAGAAACCATTAAGAAGAAGAAGCTGGGAAAACGAAGGAAAGAAGAAAAAAGATTCAGAAAAGGGCCACCAAAATGAAAAGGCGAGCGAGAGGTGATGTGAGAGAAATTACACATGGCATGGAGAAGTGCGTAAGAGAAAAAAAATTCTCCCTTTCTTCAACACTAGAACTCACAGACATCCAGTGAAGCTGAATGCTGGAAAGATCAGGACAGATAAAAGAATGTACTTCTTCATGCAGTGCTTAGTTAAGCTATGAACTCCCTCCCACAGGAAGTAGTGAGAGCCACCAACTTGGATGGCTTTAAAAGAGGATTAGACAAGTTCATGACGGATAAGACTGTAAATGGCTGTCAGCCAAGATGGACATAGGAAGCGCCTAGTGGATCAGGCAATGGTCCATCTAGTCCATCATTATCTGGTTCTCGCAGTGGCCAAGCGGAATACGAGCACCAGAGCACTCTCCACTCCTTGCAAGTTGTGAGTGTCACAACCATCCCCAGAGGTGCAGGGAATGTTGTTTCAGCAATGCGCTGCAGTGTAACCATGGCTTATGTGCTTACTGAGATATGCGGTATGAACAACATCAGCATGATGCCCTGGAATCTGGATACTCTTCAGGAACCACACGCCGAGGTAAAGGTTAAATGGAAACTTCGAAAGATTCCACCAACGGTGTCTCCGAAAAATTTTACACATCACTTGGGAAGGCAGGCGAACTAATGCCAGTGTACTGGAAGAAGCAAAGATCACCAGTGTCAAAGCAATGATTCTTCAACATCAACTTCATTGGACTGGTCCTGTTGTGTGGATGCCTGATTATCATCTTCCAAAGCAACTACTCTATTCCAAACTTAAAAATGAAAAGCGTAATGCTGGTGGTCAACAAAAGAGGTTTAAAGACTCTCTCAAGGCAAATTTTTAAAAATGTAGTATAAACACCAACAATTGGGAAACACTTGCCTGCAAGCACTCCCGTTGGAGAACAGCCTTTACCAAAGGTGTCATGGGCTTTGAAGACACTCGAACTCAGGATGCAAGGGAGAAATGTGCTAAGAGGAAGGCACGCTCTTGGCAAACCCTCACCATGATCAACTCCTGTCTGGAAACCAATGTCCCCACTGTGGAAGGACATGTGGATCCAGAATTGGCCTCCACAGTCACTTATGGACTCACTTTTAAAACCGTGTTTATGGAAGACAATCTTACTAGACTACGAGAGATTGCCAAAGAAGAAGAAGAAATGGAATGCCTGTATGCATCATTCAAAAGGGACCAAACAACTGGAAGCAACCTCACTACCAATGAATGGTCAGTATAAAGGAACAGTCTCAGGAATTCAGCATTTAATCTTAAAAGTACCATATAATATCATTTATAGAAATCTGCAGGTGGGAAGGAAGGAGCAGAGTTTGCCTGACAGGAGAATAAATGAGGAACGGCCAGTTGGAAATAAATAAATAAATCTAGGACACCACAGCAGGAATAAAGAGGGACATTGTTCAGAGCTAATGGAGAGGAGTATTTCTCTGAGGCACACTTAAAGACTTAAGGTGAGAAAACTCTAGAGTATTTCATTACTCAGGCACATGAGTGATTGGAAGTATATTGTAAAAGGCAATTCATCCTGTACTACCCCCTTGTGGCCTATAATTTAACGCACACACACCCAGACAGCCTGTTTAGCATAGAAACTCATGAAACAGAATCTAAAAGCAGATTTCTCCACCGAGGATGAGATAAACTCCTCAGCGAGCTGGACTACAGATATAGAGGCGTGTCTGCAATTCCTGTTGTGGCTTTCTTTCTTCTGAGCATTCACAAAGATCTCTACAATTTATTTATAGACTGCCACATATCTATTATGTAGTATCTCACAACAAGAAAGTCTTCCAGCTATTTCACCACTTCCTTTACTGCACTGCAAAAGCAAACAAATAAACAAAATGAAAATCTGAAGCAGCTCAAAAGTAAAAGAAGAGAAGTCATCTTTCAATCTTGCTGACTGTTTCACATCCTGGATTGATTTTTTTATTCCCCTAATGGGGCAAATTCTTAAATAATGCATACAGACAGATTAAGGATGAGGAAGGGCCAGGGGTGTATTATTGTTTTTTTTGGGGGGGGAACAAACCTGTGGTATGATTAGGATTTCATTTCTCCTCACAGAAGCTTTAAGACGTATTTCATTTCACTTTTAATTTGAATACCGCCTTTCTATATTATTATAAGCAAGGCGGCTTACAAGCTGAAGAAACGACAAAGATCACACACCTTTCAACAATCTGACCCAATACGAAAAAGTCACAATAAAAACGTAACTTTGAAATGAACAGTTTATGTCCAATAAAGTAGTATTCAATAATCAATTTGAATACAATAGTATGGGAGGCACAGAATTGCACAATGCACAGATTTCTCCACCATGGTGTCTCCACATCATAGCTGTCAACTTTCCCCTTTTTTTGCAGGAAATTCCCTTATTCCGAATAGGATTCCTCACAGGAAAAGGGAAAGGTATGAGAAAACTACACCTGTTGAATTATATCCTACTAGCTAGGCATTAAAGGCACAGAGTCTTAATGGGGGGATATCTTGGTTTAGATGGTAAGTGTAAAGGGAGGGCATGTTTTATTTTCATTTTTTGTACACCAACTAACAAAGTTTAGCACATAAATACTGATGGTATGATGTCTGTCCTCCTCCTTGCATGAGAGGCTTCCTTCCTTCCCAAATCATAAAACCCAGCACAACGTTTGAGTATTTCTTAGTCTCTAACTAGTTGCAGAATTCCATCATTCCAATTTAAAACTGGCTGATGAGAAAGACAACAGCGACCAGTCAGATGCCTTGGGAAGTTCACAAACGGGGCATGATGGAGGGTCCCTCTAGAGACTGGGTTTTTGTGAGTGGACGCTCGGGTTGCGAACGTGATCCATGCAGGAGGCACGTTCGCAACCTGCACTGTTCGCAACCCGCAGCGCCGCATCTGTGCATGCGCGGGTCGCGATTCGGCGCTTCTACGCATGCGCAAGGCATGATTTAGTGCTTCTGCGCATGCGCGAGTGCTGAAACCCGGAAGTAACCCGTTCTGGTACTTCCGGGTTCAGCGTGGAGCGCAACCCAAAAAAACGTAACCCGCAACATTTGCAACCCGAGGTATGACTGTATTCTCAGAAATGCAACAAAGAACATTAGTTGTGGATTTCTAAAGATCATCTTACTTCACTAGCTCTGTGATGTTTCTCCAAAATTACTGCATCATTCTCATCTGGAGAGTAACAGAAGTGGGACAACACCCCCACCCCCCAAACATTTGAGGTATGAAAAGTGACAGGATTTTAGCAGGAAACTATGGGACATGCATAGGTTGGTAGCAAAGCAGTATAGCCTCGGACTTTTGCAGGTGTAGACAGTATTGAAAGCAGGATGTTGTACTTCCAACCCAATACCACCATGGGCACAAATAATCAGGAATGCATAATAAGAAAAATCTCTAGTGGGGTGCTAATTGTGGTGTCCCTATTGTTTATCATATACACAGCAATCAGAGGTACATCAACTTTAAACCATGGACAGTAAATTGCATTTGTTATCTGTTGACAGACTTAGGTTCCATAAACTTGCTCAATCCATTAAAAGAAAGAAAGAAAGAAAGAAAGAAAGAAAGAAAGAAAGAAAGAAAGAAAGAAAGAAAGAAAGAAAGAGACAGACAAATAATCATTCCCAGGGCCAGTGAGCTGAGGCACATTTTTATATTTTTAGATCCTGTACAATTGCAAATGTACTGATAGTGACATAAGCATCAAACCTTAATAAAGTGCTCAAGACGGAAATATTTTTATACAGCCAAGCAGGAAGATCATGCTTTTGAAAATAGCTTTCATCTAAATGCATTTCTTAGCATTCCTCCCTTTGAAGAAAGCTAATAGCTTACACACTCTTAATTATCAACTCGGTGGATTTAAAGGCAACACTAAATGCTCTCACCTTTGCCCCTGTTCTCTGAATAGAATGGAAGGCCAGCCTTGTTCATTGTCTGTATGCAATTTCTGTTCCTTCTTAGTGGAGAAACATCTATCCCCTCTTTTAACAGGCATCCTGTTACCACTTCCCTGTAGCAGAAAAGCCAACCTCTTGACTCCCCTGCAAACCAGGCATATTCATCAGCTCACTTGCTAACTACAGTGGTACCTTGGTTCTCAAACTTAATCCATTGCAGAAGTCCGTTCCAAAACCAAGGCGCACTTTCCCATAGAAAGTAATGCAAAATGGATTAATCCATTCCAGACTTTTAAAAACTACCCCTAAAACAGCAATTTAACATGAATTTTACTATCTAACGAGACCATTGATCCATAAAATGAAAACAATAAACAATGTACTGCAGTCACACAATCAATCAATCAATCAGTAGCTGAAATGGGTTCTAGGTAAAGGTAAAGGAACCCCTGACCATTAGGTCCAGTCATGACCGACTCTGGGGTTGCGGCACTCATCTCGCTTTATTGGCCGAGGGAGCCGGCGTACAGCTTCCAGGTCATATGGCCAGCATGACTAAGCCGCTTCTGGCGAACCAGAGCAGCGCACGGAAACGCCGTTTACCTTCCTGCTGGAGCGGTACCTATTGATCTACTTGCACTTTGACATGTTTTCGAACTGCTAGGTTGGCAGGAGCAGGCACCAAGCAACGGGAGCTCACCCCGTCGAGGGGATTCGAACCACCGAACTTCTGATTGGCAAGCCCTAGGCTCTGTGGTTTAACCCACAGCGCCACCCTGTCACAAAAAGAAAAGAAAAAAGCCGCAAAAACAAAAACGCAAAATAAATAGCAAAAACAGACAGACCTCAGCCTAACACTCAAAATGGAAGTGTGGCACTCAATACGGAAGCTTAACACTCAAAATGGAGCACTTTCGGCTTCCCAAAAAAGTTCGCAAACCGGAACACTTACTTCCGGGTTTGCAGTGTTTGAGTTCCAAGTTGTTTGAGTACCAAGGCGTCTGAGAACCAAGGTACCACTGTATACTTATTTGGTACATTTGCTCTAAGCCCTCACTCAGGAACGCACAGCCAAGAGCCTACGAGATATCGCTCTGATGCTGCAACAAAAAAACAACAGCATCTTTTCGAGGTGAATCACCAACTTCAATCTTGAACCTTTTCAAATTGTTTTTAGGAGACTCTCGTGGTCATACTCTGGCAGCTTAAAATCAAAGGTGATTATATTTTTAGTTTGTCAGAATCACTTAATTAAAATGGAAATCTTAAACCTCATCCACAAATATTTTGCATACCTGGCCTTCCACTATCCATTTGGAGATGGATGTTTTGCCATCGTACCCAGGCCGGAACTGAAGGGTGGCAGAGCGGGGGCTGATGTTGGAAATGACCAAATTGGATGGCGCACCAGGAAGCTCTATATACGGCAACACACCAAACAGAAAGAGAGGGAGAAAAAGAACACAGAGTCAGGGGATAAATACACAGCTCAACATTTCAACAGCTTGAACAGCTGCTATACTACTACTACTACTACTACTACTACTACTACTACTACTAATTTTATTATTTATACCCCACCCATCTAGCTATTGTTTTCCAGTGGCAGATCTGAACATCAGAAGTGATCTACTGGATCGCAAAAGAGCCCATCTGGTCCAACATCCTGTTTCTCTCTCTGGCCTCCAAAGGAACGACAAAGAGGATATGAAGGTGAAATTCCTTTCCCCATTGTCACTCTCCAAATATTGATAGTAACAGGACTATTGACTCTGAACCAGGACATTGTCTGGAAGTTTTGAAGATGAACCATTCTCTGCTATGGGTATCAAAAGAATCTTTATATCTTATAGAGCTCTATGTCCATTCAAAGCTTGGCTAATACCTCAAAGCAAGTAACTCCTTGGTAGAAATGGGATTGCCAGTGAAACAAAATAATAATGATAAATGCATAATGCTGCAATTCTGGTCATTGTATGTGGATAGCAAGGCACTAAAAGTGGTTTGAGTGCCTCCTCATCTCACCTGCTACCATCCCTGAGAAGTAGGTTATTTTTTTCTCCTCAGCCCCGGCAGCTTGCTAGATTCTAAGCCTCTGCTTCCCATCTTGAGCAAGGCATTCATGAAGGTGTAGATGCAATGGCACAGAGTTAAGGGCACTGCATTAATGCAGGGACTCGATTTCTTTAACTACTCATTTCTCCATTAGCCTTGAAAAGGCCCCAGTATAACCTCCCACCCAAATCTTTCCTGAATCATACAACCATGCACCAGACCATTGCAAATATGAAAGATATACCAATGTAAATATATCTCCTGCATTTCCATTTTTCACTTTACTTCTGTAAGTAGCCCTTGTGATCCTTTGGCATTAAAAAAAAATAGAAGAAATAATTATACTCATCACACACCAATATTTCTGGGGCTGTTCCAATTTCTGTTTTTACCAACCTGGAGGAACACCAGACGAAATGGTTGATGAAGTGACCATGCCGGTCCCCTTTGACGTCTCTGCCGCTACCTCTATCGTGTAAGTGGTGAGAGATGACAAGCCTGTAATTTTGTACTCAAGGGTTGTGTTAGCAAGAGTGCGAGCAAGACGCGATTCATTCCGGCTGTACACCTCCCAGGAGATTTGGTAGCCTGGAAAGGAGGGGTGGGGGGAGGACAAAGAAATCAAGCAGCTGTTATCAGAGGCGTCTTCCACGTCTGTTCCCTGTGCAGTCTTAAAAATCTGTTCAAAGAACAGCTCAGCGATTTGGCCACGGAGCCTCCAGTGTGTTGATACTCTACTTAAACAGAAAAGCACTTTTCTATGTAGCAATGTTTGTTCATTAAGCTGGTGTCAACTGCAGCAAAGCAAAGGGTCCTGCCCCCCTGGGCTGAAGGAGCTTCACCCGCCCATTCTGCTGCCCATGGGGCTTCAGAGAGTGACATGCCTACAGAGCCCTCAGCTGCGTTTGCAACCCAAGGGCGACTCAGTGGCAGCTCGGTTCTTGCTTCTTCAACATCCGCCCCAAGCATCAGGAAATTCTTCCACTTTTTATTCCTCTGCTCCTCCCACAAGTAGCTATTCACAGATGCGTAACCAACAGGTTCACATGTGCATGTCCCCCAACATCCAGGTTTGAGGGTTATTGCCTGCGGCTCATAACCAGATTATAAGTATAGTACAGGTGTCAGGCACACACACCCCTCCCTCTGTCCCTGGCTCATGGTGGCATCTTCAGTTGCTGGCAGGAGGGGGCTTACAAACACTTCCTTTTGTGCCATGTTTCTTGGAACAAGTCTATGCTTAAAGCTCCGTGTCCGAGTGGTGGTTTTTGGGTTGTTGTTTTTTTAAATCTCGGTGCTTTGCCCAGAAACCTGTGTTTTACGGAGCAAAAGACAATAGGTTTTTCTGTGGATTGCCATTTGCTCCAATTCAGCAGTAAAACATGGGTTTTCTTAGGGAAAGCACTGGGATGAAAAAAATCCCAAATGCTCAGATACTGAGCTTTAAAGCCTAGACCTGTACAGTGGAACCTCGGTTCTTGAACGTCTCCATTGACAAACGATTCGGAACCCGAACACCGAAAACCCGGAAGTAATTGCTGCTGTTTTTGAGCGCCCTTTGGAATTCGAACGGCTTCCGCTGCGTGCTTTTCCTTTTTTTCTCCAATGGATTTTGCTCACTGCCCATTTATCTTTGGTTTTTGAACGTTTCGGAAGTCAAACAGTCTTCCGGAATGGATTATGTTTGAAAACTGAGGTTCCACTGTACCTGGAAAGCACTGCATGAAAGGAAGTCCAGATGAGCCCAGGGCCATGTTGCATGTTTTGACAGAGCAGCATAAATCTTATACTGAGTCAGACCATTGACCCATCTAGTTCAGTATTGTCTGCAATGACAGGCAGCAGCTCTCCAGGATTTCAGACAGGATTCTCTCCCAGCCTTACCTGGAGAGGCCAGCAGGGATTGAGCCTGGGACCTTCTGCATGCATAGCAGATGTTCTCCCACTTTGTATTAAGCAAGCCATTATTACCCTTATTAACTGCAAACCAGCCAACCAACAAATACATCTCTCTTTCCTTTCCTGCCTTTTTATTTATTTGTATTTTGAGGATTTCGAGGAAAGAAGCTGTTTACTCATCTAGATTCTCTACACCTTCAAAGAGTCCATCTACCACTAGATCTGGTTTGTAGAAGCTTGTAAGAGTTTGAGATCAATCGCTTAATGGTGGTGACATTATTGGTACTAATATTTTTTAAATAGTTCAACAAACCAGAGGAAAAACATATGTACATCTTTACACAAGTGATATCTTGTACTAGGCAAAAGCTACTGTCACCGATGAGACCTTATGGAAAACCTTACAAATGAGATGCTAATCAACCCAGAAGAACATGCTGAGAATTTTAAAACAATATGTGAGGGGATCTCCACAGCTGCCCTTGCATATACTTTTTTAAGCAGGGTGGATCATTATCTTGCCTTTTCAAACCTTGTACAGCAAAGCCATTGTCCTTATCTGTGCAGCACCTGACCCTCCAACCTCACTTTTCTATTGTAGACTTGCTTGTTAAGTCATTCACTCCTTTGCTCTTTCATTTCTGCCTGCCTTCTGTGAACTTTCCAGACTGTCTATAACCCAATTTTCTCAATTTTGCTTCTGATTTTGCTTGTTCTCCTCTCTCCCTCCTCTGAACTCCTGGTGACAACTTTATTAACTCTGGAGCACATTTGTGAACCTTTCTTGTGACAGCCGAGAGAGAGCTGGTTGGAAAAGTTTGCTTGATTGCAACTTCCCTGGTGATTAGGATCAGGGCAGGAAGGTACAGGACACTCTTGAAGGGATGTGAATAGGATGTGATTCAAGCCTACTAGCGTAAGAGAGGACAGCTCTCCAGCAACTAGTTTGGTCATGAAATAACCACATTGGCCCTTCCAGACTTGCTGAATGACAAACTTGGATGAGATAGTATTTTCAAGGATAAATAATGATGATTTTGATGTGATCTACTATCTCTTATCTGAAAATGGTCTCAGAGGTGGAGACATAAAATATATAAAGGAATAACTCAAGTGATTTCTAATAGTAAAAGTGTCTTTCAGGAAGGTCAAAAAGATTGTTGCATGCTTACCAACACAAATCTATGGAATAAAAGGATGCCTTATCTGTTTTGTATCACATAATTGCTGGATTTCATATGGCACACTCAATTTTCCCATGAACCTCTACTGCCACGTGACCACAAAAATCTATGTGAGGGCAAGACATTTTGTTTTGCATTCTTATCCTTATGAAAGGATTAGGGAGCTGGGTATGTTTAGCCTGGAGAAGAGAAGGTTAAGGGGTGATATGATAGCCATGTTCAAATATATAAAAGGATGTCATATAGAGGAGGGAGAAAGGTTGTTTTCTGCTGCTCCAGAGAAGCGGACACGGAGCAATGGATTCAAACTACAAGAAAGAAGATTCCACCTAAACATTAGGAAGAATTTCTTGACAGTAAGAGCTGTTCGACAGTGGAATTTGCTGCCAAGGAGTGTGGTGGAGTCCCCTTCTTTGGAGGTCTTTAAGCAGAGGCTTGACAGCCACCTGTCAGGAATGCTTTGATGGTGTTTCCTGCTTGGCAGGGGGTTGGACTGGATGGCCCTTGTGGTCTCTTCCAACTCTATGATTCTATGATTCTATGAAAGTTATCTTCAAAGGCATCGCTTGCCCATCTGATGAGCTCTGCAGCAGTTGAAGTGCCAAAGCTTTATCCTGTCACCCTGCCACAATGGTTGTGTGAACTGGCCCTGAGCAGGCAGAAAACCCCACCAACAATACACCCAATGTTCTACTTCTGAAAAGGAGCTCTGCCAAACCAGATAAAAACAAAACACATGGATCCCAACCTTGCTAGGAAGGAACTGAACTCGCAGAAGAAACTCTGAAGTCCAAAGGAAGTCCTTTGGACTTTTTCAAACTTTTAAAAGGCAGAAACTGTGCAAGATGAGTAGCATCCTAGAAGAACTGAAGAGGCAGAGGCAATTGGGTTTTATCTGACTCCAGTTTCAGGCAGGAGAAGAAGCATTCCTTGTTCTCTGGCATTAGCCCCTTCTCCATAAGCTGCAGCCTAACTGAAACTAATGACCAGAAGAGTTTCAGAAATAATTTTCTGTTGATCTGGAGTAAATTCTGTATGAGAGAGCAGTACATCCAATCACAAACTGTCCGTCTGCATCCAGGCCCTCATAAATCAGAGTTTGCTGAGGGAGAGAGGAAGATACTGAAATTTACAATGAGAGCAACGGGCAATTTACCAAAGCTGGCTTGCTCCCTCCTAATGCCCTCTGCGCTTTCCTCTCATTCCGCACGCTAGAATTAAAAACCAAGTCACAGCAAATGACATCCATGCACAGAAGTGATGAAGTGGGAGCCTCCTAAGCACTCTTAGGTTTCTAAGCAGCATTGGATAAGCCACTGAACCATTCAAGGGAAATGAATGATTTCGCCACCTCCCATCTCCCAGCCTTAAATGCAATGTTCACCGTAACAGGGGAACTTTTTCTTCCTTATAAACCTTGCCTGACATGTCTCTAGGCCTACATTTCCTCATAAATAAAAGGGATCTTCACTTTCCTCCCCCTTTCCTAAAATAATTTGATTCAGGTATAGAACGAACTGTCACCTTACTAAGCCAGCTTCCAAGCTTCCATAGGACCTGCTTGCATCCCCGTTGGCTAGGGCCATCTTGTTTCATCTTGTTCTCTGCTTTTTGTTTTTTAGAAACCACATGGACTAGCCCTGATTTTCTCTAGGAGGAAATGTTTCATAACACATTCACAATGACATGATACAGAATCCATGATGGAATCATTACTGGTTTGTTACATATACTTTTAACACTAAAAACCACAAATAATCACATTTAACAGTCTAAAACACAACCAAAAATGCAACATTTTCCACCTCACCCCTGTCAAAAGCTTGGGCAAAGAGATGGGTCTTTAATTGCTATCAAATTGTCAATAAAGTTTGGGCATAACACACCTCTGAGAGGAGGTCATACCGTAAGTTGGTTGGTGCATGAGCTCAGCACGTGGGTATGATTTCATTGCCCAGTTGCCACATTTGGGGTTGAAAGCTTCCACCAATTGTTGGGATCACTTTCAAGCAGGCAGGCAAGAAAGCAGATTTTATTGTTTTCTGTGACCATATAATTTCCATAGAAGGAAGTCTCCAAGTCAAAACACACCAAAACACATTTTTAACAACAACAACAACAAAACAACAACAACAACAACAACAACAACAACAACAACAACATTAAAATACATTTTGGCTTGGCCTGGCAGCCCTGTGGTCAGCATCGCCTTCACCTTAGTTTTCAAAGGCCTGTCTGAACAGGAAGGTCTTAGCCTGCCAGAGGAAGGATAACAAGGAGGGCACAAGTCTGGCCTCTCTTGGGAGAGAATTCCACAGTATGAGGGTAGCCACAGAAAAGGCCCTGCCTCTCTTGTGCCACCACCAACTGGGCCTCTAATGTTGCTAGGACTGGGAGAAGGTGCTCGTTCAAGGATCTTAATAGCTAGGCAGGCCCATATGGGAGAGACGATCTTTCAGGTAGTGGGGTCCAAGGCATACACATAGACCCAATCAAATCACATGCATGTGAGAAATATATGCAGCACAGAAGGTTATTAAAACTCTATAAACCTTATTGTCCAATACCCATGCTGTCTCTGCCTAAATAAGTGGGAGACATATCCCCTGCTGTGGATTGCCAACAATGAAGAAATGGGTGTCTTTGCATTCCAAAGGTCACACGTTTCATGTACATAAATAGCAAAGAAGCATGGCCCAGTGAAACCTCTGCCACTGACAGCAAGCACATTCTTTTGGAGCATAGCATACATGAAATACATAAATGTAATTTTTGGTCAACAGGTCATTAACATGTTCCAGACCCAGATGGCCAATATGAAGATTAAGATTTTAATGGATTGTGATGTCCTTGTTATAAATTCAACCCTAAAAAGTCTTGACAACTGGAAACAGTGGCTCTCCAACCTCTTTGAGTTGCACAGAAACAGAAACTACCATGTGCATGTCATTGGGGTGGAGGGACATGAGATTTTACAAGCTCAATAGATTGTGGGGAGCTAAATTGCCCCACAGACAGCTTTTCTAGAGGCCATGACTGTGAGCTGGTTGTATCTGCCCAATGACCTCTCAATACACGCCTTTGCTGACTCTTCAAGCTTTAAATAGTAGTAGCGGCAAGCTTGAATTCTCCGCCAGAAGCTCTCAATAAAAGCTGGCCATATTGATCACCGTAGTGCAATGAGTTTCTTTCTTTCTCTCCTATTCCCCTCCCCATCTTTTCGTAAGTGGCTGCTTGCTGATACTTGCCTGTAATGATGCCATTTTTCTCTACAGGTTCTTGCCAGCTGACCTTGAGCGAAGTGTCCAGAATCTCGGTGAAACTCAGGTGCCCCACAGCTCCTGGCTCTGGCAATCAGAAAAGGAAATCTGTTATAACAGGAGAGGCCCTGTTCACTTCAGATCTGATTTAGCCAAAGAGAGAAAACAGGCACCTAGGCCAGGGCTACTACCAGCAGAGAGCGCTAGCAGAGCAATCAAGGTGCTAAGGACCATTCTAATTGTCATCTGCATGAATGATTTTACCCCGTCCTCCTTTCACAGAGCTAAGGAGAGTGGCAGGAAGAGATTTAGCCACACTGGTTCAAAGTCTCTTCTCTTCATTGAATATAATCAGATCAGGCTGAATCCTGAAAAGCAGCCTCATGTGCTGTTGCCCCTTAAGGAAACAAACCATCTTGTTGGAGGGTGTGTGTGTGTGGTGTTGGGCTCACATCACCACATGTGGCAGACCTGTGAAAAGGTGGCCACATTCTGAGAGGAAGTATTGAAAGAAATCAGAGGCATAACTGCACAAAATATAGTCAAAGGGCATAGTCGCCTTTACTTAATCATTACCTAGTGGTCAATATGAATCTGCATTTTAAGCATCTTATTGGCCAGCTTTTATTAGCAGCCAAGGCAGTAATAGCTAGATATTGGAATTTTTAGACGCTATGCATTGACCACATGGTCTAAAGAAGTCTGCAATTAACATGGATAGAAAAAACTGACTACTAAGCTAAAAACAGAAAGGGGAACAAAATGAAAAGACCACATTTTCGTGGATTGGCATACTTATATTATGCACAGCACAAAAGAAAAGAGCATAAGACCTCATCCACATTACTGACTTTCTTTTGTTGCTGTGCTTACACACAACTGGAACTGCCACACAACTGGAATACGATAACTTAAGGGACGTAAGTGTGAATGTAATTCAATCCCATGTCTTTGGACAGGGTGGGTTTTGTTGTTTCGTAAGAAAATAAATTTCATGTCATATTTCTTACTGGATTGTTATTTCACCTTCATAACAAAGTCTTTAAAATAATAAAAGAAAGAAAGCCAACCACCTTTCCCCCGTGTCTTTTGCAGGTGCTGAACAAATGTCTGCAGTGTCGCATACATTTGAGCAGGGACTTTGCAATTGTGAAGGGCACATGGAGGTCAAGGATATCCACCCACTGCTTAGAAAAGCCCATTCCCAAAGAGCGCTTTCAAAATACCACTCACAGGGCAAGGATCTTCAGCACATGCGTGTAACTGCGCGGAACTTCTAAAGGAAGCTTTATAGCTTAAGCTCAACAGCACTTAAAACAGTATCCTCTGGTGGGCAATGAAAATAGTGTAAAATAGAACTAGCATCCAAAAAAAATGTGCTGTCTTAGTTCAATCTTGATCTTCAGTGAAGGCACAGAGACTGATTTGTGGGACTGCTAGCTCTCCTCACTGCCACAGATTTATTGAGAAGAGAGAGGCTTCTGCTCACTTTACATTCACTATGCTTCTAATACTTGGATCCTTGCCAGACTGGGCTGTCTTCCTGCTCTGCTGACATCAGTTGGCAATTCATATTCTGTTTCCTCTTCACTTTTGCACAGGCTCTGATTCCTCTCCAGCTATGGAGAAGAAAGATAGCTAAGAGGCTAGTGCTAGCCAATTTTCAATTCTACACCTGGAATTCAGGGGACACTGTTGAAACTTCATTCTTCAGCCTCCAGTAATCAAAGTATTGCACAAAGAGAGCTCCTGGTCCAAGACAAATCTAGGATTCTCTGTTAAAGGATGCACCATGACCTAACTCTGGCCATAGGAATGTCAAATTCAGGCAGACTTTTGCATCAATAAGCCAGAGTGTCTCAGAACACACTCATTTGGTCCTAAGAAAGCTTCTTTATCAGGCTGGCTTGCTGGTCTCAACAACTAGGGAATTTTATTCATGCTGTGCCTTGCTGCCTGTAACTACTACCAGCAGTGGAGCTTATCTGTTGATTGACTCCTCTTCAGGAACATTTGAGGTTTCTCTCTATCTTGGAGAAAAACAGAGGGAGTGAGACCATGCTGATTCTCCTGGACATCTCAGTGGTTTTCAGTACCATTATTCACAGTATTCTCCTGAATAACTGTCTGGGATGGAAAGTGGGGACACCAAGTTATGGTTGTTGCATTCCTGTGTTGACAGCCAAGTCTTGAACATGGTGCTGAATGACTACTGCTGGGGTTCCTGATGTTTATGCCATTGGTTCCCAGAGGGCTATATTCTGTCTTTCTGCTACTCAACATACCCATGCAATTTCTAAGTGAGGGCATCCAGAGATCTGGAGTGAGGTGTCATCAATATATGAATGACATCCAACTCTGTTTCTTGTTATCATCAAATCCAGATGAAGAAGTCAAGTCAGTCAAATTTATTTGCGAAAAACCACTGGTCATTACAAAAATGCAGACATAATTGAGCTGAGATATATACCATGGGTAGGTAAACTAAGGCCCGGGGGCTGGATCCGGCCCAATCGCCTTCTCAATCCGGCCCACGGACGGTCCGGGAATCAGTGTGTTTTTACATGAGTAGAATGTGTCCTTTTATTTAAAATGCACCTCTGGGTTATTTGTGGGGCATAGTAATTTGTTCATTTTATTTTTTTTCAAAATATAGTCTGGCCCCCCACAAGGTCTGAGGGACAGTGGACTGGCCCCCTGCAGAAAAAGTTTGCTGACCCCTGCATTAAACTCCATTTGGCATGATATTGTTTGTCTGATCCATTGCATGGTAGAGCAAACACAGAAGCATTATATACTACCAACCAAATAATATAGTCTTTAGGGAAATCACACTTCTGGTGTTTGCTTTGGGAGGGGAAGCACTGGAGGATTTTCCCCAAATGCATATAGAAAACCCTGCCCCCCCATTCATACACTCCAACTCTAGCAACATGACAAAAATTACAATGTTAATATTTACACTTTTCACTTCATAGCAGAAGGAGCTTTACAGGCACCTCAGTCATGTCAATATCCAGTACTTTTCTATCAGTGGCCTGAGCACTGGTGTTTTTCTTGCTTCCTGTTGCTCTACAGCAAAGGACTCAGCTGGGTCCCCTGCAACTGCTAGGTGGAAATTGCTATTCTCTTCTTCTTCTTCTTCTCCTCCTCCTCCTTCTGGCAGCAAACATAGCCCAGATTCTCCTGCAGTGAGTGACAATAAGAGCTTCCCTTTCACCGCTGCGTGGAGCTGACTGTGAGCTACAAAGCCTTTCCTATCCAAAATGGACAGGATGATGAACTCAAGAGCTTTTATGCACCATAGTCTACCTTGAAGGAAGAAGCAGTCGAGCACAGAGAACTACAGGTAGGCAGAATAAGTGGGTATTTGTGCGTGTAAGTGAGAGAGAGTGGAGAAACAAAGCAGTGAAGAGTGTGCATCTAGCCCAGTCCTATCTACTTGTCTGACTGGCAGCAGTGAAATGATGGAAGTGCATAACAATTATGCATGGCACAGGGAACATGAAAAGAAAAAAAAGTTTTTCTCCCTCTTTCATAACACTAGAACTTGTGAACATCCAATGAAGCTGAAGGCTGGAGAATTCGAGACAGATAAAAGATGCCGGTTTCCTACAGGCATCTGGTTGGCCACTTTGAGAACAAGATGCTGGACCAGATGGGCCACTGGCCTGGTCCAAAAGGCCTTCCTTGTGTTCTTATGTTCAGTTCTTGCAAGAACACAAGAAACTGCCTATATGTCCGTCTAGCCTACTATTCTCTGTTCAGATTGGTCATGGGTCTCCAGGAGCTCACATAAAAGCCATTCAGATCACTAGCCAGCAGGTGTTTTTTTATAGCTTAGTAACTGGATCTGTGATCTCCAGTATGCTAAGAACTAATCTCTTGTGGAGAAGGCAAAAGAAGAAAAGGGGGAGACAGAACAACTGGCCTAGAGCCATGTTAGATGTACACACTTAGCAACCACCAGATCAGTTGTGCTGGTTTAATGTATGTCGATGGAATTTTTGAAGCCTTAAAAATCAGATTATTTCTGAAGTAAGTAATTCAAGCAACAGTTCTGTCTTCTGCTTTGCAATTCCGAATTTAAGTAAACACATTTGTAGTTAAGCAGCTTTGCAGATATCCAGTGGTTAGCCTGCAATCTGCTAGCATGCAAAAGTTCTGATGGCAGAAAATCTGTTCTTTGAACACAGAAGTATCTTTCCCAACAAGTCTCTCCCATGGCCAATTTGTCAGCATTTGGAATCAGACTTCTTTAGCACCGAAGCTGTCTATATGATTCGTCTTTGTAGGAAGAGTGGCGAACAGATGGTTATTCTCGCGGCATTGGGAAAGGAAATAACCACATCAAGAAGCTGTTCGTATCTCCTGCATTGTCTGGGTTTGTCTCTACAGCAGCAGGGGTGAGATTTCAGATGGGAAGCGGGGAATTGAAGTGAAGAGTACTTGTGCTGAACACCAAAGAAAATGTTTCTTCTCTCTGCAGGCTTTGATAAATTAGGCCAGAGAAAATGACAAAATAATAATAATAATTCTAATACACATCATTGAAAATTTGACATGCTATGCATGCCTTTTTTCCTTGTTTATTTTTAAATAAGATTTGTAAGTTGCCAAGATGTTTTGAATGGAGCTTTGTTGGGAACAGAACTGTGCTGTCTCTAGATTTAATTTTGAATCTGGTGCTGAGTATCTCAGGACCAGCTGTGTTGAACTGGGACAGCCAAGTACATTCAAAATTGCCATAGCTATAGGGAGCCTCAGATTCCAAATCCTCCTACAACAGTAGCTGTGAGGCAGAGGAGACAGATCCATTCCCTGGACCTTCCCATTTGAATCTACTGGTACTGAAACCCACATCTCATGTCCTGAGTTCCAAGGAGACACTTCTGCCATCAGACTCTGATGACTGGACCATAGACTCCCTGTAAGTTCAGGAAAAACCTGAGGAACGCCCCTGAAGCTTGAAACCCATCTGCTTAGAGTAAACAACAACAAAAAAACACACCAAACCATTGACTGTGTCCAGATGCAGCACTCAGGGTGTAGGTTTTCCATCCCAGCTACCTGAGCAGAGACTCTAAAAACCTGCCCACTGCTCCAAGACACAGTTGAGGCAACTAGAATTTTCTGTCTGCTAACCATGGTCCTGAGCCAGCACCTTGGTCTTTGTCCATGGTCCTGATCTTGCTTTGCTTTCCCTCAACTTCCAGTCTGTTCTAGAAACCCAGGTTTACTGTCTCTATCTTGCTCTGGCAATACCTTCCCTTGTGGTGGTGGATATCATAAGAGATCGAGACAAAAACATGCATGTATATCAAAGGATGACTTGGGAGTCAGAAAATTTTACCTGTGGCCCAGCCAGCAATCATGCTTTTATAAGCAGGATTGGGCACAATTTAGAGGGAGCTTCTCCAGCACAAGCTCTGTTGGAGGGAATGAGAACCATTCAAGGGCAACTGGTCTTGCACAGCCTCCATTAAGCAAAGCATAATCCTAGCAAGATGGAGACAGCCGAGAGCTGGTGCACATTTGGTGAAATGGCATTCCTTCTGGTGGTGGTGCGTTTTCAAAAGCATCAGGCCTGCAGATTTGGGAGCCCCTTTTGCCCACATAAAACTGCTCAATAAATCTTCCTCAGAGGCCCCCTCTTCTTCCTCCCACATCCTGGCCTTCAGAGTTGAGATGGGTGGAAACAGGGCATAGAATCATTTTGGTTATAGTACCCTGGCTCAGGAACGCTCTCCCCACGGAGCCTCAGTCTCAGTCAAGTTGAATGTCTTGTCGGCAGAAGGTAAATAAAACTTTCTATTTACCCTCACTTTACAGATCTTCTTATCATAATTTTAAATTCTGTTTCTTCCTAGTGGATATACTGATGCTTTGCTTCTGTTTCTATTGTTGTTTTACTTGTTTTTTGTGTCTGAAAAACACATTACAAGCTGCTCAAGGTGTTCCTTTGGGAACTGACAGGTGGGGAACTATACTCCCAAGTGGATGGATTAACATGAATTCATTGGAGCTTGCACAAGGGGGTATCTGCAAATTATGCACACTGTGATTGCAGATCTTGTGTGTGGTGGCAGTGGACAGCATGGTTCTACCTGCCAATATATCCCCCAGTTTCTCTAAAAGAAAACATAAAATAATATGTACCCCTAGAAGAGTTGACTGCATCCCACTCTCTCAGGAGGTTTCCACTGACAAAAACTGCAAGGTTACAGTGCTATCATGGAATCATAGAACTGTAGATGCTCAGAAGCCTTGTACATGTTAACCACATGTTTTCTATCTCCAAACTTGATGGTGTCTCACCATGGAGACACACAGTGGACAAGCACAAACTCTTCTGTCCCACAAAGTGTGAAGTGGCTCTGATTTAATAATTAATTAACAAATGTTAATTGAATAATAGTTTGTTCTTCAGGGGCAATTTAAGGAAGACAACTAGTTATTATGGTTGTTCCGGTATTATTATTAACTTATACAAATAAAATTATCTACCCAGAAATTAAAATAAGTCTGTGTTTTCACTGGGAGCTGTTCCATGTTGGAAGAGTATTCAGTGCCATAGCTATAAAGCCCTTCCAGCACGGAACAGCTCCTAGTGAAAATACACATTTTCAGTCTGCGGTGGTTCTTTGAATTGCTTAGTAAGTTTGATGAATGGTTTCAACCTAATTAGTAAGTTATGGTTATTTGCTCATCAGCCGGCCAGGGATCATGTGGAAAAGCTGTTCATTGACATTGGTCACTCTTTACTTACTGTCTTCATGAGTCTTGAGCAGCTGCGGCGGACTCCGTGGCCCATCCCCTGGGGTGGTGAAGCAGAGGACTGAGGTGTAGTAAGCAGTAAATTTCTTCAGGTTGGTTATGTAGCCGCTGTGCACTCCATGAAAGTCCGGAGTGATGGTGACAGCAGTCACAGTTTCTGGCACATCAACTGGCCAAGCCAGGAGCTGGAAATGGGAACATTGATTAAGAAAGCATGAAATCACAGCAGGGATGGCTCCCACTCACAGTCGAATACATGGGACCTCTAGGACCTCATTAGTTCACTTGTAAGAGCACAACATTACTATTAACACAATTGTTGCCAATTGGCTGGATGTACAAATTTAACTGTGTTGCTGTGCTTGATGAAAGCCTTGTGCATTACTTCCAGCTATAAACAGTGAATTTTAAAACTGTGCTGCTAAAATCTGATTCTTAAAAAAAGTGGAAACCACAAGTGCTTTAAGCTAAACTTAAGGAGTTACATAACCGCAACTGAGAACCCCCTCCTGCTTCCAGGAATGAATAATCAAAGGGATGAGAAAATAATCAGCCAGTTGCTAGAGAACAGAAGGGCTAGGAAAAGGGAGGCATACCACTTGCCCAGAATGCACCAGGTCCAAAAGAAGCTTGCAAGGAGCCACAATCATTACAGGAAGATGAGATCCAGGCCCACCAACCTCAGGAGACACTGAAGGTCTAGGGTTGAAATGGGGGCAGGGTTTTGGTGGGTGTCATGCTCAGGCACACTGAATTCATCTTCCACTATTCCCTTCAGTAGACCTAAGCCTCCAGCCTCTGCCCCCTCTCTTCCATTTGACTTACAGAAACTGCTCCTGGTCTAGGTTCAGAGCCCTGCCAGGATGCTCTCACAACCCTCTCATGTTACCAGCACCTGTGCAAAAATGCTCAACACACAACACAGAACCTTAAAACAAGCCCCTCTGGACAGGGGAGGGGGTGGTCCTCCCCTGTTCAAGAGCCAGGGAGAGCAGCCTGAGCCAAACACCGACTGCAGCAATATGTGGGGCTGGAAGGCATCAAGGAAGGAACTGCCAGGCCTGTTCCTAAATGACCCCAGAGACAGGGATGTCCTTACCATTTAGCCATCTCAGATGAAGGATGCTGGCAGCCCCTGTGCTCATTCTGCCTGAGTCCCTCCTGAGTTGGCAACTTGGGAGTGGAGATGCTTGATTGCTACTACCTTCGGCTGTCTGTCTTGCCTGGATATTTACCCGCAAGGCAGCATAAAGCAAAAGGCCCTTGAGTGAGTAAGCAAGCAGAGTCAGCCAGGCCAGGCCACACACTCCAGCAGGCATCGTACATGCACTGCTTATGTGACCCATGCCACTGCCATTGCATCGCATCGCTGCCTGATCAAACAGGTACCAGTGGAGCACTGAGCAAGGGGAGACAAGATGTTGGATGCTGCTCTAGATGTGTCATGCAGCCAGCCCTGCACTCCCCAAGCTAGGCTGCTGCCCCCTGGTGCAGTGGAGGACACTGTCCCTTTGCTGCTGTTGGTGTAACATCCAGCAGTCAGTCTGCTCAGCTCCTGCAAGCGCAATGGAGAAGAGGGTACCTTGTTCTTCACCTTTGGTAGCAAATTGTCTCAGGCTGACTCTGCCCAGAGAGAAAGCCAGCACAGAGTCTTAATCGTATTTCTTTGAGAGTAAGTCTTGGCACACTTGGTAGGATCCTTGATACTTGAACGGAAGTCAAACAGCAAGCATGATCCAACTCGCTGAAAGGCTTATTAGACCTTGCTCCCCTGATCACCTTTTATAGCACAACACTATTCAACTGCTCAGTGCTGTTAATTGCTGTTAATTTGTGCTAATTGTCCCCAAGAGCAGTTAACAGAGCCTAAAGGGGACTGCTTGATGCATGGGCACATTTGTTTCACTGGCTACTGGCAATCACAGAAGGAAGTTCCCCCCTGCCAGTAGTTTTTTATGTAGGTTGACCAGGGACAGAGATTTTCACAGAAATAAAAAAATGGTTCCCAGTCCTGTATTCTGACACTGGGACAAAATTTGGGCAGGACCACACAAGGGCAGGGCCCAAAATTTAACCCACCCTTCAGTTTGCAGTTTTACAAATCAGCCAGCCAACTCAATGTTTCTCCTGTACCTCTAAAGACCTCTCATGGCAAGATTTAAGATGATTTAAGATGACCCTACAAATGAACCTCCAAGCCATGATTCCCACCGCAGTAACAATCTTACATGGGTCCCTTTTTCAGTCTCCAGTGAGTAGCTGGAAGTGGAGAAACATTAAGAAGGCCCTTGTTTCCCTTCCACTTTTAAAATAAACAAAAACTCTGGATTCCCCCCCCTTCTTTTCTCTGCCACCTTAAGTGAAGAAAATGCAAGAATCTTCCCCAGGATTGGGGAAATTCAAAGGAGGAGGAGGAGGAGGAACAGGAGGAGGAGGAAGAGGAGGGAATGACTTCTGGTTGAGGGCAGCATCATAAGAATGTTGCCCAGAAATCATGGGCTCAAACATCCTCCAACTCATGGTTAAGCCCAGTATAGACAAGCCCTGTGGTTACAGATTTAGCTGGAAAAATAGGACTACTTAGCACTGATATTGTGTTTTGAAGTATTCAGAGCATTTCACATTCATACTCCCTGTAAACCATTTGTTCAACTTGGTAAGTGTGTTGCAGGCTTCATATGCTAACAACAGCCCCATCAACATGTCCCCAAGTCTGCCTTGTGATGGCACAGAGAAAAACATAAACCCACACAAAGCTAAACATAAACCCACACAAAGCTTACCCATACCGTAAACCTACTGACCGACAGACATATCTACATGCTTCTAGCTACCATCCCAAACATACCAAACAATCCATTGTATATAGCCAGGCCCTACGCTACAGCCGCATCTGTTCCAACTCTACAGACAGAGACTCTCACCTAAGAGATCTACAGCAAACCTTTTTAGAACTAAAATACCCACCGGATGAAGTTAAACAACAGATCAACAGAGCCAGACTGATACCCAGAGAGAACTTGCTGCAAGACAGACCCAAAAAAGAAAACAGCAGAACACCACTAGTAATCACATACAGCTCCCAAGTTAAAACAGTACAACGGATCATCAGAGATTTACAACCTCTCCTAGACCATGACAGTTCTCTTTCTCAAGCTCTGGGAGGAAGACCTTTCATCGCCTACAGACAGCCACCCAATCTTAAACAACTCCTCACCCACAACAATACTACAACCAGACTAAACACAGACACTGGCACCAGAGCCTGCAATAAACCCAGATGCCAACTTTGCTGCCACATACACCCGGACAACACCATTACTGGCCCCAACAACATCAAACATACCATCTCAGGACTATTTAATTGCTCATCATCTAACATTGTGTATGCCATCAAATGCCAACAGTGCCCTTCAGCTCTCTATATTGGACAAACAGGCCAAACCCTACGCCAAAGGATAAATGGACATAAATCTGACATCAGGAATCACAAGACAGAGAAACCAGTAGGAGAGCACTTCAATCTCCCAGGACACTCTATACAAGATCTCAAAGTAGCTGTCTTATTGCAAAGGAATTTCAGAAATAGACTGGAAAGAGAAGTTGCTGAATTGCAACTCATTACCAAGCTTAAAACCATGGAGAGACCTGGTCTGAACAAAGACATTGGATTCTTATCTCATTATACATGACAAAGCTTTTTTAACCTTCTCACCCCTTGCTTTTTCCTGTAAGACTAATTGCAGCCGTTAACAGTCGTCAACAGGTTTACCACACCTATCAACCTTTCACCCATTTCCACCACCCCTCTGAGTAATACCCCTCCCCACCCTCTCACTATATATAAGGGTCTGGTGACTTCTGTTTCAGTGTATCTGAAGAAGTGTGCATGCACACGAAAGCTCATACCAAGAACAAACTTAGTTGGTCTCTAAGGTGCTACTGGAAGGAATTTTTTTTATTTTGTTTTGTTTCCACACAAAGCTGTTATGCATTGCAAGCATTGTGTATCTGCTTGTGGAAGAGCATGGATGCCATGCTCAGCTGCACCTAACCAGCAAGCTGATGAAAATCACAGACGTGCCCAAGCTCCAGGCAACCAGAACTTAGCAGCACAAGAGAAAGCAAGTTGTTCCTCCTCCTGCTCCTCTTTCCCCCAGCCCTGTGCATGGATCTGTCACATCATGTTCAGAAGACTCACTGAGATTCAAGTGAGTGTCAAATAAAAATAAACCACTACATAATGACAAATGAAGAGCCTCACTCCTTTTTGAATCCTAGCTATGAAAGAAAATGGAAATGTCCAAATGTTAGTGACTGTGTTTTTACTCTTCCTCATTTCCAAAGAATTTAGCATCGCACAGTTCCATTAATCGAAGCCAAGTGCATTTGCCACATAAAAGATGCAATGGGTGGAACCAGCTTGGCAAGCAGACACTCAAAAAATTGACTACTGGTAATGTATAAATCATTACACAAATTATGCAGTACAAGTAAATGTGATAGAAATGTCCTCCCCAAACTATCCATATTACAGTTATAGAAGCTATAAGAGAAATATGAACTGTGCAGCTGTTTACGTCTCAAGGAACTAAAGAAAAGGAAAGGAAAGAGAAAGTTGACAGTTGAAAGCACAGAGATCACTTCTTCTTGACAAGTGCGAATTAGCCTGTGAATCACTTCATATGTGGTGTTTTTTTCTAAAGGAAACTGCAGTTTAAAAGCAAATTGGGTATAAAAACAAGTTTGGATAACAGTCAGATGAAAATGCTGGATTCACATGTTCAGGAAATAAATAAATAAATAAAAACTCACAATGGAACTAACACACTGGTCTCAATTCTCAGGACTTTTACTCAGGTGCACACCCCTTGGCATCTAGAGGATAAATGTTGCAGCTATGGATTTGGATACTATAGTAGTGAGTATCTAGATTTTCCAGGCCCCTTACACACACCTGAAACAACTCTGAATGATGGAAACACAACTTTAATAGTCAGCCATATTTATTTTCGTTTTATGGATGGAGAACCAATCCTGGAGGCTCCTGGTCCAACCCAGATGCTTCAGTCATTCCTCCTCGATCTCTACCAGCCATCTAAAATAGTACATGATGAAACATTCCATGCATGTGGCACAATCTTTCCCTTCTGGGAAGAGGCAGAAATATTGTGCAAATTGGGGTGGGTGAGATCTGCACCATTTCTCTGCCACTGCAGAAATGTTTGAATCATGGTGAGGACTTGCCAAGATGGTCACTTATTTATTTGTTACAAATTATTTTCATCCCACCTTTCAATCCTGAGACTCCCCCAAGGCAGGGTAGAATAAAACAAAAACAACTGTTAAAATACCCCTAACAAACCATCTATTCAACAGTGGCAGCTCATACAGTGCCAAATGACTGCTGGCATAAAAAGGAATGAAGCTTTTTACAGCTTGCCTAAAAACTATTAGTGAAGAGTCTTGATGGGCATGGGAGAGTCATATGCACCACACTTCTGAAGGGCATGGACTCGGTTGTAGGTCTGATTTTGCAGACAGGGTCATAGAAACACAGAATTGTAGAGTGAAAGGTAATGATTATTTCCCTCTCCTACATTTTTTTTACCCATATGCTCTCAGTCTGCTTTCCATGTTCCATGTCATGGATTTCCTCACAAGTGTACACACCCTTTACATATAATCCTACTTCTCCTTCCTGTTTGGTCTATTCCTTTTGAATAGGTTACATCCCTTAATTTTTGCATTCTAGCCATGAGTCTTAACCCACTAGGTTTCAGTAATACCTATTAGTTCATATTTGCCATCCTGCATTAAGAGCTCAAATTCATCTTGCTTGTTTTCCACACTTTGTGCATTAGTAAAAAGACAACTGAAACCATGAGTCATTTCCTCCAGCTGCTTCCTTCTTGTAGTTTCTTGCCCTTTATCAGGTTTCGGAAGCACCTCAGTTTCCTGTGCATCAATGAAGCTATTCTCCCCAGTACCAGGTGTTCCCCTGTCATCTTCTGATCAGTTTCATGAGACTCTTAGCAAACACATTCTTGCCAACTGTTGTGAGGTGCAACTCGTCTCTTGCCAGAAGTACTTCCCCGAGGAAGCAGAGACCATGGTTCAGGAAGCCTAACCTTTTCTAATGATACCACCCACACAGCCAGTGGTTTACTTCCAGTATTTTCTTCTCTCTTCCTGGACCATGACCTTCAACAGGAAGAAGTAATGAAAAAAAAACTCCTGTGCCCCAAAAGCATTCAGCTTCTTATCTAGAGTCTCATGGTCTTTGGTGTAGATTTAGTCTTTCAGATCCTTAATTGTCTAACGCAGGGGTGCCCAAACTTTTTTCAAAGAGGGCCATATTTGATGAAGTGAACATACGTGAGGGCTGACCAAAGTTGTTGAGTTTTTTTAAGGATTTAACCCCAGGAGATATACTGCCACGGGGGCCGGATTAAATCAACTGGTGGGCCGGATTAGGCCTCTGAAACAGAATTTGGACATGCCTGGTCTAACGAGTACTTGAATCCAGGCCTGTCAGATTGATCCGCCATCACATTCACTGGATCACAAGTGGTTATTATTTTTAGATATCTGAGTGGGAGAGATGGGAAGCAGACTTCATTTCTTCAGCCGTGCAGAAGGAGCAGCTTCAATTACTATTTACTTTTAAGAACTGGTGTCTGAGTTTTCTTTTTTCCTCTTCCCTCCCTGCCCCTTTTCCCTTTTTGCTGTGTTTTTTATAGTGTATGTTTGTGGATAGGGACTGTCTTTAATTAACTGTATGCTGTTGTTCTTGTTGTTTAGTCGTTTAGTCATGTCCGACTCTTCGTGACCCCATGGACCACTCCTGTCTGACCGCCAGGCACTCCTGTCTTCCATTGCCTCCCGCAGTTTGGTCAGACTCATGTTGGTAGTTTAACGGTATATAAGCCGCAATTGAAGCCTTTGGGGTTGAAGAACAGAGTACTAATGCTCGAAAATTCTCTAAAAGTTCTCTCAAATATGTATGTGTGTATTATTAGACAGACAGATAGATGGATCACACTCTGGAAATCTACAGGAGAACTTGTCTCCGCTATGGTACTTGGCAAACATGATGCCAAAAATCACCCAAAGGTATACCTTTTGAGACAACAAATATGCAACAAGCCATCAATCATTGGCTTGTTGCATACAAACGATAACAATCCAGTTTCTTATATCTGTAGAACTACATCACAGTAAGTGATGACTGATATGCCAAACATTAATAAAGTTTACTTATTAATAAAGTAAATAAACAAATAATTTAAAATGCATTCAATTTAATAAATCTATAATTTTATATAAAAAATAAGCTGTTTTGTGGTTTTGAATGAAGGGCTGAATATAAATTTAATATAATAATAATAATAATAATTCCAAACCTTGTATCCCTGATTGATCCCATTGATGAATTGCTGCGGAGGAGGGTTCCAGAAGAATTGGATGGTGGTAGAGTTCACTGCTTCGGCTTGGATGTTCTGTGGAGGAGCTGTAGGCACTGGAACACCAGTCAGGAAGACGACAAAATAAAATTGATTGCAGGCAGGGAGAAGAAATGGAAGAAAGGAGAAGTGAAAAAGAAGAAACCTTTAGCCGCCACTCATGATTCAAAGCAAATAACAGTGGTTTGAAGAGGGACCTGTGATTTATGTTTCCGATAGTCAGTGGTGACTTTAAAAGAAAGTTAATTGGGTTATTTCTCATTTTCTGTTTGGAGATTCCTTCAACAGGCAGGGGAAGAGATGAAATGGTTCTTGTGGATTATTATTCTACAGATGAGGTTTTTCCCAAAGACCTAAGATAGAAGCACAGATGGTGATGGGTGAATACATCTCTCTCAGTTATCCATGGCTATAATGGGAATCTGTAGTTTCAAGAAGAAACTCTCATAGACTGCAATAATAATAATAATAATAAATAAATAAATTTTATTTATACCCCGCAACAGCAACCCTACAACCTCTCTCAGGAAACCAGCAAATTTCTTGTACATTCATACTTGAATTGTGTTTTCCTTTTTTTTGCTTGTTAATAATGGGATATTATATATAATATATGGGATATTATATATACATATATGTATATATATGGCCCTAGAACAACGTTTGCTCTCTTGTATTAGGGAACTAACTGTCCAACCTTACGCAAGATTACTTGGAAACATCTCGTTAAGTTTAATGAGGCTTACCCACATGTAAGCATGTTTGCATACGACTGCAGCCTAAATTACACAGTTTCAAACAACTAATGCATTACATCAGTGTTGTTATGTACACTGGACAGTTGGAATGATTTTTCATATAGCATTTTATTTATAAACGAAGAAGGACCTTAACAAAAGTGAAAAACAGTAAGTTTTAAAACAATCGTTAGAACTCACAAATTAAGATTCACCTATTCATAATGATTCTGGGTGCAATATACTGTAACAACTATAGCTGCAAATGACTGATGTCTGACCAAAGTAGTGCTTGGCAGGTTGTGCCCCAAAATGACAATAATGCCCTAATTTGAACCATTTACTTGGATTGTTAACTCTTCTAATCACAGAGAGTTGAGAACAACTATTCAATACTACACTCATAAAAATGTGATAAGTTTACATTGAACTTGTATGTTAATTTCTCTATTTGTATGATGAGTCTGCTGTAACCTGCTTGAATAAGAAGAAAACTGTGGACAATATGGATGGCATAATTGGTGAAAAGATTCTTGGCTAGATAGCATCAGTCCTCATTGGTCATCTGCACTGTTAAATTGAGGATAAGTTATGTGTGTACAAGACTACAGTAACAGAAGTCATCCATCACTTTAATTCCACAACCTGAAACTGATTCCTGAAGTCACTGCATGTATGATTAATCACAAGACTTTCTGGAATCACAAGAAATTTTGTGCTACTCATATATCCAGTGGGGTATATCTTGCTCAGGATGCCTTTGGAGAAGGGTTCAAATATTTCCCCCAGTGATCTATTGACATAATAATGTTCTGATGGTGCACGGTAAAGCTTTACATATGGCATCCTTCCTAAAACCCACTCCCAACTTTCCTTGACATCAAGGAATTGTGAAAATTATATCACGCCCTAGGGCTCAGGGCCCCCTCTACTGGACAACACAGAGGTTTTGGAAACAACAAGGGAGAAAGTTTATGAAGTAACCACCCCAAAAGCAACTCCCACAATGGGGGAAGAGAAGCTCTAGGGAAGAGCATGCCTCCTGTCCTCTGCACTTGAGGAGAAGATTGGTTTGTCCCCATCCTTTGAAGCCAAAAACGTTTTCCCAGAACCATCTGAAAATGCCCCTACACTTTCACATATGTCCAGGATCAGAAGGTGGCTTCTCTCCCATGCTAGAGCATATCCATGTGGGACTGGATGTGGACCCAGTCTGAGGAGACATTATCCTCGCTACAGGGTTGCATAAGATTTGGCAGGACTGCAAGCTCATATCTTGTCCATTTGCTTTGTATTCAGTACACCTTTGGTTTGTATCTAAACTACAGTGAACTGTCCGTGGTGCTGAACAGCTACAGCCTACCATTGCCTCTTCCTACGCTTTGCCGTAATGGTTCTGGAGGTGTGTGTACGTTACTTTTTCAGAAAAAGGAAGTAAATAGAGAGAGTATAAAACAGGAGCAAAAGAAAAAGGTGAAGCTAACAGACTACTGTGTGTTTCCAGAGAAGAGACCTTGGTGGAAGCAGTAAGTTTAAAAAAGACTAAAAGTCTTGCTTAATTTATCATCAACAAAATTAAACTCTGTGTGTGTGTGTGTGTGCGTGCGTGCGTGTGCGCCAAATAAGTCATAAAGCCACTTGCAGGGCTGGCCCAAGACATTTTAATGTCCCTGAATAGTCCAATCCCAAACTTGTCTTTCACTTCCTGCTAAAAAGTCCCAAAGCAGTTTGCAAGCACATAAAAAATACAACAATAAAAAATACAACAAACATATTTAAAACAGCTCTAACAATATTGGGAAGTTTCCCTGTGCCTATTGAGTTGAGTGGGGCCTGAGCAAGAGCACAAACATTTCATTTCAAATGGGGTTTACACGAGAACTTTCCTGTGATTCAGGATCTGTTTTCTGTTGTACAACAATTTATGGTCCCCAACATCTGTCACATGATGTTTTCCATTGTCAACATCTCTTTATGGTAGGGTCACTTCTATTGCATTGAGTGGGTTTGTGAAGTGATAAATATGCCAGTTGCTGGACAAGGGGGAGACTGTTACGGAAGGGACTGTAAGCAGTTTTACCTCCTTGGGGAGTCCTGACTCACACTTTGAAAAAAGCAATGACTTCCTGGCGGATGCTAGACTGAAGGTTCTGAAAGCGTTTCCCACAGAGCTTGCCTACAGAAGTCATTCTTAAGCATTTTCCTGCTGCCTGCACACTGCACACATCTGAGCATCACCTTTTTCTTTGAGAATTCTGAAGCACTTTGAGGAAGAGGATGAGCTACCTTTAGGGACCAACTATGGTAAAGGAACTCAGAATGTCATGAAAGAATGCAACATGCAAACAAAGTTTCTGTTCATTACCCTTACTTTTGGACCCTTAAAAAAGCATCCAAGCAAAGATACCAAAGTATTTACTGACAACATCTACAGGAATGTGGCAAACTCAGTGCTATTTTCCTTTATTTCAAAACGGAAAATGTTCTGGTTTTGTGAGAAGGTGATGTTTTTGAACTCAGACGAAGAAGCGCTGCAGCTTAAAGGATGCCTGTCATTAGAAGGGGGGAGGGGAGGGGGAGATAAAACCATGTGTGGAAAAATGGCAGCTCAAGAAATAATAATTTATGCCATAATTATTTCTTTCAGAGAAAAATCAACTTCTGAATCTCAATGAATGCATTTCATACATGGATAAAACAAGACTGACTAATGTGCATAAGCATCTTTTGTGTACAGGAGTATAAATATCCATATTAATGGATTTATCAGCAAAAGTGCCATTTGAACTCCATGGAAAGTTGCAGTGTTACATTTTAAATGAAGGATGGCAATCCCGCATTTTGTGTAGATTTCTCAGAGTGGAGCGTGTGCCAGTCCTTCCCTTTTGCGCTGCTCACAAATGCAGTCCTTCCCATCACAACTGCAGGTTTGGCAAACCGAACCAAAACAAATCTGAACTTGTTTCCCCAAGTGTGTGCAGCTTTCTTGTGATCGGTTTGAGGAATCCCCACAAATTGCATAGCAGAGCTGGCGTGACAGAACCAACCTTTTACATTCCTCCTGATAAAGTTCACTTAGCTGGAAATGCATTAGAACTCAGCTGGTCAACCTACAAGTTATTATGTAGCATTCTAAAACTGTTCTTAGCAGAAAAGGTCAGGAAAGGCAGTTGTGAATAAGAGGCATTCAGTGGCCTCTGGCAGAAAGGTAAGGGGGAAACGGGAAGGGATTTAGGCCAAACATATTACTGCTGTGACTAGCTACTTGTGAACATGAAGAAAGGCAGAAGAGCAATTTTAAAGATGAGCACTCAACATAGGCTTGAAAGGTCTCCAAAGAATGTTTTGACACCTTAATCTGTCAGTTTCCACCTCTAAACATGGCAGTCTCTTCGGATTTCAGGTTTGTCACTTTCCAAGGTTTCAATTTTTCTCTTTAAGGACTAGCTTAGAATATACCACTGTGGTACATACTCCACAATCCTAAGCACATATATTTCATGGATTCCCCAGATTTTCAACAGAAACTCATTTGCAAATCAGCTTGACTATTTGGACTGTAAGCTTAGATAAGATAAGATAAGATAAGATAAGATAAGATAAGATAAGATAAGATAAGATAAGATAAGATAATTTATTGTCATTGCACAAGTACAAGCACAACGCTATACAAGTGCAACGAAATTGCACGCCCCCCATAAAAACAAAAGAAAGAAAAAACAAAAAGCAGCACAAAACACACACACCAAATAAAGCCACACATACACACACATACACCCATCACAGCTCTCCAAGGTCATATTATCTGGTTACAGCGTTTAAGATGGTTATAGCTCTTGGGTAGAAACTGTTCTTCAATCTATTTGTTCTTGATCTAATTGTTCTATATCTTCTACCCGAAGGCAGTGGTGAAAAGAGGCTATGTCCTGGATGAGATGGATCCTTTAAAATATTGTTAACTTTTTTAAGGCAACGGGAACTGTATAGTTCTTCCAGAGATGGGAGAGGATGACCAATAATATATTGGGCTGTGGTTATGACTTTTTTGAAGCAATGCACCCACAGTTATAACTGAAGTGTGCTTTCTTGAGCATCTGTTTAAGAGAGCAGCAGATTACTGCATACCTCTCCCCTAAAGCATGTAGGTTTTGCATTCAAAAATGAATGAGAGCACTTGCTATTTGAAAGGTAACCTTTGGGCATTTCTACACTTTTCTTTACTACAAATGCAAACAAATTTTAACCCATATGGTTCACCACTCCTATGCAATTTAGGAACTGGAATTATTTTGAGAAGCACTGGGGATCTCTGCAATGAAAGTTTCACAGCAACCTCAGGAAAACAACAAATTCCCAGCAGTCCTCCACGGAATCCCAACTGAAAAGGTGGTCTAAGTTTGGAAGGCTTAGAAATCTTATATAAGGGGCTATATTAAAAAAAAGCATTCACTTCTCAACAAGCCATTTAGCAACCAGGATTAGGTGGATGTAGACTGTTTTACTCCAAGCAGCCACCACCAGGATGCTCTGAAAATCCACCATTCTACTGGAGACCAAGCCAGAGAGAAACAGGAAGATATGGTCATTTGAACCAACACTGATCGCTTCCTTAGACCAGCACTCTGGAGTTGTAGCAGGCAATCCTCGGAGCGCTTTCTCTTATGATAAATGGACATTCATGTAAACTGTCCAGGTCATATTGATCTGCAAGCCACATAGCACTTCTCATTTGTTCAGTTTCTGGACTTTTCCCTTCTTACCAGGACAGCTTTCTAAAGAATAGTTTGCATCAGGGATGGGGAATCTGAAAGGTGGATCTTGAGATGTTGTTGCACACCCATTCCCATCAGTATGGTGAAAGATCAGGCACAACGGAAGTTGCAGTCCAGCAACATCTGGAGGGCCACAGGTTCCCCACCCCCTGATTTACATGACCATTGTTGATGCCATAATGTCAGCATCTCAGTGTACCTGAGTATGCTCAATATCTCACTATGTCCCATTTCTTATCAGGTTTTCCCAGGCAGGGAAATCTTCCAGGAAAGAAGTCTCCAAGACTGATATGAATACCCTGATCTATCTTCTTATCGTATAAACTAGACTTCACGCAATGAAACATGTTTTAATAATGGATGAAGATCTAAATTTGCTTTTGCATCAAGAAGAGGTTTCTAAATTTCAGAAATATATAGTGAGGAAAAAGTTGTCCAAACACCACAGGCAAAAAAGAAAAAGAAAAAGATCATTGGGCCCTCCTAGGTAAAATTGAAATGTCCCACTGAATAAACTTTTCACACAAGTGTATCTGAGATCCTAATTTTGCATATGCAAATACCAGTAAAAACAGCATGTGGGCCACAGTCTTCTTTGTGCCAAAAACAAATAAACAAGTCTGAGGGGACATCAGAGGAGGAAAGAGCAGTTGTAATGAATGATAGCAAACATATGTAAGGTCAAAGAGCTGTGCTGAACACCACTCTGAAAAGGCTTTTCAGGTTCAGAGAGTCAGCTCCTCTGAACTCAGGACTACTCTGCTTTAATGCTGTGCCAGCAAGTCTCTCAAGAGAACCTAAGTGATATTATTGTGTTGGCACTAAACAACTGCTCTGTTAAGAACAGCAGTAGTTGTCATTTTTCTGGCAGGTTCCTGTCTTCCTGAACTCTTCATGGCTTGGCTATTCCTTTAGAATGGTAGACTCCTAAATTTCTACAGTCCTTCTCAGGGACCAGATGTCAGAAAGATTCTCCAACCTGAGAGCCTGGCAAGCCGTTGCCAGTCAGAGTATACAACACTGGGCTATATAGCCTAATAGGGTGACCTAGTGCAAAGTGGTTTCCTGTGTGTTCAAGTCTTGAGTGCTTGGCAGCACATTTGTGGGGGTTTCGACTTGCCAGCATGGGTTGTCTCAAGGGCTTACGCAAGTCAATTGAGATGGAAGATAAAGATTGTGAAAGGAATTTGGTGTGCTGGTCTTCTCCTTGCACTTTCTTATAACTGAACTCCTTGATGAACTCCTAGATGCCAAGGGTCTGCGAGGAGGAATTTACAGTGCACATTCTTATCTCACAGGATCTCCTGGGATATTTAATGCTCCCTCATGGTATTCTGATCTTGTAGGATTGTAAGAAACTGCTTTTATCAGAATTATGAAAAATAAAGTGTACAGCCACCCTGACAACTTCTTTAAAGAAACACAAATGAGCATCAGCTTCAGCTTCCCAGCTGTCTGCCTGTGAAGATGAACTGAAAACAGAATGGCCCTTGTAAGAGGCAGGCACCCGGATGGCTTTAGTATGGCATTTGATAAACTTAAGGACTGGGATTCAATTAAGCTTATATTCAGAGTAGAAGTATTGAAATCAACAGGCTTAACAGGCATTTTCATTAACTTCAGTAGGTCTACTATCAGTAAAACTTAGCTGAATACCACCTATGGAGGATAAGTCTATCCATATAATAATAATAATAATAATAATAATAATAATAATAATAATAAAATAAATAAATAAATAAATAAATAAATAAATAAATAAATAAATAAATTTATACCCCGCCCTTCCCAGCCAAGACCGGGCTCAGAGCGGCTAACACCAATAAAATCACAACAAAACATACAAAACAATCAATTAAAATTCAGGTTAAAATACGATTTAATAGTGGCTAATAGTCATGATGGCTACATGCAACACAACCATTTGGAGGTAGGGAACAGCAACTGAAGAGGACTACTGACTTCATGTTCTGCTTCTGGACTTCCTAGAGGCATCTGGCTGGCCTCTATAGGAAACAGGATGCTGGACTGAAGGGGGTCCCAGTTTGGTCTGACCCTGAAGGGATCTCCTTATCAGACAGACACCATTATAGCAGCCAGGGAGAAGGAGAGCATTTCTTTGATGGGCCTTGAGTTCTCCTACCTTGGCCATTCATCTACTCAGCTTCTAACACAAATATTAGCAGGCACAGAGAAGAAAGCCATAAAGGTGGAAAGGCCAACAGCTTCTATTTCTCCACCTTTTTATAGTACAATGTGGCTTCTTTCTCTCTTGCCCCTGCCTGCCAAATTTTGGTTTTTTTTTTAAATTATCACCCTGGATTTAGGAGCTGTTTATTTTATTTGGGAGTGAAAAATGGTCACAAGCAGCAATTGCCTGGACATTCTCCAACTGCAGAGCAATAAAGGGAAACCCATCATTTTGCTCTGAGGCTCTGACATTAATAATCTCTCAAATGAGACTGAGACCAAGCCGCTTGCTCCTCTTTTGGCCCCTTTCCACACCAAACAGAGAAGACTTCAAAGGGAAAGCCTAATCAAACACAGTTCAATAAAGGCCACATTATCACATGGCAATGCCCATGTCTGAGTAATCTGTCTATATTATGAAGCACTAACATTAAAATAGACTACAAATGTCCAGCTTTTAATCTACACCCAACCACAATCCATCAAATAGTCAAAGATCCTTGCCCAAGAATGGCACGGGGCCTTTTACGCTCTCTTGCATTCTAAATACCATTCTCTGTCAGTCCCCTAATGCAGAATGGAAAGCTTTCAACTTGCAACGCAGGATTTATATATTTATAAATGACTACAGACAGCTGGTCAATAAATGATGATACTAACATCACACAATATCAAGCAAGCTACGTTAGTGCCAATTGCCGGGTTTAAGGAAAGGGACTGGAGGCCTGAAATTAACAAATGCGCCAAGGAAAACGGCTAAAAGAAAGGGAATGTCACACTTTAAAGGTAACAAAAAGAATGTGATTGAAATGAATGCAAGAAATGAACATCATGGTAGGTACAAACTCATACACTATAGAGCTCTTGCTGGCAGTGAAGAATACAAGAGAAGTGCCTTGATTTCAGCAGGTTAGTCTTTTATAGGCAAGCAAAAGAAAGAAGACTGCATCAATTAGGTACACTAATAATTTAATGACTATTTGAATCGGGGGAAATTGTCCAGTGGTTAAATAGAAACAGCATGAATGAAATGCTAGGAGATGCAACCCTATGTCTGTTTAAATATTGAAACATTTCTCCAGACAAAGCTATTTGAAAATCAGCTGGGGATTTGTTAAACTATTATTGCCCCTAATTGGCTTTGCCTGTTGCACTTAATCTTCCTTATGGATAGTTTTGGGGTTCTTTCAAAATGTCTGGAGAGCTTTGATTTTTAAGGATTTTTAATTGTATTTCCATTTCCAGTTTATAAGTTTAAAAAGATATTTCTGGTTTAGTTGTGGGTCCCCCCCCCGCATTTCTCCTTTTGTAGTATTTGAACATGTAACACACATACCCCACATAGCCATTTCCTGTAGTCCAAAGATCCTATAGGTTGGACTGTACATGAGACTGCCTTTGAAGATGGCTTGGAAACTGTGGTTTGTTCAAAACACAGCCACTGGGCTGCTAACTGAGATCAGCCACTGGGATATCATGCACAAACAACTTTGCTGGCTTCCGATCCTTTTTCAAGCTCAGTTCACATTGCTGCTGCTTACATTTAAAGTCCTACAAGCTTTAGGGTCTGTGGGCTATTCATATCTTGGACTGCCTCTCTTCAGACGAGCCTGCCTATTACTGATGTTATCATAGGAGGTGGTAGACCTTAGTGAGCACCCACCCAAAGTTGTTTTAGGGGGAATACTCACCACAATCACTACAAACCCAATCTGGCACCTCTTAGGCTGAAAAATAAGCCCTACCGGTGCTTAGTTTAATGCCACTTTCCATTTTGTCATGCTGTCCACACGCTTAAAACTATTGTGGAGTGGTATTTTACATACTGCTTTCATTCTGCTGTTTCTGTTCTTTCTGACTTTTTGCTTAATGCTGCTCTATGTTTTCAGTTTTTAAATGTTTGGCTGCCCAGAAACATGAAAGTGCGGAAACTACTAACCAACTAAATACATTAATATTATTTAAAATAGAGACGGTACAAAAAATAAACTCATGGAAGTAGTACAATAGTAGTACAATAATTAATTCAACACATGTTCTGTGTGTCTTGCAGTGCATAGGACTAGATATTGACACAGTGTTCTGTGCTTTTGTGTTGTGCGGGGACCCTGAAGAAGAGCCCTGCTGGGACAGACCAAGAATCCATCTGGCCTCCAGCAGGGGCCAGCTAGATGCCTCCGAGGTGCCCAGAAACAGAGACTGGAGACTCAGTATTGCTGTGTCAGCAGCTGCTGTCATTGATGGTTATCCTATATCGCTGAACTCCCTACTCTGCTATAGCACATTAGAACCAAAGACTTTAAGGGGCAGGGGTTAGAGCAGGCACATACCCCAGCCACCACCCAACAGGAGCACAGACATTTGTATTTGCATATCCTCCATGTACTGGTATCTTAGCATCAGAAGCTTCTCTTGTTTCTTTCGAGCCGATTTCGCTCATAAAAAAAAATATGTCTGGGCAAGTCAGTTGTTCCTTTTATTGACCCATTAAGTTGCTGTTGCATTTCAATGTACCTCACACCTCTAACCAAAACACAGAAACAAAAATATTCTCACAAGGCAAACTGTATTTAATCATGTAATAATATTGCTCTCCTATTCCCAGTCAGCAAAACCGTAACATGCACTTTACTGATTATGAAGTAACTGATGTACTGTGTCTCCAATGGGAAGTTTTAATAGCTCTCTTGCTTTTTACAGCCCACTAAAGCAAAGACCGTGACACTCTCACTACGGCTCAAAATTCAACATTGGCCTGCAATTTGGGGGCATCGGTGGAAGCAGCAGCGGCTTCGTTTTCAGTCACAAGAGGCTTTTAGCAATGATTAGGAAGCTTAAAAGGGGTCTTGACGTGAGGAGGACAGAAGGGCTCAGAAGGCTGGAGCCACACAGCTATTTTTTGTTTTGTTTTTTGCAACCATTAAATCCGCAAGGAGGAAGTATTCCAATCACTGTCGGGAGCCAGTGGGGCGGTAACTGGGAGCCTTCAGTTCTCATGTGCACTTGCCCCAAATGGCAAGCGATAGGAACAACAGTTGGGGCACCTTCCTGAGCTCTGGGCTAGTTCTGCCCATCAGGCTCTCCTGGACCAGAAGAGCTCCAAAAGGCTTTCAGCTTGGCACTGGCCTGAGCAACCAAGTCTTCTTGGTTCTACTGTGCCTCTGTGTGTTCCTTGGTCTGTGGCTCCAGGGTTGGTCCTTCTGCTCCAGCTCCCTAGCTCAACTCCTGGATCCTCCCTTCCTTGTCTTGAGTGACGTCTGACAGCTGCCTACCGCTCAGCCCTGGCATTCCACATGCACAGGCACCTCTTTGTATCTTTACACCCCCTAATTTTAGGCCCCAGGATTCAAGACAAGCAGTGTGTCTTGGCCCATCCCTACCCTCTCCAACAAATTGTGTCACCACACGAAAATACACAATGAAAGGGGAGCTATTGGCCCCAGATAGGGATGGCAGGGATACAGCTGTTGCTCTCAAGGGCTGCAATGTAACAGCCTAATTTCAGAAATTTTTAATGATACGGTAATTAGAATGGCACTACTCTGGACAAGAACACCTTAAAAAAAAACCTACACACAACAACAACTTAGCAGTTGCTGTAATTATCCCAAGGACAAGAGACACTACAAAGTAGGGGGGAAATGCATTTATGACCCAATTAAGAGTGGTACATGAGCCTGTAAGCTTTTGGAGTTTCACAGTGCTCTTAATCAGGTCAAATGGTGCCTGCTGAAGAATTCTGAAAGTGTTTATATTCCTTGGCCTATCACAGTTGGTCCAACACAGAATATATTTAATCTACTTTTTACCTGCCTGGGTGTGACATCAGACACAAAGTAGGAAGATACAAGCTGTGCAAATACTTCTGCTGGTTAAATAACCAGAAAAATGCACTATTTGGCATGAAACAAAAGGGAAAGGTAAGAAGCACTTGATCAGATGCTACTTCTTGATGCATGAAAAGGCCTCTTATCACCTTTTGCTCAGAACTCACTTTTGCTCCTTCAAAATGGGATCAGAAACAGCCTCCTTCCAGGAGAATCTCCCTGGTGCCCTCCAGATGTGTTGGACCTCAACTCTCATCTGCTCCAGTCAGCATGGCAGTATGAAACTGGGGTTGATGGGAGTTGTAGTCCCAAACATCTGGAGGGCACCAGGTTGACAAAGACTGCCATGTGCAAACAAGCTGATTGACCAGTGCCATTTCAGTCACCAATGAGAGGAGATCCAGGGCAGAACTCACCTCCTTGCAAAGTATATTCGGTGACTGCCCTGCTGAAGGCTCCCAAGCCAGCTCCATTGTAAGATGCAACCTGGATTTCATACTGAGTCCAGATGATCAGGTCCTTTATCAGGCAGTAATTGATCTCTGCGCTGGTGATGTTCTTGTACTGGTACTCTCCGGGGAGGCCAGCCAGGCGATACCTATGCATATAGACAGAGGATCATTTGCACCGAATTACTTCAATTAAAGCAAATACCTGGACTAACAAAACAGCTTCCTTTCTAAGCAGGCAATATGCAATGTCCTATCCACTTAGGGAGGCTGCTGGTTTGGAGCACCCGAGAAATACTGGCTGGTCCCACCTCCAGAGCCTCCAAAAATCGAAGAAACGGTGGTGGGCCTGAGTGGAGACTTGGACTGGAAGGGGAAGTAATCATCTCCCTTTCCCAAGCCCTACTCAGGAAGAGGAAGCCAACACTCACATGTGCTCCAGACCAACTGGCTCTGTTGCAGGTGCCACATCATACTCACGTCAATGTTTGTTAGAAATCAATCTTTGAGTGCAGCAGCACCCATAATGTGTAACTCCCTGCCGACTGACATCAGACAGGCGCCTTCGCTGTACTCTTTTTGGTGCCCCCCCCCGAACAAATTTCTTTAGGCAAGTGTGTCTAGAAGGTTGGCATGAGTTTTAATCAAGTTTTTAACTTCTGGTGATTTGAAATATTAGTTGAATATTTTAATTACCTGGTTTTTTTGGGGGGGGTTAATACTATTTTTACTAGTAGTTTAATACTTTTATTTGTCTTGTAAACTGCTTTGAGAATGGTTTGTTCCTACAATCAAGGGGCATCTAAATTTGATTAAATAATCAAAGGCCTGGAAAGTGGTGAGGTCAGCTGGAACAGTTGTGAATTTGCTCAGTTGGTGACATGGTGCTGATGCACCATGTGGCTCAGCTCACCATTCCAGGGGACTCTGGCGCTGGACAGCTCTCCCTACTGCTTCAAAACTGCATCAACAGAAGTCTAGTGTCCAGATCAAGGGAAGCCATAGTACCTAGTACACTCTATTCTGCCTTGGTCAGACCACACGTGGAATATGGTGTCCAGTTCTGGGCGCCAATATTTAAGAAAAATATTGACAAGCTGGAACGTCTGTAGAGGAGGGCAACCAAGATGGTCAAGGGTCTGGAAAACAAGCATTATGAGGAACGATTGAAGGAGCTGTGTATGTTTATCCAAGAAAAGAGAAGTCTGAGGGGAGATATTATAGCCATCTTCAAATATCTAAAGAGCTGTCACATGGAAGGTGGAGCAAGCTTGTTTTCTCCTGCTCTGGAAAGTAGGACTTGAACCAATGGCTTCAAGTTACAAGAAATAAGATTCCAACTCAACATCAGGAAGAACCTTCTGACAGTAAGAGCTGTTTGACAGTGGAATAGACTCCCTCAGAAGGTGGTGGACTCTCCTTCCTTGGAGGTTTTTAAGCAGAGGTTGGATGGCCATCTGCCATAGATTCTTTAGTTGAGATTCTCTTCCAACTCAATAATTCTATGACAAACCTTCCCCATCTCTCCTGCTAGACAGCTTCCCAGCCTCACTGGAAAGAGATATAACTGAGCCATACAACAGAGGTGGCAGAAATAACACACAACATCCAAACTCTGTATTATAATAATAACAATGTCAATTTCAATAACAAGAATAATATCAATACTAATCAGACAAATCCATGGAGGAGAGTGCTATCAATAACTGCTAGCCATGAAAGCTATGCTGTGCCTCCACAGTTAGAGGCAGCAATGCTTCTGAATACCAGATGCTGGAAGCCACAGGAGGGGAAAGTGCTTGAATCCTGCTTGCTGGTTTCCCACAGGCAGCTGGTTGGCCCCATGAGAAGAGGATGCTAGACTAGATGGGCCTGATCCAGCAGGCTCTTCTTATGCTAATAACAATGTTATTGATAGGAAGTTATAAATAATATATTCTTAGGATTTCTTTAGTGTAACAGAGTGAGCAGCAAAAGCAGAGAAAGACTGACTCCTGCCTGACTGCTCCAATATTTATATGCTGATCTCACCAAGAATACATGCCTAGGGCTAAGCAAAACTCGTGCTTTATCCTGCTTTATGGCTGTAGAAAAATTACAGCTTGTCTAATAAAAATGATGATTTAGTGTTCAACTTCCCTTTGCATGCACCCTCACCACACACTTACTGATATTTATTTTTTTGTCATAGTGCAGCAATAAATCTGTTTGAGAAATGTTTATCCGTAGACTTTTGGCCCCAAAATGGAGCTAAGGAGCAAATCAGGTTCTCGTTGTGGATCCACATTCATAGCACAAATAATGACAATTGGGGGAGGGAAATGGCTTGCTGGAGATTTCCAGAGGGTGAGTAAAAGGAAAGAATGGGAACATCTAGGCTTGTGTACCAGCTCTGTGTGCACCTTGAGCAACAAGGTGAATCAGAGTAATTCAGGTCGTGATCTCATCTGAGTCAGATCTCACCATGAACAAGGCATCTCATTGTGGATCAGGTGCCCTGAGTCACTCTGTGGAAATACCCAGAGCTCAAGAGGGGAGGGGATAAAGAGGTGGGGGCAATCTTTCCTTTGGATGGACAGAACATAAGACGAACCTGCTGGATCAGGCCACTAGCCCATCTGGTCCAGCATCCTGCTCTCACAGCGGCTGAACAGTTGCCTGCGGGAAACTAGGAAGCAGGGCATGAGCATCAGAGCTCTCTCTCCCTGTGGTTTCCAGCAACTGGGATTCAGAAGCATCACTGTCTCCCAACTGCAGAGGCAGAGCACAGCCATCCTGGCTATTAGTCTTCAATAGCCCTCTCCTCCATGAATTTGTCCAATCCTCTTCTAAAGACATCCAAGTTGGTGAGTTCCATAGTTGAACTCTGTGCTGCATGCGGAAATACTTTCTTTTATCTGCCCTGAATTTTCCAACACTCAACACATCTTACTTTCAAGTGAAGGGAATTATTTTCTGAGGCCACTCAAATCAGTAGGTGGCCGAGGGCTACTTCTTTCCCAATTGTTTTTAACTCTAACAATCAATTTAAAATCATACCTCACTCCCTCTTTTTCTTCATGGAAAGGGAAGGTATTTCCATGAAGGGTGGAGGTGATTTTTTCCCCCTCCAAGGGCTTTTTTTTTTAAATAAAGAAAGTAAAATCATTGAGTATAGTCTGAACTTTCACAGTTCTCTTTTTCAGGAATCTTCTTCAGGTCCCCAGTTGCTCACAAAAAAACTGAGCAAGGAAACATTTTTTTATTTTCCTACCCACAAATAGTAAAGTCTTATCTTGTGGTAGAATGCTGGTGCATCTTTCTAAAATTTGACATGTTTCATCTCCTGCATCTACTTCTGGCTATTTTTTTTTAAAGTTAGAGACTTTCTTTTTTAAAAAAATAATTAAGTAAGTAAAGGTTCCTCACATGAAAACCCCTAAATGGGTATGCCTGAATTTTGGCAGCATTAATCCACTCTGAGGGGGTTCCTTTGCCTGCAAACTTTATACACTTGTGTAGAAAGAATGGGAATTTACATTCATTTTTAGATTCCCCATTATAGCCAACATTTCCAATTTAATAGATCAGATTTGGATCCAAAAAAAGAGAGAATTAGAATGACCCAGAGGGGATCTGATATACATCAGGTTGCTTTCACATATTACAGGTACAATTACAAGGTGAATCTTGTCATCATTGTGCACCCCTAGTAGCATCCATGCAACTAATAACAGGCACAAATTGCCTTCATGGCCAATTGCTCTCCATTCTGTTACCACTCCTCTAATGATGATCCACTGCATGCAAAGGCTCAATTCATGGTAGACAGCATACCATTTTTTTTAGTGTTGTTAAAATTCCTATTCAGCCCAATGCCACATGCATTCACTTTCATTGTAAGCTGCCTTGTGAATTCACTGGATCAAAAGACAGATAACATTGCCTTAGAAAGCCCCAAAGGAATATCTGGTTTGATCCTCACAACTACTCTAGAGGCAGGCTTCATGGCTGAACAGAATTTGAACGAGGTCTTCCTGGTCCTACGGTAGTCTGACACTTTGCAACACTGAATTTATTCATTTATTCATACCTTTCTACCCATTGGCACTGAAGGTGGCTTAGGTAAAGGTAAAGGTACCCCTGACCGTTAGGTCCAGTCGCGGACGACTCTGGGGTTGTGGCGCTCATCTCGCTTTACTGGCCAAGGGAGCCGGCGTACAGCTTCTGGGTCATGTGGCCAGCATGACTAAGCCGCTTCTGGCGAACCAGAGCAGCGCACGGAAACACTGTTTACCTTCCCGACGGAGCGGTACCTATTTATCTACTTGCACTTTGATGTGCTTTCGAACTGCTAGGTTGGCAGGACCAGGGACCAAGCAACGGGAGCTCACCCCGTCACAGGGATTCGAACCGCCAACCTTCCGATCAGCAAGCCCTAGGCTCTGTGGTTTAACCCACAGCGCCACCCGTGTCCTAATGAAGGTGGCTTAGAAACCCATAATTACAATCTGTGCAGTATTAACAAGGCAATATAAAGCTGCCTTATGCTGGTTCAGACCATTTGCCCATCCAGGCCAGTGGGCTGGCAGGTGGTTCTTGAGAGTCTCCGACACAGGTCCTCCCCAACCCTACCTCCTCAGATACTGTAAATGGAGATGCCAGAATCTGGGATCTGCAGAACTGTGGGTTCTTCCCTGCCACATAAGAAGTTACCAAGGCAAGAAGGCTGTCAAGTCCTGGTCCTCCCCAAAGGGGTGCAACTGGTGGAAACAGAACTAGTCTACAACAACTCGTCATTGTTCCTGCAGGCATTGGGTTGGCCACTGTGAGCATGGATGCTGGACTAGATGGGCCATGGGCCTGATCCACCAGGCTCTGCTCATGTTCTTAGGCACAAGGATAGAATCTACAGGTCAGTCTTTGCCAACCTGGTACCCTCCAGCCGGTCTGGACCATATACTTTTTTTAACAAGATTCATATGCCGCTTCCTAAAACAGCAACTCCCTCCCCACAGGAGTGCATTTGGCACCATCATTATGCAGCTTCCAGAGAATGCTGAAAATGCACCTCTTTACCTGGCTTTTAACACTTGATGTGTGTAATTTCTGGACCCATCTTATTGTTGTTTTGAACTGTTGCTTTGAACTGTTTTTAATGTTGTGTTTTGATGTTGTGACTGACCCCAGGAACTTGGAATGAAGGGCTGATAATAAATAAAATAAAATATAATAAAAACAATAGCAGCAATAACAACACCTCTAAATGGTTTTGATGTACTAGCTGAGACTGATGGGAATTTTCATTCAAAACATATCTCTCTCTCTCTCTCTCTCTCTCTCTCTCTCTCTCTCTGTGTGTGTGTGTGTGTGTGTGTAATCTCAAGCTCTGATTATATGATACAACAAATACAGGAACATATATATTCACTTTAAAACAAAAAGATATGAGTTGCAGAGGAAAAGAAATCAAATCAATGTCTCTATGTAGGAGTTATGACCTACATGAAAGCCAAGGCCATCTGGTGAATCCCTCAAAGCCCTGTTCTTGCACTCAGCGGAGGGAAAAAACCACATTGAAAGGAAATAATTATCAAAAACAAACAATCCTCGGAAGCCTGAGAACTTGCAGGCAAGGAGGGGGGAGGGGGAGAGATGTTTGCCTTTCCCCTTCAGGAAACAAGCTGTACAATAGCTGTTCAGAATATGCTAATCCACATATCAGAAATAAGTAGACTAAATAGCCGTCTGACTTGCAAATGAGGCATTATGACTCTGGGAGACGACAAACATGGAAATAGTTATATTGCCTGCACTTCTATTTATCCCTAAATTAACAAGCCACAATTGTGGGGAGGGGTTTGGGCAACAAGCCAGGCCTGCCTCAGGTTTTCCTGCTCAAGGCCTTGATGGCTGCACAGTGGCAAAAACACAGGACTGCATCCATCTAAGTCATACTCGGAATAAACCCATTAAAAATAATAATGGATGACTAACTTACGCCTGTTGTTTTCAATGGGTGTGCACTAAGTATGACTGAGTATTTGGATACAACCCCATGTCAAGCTGCATTGACTTCCTCTGTAATGTCTGGCCCAACTGACCCCGGGTCTTGAGGTCATGATAAGATGCATCTCCTCCAACCCTCCCTGCTCAACACTGCTAATTTTCACTGGCAGGATCAGGGAAACCACCTTGTCATGAGTTCGGGTGACAGGTCAAGTTGGCCAAGATGTTATGGGAGAAGGAAACATTATCTGGGGGCTGTGATTTGAACAGCAGCCCCAGTTTCTTCATACCTCCCCTCTCAAAAGAGAGAGAAGGTGACCTGCCTCACTTGCAAATTCACACTTGAAGAATATTCATCCAAACTCCAGATGCAAAGTTATGGCTCTCTCTGGGTTGTCCCCCACACATCTAGGTGGAAACCTAGCTGAATAGAAGAATGTGGAGAAGCCACAGCTCAGCCGTAGAGCAAGGGCTGATTTCCGGGAGTTCTAGTTTTTAAAAAGGAGCCCATTGCAGATGATGCAAAAGACCCCTGTCTCATAGCCTGGGGAGATGCTGACAGCTAGAGGAAACCCTACTGGCTTAGATGGGCCCGCTGTCTGATTTGGTATATGCTCTCTGTGCATCCTGCTGTTCTCTTGCAGTCAAAGCATGGGTTGTCCCTGGGATTGTGCTCTTGGCTTAATGCTCATTTCTGGTTCTCTGCATGCAGCATCTCTCTGCTAGGAAGCAAGGGATGGCCAGTTTGCAAATGCCACATCCTTCTGTGTCCCACCTCACCGTGAGCTTTGACATATATTATAATGGAAGGTTCAGTACACCTTCAGGTGTTAGAGGAGTTGGACAACAGAAAGGTGGTCTACTTCTGGGCCTGACAACATCTATGCCTGACAGGCATGCAATACCTTGCGAGTCTCAAAGTTTAAATTTACAGCTATAGTGTGTCAACTCCCAACTGCATGCTTCAGTGAAGACTACGGCTGGGAACCGGGGAGGGGGGTGGGATGCTGCTGACAGTTGATGCTGCCAGAAGCTCGCATCCTGCACTGGAGCAAAAATGAAAGCAAACAGAAAAGAAAGCAGACTTGGGTGGGGGGACTGCTCTTTCATCAAGAAAGGTTAGTCTAGTAACAGACAATGCTTGCCTGCGGCATTTCTCTCAAGGACAGGCTTGGGATATTAAAGAGCAAGGCTTCAATTCTGTCAGCAAATAAGCAAGGCTCACTAATCAGCTACCAGAGGAACAAGTAGAGGAGGGCTGGACTAGATGAGAGCTACCCAGTTCTGCAACAAGATGCAGCCCACTTTCTGTTTCAGGAACTGTTTTCTCAGACCCTGGTAGGACATTTCCTATGAGCTGATCATGGCTCCTTGGTTTGCCAGTGGAGGCTACCATTCACTGCTCCAGTAAAATCAATGTTAGAATAGTCATCTGATCACTGTCCCATTACCTGTGTGCATCTGCTGGGAATTATGATAAGCACACAGGCAGAAATGTATGAACATAAGAATGGAAGCACTCTTACAGGATAGCAGTGGTATAGCGAGCTTAATGGAAACCTGGTGGAAGAGAGGTGATGAGTTGGGCATGGTTTTCTCTGCATATAAACTTTATAAGAGGGACATGGAAGGACATCCCAGAGGTGGTGGCCCTCTGTACATCAAAGAGGACATTGAGTTCAGCAAGCTAGAAATCCCAAAAGGGACAGACACCTCCATAGAATTGTTATGGGTGGTGATACCGGGCCCCAAGAGTAATTTAGTACTGGGGATGAGCCATTGTCTCCCTGATCAAAATGGTCAGGGAGATCTTGAGATGAAGAATGAAATTAAGGAAGCATCTGAAAGAGGAAATGTTGCAGAAATGGGTGACTTCATCACACAGATTGGATACGTATGTGTTCCAGTCACAACAAAGAAATAAAATCTCCAGATACCCTAAATGACTATGCCCTCAAGCAGCTGTTCATTTAACCAACCAGAGGGGCAGCCACCCCAGACTTAATCTTGAGTGTTGCCCAGGATCTGGTGCGAACTGTTAGCATTGCAGTGACCATAGTGCTATCAAATTAAATGTGCATGTAAATAGTCAATTGCCAAGAAAATCCAACATGCTCACATTTGATTTCCGAAAAAGGAAGCTTTCCCCAAAATGAGAAAAAAGGCAAACTCAAGAGGATCAAATCACTCCAAAATGTTTGGGAGTTGTTTTAAAAAAACCTCAATATGAGAAGTTCAACTAGAGTGTATACTGAAGATGAGGAAAGGTACCATGAGGGTCAAGAGAATGCTTCATCCAAAAAATAGAAGGCTACTATCCATGATGACAGTTGGAGGCAGCAAAGTTTCTGAATAAGAGCCACTGGAAATTGCAGTTAGGGAGAATGCTCAAATTCTGCTTCTGGGTTTCATACAGGCATGTGGCTGGCCACTGTGAGAACAGGATAGGACTAGGTGGGCCATTAGCTAGATCCAGCAGGGCTCTTCCTATGTTCTTATTGCTGTTGAAAATGCTGAACTATGAACAATTATGGTAATCAAAGTGGGAAGTAGTATGACTACAGCCACTGAAAGTGAATGTGTAATCACGAGTCATTTCAATTATGTGCTTTAGGTATTTAGGTACATTTCCTCAGGTGCCATTGTTGCAGAGCACATGACTCACAGGTTTCTAAAGTAGCAATGAATACCTTCTTTCCTGACTGTGCTTAATACAAAAGTCTGGCACTTCCAGCTTTGTAAAACCATTTTAATAGAGTTTCTGCTTAATCAACAATACATTCCTCAGAGCAAAAACCTGCCGCATCTAATGACAATAATAATTATTTTATTATCCTGACTCTGGGCAATGTCCCCACCTTTGATCCTTATCATAATCTTGAGAGGTAGCAATAGGCCCAAGATCACCAAGTGAGTTTTGTGTCCAGGGTTTCAACCAGGGTTTCTCCCATCTATAGCCAGCACTTTAGCTCAAGTGTGGGGAACCTGTGGCCCTCCAGATGTTGCTGAATTCCAGCTCCCATCATCCCAGGTCACTGGCCATGCTTGAAGGGGCCAGGCGATCAGCTGCTACCCCATACTGTCCCTGTGGCATGGTGAGCAGAGTAACCTTCCCCAGCCTAGTGGCCTCCAGATGTTCGACTACAACTGCAATCATCTCTGATCATCAGCCGCTTTGGCTGGGATTGATGGAGTCCAACCTGGAGTCCAAACTGAAGGAGACCAGGTTGGAAAAAGCTGGTATAGTACATATGAGACACTGAGATCCAACGCCGAGGGCCTTCTGGCGGTTCCCTCATTGCGGGAGGCGAGGTTGCAGGGAACCAGACAGAGGGCCTTCTCGGTAGTGGCGCCCGCCCTGTGGAACGCCCTTCCAGCAGATGCCAAAGAAATAAGCAGCTATCCTATTTTTAAAAGACATCTGAAGGCAGCCCTGTTTAGGGAAGTTTTTAATATTTAATGCTGTATTGTTTTAATATTTGATTGGAAGCCGCCCAGAGTGGCTGGGGAAACTCGGCCAGATGGGCGGGGTACAAATAATAAATTATTATTATTATTATTATTATTATTATTATTATTATTATTATTATTATTATTATGTACTCGTACTGCAACTATTCAGTGACGTGTTAGGGGAAGAGTAGGACCTCTGTTGGAGCAGGAGTAGAACCTTTGGTGGGTGCTTGGGGGGCTGGCAGAGCGGACATGAGGGAAGCTAGGAACTTTTTTCCAGTCCAGAAATTGATCCAGGCTCAAGAAGTTAGGGTGGGACATCAAAGCTCACCTGTCCTTGGAGAAAACATTTTATGAAACCAGGAAGTTTCCAAGCCAGGCTCAGATAAACATGTAGATCATCTCTAAAGATAATCACTGGGGTGAAATTGGGGATGATCCATCAATATACCTTCTTCAAATTCTTGTTCGCCAGATGTCACAATGAGACATAGTTCATCATCACTTTTATTCATAGCTTAGACAGACTTCAGACATTTTAGGGCAGGTGAAGCTCACTTACCGTAGGATGTAGCCATGCAGAACCCCATTGTGCTCACTTTCAGGAGGGGGTTGCCACTGAACCATGATAGACTGATTGGTCCGCCCGCTAGCCACAATATTTTTGGGTGATGCACTCGGAGGTTCTTCAGGTAACATCAATCTACATGCAATCAGACATGGAAGAAAATGGCAAAAAGACCCTCAGCTGATGTCTTCACTTAAAGACAATATAGCGTTGTTTTCAGAGGTCTAGTTGAAATAGTTGCAACAAATCAACATAGTAGAAAGCCAATTAAGCAAGCAACAAGAGAGACAGCTGCTGGGATAACTTTAAAAACAAAAAATAAAATAAAATAATTCTTCCAGTAGCACCTTAGAGACCAACTAAGTTTGTTCTTGGTATGAGCTTTCGTGTGCATGCACACTTCTTCAGATACACCTTCAGGTGTATCTGAAGAAGTGTGCATGCACACGAAAGCTCATACCAAGAACAAACTAGTTGGTCTCTAAGGTGCTACTGGAAGGAATTTTTTTATTTTTTATTTTGTTTTGACTATGAGAGACCAACACGGCTATCTACATGTAACTGGGATAACTTTATTCTGTTTGAATCACTCAGCTTGCCATGATCTCTCAAAATGATTGCATGTCTGAATGAATTTACACAACAGCCAAGAATGCATGATTTCCTTCAAATTTCCCCACCCACCATATAATATACCCACCTCCCCCACTCCAACTCTTTATCTCAAAATCTCTGCATTTCAAAGCCCTTTAAATTTTGGGTTCAACCAAAGATCAATGCATTGGAAACCAAAGGTGGAAGTGCGCGCCCCCTTTATGTTTTGTGGGACAGATCAATGTCCAAAGGAAATGTTATAACCATTGCGCAGTTGACCAAAACACAGGGGAAAGTTTTCTAGATCCCTACTTGTTCAATGCTCATCTTGACAAGTAAAGACTTAAATGGCTGGTCTCAGAATTCCTGAGAGTCTCCTAGCACTTGGCACAGGGGTGGGGGCACTTTGAAGAATTTACAAGAACATAACATCTGCCCAAAAGGTTTAGAAAGTGGCAGGTGGGGTGAAGTTTCCAAAAGCAAAGGAATGGTCTTAAACACTCAGGTCATCCAGTCTCTGTGTGCTTCTCAAAACCTTTAAACTCCCCCATCATGTTTATAACCACCTCAAAAAAAAATGTGCTATATTTTGTACTTAAATTATTTTGATTTCAGAATATGGGTTTTCTGGTCACAGTTTTCAGTGGCTTAAGAGGAGCAATGACTAGAAAGGTCAAACTACATTGAACATATCTAACATAGTGGTCCTTGTTTACACAAGCATACTTATACCCAGAGCAATGGTCACTTAATGTTCACAGAGGGGTTTTGTTTCATGGTACCTGCTGGTTTCTATGCTGTACTGGCCCTTGCCCACTTGGTTCACAGCGCACACTCTGAATTGGTAGGTGCGGGCAGGAGTTAAGCCGCTCACAGTGATGCTGGTCATCTTTGGATCAATGTCTGAGAGGTGTACTTTCCACGGAGAGTCTGGTGGAGGGAAGCAGAATAATGGCATCAACATTTGACTAGTATAGCAAGTAATCAGATCTGGATGACCCACAAGAAGTCAACAACAGAGAGGTCCATTCCTTATGGAACACCTTTCTTCCACTTGCCATTGCTTTCTCCATCTTTCATTGATTTGTCAAGCCCTATATTTCAACCACACCATTACGCTGAGCAAAGCACCCTGCATAGAAGTATTCAAAATGGAACAGTGAAATCTATTCATAATTTCCAAATTAGGGCTATCAACTGATCAAAGGTTTCTCGATCCCTAGAACCATTAATCCAGGACACTTGGCCTCAAACTGTTTAGCCTCATTTTATTACTATGAAGATAAAGGCAAGGGAAGGGTCTGAAATATCTGTTGAAAACATGCCAGTTCTGAGAATATTTGCATCTTTGCACACCCACCATTCTCCCCACCCCTATTTGCTGAGAATAAGCAAGCTCAATTCAAATCAATGGCCCTTGCTTGCAAGTAAATGCTCTTAGAGTTGGACTGTTAGTCAATGAATAGTCTCACTTTCAACAAATTAATCAACTGATTAACTTATTAAAATAAATACGGAAGCAGCTTAATAAAAGGGTTACTTTCAGGATATTTAATCAAGGTAACAGGCTGTATTGAATTAGCAACAGAGACATAATTTATTCTCCAGAAAAAAATAGCATTCTCTCATTCTTTGCTTGGACAGCTATGTTTACAGCAACACCATCAGCAGCAATGAACACATATTCATAAAGGAACAGATTAACATCCAATTAGAATTAACCTGTTAATCCACCTTGTAATTATTTTATATACCTTTTATCGTGTCCTCCCTCTAGCTGCAGTCTTTTCTAAGTTGAAGGACCATAATCTTCTTAAGGGTTTTTCTGACATTACCTCTTAAAGATATGAGCCATCTCCTTCATGTTATACCCATGTCTGAACATAGCTGAAAATGCAATATAAGAGCCAGACTTTCATGTCCATAACCTCCACATACAACACAATTCTGAAAGGGGCGCTGAAGTTCAGTATTTCTCCATAGTAATGGCTTTATGTGATTTTCCATAGTGGATTTTTATCCATAATGGTTCGATATGCCGTTTAACTGCAATTGCTTCCCCCAAATAATCCTTTGAATTGCAGGTTGGTGTGGAAAATTTACTGTTAGAGATTTCTTGCTTTCAGAGAACTACACATCCCCAGAACCAAGCCAGGGCCATCCATCCTTTGCTCAGCCATGCAATGCAACCCTGACCAGGCCAAAATTCTGCACACACAAACTGCAGAAAGGCACTCAGAGCCAACAGCACAAGATGATTGCACCTATCAAGCAACACTTAAACCATTTTCACTGTGGAAGTGTGTCATGAAGAGCACTTGCATTTTCAAAACATAATGTGAAAAGCTGCCCTTACACTCACCCTATGTGGGAAGCATCCTGCAATACTAACTCCTTTTGTTATCTTTCACCATAATCTCGCTCCCAGAACTGTTACCTAAAATAGTCATTTCATTCTCAGAATGCCAACTTAACGCCACCGCTTTCTCTCTTGCTTCTGATCTTCACTCAAAGACCCACTACTTCTTGAAGTCTTCGGAATGAATCCTTAGCCCTCACCTCCAGCTGTAACTGCATTTGCTTTATTCATTCTTTGAAAAGAAACAACCACTTTGAATCATGGAAACATCGTTGAAAGGTGGTGTGTGTGTGTGGGCAAGGACTTGTTCTTATGTCACACTGTGAGGTACTATGCATAGTAAGAACCTAAGAATATAAGAAGAGGCTGCTGGATCAGGCCAAAGGCCCATCTAGTTCAGCATCCTGTTCTCATCGTGGCCAACCAGATGCCTTTAGGAAACTCGGAAGCAAGACCTGAGAACAAGAGCACTCCCATCACCCTGGGGGTGGGGGTTGGGTTCCAGTAACTGGTATTCAGAAAGGCATACTGCTTCTGAGCATGGAGGCAGAGCACAGCCATCATAGAATCATAGAATGGTAGAGTTGGAAGGTACACCAAAGGTCTTCTAGTCCAACCCCCTGTACTGTAAGAAAAACAGCCAAAGAATCCCTGACAGATGACTATCCATTGAGAGCCAGTGTGGTGTAGTGGTTAAGAGCGGTAGACTTGTAATCTGGTGAACCGGGTTTGCGTCTCCGCTCCTCCACATGCAGCTGCTGGGTGACCTTGGGCTAGTCACACTTCTCTGAAGTCTCTCAGCCCCACTCACCTCACAGAGTGTTTGTTGTGGGGGAGGAAGGGAAAGGAGAATGTGAGCTGCTTTGAGACTCCTTCGGGTAGTGATAAAGCGGGATATCAAATCCAAACTCTTCTCCTTCTTCTTCTTCTTCTTCTTCTTCTTCTTCTTCTTCTTCTTCTTCTATCCAACCTCTGCTTTCAAACCTCCAGTGAAGGAAAGTCCGCAACCTCCCAAGGGAGACCATTCTACTGTGAAACAGCTCTTACTGTCAGAAGGTTCTTCCTAATGTTTAGCTGGAATCTCCTTCTTGTAATATGAATTCATTGCTCTGAGTCTTCCCCTCTGGAGCAGGAGAAAATATGCGTATTTCATCTTCAATGTGACAACCCTCCAGATTGTTTAAAATGGCTATCATATCACCTCTCAGTCTCCTCTTCGCCAGGCCTAACACCCCCCAACTCCTTCAACTGTTTTTTTTTAATAAGGCTTTGTTTCTAGCAGTCATTGATAGCTTTCTCCACCATGAATTTGTCCAATCTTCTTTTAAAGTCATCCAAATTGGTGGCCATCACTGAGATATATGTATATATATTTACTGATGAACAACAGTTCAGCTGTGCCTTTTGGAATGGACTATCTAGATGCATTCATTGGTATCAAAGTTTGGATGTACCACAGATTTATATGAGCTTTTCAAATATCCTCTATTTCCTACCCCTTTAAAAACTGGTAGCTTTCCAATTCCCACCAGGTGTGAAAGCTGTTTCAGACTCGACAGTCATTCTCTTAACTTTGTGAGGAACTTCTGCGATGAGAAGTTTCTATTTGGGAGAGGAAGAAGCCTCCCCCCTCAGACCACATGGTTAAGCAGATTGAGCATTTCTCCACTGAAAAGGGATGCTGCACATGTCACCACATAATAAATAAAAACTATATTCATTAACATTTTAATAAAGGAGGAAATGAGCATGATAAGGACAGATGGGCTGTGTATTTCTCAACCCATCTGTTTGGCAGCCCATTCACAGCGCCACACCCAGGAGCAGCTCTGGCTGAAGGCCTTTAATGAAATTCACAGTGAGCTTGGAATATCTCCCTCTTCAGCTTTCATGCAGGTATAGAACTGTGACTTTCTCAGCCAAATCAGCTCACTGCTGCAAGCCTCAATGCAGATTTTCCTGGGGATTCTGCATACCTCAAAGTGTGTGTGTGTGTGTGTGCGCGCGCGTGTGTGTGTGTGTGTGTGTGTGTTACATACTTTGAGTATGTTATTTAGCCTAAACATCCCTGAGAACGTATTCTCCAAAGAAAGATAGTGTTGATGGTGTAGTCAGGGGTGGGTCCACTTCAGGTTTGTCAATTTTATTTACAGTGGTACCTTGGTTCTCAAACTTAATTTGTTCCGGGAGTCCGTTTGAATCCTGAAACCATTCGAAAACCAAGGCGTGGCTTGCAATTGGCTGCTGGAGCTTCCTGCACTCAAGCAGAAACCGCGTCGGACTTCCAAAAAATGTTCGCAAACTGGAACACTTACTTCCAGGTTTGCGGTGTTCAGGAGCCAGTTTGTTCGGGAGCCAATTTTACACAAAAAACTGCTCCTTGTTAACTTCCTTCATTTCACTAACCTAATTTAGGAGGTGAAAGTTGTCCTGTTGTTGCTATTGCTAAACATTTGGGAGTCAGAAGTCCTTGTTGATCTACTGCAAATCATCCGGAGATTTGCCAGTAGATCCTTATCTACCAGCTTCTGCCCACCACCAATGTAAGCTGCCTCACTGTCAATTTCTGTGTCTCGCAAGCTGAGTTTCTTCATTTCCAGCATGGCATTAGAAAGTTTGCTGCAGAGGAATGAAAATGCAAAACATGTGAGAAAGAGAAGTGCCCTCCTTTAAATCTGAGGATGGCATTGCTCTGAGGAGACAGCCAATGCCTGAGAGGTGGGAAGAAGAAATAACTTCTTTCATCAGCATCAGAAGGGACTCTCGGTTTTCAGTGACATTTCAGGGATCACTACAAACAGAAGAAAACTATTTCCCTATTCAGGAAATATTGACAAGAACAAGCTTCAATTACCTTCACATTCTGAGATCACATGGATGCTGTAGAGCCATAGCTAGGGGGAGAGGGGCTAGCCGGGTTTTTTGTTCCAGCTGAAGCCTCCAGAGGGGTAACATTGAGGCTCCCAGTGTGTGTGTGTGTGTGTGTGTGCAAATGCATGTGGGGAATGCCAAACTGAGTCTTTGACCCAAGTGAAATAAATCCTAGTTTTGCCCCTGACACCCCCATTTTCACCACATGGTCCTGACTGGCTGCGATCACATTGTGAAAGAGAAGAGATCTCTAAGCAAGGGCGAAATGAAAACACAAAACTGGCACATTAGGGGGCGGGGGCGGGGGTATAATGGCTGGTGTGAAAAGAGGAAACATTCTTTGCAGTAGCAGTGCATTTTCAGGAGATGTTCCAGGCCGCCCAGAATCTTCACAAAAAGGGCCAAGGAATTACTCTACCTTCTAGAGCCCCAGCACTAAACTGATTTGAAAACGTAAAACAGCATTTTGTGAAAAGGTAATACCAGTTCTTTTCATGTTTCATTCATGTTTCATTCTGCAATAATCAAGCAACTTCAGAGATTCCATCTAAAGAAAATGGCATCACATCCAGGCATCACAGTATTTTCTATTTCTCCTCTTTGTGGTTGCTAGGGTGAACTCAATGACTGTGCAATAATGACGAGAAACTATACAGGGGAAACGTCACACCAGCATCACTAATTCAGAGCTTTGCTGGCAGGAACAAGAACAAGTTAACTTCCACTAGGATAGTCTGCCAGCTGAGTTATGAAGGCTGCATCTCAAAATATATTTATTGTAACAGGGTTTTTTGGGGGGGGAGAAAGTCCAATTTCTGGCACAGTGGGAACCAGGAATATTAGGGGAGGCTGTCACTTGAAAAAGAGTGCAAGGAAGCCTGGAAACTTGCAGGAAGCCATCAACAAAAAAGCTGGCCCGACAAAAGATTTCACTGTATCTGTGATAGCTGTGATTCAATGATGTGTGTGCACCAAAGCTATCTGGATTTATTGGACCAAGTTATTCTCTAGTAAATCACAGCACTGAACCAAAATGCTGTTTTCCAAACACCCCTGGAAAGCTGCTGGAAGAGAAACAATCAAAGAAACAAGGCTATTCCTGCTCGGGAGTAGACCTACTGAAATTAATGATTGTGGCTAGTTTAGGTCCATAATTCCAGTTTGTCTATTCTGAGTAAAACTTAGTTGGGTGCAATCCAGATACTTATACACTTACGCAGGTCAGAGTCTTCACCGTATCAATGTCAAATCCACCCCATATTGGTGCTAACAGAGTTGCATGCATAATTCTTGATGGACCCCACATATTAGGGATGTTCTACTCATGGAATTAAATTCAATGTCTCCCTTCATGTAGGACTCAAGATGGATTTTCTCCTCATGGCCTTTGTATCAAATCCTGCAGCCCATTTCATACATGCATATTAAAAACTTAAAGCATGGCCAAGTTGCAATCCTAAGGACACATACTTTTCTGTGTTTGTGTGTTTGACTTCCAAGTACTGGTGTTGAGCAGCAAAATGTGGGAGAGCTATTGGTTGACTGCAGGAACTGGATGAGACCCAATGCTATGTGAATCACAGATGTAATATAGCAAAGATGTTCATATCCCCACCCACTCAATAATAGCGGAGACCCCTCCTTTCACCACCATTTGTTCGTCTTTCACGGTTGTTCTCTTATGAATCAAAATAATGTGTGTTGTGTGGTGACTAAAGAATGAAAATAAATGAATAGGAAAGAGAAACTAAGGCCGGGCTAAACTAATAAATAGCTTGGAGGAGGAGGAGGAGGAGGAAGAGGAAGAGGAAGAGGAAGAGGAGGAGGAGGAGGAGGAGGAGGAGGAGGAGAACAACAACAACAACACCAACAACACCAACAACAACATTATTCTAACTAGAATGCTAAATGTCCACAGATGACCTAATTGTCACCGGTCTGTTTCATGGAGCAATTTGGTTTCATCCATTAACCTCAACTGTAAACACCACTCGAGAGTGCTTAACCCAAGCCACTTGATCTAGTGAACAGTTTGATTCAACAATGGAGCCTATTAATCTCTCTACCAGCTTAGGGTTGTGCTCTGTTTATATGCGGCATCTGTAGAATACTTTATTTATTCTTCTTTCCTTCTCCTGGTAGAAGATAAAAGATCTGGCAGGAAGAGGAGATTAAACAGAAAACTAATATAAACGAACCCTATTCATCTCCTGGGCACTCTGCTTTGCACAGAAAAACGTGGTTGGAGGGGGGAGATTTGCTTTCTCGTGGAGCCAAGGATTGAGCAAGTTCGCCGAGTACCTTTAAAATTTAAATAGCAATCCTCCTCTTGACAATCAAACTAAACCTTTTCAAAGGCTGCTCCTCCCTTAAGCCTTTAAGGAAAAGAAGAAAGCTGAATGGCAAAGCGGCTTCTTGCACTGTATAAAAAGGACAAGAGAGTTTCACATGCTGGATCTATTTGGCTGCCCTTTTCCAGCCTCCTCCCAGAATAGGAAACATTCCATAAAAATGTCAACACCCCCTTCGCCTTCCTCTGGGGATTACTGTCACTTGCCTGACACAGAGAGCCCAGAGAAGCTCCGCGCTGCAGTGACAACAGACACAACAGGTCAAGCTATTAAATAAGCCTCCATTATACTGAACAGACAGTGCTAATCTTTCATTTTGCGTAAGCTACCCTAGAATACATTTCTCAGGCTGCACTTGTTCTCTCTCCCTCTCTCTTTTGCTGCAGCTCACACTATCTGAAATAGCTCCCATTTCCAGTTGTCAGTTTTCAAAAACATAACATCCTACTGTGGATGGACACTATTTGATATGAAATTCAAGTCCCAAGAAAAAAATGATTTCCCAATAAGATTGGTTGGGGTATATCTGTAGGTCACATCAGGATGTGAAGTGAAATCCACATTGCTGGCTGAAAACAGGAGTCATAGAATGATAGAATTGTAGAGTTGGAAGGCACCATGAGGATCATCTAGTCCAGCCCCAGCAATGCAGGGGTGTTGTTGTTTTTTTGCCCCATGTGGGGTTCAAACCCACAACCCTGATATTAAGAGTCTCGTGTTCTACTGACTGAGCTATCCATGTGATCAGCTGTGCCCACCAAGAATCTTCCATGTCTCGCCACCTGAATGAGATGGCTGGCCACCTCTGCTTCTTCCTTTGGTTGCCTTAGAGTGTTGCAAGAGTTTGTCCAAAGTTGGCTTGCATAGGAACTCCAAGGGTTCTTAAAAGCCAACTCAAAGGTCCTCCTCTGGTGCAATGGGTCAATGCATCTGGCTGTGAACCAGAAGTTTGGTGGCTCTAGCCCATTCAGAGATGGCTCTGGGCAGGATTCCTGCATTGCAGGGGGTTGGACTAGATGACCCTCTAGGTCCCTTCCAACTCTACAATCCTATGATTCAAAGGAGAGGGGGGCTTTTAAAATCCCTCCCCAGAAAGCCTAAGTTCAATATCTAGGCCAGAGAAGGGTCCCCATTCCCACTCTTTCCCCCCGAAATCAGTAGTGTGTGCAGATGTCTCTTGGAAAGACTTCCAGTCTCAGAGGGCAACATGACAGGGCAACAGAGAGAGGGGGAGGAAATTCTCCTTCCTCATTATTTCTCTCCTTGGTGCCGCTGCTGCCGCTCAGAATGGGGATGGGGATAACTTTTCATCCATCCATCCATCCATCCATCCATCCATCCATCCATCTATCCATCCATCCATAATTTTGTTTGTATGCTGCCTTTCCACAAAAAGAACCGTGTTCACAGCAGCTTACAAGAAAGAAAACTGGAAAATATCTCAAAATCACAAGATTGTCACAATTAAAATTGACACAAGAACAATTTCATGATACCATAATAAAAAATAGCAAAATATATCAATATTTAAAAATATTTCAGAGCTATAAATATAGCAAAATTACATTAACAACTTCCCGCCTTCTGACAACAGTAAAGATAACAAGGCAGCCTGACAGTTTCAACATGGTGCGAGAAACCCCCTTCCTATGATGTTGCTCACAGTCTCTCTCTTGCAACAGCTTCTTATAATGCTACCAAGGCAGGGCATGGGGTAGCTGGCAACTCCCCTCCTATGATGTTGCTTCAACCAGCTTTTGCCAAGTGCTCTGTTCAAGGTCTGAACAGATCCCCCCCACCCCCATGAGAGCTTAGAGCCTGGCCACGACCACAGTCAGACAAAGGAGAAGGGCAGGGAGGGAGGCTTCCTTTTGGAAACCTCATGGGTTGTTCAAGAAATCTGCTTTTTCAGAGTCAAATCAGCTTATTCCTGGATCTATTTGGGGAAGGGGAAAATTGATAACAGGAAAAGAATAGGAATAGTCAATCCTGCAGCTGAAGAAGCATAGCTGGAAAGTGAGTATTAGCAATAAAAAAAGGATGGCCAGCCTGCACAGATCAACCTTTCTGGACCATTCAGCTTTTATTGCCTTGCGGGTGAAGCAGTAACAACAAGCAATTGTAACTGAAGAAGAGGCAAAAATGCCAACAGAGCGAGGCATATAATGTTGATGGCACCAATTTCTGGCCCTGCTGTTTGGCCACAACTCTTGGCTTGTTTGTGGTCCTACTGTCTTGGTTAATCTTCTCTTCTGAAGGCTCACAGCTGACTCTGGACTCCTGGCTCCAAACTGCTGCCCATCGCCCAGCCCTGACAGTCTCCCTAATACTATGTTTACCTTTTTCTTAGGGCTCATCCACACTTCCACATGCCCTGTGTCTAGAAATCACTGGTCCAAGTGATTGACCCCTTGACCTACACTCTCTAGCCATGAGTCCAAGTGGTTTCCCCTTTGCTCCGCACTCCTTTCTCAGGGAAAGCTCACTCCTTAGTGTTAAATCAGAGCAGACATCAATCCGGAGAAAACCCGAATGCCATTTGCTCCGACAGAATGCTAAAGAGCAGTTGTCCCTGGGGGAAGGCAGCAGGACAAGAAGAAGTGCGGACAAGCTCTTGGCTGAATGGCACTGAAGGAAAAGCGCTGTGTCAGGTCAAGTCGTCCAGGCAGCAAGCGATTAGTCCTCCGAGATTTGGACTTGCTAAACTACCTTCTTCGGCAACAAATAGCAAACGTTATGAAATCTCAGGCTACCTGCACATCCAGGGCAATGGGTGCTACTGGTCTTATTAAAGCATTCTGTCCTCAACAGAACCAGTGAACAAATTGAGGACACAGCAAGGTAACAGGCACACATTATAAAAACAAGTTCCTGTTAGGCTTCTTGATGAAAACCCCTCGCAGTATTAAAACTTTACAGCATTGTGTCTGCAATACACCCTTAGCAACTGGAAAAACGTCATGCAGAGGCTCCCATAAACTGGGATTAGGATACATAACACATATTGCACTACTGCTGACAGTTAAACAGCTACAAATATAAGCAAATGAGCTTGGGGGAAGCATATGTAAAAACTAGCGGCAGTTAAAATATATTTAAAAGGCACCTGTACCACCAAAAGCACTGAAAGCATTTTTTGACTGAAAGGACAAAGGAACTTCCGGATGCAGAGACAAAAGTGATGGTGTGTATAACGGCAAGTATTTTGTTATTGTTCAGTTGTTCAGTCGTGTCCGACTCTTCGTGACCCCATGGACCAGAGCACGCCAGGCACGCCTATCCTTCACTGCCTCTCATAGTTTGGCCAAACTCATGTTAGTAGCTTCGAGAACACTGTCCAACCATCTCATCCTCTGTCATCCCCTTCTCCTTGTGCCCTCAATCTTTCCCAACATCAGGGTCTTTTCTAGGGAGTCTTCTCTTCTCATGAGGTGGCCAAAGTACTGGAGCCTCAACTTCAGGATCTGTCCTTCTAGTGAGCACTCAGGGCTGATTTCTTTAAGAATGGATAGGTTTGATCTTCTTGCAGTCTACGGCAAGTATAGCCCCACACAAAGATGCTGGCATAAAACTGACACAAAGCCTGCCCTAGAGCAGGGGCCAGGAAATCCACACCAGCAAACAAAAGATGAAAGCATTAACCCCACTCTCGGGCTGCATGCTGCCAAACATGCTCTTCTTTTACACATGCACACACAGGCAGTTTCCGTAGTGTTGTAGCACTTCAGGGGTGATTGAAGACACATGAGAAAGGAAGTGCTTACATATTCCTACCACCAGCCGGGCTGTTAATAGCAGGAAAGGTTTAATATTTAAATGCAATGAGGGAAATGCAGAATGGCAGCTAGAAACTTGGGGTCTGTATATGAGGAACACAAACAACAAACAATGCAGGGCCTTGGTTTCTCCTTGGAACAGCTACATGTACAACAGAGTATTTGATGTTTTTCCTACTTCCTTTGACTAGTAGAATTACCGGAAAGCAGTTTTCCCCCTTCAAATGCTAAGAATCATTTCACAAACTCCACATAATGAGACACAGGATGGATCTAGACACATCAAAGAAGTGCTTAAGAAAAATGCATTGTAACCTTTATATTGAGAAATCAGGTGGGCAAAAATGGAACCCCACAGTGCCATCTGGTGTCACAGCGTTATATCACATATAAAACACATATAAAACGCTTTTTCTTTACCAATCTAGCTGAGCTCACAGAGATGATGAAGTTCTGGGCTTTTCCACTTCAGGCTTTAGGGTGTTGCAGTTTTTAATGCTTATGTTAAAAAAAAATCTATGTGTATAGAAAACTAGTATGTCAATGAGAAAGGCTTAGCATAAACTGATGTTCTAGTTCACTAGATGAAAGAGGTTTTTTAAAATAAAAATATAGAATGGGGGAGCATGCAAAAACATGGCACTCCTCACTTGCAGTTTGAAGTGGCAAAATCCAGAATTCTACCACCTCTATCTACCAACTGTATTGAATAGCCATCCATGGACAGTCATTTTGCAGACTTACTTGGGCTGTTTGTTTGCACCCTCTTTCCTCATGTCCTAGATGGGATGCATATATTCCATGTGAATCACAGACTCTTGCAAAGGCTAAAATGCAGGTGGAGGAGGCAGGTTTTGAAACTATTGTCAGGATAAAGCCTGCAGGGCAAATACTGCAGCTGACTCAGAGCCTGTTGATCCCCGATTTTAGGATGAGGATGCTTGCCTCTCTCCTAGGATGGCATTCATGAAGGCTGGAAGTTAAGCAAAGTTGCCCACACTGCAGACCATATCATTATTAATCGATCCCAATGTTCAGAGGATTAGAATGTGGTCCTGTGTGCCCTTTCTGTTTGTAGCTTTGAGAGCATCAGTTTCCCTGTACAGCCAGCCAGTGACCATTTCTGTGGTGCAAAGTCTTGCACGGTCAACAACCCACTGATTTTTACAATAACTATGAAATACAACACAGTGAATCATTCCTTCCTTTGCAGATGATGAACACAAACCAAGACACAACAACTTGCCTAGGGTTGCCACAGGAGTCCACGACAAACCAGGATTGAAATCCAAACTCCACCTGGCATTCCTTTCCATTACCCCTCCCCAAAAGCATTGCTGACATGAATGGCTCTCTACTTCCCTAGGCTATGTCTCCTTTTTGTTTCTGTGCTTCCAGACAAAAAGCTTTGTGAAATATATGCACAGAGAACTAGCCTGTGGTAGATTACGATGCCATCAGCTAAAATCAACGGATTTGTCTGACAGCGTGTGAGAGTTCAGAAAATCCCTTCGTACCCTTCAGGATTATCAAAGCAATTTTTGTAGGATGTTATCAGATCTCGACTGAGCTTCTTACAGATTTTTAGAGGTGAATTACTATATTTTCCAGTTGACAGTATCATCCCTATTTCCGGGACAGTCTCCTGCAAAGCCTGATATTCTGGATTACATCTGAAGGCCACTCAAAATTGCATGCCGAAGCCCATCTTTCTAGCCCCTGAATATTGTGGTTGCATTTATATTCTAAAGCGTGTGTACTGAGCATGGCCAGATAAACAACAGAGTGATTGAAGTACATGGTAGGGCCCTTGGCTAAAATAGATACTCGGCAGCAGACCAGATGTAGCTTCCTCCTCCTCCCCCCCCCAAAAAAAAATTAACATTCATGTAAATAAACACGAAGCCTTTCCATTTACTTTGAAGCCCTACAGACATGGATAAAGCATGTATCCACTGATGTATGTGTGTGGCTGCACACACACACACACACACACACACACACACTCCACTCTTCCTCAACTGAATCTGTCTCCTTCATTTCTCCATCTCAGTCGCCTTGATTTGGCAGGAAGAGAGAGAAGCAAAGGCTGCATCAGAAATAAGGGTGGTATGGTTGGTGAGTGTGAGGGGGGAGGAGGAGATCAAATGAGCAGAGGAGGAGGCAGGGAGGTTCAAAGGTATGAATAAAGGCTGCCTCCTTCAAACCTGAATCTCCCAACCTGTTTCTGAATCAGGAACGCGGCAGCCGCAGTTTCTCTGCTCTAACCCCAGCCCCACCTCCCTTTCCTGCTCCTAGGAGCAGGACTCTGGGGCAGGAAATTAGAGGGAGAAGCCCTCACTTCCTCATCTCTTGGTTGTCAGCAGCAGACTTCTTGCCTCGGCAGCATGAGCTGGACCCAAGGAGAAGCCTTACCAGTGGTGGTGAGAGGGTGTGTTACTCAAGAGAGGAGATGAGATGGGGACAGGGAAGGAAAGGCTCTTAGTGGAAGATGCATGGAGAGTGAAGAAGGCCAGGTGGCTCAGTGCTTAGGACCTTCCACTGGACTCTGGGACTATGGGAGCCCTGATAAGAAAATGCCAGCTCAATTATATTTTACGAGAGTGACTGCCATGACAACACGCCTAAGCCGAGCATCAGGATTACACCGGGGCTGCATAATTGCACTCCTGAGCAGTGAACATCCAGGCAGTCGCACTGGCTTCTTAAGTCAAAGATAATGCCATGTGCAACAGGTCTGAAGAGCAGCAGTGACTGGGCGGGGGAGCTCCCAATTAGAGTCCCCAATGGGGCAGAACATTTGCCAGGGGAAATGGTTGTTCTTTTAGAATAAAATTTCTTATTTAAAATTTATTAATAATCCGCATGCACATTTGCAAGGGAAGAAACAGATACCCAGGCTTCGCAGGATTTCTCACGCCTAGCCAAGAGATACTTGGGAGGGGAAGGGAGGAAAATAACAACTCCAAATAAAATGTATTCACATAAATGGATGAAAATCAGTTTCGCCACACTTACTGTTCTCAGACAGCTCGACGATGTAGTGCAGGACGGGGCTGTTTCCATTGAAGGGACGCACCCAGGAGAGGACCACGCTGCGGCTGAAGGAAGCGTTCAAGGTGGCCAGGAGGTTCTGCGGTGGGTGAGGCAATTCTCTGTGGAAAGCAGGATGGGGAGACGAGGAGGAGGAGGAGAGGGCGCCGGAAATTTAAACCAAAAGCAAAGAAGGAAGAGGTCAACCTGTCACTCTGTAGGTCACAGACAAATGTTTAAGACATCAGATGGGCACAAATGGATCAGCATAATGTAAAAGTGAAATAATAATAATAATAATAATAATAATAATAATAATAATCAGAGCAATGCTGAGTTTTTGTGTGGTTTCTCAGTAGTGATTTATGTGGAAATTCCTAAGGTTGACACTTAAATAGCTAATGGCTCTGTTACTTAACATGGGAAAAAAGCCAGTTTTCAAATTTGTTTTTTTAATTGAGACAACTTGGCCCATAAATTCTTTTTACAGCGAGTTCTTAGTAATGGAATAGCTGTAAAACATATGAATAGGAAACCAACGCCTGAGGAGAAAGGGGGGAGGAGAGATGATTTAAAGTGGAATTTTTCATACTCGGGCGAGCAGAAGACACTGCCACCATCCATGAAGAGCCCCCAGTCAAAATTATTGTACGTACTTTTAGGTTGCTGCCATTTAAGATTCATGTTGCAGCCTCAGCCTGGTAGATCCCTAACAAAATAGGGGTGTTGTTCTTTTCTAAACCACCCAAGCGAAAAATGCCTGCAAAAAACACTTGGGAATGCTAAATGGAATGCTTAAAATCTAAAGTAAAATGAACAAAACATAGGATTTAGTAAAGCACACAATATCTAAAATCAGACACACAAATTATGAAAAGTAAGCACCCACAAATATGTGGATGCAGATGGGTAAGGGATATTGCTTATGGCTTCAAAGCACTGGGAAAACTTGCTCTGAGTTATAGCCAGCCAAGACTGTACCAGACAGGTCACAGTGCCTGAAGCAGAATAGGGGAAGCTGCCTTAGCTGTCAGTCCATTTGTCCATATAGTTCAGTATTGTCTACACTGAGCAGCTGTTCAGGATTTCAGAGAGGAGCCTGTTTCTGCCCTACCTGGTATACCAGGAATTGAACCAGGGACCTTCTGCATGCAAAGATTGTGCTCCACCCCCGATCTATGGCCCCCACTGCAAAACCAAGAAAGGAGCCTTTTACCAAATCAGTCTATTGGTTCATTTATCTTAGTGTGGTCTACACTGGCTGGCAGCTCCTGGTCAGGGATCTTGCCCAGCCACTACCTAGAGATGTCAGTGTTGGAATTTGCTTGCAAAAACATGTATCCTACCTAACTTCCCCCCTTCCTCCTCAGATTGCAATAAAAATATTTTATTTTATTATTGCATTTTCATCCAAAGGTGGCATACATGGGTCTTCTCTCTGTCCTCATTTAATCCTAACACAACAACCCTGTGAGGTATGCTAGACTAAGAGGCAGTGAGTGGCCCAAGGTCAGAACCAGTGAGCTTCATGGCCAATTTGGGATTTGAACTCTGGTCTCTCAGATCCCAGTCTGATGCTGTAACCGCTGCGCAACACTGTCTCTCTCCCAATAATAAATCAAAAGACTAACCATTTGCTAGCCATTAATAGCAGACCAGCACCCATCAAATGAAGTGGCCCACTCTTCCCAGTCACATGGTGGGGCTTGTCTAGGCCTACATCATGAATTTAAGCGAGACAGTAGCAGGTTCTGGGTGCCATCAGCGGGCAATGATCCCACCATTCAGGTATATATCAACAGATAGATAGACAGATAATTGGGGCGCGGGGTGTTGAGGGAGGAAGTTTGCATTCTCTGCCTCAGCTGTTTGAATGTCTTGTGTGAGACTTACTCATAGCTAACAAGACCCGGATCTTTTGCTTCTTGGCATTTTCCATCAAAGTGAAGCTCAAATCTCTTGCGTGGGAAAAGCAACCATCCTAGCAATTTGTCATGGACTGCTCAGTGGAAGTTCTCTCTCAATATCAATTATTGCTGACCCTGGCTGGTCAGACCAAAAAGCAGTAATTGTACTTGACATTCTTTAATTAAAAAATGTACTCATTTCTTTTCATAATTTATTAAGCTGCTGCACACTGAGCACCGTCTAAAACCACAACGAGTCCACATTCATAAACAAGTGCAATTTCAGCCCAGGGATGTGGCTTTAAATCAGAGCTGCAAAAAGCATGCCCTGAATTTTAGATTCCTTCCTGTGGTTGAAGCGAAGAGAGGAGGAATGAATTTAATTTTGCATTAACTTTGAACCATGGCCCATAGTTTATGTAGCCCACACCAGGCTGCATAGCTCGAACTGAAAAACAAAATTATGCTTGAGCTAACATAAGGCCATAAGAGCCCTGCCCCATCAGGCCAAAGACCCATTTTGCCATCTGCTCCTACAGTGGTCAGCCTGCAACCAGGACCTGAGCTCAACAGCCCTCTCCCCCACCTGCCATCCTCAAGAACTGGCCTTCAAAGACCTTCTGCATCCAGCCGTGGAGGGAAAACATTGCCCTTGTGGCTAGCAGCCATGGATGGGCTCATCCTCCATTAAAAGATGCTCGAAGTTGACAACAGAAAGGGCTTTTTCTCAAACTCAAAGCCCTGGGGGCAGCTTTTCTGCACCATCAAGCAAAAGGAAGGCATTCTCACATCAGTGGAGGCCAAATGTCTGCAGCAGGAAGTTTGCTCTACCCATGGAAGTTCCCCATATGGTTTTGCTCTCTGGCCATGCAGGGCTCTACATTGTGGAGGGAGCCTCCATCTGTTAGCAAGCCCCTTGGTGCAAAATGTTGCCTCCCTGACCCCTGCAACACATGGAGGGCAATGGAGGGGGTGGAGCTAGCTAGGACAAAACTCCTCACACTTTTGAGTCCTAATCGGTGCCCCCAGGAATGCAGAATATCAGGGGAGCCGACTTTGGCCCCAGGTTATGGCCCACACACCCTGGCCTCAGAACCTGACTTCCGGTAGCACCAGGTTCCGAGACCTCACGGAACCTTGAAAGTTGTGTTGGGGGCCCTGTGGTATGGGTGCTAAGTACCCACAACATTTTTTGTGGGCGATTGGGCACCCAGAGCCCCCTATAGCTGGTGCCCCTGCAGGAGACTGAAGTGCTCCTTGAAAGCAAAGTTCCACTGCATAGAATGGCTGGAAGGGGACCTTTTGTACTTGCTTCAGAGGAGACCCAATGTAAGACTCACATACTGTTTGTAACTGATCATGTTACTGAGATCTGTCACATGCCAGTTAAAGCCAGCCATTCTGTAGTGCTGGTAGGATTCTGCAAGAAAGTGGTGAAATTGATCAAAACAGGAATGTATGGTATTTTGGAGTGTGGTTATTTTTTTAAAAAATGTTACAATGTATTTTTTCCATATGTAACTAACTCTGGGAACTTACAGTGAAGGGAAGGTTAATTAATAATTGTAAAAACAATAACTTTTTTTGCTTTAACTATTTATTTTGTGCTTTTCGCCTTGTGAACTGCCCCGAGATCTTTGGGAAAAGGGCGGTATAGCGAGATGAGCGCCGCAACCCCAGAGTCATTCGCGACTGGACTTAACTCAGGGGTCCTACTCCTTTACCTTTACCTTTTTAACTGTGCAGAGCAAAAGATGCAGTTGTGGATTCAAAGCGTAAGATCATAGAATCATACAGTTGCAGATTGGGAAGGGGCCATGGGGGTCATATAGTCCAACCCCTTGCAATGTAGGAATCTTTTGCCCACTGTGGGGCCTGAAGCCATGGCCCCCAAGATTAAGGTTCACAGGCTCTACCAACTGAACTATTCCAGCTATAAATAGTGTTTAGAGGCACCAGGTGGTTACAGAAGCACGAAGCATGAACATGCCTGTCACTGTACATGTGTTTATTGGCTAGGTCTGTTTCCATGTCACTTTAAAGATACCCATTCAAAGCTACTCTACAGTTACCAGCCCAGGCTGCTTTCATTTTGCTCAAGTAAACAGTTGATACAGAAGGGAATCATTTCCGCTTGTTTCAAATTCTAGCCTTTAGTGGAAATTTAAAAAGGCTCCTTGATATCTGAAACACTGAACATCTAGCTTGTCTATGCTCATCAAGAAAACAGGCTTGATCTCCATTTGGTGAAACTCTGTAAAAGCTAATATTCCTGTTAGGTTACTTCAAGTTTAAATGCAAGTTCCTGTTGAGGATTTGATTTGAGCAGATTGTCTTGCAAGACTCCCTGCAAATTTTAATATTGATATTTTGGCGCATCGATCAATTTGAAGTTCTTGAACTGTGGAATTTGTAACCCTCTTCATTAGTACACTGTGTGCTCATTAGAGCTGATATATTGGAGCAAACTCATTTTGTCTCCTGTACCAGGTGGACAGTACAGGCAGTCACCTTGAGTCCACACTAGCAAGGGCAAACCATAACAGGTCTTTGGGGCTAAGCAGCCCTCTGTACTAACTTGTTAAGGCCATAAAATATAAGAGCAATGAACTGTTGCCTTCTGAACTCAGCAACTGGCAGCACATGATGATGCTTATATACAGAAGTCCCTGGAGGCAGAGGAAATGAGCATGCAAGAAACATCTCTTGCCAGAAAGGATCGTTTACAACTGAAGAGCACCTCTCGAGCGAGGAAATGTATTGGTCTCTCAGTTGTACACAAAAGTAGAGACTAACCATTATTAATCTCTCTTGAACAAATGCTTCCATGTCACATATAGGAGAACACTGAGAAATTAGTTACCACTACCATTGTGAACCGTTCTGTCCATCTTTCATTGGGAAGAAATTAAAATCTCCTTGCTCTTAACATCCATGGAATTATTGCATACTAACTGGATGTCAGAGTTGGATTGGGGGGGATCAATATTGGGTTATTTCTGTGTCAGAACAATTTATTTATTTCACAATATTTATATACCAGTTGATTGTAGTAAAACCTCAAAGCTGCTCACAAAATATTTTTAGGAAAGATTGCTAAGTCAGAGGCTGCTGAATGACCAGCGGGGAAATTGGATTAGGCTCTTGAAACTGGTGATCTGGTCCTTGTGCTGGGTCTTTCAGAGAAGCTGTCCCCAAACTTGGACTCACCAGAGGAATTGAGTGCTTCCCATGCTACCATGTGTGCTATGTGGGAGGCCATCAAAAGGCAAAGCAGTGCTCAGCTTCAGACCAGGAGGTGGGCCATCAAATCACCTCAGGCTTCAGGCCAAAGTGGGTGGGGCTGGAGATGAGACTCATAAGGGCTGTTCACCTCCAGTCTTTGTTGGAGATTCAGGATAGAGGGAAAATAAGAACACCAGAAGAGCCTGCTGGATCAGATCAGTGACACACCTAGTCCAGCAACTTGTTCTCACAGTGGCCAACCGGATTCCTCTGGGAAATCTGCAAACAGGACCCGAGCACAAAAGCACTCTCTCCTCCTATATTTTCCAGCAACTGCCATTCGGAAGAATTGCTGCTTCCAGTTGTGGAGACAGAGTACAGCTATCCTGGCTAGCAGCCATCAATAGTCTTATCCTCGCCCATGAATTTGTCTAATCCTATTTTAAAGCCACCCAAATTGGCGGCGATCGCTGCTCCTTTGGGAGTGAGCTCTGCAGTTTAAATCTGTGCTGCATGAAGAAGCCCTATCTTTTATCTGTCCTGAATCTTCCAGCCATCAGTTTCATTGGATGTCCACGAGTTTGAGTGTTATGAGAGAAGGAGAAAGATAGCAGAATTCATTTCTGGAATCTGCTGCCACAAAATGTGATGATGTTCACTAGCTAGGAAAGCTTTAGAAGAGGATTGGAGAAATTCATGGAGCAACGTTTACCAATCATAGTCATGATGAAACCTCCAGGTTGAGAGGTCTATGCCACTGGAGACCAGTTGCTGAGGAGCAACAACTGGCTTTCATGCCTTGCTTGTGGGCTTTTAGAAGCCATCTAGCTGTCTACTCTAGGAAACAAGAAAGACTGTTTGCTTGACCCAGCCAAACCCTTCTTCGTGTTCTTAAACAGTTCCTCATCCTTTTGCAACATGGTGTGAAGAATCACCCAAACACATGTGTGTGCTAAAACCATTTGCAAAATGCACACGCACCAGTTTTGCTTCAGCATTTGTCTAAGCTCTAAACCATCAAAAAACAGTACCCAAACAGCCCTAGAGACGAGTCTGTTGGTGACAGTCTCCTGGGACCCTGGCAAAGTCCCCATTTGCCTTCCTATATAAACATGAGAGGACTGTTTCACTGCTGTGGTGAGGCTGGAGGAAAAAAGGTAAGGTATTCAAAAAAACGATACATGGCAGACACAAATACCCTAATGTTTGAGAAACAGTTTGTGACTGCCAGAGGATGGCTGAAGAAATTTACTCAACAAACACCCACAGAGTATCTTACAAAATTAGCTAAAAGCAAGCTATTTGCTAAGGGAAATAAACTAGGCATGTTTTTGGAAAGATTTCTCAGGGAAAAAAAGAGCCCAACAGCAGGTAATTAGAGAGACTGTGACTGAAGAGAGGATTACCAAGAAGGCGAAGGAGATTAAGCAAGCCTCCTTGTCAATTTGAAAAAGAAGAAGAGAAAAGGCTTTCCTTCCTGGTCACAAAAGACTGTCTAAGCCAAATCTGCCATGAAGTTTGACTTGCGGTAAGTGGTTCAGCAGGAGGATGTTTTAAAAGGGAAAGGCGTCCTCCGTCCCTCAGGTCTCCTTTGTGCAGAGGAACCAGAGGCCACTGGACCATTTGGCTCAGCCTTGCCTGCACTGACTTACAGCAGTGCCTCTCGTGCGTCACAGGCAGCCGCCCTTCGCAGCCTCATCTGGAGCTGCCAGGAGCCGAACCTGGGACTTGCGGCAGGCAACCCCTCCTCTAGCACAGGAAGCAGCTTTATATGGAATGTTATCTATGTCATAAAATGTATATATCACTTGATTGTAAAAACAAAGAAAAACACATGCAAACAGTCTACCGTATATACCTGGGTAAAGGTAAAGGGACCCCTGACCATTAGGTCCAGTCACGGACGACTCTGGGGTTGCGGCGCTCATCTCGCATTATTGGCCGAGGGAGCCGGTGTACAGCTTCCGGGTCATGTGGCCAGCATGACTAAGCCTCTTCTGGTGATACCAGAGCAGCCCACGGAAACGTCGTTTACCTTCCCGCCGGAGTGGTACCTATTTATCTACTTGCACTTTGACGTGCTTTCGAAATGCTAGGTGGGCAGGAGCTGGGACCGAGCAATGGGAGCTCACCCTGTCGCAGGGATTCGAACCGCCGACCTTCTGATCAGCAAGCCCTAGGCTCTGTGGTTTAGACCACAGCGCCACCTGCGACCCTTATATACCTGGGTAGGCTCGCCTAAACAAAAATGTTTATTAGTAGGTGCCAAAAGGAGTACCGTGAAGGCACCTGTTTGATGCCAAGAGGCAGAGAGTTCCAAAGCATGGGAGATGGATTTCTGAGAAATGTGGAATAGGTGTTTTGCTGCTCCTGTAACAGGGCCAGTTCTGCAGATTGAAGCAATTGAGTGAGCCTATTTGGGTAAGGTGATATCCCAGGTAAACCTGTCCTGAGTCATTAAGGGCTTTATATAGTAATAGTAACACCTTGAACCTGGTTTGATAGGAGATTGGCAACTAGAGCAGCTCTCTTAGCAGAGGTGTTATATGCTGGAATGCACTCACTCCTGCCAACAATTGTGCCACAGCAGCATTCTGCACTAACTGCAGATTTAGGATCAAACTCAAAGGAATCCGCACCCAGAGAGCATTTCAGGATCCTACCATTGATCCATCTGCACTGACTGGCAGCTGCTCTCAGTTACAGGTAGGGAACTTTCCAAACGTCACCTTCAGACTCTGGGATTGAACTTGATGCCTTTTGCATGCCAAGCATGTGTTCTTAACACTGGGTTCAAGCCCCTCCATAGATGTTCATTCTGTATTAGCACTTAAAATATCTTGTTATTTTGCCTCCTTACAGTTTTTTGTCAGTACCAATTTGAGAGAAACTTGAACATACTCTGGAGAAGACATTTCAATTTCACTTGCATGACACTACATTTGCCTATGGATCTGACCCAAAGAAAAATTGAGGATCTCGTCACTTCAAACCTGTGTTCCATATCGGGACATGCATTGCATTTGATGGGGAAAGAGATTTGTGCATGTATTTGTGTTTGTGTATACATGTGTGTGTTTTCCCCCATTGCAGGGACATTATGAAATAGGAGTAATCTTTCTCTCTTGGATAACAGCCCACCAGAAAAGCCGGAAATTACTAAAAGAAAGAAAAAAACCACCCTTCTCTATTGTGTGGAAAAGATAATCTGCTTTCTGCCTGACTTCTTTCCGATTGTTCTCACTTAGATGAAGCATGCAAAATAAAAAGTACAAATGGGAAGAGGCAGTCAGTGCAATTTAAGGAATATACGGAGATGGAAACCACAACAAGATGGTTTTTTAACAGGGTGTCATTTGGAGTTTCGTTACTATACATCTGTGAGAATCACTATTATTAACTCTCACTTAATAATGGACACATTCAAACTGTGTTTAGTTTGCATTGCTTGCCTGATGCTGGCATCTAGTCTCTTCTTTCTGATGCTCCTATAAATTGCCCGTGGTGATGATTCTGAGACAACGTTTTTGGGGGTGTATGACCATGGAATGACGCCTTCACACTTGCCCGCTTTCACTCCATTCCCACAGCATTCCTACAAGGCATATTCTCCAACACCCCTCTTGACCTCCGCCTTTGTCCGTGCAACAGGGGAAAGATAGAGGACTTTACCCACTTTTTCTTCCACTGCCCTCTCTATGACTCAATAAGATCGAGGCTCCTGCTACTAATTCCTCTGACCATTGCCATGGAAGATGACCGCTTGAAATATCTATTGGTGGATGCCAATCCCATAGTCACTCGTGGCGTGGCCATCTATATCCTGCAGGCCCTGAAACTCAGGGCCACCTCGATAGGTTAATCTCCTTTAGCCCTGGACTTGTAAACTTTCCAATAGTTTACAAAATTGCTATTGTTTTTATCATACCTGTTTTATTTACTATGATTTTATACCTGATGTTTGCAAATGTATAAGAATGGCAGGCTACTGCCGGGACTTATTACTTGCGCTATGGCCAAATGGCTAACGCAATAAACTTTGATTTGATTTGACTCCTGCCACCTGACTTGTTTCACATTTGAGAGGTTTGGGAAGAACGGCAACTATGGGAAAGGAAATGGGCTGTGAGAGAGAAAGGAAGACCCCCCCCCCCGAGCCCTGAGCGTGAATGTTTGGTGTCATTGGCAGGAATCTCAGCATAGAGACAAAACACATGCTTGGTTTGCAGAAGGTCCCAGGTTTAATTTCTGGTGTCTCCAGTTAAAATAATCACAGGCAGCAGGCTTGTAAAAACCCCAACTTTAGACCCTGACCAGAAGATGAAGATTACAAAGGATGGTAAGAGTTCAAGGGCCTGGAGAGGCCTTTCACAGTTAAACGCTCTCAGAAGACATTGGCCTTTTGGCTTCAATGTCACAATTTTAAAGCCAGACCCATCCTTGCACCAGTCCCTAAAGAGGCACAAGAGACAACAAATTAAGTACGGGAGGTAGCAATCTGTTTGGAATTCTCTCCTCAGCCTTGGATTTCTACCAGCAGCATAAAACGCACTCCAGGAAAAGAACCAAAGGAGAGGATGTAAAAATGGATGGCTTCAGAACAGAATTCAATCTAGGCTTGGCACTGAAGAGGTGATGCTGTAATGAAACCAAGATGGATGTAACAAAATCTCAGAAATGAGCACGTTAGACAGCAGGGCTGAAGAAGCAGCCCCAGGCATCTTCTCTGAGAAAAGATTAGGTGCAAGCAGCCGGCAGAAACAGATGGCTTTCCAAAAAATATTAGTACGCAGGTTTACTCTAAGCGTCAGTCATATTAGAATATCACCTTCTCTTGCTCAACAAGACTGACTGCCTCACTCACATTCCACTTCCATCAGAGCTTAGGAATCAGTTCAGCCAAGAAAGAACAATCAATGCAGGCCCTTTTCAATTTCATAGGTCTCAACAGAGCATTTCATTATTATTATTTTTAAACCTGCTTCCATAAAAATAAACAGTACAAAACAAGTATAAAACAAAAATATGAATTACTCAGAAAGCAAAAAAATAGGAAAACCAGGAAAATAATAAAAGCCAGAAAACAATAACCAAACGTCCAGCCCAGAATTAAAACAAACTCCCAAACCAACAAGGAAGCAGAACCTTTTTTTAAAAAGCCTTCAAGTAAAAGCCAGCAAGAATGGGGTGTGGTTGTGGGTCAGATATTTCCCAAAGGCCTGTGGTGATGTGACAGAACCCAGTTGGTAGAGTCCCAGAACTGTAGGGCTACTATGGGGAATGCTCTCTCTAAGGAAATCCCTGGTCAAATTCAGACCATGGTCAGGGACTCCAGGGCTTGAAGCTCATGGCTGGTGCCTGGGACTCAGCCTAATGAATTACCTGGAACTGCATGTCCTGAGCAGGCTCATACGAGGGAGTCTGGAAAACCACAGCAGCCATAAACTGCTTGGGCTGACCCTCTTTGGGCTAGCCAGTTTCCCTGATCTGGAAACACCGTAATAATAATAATAATAATAATTTATTATTTGTACCCCGCCCATCTGACCGGGTCCCCCCAGCCACTCTGGGCGGCCTCCAAAAAACACTAAAATACATTGAAATATTACAGATTAAAAACTTCCCTAAACAGGGCTGCCTTCAGGTGTTTTCTAAAGGTCATGTAGTTGTTGATCGCTTTGACCTCTGAAGGGAGGACGTTCCACAGGGCGGGCGCCACTACCGAGAAGGCCCTCTGCCTGGTTCCCTGTAGCTTTGCTTCTCGCAGTGAGGGAACCACCAGAAGGCCCTCGGCGCTGGATCTCAGTGTCTGGGCTGAACGGTGGGGGTGGAGACGCTCCTTCAGGTATACAGGACCGAGGCCGTTTAGGGCTTTAAAGGTCAGCACCAACACTTTGAATTGTGCTCGGAAACGTACTGGGAGCCAATGTAGATCTCTCAGGACCGGTGTTATGTGGTCATGGCGGCCACTCCCAGTCACCAGTCTAGCTGCCGCATTCTGGATCAATTGCAGTTTCCGGGTCACCTTCAAAGGTAGCCCCACGTAGAGCGCATTGCAGTAGTCCAAGCGGGAGATAACCAGAGCATGCACCACTCTGGCGAGACAGTCTGCGGACAGGTAGGGTCTCAGCCTGCGCACCAGATGGAGTTGGTAGACAGCTGCCCTGGACACAGAATTAATCTGCACTTCCATGGACAGCTGTGAGTCTAAAATGACTCCCAGGCTGCGTAAGTGTGGTGAATCAGATTCGAGCTTAAATACCACTGGAGACAATTGTACTAAAGTAAGGAACTGGCTGTGTTTCTTGTAACAATTGAAAAGTCAAAGCAAAAGTTGCGGGGGAGTGGAGTAAAATAAGAGGGAGGTGCCAACCATTTGCAGTTTCATTCAAACCTGTCTGCCCCTGGGATACTCACATCACTTCCAAGCGGGCCACCCTGGAATCATTTCCTCCAGAGGATGTGACTTCGCAAGTGTAGTCTCCGATGTCTCCGGACCATGTCTGGCTGATGGTGAGGGTGCCATCTTTCTCCATGGTGATTCGGGAGCTGCTAGATGGATTTATGACAACGTTGTCCTTCTTCCAAACATACCTGATTGTCACAGTATTTCAGACCGTTAAAGTCAGCTGTCTATTTCGTTAAAAATGATGAAATATCAAGTGCTGAAATTATATGGTAAAAACAGAGCTAAATAACTATGTAGAACAGAGATGCTCACTCGCAACCTTCACCAAGGGCTCATTTGGATGCAGTGAATGTCTGGCAGGCCTGCAAGACTAATAAAATGTACGATAGTTCAAGGTGAAGGGTGCAATCCTACTCCTTAGAAATCAATGGCAAATTTCCCATTTATTCTTTTTTAAACAAAGCAGGTTTGAAGTGATGGTTGCCAGCCTGACCCAGGCTGTGTTTGGTTTGTTTTCGGATCCCAGAAAAGCAAGGGGGCAAGGACATACCGTACCCCGGCTGGATGTGTGTGTTGTTGTTGACCTGCAGACTTTACACAAATAAACAACTTTTGTGCTTGACTCCAAAATAGGCTTTCAGACTCTTCAGAAACTAGTGGGTACCACTACAGACCTACCTAGTCCTGAACCTCCTCTTGGCTTCACACCCAGAACCTGTCAGGTATCAGATATTTTACATTTCAGGAGTCAGAAAACCTACTTAGAACCCATGTTTTACTTCATTTAAAAAATATGTTTTACCATAGAAGGCAGTAAGAGGCTTACACAATGCAAATAGATGTACTACTAATGGATGCCTCTCCACCGCTGACCTGTCATTGCTCTTTTTCTCCTTTCTACGTTTCTTAGACTGAGTCTATGTCACAGGAAAGGCTATTTCCTGCCTTCTTCCCATGTTCCCCTCTTGCCTTTGCCTCTCCATACTTGGGACCAATTTTCTGTGGATTAGGGCCAGAGTTTACAGGTGTGTGGGTGGGCAGGCAAAATGTATAACAGCTTCCTCCTGCATATATTTGAATTTAAATTGCAGAACACAAAACAGAACAACAACAGTGAATTTGAAGGATATTTGTAGTGGTTCCTTTAGTATATGAATCACAAAATATACCCTGGCCTGCCATACAAGGGTGTTGCAAGGAACACAGAGGAATTGTATGTAAGAATATTTGATGCTTGAAATACACTATACAAATGCTAATTATACTTAGCTTTAAACCTTTCTGATTTTTATTCATGATCCATTTAATACTTTTCTCCCACAAGTGATTTCAATGTTATGATTAATAGAATAGAGCTATTCTAAACCATCTATAGCAGAGCTCATAGTCATAATCCTACCAGCCCATAACGGGGGGAGGGGGGGTGGAGACAGCAGAGACAGCTTCTAAAATACCATCCTCTTCTTAATGGAAGACTAGATGTCTTTCCTTTCTCTTTTACACAAATGCCGTTGTTTAACATTTTCTAAAGGGAACTGTGGCATCCTTTGCTGGCCTTTCCCCCTTTTCATTTGCCTGTCTTTCATTTATGTACATGCTCATCCTGTCAAAGGAGCAGAGAGGGAATTCCTCTGACTCCTGGTTTGTAGAATCTGGCAGTTTAAAGACATATTGTACTTTCTGCTAGGCTGATCTGGCGCTTTGTTCAGGAGCAGAAGGGATGCTTTCAGGAATTTTCAAGACTCTCTCTGCAAACGTTCCTACAATCCCCTCAAATCACTTTGGGTTTCATTCTCATTAAGTATCAGCTTCTGACAAGTCAGTTTTATTGATATTGTATTAACCTTGACAGTAAATCATGGGTAGTTGTATTGAAGTCATGAAGTGGAACACAGTTCATTGTAAATAATATATAAGGTTGAAGTGGAGAAATAAAAAGGACTTGACATGAATAATAGCTCAACCTGCAACCTCAGAGGATGCCATCACTGGGAATACCAGTACAAAACCAGGTGCCTGGAAAGAGCTCGCCAAACACGGTGACCAGTTTTGTAAAATTAAGTTCAAATATACAGCAGAAGCAACTGCAGACACCACCAACCTGATTGAAATTCTTGGGTCATGAGCAGCCTCGCAGTGCAGCATCGCGGTGGTTCCCTTAATAACAGTGCTGTCCTCAGGAGGGCGGACGATAAGAGTGCGATCTGAAAAGAACACGACCCACAGTTCAGGTAAAATTGCCAACTTCCATCTTGGCTTGGGTGTTTGGCCTCTGAAGGCAGCGAGCCAGGTCATTTGTCATTCCTGACAAGAAAATTTCTGCTCCTCCATCCCCCTGCCTCTAGCAAATATGTGAAAGTGCAAAGTTCTCCACAGCCAGTGTTTACTGGAAAAGTTTAATGCAGTATCACATCCCCTCCCCATCTTTAATTTCCCCCGGGATTCCAATTCCAGGGGCCCAGCAATATTAGAAAAAGAGACCTAGAGTAAATTTTACTGCAGAGTGTTTGTCATGTGTTAGGGCAAGTAGCCACCTGTTAAGCATGATTAAGGAGCCAGCCTCTCACCTTGCTGTAGACTGACTCTCCTACTCGCAGCATAACCACAGTTTAGGGAAATTGTCACAGTGATTTTTAATCATGGTACATGCAAACCACAGTTCCCAAGTAAGCGGAGTCTGAAACAACAGCTCAAAGTGAGTTTCAGATCCTGGGTTAAGAAGAGCTAGCTGCATTTATGATGTTAATGGTGAAGATATTTCCTTTAATTGCAATTGCAGCACGAGGAGATAATTCAGTCCAGGGAGAGGAAAGAGTGGGTAGAAAGCAGATATGACCAAGGCTGGCTCCTGATGTCTTAGCCACTTTCAGGAGAGAAGCACTGAAGCACTTAACACAGGCCCTTAATGTGTTTTTTACTTTGAATAGCAAAATGTCCCAGGAAATTATCTCTTGGAGTTACGGAGTTTCACCCCCCCCCCACCCTGAATAAATCCAGGTCTACAATACTGGTGGGGTGAAAAGAGGACAACTGGGAGGAAGTTTCAGAGGGGAAATGATTGACAGGGGAAGCATCTTTTCTCCTATGCAAACTGCATCTCTTGAGGATGCTTTGCAAGAGAGAAGTACAACATGCTGTTTGTGGAACATCAGCTGAGCTCAAAGTTGAAAAGCTAGCTGGACCAGACTATTGGCTTGCATCAGTCGTTCAGGTAGCAGCTGTGCATTCTGGGGCTTAAAGAGCAATAGTGACTATGTGTACTGTGGTGTCAGAGTTCAGCAGTGATCAGGGCACAGAATAAGAGGTTACAAGGACACTGGCTGAAGAAATGGACCAGGTTCCTGGCTTTGAGGCTGGCAAACAGGAGGTTATTAAATCAGATCCTGCAACACTCACTGGCGGAGGAAGAGAGGGTGGGGGGAGCGTACCACCCCCCGCACCATGATCCTGGTGGGGTGCCATCGAAGTGCCCCCCGCACTGGGCGCCATGCCCCTGGGACACGCACCACACCCCTGCAGGCAGTGTGCCATGCCCCCAGGACGTCGCCAGCCATGCCCCCACCTGCTCTCCACCCCCTGGAGCTCCGCCACTGGCAACACTAGGGCCCATATCAAACTAAAGCCCGCTCCTGGACCGGCAGAATGGAGTGCCTCATGCAATGTCTCATTATTTGGAAGGTTCTGATTTGCAGGCCCAAAGGAGGGCCTGTGTGGGTGGTTTGGTGCAGGGATACCAAAGACAGATGTCAAAAATGTCAGAATAGCCAGTTCTAGTGCTTTATTAAAGCAAGGTGTAGACTTACAACACAGCCCCCAGAGCCCTGCTGCCTTTACAGACCTGGGTCGGGTGCCAAAACAGCAGGAGGTTGTCATGACTTGTCCACAAAGTGCTAATATGTTAAGCATTTCTTATACACAGAGCAAGCTACATAGGCTGGCATCAATAGCCCAATTAGCTCACTCCTGGCTTAGAGACCCCTCCCCAGTTTGTATCCATCTCTCAGATAAGGGAATAGCTCACAGGCAGGCAGCATGAGAAGCCTCTCCTGAAGTGAAACTGAAGTTTCAAAGCAGATAAGCATATACAAGCTCATTCTTGCAGCAACTAACAATAAGTCCTAAAGTTATCTTGGCTACAAAGATGGCATTTACAGGCCTTCCGGAACATTTTCTCTGTTTGGTTCTACACAGGAAGAGGCGGTGGATCAAAGAAGTGCCCCCCCCTTACAAGTCAGACTCCCTTCAAGTTGTCCAAGTGGAGTGGAGCCCAGCAGAACTGAACTGGAGGCAGAGACTCAAAAGCCCTTATTTCACCTCTAGTCCTCCTAAGTTGCCCACTTGGAGCTCATCATGATGCTGCAACAACTGACCTGCCTTGTTGTGTCCCGTGAGACTCCTGTTTGGGACCAGAACAGCACAGGCGGTGCTTAGATTTACCAGCAGATAAAGAGGCATTTGGGATTAATTTAGGAGAATATTGCATTTTTTGGCAGGAGCTTATTCTGCACAGCCAAGGGGGCTTTGCTGTTTTGGTTCTTCAGTAACAGGCCCTCTTTTATTATCTCAGAATCTAGTCATGACCAGGACACTGAGCCGGAGGCTACAGTGTGCCCTCTAAGGATCTCTGAGTTAGATGCTGGTGATCAAGGACAGAGACTGGCATGCAGGAGCGCACCGGACCTGATGCCACAGCACCAGAGCTTTGACTCTCACTCTGTTCCTCTCTCTCCAGCTCACCAGTCTAATGGTGCAAGGAGCAGATCAGGTGGGAGGCTATGGGATGCTGATCTTCAGGCCAGAGAGTTTGCCCTTTAGGATACTGTCGTTCTCCAAAATGAGGCAGAGGAGGGCTGGGCTGGAGGCAAGAGCTTCAATTCACTTCCAACCCTTGTTTTAAAAGGAGGCAGGGAGATTGAAAAAGCAGTTTCACATGGAAAGGCATGGAGGCTTCCAAGATCAAAAATCCCACTAGGCAGACCTACATTATTTTCTTAGACTCCATGTCTTTTTGACTGGAGGCCATAAAGGAATAAATGCTACATTGTTAATCATCCCTGCGATTGTTTCATGTTGAACCATAGAGCGGTGTGTGTTAGCTCATTTGTACAGCCTTCAAAAGCTTCAAAATAGGTGGAAAGGCTGGACAGCACCCAAACAACACATCCACGCAAAGCTGGTTGCGGATATGAGGAGAAAGACATGAAGAATCAGATCAAGTGGCTCCAAAGACACAAACTTTTCCATAATATTCTACACACATAAGAGATGACATTTACCCAAATGTTGTTAAATCCCCGTCATTCAAATATGACCAGGAAATGGAGGTCACTGCAGTGAGTAATTAAGGCACAAAAAGTTCTCCCTAATGCCTCAACATATAAAGGGAAAGGCCGCAGATCACATCAGCTGAATCCAGGTGCAAGAAAGGAAGATAAATGGAAAATGGGAGCAAAGTCCCATTTTCCAGAAGCAATAATACACCATAATGCCAGAAGAGATTTCTGTACAAGGAACAAGAGTCAAACGGTAAGTGTGAACATCAGACACCATTAAGCACCATGTCTGAGAGTGCTGGATTTTTCTGTTCTACCCCTTGGGTTATATAACAGTTTTATTCTCGTTGCTGTGCATACAGTGTGTGATGCAATTAAATCAAATTTAAAAGGTTTCAGCAGGACATTAAAATGAACTGGCAACCTGCGCATACTATACAGCGTAGCCTGTTCAGAAGGGAACTTCCAGTGGAGATTATTAGCTTCTGCTACAACCACATGCCACATCGTGATATGTGTATCAGTTGCACCTTATCAGGATGATACAATGAGAATGTACAGGTAGCAGCCATGCCTCGTAGTGCATGAATTACTGAAATAATCTACAGATATCTCCAGCTGTGTACATTAGGATGGCTTTGGTGAAACTTAATGTCTATTTTGAAATGCAAAGATGTCAAATGAACACTCTCCCTTGTAGATCTCTCTAAATCAGCTCTAAAATCCACAAACATAATTTCTATTAAATTATTCACCCCCCCTCCCTTCCACACATACACACCATGAAATGGAAATGCTGTAATTGGTTTCCTGAGGGCACAATGAAAACTGATTAAGCCTTGATTAATATTAAACTCTAAAACAAACATGGTCCTTACTCCACACGGTGAGAGCAGCGGAAGCATTTAGGGAGCCTTCGGAGTTGACTGCACAGCAGGTATAGTCACCAGCATCCTGAGCAAAGACTGGGGCTATCTGAAGCCCTCCAGATTCAAGGAGGAGGAACCTGGGAATCTGAATGGAGCCGCTGGCCAAAACCTGGTTGCCTGAAAAACACCATGTGAGAACAGCTTCAATTCTCTGATTTGCAGTGCATGAAAAAGCTAATGCTATGCTAATTCTTCTTGGTGAGCAGCAGCAATTAGAGCGATTTCCCAACAGAATAATAAGGCTTTACCTCTTTTCCATGCAATGGCAGGCTTTGGTGCTCCTGAGACATCACATCTTAAAACTGCTGTCATCCCTTCGGTAACGGTGGTGTCTGTCGGCAGTCGTGAAAACGTTGGTGCAATATCTGGAATCAAATTTATTTTGTTCCTAAGGATCAGTTCCTTGAAAGATCTCTCAACTACTTGTGGAATTTTGTATCCATATTTATCAGACTAGTAATGGACCGGGGAATGACGACAATAACATGAAAACTTTTTCAGAAGAGACAGTACCTTTACATTATTCACCTTCTAGGAATTCCCCAACTGTGGACTGTTGGATAAATGAAAAATGAATTCCAAGCAGTTTCCATACAAGTGGAAGCAAAAGGACTTTGTGGTAAAGTAAAAAGAAGAAAAAAGAAGAAGCTCTGGGGGGGAAATAGATAAATTGAAATAAACAAAACTATTTGCTTTCAACCCCATTACATAAGACGAAAAGCTTCTTGAGCCTGACATGAGTTTGCAGAGCTGAATATCAGCCAAAAAAGTCTCCATTTGATTTTTATCTATGGTATCTCTGTCCCCCTCCCCATTTCCTCATTCTTTCTATCTCCAATGCAAGATCAAACAGCCCTCCCTATTATCTTTTGCCCAGAAAAGATATCAGGCCTTATGTGAGTACCATATGTGTTCAGAGGTAAACCTAGCAAAGATCTAACGACTTAGCTCAGTGCCAATCAGCAAGGCAAGGAGATGCTGCAGCAAAGCATGCGTCCATCATGCCTAAATCGAACTCCAGCCGAGAATCAAACCATCTTTTGTGAAGTTGAGGTCACCAGAGCTGGCAACCACCAGGCATTCATCCATTTTGGCAGTGACCAAGTTCACATTTTCCACACAGAACAGAATCATTATTCTAGATCAGGGGTCAGCAACCTAAGGCCCATGGGCCAAAACCGGCCCACGAGCTGCCCCCGAACAGAGCCGCCCGCTCGCTGCGCTAAACCGCTGCAGCACGGCGCAGGGACTCGCTTCTGTGGCGCCAAAAATCGCAGGCACACCAATCCGGCCCACAGAGGGATCTCCGTGGGACCGATCCGGCCCAGGCAAGATAAACCTTGCCGACCCCTTTTCTAGATGCTGCCACTTGTCAGTCAGAGTGTGGAATTGACTTCCTGACCTCATTTCCTTATCACCTTCAACGTATTCTAGAACAGCCTTCCCCAGCTTGGCACCCTTCAGATGTTTGGGGCCATGGCACCCATCACAGCATAGATGAACACTGGGGGGAGGGCCACTTATGGGAGTACAGCTGTGCTGGCTGGTGCTGATGGGGGTTGTAGTTGAAAGCATCTGGAGCCGCCAGATTTGGCAATGCCATTACAGAAGTGAAGATGGCTTCATTTAACCTCAGCTACAAAAGCATAGGCTTGTGTTTGTTCAGGTTACATATGGGTGGGGCAAATATTGAACTGTGCATTCAAGTGGTACCAAAAGAAGTAGGGCCATTGTCAGTTGGCAGAGCATCTGCTTCCCAAGCAGAAGGTCCCAGGCTCAATCTCCAGCATTTGCAAGATAGACCAAGGGCCTGACTTGGTATAAGGCAACTTCCTGTGATAGTAAAAATCCTATCAAGTGTCCTGAAGGTGGACACTTGATAGGATCTTTTTTTGTTGTTTGCGAAAATGCAACAAAAAATGGCACAGACTTGGAAGGGAGAAGTGTAAGGAGGGTTAAAAAGGGAATGTATGATAACAAGGGGAAAGAATATTAGAATACTGTAAGCCATCCCTATCCTTTAAGAGAGGGGAGGTTATGTATGGGAATGAATTAATGAATAAACAACTAAAAATAGCTTCTCTCTGGCATGACTTCAGGATTACAGTGCTGGCATATGTTCTTCTAAATCCACTTATTAAACGTTGCAAAGGCTGCATAACCATAATACTGCTCTGCCTTAACGTGGGAAGACAACCACATCATTCCCACAATAAATGGCCCTTAACTATGACAAAAGTGTGAATAACGCATATGTTGTGCACTTGTTGCTGTATCTCAATGATCACTAAAGTGCTCTCTAGATGTTGACTCGTATCACCTCTGACCATTGACCAGGCCATCAGAGGCTTATGGAACTGGAGCTCCATATTATCCAGGGACATGCAGCAGGGAAAGATTATTTGTGCGTCTGATCTAATACTGTGGCCACAGTGCTTAAATTGCTACTTTAAGATTATTATTCTGAATCAAAGAATTAAAATATTGTATCCTGTGATGGCCTGCTATATCCCAGAGGAGGTGTGCACAGAACCCATACATGTAACTTCTCCCCAACCCAAAAAACGAACAAACAAAGGAAAACAAAATATAGAACAGGACAGGAAGACATTAACCTGGCAGTTCCTGGTTCATTCACATTTGTGACACACCATTAATGCATTATACAGTGCTTACATTTTCTCAGCAGAACTATTAATATGAAAAAGGGCTGCATGAAATGTTCCTTTGTGTTTAAGCTTTTAAAAACAAGAATAAAACCAGTCCCACGGTCCAAATTCCTAGTCATGTGAGCTCAGAGTGTTTCTTCCAAGTCACAGGAATCTCCTGTGGGGGAGACGGCAGGAGGACGCAAGCCCCACACTGCTGTTTCAGGCAGTGCAGAGCCTACAGACACATGAGTCACTGTGTCACTCCCAGGAGAGACACGTGGCTCGGACACACTGCAGACCACGTGGTAAGGCCACCCTGTGCCCCCGCCCCCCCAGCTATGCCTCTGCTAAACAGTGGTCCAAATCTGAACAGGAAATCGTGTTATTTACTAAATGGAGCATTGTTTACTTTACACCAATCCTTCTGGATACTGAGCCCTCTGAATGTTTTGGATCAGGGCTGCCATCTATTCTGACCATTGGCTCTGCTGCCTCAGGGGGCTGATGGGAGATGGAGCTAACATCTCCAGGCAGAGAGCCTTCTCGGTGGTAGCGCCCACCCTGTGGAACGCCCTCCCATCAGATGTCAGGGAAATAAACAACTATCTGACTTTTAGAAGACATCTGACGGCAGCCTTGTTTAGGGAAGTTCTTAATGTTTGATGCTTTATTGTGCTTTTAATTCTGTTAGGAGCCACCGAGAGTGGCTGGGGAAACCCAGCCAGATGGGCAGGGTATGTATGTATGTATGTATGTATGTATGTATAAATTAATATTATTATTAAAAAAAAACATGCATCAAGAGACCCAAAGAATAGTTGTTGTTTTAAAACTAGGGGTCTCCCAGTTTAAAGGCAGAGGAGAACCACAGCTTCTAAGGGCAGTCATTGTGAGTGAAGGAATCTGTGGAAGGGTTGCAGTCCAGCTGTTTCACTGCTTTAAAATGAAGGGTTCCTTGTTGGAGGTTGCACATAGTGGGGTAGGAGAGGTGAAAATAATGGCAATATGTTTCACCTCTGGCAACCAATGTGCCCTTTTGGATTTGTATAGCAGATAAGTCTGGAAAGCCAGGGACACAAATTATTATTATTATTATTATTATTATTATTATTATTATTATTATTATTATTATTATATCTGTGAAAGGTACCATGCTGGAGCAGGCTGCCCTAGGATGTGTTGTAGTTCCACCAGGAGGCTTGGAGGAAGCCTTAGGGTGGAATACAACATAATTGTTCAATCAGTGTAAGCTTTTTCTGCTTGCTCAAGGAAAGGATCTTCCCTCTCCTCCCCCAGGCACTGCTCTGGGGTTTCCCTGAGAACTTGACTTCCTTTTCTTTTCTTTTTACTCTGTACCACTGGACTGCCCTACTGGTAGAAAGATGAATGCATTGTTCCCCTAGAAACCTTCCTCTACCTCCCCTGCCCAACCCCCACGTAGGTCTAGACGTACTAGTCACATCCAGGAAGGTACGACTCTGCATCTCCCCAGCATCATTCCTTGCAAAGCACTGGAAGATTCCAGAATCATCAGGCTGCAGTCCCTGGATCTGAAGACTCCCATTGAGCAAAACCTTGTAACGCGGATTCAGCAGTTTGTGGATGGGGACGGCATCCTTGTACCAGACCAGAACAGGAAGTGGGACACCTGAAATGTAGTGGAAAGAGAGAAAACTCTTCATGTGTGCCCAGGCACAAAGCATTGCCGCCTGCTAATTGCCCATTTCCCATTACAAGAGTTTTATACAAATACACTATTCAGAAAGCAACTGCTACAAAGCATGCATTATCCTGTCAAAAGAGGGGAAATACAACTGAAAAACACAAAGACAAATCCTTAACCACCCATAATGATTTATGCCATGGCGACTGTGTGCCTTCATTTGCTGTAATCAAATTGCATGCCTTTTTTTTTTAAGCCTCAGATTAAATTATTCAGTTTGGGAAATAGGTTAATTGTGTCATCAAATGAGCCTTGAAAAGGTCAAAAGGCAGACAAGGCAGTGAATTGGTAAGACTTAAGCAGGAATCTTGCGCATCCTTTCTAGGAAGTATATTCTATTGCACTCAATGAGAAAAAGTATTTAGGAAGGGAGTGTTTTGGAGCATTTAAAGCACTTTCAAATATATTATTTCAACAATCCCCATATTGCATAAACCGAGGCTGAGGTTAGCAACCCAATGAGTGACAAAATCCCTTTACTGAAGTTGATGCCACAGCCCAAAGGTTCACAAACTCTTTCTTACATCACTAGCCAAGAATAATAAGTGCTCATGAAGGAAGAGCCAACAAAGCAAGGATTGGGAGGATAAGGTATGCCTATGGTGTTAAGCAGGGGCAAAACTAGGCTTTACTTGACCTGGGTCAACTGCCCAGTTTAGCACACACACCCCACACAGACATTTGCATACACACACACACAGGCTGGGAACCTCAATTGTGCTCCTTTGGAGGCTACTCCCTGGGCAAAAAACCTGCCTAGTCACCCCCCCCCCCCCCGGAGCTACGGCTCTGTGTTAAGTCATGGAGCCTGAGCACCATATTCAAAGATATATTATAAAGGAAATCTAATTGCTTCAATAGAGGAATTAGGACTTCAACATAGCTTCTATTGGCTGAGAAATGGAGAATAAATAATCCTAGAAACTTTCGGGTTCAGGGCTCACCCACACTTCTGCTTGTGCCATGCCTAGAAAGGGCAGGTTTGAGCAGTTTTCCACTTGACTCGCACTTTCTAGGCATGGGTCCAAGTGGTTTTGCCCTTGGCCTGCTCCTGTCGAAGGGAAAACTCGCTCTTTAGTGATAGAGCCAACAAATGTCAAGCTGGGGAAAACTCGAATTGATGTTTTGTCCAACTGAACACCAAAGAGTGATTTCTTCGGGGGGGGGGGACAGCAAGTCAAGAGGAACTGGGGATAAGCCTCTACCCACAGTCGATTCCCCAATTCATATACATTTGCAGTGTTTGTCCTTAACAAATGGCCTTTACATTGCTTTACGTGAAGGCTAGCAACATCAGCAACCGCAGTGCCTAGAGACAGGCAGTCAGGTCACGTATCCATAGCAGTGACCAGAGGAGGAATGACTGCTGGGAAGAGGGCAGAGAGAAGAAATGCCATCAGCTCAACCAGACACCTTCATCTGCCCCAGCTGGAATAAAACATGTCTCTCCTGCATCGGTTTCTACAGCCACAGCAGACACTGCAAGCTTCAATAGTTTGACCTCACCCCCAATGACATATTTCTCCATTATCTCCTGAGTCAGACAGATTGCTATGAGAATGTTGATCTCTGTACATAAAAATCTGACTTCACAGAGATCTCTGAATGAGGACAAACACATTTTATTACCTAGGATTCTAAATGTTTCTAACTGCAAGCCTTCAAAGCATGTTGAAAGTAAATATCGCTTGATCTATTGTGCATGTTTAGTAAGGCAATAAAGATATAGCAATTAAAAAAATTCAAGGCAAAATCCACTGAAAATACTTTTATGTAACAAAATATAATAACAAAAACCTACTCTTTTTAATATACTCATTCTTCTGAGGAGAATGAAAGATACATTATTCCCCAAGAAAGGGGGGGGGGAGTTGACTGGTCATGAAATTATATTTCTGTACAAGGATGTAATCAGTTCTTGAAATCGCATTTGAAACTTCCATTTTGCTTGAATAATAAAGCTATTTATAGCCTACAGGAATCATCTTTTGTGTGCAATGTGTGTGGTTTGACACAAAATAGATGCAGTGTACCACTGTGAAACAAACACAATTTTAATTTCATACCAAAGGCCCATTTACAGAATTTGTGTACAGTCTGATTGTCAGAATTCTCAGTGAAATGTAATTCATCTCATCAAATCCCCTGGGCCAATACAAATTATCACTGAGTGATGAGGAAACAGATGATACAAAAATGGAATCATACTCAGAAAAGAGAACACATGAAATAGTTTGAAGCTTAAGTAACAGCATTTCCATTATATTTTATAGAAAATGCAATAGAATGAAATCTGGCATTGGGCATTATTCCCCATAACAGCATAATGGGCTAAACATTTTGAATCCTGACAGGAATATCAACATTCTCTGCTCACGGAAGCGTAGGTTGTCTTCTCCAATTAAGCCACAGATCAGCTCCAAACCCCACTGTACTTAAAGGAATATAGAGAAGTCAATCTATATATTTTCCTTCCGATATTTCAGGAGGCCTTAAAAGATCCTAGTGGTTTCGCTGGGTAAGTCACACCATCAGAACTAGAGAGAATGTGCTTTTCAAAGATCTTTTTGGAAAGACAGACACCAGGGAAGGAGTCCATTAGTTAGGCCAGGTGTGCAACAGACAAGGGGCGTCTGAAATGATGAGAGGCACATCAGAGCGCGGCAGGAACTTGCAGGAATGGATCTGCCAGAGCAGGCAGCTGCAGTCAAGAGCCACACTGAGCTTCAAAATGACTGTGCTGGCTTTAAAAAAGAAAAAGAAAAAGAACTGATTTCCTTTTTAAAAGAAATTACCGGTATGTGTCCCTTATCATGGCTAACCAGGAGAGAAGGAAAATATATTCTTTAGGAATTTAAGGATTTATATATATTTGTTTATTTGGTAATCTTTTGTTTCTTCTGTATCTTATTTGGAATGTATAATTTTTACCATGTAAGAAAATCAATAAAAAGCATACTGAAGGTATATACTTATATACTTTCTTTCTTTCTTTCTTCTATCCTAGAAGAAAGAAAGAAAGAAAGAAAGAAAGAAAGAAAGTATATAAATGGAGAAATAAGACATTTCCAAAGGTCCATCTGAAGTCATGCATTTTTTAATGTATTTATCAGGGCTGCAAGTTTAGCGTTACCAATCTGATAGTTCATATAAAAACATTTTGATCATCTAAAAATTTGCCCCAACTAATCTGTCAGCAGGTTTTGTTTTTTATGAAAATATTTAATGATGCTTGGAAGAGCCATGTGTGCAGAAGGGGCCAGGTAAGACCCCTGGCAACTCCTGGCAAAGGCTGGGGAAAAGTCCTGCCCCTCTGCGAGTCAAGGGAGGCGATGCTGAGCTTTATGAACCAAAGGTCTGACTCTGTAGCAGGTAAGTATGACTTCTTCCTTCATAGGCAAATTCGTGCAGTTTTAATTTGAACTCCACTGATTGCTGACAGCATACAATCCAATTAGAGTTTTATATATATGTGTGTGTGTGTGTGTGTGTGTGTGTGTGTGTGTGTTTTAAATGCTTGCAACTTGAGTAACCTCTGAGGAATAGAAAATGGAACTTTGTTCCCAAGGAAACTCCATTTACAATGAAGTAAAAAGCTGTCTTTTGCAGGCTTTAATTTTATTTATAGTTAATCTATTTGTATCGAGCAAATTTAATCTGTGTCTCCCACACTCACAGTGCACAAAGATGGAATAAATGGCTTTTGCGCCAAAGAATCCCATAGGAGTTGTGACAAATTGAAACGTCCTGCCTGTTTATGGCCAGGGCATGGAGCAACTTCACAATGTGTCCCAGGGCTATGATTCAAGCACCTGATCTGGCACCCCCCACACCCCCTTTTCATTTTATGTCCTCTCCGAGACACGGGGTAAGAAGTCAGTGGCCAGACAGCTGCTAACTTTAGTAGTGAGAAACCTGGAAACAGAGCACTCATCTGGACAGGGCACAGAATAGGTGAGGATGGAAGAAACCACTCTGTTTGTTGAGCATGTTTGTGCTAGATTAAAGAGTATAGTTTAGTGAAAAGGCAAGTAAGAGGTGACATGGTAGAAAATTACAAAATTATTCAAGGTATAGAGAAAAGTTTTTCTCCTTCTGTTAGAATATTGGAACTTGGGGGACATCCAATGAAGCTGAATGTTGGAAGATTTAGGACAGGTAAAAGAAAGTCCTTCTTCATTCAACACAGAGTTAACCTATGGAACTCACTTCCACAGGAGGTAGTCATGGCCATCAACTTGGATGGCTTTAAAAGAGGACTGGGCAAATTCATGGAGGAGAGGGCTATCGAAGGCTACTTGCCACAATGGCTATGCTCGGCCTCCATAGTTGGAGACAGCAATGTTTCTGAATACCAGTTGCTGGAAACCACAGGAGGAGAGAGAGAGCTTTTGTGCTCAGATCCTGCTTGCACGTTTCCCACTGGGGCATCGGGTTGGCCGCTGCGAGAAAAGGATAAGGGACTAGATGGGTCATTGGCCTGATCCAGCAGAATTCTTATGTTCTGGTATGCAGGACCAGATTTAGGTTTGATGAGGCCCTAAGCTACTGAAGGTAATGAGGCCCTTTATATGTCCAGCTGTCCTTTGTCAACAACAAATTGCTGCTGTTTTTTGTGTTGAATATATGCTGTGTGTGTGTGTGTGTGTGTGTATGTATCTGAAGAAGTGTGCATGCACACGAAAGCTCATACCAAGAAAAAACTAACTTGGTCTCTAAGGTGCTACTGGAAAGAATTTTTTTATTTTAATATGCTATATGGTAATTTATGGACCTAATAGGTATCTCAAGCCATTTGCACATGCAGAATGTAGGCACCCTATATACAGAAATGAGCAAACCAGTGATATTTTAGGGAGCAGGCTAGCAGGCAGGGCCCATGATTTACATCACAGGAGCCTACACAACACAAAACACTGTTGCGGTATGTAGGTTTTATTTTATTTGTTTTTTTATCTTATATTTTGGAAATGTACATCCAGTGGTTTTTTTCCTTTAATTTTTTTGGGGGCCCCCAAGAGAGTAGGGCCCTAAAGCTATAGCTTGTTTAGTTTATACATAAATCTGGCACTGCTGGTATGTCTCATACACACTCCTCCTGCTTTTGCAGAGCCAAAAAACTCTCCATTTCACAAGGCATTCTTCAAATGGTCCCTAACTTGTGGGTTTGGACTAATGACTGTCCAGTTGAAAACACCACCAACACAACACAACCCCTGCCTTTTAAGGGACAAATCTTTCTACTATTTTTATATCTGTGTTAGGCTTTATTCTCTCTCCCATTTAGTTTTAAGTTGTTAAATTAAGTTAGTTTGCTTATATTTTTATACAATACTGTATGTGCTGATTTTTTTTTTTAATTTACGTACTGACAATATGAATATTGGTAATTGTTCTTCTGGGTTTTTTCCATTGCTGCTGTTAATTTGATTTGTTGTAAACTGCTATGGGTACAATCGTGTAGGAAAGCAGCATATGAATAAAACATTGATGTTTAAAAAGATCATAAACAGCAAAGACCATAAAATAAAGTATCAGTAGCAAATATGAAATGAACATCATCAATAAGACAGCAAGAATTAGGTGCTATGTTTTGCAAAAGTATGAAGCCAACCAGCACATTATTGGTCAATAAATGTTGCCTTGAGTGAGGAGAATAGAAAATGCTCTCTGCCTTTAACTTTCTTTGAGTCTGTCCATTTGTGTTCTCTTTCAGGGTGACTCTAATAAGAGTTCTTTAAAGTTCTCCTCTTTTGGTTTTGAAGCACCAGATCCCAGCAGGATGCACATCAGGGTCTAGATAAAATAGCTTAGGAAGTAGGGCTGCTAATACCTCACATGAGACTTTTGAGAGCTGCTGTCAATCAAGGTTGACACACTAGGTCAGATGTACATAACGAATCAGCACAAGGAAACTTCTCATACATGTACAACTTGGTTTCCCTATCTATGGGGCCAATGCAGATGAGGCGGGTGGAGAGGGAGGCAATAGCTCATCTTCAGACTAATTAATATCCGAGGAAAGGAAATGGACTGTTGTTTGTTTGTTTGTTTGTTTGGTGTGTGTGTGTGGAATATCTTAGCTATAAACCCAACTGCAAACTGCCTTAACCTGCTATACAAATGTTATAACCAAAAAAGTGAATAAAATAAAATGTAATGTGTGAAGAGGCACAAAGGTTTCCAAGGACAGGTGGGTTCTCAGTGGCAGAGTCAATTCTCTCTGGATTTGACTCCTGGTCTAATCAGTAGATTACACTTAAGTATTAAAAAAATTAAAGGTTTCTGCATGTGATAACCCATCTGGAAGAAGGAAAACTAAGATCCTAAACCTCTGCTGCCGTGCAGAATATCTTTGGGAGAAGAAAAGGCTAAGGAGTAAACCCTACCACAAATCTGGAGTCCCTAAGAGGGTTGGATGGCACCTTCCAGCAACTCCTGCAGCCAAGCTGGTGCTAATATATATTGCTCTGTTTTACTTTGGACCACACCAGTGAAGCCAAGAGGGGAGTCTTGTCATCTGGGCAGCTCAGGACCTTCATACACACTGCCCAGGCTTGTGCCCCCAGGCAGTTTGACCACTCCCAGAGGCAAACTCCATTGTCTCTCAAGGTAAAAAAAAAAAAAAAGATAAAGGACCCCTGGACGGTTAAGTCCAGTCAAAGGAGACTATGGGGTTGCGGTGCTCATCTTGCTTTCAGGCCGAGGGAGCTGACATTTGTCCACAGACAGCTTTCCGGGTCATGTGACCAACAGGACTAAACCACTTCTGGCACAACGGAACAGCATGACGGAAACCAGAGCACATGGAAACACCGTTTACCTTCATGCCACAGTGGTACCTATTTATCTACTTGCACCGGCGTGCTTTCGAACTGCTAGGTTGGCAGGAGCTGGGACAGGGCAACAGGAGCTCACCCCGTTGCAGAGATTCGAACCACCAACCTTCCGATCGGCAAGCCCTAGGCTCAGTGGTTTAGACCACAGCGCCAAAGATGGATGCCAACAACAAACGTGTTTGTTTTTTTTAAAAAAAAAAGCATCCTAGGAACCTGCTTCTGTGAAACTACTGTTGATCTCTTTAGGTGGAATTATAAATATTTTGAAGTTTTTAGTGGCATTTGAACACCTTCTAATTAAAATTTGAATGAAAGACGGCTGCCACAGAGGTGTAATTTCACTTGAATGTTTCCGCAGCCGACGTTTTCTCTCTCTTTATTGGGATAACTTTTTATTGGGTTTTATAAGCAAGGATCATAGGAATAATAAATGATACAAATAAATAGTCCAAGTCTTCTCATGTCATAGCATGATAAATTTGCAGTAATATCAACAACATATGGTTCATTATTAGTTCTTGGTTCGTGAATTGGTTTAAACAAAAACAATGAGGAAACAGGATAGAACAGTTAAAAGATAGCATTCAACATCACATAGTTAAATGTCTAATCAGGAGCCCTTGTGGTTGTGCTTAGATTAAGTATTTCCCCTCTTATGTTAACAATGAAACAATATAAAGTGTTGATATATTGATGAAAGCAGGAGGGGTTCAAAGAGAAAACAGTAATTTAGGTTTGAATTTTAATTTAGATCAAATAAAAAGGAAAGGTAAAGGGACCCCTGACCGTTAGGTCCAGTCGCGGATGACTCTGGGGTTGCGGCGCTCATCTCGCTTTACTGGCCGAGGGAGCCGGCGTACAGCTTTCGGGTCATGTGGCCAGCATGACTAAGCCGCTTCTGGCGAACCAGAGCAGCGCACGGAAATGCCGTTTACCTTCCCACCGGAGCGGTACCTATTTATCTACTTGCACTTGACGTGCTTTCGAACTTCTAGGTGGGCAGAAGCTGGGACAGAACAACAGAAGCTCACCCCATCGCCGGGATTCGAACCGCCGACCTTCTGATCAACAAGCCCTAGGCTCTGTGGTTTAGACCAAATAGATTGAGCCAAATGTTGATGGGGGATTGCTCATTTTCTGGAATAATGACATATGTTATGAAATTCAACCACACTGGTGTAATGCCATCTTCTTGATCTGTCCATGTGCCAACCATAGTTTATTTGTTATTTGTCAAGGAGGGCTGTTTCTCAAACAATTTTGTACCAATTGCATATCATGGTGCCAAAAAGGCTTGTCCAGGGTCTGGTTATGTTGCAGCTTGTCACTTGTAATAAATGGCTTATTAATTCTTTATTATACAAGCCCACATTGTTTTCTTGAAATGTATTTAATAAAGCTAATTTTGGTTTGAATTCCAATTGTTATTCTGTTATTTTATTAATTTCTTGAAATATTAAATTCCAGAAAGGTTGGATTTTTTTACATTCCCACTACACATGGAGATATGTACAGGGTATGGGGGCAGCAAGGCATGAGGATGGATCATTGCCAGCTTCCTGGGGGTTAGGTATCATGTATATATGGGTTAATTCTCTACTGCAGGCTTCCTCAAACTCGGCCCTTCAGATGTTTTGAGACTACAATTCCCATAATCCCTGACCACTGGTCCTGTTAGCTAGGGATCATGCGAGTTGTAGGCAAAAAACATATGGAGGGCCGAGTTTGAGGAAGCCTGCTCTACTGCTTGCAGAAATAGACTTTGCAGCTGACATTTTCCTCCTATTGTAAAAGCTCCATCATTTTAAGAAACAAGGAGCTTTAACTATTGCAATTATTGATTGTTTCTCGGCAACTCAGCTTATGGGTCCCTAAGCCACTGTTTCACTTACATTAATTCACTCAGCTCAGGACGCTAATTCTTTTTACCTGACCACATTTGTTGAATGCAGCCTGCCAGGCACTGAAGCCCAAACAAAAAGCAGATGGGGCAATTTGCCCAGCAGACAAGCATGATTCATCTTTTCAGATCCTGTTCCTCAGATGCAGCCTGCTTCTTATCATGGAAAATTGAAGTTTACTAAAGAGGCTCAAAGGTAAATAAGGAAAAAGACGTGACCACTTGTTCCCTCCCCACTTACCCATTGCCTGGCACCGGATATGCACAGTCTTCTCCACTTCGGCCAAAATTCGGCTTTCTGGCTCAGTAGTAAAATAGGGTGACTCTAAAGAAAGATAAACCGGAATAGTGTAAGAAAATATATTCATTTAGCTTGAACACTTGACCTAACCCAGAATTCATTATGTGCTCAGGTTCAAACCCAAAAGCTCAAGAGTGCACAGGGATTCCATTAATTTCAATGGAGGGACTCAAACGCCATGATTTGTCACATGTGCACTCAAGACCTTTCACTCGAATGAATGGAAAAGCTCTTACAGGGCAGAAACTGATGTGCTCCTAAACCCAAGCTTCCTCTGGATTGAGAGGAATGTACTTAATACAGTGTTACAAATGGCCTAGTTTGACTTCTATTTTGGGTTTATGGTTTCTTTTAAGTGATAGCCTCATAAAACAACCTCAACAATTATATGTGATGATGAATATGAATTTCAAAGAGCACTGAGAAACTGCCAATTTATATTTAGGGTTTTACACCGCAAATTAACATCAGAGCAGGGGCTGCTTTTCATTTTACAGGCGTGAATCAGAGAATATTTTAATTCTCAGTTTAGACAAGCCATCCCGGGAGGTCCATAAAGGGTTTTATTTACAGCAACACATTTTACACAAGGACTTGCCTCAATATCTAATACACCACGCCATGTAGCTTGAGACATAAAGAACCACAACATGAGGATAAATCTATATCAGCAGGTTCAATAAGAATTGTAACAAGGTAGCTCAAGAAGTAATGCCTCAATGTGTGCTGGGTCGGGAAGATTTTGGGTATTACATGACAGGACAGATTCTCAAACAAAGATATACTCTCCAAAGCCCACACTCTCCCAGCATGTTCACACTCCTGTCTCAGTGACGTCTACACTGGTTTAGTCATGTCCACAGAATGGAAAATAGCAGGATCCCCAAGGATGTACTCTACGGGGAGCTGGCTTCCGGAAGCAGGCCAGTTGGCACACCAACTCTGTGTTATAAAGATGTCTGCAAACATGACATGAAGGCTGGTGACATTAACCCTGCCATATGTGAATCCCTTGCAAATGATCACAGAGCCTGGAAACAGACAGACAGGTCATGTATCCACACCAGTGACTGGAGGAAGAATGGCCATTGGGAGGAATGGAGAGAGAAGAAATGCCGTGGTGCACCTGTAGCTGCAAAACCAGACAACTTCATCTGCCACAATGCACCTGCAGGCATCTTGTGACTCTCTTATCTGTGTTAATGGGCATATTTAGCAAGTAACTCGGTGTATTAAAGGGCTCAGGTTACAGCATACTTTGTGGGTCGTGGTAAGAGATTGCAGGAACTGTTGAAGGCTAGCTGTCGGAAGTGTGGATTCGAGTGAAGACTTTTTGAAGAGATCATCTGAGGAAGAAATTGGAAAATTGCCAGACTTCAGAACTCAGAGAACCCTTTGCAAGCAACTCAGCTTAGGACTCAGCTGTGGTCAGAGGCGTAGCGTGGGGGGTGCTAGGGGTGCCAGTCGCACCGGGCGCAACATCTGGGGGGGCGCCGCTCCGGCTTCAGCCCCGCGCGGCACCCGCTGCCATCCCAGCTAAGCGCGCTCTCCTCTGCCCGCGGCGTCCGTGCGAGTCTGGGGAGAGGCAGGCAGCCCCAGCCGCAAAGACCCGGCGGGCGAAGCGAGGTGGAAGGAAGGAAGGAGGGGACGGTGGGAAGGAAGGAGGGAGAACCGACGCCGACGCCTAGGCTGCTGAGATCCGCCGGGGGTGGATCTCCAGAAGAGCGGGAGAAATTGCAGGCTGCCGAGGCACTGGCGTCGGGGAGGGAATCACTTCCCCGCTCTCGGAGCGCCAAGCGGGGAGGTCTGCAAAGGTGCTCCTACTGCTCCCTATTGGAGAGCGCAGGGGAAACAGGGGCGCGCAGAGTCGGGATGCAGCAGCCGGCGCTTTTCGGGCTAAATTGCGCTCGCCAGCCAGCCGGCGTGCTCGCTTTGCACCACGTGCCTAACAACCAACAGAAGGGGCGGAGAAGAAGGGAAGGCGGCCCGCTCAAATCAAGGTGAGCAGGCCAAGCTGCGGCGCCTGTTGCCAAAGCCAGGGCGTGACCCCAGAACACAGGCCGAGTAAGATGGGATGAGAAGCTCGGGAGCGGGCGCAGAATCACAAGTTTCCATCGCCATCAGTGCCGGCTTTACGTTTAAGCTAAAGATATAGCTTAGGGCCCCACTCTCTTGGCCCCCCCCCAAAAAAAAATGAAAGAAAAAAACACCTGGATGTACATTTCCAAAATATAAGATAAAAAACAAATAAAATAAAACCTACATACAGCAACAGTGTTTAGTGTTGTGTAGGCTCCTATGATGTAAGTAATGGGCCCCGCCTGCTAGCCTGCTCCCTAAAATATCACTGGTAATTATTTCACTATTAACATACTTCTTAATTGTATTTCACCATTAATAGGCCTATACTTCTTCTTAATTGTATTTCAGTTCAACAATTACTTTGATAGAATACATATTTTTTATGTGCAAATTGCATCAGATAGGTATTAGGTCCATAAATTACCATATAGCATATATTCAACACAAAAAAAGTGACAATTTGTTGTTGACAAAGTGCAGCTGGGCATATAAAGGGCCCCATTACCTTCAGTAGCTTCTAACTTTGCGCCCCCTAACCCGTGGATTTTAGCACTCGAGTCTCTTCCACTAGATTAGTTAAAGAAACCCTTACCCCCTAAGCACATGTATTGTTTGTTATGAAAATACTGATGTAATTAAAGTAAAATGCATCTAAATACAAGTTAGTTGCATCTAAATACATCAGTATTTTCATAACAAACAATACATGTGCTTAGGGGGTAAGGGTTTCTTTAACTAATCTAGTGGAAGAGACTCGAGTGCTAAAATCCACGGGTTAGGGGGCGCAAATTACTTGTCTTGCCCCGGGTGCTGACAACCCACGCTACGCCACTGGCTGTGGTGACAGCAAGGACTTTGAAGCAAAAAACCTTATCTGGGCTCAGAGAGAGAAAACTACTTGTAATACAGTGGTATCTCAGTTTACAAACTTAATCCATTCTGGAAGTCTGTTCTTAAACCAAAGCTGTTCTTAAACCAAGGTGCGCTTTCCATAATGAAGCCTCCCACCGCCGGTGCCCTTCCACCGTTCAGCATCCATTTGTAGACCGAGGTAAAGTTCGCTAACCGGAACACTACTTCCGGTTTTGCAGAGTTCGTATACCGAATAGTTCATAAACAGGGCTGTTCTTAAACTGAGGTACCACTGTACCGCTAAATAGTATGTGATGTATAGTGATGTGTGTTTGTGTTGGCCTAGTAAAGACAGCTCTGCTAAATGGCTGTTTTCTGTGCTCAGATTAACCGTGTGACTGAGCTTCCATAGTGTATACACTCAACAACCCCAACACCTTCTGTCCTCTTGTGATCCTGCTGCCTGTGGACTTTTACATGCAACTTGCTATTTTTTTTTTATTAAAAATATATCTCAGTATGGGTTTTCCATTTTCTTCTCAACAGAGACATCAGGAGGCAGAATTTCCTAGAAAAATTACCGGTAAGCCTGCAGAGTGAAACCAATAAGCAGAGCTGTTTGCATGATTTATTGTTTTTTAATAATATCAATGTAAGGACATTATTGATCTTTTGCAGCTAAGTAAGTGACGGTTATTAACACAAACAATATATAAGTGCATGAAGTGACATATTTATTGAAAAACAAACAAACTTTAAAGCTATACATTATTGGGAAAATGTGGTGGACAGAGTGTGCTTGATCCTTAATGCTGAGGTTTTATGCCTTATGTAGAAAAGCACCAAGGCACAATGAGCACAGAGCTGTAAGCAGCTGAGTTGACTATTCACATATTTGAAAAGTGCAAGAGACACATGGGGACTATATGGATACATGGGGGCTATATGGATACACAGCTAGCAAGTGCCAACCTAAGGTGGATAAAAGAAATGTCAGCATGCCAAAAGCTGAAAGTAACCTGTAGGTTTTGGCTGGGTTGTGAAACACTTAGTACACTAAACTACAGATGGAATGGCAAGAGGAATGTGAGAAGGACATTGCAGCAACCCGAGATTACTCCTGTCACACTAGGGAAACTTAAACATGGCTTCTGTCTTTTCCCCATCAACCCACATACATTCTGTTTTCCTTTGTCTTGGAAATGAAGTGGTGGGCTTAACAAGCACCCAGTTCCTTTTTCTGTTCAGCCTTGGCTCCAGCAGAGGCATGAAGGCCTGAGCTACCGCCGTCTGAGACTTCCACCCATATCTGCCATATATAGGTCTGCAAACAGCACCATCTTCTTGAGAAGTCCTGGGCTACTGTGAGATTTACTCCACTCCTTGCAGGTGGAGTTGCATCCCTGCCACCAGGACAGCAACAGGACTGCAGCCCACTCTGTCACTCAGGTATGCTCCTGGAGGATCAAACTGCTCTTCATATATATTTGTTACTGAATTTTTATCCTACCCTTCTTCCTGCAGGAACTTTGGGTGACCAACAAACATATCAAGAAAATGCAATCACATTAAAACCACAAAGCACTAATTAATCCAATTGAATGCTCGTAGCAGCAGCATGTATGGTCACCACCAAGTTTGGACCTTAAGGGAACCGCCGTAACAACTTGGTACAAGAGTGTGTGGCAAATAGCTCTCATGGAGAAAAATTGACAGAAAACCTGGAATTAGCAAAAGGAATAAAACACAAGGACACTTTCTCTGTAAAGTGCTATTATGTACTCAAAGCATTCCAGAAAATGAAAGTCCCAAAGCCAACTTGTGGATAATGTAATCATCAGTATTTTGTTGTTTCTCCACTGTCATAAAGCAGTGTGCTACTACTGTAAGGCAAATGCTAGCATCACATTGGGGTCCCCAACACTGAAACTGAGGGGGGTGTTTTTCTGTGAAAAATCTTTGTTCAATCTCTGTTTCACAGGACTGTAGGTCTTGAGCTGTTGGAAAATACCAAATAATATTTGAAAAGAAACACTAATTAATAACCTATAAAGAAGAAAGGGTGGGAGTATATTCCTGAGTGTTTGATTTCTCTTGCACTCAAGGTGGCAGGTGAATGGACTACATGCAGAAGCAGCTGCTGCAACTGCATTGGTTCTCCTTCAGAAACAAGGATGAAATCACAGAAAGGAATAAGCCACTGGCTGCATGTGTGACAGGCTACCAAGTGAGAAACATTAAGGGATTTGTGGCACCCAACTTCAAAAATATCCAGGATCCATTTACAGAATCTGCACAGGAAAAACAGGTCTATTTACAACAGCATACTGAAGTTCAACAGGACTGGTACTAGGATAACAAACCAGCCAGAATCAATCCACACAGCTGAAGTGGCAGCTGTCATCAGATGTCTATTGGCTAAACCTGCTCCCTTGAGCATTGAATCACTCTGCAGTAGCCTTCAATTTCTGCCAAAGCACATGCTTTTGATGTGAAGTCAGAAGAGCCCTGCTGGGTCAGATTTAAAAAGTCCTCTCTATTAGTCCCACATCTCCTTACCCACAATGGCCAAGCAAATTCCTTTGGGAAGCCTACAGGGAGGGTGTGAGCACAATAGCCCACTGCTACTCTTGTTTCCCAGTAACTGGTATTCAGAAGAATTGGTGCCCAGGACTCTGAATTCCAGAAGAGAGCTGGAGTTGGCCAGCAGACCAACTTCAACAGTTGGGCCTGACTATTCACATGCCAATCACATCATTAGAACATCTGGTGTCAGGTTCAAATAGGCCTACTGTGACCACCAATGACCTGGGTGGTGGTCACAGTGAGCCCCTTCAAATTCCATTTGCAGGTGCAGTTTGGATTGGAACTGCACCTGCAAACACAAACTGGGGCTCTCAGCAAACCACTTTGAAGGCATACTATCAATCAGCTTATTGGTGCAAAAGTGTTCTTCCAAAATGGCTTGCTTTAGCATCAATCAGCTGCTTGACACTGTGAGCTCCCTCAGTTCCCTAATGGGAAATATCCTAGTGCAGCCCCACCCACCGTCACTCCCCTGCAAAGAAACAACGGGGAGCTCGCTTGATGCTCCTGATTGTTCCTTTGGAGTCGCATCCCTCCTGCCCCACATGGAGCAGAAGAACACAGTTTGGGAGAAATTGCCTTGCAGCCCATATTGGGATCCTTGTCCCCACTCCAGTAGACTTGAAACAATTACTTCAGAAATCTATGGGGTAATCCACAAAGGGCATTGCAGCACCCCAGAACAAAGTGTGTCAGAGTGAGAGGTAAGAAAGAGACAAAAGTGCAATAGAGCAGCTTCAGCCTCCCTACTGAAGCAAAGCAGCGTTTTTCTAACTAGCCTTTTCTGGCTGGAGTGCCAGATGGAATGATCAGAGTTTTTCCAAATATGTTTGCATATCTACAGGGACTGGGATCATTGTGTCATTTGCCATAACTAACAGAGGAACAGCTGTTAGTTGGTGGTGATTGTCTGTTATTAATCACCGAAGCCTAAGTCCAAATGGGTGACCTAAGATGGAGTAAGGTGCCACCATAACCCATTACCTCCCCCCCGGAGGCATCTATTTCACACTGAAATGATCCCTGATGATGTTTTAACTAGGCCATTCGCTGTTCCAAAAGGCCATTCCAATCCTATCTGAACATACTGCATATTTGAAGGGCATGAAATAATGACGTTGAAATTACACAATAGGCAAATTTGAGCATCCAGATCAAAGGAGGAGGGTGTAGAGTCGGCACATCAGCCGTGTTGTGAAATTGCAATGCCCTGCAATGTTGACGGTGAAATGGTCCAGAAACTATCAGGATGATAGTAGCCATTTTATGGGATCAGGCCAAACAATTTACATTTAATTACTGGAAGGTTAGGAGCAGAAAAGGTTTATTAGATTAAAATTTGCTAGGGCCATGAGGGGCCAAATAATCTTGCTTTGGGAGCTGGAGTCAACCTGTAGGACCCCAGTTGGCCATCCCTGAGCATGAGGTCATTGGCAATGCAAAGTGTAAGTCTGGCTCCAGCTAAAAAAAGCTGTTGCTGTTTCTCAATATGCAAAGCGGATGGCATGTGAAGACCCCCTAGGGATGCCTGAGGAATGCCATTTTTTGCAAATTGTGACTTCCACTGACCTGATCCAAACTTCCCACGCTAGTGTGTGGCTTGGAAGTCACTCTCGGTCAGATTTCACACATCTCCAAATGTTGTGACATAGTCATTAACTTGGAAAATGTATCGAAATGCACTTTAAAATTATAATTTGAGGGGAAAGGGACATTCACATTCATACATATGTATAATCGAATGCTGGTTTTCATAAAAAATTAAAATCCTCAGATTAATGTGGAAACGTTATGGAACAGACTTTTGATAGGGTGGAGGCAGGTGGAAATAAAATGGGTTGGACATAAAACCATTTGTGCCTCTCCCTTTATGGCTTGGGGTGTATGTGAGAGGGCACTAAATATTGTTCTTCCCCCAGGTGAAAGGTGGAGAAGGGTCAGGTGAGAGCCAGGAGTGAAGACTGCCTGTCTGCCAATATGTGTGGGTAATTTTTGAAACTTCTCCACACTACAAAGTGGGAGGCTGAGATTGATATGGCTTTTTGTGCATGGCAGTTTTATTATTTTCCTAGAGTTTGCCTTTATTCACATTCAATTGGTTTTAAGCTGCTCTCTGGAAATCATTTTAATTTATTATTAGTACAGTTGATGTTGCATTGTTGAATTTTTGACATTAGGCTTATTTATATTAATAACGGGGGGGGTCCTACTGAATCTATTGTTATAGAGTTGTGTTTGCTATATAGCTAGGCTTATAGAATGGAATTGTGTATTGATGGGTTCCTGCTACACTTGTGATCTACTTTGGAACACAATCCTAAAATAATCTAATGTGGGAAAGCAGATCAGTTTTTCTTAAGCATGTTTGCTCAGAAGACTGTTCCATCAGATTCAGTGGTGCTTACCCCTTGGCAAGGGTGCTTAGGACTGTGAATTAAGGGGCCAAGAAGGAAGATCCAAGGGAAAAGAAACAATTGTGCCAAATAATTAACTCTAATATTTGCAGAGGCTTAATATGTATAGGGAAGAGCATCCTTTGAAACTTATGGGGAGCTGCCTAAGATTTTATTTAACATCCCATACCTAGTAGGCAAATAATTTTGAACTTTCTGAATAATTTGATTGGTATCCACTTTCACTCAGCTTCCAGAAAACATCCCAAACACATTTCACAATCAAGCAATGTGCACAGAGATAGGAAACCATTGTACAGATTCTGTGACAAAATGGTGTTCCTGCACAGCTAATGAGGAAACCTGCACTCAGACTCATCTTCTGCAAGTTCATTTATTGGCGAACAATTTGTAAAAGGGAACAGCTGCCATTCATTACATTTCTATGTCCCTCAAAATGCACCTTTCTATATATAAACCAGATTTGCTCACTCCAAAGCTGCAGCCAATACCTCCATCCAGCAAATGTGTTGATCTATGATCCTTTATATTTGCACACACACACATTATCCTGTTTGCCTTAATGTAAATGCTGCCTACTCTCATCTTGCTTAGATCTAACACAGACTCCATCAAAGCGTGCGTACGGCTGCTCCTTTTGCTTCCACCTTATGACACAATTTGTTCCCAAAGGGAGATATTATACATACACAAACAAACACACATTTTCCCCCAGCTACGAAACATGAATCCTAGTCACCACAGAGCAAGCACCTGGAGCTAAGACACTTCACCAGCAGCAGGCCACAATGACTCGTGTGGAGGAGGGTTGATTCATTCCTCGCTGTGAATTGGCAACTGTCACAGGACAGCATCTTTCTGCTGCAGAGAAAATGTCAAAGACCTCTCTCAGATCTCAGAAGCCTGGTGTCATCTACTCCAAATTTAAAGACAGCCTACAACTCAACTGCTTCATCAGACCTGCTGGAGAAAACAAACTTGAAGCCAAGGTCCAAAGGCAGAAATAGCCTATTGTGGGCCAAATCTTTGATTGGACTGCATTCCTTGCATTGCCTATTCACTCTCTCCTTGTCTTGCTTTCTTGTTTCTGCCCTCTAGCCTTTTTTTCTGGATACAAATTCTAACCAACAGCACAGAAGTAAGTCCTATGGAACATACGCTCTGGTTTAACGGGGCTAGGATTGCAGCCTGCCTTGCTAGGTTAAAGGAGTACATTGATAAAATGTTATTAAGTATGAAGAGAGGTCAGGCATCCTTTAATAAGAATGGAATGTTTGGGGGCTTTCTAAAGATAGGATTGGAGTCTTCTCACTGTGCTTTCTGCCTCTGCTCCACCTTGTCAACGTCCAAGGGGTCAACGGCAACGAGGCATTGTGGCCTCACACTGCTTTGTCCCACCTGACTAACCTGACATCTTTGTATCATTGCTTTTTTCTTTTCCCCTTTGTCCAGTTTTATTTTCAGCCACAGCTTCTGCTTTAAAGCACAATTGTTCATTTTATGTAGTGGCAAGATTTCATAAACTCTTACTGAAACGGCAGTATAAAAATAACTATTTGGAGCTCTTATATTAAAGGACCTCCAAGAACACGAGGAAAACATTGGTGTTTTTTTGTTTTTGTTTTTTAAAAAGAATTAGTCCCATTTCCAAATGAGTGCAATGGCAATACTTAATCTTTGGAAGACTAGTAGCAGAACAAATATGTTCTTATCTAATCTGCAGCAAATCTTCCCCAAAACTGCCGCTGTGCCAGCTCAGGAACACACTACCCTTTAAAAAATTTATAACAACTGCAGCTAATAAAACCAGAGTTTGGAACCACCTTAGTTTATCTTTGCTAGAACTGTATGAAGAAATCAAAGAAAGCTTTGCCACAGTAGTTGGGAAACTGTACTACCGGTATATGTTAGCAGCATGATGGGGGTCATTTTATTTCTTGATGCATCATGGATACAACTCACTAAATATTCAGACTGGAAGCATTTTGCAGGAATTTCTGACTGATAGAATACCAGGGCACTGAAATGCATTCGTGTGACGGAGTGGGCCCTTAGTTTTCTATTGAATGAAAGGGGTGCAATGCAATTTAAGGCCCCTCAAGTCAAGGGCATTTAGCATATGAGCACTGTCTGCATTGCAAAATCCAGGTTAGGAATTTACATGACAGAAGTGGAGCTTGATCCACTATGGTGGCAAACAATGGCATCAGTGCCTTCTCCAGCCACACTGATTTATATGATTGAACAGGAACAGTCAGTATTTTCCATCTGAAATTAGTCCAGCAAATTTTAAACTGAAGCAATTTTTAATTTGTTATGGGTTTAACATCATCATGTTTCTATTTTGCACTGCTCTGCGGTACACAGGACCTGCTCATCATAATATATATATCAACCGAAGGGCATATTGTCTGCCCTTTACATCAGAATGAGGCCTTTTTGCTTCCAGTGGCAGTTTGTGGTGCTGAGTGACAACCTTCTGGGCTACTAAGAAGCATGCATGAGAGCTCAGATGATGTCTTGCAACAATTCAGCATGGCCAGCCACCACAACACCTTTGTATGATCAATGAGAGCAGGAGATGTATGTGCCTCTTTCCCACCTTCACTTGTTCAAGCAGCACAATCCACCCACCCTCCTCCCCTTTGAGGAAGAGCAATGATACACACAGAGAGAGAAACATACACATCTAACCTGATTAGCATTGGATTGGCACATTTCCCACCTTCCCTAGGATGCTGCATTCTGGGTCAACTGGTAGAATGATTTGACTGATTGATTTAATGATTTCTAATTGTCTCAGCTTTGCAGGTTGACCTATGCCAGACGACAAGTTCTTTAGAGAGAGGGGGCCAGTGGGCAGATACCCTAAAATGTGAATATAGGGTACAAAGAGACGGTTGCAGAACTCATACAGGAAGGGCAATGGTGGCATCCAATAGCAATGCCTGGGCATCTGGAGTAGATTCCCACAGAGGGCAGGGCAGACTTGCCAAGAGTGTCTGGCACAGGATTGACCTATGACCACCTGAGGCAGTTGTGGCCAGAAAGCCAAGTCTGTTCCCCAGGGCATGGAAACAGATGTACATCAGTTCTCCACATCCACTAGTGCTAAGTTTTTATATTGCTGAAAGTTTAAAAAGTTTAATTAAAAAGAAGAAGCTTTGGCTTATTTAATCCCAATACAGTGTCCGCCCCTTTTTGCTGCCCACAATTTTGTAATTACAGTATGGCTGAATCATCCCACTTTATGTTTTGCTCTTTTGTTTGCTTATGAAAAGCCCAGGAATGAGGATATCACAACCTTTCTTGGCAATACATAACCAGCAGAATCATACCTAACCTGTCCTATTTATTCATAATATATATCAGCAACCAAAATTATATCCAACCTGTTCTGTTTATTTGATCTAAAACTTGCCTACTCAGCTTTTACAATATATTTCCAGAACTATTATTTCCTTTTCCAAATTCCACATTGCCCCTTCCCTGTAACATCACATTCATCCATATTTTGTCTTTGTCTGTTTTAAAACTTCAATTCAAAAGGCTACTGGCACTTGGCCTTCAACGCGTTGTAGGATCACTCTATAGCATGGGGCAGGGGGATGCTAGCCATTGGCTAAGCTTGCCACAGCTGATGGAAAATCTGTTGGGGAAAATGTTCCCCATGCCTGCTTTACAGATTCCTGAATGAATTATTTCATATTCCCACTGCTCTTGGTACTGTATGATCCATTTGTGTTTAACCTACTTAAGCCACAAAACAAAAATATCTTCATTAAGTGTCCCTCTGGAAAACACTACATTTCATTTCAATTTCTTGTCCCTGTTCAGATTTTTATCACTCCAGAAGCCAATTCTCCCTCTCCAGGGTCCCATTTCGTGAAGCCTGATGGACAGAATTTCTGCTCCGAATGAACTTTTTGGTCAGTTCTGGAGTGCTTGTCTAGCACACCGTCTAAGCAGGCTCAGGAAACCTTTTGTTTTCCTTATGCCAAGACATGCATGGTGTTATCTACTTGTGTACCCTACAAATATTTTATGTGCAGAAATGGACAAGCATAATAGAGTCCTTAAGTGCTGCTAAAACAGAATTTAATAATGTAGGCTACAGAAGAAACACCTTCAAGAAAGCTCAGAGAGAATGATCCCTTTTATAGAAGCTCTTTATCATATTTGATTCTTGCCTGCACCTTCCCCTTGATGCTGTGCCCTGACTAATTAAGAGATGGCACTCTTCCATTTTGGAACGCCAGCCTTTTTTCATGAATTATTCCACTACTGAGTTGTTTTAGTTTCCTGTTAGACACCCCTCCTAATGTTCCACAAATACATAAATCCCCCAATGCTGCTGACACTGGGAGTAAACAAACCAAACAAGAGTGGCTTGCTGCATGAAAAGTGCAATAAAATTAACTGATAACCAATTTGTTACTGATTTCTTTTCATCTGCTTCTTCATACTGCAAGCTCTTTTCATGACTTCATTCACCAGTGCCCCTATAAAAACTGATATGAGAAATAAATAAAACATCCCAAATAAGAGTATGCAGACAACTCTAATCAAAGTTATCATTGCAACACTCAAAATCTTTTCCCTAGTGTTTGGATTTTCTGTTCTAGCTACTTAAGCACCATCTTCACTTGGAGAATCAGGGGTTGAAATAGTGCAGGAAGCAAGATCTTACAGGACAGCATCAAAATTAAATTAGTCACAATAAAATGGTGGGGATAAAAAAGGGCTTAAATCAGAATCATAAATAATTGAAATGGGCTTTTGGTCTTTTAAAAAAGGAAAAGAAGCTGGGAGATAATAATCTGCAGGAATAAAACAAAGGAAGAACCTTAGAATCAAAGTTCACACAATGCATTCTAAAATAAAAAGAGGACAAGGAATAAAAGTGTAACACAACTTTGCAAAGGGGAAAAATGAGAAGCACTTCTTGACTTGCATAAAATGCTCCAAAGTGCCTGAAGATAATAAAGGCCATCTGCTACGTTTAGGACAAATACATAAAACAAAGTATGAATCCACCACATGTACACTGACAGCGCACATCATGTGTCAAGAAGGAAGCTGGGAAGGGCACTGACTGACAGCAGAGATGGTCAGAGGCAGCAGAGGTGGCATGCCCACTTTGAGAGCCATTCCTTCTCTTCCCATGTCTCCCTCATCCATCCTAATGGTGCAATCCTATACACATGAACCTGGTGCTATGTCAAGTTAAGATGGAGCAAAGTATGCCAGACGCATTCTGCATTCTGGAGCAGGACCACGGCTGGCTGAGCTGGTCTAAGCCTAACAGAGGGAAAAGAAGCCTTTAAAACAGTGTTCCAGTTACACCACCTTTCTTGCCAGATTAATTTACACCAGGTTGCCAGGTCACAGGACTGAGCTGAACAGGCTTGGGATCCAGGCTAAGTCTCATTCTCTCTTGTCCTGCCAAGATCCACTGGCTCCCAGCTGAGCTGGGATGGAGAAGATACCCTGGTATATCTCCAACCGAGTCAAGGATGGGGATTTATGCTGGTATAGTCCAGCTGCACTGCAAACTTCCTGGTTTAAGCGGAGATCTGCTGGATCCTAACCCTGCTCATTCTCATGGATCTTGCTATAGGATTGTTACCTTTGTTCATTCATTCATTCAAAACATTCCTAGGCAGTTTATAAAAATTAAAATAACAAAATAAAACTACTGTGACAACCTTAAAAAGCATGGTCAATAAAACCACAAATTATTGTCAGAGTTTAAAAGTACAAGCTGTTTAAAATTCTTAGTTGTATAAAAAGTGCATTACTCTGCCATAGAGATTGTGGAGCATCTCCTTTCTCAGCTGACCCACAAGAGCTGTCAACTGAGCAACCTTACAGGTTGGGAAACACAAATTAGAAATGTGTGCCAGGTCTGCTCAGTTTGCTAACACATTCAGTTTCAGTGGCCAACTAGCTGGTTGTTGTTGTTGTTTAGTCGTTTAGTCATGTCCAATTCTTCGTGACCCCATGGACCAGAGCACGCCAGGCACACCTGTCTTCCACTGCCTCCCGCAGTTTGGTCAGACTCATGTTGGTAGCTTTGAGAACACTGTCCAACCATCTTGTCCTCTGTCGTCCCCTTCTCCTTGTGCCCTCCATCTTTCCCAACATCAGGGTAGTGATCCATGAAGGAGAACTAGCTGGTAGATATGACCAAAATCTTTATAGTTGGCCTATCAATACAGCAGACACCATGGCCAAACAGCAAATCTTGCACCAAACTTCTTTAGGGTGCAAGTGGTAGATCACATGGATGAATGCTCAGAGAATACACACACACGTCCAGTTAATCTGAGACCAGTGGATCTTATGCAGGTCCCACATATCTTACATAAGTCCCTAAAAGTAGGCATTCTGGGGAAGTAGGGGGGGACTGGGGGGGACGACTTCAAGTGCGCAAAATTTGTTTCTCCCTTGCAATGATGCCTGGAGGGCAGGAAGTGTCTTCTTTCAACAGCCAGCATGCAGTCAAAAGCAAGAGGTAAGGATGTTTCAGAAGGAGGTGCTGTTTAAGTGTTGAGGTCACATAGAGGCCTGAAGGATTAAGAAATGGCCAGTTAAACTGAGGGCCTTGTGGCTAGACTGCAAGGCAGCTTGGGGATACTTTATGACCACGACCATTTCTTCTCCAGAACCCCAAATTTCTCTATAAGCGTTCACAAGTAGAAAGTAATACAGAGCAACTTTCTTAAATGCTGTGCCAGGAATAAGCTGGCAATTAGGCAGGGCTTCATCCAGCTGGAAACCAAGACATGTAAGCTGCCTGATAACTATTTGATATACTGTTTCTTCCAGTTTCATGATAATAGTTTAAGATTCACAATGTTTTCCATATAACATTGCTGTTAAGGGAAAGAATATCCTTGATGAATTTGTATTCACAATGAAGAATTAATTTTGAAGATAACCCTACTTCACCCCTTTTGTTCTATTCGCCAAGGAGAAGTTCAGCTGTAAGGTCAGTGAAATATTAAAATAACCATTTCTATTTCCTATTGTACTTCAGTTCAAGGCTTGTGTTATGAAAAAGTAGCATTACCTAGGATAGACAGAAAAGCCTTTGCTCTCTCTGGCTCAGCAGCAGCGATGCCTCTCAAGTGTGCCTCACAGACGTACATTCCAATGTCAGCAGAGGTTGGGTTGGCAATAGCAAGACGTCTCCCAAAACTGCTAACTCCACTGGTTATTTTGATCCCGTTCCTCTTCCAGGCTACGCTTAATTTTTCAGTAGGCCTGTGAGGGTAAAAGTCACACCAATTATTACTGTGAATTATGTTATCTGCAGTAATAACACACTGAACATATGACTCACCTAACTCTTCCAGGATTGCAGGCACATTGAGCAAGGGACACTTAGAAATAAATCTAGATGCCGCTCTGAGGTCGTAGGCAGAAGCATGCATCAGAGGAGGGGAAGAACAGCTCGAGTGCCATCAAACAAGCATGGCTAATTGTTACAGCAATGGAACTTTTAAGTGCTAATGATTTGCTTTGCCTAAGCAAAGGATGCTAAAAATAAACACTACTCAAGGGACACAGCTGTATGGGAGGCACTTTCATTATAGCTCAATTTTGGAGGTGGCTCTAACTATTATCAAGAATGCCTCCGCTTTTGCAGGAAGAAGCAATCAATTGGCTCTTGGGACATTTCGGATCTTTATCTCTCAGGAGGGATCTTCTCCCACCCTTGTACACATTGCAAAAAAATCAATTCACTGGTAAGAAAGCACCAAATCCCCAGTACTCATTTAACATTATTGAGGTACTTGAGGAGCAGAACAGCTATTGTGGCTTCCCTTTCCATATCCAAAGACTTCCTTGGGATGAAGGGGATAAGTAGTATCTTTAATGAATAAGGATAGCATATAAATTAACATATTTAACAGTTCTGTGATTAATTGCAAGGACGTCTAACATTGTAGACACCTGTCCACCAAGACGCGTTGCACAACTTTAATCTTCTGTATAAATAATACTGACAAAATTATTATTATTTTTAACTTGCCTATTCCTTTCTGCAGTTCAGGGAATAATGTGCATCACTGTGAAAATAAACACTACTCTGGGGACTCAGCTGTATGGAAGGGAGTTTCATTATAACTCAGTTTCGAAGATGGCACTAATTATGATCAAGAATGCCTCTGCATTCACAGGGAAGCGGCAACTAGGAATACAATTCAACTCACTAGGTTTAGATTCCACACTTCTTGGGGGGGGGGTCAATTCTGTGTATTACCACTTTGAATTAAACAGACGTCCTCTCTCCTGTTTCAGGGTCAACGTGTTCCTTAAAATGAGTTCTCATTCTGTCCTGGCTGCTACATTACCTGCCATTGGCCACACATTCCAGGATGGCTTCATTACTCCCAGCAACCACACTTGTATTGCGTGGAGGAATTACGATGACAGGAGCCGCAGTGGAGGACAAGATGTCGGGACCTACAAAGGAGGAAACCAAAAAAGCCATAAACATTTGGTATGCCTGGCTCAGGAGAAACATACATGACTGGAGTCAGTATTTACCCAGGTCAGCCAAGTTGTTGCCCCTGAGAAATCGCTCCGTTTTTGGAAGATGTATGGGGACAGCCTTTTTAAAATGTTATTAGTAACTTTAATTGCATTACACATGCAGTATGAGTTATTATAATCCAGTTTCATTGCCTCCTCTGTGCCTCTTAACAGTTAATGCCCTAAGCAAAGATAGATTCATCTTGACTCAAGCACATATTTTCCTAGTGTATAAAAATAATGAAGAGCCACTTTGCCATTTTTACTATATTATATGTCTGGACTAGGGTGTGATGGGCAACCCCTCTGTTCTCATACTTGGGATCACCGCATCCCAACCCAAAATGCTTTTGGTCTCGCAGATGGCTCTTCTCCACTTGCTGCAACTATATACGGTATTCCTATCTTCACAATAACCTGTCCTGCATTGTATTTGGACACATGATAATAAACTTCAATGTAAGTCTGCTTAAATAAATGAAAAAGAGCTTCTCATTCCCATGGATCGTTTGGTACTTATTCTAGAATACTTGCAACTTGGACACCCTCAGCAACGTTTACTCTCTGGAAAAAGTGGTTATGGGGGTGGTTGACATTTTGTGTTTCTGCAACAAAGAAAGACCAATTACAAGCACACATAAGTACCTCTACTTTCATTTATGAAATTCTTCATAAACAGCAAAAAATAAATAAAAAATAAAAAATTCACTTTGTTCTGCAGTAGATCTCCACCCTTTCATTAGCAAATGCCGCTTTGGTCATTAAAAAACAAATGCTTTCCTTATACTTTGCAAACCCCTTTTATTTTAGTACTTGAAGCTTCCTATCACTGGAAGCCAAGAGAGCCTCAGGGCTGCTCCCAAGCAACATGCAGGAGGCCCTTTTCCTGGAGAAGAAATAAACAGAGCTCTAAAGAGGTTTTTCCTGCTACCAAGCACTTTTATTTTTATCAAACATTTGCTGACTTATATTTTTAAGATCTTTTCATGTTTTGTTTAATCTTACTACTTCCATGCAGTTTCAAAAGAGCCTGCAAGTACTTGAGTGAATTCTTTTAAAAGATTTTTATACACTAGGGAGCAAATACAAAATTAACAAAGCAGCATATCACAGCAACTTCAATCCTCTTTTCTTATCAGAAAAGTAAATAACCCAAATCTGCTTCTCTTTTGTGAGTCTACAAACTGTAAATAATTTAGCTTATGCAACTTGGCATGCTAGGGGGGGAAATGGCAGGGGGGGAGCTGCTGTCTTAGGCTTGTTTCTTTTAAAAAATTTCAATGCATGTATTTAATAAGTGAATTAAAATACCAATATGTTATTGCTTTGCTTCAAGCTATTCATTAGGGGGAAACACTGCATTGTTTTCACTACATGAAAAAGAGTATAATAAAAGATAGCTAAAAATAAGGATGGCAATAAAAGAGTTACAGGGGGGAAGAAAATTAAACTACATCTAAACCAATGAAAATCCAAACTGGCTCATCAAACACTATACATTAAGGCAGCTTTGCATTATAAAATCTACCGTTATGAGTTGATGCAATTAAGAAATGGCAACTGGAAGTTTCCAAATCCTTCAGTCACTTGCAGAAAAACCTATCATGAAACTGCAGAGGATGAAAAATATTTGTGGCATATTTTCTTCCGTTCTTTTCTTCAGATGTTCAGTAGTACAAAGGTTTAAAATGTGACTAGCAATGGAGAACTGCCCCCAGCCCAAATAATTGATTGTGCACATTCATAAATGGCATTGAAGTCTTTGTTTTTACTGTGATCCTAGTTTTGAGGATAAGGCACAAAAGGTCAGGCTCAAACAGCTATTTGGGTAGAACCAGTGGTGGTGCTGAAAGTCACAATTGGTCAGATCGGTAGTCATATTTGATATGTTAAAAAACAAACAGCTGCATCCTGAGACTGTTGACAAGTTAGTTTGTCATGTCCGCACATGCTCATTAAGCCTAGATCGCTGCAACCTTTGTGTGAGGCCAGATATTGATTGCTGTAACCTGTTACTTTGCCACACCTAGCTCAATGCAGTTGTCCCTTTCGACTCCATCCCAGAACGGTTGCAGAATGTACTCACAGGTGCATGTGAAACCAACCAATCATGACATTGCAACATGCACCATGGTGGCAGAATACACAACAAGGTCTGAAGTTGCACTTCTTTAATGCACATGTGCAAAATTAGAGTTAGGAGATCTTGGGGAAATGACCAGTGTTAAGTCAAGATTATACAGTGTATTTCATTAAATAGCAAAGCAATTAAGTTTTCCATAGAGCACGTTCATCAATCCCTAGGTACAACTAGTGGGGTGTGTTTATTTGTTTGTTATAACACACACACACACAGACAATTTATTTATCAAACTGCTTTTCAAACTCCCCACTGCTTAAACATTAGATTCCCATGTGAGAGGGGCTTAATGTTCAACAAACTCAAGTCCAGCCCCTACCCCAGACTCTGGGCATGTGTGAACCCCTCACCCCAGAGCTTGGGCTTATAGGATTCTTTGGATTTTACTCTAAGAATACTAGCACGTCACTGCTCAAGTAAGGATCTGTTCAAAGACGTAGCCACAAAACCTGGCCCTCATGAAGAATGGGGTATGCCCTATGGTTATGCTTGCCATGCTTGTCTAAGGCACTCTAGATGTTGTTGGTCTCCAAATCCCATCAGTGTCAGGCATCATGGCTAATAATCAGATGGTGGGAGTTGTAGTCAAGTAGGCTGCACACTGGCTACCCCAGTCTAGGAAAATGACCAACAGTAATGAGAGGAAGAAGAGCACAAACTGCTTGGGTCAGTTCCTGATATGTGGGGTGTTTGCAATTCATAGTTCCAGGACTGGCCCATCCTTAGAAGACTCATATGATTAACAATTTTCCAAGGAGAATTAAGTAGAAAATGTAACAATGACCACAAAATTTGCCTTGTATCCATAGCATTTGGAATCAGGTTGATATATTTGGGACTGTCATTCTAATTTTATTAGTTATTCAGGCCCGATTCTGATCAGTTAAATCCAAACTTCTGTTTTACTCCCATTGACTATAATGGGAATCTAAAAACAATCATACTGTAACTTTTTTCCACTGCACACAAGTGGATGAAATTTGCAGGCTTAATTTAAGGCAGTGTAACTTATACCAGTTTCCTGTGCTTAGGACTGCTCTGGTAGGTACTTAAGAGAGGTTACAGTATCGTAGGGGTGAGCACTTTTCTCAAAACCTTTACCACAATGACAACAATACTATTTTGTTTAAATATGGCCGTAATTCTATGTACATTCACTTGGCAGCAAACTTACTTGATGATGCAGTGGCACAGAAATCTGGAAATTAATAAATAAATAACTTTGCTTCCACTTAAATATGTATACACCATTGTGCAAATTAATTGAAACAAAGCATGTTTTCTATCTTACTCATAATCCTGTACTCAAAACAAACATGAAAAGTCAGTTTGATAATTTTTTATGTTGGGTGATGCAATCATTACGTCAGCAGCTGCTGTATTGCATCAGATTTTAGAATCCTGTCTGACCACCATAGTATATGATGCAATCATTACATCAGCAGCTACAGTATTTCAGCTTTTAGAAACCTGACCAGATGTGATTCGACCACCGTTCGAGATGGATGTGACACCTAGGAAACGTACGAAGATCGTAACTCTGCACGAACACACAGCTAAGATGTATTGGGAGACTGTTTCAGTGGTTGATGTGAGTTTAGCAACTGTCAGTCGTGTCATCAAGTTGAGGCAGGAAACCGGATCGGTTTCTCCTAAATGTAAAGGAAAGTGTGGTTGCAAGAAGAAAACAACTCCTAGAGATGATGCTTACTTGCTTCGACAAAGCAAAAAAGATCCCAGCAAGACGAGTGACGCATTGAATATGGATTTGAAGGAGAAAGGAATCCAAATCAGTTCCTCTACAGTTTGCATTTTTGTACAATAAACTACTTAAATTCATTGTTTGTTTCAATTAATTTGCACAAGGGTGTGGGCTGGGGATGTAAAGTTTTGGGTGGTTTTCAGTGTGAAACAAAACATTTTATGAGCTGCTTGTTTCTTTCAGTTGTGTCTATACTTTTACCTTTATTTGTTGGGGGGACATTTTTGTCCCAAGGCCTTCGTGTTACTTGCCATTGGCAAAAGAATATTCTGTGGGGAAAGGTGCTTATTGTTATTTTGAATCATTTTTTTTTTATTTATTTTTTTGCTTTTGAAGCCTGAAGCTTTTACTAACTCCTCGTCTCTAATGCATGGGACTTAAATGTGGAAGGATTGCCTCATTGAGTTTCAGACAAGGGGAGCGATTAGAACAAAGCCATATGCTGAAAGGCCAATAGACAAGGTACTAATTTGGCAATAATGCCCGCCTCCACCTGCCATGCCACCAGCCCTGCTCTTCATCTGCTTCAAAAGAAGCCAAAGAACAAATGAGGACATTGTGGTGACCTCTAGCAGATCACTCTGGAAGAGAGTCCCTTTGTGCTGCAAATAGATAAGCGAGGGAGCTGGGGTGACTTCATTGTGCCTACAATGAGGCAGATATAGGCTGGACTTCATTTGCTAACTTCTTACTAATTGCAAAGTGAACAATGGTGAATAGCGTTCGCACTTATTTCATTTTCATTCATGCTACGTCCTGGAAGAAGCCTATTAGCAAAATTAGCAATCTGATAATGGCTTCTGAACATGTGGGGTTAAGATGATGCTGATCAAGACCTAATATATTTCTTTTGAATCTTGCCATAACAGTAGAATAATACTGGCTTTTTATCTAATGGAGGACTAATGTGCTGAGGCTTCTAAATAGCGTATAATATGTTGCTTTGTTCAATTATATTAAACTCATCAAAATGCTTCATGATTGGCCCGTAGAACATCAATTGAAGAAATAATTATTAGCAAACATGTAACAAATATGTAACACTTCACAGTTCTGAAAGGGCCTTATAATTAGGCAGCATATTAGCAGTTTCCTTGTAGCTGAAAAGGGTCATTTGCAATTTTGCACAACCAACTGCTCACATTTGTACCCACAATAGCCCCTTCTCTCTAATTGTGATCCCCAATCTGCTTGTGGGAGTCCAACATCAAGTTAAAAGAAGAAGAAAGAAGCAGAAGAGCAGAGCTATTTGCAAAGAATCGTGGGCAAGATACCCAACAGCTGCTACAAACCAGAAAGCCTAAACCCAAGCCCAGTTTGTTGTTCTGAAAAATTCACTAGATCCTGAAACACCAAACTTGTGGCCTTGTCCACAGAGTCACAGAATCATAGAATTGTAGAGTTGAAAAGGACTGTGAGGGTCATCTAGTTCAACCCCCTGCAGTGCAGGATTCTTTTGTCCAATGTGAGGCTCATACCCTGAGATCAGGAGTCTCATGCTCTACTGACTCAGCTATTCCTCAGTAGGCTTCCAAAGCAGACAGAGACAATTTGTGTTCCATTTCTCTTAAGGCAGTGGTGGGAAATAAGTGACCCTCCAGATTATGCTGTACCACAACTCCCATCATCCCCGATGTTGGAAGCTGCTTTATACTGAGTCAGACCATTAGTGTCCACAGTGACTGACAGCAAGTTCTCCAGGGTTCAGATGAGGGTTATTTCTAGCCTTATCTGAGAATAATGGGAAATGAAGTCGAAGCCATTTACATTTATGAATGAATGCATGCATGGAATTGATATACAGTGGTAACTCGGGTTAAAAACTTAATTCGTTCTGGAGGTCCGTTCTTAACCTGAAACTGTTCTTAACCTGAGGTACCACTTTAGCTAATGGGGCCTCCCACTGCTGCTGCCACACCGCCACCGCCCGATTTCTGTTCTCATCCTGAAGCAAAGTTCTTAACCCAAGGTACTATTTCTAGGTTAGCAGAGTCTGTAACCTGAAGTGTCTGTAACCTGAGGTACCACTGAACCACCTGTCAGGGACTAGGCAGAAGAGGAATGGTGGAGACCGCCTCCCGATCCTGACCCTTCCAGGGAGGAGGAAGAGGAAGACAGAATAGATTTACAATGAACGCGGTGGGGGGCGAGGGGGCGGACAGCATAGCAGATGCTGCTGGATCATCCCCGCAGCCTCCGTTCGCAAAAACAAGCCTGCTTTTGCAAACAGAGGCGGTGGGGAGGAACGAGCAGCATCTTCTCCACTGCCCGCCGCCCCCCCCCACTCGCAAAGCCTACTGCTACTGGCAAAAGAAGGCTTTTGCGGGTGGCGGGCAGGGGTGGGTGGAGGAGCAAGCAGCATCCCCTCTGCTACAGCGGAGGAGATGTTTCTCGCTCCTCCCCGCCGCCCCCCTCCCGTTCGCAAAAGCCTTCTTTTGCCAGTAGCAGTAACTCATTGGGATGTGTGTTTGTGCATGCACATGTCTTAACATACACAAAGCATGTGTTGCTGAGCAGCCATTAAGGGTTGATTTAGTTGCTGTAATAAATGTGCATGTGAGACCTATCCCACCTGTGTTGGAATCCCATGGAAGGGAGCAGACTCCCGCCAGCACAGATCTGGAGAGGTTCACAGGAACTAGCTGATTTGCAGCTTCCTGCCTTTAGGAATGGGAAACTGTGGTCCCCCAGATGCTATTGGACCCCAGCACTCATCAGCACTCTCCCCCCCCCACTTGCTTTAAAGCCAGCTGAGGATAAGGGGAGGACACATATGCTATAATTTTTTTTTCTTGTTTCCCCCCTCAAAAAAAAAAAGTGTGTTTCATGATCCAGTGCATCTCATGGAGTGAATAATACGGTACTTTCCTGGGCAATCAGCCAGGAGCTGCTGACAGCATCCTGACACCACCCTATAATCACAGGTCTCAGGGTGGTTTTACATGCAAGTGGAAGTTTTACATATTGGACTAATGGGAATTAAAGTTTGGCAACATCTGAAGAGCCACAAGCTCCCCACCCCTGCCTTATGGCAAGAGTGAAATGGCCAACTTTTTACTGGCCCTCCTTTTGGCCTGATGTCATGGCTCTGGGATCAGACTTCCCATGGAGTGTTGAGTGGCTTCATAGTCTGAGATGGAGGGCAGGCAGGAATTACTCTCAGCACCAGTCCCAGGTGAGTTCCTTCGCTCAGAAGCCCCAGTGCTTCAATCTTGCCATCTCCCCAGCCTGAGGAGGGTGCAGTGCTATGATACTCAGAAATCACAGTAGTGACAACAAGCCCCACCAACACTGTAGAAGCCAGCACTTAAAACAGACAAAGCCCCTTTAAACAGAATTGACTTCTCCCAACATCTAAGGAGCTAGGAGTCAGGCTGAGCCATGGCCCTTTCAAAGCCTTAGCTTTTGCTAAATCATCATTTGCTCCTTCTTCACCCCAGGTTTGTGCTGGAACCACCATAAAGAACAGAACAGTAATTTGCAAAATATAACCAGGTCAAGCTTCTCCCATCACCTTCTCTTCTTTGTGCCTGGAAAAGAATAATCAGCATGTCAAATTGTACATGTAAAGAGGGCTAGTCAAAAGTTGGCAGCTCTCATTGACAAGTTTCCATTGTGTGCTTTTAACCACATTTAGGGAAGCTTCCTAAGATGCAGTTTGAGACTCTCCCAGGAAGAGAGGATTTCCCCAGTGGTTCATGCATGCCATTTCACAATTCTGGAGGAGGGGGGGGGGGTCGATAAATAGGCCTACACATAGAATCTAATTTACCTCAGGAGAAAGCATCTGTTACAGCTTGTATAACATCTGTGCTAGCTCATTGTAAGCAGAGACATGGGTTCTTCTGAGAAATAGTTGTATGTGATCTGAAGGGGAGGAGGGGACACTGCCCCTCTCCCTAAATACTCCCTTCCCTGCTCCAGGGTGCTCTGAAGCAATAAGATGGCAAAAACCTCAGCCATATTACTCCTGCACTGAATGCAATTCCTCAAGAGGTTGTCCATATTAGCACCATTCCTCCATAGCCAACCTGCTTCTTCAGGTGGACGTACACAGGGGGTACCCTTGAAATATAAGCGAGAGGTTGGTGGTGACCACCAGGCCATTCTCAACTAGCCTAATTTTCTAGTTCATCCTCCTTTTCCCTCCTGGCTGGGATCCTGCACCTTTATAGCTAAATGAGATACAAAATCAAGGAGGTCATCCCTCACTGGAGCATCTGCGTGCCAGGAAAGGCTTGGCTGCCTAAGTGATTGTCTGAAGGTGTCCCATCAGCTTTCAAAATACAGGAGCCTTGGCAGATGCTGGCAGCTCTAGGAATGAAAAAGGTTTGGGGGAAAGGATTTGCTACTCTCAAGTGTCTACCTCTCCCTGCTTTTTTGCAGCCTCTATGCTAGACAATGGATAAGTGGAACTGCATATGTGTAAACGAATCAAGAAGACAGGAGTGCCTGGCGTGCTTTAGTCCATGGGGCCACGAAGAGTCAGACACGACTAAACGATTAAACAACAGCAACAACTGAATCAAAATCCAGCTTGCAGCATTTCTCTTCCACGTTTAGTAAAGTGATTTTCTCTCCCATGCCTTGGGGGGGGGGTGCTGTCCACACTGGAGCCAACCTCTAGTTTCAGGAACATTCCAGAATCACTTTCAAACATTGCAGTGTTGTGGAAATCAAGTTAGTACATTATTATTATATAGCCTTCCAGTTCCAGCAAGGCTGCTGAGCTCAAAAGCAAGCGCGATTTCTCTTCTCCACTGTGAACTAGCCTTCTGACAACTCTTTGTACTCAAAGAGCAATTTGGGAGTTCAGACTCTGTCACTGACCTGACCTTCCCCTCAATGCACAGCAAGGGGCTTCTTTTGGCAATGAAATGTACCATCTGACACATCGTCAGAGCTTTTAACTCGAAAAAAATATATATCCGCAGATCATTTTATCTAAAGAACACTCAGGTAGCTTTTCATATTTTTTAATAGCTTTAATATCAAATATGTGGCTGGCAGGGGTGTGTGATCTTATTCAACATTAGTTAAAAGGAGCCAGTTCTGCAGTTGGCCAACATTATCAATTAACCCTTCAAAGAGCATAAGGCAGCACATCCTACCCCAGACAACCACCAGGGGGCACCAGTTAGTTTATATCATTTGCCCAGCAACCAAGAGAAATAACATTTTGTCCTGTTAATGATGGGATCTGCAGTGTGACAGCTTGCATTTCAGAAACGAATTTAAAATATCTGATCAGTGGAACTGCTGCTGAGGAGGGCTATATATTTTTATGACACTAAAGCCAGAAACGCATCCTCATCAAAGGTAGTATTCTCTCAGGAGGAAGGAATGGGCTGGCTTTGTGGGACCACACAGCAAGGTCATTAGGAAGGTGCCTTGCATGTACCGGTAAGTCTGGCGGCAATGCTTAAGAGTCCACTTATGCTGAAAAGGACAAAATCCTCTGTCCCATACCTGATGCACCGTTAGCTGTACATCTGGGGCATTTTCATTCATGATATTCAGCATTTCCATGACAACACTTCACATTTATGGAACATTGGGGTATTTCACAAACATCCTCCCCCCCCCAAAAAAAATATGTATACAACAAGTTCTTTGTGCCCAAAGGGGACTGTGGGCCAAAATTTCCACAATAGGTATTTCCCCATTTTAAAAACTGTTTTTGGGAAGCTATCCCAAACAATTTCTGAAAAGGCTGAGCTGAATGTTTCCTAATAAGTATTTTTGGCTCTATATTTTTTGAGATGTGGGACTGGGGCAAAACTGGATTTCTTGGAGTTTACTTTGCTTTGTGTTGGATGGCAAAATGTAGAGTTTGTGATGTCAGTCTGAGTTTGTGATCCAGATGTTTCAGACTACAATTCCCATCAGTCCCAGTCTGCACAGCTATGATGCCACCAGCATCCTAAAGCCAGGCTGACTGTCACCGATGGGAGCTGTAATCCAAAGGGCATTAGATTGGCAAAGGCTGTCTTAACGGATGAAGAGGACCAAACAATGAAAAGAGAATGCAAACTTGAATGGTTTTATCTGCTGAGGTACAACCACTTCTGGACTTGGGCAGGTTTACATATATGTGTATAGGGTAATCTAGCAAGCAATTGAGCGACTATTCTCTCATCGATTTCTAGCATGCCTCCATTTTGAAATGAATGGGAAATAACAAGGAACACCTTCTAACTTGGCTCTTATTAGGCCCAAGGAAAATGAAAAGTGACAAAGGAAAGCAGATGCTGGGAAGCGAAGTTTCAAAGAGGCGTTCTGAAGGCGAGGAGACACTTTGGGATGAAATTGCATAAGAAATTGCATCGACTTCAATAATAGCTTAACTACGGGGGAATAACGGGGAAAGCAACAGCTGCTTTTTGATCTCTACACTCAGCTGGAAAAAAAATGTTTTCTTTGTCTAACCATGTGTCAGTATGCTCATCAGATTGCACCCATCCCTGGAACATCTGTGACAATGTACCTGCCCACGATGCTGGCATAACATTTCATAGCACAATGGCACACGGACGCAGCAGTTGGATAGCTCACTCTAAGCACATGCATAAAATCACAGCAGTTCTTTAGGCCAGGGCATAAGGATTTTAAAAATCAGTCATCCAATTCCATGCCTCCCTGCCCGAATGTTGATCATGATCTTCCTTCTCACTCGCTCTTGAAAAAACAGCTGAAGGTTCCATCAAACTTTGCACCCCCAAGGCCCCCTGAATTCTCCTGACTTGTTGGCTTGTTGCCCACTGGCCATCTTGCTCTCTTCTCCCATGACTGCCTCTGGCCCCCACAGAGGCATTCCTAGCATAGGAAAGTTAAGAGGGCCAGGCCAGGTGGCTGGAGCTTGTGCTGTTCATTTCAAGCTGCCTGTTTTGCTTTGTTTTTAAAGGAAAAGAAAAGGAAAAAAATATTTTCTATTCAATTCCCCCTGAGAGCAATGGAGCATCATTGAAAGCCCACAGTGGCAATATCTGCTCCAGGCTGAAAGTGGCTAGATTACCTATTTTTAAAAGTTTACAAGAATGCATACGCGCACGCACATATAGCAAAAGGAGCTCTGCAGTCCTTGAATCACCTTGTAAAGGATATTATTAGTGGATCTATTATTCAATCTGAGTTATGATCTGCTTTTAGAACCCAAATTGGATGGGTTCCTCTCCCATTCCTTGTCTGCAGTCTTCAATATCAGCTGACAGACAGTGCCCAGTTGAAGGTAAGGTAAAGGACCCCTGGATGGATTAAGTCCAGTCAAAGGTGACTATGGGGTGTGGCGCTCATCTTGCTTCAGGCTGAGGGAGCCGGACAGCTCCGCAGACAGCTTTCCAGGTCATGTGGGCAGCATGATTAAGCTTCTGGTGCAACAGAACACCATGATGGAAACCAGAGCTTTAGACCAGGGGTGGGAAACCTGTTGCTGTCCATATGTTGTTGGACCACAACTATCATCCTATCATGATCATTGGTCACTCCAACAACATCTGGAGGGCTCCAGGTTAGGGAAGACTGGTTTAATTAATCTAGCATGTTATTTCCAGCAATGACCATCCAGTTGTTCACACAAGCAGGGCAGGAAGGCAACCTATGCAGGGCCACAGGCTAGTCACTTAGGACATTGGTCCTAAGCGCACCTACTGTGTGACATTAATAATCTCATATGTTCAGACTAGTGGTGGTGGTGCAAATTGTGCCATGGAAATACCGGGTGCAGGTATCCCAGGGGGGGGGGGATATTTTGCATATATCTTAGCCCTTAAATAGGCTAATATTTTGCATATATCTTAGCCATTAAATGAGATGACTTGCAACTACAAAAGGACAAGACTGATGAAGCAGCACCTGAGTAAAGAAGTGACAAACCTTTCTGCTGTATGAACATACTTTTTCTCAATTAATTTGAATAAATGCAGAGTTTTTTCAGCAGCAGGAAGCCAGTTAGCTCAGTTGGTTAGAGTGTGGTGCTGATAACGCCAGGGTCATGTGTTTGATTCCCATACATTCCTGTATTGCAGGGAGTTGGAACAGATGACCCCTGGGGTCCCTTCCAACTCTATAATTCTATGATTCTGTGAAAACAGTAAAGAATTGTGACATACTTCACATGCAAATCTGGGAGAACAGCCCAAGCCCAGAAAATGTCAGCTGGCAGTAATCAAAGGATATTAGCAGAGGCAATGAAATTCCACAGAGAATTGAAGCAGAATGTAAAGAGGAATTTAATTCCAAGTCTACCATTCTAATATACTGTAAACAGCTCACTCCATAGGAAGGGTGCTTAGAATTGCAGCCTCAGTTCTCTAAAGAAAGGCAAAAACTTTCTTTCACACCAAGGACTGTAGAAAACTGGTGACTCTTAGGCACGTAGACATTAGTTGATCAATATACATTTATCCATGTATATGGATGATTCATCTTCCTGTGGAATCTATGTGTCTTTGACGCTGACTGATTTTTACCCCAAATGATTAGAATCATTGCATTGGAGCAGCCAAAGTCCAGCTCCTTTCAAGGCCAACCCTCTGCAAGAAAGCCAGTTAGAGCAAAGATCTATCTATCTATTGCAGCATCTTATTCTCACAGTAACCAACAAGATAGTTACGCATAGGGCTGCCAACAATTTTGTGGTCATCCTTTTAAAAAAGCTCAACAACTTTTGGGGTGTCCTGGTTTTTACTTTTTGAAATATGGCAACACTATGTAAACGATGTAAAGTGATGCACCTTGTTAGGTGAGGGACTTTATCAAAAGCTTTTTGAAACACACTTTAAGCTAACTGGCCTGTAATTTTCTGGGTCCCTTTTTAAAAAATTGGCATTACACCAACCACTTTCCAGTCCTCTGCTACGAAAGCTGATCTCAGGGACAAGCTACATATTTTTGTTAGAAGATGAGCAGTTTCACATCTGAATGCTTTAAAGAACTTTCAGATAGATGCCATCTGGACCTGGCGAATTCTCCATTTTTAGTCTGTCAGCAAGCCCCAGAACTTTCTCTCCTGTCACCACGATTGACCTCAGTTCCTCATATCTCCCTCCTGTGAAAACTAGTTCAGGCACAGGGATCTGTCGTTTACTTCCTGCAGTGAAGACAGATGCAATGAGTTCATTCAGTTTCCTTGCAACTGTCTTCCCCTTCATCAAAGGCCCAAGTGCCTCCCTAGCCTTGTATTAAGGCAGAGTTCCCAAGTGGATCTGAATGCAATAGCAAACATCAGGAACACAAGAGAGAAAACCGACAGAAGGAGAGGGGGACGAGGAAGGAGCATCATTTGAAGCAGACCAGTGAGGGAACTGAGCAATTCCAAGAAAGCTCACTCACACATTCCCATTAGCATTAAATTATTTGTTCATTCTTGAATGTGTGTGTGTGTTCAAACGGTAAATGCAATCTTACAGTTCCTCCCTTAATTTTATTTTTAGACTTGTTCCAAGTAGCTACTGCAGAACAATGTCTGGAAAGCCAGACTGAATTTAAGTGGTTTTCAGTCGGCCTCTGAAATCGTTGCTCACTCCAAGGAACACAGCACAGTGCGACATTTTAGGTTCAAGGTCAACTGTTGTTTCCTTCTATTGATATAGTTATATGGGAACATGTTTCAAGATCCAGATTGTTATCTTGGCTCCCAAAGGTCTGTTGTTTTCTGGGCCTTTTCTCATAACAGGAGAAGTGAAAAGAAAGGAGAGTTCCCCTCAGCTGTTCTCCGGCAACTAACAGGAACAAGCATATGGAATGGCTTGTCACAATAATACATTGTGAAAGAGGTTATTGAGGCCCCGGGTCTATTGGGTTGACATTCTCCACCCACCAGGGCAAAATGCTAGTTTTTCTTCTCTGCTTCCTAAGAAAACGTATTTAACAAAAACAGAATTGTTCAAGTCAAAGAGATCTAGAAACATATAGAATGCTTTCATATGCAAATCTAGTACAACTGTAAAAGCTATGCTCAGGACTGTGCTGCAACCAGAGCTAGAAATCTTTCTTCAGTGTAAAAGAAATAAGGCAAAGAAACAATAACAACACAAAACAAAAAACATCCACCCCTTGAAGCATAGATATTGTTCCAAACAAAAGCAAATCTCTCTCTTCCCCCTCCACTTTGTGATTATCAATCTTATGGATGTTTTATATTATATGATTGTCTCAAAACTCAGCAGGGAGGGGGGAAATGTAGAGAGCTAGACTCTGATTGCCAGAAGAAGAAAATAATAGCAAATGGAAGAAATGCTTCCCAACAGTGGAGAATGGGCCAGCCAAACGAAGTATACAAACTTATTCATTCAAAAATAATTCCACAGATGGATAAGCATTTAATTTTCTAAATTCACAATAAAGCAGCATTTTTCTTGTAGAAACTGGAATGAGTTTTTGTATTTATCTATTTACGTACAGCTTGTATAGTCACGCAGCGAGCATCATAGTCAGTCAGCAAAGCTAAGGGGAAGTTATTACTGAGGGTCTTTTTGTTGCAAGTGATTTTTGTAGTGCAGGCAGCATCAGCATTGTTAAGAATAAATTGTTCGATGCCCCTTCCTTGGCCAGTACTCCTGCTCACATTGATGCAAGATCCGTTATCTAGTGTTCACAGATAAAATGTGGTTCAGAAGCACAGTCTCTCTTGGATCTTGTATTGACTCTCCACTTTCTATTAAAAATAGAGGTCATTCCCACCCCCAATCCCCGCAGTAAGGAAGGGAAATAGCTCTCCCTGAACAAAGCAGGGGACCACCTGTCTAGCAGCAAAATAGGAGCTTGTGGCTACAGGGAACTTCTGACAAGATGTGTTTTATAACTCTGACCCTGTTGGTGGTTCACAAGAGAAGGGCAAACAAATAGAACCCTACGTTAAAAATAAGGAAATAGATCAACAGTGTCCATCATTTAAGAGACAGAAACAAGGCCTCTGTTAGGCTTGACTTAAATGCCATTCCTGTTCAACCTTTGATACATATTAACTATATGGTTCTTCTACAAATGATTCTATCAATTTAGAACATTCAATAATCCTTTTCAGTGCAACAAAAGATCTCCAGATCTTTCTTATGGGTTTTTAAATGAAACCAAACACCTCCTCAGTCTGATAAAAGAAAGGCACTTTTCAGTTTCACAAAATAAAAAATGAGAGAAAAGATGGCAGAGAAAGGCGATTACGAGGGTCTTTAGAGCCACGTTACACATTCAGTAAAATATCATGGGAAATACTTTTCTGCACAGTTCCGCTTCAGACTGCAGGTGGCAAAATCACATTTGTTCCCTAACTACCATGAAAGAACTGCATGTAGAATGCTATCACCATCAGGAAGACATGTTTTAACATATTCCTTTCCCTGATGTTTTAATTTTCTACATGGAGGTATTTCTCTGATGTTTGTTGAATGGGAGATACATTAGTCTGTAGCCTTGCGGTTTTGAAAGGTATTTATCATGTGTTTTTGCCAAAAGTGTAGATCCATCTCAACCAGTCAGCTTTACGGGAAATGGTTCAGAACACATGGCAATATCCATTTTTGTCTACCACAAGCTTTGTTATATTCAAGTTAAGAAGGAAAGAAACTTTTTCTGGGTTGTGAACAGACTAAGGCAAAACACATATGATTGAAATGTGACCTTCTAAATAGTAACGTGAGCAGCAATGTGCTGTTTGGATGCTCATCACCCAGGTGATGACAAAACTCATTCACTTCTTCACATTCTGAACTATAATGGGATGAATGTCGTGAGGACTGCTTTGTCTTTGTCATTCTCTCTCATTCACTCTCTCACACACACACACACACACACACAGGAATGCACAAATGTTCCAAGGTTGCCAAGAATGCAGTTGGGGGGGGATTAAACAGAAACAGAAAAAGAAACTGTTCTAATTTATTGTCTATACCACCACTTCATGAAAAAAAGCAAAAAATATCTCCCCTGGAGTACAAAAAACAGAGAGCTCAGGCAGATTCTTACATGACCTCAAATAACATGATCAAAACCAACTTCAGTTTCTGGTCTAAGATTTGACATGTATAGTTGGCAGAATAGCTTAATCTTGGTTTGTTATAAAATTAAGAACACTATTGTTAGCAATTGACAGTGGGAGGGACTATTCTGAAATGTGTTTTTAAAAGAAAAGAAAAGAAAAAAAGAAAGGCAAACCCTGAAAGCACCAGTCTGAAACAAATAAGCAAACTTCATTTAAAAATAGAAATTCATTTATATACCTGGATGGATTCAGCCTCACTGATACCGCAAGGAGAAGAGTGAACCACTTCTCATACCTATAAAAATGTCTTTCAGATACAGATTAAAATTATGTCAGGCAGTTTGAAATTTTACAGGAAGCCATAATGAGAAGTAGAAAGCAAACCAGATTTTAGTGATTGGAAACAGAGTTTCAATCTGAAGGATCTCTGTAAGCCTGAAGCACTGAAACTGTATGTATTCCACTGTTACAGCTTCAGCCATCTCAGCCACACACCCTCTCCTTTTAAAAAAGAAATCTGCCATTTGCTTTGAAGACTCTAAGCAGTGTAATGGCTCACTGTGAGGGGCCGAGCACATGAGGGCTACACATTTCCTATCTAGTCCATTGTCTAGGTGATGCGTAGCTGCTCCCTCAAGACAACAGCAAGGGGAGGTGTCACTCAGTGGTAAGAAAACAGCCTGCATACATACAACAGCATGTGTGACCAGGAATCTTGTTTTTGAGGCAAGGTTCTTGAGCATAAGTATTGTTGAATATGCATTAGGGTGGCCACATGTCCTGTCTTCCAGTCCTCTGTTCAAATAAGTCGCCAGTTGGAAGGACAGCCTAGTCCAAGTCTGGTTCAAAGAGAAAATACCCTAAGAAGGGAAAGGGGGGGTTGGTGTCATTTGGGATTACCTATCGTCGATAATTTGCAACACCTGGACAGTGGATGGAGCAGGCACCCAGGTCACAATGGTGAAATATATTTCCCCCCTGTTTAAATTAGGGTAATTATTTCTAATTGTACATCGGTGCATATAAGCAGATACCATGCAAATTGCTCTCCTCATTATTGGTGATGTGTAAATGATCATTCTAGTATGCATATGTGTTCTGTTCTGGCCTTCATGTTTGATTCATTTTTTCTTTTCCACTCCACCTGGTCAAAAAAAACTAGTATTGCCATACATCTGGAATTTTCCGGACATCACCGGCAGTTGGAAGCACTGTCTCTGGGCGAAAATCGCTCAAATGTTTGGGAGAATCTGGATGCATGGCAACCCATATCGGAGGTGTAGATTTTGGCAAATTTCCTCAGAAACATCTTTTTTTTTTTTTTTTTTTGAGAGAGAGAGAGAGAGAGAGAGAGAGAGAGAGAGAGAGAGAATGCTCTTGCAAAAAAGCTGAACAACTTTGGGCAAAACTAAAAAAAGCTCAACAGATTTTGTGTCCAGTTTTTCACTTTTTGAAATATGGCAACCCTAAAGTAAACTGTTCCCAAGGTGGCATACAAAAGGTAAAAACAGAGCATGCTTGGGTGCAGCACAGAACCTCCTCCCCACCTGTTACTGGGGATGTCAGCCTTGGTGTCATTTTAAATACACCCACAGCGCCTTGACTTTGACACCTCAAGCTTGGCCAGAAAAGCAGAAGCTTCCAAGAAAGAAAAGGTTGCTGCAGGTTCTTTTTGACCTCTGCTACCTTCACTAATCCACAGTGACGGATGCCAGTTATGCAAAATAGAATGAGAGCCTCAGAAAGCAGAAATGAAAGGGCAGTATATCAATCTAAGAAACAAACAAACAAACAAATGCCTCCTGTTCGCCTGACCTCTAACCTTGGGTGCTTCCAGTGTGGACAACTGAACAGTACCCAGTCACTGCTGCTTTGCTTTAATGGAAATGGAACAGCCACCCTGCTTCCGGGCACCTAATGTTGCCAACTAGGCAGCAGTCCTCATTCCCTTTTTGGGGGGGCTGGGGTGGGAATTTTCATTGGGACCATTGTGTGTGGGAAAGGCTTAAAAACTCTGTACCCCTTTTACTTCACTTGCGACCATGATTGCCGCTCTCAGCATTATTTGGAAAGGGAAGGATAAAAAGGTATAGGGTTCATTGCTAATGAAGAGAGACAGGCCAAAGAGAAGGAAATGGCTGGAGCAAAAATGGTTGGAGCAATGCAACTGGCCAGGACAGTAACATGATAGACAATCTATGCCTGGGGTGGAGAATTGTGCAGCTATTCCAGAGTTAAAAATGTCAGGTTTTCTGAACCTGACAGCAATATGTATTTGCATTCTAACTTCTCTTTAACTTAATTCCTCACTCCGTATTTGGCATTGGGGTCCAACTTGGATTAAAGCTAAGAGCTGTCAGTCCAATGCAAATACTCAGCACAGTAAGAGGCCCTTCTTCTTCTTCTTCTTCTTCTTCTTCTTCTTCATCATCATCATACAAATAGTATCTATGTTACACTGATACAATATCCTAAAAATGAAAGAAATGTTCAAACATATACAAAATCCCAAACAATTATACATCATTGGTACAATGATTCACCAATGAGTCCTTCTCAAATTCTTGCAAGTGACTGATGGCTTCTAATTTTCAGCATGGCTTTTATTTCATACAAAAGCACATTTGGTAACCCCTAAGGAACTTCATTCTGATATTTCTAATTCCAATATTATATAGCATGTTATCAAGAAGACAATTATATTTTAGGAAGGAATTTATTATTTAAAAATGGTGTAGTAAGTTTGAAGAATTGCACCTGTCATACCACTGTCTTGGGAGGCTAGTGCTTATTACTGATTCATGGCAGGATCATAAAAAACTCAGAAGCTGTTGATCAGTTACCTGAGCCTGGGAAAGACTCATAGTTGAAACTGATTTTTACCCATGATCTGTAGTTGGTAGTTCATAGAATTTACTTGGGACTTTGTATGTGTGTTGAAAAATTTTCGTGCGCTGACCTTTAGTATTGGTATAATAGGGACACAATTTGGGCTATTTATGTGGATTGTTTATTTTTGCTGCTTGTTGCAAGGCTCCTCTTGTTTAAGTACTTCCTATATAATCAACCTTTCATTTCTGTAACAACCTGCATATTAATCAATCTTTGTCCTTTGTAATTAAGTGTGTATTCTTTTATTCTATGCTTTGGCCTGTTGCCTGGTTACAAATTCTTCCTGGAATTAGGATAATTTGCCCCATGGCGGGCTTGACTCTGTGCTCCGCACATGTTTCTCCTGCACAAGATTATCATGCGCTGTCATCTCCCCAACACGCACAGGCGGCCAATGCTTACAGGACACTGTTACTTCACTAGCTGGAGCTACAGGTGGTGAGGAAGCTGCCTGGATTTTGAAAAACATGAGATGCTTCTGATCAGCACAGGAACTAATCTAGCATCACAAAATATGTACTAAACTATATAAAAATGGAGAGGGGGTGAAGACACACCTCTTTGCTCTGGCCTTTGACAGCATGTTTTCAGGGCCAACTCTATTCTTGTACGGTAAATGTGTTTTAAACTGTTTTTAATAGTGATTATAAATTGCTGGGACCTTATGGTGAAGGGTGGGTGATAAATTGAATACACATGTGTGTGTGTGTGTGTGCGCGCGCGCACGCACACACACACACACACACACACACACACACCTGAGTATAGAATATTTTTATCTGTCTACTTTTGAAACACCTGTCTTTAGATTTTGAGTGCTATCATTTCTGGAAAAAAGATACCAATGGAACTTTGTTGGGCAAGCAAACTGGGGTGGGGGCAGTGAAACCACTGCAGGGGAGAAATGAGTACGGGTAGAACTTCCTCCTAACTTGCTGCTATCCTGACCTGGTTCAGAGCTCCTGCAGCAGCAACTGTTGTTTAAAAGTATACTTAAGTTAAATGCATTTAACTAAGATGTGGTTTTGTCTTCAAGGGCTCTTTAATGAAAAAATAATTCTCTCTTAACTGACCTGTACTATCATTTGTTGAACATTAAAGTGTTTTAATTGTTATAAACTGCAATTAATCTGTGCATATTTTAATGGCTGTTTCCTTATTTATTTGCTGAGAGTTTCTGTTTCCTGAAGGGACCAATTTTCTTGCGAGGAATCATGTGTATCCTTCTCGTCTCTTCCTCAAAACCAAAATACAATTTCCTGATAACACTTTTCAGGTCATGTGGTGCGACATAAATGGCAATTCATTGACTAGTTTGGCCTCATAATAAAACTGTAGAAACACAACACAGGAGCAGGTGAATCTTAACTGCAGTCTCTTAAAATCATGAGGGCTTTGCCTCTCCTTAAGCTAGACTACGTTTCTCTAATGCGCATTATCAAAGGGCAGGGAGGGGGCGGGAAAGAATTGCAAGCATTTTGTCCCCCTTTCAAGTGTGAAGCATGATAATAGCTATTGCCAACATAATCAAAAAAGCAATTAATAAAATGAAACAAAGTTTATTTTCAAACACCTTGCATTTCCCCCTGCCCTTTCAAAAAAAGGTCTGTCTGTAGGAATGTGAAACCTGTGCAACAGAGCCACACAGTAACATTAAACGTTTTAAGCAGCTAATCTAATTATGCATGAAGCCCTTCCTCCTTCTCCTAAAGAGAGAATAATTCATTACCAAAGGAGAGTCTGAAAAGTCACATCAGGTCTTAGCAAGCACAAAGTGAGCGTCATACCTGCTAAAAATGTGTCTCATTTCAGAACTATAAATCCTAGCCATACAAAACCAACAGTGAATTTCATATCTTTGTATAATTTATTTAACTTAACTGTGTTGAGATATTTTCTCTGCTTAAAGTGCTATCCCACTCCAATCCCTAAGAATGAGTGGATGAAAATAAATGGATGAAACATACATAAATAGCTATTTGAGAAACTAATAATGTTCCAATGTCTTTCCCCTCTTCTCAAAGTCTTATTTCAGCCTAGCTACAGACACCAGCTTACATCTGACTCACAATCTGGAAGTTAAATATGCAAGCCCATTGGGTGGCACGGATGCCAGCAAATGGGATGATGGTAGGCAAATCTGACTATCTACATGTGCAGGACTTGATAACAGGCCATTCTGATAGAAGGGAACCATATCCTTGGTCAACCCCACCTCATAACTGACTCTCTGACTAAGGACCCTCTGATGGGGGGCAACAGGCCATACAACACGCTAAGTGGTGACCTGGTGGGATTGCCCTTTAGATCTGTGTCATGAGGAGATCCTTAACCCCAGGATCCATAGGAGCCAACTCATGGGGGCTGTGGGGGCTTTGGTCCCCACAATACAATATTTGAGTGAGCCGGGCCCACACAAAGTTGATGGGCATTCCCATTCAAATGGTGTGTGTGAACTGCGTCACGTGATCAATTATGTGGGGTGGGGCTTACTTGGGCCCCCACAATATTTTATTCAAGTTGGCACCCCTGACAGGATCTGCCCTGATAGAGTATTAGCCAGCAACCGGGTTGGCTGATTCAAGATACAAAGAATGCCAAAGCCTACTTTCATCTGTAATCAATAAAATGTTGTGGCCATTTCAATCCCAAAAAGTGTCATATCTTTCTCTGCTGCTCCTGCTCCAGCTACCCATCCCTGGTTGCCTCCAGCCCATACCAGGCACTCTCCCTCCCCAAGGGAAAGAAAATAAAATAAAAAATAAAAGAATGAGACTTCCCTTGGTGAGACAGCCTATGGTGTAATGGCAGCATCCTAACTGTGCTGCTAAGGAGGTGGGGGGTGTTAATTCCTTTCCCACAGAAGAACATCTTGAGCCAGCCAGGCATCAGACACAAGACAGCTCTGTATATTCTCATTCACTTATGCATCAGCTGAATGAATCCATCTCTTAATACATGAAATGCCCTTTTGTACACTTTTGCAAGTTGGGTGCCCATGGTGACTTGCAGGGCCAGAACTCTCTTCTTCCCAAACAATAACCGAGGAGATGAAAGTGGTTCAGAGAGAATAGTGGGCGTGCCCTTCAACATATTCAAAATTCCCATGCTGAATTGCTAGCCGTGAACCTGCACTCAAACCCACCCACCCCTACTCTGCATGAGGACTGAAAGGATAGCATGTTTTGCAACAATCCCTGCACATGAGCTCTTAAGGCACCAGAGGCCGGTGGGGGAGAGATTTCCGGTCCGGCTCTACAACCAGCCAGTCAGCCACCAGCTTCCAAAGCACAATTACAAAAATATACATCTGGCATTCAAGTTTGATCCTGAAATGGGCTTGGGCAATGAAAGAGCCACACACTGTCAGATACTTAAAGTGGCAATGAGAGTGGCATATGTTTGTATTTAAGGCATGGTGAGTCTTAAGACTCTAACAATATGTGTTATGTAAGAAAAGTCCCTCAGTGTTGCCCATAACAATCACTTGGATTTGTACTGGTTTCAAAAACAGCAGATGCCATATGGCATTACAAAATGGCAAAGTGTGTAAATGAAATACAAGTCAAAAACAGCAACAGACACAGAAAACTGGAATCTAGGTTGCTATAAATACCGGTACCAACCAAAAATTAAAATCAGGACAGGTTACTTCATAAAACCACACAAGAAGAGCTCATCTAAAATTTGTCCCCAACTCCCTGTTATTAGACAGATGAAACACTTCACTAAAAGCTATCAAACTTCTTTAGGTGCTCCCATAACAATGGGAAATGAAAGGAATACTACAGAAATTCAGACCTGGCTGTGTTGCAGCTGAGATAAAATATTAGACAAAATGTTGAAACACAGCCTCGGGATTATCCTAGAGGTACTTACAAATTTTTAAGCAGAGCCCTTAAAGCTGGTTGCTTCTCAAAGACATGAGCAGATGGACCAAATATCCAATTCATTAAAAAACAACAACCCACAACCAGACACCCTCAATATAATCAACAACAAAGGTATTTCAGCAATATCAGCACAATGTACTGCAGCATCATCAGCAAAAGGATAATTCACTACCTAATGAAACATTAACTAATCCATGAGAGCCAAATTGGGTTTCGCCCTGGATACAGAACTACTGGCCGTGCATTTACAATATGATCCCTCTTCAGCAGCGTTATTTTAAGAAACACAACAACAGAGAGCGGAAAGCATCAATTTCCCTCATTGACCTAAAAAAACCCCAAACTTTATTCCATCTGGAACCTATAAATTGCTGTGAAGTGGAACTAGAAGGGAAACATATGAGCTTGTCACATCCATGTACCAATACTGCAAACTCCAAATGAAAGAGCCAAGCAATGTATAACAGGAACCTGCATTTCATTCTGCCTTATTTTAGCCCTCAGCACCTTTGGGCATAGTCACCAGACCCAAGAATGCATCCAGGGGTAAAGGACCTGCTGCACACACAGAGGGCATCTGCATTGCATACAGAATACCTAAAACTTTACAGAAACACAAATCCGCAACTTTTCAAATTGTACTTAGATGAGGTTCCTCATTAATAGTTCAGGGAGTCTCAGACTAGCTATCAAAGCCCTGCAGGAGGACATTCTATGAGCTTCTGGTGCAATTAAAAAACCATTGATGACAACAAAGCTGCCTCTTGGCAGGGGCATCCAGCCTTCCTTTGATGAGTTTGAAAAAGACCCATGATCTCATAAAAAAGAAACAAAACAAAAACAGTTTAGAGAAAAACTCCACGAAAGCTCTTAATATTTATCAGGGGTGTTTTTTCTCTCTCCAGATTTATGTTCTGCCCGCCTGGCTTCAAAAAGCCCTCTGGGCAGCTCACATTTTAAAGCAAGGTTGGATGCAACAGATGTGGATCTGAAAATTAGACAAGAATAACAATAGCTCCAAACTCCCAACTTTTATCCCCACAGGAATTCCACACAAGTCCCTCAAACATAATCTGGCCTAGACTCTTCCCACCCACCGCTGTACACTACATTTAAACCCGATTAAGGCAGGCAGTGGTAATGAAGATAAGATATAGATAAACTGTGGGTGGTAAGACAGGCATAGTGAGATACATAGGCCTAGGACAGGGGTAGGCAACCTAAGGCCTGGGGGCTGGATGCGGCCCAATCACCTTCTCAATCCGGCCTGTGGACGGTCTGGGAATCAGCATGTTTTTACATGAGTAGAATGTGTCATTTTATTTAAAATGCACCTCTGGGTTATTTGTGGGGCATAGGAATTTGTTCATATTTTTTTTTTCAAAATATAGTCCGGGCCCCCACAAGGTCTGAGGGACAGTGGAAAGGGCCCCTGCTGAAAGAGTTTGCTGACCCCTGGCCTAGGACCTGTGGCAGAACATCCCACCAAGACATTATTTTGAGGCATTCTTTGGGGGGGGGGGATATCCACAGTGGATTATGACAGACAGCCTAGGAAACTGGCCTTCATATATTATTTGGCAGCACCTATAGGTTTTGCCACACCAACAAACTCCATTTTAACTATGATGGACAGTTCCAAAGAGACGCATGCCAGGGAGAAGGGAGGCTGTCAAGTGATGCCAGGCAAACACATGGGCAGCTGATAGTGTGTGACAACAAAAATCTGGTTAGAAATGTCTTGAGAATGTAATCCCATTGAAGCAACTCCATGGTTACAATCTCATCCGTACTGAGATCTACAATGGCAGCCTTTGTCGCGTGTCTGCCTCTGAGATAGTGAAGTTGGTGGCCATGATGGACAGGACCTTTTTGTGCTGGCCCCATGACTCTAGAGCTCCCTGTCATTGGATCTACAATGGGCGTCTATGCTTCAAGCCTTCTGTAATGTCCTAAAGACATATCTGACTGCCTTATTCATGGCAGAGGCTTTATGGCCTGGATTGTGATTTGTTACTGCTATGGAAAGTGACATTTTTAATTATTGTAATCCACCTTGGACATTTCTTAGTAAGGCAGCCTAGAAATCTTTAAAATAAATAAAATACCTGTGTCTAATGCAGCAGACTAAGTCCAGTGACAAGGGAAGTTGTGAGAAAGTTGGTTTCTTCTTGATCCTCTAGTTAACAGACGGGGAGTGATGTCCAACCTAAACATTAGCTAAGCACTGAATGAAGGTGCTGAACTGCACATATATTACTCATTTATAGAAGATCTCCCTAACATGTTGAGCACAATTGAATTTTTTTTAAAATAACACATCTTACTTATTAATTTAGATTATTTTAAAGCTGCATTTTAGAGCTATGCCCCCAGAAGGCAACATACATATAAAGGAGTATACAAGATACAAGAGATATAGTTGTCATCCGTCTGTCTTGGGAGACAATGGAGGAGTGCACCTTTGGGAGGTGAAGTCAAACTGTTGGAAGGTTGCTGTGGCTGTAGAGACTGATACAGAAGAGACATGTTTTGCTGCAGCTGGGGCAGATGAAGACATCTAGTTGTGTAGCTGTAGATGCACCATGGCGTTATTGCGCTCCTCCCAGTGATCATTTCTCCTCTGGTCACTGCTATGGATACACAGAATCATAGAACTATAGAGTTGGAAGAGGCCCCAAGGGTCAACCAGTCCAACATCCGGCAATGCAGGAATCTGTCTGTCTGTCTCCAGGCACTGTAGTCGTCTGCAAGGTAGGGCGGGGTTGATGCTGCCAGCCTTCATGGCACATTTGCAGGCATCTTTGTAACACAGAATTGGTCTGCCAACTGGCCTGGTACCGGAAGCCAGATCCCCATAGAGCACATCCTTGGGGATTCTGCCATCTTCCATTCAGTGGACATGACCAAGTCAGCGTAGACATCGCTGAGACAGGAGTGCGAACATGCTGGGAAGGTGGGCTTGGGGGAGTACATCATTGCTTGAAACTCTGTCCTGCCATGTGATACCCAAAATCCTTCTGATGCAGTGCATGTGGAAGGCATTGAGTTGTATATGACTCACTTTCATAAAGCAGTGAGCTCAACACACAAGCCTGGTAACGGAGGCCAGATCTGGCCACTCCAGATAGGGCCACATATACCAAAGCTTATGAACAGCATCCCAAACCCTTACTGCTAACTGCACCTGTCCAGGTAGTAATGAGTCCAGCATCCAGGCTATGTACCAACAGTTCTTCAAAGGAAGAGAAACCTTGTCCAGAATTAGTTTCACACCGCTATCCAGACTGCTGGACTTCCCAACCCAGAAGAACATCAGTCTCTCCCCTCCTCCTCTTCTTCATCTTCAGTTTTCAGATTCAAAAGTTCTCACCAGCTCATTAAGTGCTCTGTGGGAAAGGCCAACTCAACAAGACATAATGCACGCACAAGTCAAGGGAAATGGTGTGTTGCCATTATTAGGTGATCTGCTTCAGGAATAAACCCCTTTACCTTGGAGACTGGATATTAATAGCAATGGCTTCGTTTAATGACTGCAGAAATACAGAGCCTCCTGCCAATAACAACTTGAGGAATGAACAGGTCGCTATAGAATAGGTTGTTTATGCATCACTGCCTGCAATTGCTATACGGAAACAGTTTTAATAGACTCCCATTCCCCTCCAGCAAGTTCGTGCAGCCTGGGATTTATGATTGCATTACCCATCATAACTTAACTGATTTACCACATTATTCACAGTGACACAAAATTCTAATGATATTGAAGGGTTTCAGTCTCATGATCATTTTTGCCCCCCCCCCCCTTTTAAAAATGCAACATTGCAACTAAAAAGGAAGCAGAAGCATTTGTTGAGTTCTTGGTTGTGATGAAGAAAATGCAACAATAGCCAGAGCAGAAAATCTTGTGGTTGACAATAGAAGTGATGGCTAAAATTGCAAAGAGGAAACAGGATATTGGAACTAGCCAATAGAGTCAATGGGCCAGGATCAAACTAGCAAAGAGCAGCTGATAGATGCCAAAAGGTACTACTGCAGTCTGTGGGGGAAGGACTACTTCTTGGGTATACAGTGGTACCTCGGGTTACATACGCTTCAGGTTACAGACTCTGCTAACCCAGAAATATTACCTCGGGTTAAGAACTTTGCTTCAGGATGAGAACAGAAATTGGGCAGCGGTGGCGCAGCGGCAACAGAAGGCCCCATTAGCTAAAGTGGTGCTTCAGATTAAAAAAGTTTTCAGGTTAAGAACGGACCTCCGGAATGAATTAAGTAAGTAACCAGAGGTACCACTGTATTATTGGCAGCTGGGCTAGCACAGGAAGTGTAGGACAGCACATTTCCCTGTTGAAGCAGTGACATCAGTAATTTGCTCAGGAGGATCAGAGAATCAGGAGGAGAGACCTCAGTCCAGTTTTCTTATTTATATGGTTAGGTCACATTGACTGGGCATGGCAATGCCAGCACACCAAATGGTTATTTCTGACCTGTATTTGTAAGCGAAGGCCAGGTTGATTGAATGACAGAGTAAACAAATGAAGAGAACATTTTTTTAAAAAAATGTCATGGAAAGCATTGCTCCACCCCCATGGTCCAGCCCAGACACTGAGATCCAACACTAGGGGCCTTCTGGCGGTTCCCACACTACAAGAAGTGAAGCCACAGGAAACCAGGCAGAGGCCCTTCTTGGTGGTGGCGCGCACCCCGTGGAATGCCCTCCCATCAGATGTTAAGGGGATGAGTAATTATATAACATTTAGGAAACATCTGAAGGCAGTCCTGCATGGGGAAGCTTTTTAAGGTTTAATGTTTTACTATGGGCAGCTTCCAGCATATATAAAAAGAGAGTGGCTGGGGCAACCAAGTCAGATGGGTGGGGTACAAATAATAAAGCAGTAGTAGTAGCAGCAGTATATTTTCTAAAAAGAACTACCTCCTTTTGTTCCTTTGCTTGAAGGCATTCAGTGCACAGTTTGGAAGGGTAAACGGTATTGGGGAAGAGTAAGTAAAGAAAAACGAACCCATGAGAAATATGAACAGGGGGTGCAGTGAAAGAATTCAGGAAGAAGACAGGAGATTTAATGTAAAAGCTTTTTGTTTTACTTTTTAAAAATCAATTTCTCTAAACCATTCCTGATGGTGGCACTTTCCATTCCTCTCATCTTTTATGTTAAATGCTCAATTAAGAAGTTGTTTGGAACACTGTTGCTGAACACCCACAGCTAAGCTATTTATGTAAAAGATTAAGACAGCCTTAAAACTCTGCAACTGTGGAGTCTGCATGCACATCTCATAGCTGCAATGAATACAATGCAGAAAGCAAACAGCTCTCTGGCACTTTTTACTATTCCGATCCTTGTACAAGCTATTGATGTACAGCTTGTTAAAACCTTGCAAATACCCACTGCTGCATGTCCCAGCACACTTTCTAGATCCATTCTACTCTGGTTTCAGGCCTGGTTTTGGAAGTTGGACACCCTGATTGATGGCCTTTATCAGGAGAGACACAAGGGGAGTGCAACCTTTGGTTGTCCTTGACCTCTCGGTGACATTTCGCACTATTAACCATGGGAGGTTGAGGCACTGAATGTATTGAAGTTGTTTTGCTACGCCCATGCCACCTCCCATCCTACCGGTAGAAAGGTAGCTATTTAAATGTTTTGTTTGTAAATAGAACATGTTTTATCTATATTTTTTATATAATTTATACAAAACACACTTACATAAAATGATAGGAACATAATGAAATATTGTTGAAGCAGAAAACCATAGAATCAACTTTCTAGTGCAATCCATCTTCTGCTTAGAAACCTGCAAGGAAGGAGAGTCCACAACCTCCTGAGGGAGATCCATCTTCCATGTGTTATAAAAAGTAAAAGGTAAAGGACCCCTGACAGTTAAGTCCAGTCGCGAACGACTCTGGGGTTGCAGCGCTCATCTCGCTTTACTGGCCGAGGGAGCAGGCGTTTGTCCACAGACTGTTTTTCTGGGTCATGTGGCCAGCATGACTAAGCCGCTTCTGACGAAACCAGAGCAGTGCACGGAAACGTCATTTACCTACCCACCGGAGCGGTACCTATTTCTCTATTTGCACTGCATGCTTTTGAACTGCTAGGTTGGCAGGAGCTGGGACCAAGCAACGGGAGCTCACCCCGTCACGGGGATTCAAACCGCCGACCTTCCGATCAGCAAGCCCAACGCTCAGTGGTTTACACCACAGTGCCACCCGCGTCCCCATATTATAAAAAGTAAACAACACTTATTTGATGCCAGTTATTTGACACAGAGGGGGAAACCTACAGATACAGTCCAAAAGGTGCACAGGGAGTTCTGTAAATAAGGGAGAGTTTTCAATAGCAAGTGGTCCTCACTGACCTGGTGCAAAAAGACCCTGTCAGCCAGAGGAGCCCTGGCTGCCTAGATAAAACACTATAGCCCCACACACCCTTACCTGGGAGTAAGACCCACTGAACTCAGTGCAGCTTTCTTCTGAGTAGACACTTAGTAGTAAGTAAAGTTTATTTACGGCCATTGGCCCAACATACAAAGTCATAGATTCAGAATACACATAGTATTTGTGTCTTTCGACAGCGACACTTAGTTATTTACTAGATGCAAGTCAGCAGCACCAGACAACCCCACTCGGTTAGGCGCTGGGGTGATGTCATCCCGCGCCTTGCAGAGCCAGGCCCAGGCTGCCATTGGGCCCGGCACTGGCAGCAGCAACAGGTAGCTCCAGCTCGCCCAGCCCTACCCATTGCCACCCCACCACCGCACTAACCTGACCTGGGGGTTCTGGATCACAGGCTCCACTGGTCAAAACAGGAGGCTTGGCAATCACCCTCTCCCCTGGAAACAAACCAGGACAGCTACAAGAAAATGCATGTGGCAAAAAGGAGCATTATGCCTTGGTGGGCACCCACTTACCCACTTGTGATTGGCCAAGCAGATAGCCAGTCAATCAGGATTTTAAATCAAGAAATCTTTAATAAAAATACTTCAAAAAAATAAATAAATCAGGATTTTTTAAAAAATATGATTTTTTCCCTTCACTTCTCCCTTCCCTCTTTGGCCCCCTAGTCTCATGCTGTGCCCCCCTATTTACACGATTTTCACCTGTGACCCACTTGGAATATCCTGGGGGGGGGGGCAGGGGACCATATGGCCCCTGGTTGGGAAACACTGGGCTAGATTATTACATGGTGTGGGATTCAATTAAGTTTACTCAGAGTACACTCACTGAAGGTTTTCTGAGTAAAATTCCCTTAAATACCACCCATGCTGATACCATTTTAAAATTTCGACACCCCGGGGACTTCCATTCCAGTCTTAGCTTGGTTTGCTCATTAGAGCAACACCATTGTTTCCAAAAACTATGTGGGTCCTTTCACCATTCCTAGGTCAGTGGAGAAACCATTATAGAAAAGTGAGAGAAACCATAACTGAGGATGGCAATATTGACATGAACAAACATGAAAATGCCAATTGTAACCTAACAGCTTGTTGTTTGTTGTAGTACTTGTCTTGAATTCTGTTTCATGGTGACCTCATTTGAAAAGGCAAAAAAGAAATCCTCAGTGACTCAAAGGCTGCAAATCTTAAAACAAACAAACAAGGCCAGGAATTGCATGAATTGATTCTGAAAGTTCTATTTAGTTTTTAATTACTCAATAGACAGTAATAGCTCCTTTGGAGCAGTAACATTTTATTGTGTCAATTTGCTTGCCACAAATGCACAGCTAAAAATCATTCTGAAATTATTCTTGGAAGAGGTTGCTAGGCATGTGCTGCTCAAGCTTTTCAAATTCTATGGCTTACGTTTTGTTTAAAAATTGCTTTTATAAATAGATAAAGAAATTAGGTTGCAGCTCTGAAACAGACAAGAAGTTTCTCTTTAGATCTAAGATAACCCGAGTTGCACAGGCACAAAAATAACCTCACCTTGACATGCTTCCCCTTTCTCTCCCTCCCTGCTAGACCCTCACATCTTATCTAAGTCCATATAGGCTCTGTCCTTTTAAACTCCCCTCACTTTTATGAAGTCAGTCATAGGAAATATCTCAAAATATTTCAAAACAAGGAACAAATTGAGAGGCCTTTGGAGGTTTGGGGGGGGGGGGAGGACCACAAGCCAAAACAACATAAGGAGATAGAGGGAAGCTGAAGAAAGAGAGAGATTAATTCAAAGCATTAACTACAGCAGATGAGCTGTCTTGGACACTAATTACATTAAGACGAGATGGAAAGGAGACAAGAATGTGAGAAGGAAAAGCCAGATGAGGCTTAATTGAAATCACAGCCTAAAAATAATGAATGTGGTTTAGGGGTAGGATATATAGAGACTGAGATATTTAGTTAAGAGAGAGAGAGAGAGCACTCCCACCCCCTGCACTTGGCATTCACTTTTGGCTGTGGCACCAATCCATGAAGACATAGCAAAGAGACAAATTGATAAACAGCTCCACTGAGGGAGCTTCCTGGGCAAATTTGCACCACGTTATTGTAGCACATTTAATTGCATTGCATGAAAAAAGGGGGAGCTTTCTCAAGTAGCAACAGAGGGCACCTTCAGCTAACCAACACCATGCAGGCGGCTTCTTCCTGCCACAGAAGGCAACCTGTTGACTTTCAGCTCTGCAGGCCTGCTGGGAACATCGGTCCTTTAGGATGCCTATTTCAAGTGCAATATGGAGCCACACTAAATATACAAGGCTTTATGTTTTCTTTTCTTTTCTTTCAAAAAAAACACATTTTACTCAAGACCACCTTGGGAGATGCTCTTGAAAACACAAGTGCTTCAAATGGCTTTTAAAAACAAGTAAGTGCTTATTGGTGTTGTGAAGTTATAAGCCATTTTAAGCGCTGTAATTGTCTTGGTTTGAATGCACCCCAAGGGGTAAACAGGATGTCTTCTGAGATTACTATTCTCCGTCAAAAAAGGACAAAGTGCTCAAACCAATAGATTCAGCTGTCATAAACAGTGTCTGGGCTTAAATGTCTGCACGTATGGCAACCCATGTTGTAAGTGTAGATTTGGGCAAATTTCCTTTAAAAAAGCTCAATAACTCTTGTGTCCAGATTTTCTCTTTTTGAAATATGGCAACCATGGTTCTTTATGGAGAGTAATCTGCCTGGCCAGTTACTGGATAGGAGGCTGCCTAATATCCCTATCTATGCTACTACTCTGAACAAGCTAGTGGAAGAATACGAAGGTAACCAAACCAAGAAGACAGGCAGAAAATAACTATTCAGTGAATTAGAAGCAAGTCTACAGAAGTTATGAGCAGATTTTTAAAAGGACTTCATATTGATTTATAAAGTTTACATTTTATGGCAGAGCAAACATTTAGTAAAGTAATCTGAAAGAACACAAGATTCTGAAAACACCTAATTTTGTTGTATTGACTTTGTTTTTATGTCTGGGTCAAGGAGTGGGACCCTCGCAGGACAGGATCGTACAGTGTAACAAGGAGTGAAGATTATTGAAAAGAGATGTACAAGGTTACTCCAGATATTGTCATGAAGATGGAAATGGCCCAAAAGCATATCAATACCATGCCAATACTGCAGGGCAAGACTAGCTGCCAGCTATTCATGCATCAGCAGATGTATGCAGAGTGCAGGAAGTGACACACAGAAGCCACAGTAAGGTGTCTACAGAGAAATAATCGAAGGACTAGGAAAATTTCTGAAGCATGAAGAAATCCTAATAACTTCCAACTTCAACACAGGAGCCCCAACACAGTTCTGGACCTGGCAACACTATGCAGAAAGTCTCAGTAGAACTGATAGAAACCTATGTTTGTGAATGGTCAATATGCATTCCTTAGTTCTGGGGAGATATATATGGGGAGTTGAAGAATTTAGCATCTCTCAGTTCTCATTTTAGCACATCATCTTTATTAAAGAGAGATAAATAAAGGAAACAGAATTGCCTTTCATTGTAAAATGTCCACTTCTGCGGCTCGTAGGGGACAAAGGGTCCAGACCAAAGTCTGAGCCAAGCAGAGAGCAGTCAGGACCTAAGGGAGCTCCAAGAGGCTCTGCAAAGGCACCTACAAGAGATATGCTTGGGCTGAAGAAACATGGCATTTGATAGGCTCTGCCTCCCTGGAGGAGCTGTCTGGCTGGTTAAAGGGCCTTTGAATTGCTGGATTAAACTACCTGACAGCTTGCATCTTGCCTAGCTCCCATACACATTTTTTCTAGATTGCTAAATTAGGTAAATTTACCTTGTATTACAGGGTCTGGAAAATAGCACTTCCAAATCCACACAGACTGTAATATCACCATGGTAATGCAAATCTACACAGAAACCACACATTTAAAATTTCCCTGGGTCCTGTCGGTATAGGGTCCATTAACAAGGATTTGGAAACACACACAGTACCTTTGCACATCCCATTTAACTGATCCTAGCCTACTGTAGGTGACAAAATTGTGAAATAAGGGTTTTAAAAATAAAAGACACAGTGATATTTGATTATTGGACTGCAATCACATCATATTCTTTTAGCATAACATATCCTATACAAGCAGAGTTCTGAGCTTTAATATATTAAGGAAATTTTAAATGCATCCTGAGAATAAGCAAAATAAAATATGCAAACTTATAGTTAAAGCGACAAAAATTGCAACTTTTTATTTTCTTTCAGACTTTCCATCTTTCATAAGAATAAGAGTTCAATAAATCTGTGAACCATTTGGGTATCTTGTAGAAGAAATATAACTAGGGGAAGTTTATTACACACTGTAGAATCCTGTAATCTTCATGCAGTCACACAAGCAGTATTTTTTTTATTATAAATTACTTTTTACTAAAATCACTGTGCTGTGTGTAGAAACACCATCTGAAATAGAGTCTCTTGCTTGATGCTGGGTCAAAGAGGTTGTGTTATTAGATAAAATGGTTAATATAATAATTTACAAAATATCAAGCAAGGTTTTGAACAGATTTTAATGAGAATGATAAGAAACCATGTTGAAAGAGAGTTTCTCTTCAAGAAAGTTCTACAACAGAAAGTCTCTCTCTCTGTTTATTCCTAGATATTTTGACCAACTATTAAAGCACAGGAAAGCCAAGCTGTAGGCTGGCCTGGTGTGGCCTGGCCAACACAATACAGTAAGGCAAATTATGTCCTACTAGGGTAATGAGAACATGTGCACTGTCAGAGAAAAGCTTGGCTCTGCTTCCCAGTGCTTTTTACTCTTGGTTTGGCTTAATATGTCATCTGAACCCAGGCTCGTGGTTAAGCTATCTCCTCACTAACTACAAACTGGAGCCATAACTCAGTAGAAGAGCATTTGCCTTGCAGAAGACTCCAGGTTCAATCCCTGGTATTTCCAAGTAGGACTGGAAATGTCTCTAGTCTGAAACTCTGGGGAGCCATTGCCTGTCAGTGTGCAGAAAGTACTGAGCTAGGTAGACTAGGCACATTGTGATCTACCGGTAGATGACTGGACATCTGTGGTAGATCAATGGCTCCCTCCAAAGAAGCTCAATGACTTTGGCTCCCCTAAAAAAACTTTTGCCCTGGACCCCCCAAAAACGGGGCTTTCCTCCTCCTCCTCCCTTAAAAAAGCTCAACAACTTTGACCTGAACCCCCAGTTTTTAACTCTGCCAGTTTTTAACTCTGTGAGTAGATTGCAGTCTCTTGGGAGTTGGCCACCCCTGAGGTACCCTGTTTCCCCTTTTTTAATACGTAGTCATAAAGTAAGCCATGGCAGGGTTTTTTTTTACCTTTGTGAGAAGTAAGATGTACCCCAAAAGTAAGCCATGGTGCCGCCATTGTTCCCGTTGCCTCCTCAGCCCCTCCTGCATGCGCAGGGAGCCAGCAAACCAGTGAGAGGCATGGGGGGGAAAACGTGCCTCTTGCGGAGTTCTGCCCCGCCTGCTTAGCGCGCAGGGAGAGGCGCGGGGGGGGGCTCTTCCTACCCCACCTGTTCCCCGTGCGCAGGGAGCCAGCGAACCAGTGAGAGGCATGGGGGGAAACGCGCCTCTTGCGGAATTCTGCCCCGCCTGCTCAGCGCACAGAGGGAGGCTGTACCGTACCATACTGACGTAATAAAACTAAGACATCCCCTGAAAATAATAAAAAATGTGTTTTTTTGAGGGAAAAAAATTATAAGACGGTGTCTTAAAAAGGGGGAAAGACGGTAGACCAATGATCTGGCTCCCTACAGGGCAGCTTCCTTTGTACACACACCTACTCCTACACATAAAGTGCACAGATTGAGAGTATAGGAAGTGTTCTGGGAAGAGGCAACCTCCTGTGCATATTGTAGGACTCAGGTGGACCTGATAAGTCATACTGTTGTCCATGTAAATATGGGCCCATAAAGACATACATGCAGGCAGCTGCCTCTGTCTCTCCCACCAAACCTCCTACCCATATTCTGGTGCACTGAGAAAGCAGCTAGTATTCATAGCATGAGACCTGATCAGCATGCAAAGCTAATAGCAAGTTGCTAGATAGAAGTGGGTTGCAGGCATGGAAAATGGGGTAGAGAATTGGGAGGGGGCAAGGTTGCCTGGTGATTACCACAATGATGGATTGTTTAACACATGCTCAATTTTGCAATTTTATTTAGCATCTTTTCCATCACAACAGAGCAAGACAGTACACATGAGAAAGTAAATGATGAAAGCAATTTTTAATAGGATCTGGGGAGGGGGGATGGCGAGCCTATTAACGAACAAGAAAAGTAATAGACCTTCGCTTGCCGAAGCGTACACTCAATCCATAGTACATGCACATTTGGGTGAGGTTAAGATTAAGGAATTAGATGTATTCATTTCCATAGTTCTGCAATTTAATCAGATGGCTGTTTTTACTAATATAGACATGATTAGTAATATAATGAAATTCACCAGAAAGCACGGAACATGTGTCTGGGCTGCTTAATGAAAAGCAACCACAATGATGCCAGAATAGTACTAGAGTGAAGCAACCACGTATTTGATGTTTGCTTACTTACTTATTTCCAAAAGTACTATTTTCCTTTCATTGTAAAATGTCCACTTCTGCGGCTAGTAGGGGACAAAGGCAGGGTCCAGATCAAAGTCTGAGCTAAGCAGAGAGCAGTCAGGACCTTGGGGAGCTCCATATGTTTGGGCTGAAGAAACGTGGCATTTGATAGGCTCTGCCTCCCTGGAGGAGCTGTCTGGCTGGTTAAAGGGCCTTTGATTTCTGCAAAGCTAAAGAGACAGAGGGGATGTAGGAAACTTCTGCAGTCAGGAAGGCCAAGGATTTAGCCTGACCCTCTTCCTTAGCAGACTCATCAGCCATTCACTGCAAGGTCCCTAGGTCGTGGGTTATGGCCTACAGATAATCTCAGGGCAGATCACTATGTTCATTATAACATTTTGCGTTGTAGATATCCATAGAAAATACTTTTGCTACCTATTTTGCAAGGAGGAGTTATGTCCTAGGACCTGAGGGACTCTGAAAAGGGCTCTGGTAGCAGTCAATGGGTAATATCTTGGTTGGAGAGATGCAGGCTGCAGGCTGCAGCCACTCAAAGTGGACGATACTGAGCTAGTTGGACAAAGAGTCTGATTCAAAATAAGTCAAGTAATACATTTGCAGGAGTTGGAAGTGGTAGGATGAAGTACAGTGGTACCTCGGGTTACATACGCTTCAGGATACAGACTCTGCTAACCCAGAAATATTACCTCGGGTTAAGAACTTTGCTTCAGGATGAGAACAGAAATCGGGCAGCGGTGGCGCAGCGGCAGGGGGAGGCCCCATTAGCTAAAGTGGTGCTTCAGGTTAAAAACATTTTCAGGTTAAGAACCGACCTCTGGAACGAATTAAGTACGTAACCAGAGGTACCACTGTATTACTGTCTCTGCTGTGTTGTGTAAACCTAAATTCTTTGAATGCCCTAATTTCTGGACAAACATGACTTTAAAATACCAGGGGTAATATAACTATGATTTAGACACACTAAGTGATAGTCTAGTAGGCCATGAAGGAGCTGGAAAGAGCCCCAAAGAGATCTCTCTCCTCCCCACACTGTGACCCTTAAGAAGGGCCTGGGAACTGTATACAAAATTTATATTATTTATATTCCACTCTTCATTGCTTACAGAATCTCAGGGTGGGGGGAAATTAAAATACAATAAAAATATTTCATTGAAATACAACTTAATTTAAAAACAGGCAATTTTTCAAAAATATAACTTCATCAGACAGGCAAGCGGCACCACTTTAACCAAACACTTAGGTGAATAGCCACATTTTTACCTTACCACAGGATTGTCACATCACCTGAATCCAGAAACTGTGACTAATGTTATCTTTTCTTTGAAACAGCTGAGGTGGGGAGTGGAGTATATGAGCCTGAGGCTCACTGCAACTTGTTCTGGCCCATTCATGTCACACTAAACTATAGTGTAACATGGCAATTGAATTCAGCCAATGCCTCTTCCACAGACCAGCTCGACACTCAGAAAGAAGAAAAGCAAGGAAGATAACTGCTCACTTACTGAACAGTGCTGTCAAATAGTTTTTTAACTAGAAATCAGGCTTCGTATCCAAAATAGCCAAAGGAAACACAGCATGTAATAAAAGGAGAAAGAAAGAGAGAATAATAATAAAAAAGATATGTGTCACAACTAGAACTAGAGGAGGAAAGGACAGAGGGTGAAGAAATGGCTATGACTGGAGGGGGAGCCCTTTCCCCTATCCTTTGGACCACCTGGGACAAACCTGCTGCACCTGGAACAGGGTGTACAGAGTGCATCTCAATGGGAAAAAGCTGTGGGGAGCCTGACGAAATACCATCCACCTTGGACCCGCCCATAAAAAGCAAGTCTAGAGTGAAAGACTACGGTGTTGTCTTCTGTTTCCAAGAACTCTTCTCATTATGAGACTTTTGTGGGTGAGCTGACAACTTGTTTGAACCCTAAGTAAGAACCTAGAGGTTGTGAGGCAGTGTGTCAGAAGGAAAATGAATCAGAATTGATGAATCATAGAATCATAGAATTGATACTGATCTTTATATATTAGTATTTTTATTGATGTAATATTTTGTTTAAGTTGTCTGTTGTTGCTTCTTTTTGTACACCACTTAGAGATATTTTAAATATATTAAGTGGTATAGAAATTAAATAATCAATAGTAATATTCATTGGACCTCAAACAGTTTGCAAACCTCCATCTATGCATTGGCCTCCTAAAGCATTTGCTTTTAGCCAGTCTTCATGTCAACATATACTTTTCAAAACAAGGGAGCAAAGTCCTGTTTCAAAAGTCCATTCTCCTCCTTTTATGTATGTAAATAGCTATTCATTTTCACTCTTAAACTGCATAGATGAATGTCCCCTTTGCATACTGCTACCATTGTGCTCTCTGAGTGCCTACTAGATGGCCAGATGCAGCATAGAATCCTTTGCAGGCATCCAATTTCTCTAAACCTTCTTCTTTTGCTATCTTACCTGTATGATCAAATTCAAACAGGGGAGAGAGCATGATTTAAATGCACGGCACCACTCATGCTGCAATCCAATTATATGTGTCACTTTAAGGATCACACAAGAGTCTTTACTGAATAAACCACATCTTTCAGATAGATTAACAACCTTCTCAAAATGTTTGAATGGGAGAATATTAATTAAACATTTTGTATGATTAGAGCAGGCTGATAATATCTTGCATATATGAATAGGAATAAAAAAGCAGACAAGGTAGCCATTGTTTTTCCTGTAAACATTTCTGTAATTTTCATTGGGATGAAAACTGCTTGTGCAAGGTTCTTCTCTCCACACCCCCAAATCATTAGGATTGGCAAATAGCATACAAGTAAGACAGGGACCCAGGTGGCGCTGTGGGTTAAACCACAGAGCCTAGGACTTGCTGATCAGAAGGTCGGCGGTTCAAATCCCTGTGATGGGGTGAGCTCCCGTTGCTCAGTCCCAGCTCCTGCCCACCTAGCAGTTCGAAAGCACGTCAAAGTGCAAGTAGATAAATAGGAACTGCTCTGGCGGGAAGGTAAACGGCGTTTCTGTGCACTGCTCTGGTTCGCCAGAAGCAGCTTTGTCATGCTGGCCAGCCACATGACCCGGAAGCTGTACGACGGCTCTCAGCCAATAAAGCGAGATGAGCGCCGCAACCCCAGAGTCAGACACGACTGGACCTAATGGTCAGGGGTCCCTTTACCTTTACCTTTAAGACAGGAAAAATTAGTATCAAGGTGCCAAGTGGCATTCTTCTACTACTACAGTTGTAGTTCTGTAAGTATTAACATGACCCTTTTAGTATCCCAGTTCAGAACGCCAATTTTCAGAAAAGCTTAGAACTTAGAATAAAAGTCTCATAATGAATCCTTTTATACTTTATGGCACACAGAGAGCAGGAAGTGGGATCAGGCTCACTGGTTGCACCCCTGCCCCTACGTGCATTCAGCTTAGTTATTTTAAAGCATTTATATATGTACAAACTCTACATAAGACCAATGGTCCTGCTTCTCCAGGGTTCCACCTGTAGCTTTGACTTCATGCAAGACCAGCAAAAGCACCCTGCTCCCTCAAATATGCATGCTGTTGATTACCTGCCATTGGCCCAAACTTCACACATTGCCCTCTCCTCCTTTTCCTGTACCCTGCATCTTGAGGTGTCTTCCTGAGATTCTTCTTGCACTGTAATTTTTCACTTCTCCACTAAATCTTTGGGAATGTACCGCTGATGGCCCCAGGAGCCAGAACAGCAAAGATGAAGTAAAACGAGAAACAGAGCTGTCTTGTTTAATCTATGAGTGTTCACAGCCAGGATTCTGTGTATAAAATTTGTAATCAGGTGCTTCATGGGTGATAGTGGGGAATGGCTATCAAAGCTAGGGTTTGTGGCACTTGCAAGACTTGTAAAACAGTAATTCATGGGCGTCTGCTACTTTTTCAAAAAGTGTAAGGATTCACAAAGCCATCTTGCAATATTAGACATACTCAAAATGTATTCCTGGTGCCATATCCATAAATATACCAGTCTTTTGCCATAGGATTATGTCAGAAACCTCTCTAATTTAGTATTTTCTTAGAATCATAAGGAACCATTAAAAAAAACTCCTGTTGACTAGAAATGGAGGTGGAAATTCTTTCTTCATCACCAATATTACATTTTATACTCCAGTTATTATCGCAAATACCTGCTCTTTGCTTTGCTGAGGAGAAAGGAGCAGGTCTGCCGGAAATTTGCCCTGAATGCTACAGAATCACCCTGGTCTTGGGAATCTTGCCAATCCCACACCTTCTGCTGCTATAAAGCTCTCCTGGAATCCCTCAGTCTAGGCAGCTCAGCTTCAAGGGAGACCAGCATCCTCTCCCTCTTTGCTTTCAGAGCCTGCCCCGATTCAGAGCCTGCCCTATCCTTGTTGCTTAGGACCAGTTGCACGTATTTTCATAACTCACATTTAAAGTGGGGAGAGAGTAAGAAAGAGAGAAAGGAACATTGAGAACTGCAGTGCCATACCAGAGCCAAGTCCACACCACATATTTAAAGCACTATGATGACACTTTAAGCAGTCATTGATTCCCCCAAAGAATTATGGGAGCTGTAGTTTGTTCAGTGTGCTGAGAGCTTTAGGAGGTCCCTGTTCCCCTCCCAAAATGACAATCCCCAGAGTTCTCTGTGAAGAGGAATTTATTCTTAAACCATTCCGAGCAGAAGCGCCAACTTGAATAAAATATTGTGGGGGCCCAGGTAAGCCCAGCCTCATGTAATCGATCACATGACACACTGTGCACACACCATTTGAATGGGAATGCCCATTAACTTTGTGGGCACCTGGGCCCCTCAAATATTTTACTGTGAGGGCTGAAACCCCCATGACCCCTATGAGATGGCTCCTACGACTCCGAGAATTGTAGCCCTGGAAGAGGAATAGAGGTCTTCTCAGAACCCTTGACAAACTACAACTCCCAGAATTCTTTGAGGGAAGCCACGACTGTTTAAAGTGCTATCAGGGGCGGAGCTTGGTAATATGCCGCCCTGTGCGAGGCCAACATTTGATGCCCTCCCTGTAGCATTCATGGCTTCTCAAATCCCAGTAAGCACTTGTCAGGCTTTGAGGAGACACCCTCCTCAGCTGTGTGGCCAGTGATTCTGCCCTGCTTGCGCTAGTGGCCTAGATGTGTGCATATATGCACATGTCAGCCAAAATTATACATAAAGCAGGGTACGTGTGTGTGTGTGTGTGTGTGTGTGTGTGTGTGTGATATAAATTTGCTTCAGGCTCAGCTCTGATACTGCAAAGAAAAGTGCTTGAAGCAAGAGAGCAAACTGCAGTGAGTGAAGGGAGGGATGGCTGGGGAGAAATCAGGATTTAACTTTGCTCACATAAATGCATCTTTTCTGTGTAAAAAAAACCCAACACCTCCCATATCCTGCATAAATATCCCTCTAGTTTGGTATCCACTGTTACATTTTGGGTAGGCTGAACGTTTTTTTTAACTTTCGTTTGCTATGAAAAGACTCAAGAACATCCTCCTCTTTTTGCCTCCCACACATTCACTCAACTTGCCTCAAGCACCATGTTTGTCTAAACCTTTAGCCCTCCAAGTATAATCATCCAGGAGTAAGTTCTGAACTTGTCTGAAAAAAAGGCACATAATAAAATTATATGCACTGTGGGAGATTTAGCTTGCACAAAGAGAATTGCTTAAACTGCAGTTCCAGCATCTATAGTAATTTCATGTATTTCATGTTTATGACAAGCCAGAGTTTAATCCCCCATTGAATAACCTGGCTACTGCATTTCAAAGTATTTGGTAAGTTGATGGGGAGGGGAAAGCAGAATCTCCCAGCTGGCAAACATTAAAAAAATTGTAAAGGATGGGAAAGTCTCCATTTTGTAATACTTTTTGATTGCCATGGGTGGGCATTCTGCCCTCTACCTCGGTGCAGGTATTTTGACTGCTATGGTTATTTGCCTCTCACTTTCCCCATGTAGCACATGTCCATTTCCCCCCAGAAAGAAAATCCTGACCTATGAAGCTCCACTGAACAAAATAAGACGGCATTACTGCTGGCAGGCACCTCTGAGGAGCAAATCTGGCCTCTTAATGAAAAGTCACAAGCCCTCAATTCTACGGGAAAATGAAAGAGAGCATATTTATTAAAACAATAAATCATTGTAGCAGCAAAGGTAGCAAATAGTGTAGGCTTGCAGGAGGTAATTTGGGGCAACAGAAGGTTATCACCTGACCCACACTCTGCTGGTTTTTCATGGTTACTCCATTTAACAGCTTTCAAGCACCTCTTTCTAGCACTGGCAGAACTAGCCACAGCTGGCTGTAGCGTGTTTTTCACTACCCAGGTAGGCTGTAATTCAACTCATTAATCACTTTCTGGCATACATTGCTACATATATTATTATTATTATTAATTATGTATTTATTAAATTTCTATACTGCCCATTGTCTGAGGATAACAGGGCAGTTTACAATTCAAAAACACAAAAATACATGCATAAAATAGTAACAATTGAAAATAATACCCCCACATGGTTTAAAAGGTCACCGATTGGCTAATCAGCCAAAAGCCTGGGAGAAGAGGGGTGCTTTTGCCTGGTGCCAAAAGAGATGTAACAGTGCGCGCATGCGCACACACACACACCAAAATCCACAAGTTAACTTCAACAGGTGTTTACTAAAAAACCTGTGATTCCCAAAGCCATGCAGTTACTATCGCGTCTGAAAATTCACTCCATGTACAATGCCTGCAGTTATCTGCAGCAGTTTAATGCATCTTGTCTAAACGCTGACCACTGTTGATCCATCTTTTACCTTATTGATCACTCCAGCTAGCTGTCGTGCCAAGATCTTTGGTTCAGCTTCCTCGACTGTCTCAAGATAGTTACCTGCCACTACCTGCCTCTGCCTGGTTCCTTAAATATGGATTCTCTCCCTCCTTCTCTCTCACACAGAGAAAGACAGCATATTCTGCCACAAACTCTTTGATTAGGGTCTTACTAAAATGGAGAGGGGAATGGAGCATGGTAGACAGAAAGAAAAACCCACCAAGCAACCCAGGATAAGTGGAGAAATCCTCCTTATCCACCCCTAAAACAACTTCTTTAAAGGAGTTCTGTACTTGTCCTATTAGCTTACCGAGAACTCCAATTTCTCCAGGCTCTTTCCCCTCATTTATATGTCTGTGCCTGAGTGTTGGGGAAAAGGTTATATAGGTGACCAATTTCTATTAACTGTAGAGGGAATTGCATCCGTAAATCTCCCAGGCACTGACTCCTTTTCTTTTCCCATTAAGTTATTTCTAACATTTCATTTCTGCACTTGTGTGTTTCTTTTCCATATATTCAACGTATTGCTTAGATTGCCCTTGTTAAGAAAAAGGGTCTCCCTCATCATACACTGACTGCCTTTGCAGATAAATTGAGTGCCACAGTGATCTTAGTAATATTTGTTTCTCCTTCGTCGGATAGGTAGGTACAGAACCTGAGAGAAATGAAATGACCTTTCAACTGAATGATCCCTCCTCGCTTCCTTGCTTGCCTCCATGCCTCCCTCCCCTGCACTGCTGTTGCTGCTTTTGCAAGTTAAACCCAGAATAAATAAGTAGATAAATTCTTTATCTGGGCAGTCTTCTTTTTATGAAGATGGAGGAAGACAGTGCAGAAATTTATCTAAAGGCGTCTTTGGGTGGGGGTGGGATCTGCTAGTAAGCAGCTAACTAGACACAGTGGCCAACATTTCTAAGAATTGAACACCAAACTTAATTAGTAGCTAGTTAGCAATTTTGCCTCATTTGGCCTTATTGCAATGTATGCCCAAAGTACAACCCCTCATGGGAGGAAATAATCAAATCCCTACCCTTTTGAGATGAAAAGTCCTGTCCTGGTCCCAAGGAGGAGGCAAGATAGGTTGACAGTCCTAGCACCATGGAGAGCTCAGAGTGAGAAACATGCTCTGGGAAGGGCTGGATCTGAATTGAGGGGCATTTTGAGTCTCTGCCTTCAGTCCACCTCTCCTGTGCTCTTTCCCCTTTGCTAGAGACTACAGACTCTTTGTCTTTCTCCTTTGCTCCATGGCCTCATACCTGGTTCACTCCCTGCACTGTTGTAATGGTGAGCTAGTCAGAGAGCAACTCAGATATGACTTTCAGATTCATAGGATATTGTTAGGGCGGGCAAAATACATTTGAATCTAAACTTAAACAGCAGCTTCAATGTATTTATTCAGATATATGAATTTCTCAGAGTTTTCTCCCTTCACCCAGGCCAGACTTTCCTGTAACCATTTGGCCTGATCCTGTGCACATTTACCAGCAAGTTCCACTAATCTGAATAGAACTCAAGCTGCATACACACCATACATTTAATGCACACATCATCCCCCCAAAAGTATCCTGGGAACAGTAGCTTGTTAAGGAATTGTAGCTCTATGGGGGTAGACTAAGTTTCCAGGCTTCTTTGGGGGCAGTCATGTGATCAGAATGCACTCAGAATATGCTTTAAATGTGTGTATGCAGCAAGGTGCAGTGAGCATCAGATTGCAACGTGGAACCAGTAAACCTTCCAGTTGGACTTTCAGTCCCAACCAGGGCAATTCTTGATATAGCAGTCACCAATCATACTAACAACTTTTTAGAAAAGAAAAGAAAAAAGAAATAAAGATGTTTTTAACGGGCTGTTTAACTGTATCTTTCATAAGACTTCTGTCAGTTTCCTTCAATGGTAACAGCTAAAAACATTAGTTGTAAAAAGTTACAAAATCGATTTTAAACATTTCTGTGATGTCTTGCTACCACAGAGTAATACTCAACATGGCTTAACTAATCTAAAACAGCAAATCCAGCAAAACACAATACCAACTTCAAAAAGGAAGAGAGACTCGTGGCAAAACAGCAGCCAGCAGCAAAACAGAGTTCTGTGAGATGACACTGATTTTCTGCATGATAATGGCCAACATCCTATTTCTAAGAGGATTCTCTGATGGAGAGAGAAATAATGCTAGATACATTCAAAGCGTATGTTGCATATTTACATTACTTCTGCTTCCAGATCACATCCATGCTAGCTGTAATACTGTAGATTTACTTTCCTGTGTGTACCGAGAAGGTAAATTGAGCTCAGCTTATCTCAGAATAGATACATGAAACTAAAAACGTTAAAAGAAATTCTTGGCATTTTTTACCTTTGATCTGAAATTCTTTAAATTATGGCAGCATAGCACTGACGGCCTTACTTATACCACATGTTTCAACCAGAATTTTTAGTAGGCACACACAGCATATAAATAGCAGCACCTGCCTGTACCCATGCATACAGATTTCCTTGAATTAGATCCACATTCTAAATAAAGCATCCTTTTCATCTTTAATTTATCCAAGTCATTTCCATTGTGGTGATGCTTGTATTGTTTTGAAATGATAGGCAAAGTGATTGGAATTTTGCTGCTTTATTAAAAAAAACAAATGCTCTGTGCTTAATCCACAAAAGCTTCTGCACAATAAAACCCACTGCTTTATTACTACCTGTGAATTGTTTCCTTTTCATCTGATATTTTTTACTTCCTGATCATCATGATGAGACTCTTTGTTGTTTGTTTGTTTTCCTACACCTCTTGCTGCCTCTCCAGTCTCATTCTGCATCTGCTTGTGAATTTGTGGCTACCATATCTCTTTCTGCTCTCTTCACTGGGATGACTCGGTGCTAGCTCAGATTATGCTGCTTTCTCTCCAAACCATTCCCCTTGTCCTCATCCCATTTCACTGGTAAAAGTTATCATGCTTCTGGACAAACTTACATTTGGGGAAGGGATGCAGCTCAGTGGTACAGCATCTGCCCTGCATGCAGAATTTCTATCTCCAGCATCTCAAGGTGGGGCTGGCAGAGACTCCTGCCTGAAACCCTGGAGAGCCCCTGCCAGTCAGAGCAAGATGGACCAATGGTCTGACTCAGGATACGGCCACTTCCTATATTCCTGCAGCTTCTATTATGATATTCTTTTAAAATTATATTTCCTCAATAGTACAGTCCTATACATGTCTACTCAGAAGTAAGCCCCAGCCATAGGCAGCAGTCCTATATGCACTTACCTGGGAGTAAACTCATTCAATGAATTGAACTTACTTTTTTTGTAAACATAGACGGCTGTGCTGCATCATCAAGACCAAATCTTGTGCACTTTTCCTCTTCTACTGCTTGTTTTGGTCCCTGATTTATTATTTTATCTTATGTATATTGTTTCTATTATTACTGTTAGCAACCCTGAACATCCCATTCCTGTGATGCAGAGGTGAGAGATAAACATTTTAATGAGAAAGTGAAATTATTTCTTGCCTTGATTACTGTAAAGTTTGATTTATCACCTCTAAAATTCAACCTCTATGCTCAGCATCTTATTCCTACCTATCCGCTTCACTGCATTAAAGCATATCATTCCTGTTCTCCAATCTCTCCACTTCTTCCTCCTGTTTCTTGGATCCATCTTGGCTGTGAGTCTTGGGGGACCTGCTCCCTGCCTTTCAGACTTTTTCCACTTGCCATGGGATGGAGGGGCCCTGACTGATTCCAGCCACAAAAGCTGAGGCAGCTGAACAGACTTTTGGGCTAGGGCAGTGTTGCAGGGGATGAGGGTTGTTGCTGTTATTATTGTTCTAATTGTTTTAAATTGATTCATGGTCTGGAAACCAAGCCCTATGAGGAATGGCTGAAGGAGCTGGGAACATTTAGCCTGGAAAAGAGAAGACTGAGAGGAGATATGATAGCCATCTTCAAATATTTCAAAGACTCTGACATAGAAGATGGAGCAAGCTATTGTTTATCCTGCTCTGGAGGGTAGCACTCAAACAAAAGGCTTCGAGTTACAATAAAGGAGATTCCAACACAACACCAGGAAGAACTTTCTGACAGTAAGAGCTGTTTGACAGTGGAACACAGTCTCCCAGAAGGTGGTGAACTCTCCTTCATTGGAAGTTTCTAAGCAGAGGTTGGATAGCCATCTGTCATGGATGCTTTAGTTGAAATCCCTGCATTGCCAAGGGTTGGACTACTAGTCGATACTAGGGGTCACTTCCAACTCTACAATTTTATGATTGCACTGTTTTAACTGCTTTTGCCTTGTTTTTAAATTGGGGCTTTTGTTGTTTTTTTAAATTAAGGGATGTAAGATGTGCCTGGGAAGAAAGGGACTTTGGAGAGCAGGGGCAACCTCAATTGCAGTGGTTCTGGGCAAGGGGAGGTATGGGGTGGGGGTGGGGCAGACTGAGTAAGGGGCACATGGCACAGACAAGTTAGTTCTCATTTAATACATCTTGGTGTTTTTTTACTAACTTTTATATTCCTTCTCACATTCCTCTGTTTTCCTCCCAACAGGTTTTTGCTGTGCCTTACTAAATCTTCAGCCTGCTTTCTAATGTTTCCCTCTGCTACTGTATTATGTCTATTACACAGCACCTTGTATACTGTAGATGCTGTAGAAGTGTACGATGACAATTCAGATTTGCCTTACAATTTGTTTGTTTTTAAGCATTTAGATATATCACTTTTGTAGAAAGTCAGTGAGATGTGGTGAACTGCAAGGGAACATCTATGAGCATCAATCTCTTTATTAAGGTCAGTGACCAGTATTGTGCAGGGGAACAAAAGCCTTTTTCAGGAATTCTGGTGCAGGAGCGGGCCCTCCTAACTTCAGCTGAGAAGTGTTTGGGCAATGAAGAGAGAATGAAAGGCTATAGGGCAAAATGCAGAAGAGTCTGCTGGGATGATAAAGATGGACTCAGAGGTCAGCCAAGTCCAACGCTGAAGCCAGCGTCATAAACTGGAGGGCTGTCAGGCCAAAGGCCATAGGATATGATACTTGTAAGACAAGAAAATGAAAAGAAAGAAACCAAAATAGAGAGAGAGAGAGTCAGAGAAAATGACTGCAACTGGAGGCTTGGAAAGCTACATGTGAAATAATATTTCCCTTCACATATTTGTTATACCTCTTGGTAGCTAATCTGACCTCCATCTGGTCTGGGGTTAGAAAACATTGCCTGTCTCAGCAAAATGACAACATCCAATGGATAACCTTAACCATCCTCTATGCATCCCTCTCCTAAAGTGATGCCAGCTGTTTAAACCATTTAGTTTAATAATATTCTTTTGCTGTGGGTTTTTTTAAATAATAATAAAAAACACCTTAAGAAGAAGAAATTCTGCTTTGTCCTTACATTTATTTAGTGGCTGGAGTCCATTACATTGCGGCAGGGTGCTTATCCAGTGATTGTAGTCCTTAATCATCTTAACCCAAAAAATTAACTGGGAACTGAGGAGAGAGTGGGAATCTGGCTGGTAACTGGGATGTCAAGCAATTATCTTTAAAATCCCCAGATTTGTATGGCACTATGTTCAGACTGATTGTACTTGCGGCTCTCAAGAGAAATAAGGACTCGGCGTGGAAATGGAAACAGGCTTGCTCTCTTTTTGTTTTGTTTAATAACAAAGCAAATGAGTTAGATTAGCAGCAGCGGCAGCAGCAACAACCGTGGCCGGAGGCATTTCTTGGGAATTAATGAGCAACTGTCACATGTGGCCAGAGGAAAAACTCATCCAGTTGGTCATAACTCCCAGGAAATATCCAAGGCCTTGACCGTGTCTACTAATGCTGCTTTGTGTCTCCATAAGCTTGAGTCAAAACCATTTTTAATAAAGCTGTATTCATTCTGCATTTTCCTAAGAAAGCATTAACTCCATCACGTTGGGAGATTTCCCACATAATCCTTCAGATAGCAACAGATAATATGAGCTGGCTTCTCTTCAGATTAATCTACTTCTGTTCACATAATAAAACAGATTATATGCTTGATGGCAAAATAAAATTAAAAAATAAGGCAGGTGCGATGAGAGCTTACTGTTAAATCAAAAGCTTTAAGCCACAACCTCAAGTGTAGCTATCAAAGCAAGAAGAAATGGAGTGGATTTCAAAGTGTGATCCATGTCATATTGTTATTATTCATGATTTCTACAATACATCTGATGCACAATTACAGTCTTTACGTCAAGCATCCTCACAATAACCCTGTGAAGTAGATCATTAGCATCTCCATTTACAGATGTGGTAGCGGAGTAACAAAGGCCACCTGGCAAATTGACAGATGAACAGGAACAAATTGAACATTATCCAGTTGATTCAATTCCATTAACAGGTGCATAATTTGTATTCCAGAAATCAATCTAAAAGTTGGCCCAACAATTTATTCAGGTCTTTCTTGACTGGTGTTTTCTTCATGCTTACACATCCTTTTCATTATTTATTATTCAGTAATCTATATCCCGCCTTTCCAAACCATATTTAGAAAACAAGAGCCGATTAAAAAACAGTAGGAAAACCCCCAGAGAATAAAACAGTAACCAGTTCAAACCTGTTAGAAACAAAGCAGCAAAGAGTCAGATCAAATTGCAAGCCAAAAGTCTGTCTGAATAAAGATGGCAGTAACCAGGAAGCATGAATGAATGAGTGAGGAGCCCAGAGGAAGCAGGGAGATGGATGGACATACAGATAATATTTAACATGAATGACCACTGTCACTAGTGGTCACTTCTTCTGTCCCATTTCCATATTAACTTTGCAAAGAGGAAAAAAGAAATAAATCTGCATTAAAAGTCACATTTAAATAATAATTTAAATATGTGGTTTAAATTTTTATTTATTTATTAAATTTGCATACCATCCTTCATCAGTAGATCTCAGGACAGTTCACAGCATAAAAATACAAGATAAAAACATAAAATGTGTTTTGATACTTTTTTTGAGCCAAGAAGTATGTTGGGACATTTGGGAAACGTGACAGCTTTAAAATAACTAAGGCTCTAATCCCAACCCCACTTTCCTGAGTGCAAGCCCCCTTGAATTCCACTGGACTTATTTCTGAGTAGACATGATGGTTAGAACTGCTCTGTAAATTCCTACTTGTGCATTAATCTGAGATGGGCGGATTAGGGCAGTTCATACGGATATCGTGAAGATCAGATTCCTCAAGCATCCCTACTGAATACTGGTCTTGCCCCCAGGCCGCAGAGGCAACCTCATAGCCAACTGCAATGTTGGATGCTGAATGTTCAAGTGTGATTTCATTTGCTGAGAGTTCTTCAACTCACTCATGCTATCAAAATATAGCAGTAGTTATTAGGTGAGGAATATAATTGTCGTCACATTCACACCATATATTTAAAGCACTATGGTGCCACTTTAAACAGTCATGGATTCCCCCAAAGAATTCTGGGAGTTGTAGTTTGTCAAGGGTGTTGAGAGTTGTTATTCCCCTCACAGGGCTGCAATTCCCAGAATTCCCTGTGAAGAGGAATTGATTGTTCAACCACTCTGGGTTTAACCAAATAATATGTACTAAAATGCTTATATGGAGGTAAAGTTTGCATTGAAATATTACAATGCATATATGCATGAAGATAGCATTAAAAATGCATTGCATTAGGAACATTGCTTACAAAAATGTATATTAAGGCAAAATTGCATACAATATGTATATTAGGAAAATTCCTCACTAAAACATAGATGAGGACTTTTTAATGATGATGATGATGATGATGATAATTCACAAACTGATGTGGAAATGTGAAATCTGAACTGGAAGACTGGAAGAATGAGAAGTGAACAGAAACTGAAATTGACAGATGAACCTCTCCCTGCATACTAGTACTTGGGAGTTTATCCCCAATGAAATAATTCACCACTGCTCCAATACCTTCCTTCTCCATGGCCTTTGAACTTGGTTCATTTCCAAGCATCAGCCCTGCCTTCTTGACCTGTACTTTTAACACCGACTAACCTCATACTGGTTTCCTGTCGTGCTTTTGCACCTTGTGACTCTGGATGATGCAGGAAGCCTTGTGCAACTTCCACAAGGACATCATCTCTTGCTGCTCATTCCTCACTTTTATCTAGGACATCATGAATTTCAACCTTGAGATGTAAAGGTTTCAAAAATCATTCCTTTGTTGACATTTAATCATTAGTGCCAGTTGAAGCTGAAGCACATAGTTTCCTGCAATTTTCTGTCCTTACAGAACATATACTGAGCCTAGTTCAGGCCACTATCATTTGTTCATGGCCAATAAAAGTGATATGTTCTGCCTCATCATTGTTTCAGCAGCATTCAAAAGAACTAGCTACTTGGGCATAGCCAAGGGGGGGGGCAGGGGGCAGCTCCCCCCATCAAGTAAAACAATAGAAATACTTAACTAAGTGACCCATCATGTCAGTTCTGCCTTCCTAACAAAAGTACTGCCCCTCCCTAACAAAAATCCTGGTTACACCCATGACCATCTATTTACTGTTGCCCATCTTATATATAGGCTTCTCCGGTATCTCTGTGAAATAAGTCATCCCTCAATGTTATTTGCCTTTACTTCATATTCTTTGTTTGGGTCTTTAGTTCCACATCCAAGGTCACCTTCAGTTAAACCTGCATTTTTGAAGTCCTCATTCAATGTCTTCTATAGTATGTTTTTCATCATAATTTTCAATTTTCAATACTGAGAAAACTCTTTGAAAAGGGCACCTGAGATCTAACAACATGCACATTTTTGTTTTAAGCAAGGTGGGCTTCCAATCACCTTGTAAGTATGTGCAGTATGAACCATGTGGGGCTATTTTTATTTCAGTATTCACCACCCACACCAAAGGTTCAGAGAGTGTCTGTATCTTCGTGGTCAACACAATCTTATAACCACAGAAATCTACAATTTGTGTTTTCAATTCCATCCTACTGGCCAAAGCCAACTTATTCGAAAATGTGAGATCCATGGTCAGCTAGATGGTTTTTTCAAAAAGATGGTGGAGTGCAAAGAACCCCAAACTCAAGAGGGCCATAGCTCAGTAGCAGGACATCTGCCTTTGGTACAGAAGGTCCCCGGTTTCCTAGATTGCTGTGCATGCAGTGACATGTCAACAGCTCTTGTTCCCACAGCTTTGACTCTCCATGGCACTCTTTCACTTTTTGACTTGCAGGAATATCACACCGCTTGGAGATTGGGGTGGCATGTAACATCACCTTGTACACATACCCTCTGAGGGGGGAAACATATGTGATACACATAGATCTAAGCCATGTGACAATGTGAAGCACAAAAGTGAGAAGCACTGGGGGTCTTTTCAAAGCAGGTACACATAACTGAGTGAATTGAAGGACCAGCATCTCATCTGCAAATGAATGGGCTATTATGACAATTATATTACATGCCTATGTCTACTCAGCAGTAAGTCCAACTACCGGTAGGTTTGTTTATTTATCTCTGGCATTTCTATCCCATCTTTCATCCAATGAGCTCAAGGTAGCATACATAGTTCTCCTCCTCCCCACACCATCCTGTGTGGTAGGTTAGGCTGAGAGGTGAGTGGGACTTGCTCCCAGGAAAGTAGTCATAGAATTGTAGTCTTAGTTTCAAGGCTACTGGTATAGCTTTTCTCTCAGAGTCAATTTTTTTGTCTTAAAAAAAAAAGCCTTCAACAGAAGTTTTATAAAGCATCCCTTGTCAGTGCAAGTGGAACAGTTTTATTGATTAAGTGTGTCTTAAAGGTTAAAGGTTTAATAGCACTAAAGAATTGCTGTGGGCACCATGCCCAAGCCTTTGATTAGGGAGTAGCTCATGTAGGCTGCTAAATGTTACTATGAAGTGCTGAGCATCCTCACTAGTTACTGTACCTGGGAATTGAGTTGTGGATGCAGAGAGCTAGATAAAGAAGACTCCAACATGCACTTTTCTGCATTAACTTACTTCCAGAAGTCATCCCTGCTGCTAATGATGAGCATGCATGGCTGAGGCCACATAGCTTTCCCTGTTATTCTTTGAATAGCTAAGCCCAAAACCTTACATTTACTCTTTTATCTCTCTACAGGCTATTATCAATAAATATAGCACTACGGAACTCAACAACTTCCATATTTTGACTTGTTTCAATGAAGGAATATCCCCAGCCTTGATGGAAGAATTTTTCCTCCAGGTCTCTCTCTCTCTCGTGCAGAAATGAAATAAATGGCATAGTAAACATTACAGTTTGTCCTGCAGTTATTAAGGCATCTAGGCTACAGCTTCCTTTCCTTTCCCAAAAAATGTGCCATACAAATGACAAGTCTTACACTGTCTTGTAAGACAGCTGGAATTAGGAATTTTCAGGTCTAAAATTGAAGATAGAGTTGAGCTACCAGAATCCGGAGACCCAAAACCATCACCTCTAGAAGATATGTTCCTTTAAAAAGGCCATGTTTTCCAAAACCCTCCTCACCTAGCTTGCTTCTATAATGGATTTCACCAAGGGAATCTTGTGTTAAGCCATGTTACATCCCTGCTCACCTGTCTGCTGTGACCTTTTGCCTTCCTTACATGATCACTTGGGACATCAGTTTCCTCATCCCCCTCTTCTTCTCACCCTCTGCATTTTGCAAGTGCACCTTTGCTAATGTGTCCCTCCTGCTGCTTGATCAACTGTTAGGGAGTTCCAGCAATATTTTCTCCACCTTAGCCTTGGCAGCAAGATGGGCAGTGTTCTCCCTTCTCTGCTCAACACACACAATCCTGTTGCTTTTCAGAGACCAACCTGAATGAAAAGCATCCATTCACCCATTTATCCACCTCAAATTATGAAAAGGAACATTATGTTCATTAAATAATCTTTTCATAATTATGACATCCTTGATATCAGGAAGGCTCAAGAATGATTGACCTTGGCATCCAGGATTAAGGCTGCATTCTGTTTCTTGATTACTGGCAGCAGAATAGTGGGGAAAATTATAAAGCCATTGAGAGGATTAATACTGCCTTGATCTCTCCCCCTCTCTTCTGGCTCTTTATCTCAAGTGATTAAAATTCTTAAGGGGGTGGAAATTGGTCAGGTAGCATACGCCGGCTGCCGTGGATAGATACAGTATCGGTTAAAGGCATCAGCTCCCCATGACAGCCAGCGCAAAGGTTAATTATGCATGCTGTATATAGTTTTAATCACTTTAATCAGAGCACCATTCTGCTCCATCCCAGGCTATAACTTTTATACAAGCAGGAGAAGCACTTCAAGCATGGCAGTGTTTGTTTAGGAAGGAAGGAAGGGAGAGAAAGAGAGACAGGAAGAAAGTTGCTACATTAGCCACAGACAACAAAGATAATGTTGTTGAAAGCTATTGACTGAAGGAGACTTGATTATGCCTTTAGTGAATGGTTATGTAATGGCTAAGAGTGACTAAGGCCAGCACCTGTATGCCTTGCAGGAGCCCTTGAAGACTCCACTCCCAGACAAGCAAAGACAAGCTCTGACCAGCAAGCTTTACAACCCTACTAGATCCAAGCTGTGTCTCAGCTGAACAGGTTAGGATGAGGAGCATCATGCACTCAGAGACAGATTCCATTTAAGAGTTCACGACTGGCGCTTGGTTGGTTCCAGTTGTTGAATCTCTTATTGCTGAATCATGCGTGCAACCCTACTGGAGGAGACATCTGCCCATGTGTCTCCTCTTTGTCTCCTCTTTGTCAAGTCAAACCTGGAGTTCATAGGACCATTGACTTTTCCATTGTTTGTATATAAAAATATGTATGTAACACCCAGTCATGTAAGATATCAAGGTCCAACAATACATATAAGTATGATAAAACATCTGTTACATAAAAACATTACAAAATAATAACAAAAATGACTGGCTCATCTTATTTACAACTACAATTCCCCCCCCCAAAAAAAAATTGTCTTAAGGCCTATTTGGGAAACTTGTAAAGTAATCATAAGGGAGACTAATGCAGCAACAATCCAGTTATTTTGATCCTAAGAAGATATTTGAGAGCAAAGGCAGGAGGATGACAAAGGTGGAGCTGACTTTATAAACTGAGTTGGGGGTGCCTTGAATGATGGTCAGGGATGCTGTGGGCAACAGTGGCCTCTGTCCCTCTTTTCTTTTCTCCCTCCGCTGATGTCCTTTCACGTCTCTGCCTCCCAAAGGCTTGCACAGCTGTTTGTTGCAGCAGCCCTGGCTACAAGCTCTGCAGGCAAATGGTGCCTCTGGTCAGGGGGTCCTTTGCAGGCCTCTGTGGGGGAGTGTGAGGAGTCACCTCTCCTTGGGGCAGGGAGCCAGCTCAGAGACCAGGGGTAGCAGCTGTGGCTACCCAGAGGAGGCCGCCCAGATTCCCAAGGAGAGGGGAGAAGAGAGGAAGCTGAGGGAACACTCCACAAGGGTGGGTGTTTGATAAGGGCTTAGGGGCTTCTGACTCTACAGGCAAGGGGTGACATAACTGGACTCCTAAGCCCCACAGGGGTGCCACAGAAAGAATGGAATTGGTCAAGGGAGCCATGGACCCAAAAAGGTTGAAAACCTCTGTGTTAGAGGAAAGAGTGTCGTCCTCTGTCTAGAGTCACATTCTTCATAGAATAATAGCCCGATTCCTAAAAAGCCTAAAATAAAAATACTGCAGGGTGAACAGAATATTCTGAATGGATTGGATTTTTTTATTGTTGCTGTAAATGTACAGATAGGCATTTTGCCATTGGGAGCAAAATGTCCGAGTAGTTTTAAATTTTGATACCATTGTCTCTGGATATGAAAACTATAAATATTCCATTACTGCTTGAAACATGTTATGTTAAGAAGATGGTTGCCAATCAGGATGCCTTGTGAAATACCCAATATTCTCCATCCAGAAAACCCTTAACATTTCAATGTGTATTGTCAACAGGCAGGAGCCAAATCCAGCTTCTTAATGTTGCCCTACATCACCCTCCCAAACTCCAAGGCAACCATTTTAATTGGGATTTGTTGACATTACACAGGAAGGCATCTAATGGCCAAACTGGAAGCAATAATAGCAGTCATTTTTCTTCTTTTTTGCCTGCTCCACACATGTGCAGAGTGGGACTGAAACAGGTTTAATTTTAAAGGGGGACATGAATAAGGGGAGCTAAACCTTATCCTTCCTTTCTTACCCCCCACCCTCCACCCCATCACTAAAATTCATTTCCCCCCAACCTAGCTCCAACAGTAGTGGGCATATTTTAAGTGTGCTCTCTCCCTCTCTCTCTCTCTCTCTCTGAAACACCAAAGAAATGTCTAAAAATAATTATGTCAGGGGCAAAATTGGACAATATTTTCAGACCTTGTCACCATTTCTGAGGGCATGAATGCTGCCAAATTCCAGAGGGACAGCCACAGTCGTTTTCCTGCAAGGGCAGCCATTACAGTTTTAAGGTGAGTAAAAAAAAAAAAAAAAAAAAGGAAATGTCTCCCATAGTGTTTTGTGGGCAGTTGGATGGAGGTGCCCCTGCATAAGACACCTGTCACATTGCAGGCAAATTGGTCCAGGGCTTTTGTGCTACAGTACGTACCTTTTACAATGAATGCAGGAAATAAGAGACTTGCTTTGTGGATAAAATAATCCTCTCTGATTACAAACTGAAGCGGTCAGTTACAGGGGAGCCCTCCCTCCACCCTCTCTGGTGTTTGTTCTCCCTTCCTAAGCCACCTCACTCTGGCATTACGGTGTTATGGCAGTGGTGTTGCATCCTTTGCTGGTGCCCAGGGCACGTGCATGGAGGAACCAGGGGTAGAGTGCAGAGGGTAAACAAAACCCACCGTTTCAGCCTAGCCCTCACTACCAGGCAGGCGCAGGGCAAGGAGGGTTCACAGGGGTGAACTGCGCCGCCTGCCCACCCACCTGAACAGGGATGAGCCCGGCCGGCCAATACAGCCCTTTGCGAGCACATCCCTCTGACATTGGTCAGGCAGTCATAGTCATGGATGTAGAATATAATGGCATATTCAGGACTTAAAGGTAAAGGTAAAGGTACCCCTGACCGTTAGGTCCAGTTGCGGACGACTCTGGGGTTGCGTGCTCATCTCGCTTTACTGGCCAAGGGAGCCGGCATTTGTCCACAGACAGCTTCTGGGTCATGTGGCCAGCATGACTAAGCCGCTTCTGGCAAACCAGAGTAGCGCATGGAAATGCCATTTAGCTTCCTGCCAGAGTGGTACCTATTTATCTACTTGCACTTTGACGTGCTTTCGAACTGCTAGGTTGGCAGGAACTGGGACCGAACAATGGGAGCTCACCCTGTCACGAGGATTCAAACCGCCGACCTTCTGATCGGCAAGCCCTAGGCTCTGTGGTTTAGCCCACAGTGCCACCCGCGTCCCATTAAGGACTTATTGAAAGTCAAATATTTTGAAACCAATACTTCGATACTGCAGTCTCATTCATAGAGAAGCTGTGCATTAAAAAGAAAAGTAAACCATCTCAGCCAGGTTACATTTCTCTCAGAAACCAGGACATGATGTGCGATTTATAAAGCTTTTCTGCTCGAAATGTACTAAATAGCAATGCAAATTAGCTCTCATAACAGGATAGTGAACCCTTAATTGGGTGTCACTGGTGATGGAAAGTCAACACTGATGAGGCATCCTTCACTCTCTCTGCTGCAATAAAGTTTAGTTTCCTTATGTAGGCAGTTTCAATCTCATTATACTGAAGATTTTGTTCAACAGTATTTAATAACCCTAGTGTTATCAAGAGACACATCCCTTTGGTAGAGATGCTACTGTTTACTGGAATAAATTATATACCACATTTCCCCAGAATCAATGACTAGTGACAAGTTTGTTTACTGTTCATTAGCAAACAATAAAAGGTTGCAGTATTGCTGAATAATACTGAGGTTACTTGATTACATTTCCCTCCAGTTATTACAACTGACCTATAACTCACTTGAGATCTCAGCATTTATTCTGAACTTTGTGCAGAATGCAGCAGCAGCCCTTCATTGTGGCAGATAAATATGCCAGGATTAACATTCTGCTCAACAATCAAACAGAAAATTATACCACAGTTGTAAAAGGAGGGAGGGTGTTATGAGAGAGTTTTATGCAACTTGATGATTCTGATTGGCTCCAAGAAAATATAAAGAATAAATAATGGTCCACCAGGAGGAGATGATATTTATCTCTCTGTTGAGCAAACATGCCTGGCCCTGATAATGAAATGAAAAAGCCAAAGTAGAAATTGTAGGTCTTTTAAACCTAAAGTGATACTATCAGAGATAATTATAGAGCACATCAAAACTAGACTACAATACCGGCAAAAACACCTCTATTCCTCAAAATTAAGTTGTTTTACTCTGCATAAAAAAATCCAAAATGAGGAACAGACCTGCTAAATAAATTCTGCTCAACATCGTTTACACTAGCATGGGAAACAGGTTGTTCTAGCAAATGCAAAAATTCATTCCTCCCTCCCTACCAGCCTTACGAACTGATCAAAATTTGGTTAATCAGAAGCATGGCAAGTTTATTAATTTATTTTGCATTATAAATAAATAAATAAATTTCTACACCACCATTCATCAGAAGATCACAGGACAGTTTATAACATAAAAATACAAAAATAAAACACAAAATGCATAATAAAGCAAAAACAAAACAAACCAACAACCTGACTTCCACAGACACATTTAAAAGGCCGTAGAATGTAAATCAGTCACATGCCTGGTTGAAGAGTAATGTTTTCACCTGGTGCCTAAAGATATGTAATGAAGGCACCAGGCAAGCCTCTCTAGGGAGAGCCTTCCACAATGGGGAGCCACCACAGAAAAGGCCCGTTATAACACTCAACAATTAAGGTTTTCTGGGTGGTTTAGATATTTTGAAAACCATGATTGCTACATGTTAATGAATAACAATAACAATTAATCATGGGATTCAGAAGCCTTCCTGATTCACATCTAAGTTCAGCACAACTGGTGCGTGAGGCAGTCTGGTTACGTAAGACTTCAGCACTGTCACCCCAGCTGTCCCCAATTGCCTCTGTGCTATTTTTATTGGATGCTTCATAGTTATCTCAAATTCAACATGCCCAAGACATCTTTCTTCTAATTGCATACTTTTCATTTCCATTTAGACTGTTACCATATATCTTGTTTAACAGGGATGTAGCTGACTCCCCCCTCTCTCTTTTGTTCTTTCTATTCAGTCTTGTCACCAAACTGTGTTGCTTCTTCCTTTACACCACTGCAAAGGCATGGATGGCCCTTCTTCCCTGTATCAGCGACAAACATTCTGGTCCATGCCCTGATAGTCTTTCACATAGACTATTGCAGTCTTCTCCTCTATGGCCTTCCAAGTGTCACCTTGGTCCCATCATGTCTAAGTGATAAAACATTTAAAACATCTACAAACAATTCCAATACAGATGAAAAAGTTCAAATAGTTTAATTCATCTTTTCTTGCTTGCTTTATAGGTGTGGAACTCCCTTTCTGTGGAACTATGAAAGGTCCTTTAAGAGCAGATGTGCCTTGAAGACATATTTTTGTTCTATTCTGCCTTTTTTCAACATTGCCTTTTTAAAGCCTGAGATTTAGTGCTTCTTTGTGATCCTGGATACTCCTCCTCCTCCTCCTCCTCCTCCTCCTCCTCCTCCTCCTCCTCCTCCTCCTCCTCCCCTTTAACCATTGGGATTTATACCACAGAAGGCAGAATAGAAATACTTTTTAAATAAATAGAGATAAATAAATAAAGCTCACATTTTACTTCTCTGGAAGACTTGATTTAAAACAAACAAACATGTTTGCTGGTTTCCCACCTCTAAAATATTGCCATACTTTGGATGATTATCTTTGTGGCAATAGAAACCCGCCACCATGGGGCAGGAGACTGGCTTTCAAGTCAGTGTAATGACTATGCGTCTTTCTGTCAGGCATCTTAAGAAAATCATGTTGTGTTTTCTGCATTAAACAATCTAATGCTGTTGTTGGTTCATTTTGATGTCTCAATTGGGGAGAACCCAAGGGGAGGGAGCAATGTTTTCAATCAATATTTCTTTTAAGAATCCAGCTTGATGTGACCTCAGTTGCCTTGTACAGTTACAATGCAAAGTCAATACCAAGCTCTAGCCAATGGCTTACCCACAACACCAGTCATTTTTCACTGAGGCGTATGTTGCACATCAAAGTTAGTTTTATCTTCTTATTGCAAACGGACTTTATTGAATGTCTACAGTCAACATCAACAGAACCAGTACTTCAACCACTTCCTGATGTTTTCCCCTAGAAGGAGATTTCCCCTTCTGCTCATAAATGAAATACACACAAACTCTTTTAATTCAGTAATCAGGAAAGATAATCACACCCCTTGAACTGACCTCCCCCGATTTAGGTTCATGTCAATAAGAGGTGGTAAAATTAGTCCACAGGCCATCTGAAGTTTACTGCTTGCTGATTAAAGCCCTAATTGATTCAGAATGCTTTACAAATCAATCTCTGAGAATTGCTTTGGGATCACAACAACAACACATAAAGAAACATTTAATCAAACCTCTCCCCTCCCTGCTCCCACTTCTCTTGCCATCTTCACTGAGAGACAAACAAGCATTAAGCGGCCCCACTATAAAAGCACCCTCTCCAACAGGCCACTGAAATAGTCCTAAAGCAAAGGTGGAAGTACTTGTCTGATTACTTATTTATTTTCATATCAATAAAAACAGTAGCAGCAGGAAGCAAGCTGGGAACTGAAAAATAAAATAAAACCAGAAACTTGCTGGCTATGGGTCAAATTTGGTATTCCATCTGCCCCCAGCTGTCAACCCAGAAACAAGAGGGTTAAGCGCATGGGTGGAGCAAGGGCATGAAACTTGTCAGCAGGCAACTGTGGGGAGGATTGGCAGGGGCTAGCCCAGCCCTCTCCATACCTTTCACAAAGCAGCCCTTGCTGGTAGCATACATGGCCTACTCTTCCCAAACATTTATCACTTCAAATGATGAGTGTCTTCTCTAAAAATTGGTACTTTTGAGAGAATCCCACTTTTGAACAAATATTTTTCCCACACCATGTCTTGTTGTGACCATAAAATATGTCGAAAGTACAATTATATGGTGTGAAAGAAAATGGCTAGATGTTGTTGTAAGAGTGTTGTCTTAACCAGACCAACTCCTTATTGGTCTGGAAAATCCTCTTTTCTTGGATGGGTGCATGCATGTCTTATTTCCTTTGAGGATCCAGTAGACACTTCTAAATCCCCTTTTTAGCTGCTTATCATCAAGGTGGATGTTTGTGAGTGCTCAATTTCCTGTCTCACCCAGGTACTCTTGCATGTGGATTTACAGGTCACCTTAACAGATGATGATGCTATCCTATGATTGGTGGAATTTTTCCATCCTCTCCATCCTTGGCTGGTTTTTCAGTCTTCCACTTCACTGGTTCCCATTCCAGTATTTTTTATTTCTGGGGTGATTCACATAGAGGGTAATTCTTTTGTCAGGGCCTCAATTGTTCCATGATAGGTTCCTGTTTCTTCATGCCTCCTTGTATTGAAAAGACATGTGCCCATCTTCATACCTTTGAACAAAGGTACGGTATTTCCTGAAACCATATATATTTTTCAGAAAACACCTAATAGCCACAGAAAGCTTTTTGCTTATGATCTCCTGCTTTCTATTCCCATTCCTTTTTGTCATTTTTTCTTTAAAATGTTATTCTTTTTAAACTTCCAATGCCAAATAAATGAACTCAACATTATTTTCAACAATAATTCTGTGCCTTCAACAATAATTCTGTGAGTCCATTCTAATGTAGCCCATCCAAGCTACTCCTTTGACTAACATCGTATTAGAACTTTTAGACATTTCTTAAATACTGGAATTTTTGTTTTTGTTGTCTTTGTACGGGAAAATCAAGGTCAGGGACAAATAACTAAAGAGTATGTGGTGGGGTACTTAACTGAAGGTTTTATAAATTGTGGGACTCTTCTAGGGCAGAGAGAAATGAATGCATACATACAGACATACATACTTTAATTTGTATACCACCTTTCCACAGTTCAAACCATGATGGAATAGCTCAGTCGGTAGAGCATGAGTCTCTTAATCTCAGGGTTGTGGATTTGAGACCCATATTGGGTGAAAATATTTCTGCATTGCAGGGGGTTGGACGTGGGGGTACTCCTGAATCCTCTGCTGTCACTTGAGGCTCAGGTGGCCTCAGTGGCATGGAGGCCCTTCCATCAGCTTCGGCTAGTGGCTCAGCTGCACTCCTATCTGGACAGGGATAGCCTAACTTCTGTTGTCTATGCTCTGGTAACCTCATAGCTGGATTACTGCAACACATTATATGTAGGGCTGCCTCTGAAGATGGTGCAACAGGTGCAGACTTTGGTGGCCAGGTTGCTCACTGGGGCAAGACACTTTGAGCATCTTATACCAATCCTGGCCCAACTGCACTTGCTGCCAATATGCTGCTGGTTTTGACCTATAAACCCTCAGGATCACAATACCTTAAGAACTGCCTCTCTCTATATAAACTGTCCTGGACTCTGTGTTCCTCATCTGAGACCCTTCTTCATGTGCCTCCTCCACATGAGGTCTAGAGGGTGGCAATGCAAGAACGGGCCTTTTCTGCAGTGGTTCCCCATTTGTGGAATGCTGTCCCCAGGGAAGTTTGTCTAGCGCCTTCATTATATATCTTTAGGCACCAGATGAAAATGTTCCTCTTCAACCAGACCTTTGGCTGATTAATATTCTACAGCCTTTTAAATGTCTTCTTTTTGTTTTAACTATTTACATGTGTTTTTACTTTGTTTTTACCTGTGAACAACCCTGAGATCTTGTGATGAAGAGTGGAATCATCATCATCATCATAACAGCTGACCCTCATGGTCCCTTCCAACTCTGTAATTCTAAGATTCTATTATTCTTCAACATGAAAAAATACATAACTGCAACATAACAAAAGTAGTCATAAACAATAGCTAAAACATCAAAAAATACACAACCAAACTGAAAAATTTTCACATAAAACACAATATCTAAAATAAAGATACAAAACCCCAACTGCAACAACCCCCCACAACAAAAGCTCCAAACAGCACCCCACTCTTTTACATATTTCTGTGTTCATCATAAATGGGAATACAAAGCATACAGAGTTTATTAAAAACAACAACAACCACTTGCATCACTTAAAAACAATGTATCTATATATTCAACTTATCTCTGTGTGTCAAATCACATCTGCATTGAGTGTTATGTAGTGCTCCATAAAAAGCACCCCCCCCAAAAAAAAATATTCCTGAATTTTAAAGCTGTTGTAGTGATCAAAGATAAAATAGAAAGAAGCCTTTACATTGTTGTTCTTAAAGACTCATCACAGTGAGTAGCTCTCATACTAAAAGCAAGGTAAGCCCTTTCCTACTCCCGGGCTTGCAGAGGTCAATGCCTCTACAGTATTTTGTTAATGCATCCCCCCTCCCTGCTCTTTCCTCTGCAATGATTCATTTCGCTCATGGCAGCTTCAAGTCTGAAAATGATAACACTCTTGTCAGTGTTGAGACCACTTAATCCATACCATTGCACCATTTCTCTAATAGAAAAGTCTGTCTTCCACCTGATATTTCAACTCCCCCCTGCAAAAAAGAAGAAAGAAAGAAAAAAAAGAAACCTGCCAGTCATCACAAAGAGCTGCACCCTTATTTTGAGTCACCTGCTTTCTGAAATTACATGAAGGATCATGAGGTGAGCCACAGACAACTTAAATCAATTTTAGGCCTCATCTCATTCATCAGAATGGGCTGCACAACAACTAAAACATAACAAAACAAGTGTCATAGAAGAAAATGGAACAAGTGACTATGCATAGGATCATACTGCAATTTATTTTAAAAGTGTCTGCTTTGCTTTCATGTTTTGATCTTCTTTCATTCACTAATTTCAAATGTTTATACTCACAAGGAATGTGTGTACCCAGGCAAACTGCTACATGCCCCCCCCCCCAACAATCTACAGTCCCAAATGCTCCAATGAATTGTTTGGCCTTTGGCCATGTATATACATTGTCCCCAGTGACAAAATCAATTTCAAAATGTGTTGCGGACACTTTAAAATGGCTCTGGTTTGTGCTTAACAAACAACATGAAATAGAAAGGGCAAGAGGAGGGGGCACTCGAACTGTTAGCTGCAGCCGTAAGGGATGCAAGTGCTGCTAGTTCACTCTGTGCTACATAACGCAAAGTGCTATATAATTATTCCTTTGATCGCTTTACGATCTCTTCACAGAAACAAGTTGAAATACTGAAAAACTGATACAGCTGCCACAAATACACAATGGAGAGGCAGAGAGCCAGATTGTTTCTGAAAGTAAAGAAAAGGAACATGTGGATGTGATCTACAACCATGGAGCCAGCCTCAGTTGTCTGGGGAGAATAAGAACAGCTTTGCATTCAACAATGCAAAACCATTTATTTTCAGTAGGTGTGTTAACTGATAATGATTTCTGGTGTGCATGCTCCTTTGATGCAGCTATGCATGCAGCATCATGTGACTTGGGTAGGTGGCCACAGCTGACCTACAGGAACCTCAGAGAACCCAGCCAATGGACAACTGACCCAGTCCTCTCTTAATGGTCCACCTCTTCAAGCGATGACTGCATCAGGAAGCCAGCCTGGCTTATTTTCTAACATGGCTTATATTTTAACATGCTCAATTCAATGTCTGGCATTGAAATTAGAAGGGGAGTCCAGGCACCCCACAAACCTAAACATATTTATGTTCAACCCTCTGCTGCCCCCCCACCCCAATCTTATGCTCAAAACAGCTCTGAGTTAGTGATTGATCTAAGGTTTCTTAGTGCACTTAATGTATGAATGAGTATTTGAACCTAGGTTGTGTACACATTACTGGCTAAGAACACAGTTTGGGTTGTTATTTTTCTCATTTGGTATCAAAAGTGGTTTGGGAAAAACACAGTATTCCATACAAAGCAACAGAATAGATCTGGATTGTCACTAACATCATTCCCAAACTAGCAGTATGAGTGCACTGGATGCTGAGTTAAATGGGAACGTGTACCTAGTCTCCCCTGGCCTCTAGAGCAGATTCACACACCATACACTTAAAGTGCATTCAACACACATTTAGAGAACAGGATGCCCTCCCCCTACAAATAATTGTGGGAACTGCAGTCTCCCCCTCACAGACCTACTATACCCTTAACAAACTACCATTCCCAGGATTCTCTGGAGAAAACCATGTGCTTTAAATGTGATTTGGATGTTAAGTGTATGGTGTGGATCTGATCCATAGTCTGACACCCTAGACACAACACCATGCTCACAGGAACTGCATGGTGCTGGTCACAGATGCCACACTGTGAAAAAGCACACCCTTGTGAGTGCTTTTCCGCAGAACTTGCAATATGCTATGAAGGGACAGAGACACACAGGCATATCACAGAGTGTTAAGTACCTTGGTGTCCTCAATCCATGTGAGGCTCCCTTCAATCTGCTCAAGTTTGAGGAGCTCATGTACATCAATTTAAACATACTGCGGATAGTAGTTTACGGTTATAAACAGAGTTAAATGATGGAGATATTTCACTGTATTCCAGATTTTACTCAAGCCCATCTGGAATAATGAGAGCTGTCTGCACAGAAAGGGTTACTGGTGTACTGTGAATAATCAGTCATAAACCAGCCTATAAATCACATAACTTGCACTGCAGGTTAATCCAGCTGCATTTGGAAGACAGTTATTAAAAATATGACTGGCAAGTGTTCGCATCACAAATATTACTAATATAAATTGTAGCTCACAAGGGATTAATATTTTGAAAATATTGGCCCATTAAAGATACCTGCTTATGATAAATCTAATATCTATAACAGATTAGTTTTGTGCTTCCAACCCTAGTGGTAGACTGCATCATCAAGCAGGTGCAAATATTGCAGCTATAAATTGAAAATCACCAAAATTGCTTACAAGATTATCAACAAGAAACTGGAATGAATTACCAGCTAAATCACACACTCTAAAAGAAGGATGACTGGCTCATTAAAATGTTACTTTTACCGAACTCAGTAATCAGATTTGTCATCCGATTTCATAAAAACATGTATTTTAAAGGAACAGCTCTCAGATCAAAAGTTTTATTAGTGTGGTTTTACAAGCACCGAAAAGTGCATTCCAGTGAAAACTTTTATCTGCTCCTATCAACAAATTATATTTGTAACAGCTTCTGCAAAAGTGCCAAATTATCCACAGTATTAAGTTTACATATTTACATTTCAACAGATATATAAATCTCTGTAATTCTGAAGTTACAGTGAATAAATGAGAAGCTGCATTTTCTAAATTGACTAGGCAGGGGCTCTCCAGGGTTCCAGGTCGGTCTTTGCCAGCTGTACTTGGGAGATGACAGCAATTGAAACAGGGACCTTTGTACACAAAACATGTATTTTATTTATTCATTAATCTCTCACCCTTCCTCCCAAAGGAGTCCAGGGTGGTAAACATATCTACGATAAAATAAGATACAATTAAAAATAAAATAAAAACATTTAAAATATTTTAAACCCATTAAAATATATAAAATTATAAAACACAATGGAATTTTAAAAACCCAAGATGTAATGGCTATCAAGATGTAACCAAATAATGTGTCTGGATAGGCCCTCTGAAACAGAAAAGTTTTCAGAAGGTACCTAAGAGAATACGGTGATGGCATCTGAGTAATATCAATAGGCAAAACATGAGCTTTACCACTGAGCTACAGTCTGTCCTCTAAAACAGAAGTAATACCATTTGGGGATAATTTTTCAAAACTTCTCCTACAGTCACAGAGAGACAACTGAGGGACCAAACTAAAGTGCGGAGGATGTGGAATTGCATGAAAGCAGTGATTGTGCTCAGAGGATTTTCTCGATCCAGTACACTGCATATGGATGGAGCTCTCTAGTCCACTCACCAATAATGTAATATATCATGTACTCTCACAGATGTACTAGTTTCCTGGTGAGAATGATGGAACTCTTATGGATGACTGTCACACCCCCTGCCCATCCTTCCACTCTTACTGGTGCTGTGCTATATACCCAGGTGAGCAAAGCCTCCCAACTCACCTGCCCAGGTTCCAGTGATGCACCAGGTCACCCACCTCATCCATGAACAAAAGTTGTTTTATTGTGGGCTGACAGCACCATCAGATCAGAGGGCACTCGCCTACGATGACACTGCCTACAATCCATTCCATACTTCCCAGCACAATTCAAAGCTGACCTTGAAAGCCCTAAACGGCTTTGGCCCAGTATGCCTGAAAGAGCATCTCCACCCCCATCGTTCAGCCTGAACACTGAGGTCCAGCTCTGAGGGCCTTCTGGCAGTTCCCTTTCTGCGAGAAGTGAGGTTACAGGGAACCAGCCAGAGGGCCTTCTCGGTGGTGGCGCCCGCCCTGTGGAACGCCCTCCTATCAGATGTCAAGGAAATAAACAACTATCTGACTTTTAGAAGACATCTGAAGGCAACCCTGTTTAGGGAGGTTTTTAATGTTTGGTGTTTTACCGTGTTTTTAATACTCTGTTGGGAGCCACCCAGAGTGGCTGGGGAAAGGGGAAACCCTGCCAGATGGGCGGGGTATTATTATTATTATTATTATTATTATTATTATTATTATTATTATTCCCCCTCCCCAAGACTTTGGCACTAGAAGGCCTCTGAGCTTTGCCTCACCTGCTCCCTGTGACCCAGACACATGCTGCTTTAAGATCCATTGACCGATACCATTTTAAAGCACTGTCAACAAAAGCAAATACCTCTGCTATTTGACTGGTCATAAGTGACAGCACAAATCCACATTCCAATCTATAGCAAAGATGTATAATTGTAAGAGACCCTCTTGGCAAAATGAAGCCTGCATTATAATCCAGAGAAGAATTCCGCAGACACCATAATGTCCAAAAAGGTCTGTCAGATCCCATCATAATATTCCTCTGCATTAGCTTCTGAAGTGCAAATAGCTCTCTCCATCAATGAGTGCAGTATCTGATGTCTCATCCACTGCTTAATCAAAGGCTGCCTCTATTTCTTCTTGTCCTTGCTCCTTCTGCTTAATTTCATGGGGGGGGGGCTGCTAGCTTCAGATGGTACTCATGTCTATTTTGCAGTATTTCAAGCTTTTCCTACATTTTTATGTATATAAAGCTATATGCTATCACTCAGGCACTGACATACTTTTATATGTTTTTATTGTTCTTATTTTTAATTGTGTTGTTTTCCTGTTGATGTTTTTTTGCCACCCTGGGCTCCTTTGGGAGGAAGGGTGGACTATAAATTCAACAAATATTTAATAATAATTTTGCATGATCATTTCATTTCAAAGCAAAAAATATTTTCTTTACAGAAGAAACACACACATTTATGCACATTGTTTTTGACAACCTTGTATGTGTATGCGATGGGCGGGGGGGCGGGGGTACAGGCACAACATGAAATTGATAATCACAAATTTTCCCCCCCTTTGAGCTTCCTTTATCTGATACATAAGCCTTAATGCAAAACTATACATGCCAGCTGGCAACACCCTCGCATTTTCACATACTGTGTGCCCCATGTAACATTTACTCTAGGATTGCATCAGCCAGAGTCAAGGTCAAAAGAGATCCTTCCACAAACGTAATCAACTTCAGTGATCATAGACAACAGCAGCCAACTATAGGAATTGGAATAATTTATAATATATAATAATTACCTCTAGACTAGTGTCATGACCATCTATAGGTTCTTCAGAATCAGGCCCAGAACATGAACAAGGCAGTATGGGAAATACAATTTATTATTTATTTCATACAATTTACACACCGTTTGATTGTAAAAAAAAAATTAAAAACAAAAACAACTCAAATCAGTTTACAAAAAGATAAAACAGTAAAATCAAGAGAAATTTACAGCCACCTATCTACTGAAGTTCAATGAAAGTGATGAGGTCAAAAATTCATGAAAGTGAATATTATAGGGGAATTGTTGGACTCACCTGACAAAATTAGCATTTATGACTCATTAAAAAGAGTGCCAGACAGATCTAAAAGTCAACCATTTTATACATTTTTTTATGTGGGATAATCAGTTTAGGAGATCTATATCACTATCAATATTTATAGATTCTTCGCCCAGGTTATTCAGACTCCCATGAGATAAAAAGAAAGTCAGGTTTGATGCATATGCACTCCAACACACGTACGAAACAGTATACATACAAATGTAACACTTTTACTGCAGTCTCTCTCAGGTCCTAAGAGAATCTGTCTCCAGTTTTAGACACAATCCTGAATGGCGGCAACAAGGCGACAAGCACCTCATTTACACTGCAATCCAAATCCCAGCCTGACAAAGCTCTGTGCCTGCCTGGAGCTGGTGCAGCGACTGGGCTTCGATCAGGCCCAGTGCTGTCAAGTGATGGCAGTGGGGCTGGCTTGGGATCCAGTGGTTGGCAGTCTGGCTCAGCACCATTGCCCCTGTTCCCAAAACACCCTATTTGGAAGCTTTGCATGGGCTGCAACCAGCAGAGATCCCATCCACATGTTCAACAGGTGAACTGTCAAAGGAAAGATGCTGGCTCTTTGGGCAGAGGCTGGCAGAGACTGGTAGGGTTGGGTAGAGGGATAACTCTGCCCAATTAAAGCTCCCCTCTGCCCCAATAGGGTTTTGGTTGCCTCCTTAGGTCCAACAAAAAGGTACACTATGGAGAAGCTGCTTTATCCATTATTTGCAGAACTGGGAGCAGAGAGAAGCATGTTTGACGTTGACTCAAGAATTCAGTGTTCTGTTCCATTTAGGGTATAGTACCTGTATAGTCTTTTTGTCTCTTTCACATATCCTTTCAGCTATCTATTAAAGACTCAGTTTAATGTCTCCAATCACCTGGAAAAGATTATCTGCAATTTTAATCACTCTCTACAAATTACCTCCGGCAGTAGCCGCTGGACTGTCACTCACACACTGATAACTGGGATAAATCTGCTATGTCAAGGGAGGGCTGCTGCCAGAGTCAGAGCATTTGGATATTCAGAACTTATACCAGGGATGGGAAACCTGTGGCCTTGCAGATGTTGCTAAACTACAAATCCCATCATCCTTGACTGTTAGCTATGTGGCAGGAGCTAATAGAAGTTTGGGAGTCAAACAACATCTGGAGGGCTGCAGGTTCCCCATCCCTAATTTACACTGCTCATTAACTCTGGTTGGTGTTAAAAAAGCATTTACAATCTTTAGTACCAAATAATGGAAGCAAATCTATTATCTGTAGAGCGATCTGCAAATCTACTGAGATTTTGAATGAAGTAAAAGTCAAAGCAAATCTGAGGAGCAGGGGTAGCCCATCTAATTTTGCCACCTGAGCCAAAACAGGAATTACCACCGCCTCCTCCCACCACCACCACTTCCACCACTGCGCCCCAGCTCTCGTCAAACTCAGTGGGAGCCAGGGTGCTCCTCAAAGCATGGTCGCAGGAACACGCTGGTTCTTACCGAACTTCACAGGAGCTGGGACACTTCTCAAAGTGTTGTCACTCAGCTTGTCTGCCGAGGGGTGGGGAAGATGAGAAGCAATTCCATGCACCAGAACACCCCCCTTTTGGCAGTGGAAGTGGTGGTGTGCAAGGTGGTGGATTCTCCGTCCTAAGCAGAGGTTGGATGGTCAGTGATGCTTTAGCTGAGATTCCTTTCCAACTCTACAATTCTGTGAATCTATTATCAACCCAGATTTTTGCCTTGCTGGCTGTGGGTGATGGAAGATGTAGTCAAACAACATGTGGGGGGCATCAGGTTGGCTACTCCTGTTCTACAAAATGATGGGTTTTTTTCTATACACAAAAAACTTTTACTTGTTGCTGCATTGATTAGTAATCAAGGGGGAGTTTGCCAACAATTTCCATAAGGATGGCATTGCACCCCTTTAGCTGTTATATACACCTGGGAAAAACAAAAAACAAGCTTTAAGAGGCAAAACAAAATTAAAAATAAAAAAATTCCTTTCAGTAGCACCTTAGAGACCAACTAAGTTTGTTATTGGTATGAGCTTTTGTGTGCATGCACACTTCTTCAGATACACTGAAACAGAAGTCACCAGACCCTTATATATAGTGAGAGGGTGGGGAGGGGTATTACTCAGAAGGATGGTGGGAATGGATGGTGGAAATACCCCTCCCCACCCTCTCACTATATATAAGGGTCTGGTGACTTCTGTTTCAGTGTATCTGAAGTAGTGTGCATGCACACGAAAGCTCATACCAATAAAAAACTTAGTTCGTCTCTAAGGTACTACTGGAAGGAATTTTTTTATTTTTTATTTTGTTTCGACTACGGCAGACCAACACAGCTACCTACCTGTAACTAGAACTATTTAAGAGGCAAACTTACTAACACTGCATCTCCTCCACTTGTGCATGTTCAAAATGCTTCAACATTTGCCAAAAGAAAAACTACGTATGTGTGTTTATAGTTGAAAAATGACTGTCTCAGCTACTTGTCATATATCCTTTTTTATGAAAAATTTAGCTTACATAAAATAGTTCCTCCTTGTAGTTTTGCAAAGAGCTTCTTTGTTAAGAAATAATGAGCATGTAAAGAACAAGATAGTGACAAGTTTAGCAGGTAATGCAAACACTTCCAACCCCACAAATTTGCTTTACAGTGGTTAATAGTGGATAAAACACAGAATATGAATCCAGTTTCACACACTGAGCAAGTCAGACATTATTTATATAGTTACTACTGAGGGCTCAACCCTGCAAGAAGTCCACTTGCATACAGAAACCCAACTTCTGGATGTGGATAGCCTGGTTTCAGTTGCCTAAGCTCTGGAAACCTGCAATGCATTGTACTTGGCACTGCCTATGAAGATGATTTGTGAACCACGGCTAGCACAGATCACAGTTGCTAGCGCAATCTGGAACAAGAAAACTTGAATGCATAACACCAGTTCCAGTCCTATTACAATGACCGTCCATTTCTTTCCAGCCCAATTCAAAGTGCTGGTTTTTATCTTTAAGGCTTCAAGACCCCTATACCTAAAAGGAAGCCCTTCTTTGTGTACCACTTCTAAGGGACCTCCAAGGGAGGCCAGAAAGGTGGCAACAAGAGAATAGACCTTGGTAGGAACCTGTTGATGGAATCATCAGATAGATGCCAGGCAACGACATTTTTTGTTTTCCTGGGCATTTGGATAGCACGACTAATATTTTCAAAAAATGCAATTCTTATTAAGTTTTTTTTTTTTTAAAGATTATAGCAAAGGTAAGTTAAAGAAAGGGGAAACACTGACCATTGCCTAGTCTAATGAATCTGTCTTTTTTTCCTCAGGCTCATAATGGTGCAGCATAGAGTTCCAAAGTTACCATCCTGCTAGACTCAGATTTCCTGTCTTTTTAAAGTTAAGAATTCCACAAATGTGGAATCTTTCCAGTTTTTTCAGTGCCTCTGCTCCTCCATTACTGTATTTATTAAGATCAAACCAAACCGAATAACACATGTCCTGTTTTGATTGTCATCTGTGAAAATGAACTTTTTGCATTAGTTTTTCCAAGTTAAACAGAAACCACACTTTCCCATACTGTACCAGATCTCCACTGTGGCCTTTTTCCAAATGTTTCTAGAAAGACATGATGGTCAGTCTTGCTGCCATCAGTAGATAACCAAATAGTTACGTATTTTTTATATGACTCTATTGTTTGCTTTTAATAATGCTTGTGGTTTTATTATTGGGTTTGTGGTGGTGGTTTTTTCCCCTTTGTTGGGACTTTTTTTAGTGGTAAGTGATAGACAAACTCAAAAAACCTGATCTAACCTAAGCAAAGCATAATAATTCCACTGAAATGAGTGGGAGTCATATCACAGCACTGTATTGCTCTTGCCCAGTCTGATCACTTAAATGCAGCCCAAGAAGAAGAAATTTGTAGAGTGGTGCCTTTGGTAGTAATATATTGATACAAATATCAGGAGACTGAATTTTCCCATCTGATATCATACAGTAAACCCTAGTAGTCCTGCCATAAAATATTCACTTTAAAAAAAGGTAAATGAAATCATCACAAAAAACAAAACTTTTATGACTAGGTTTCCTCTAGAATTAATGTTGCATTCAGTAAGCCCATCACTAAAAATATTATTTGGCATAACACTACTGGTGATTTTTTTAATATTTTTTTTAATAGAAATGTTTGTAACAAGTAATAGAGTTCATAGATCTTCCATGGCAATGCAGTTTTAGAGTGGTATAAAGGCAAGCAAAATGTGTGTTCTCTTTACTGAGGAAACAATAGTTGACAAATGATTTTGAGAGTAAGTCTAATTAGGCTGCCTCATGATGTGGACTTAAAATAATTTTAGTTGTATTTGCTGCTTGGGTGGGCTTTCTGTGTTGGGGTAAACTGACATCCCAAAGGGTTATGGGTTATTTGTGGTCAGGCATCTAACAACCCGAGGAAATGCTCACTGCGGGATATTACTACTGAGCGCTAATGAAATTTCTAATTCAATAATAGAATAAATACCATCCATTATCTGGGAATTTTTAACTTTTAACTTTGGCCTTGTAACTATGCTAGCAACTGCAGTCCTTTTATTAAGAGCCTCATCAGAGCTGAAGTTATTTTATAATCCTGCTTTCTCCATCCACAAATGTCAGTTTTCATTGAAATAAATGTTTCTAGTTAGCAGAAAGAAGCCTATACGAAGCAAGGCATGTGTTGAGGCTCACTTCCCCCTCTTGAATAAAGTTTTCTCTTGCATCATCCAGGAAAAACTGCTGTCACAGATGCACGTTGTGGGGAACTGCACACACAGCTACCAACTGTGGGATACAGGGACTACACATGTAATGGCCGCTGGGCCAGCAGGGCCCCCAGATGCTTAGCTTTCACTTAAAAAAAAAAAAGTCGATCAGACATTCCTGAAGAAAATTAGAGCACAAACCATGGAGATAACTCTAAGGTTTCAGCACTCACCAGGCAGCACCATTGCCAAAGAGGCTTAACCAAGATGATCAAGGGTCTGAAAGGGAAGCCTTATGAGGAACGGTTGAAGTAGCTGGGTATGTTTAGCCTGGGAAAGAGGAGACTGAGAGGAGATATGAAAGCCAGCTTCAAATATATCAAGGACTGTCACATGGTGCATGGAGCAAGCTTGCTTTCTCCTGCTCTGGAGAATAGGATTCAAACCAATGGCGTCAAGTTACAAGAAAGAACTTTCTGATAGTAAGAGCTGTTCAACTGTGGAACAGACTTCCTTGGGAGGTTGTGGACTCTTACTGGAGGCTTTTAAGTAAAGGTTGGATGGCCACCTGTCAGGGATGATCTAGTTGAGATTCCTGCATTGCAGGGAGTTGGACTAGATGACACTCAGGGTCCCTTCCAGCTCTACAATTCTCTGATTCTCTGATTAATCACTTAATGACTGTTGCTAAGCAATCACCGCAAGAAGTGCTGATCAGTCCCACCTGCAATTTGGGAGGGTGACGTCTAGGGGCAGTAGAAAAAGCAAGGTAGGCTTACTGCTGCTGGGCTGATGCTGCGTAAAGGGGGGGGGGGTATGGGAAATGCATCCGGAAGACAAAAATGTATTGAGGAGTTAGTGATCTGACACAGTTACCTTTCCTGCCTCTGTTCCTTCCACCTCCCCACTCTTATTAAGTTTTTTGAGGGTGTGAGAACAGTTTTTAATGTCCTGAGAACTCTGGGAGGAGGTGAAGCCCCCCACACAGCTGCCTTAATCAGTTGTGGAGGATAGTGCTGGGCACTTCTTTGATGTTGGACATTGTTTTAAGAATATGAGGCATTGGGAGGGCATGGCTAATGGATGATCTGCACATAGCAGTCTCGGAAACCACACAGGCTATCTATAAAATTGGACGGTTTGGGTGCTATTGCAACATCACCACTCCCAGTTTCCCATGTACCCCACTTAGCCACTACTAGACTACAGTACTTGGCATCACTGGGCTGTTATTCGTTATTAATAAAAAAAACTATAAAGCAACAGCAGCAATAAAAATGATTTGTAAAATGAGTTTCTGAAGATACTGCGAATATTCTCAAATGTCCATGTATGGAGGGAGGAGATTACGATTTTTAATGTAACCAATTTTAAACTGTATGAATGAGAAAAAAATGAGTGAATATATGAAATAAATGCCATCTACAGGATTGACAAAGAGGGAAAGATCACAGTTGGTGATGGCTATCTTCATTTAATGAGACTCAAAGCATCAGAATAAAGGAAAACAATATTCTATGGGAGATAACATGGTGAAATAGCATTCCTAGGAAGAAGAAATGTCACATTTAAAAACAGTTGTGCTCACTTGCTTACATGCATCCAGGTTTTAACACTAGCTTATTCTTTCCTATTAATAACTGCTCTCTTATCATTAGCTAATCCCCCAGTGCTTCTTCTCACACTTAGTATAGTAAAAGGTCCAGAGAAAAGCAAGCAAACCAAAATACTTGTACAGAAAAAAGTTTTTTCAGGTATCATTCTAATGGCAAATCAGCACAGTTTGTTCAAGGCTACATTTCCCTGGTTGGCATGCATAATTGATGTATGTCACATTTTATATAATGATTGCAAGGTAAATTCAATTTTATATTTTCCTTGTTTTTGTCCTCTAAGAAGCTCTTATCATCACATATCAATTCCAGTGCACAACAAAGATAGGAAACAAATCACTCCAATGAATGTAACATCAAAACTGATTAGAGACAGAGAAAGATTAATTGCTTGTGTCAGAAATAAATAAAGGAGGTAGGATGAGATTGCTATTGGATTCTCAAATATAGTGTATGTGTGTGTATGAGAGAGAGAGAGAGAGAGAGAGAGAGAGAGAGAGAGAGATCAAATATAAATGCAGCACAGGGCTATAAAGTGATTTTTTAAATGTTAAATTTAGAAAGGCCATATTACAAAATATCTCAAAACAAATTTTGATTCAGTAAGATGAAATAGTAATGGGTTGGATACAGCTGCAAGTGCTGGTCTGAAAACATTTGCACAAGAGTTTATGTAACACCATATTGTGAATTCTACAGCAGTTCTGCTGCTTTGGCTTCCACAGTAGGTTGCATGGGTGGAAGAACACCTTTGGATCTAATTTAAGTATTCTGTGTGAGAATAGTGAACAGTGTGTGCTAGTGTGAGATGTGAAACAGAGCTCCCATGAATAAGAGATGCCTTCTGCATGCAGAACAGCATATTTGGATCCAAGTATTTGTTGCTCTGTGTCATAGGTCTTAGATGCAGATGGAGCGAGGGAGGGGGGAGCCAGGCCAGACCAGAGGTGAGGAGTGGCTGACAGGTGACACTGGGGAGGGATCCAGTAACCTGGGAAGCAGAGCCCAAGGAAGATAAGCCGGGGAAGGTCCTGGCAGGTGGAGGATATATCCTACCTCCCAAGCAGGACTGTAACTAACTAAACACTTGAGAAGTGACTGTGTGCAAGAAAACATTCCTGCAGTCGGCTAGCTAGGGTGGAGCCTGCTGACATTTCCCCAGCAATAGACAAACTACATTTTGAGCAAGTACAAATGTACCCATTGAGAATAGCGTTCAGCACCCATTTGCCGAGGTTGTGGCAGTTCATTTTGGGTAGAAGGGCTGGAGCCTTCCTCACACTGGAAGTGAGGCAGTGTCATTGCTGCTGTTAGCGGCTGCTTTTGTTCTGATTGGGGAATAATTTTGTGATTTGTTGACTTCTAGGAGGGTAGCGGGGTCTGTTCCATGGTTTGTTCAGCCCTGCTTCTGAAAGTTCTGAAATGATTGTTGTAGGAATATGCTGAATATTTCCTGTTCGGTTTCTTGTCATCTCTCTTATGAATGATCAGTATCTTGCATTTATTTCTGGATTTAACTAGAATGTCTTTCAGAGCTTCTTCTCCAAAAGGTTTGCCAGCCACATAGGGGGCGATGCAGAAGTTAACACAGGACTGTGTATCTGCTTCCCAGTGTCAAAGCCATAGAGTGTGTCTGGCCACTACATCAGGTACGAGGGCACAAGATGCATATTGAGTAGTATTCATCATAGCATCTACTATGAATGTTGCTGAACAGTGTAGATTCAGTATGGTTTAGCGGGGTGACTCATATCCTGGGTAGGGTTGTCTAAGGGGTCCTCCACTCACATTGAAGATGCACAAGCAAACACTGAAGCTGTGCAAGCTGCTCAGATGGCCAAGGCATTGGCTTCCTGTGCCCTGTGGATGACATAGTCAAGGCAGTGTTCATTGGGATCCTTCAGCTGGGAGCTTCCTTCCCTTGGAAGTAGAGCCTTAGAAACTACAGTGAAAATAAGTGGATCCACACTGGGCAGTTTAAGGAAGTCCACAAAATCAGAGTCTAGGTAGTATTAGAGAGCACCACCACTTTTGTATTTTGGAGGGGTAAATCTCATTATGCCCTGGTAACATTTCTGACTAGGCTGGAACTGGAACGTCCAGCACAGAATGTTGTGGTTCCTTTAGCACTTTAGCTTTAGATGGAATTGGAGATCGCTCTGCAGGGGGAGCATTAACCTCTAAGGTAGCTAAGGCTTTACCCAGGAAAGGACTGCAATGAGAATCCTGAAACAGTCAGTGGGAGGGTTGTTGGGGAGTTAGTGGGTTGTCACTCCATTCATCTTCATCTTGATCCATGAAAGCAAAAGGATCAGAGAACTCAAGACTGTTGGGATTGTGCTCAGTCTTGGGTTACTAGATTAAGATCATTTTACAGCCCAAAGAGATTGAGAGACTGGGTTCTGGTTGCAGACCGCAGTTTGGCTGAAGCAGATTCCATGGAAAGTATGTTAGGTTGCCCAGAGTTGAGAGAGGGCCTTTTAGGCACCGTCTGTGCTTTCTTGCCAGCAGGTCTTGTCTGAGATGATGAAGAGGCTTTTAAAACAGGCAGAAATTCAGCTGTAAGCTGTTGGAGGAGGGCCTGCTTGATTTGATTAAGCACATCCTCAGACAGCTGTAAGGTATTCATAGTAGCTGGGGGGGACCCTGGAAGAGCCCTGGTCCATATTAGTAGCTGGAGGAGATGATTCTTCCTCATCTGATGATTAAGAGGGGCTATATTGGAAAGTAGAAAATGTGTTTAAAGCCTTTTGCTTGCCTCTTTTCCTTTTCCCAGTTGGGATCTGCTTTAGAGGAGGGGGTAGTGGTCTGTCTCTCCCCCCCCCCAGTTATTCAGTCCTCCTAGCCCCTCTAGACTGATTATTATTTAAATGAATAATCTTTTAAAAAGAAATCCCAAATGCTGAATTGGAATGGATAGCAGGGGAATATAGCACACCCAATTGATATATGAGTGGGGTGGATGTAATCTGCACTTAAGTGAAGATGTAAGGCTTTCCTTCTGGAGAAACGGCTTAAAAAAGCTCAATGAAGAAGTTTCCTTTTTGCAGAAGGGAAGAAATGGCTTTCGCGCCAAAAGACGTAGCTTGCATGTCTCTCTAGGCTTCCACTTGCATTCCTCCTTCACTACAGCTGCTGTTGTAATGGAGAAATTCCCCTTTCTCCCTTGGCCAACCACTTACAGTGGGAGGGAAATGATGGAAATATTAAGATTCCTTTTTAAAGAACAGAGAAAATGGGAAGTGGGCAGGTAGGGGAGCACACTCCTATAACAAGAAAATAAACTGCAGAAAGCTTTAAACTTAATGATTAAATAAAAGTCTAAGAAGAAGTATTGAGCAAACTACTTTAGAAATACAAGATAAAATATTTTTTAAAAGGTAAAAACCTGAAAGATCAGAGGGAGCTTGTGGCAACTGGCTGCACTTTGACCGGAAGGCAGGAGCAGAACTGAAGAACTACCTCCCAAAAGGTTGCTGCCTGCCTTCAATCAAGGGGCGGTTCTATCATCCTGCTGACCTGAGCTGGGAATGTGAGAACAGTTTTCACCTGCTGCCAGAAGGATAACAAAGAGGGAACCAGTCTGGGAGCAGCCACTGAGAAGACCTTATTCTGCATCCCCACCAAGCATGCCTGGTGGGGGAGGACCCAGAGAATATCTCTGCTGAAGATCTCAGAGCCCAAACAGGTTTGTATGGGGAATTATGGTCCTTCAGATAGCCTGGGCCTAAGTTGTATAGGACTTTATAGCCTAACAACATCAGATAGTATCAATAAGCAGCTGACAAAGCATTGTAGGGTATTGAAAGCAAACTGTACTCTTCCAGGCATGTACTCATCCACAAAAATAGGCAATCAACTTGTCAGCAGAAGGTTAAAAAAAAACAATGGAAAGATTCCACTCCAGCAGCCCTGGCCTCCATACAGGAGGGGTTTGTAAATGTTATTCTGCAAAACAGAGATACAACAATAGTGTCCACGTTTGTTCAACACATCATACATGGGTGGCAAACAGTATGTAATGTGTTGCATGGAGGCAGTTGGCCCAAATATATCTATGCCTGGCAGGAATCAAACCAATCTTGTGCATGCATTAACTCCCTTTGGAACTGGGGGGAAACAGCAAGAAAGATCTTGGTGGCAAGGGAAATTTCAATATGGCAGCGAATTATGGATAGCATTTCTAGCAATGGTATCCATATAGATCTAGCTCAGTTCCTAAACACTTGTACAGCTGCTTGAAATTAGCTTTCTGGGTGACAAAAGAATATTGAATGATTGCTGGAGCATACAGCAGATATTCGTCTACATGACAAGAGCAGTAGAGAGAACAAGTCAATGCAGAATTTTTCCTGGAATTTTGCTTGACAGGAAGAAATCTTAAAGGTTATCAAGAAAGTGAGCAAAATGAAATGTCATTATTTCCAAGACAGATTTAAACATGGCACAACTCATAAAGCGCTCTGATTTGGGGCTGTGCTAGATTTCCATCAGCGAACCAATGCTGTATAAAGTTGAGTCACAGCAGAGAAATCCAATTCCCCCCTCAACTTCTATGTACCTTTTCTTCACATGAAAAAACAATCTTATTGGAGCATTAATTTCATTTTTGTCAATCTGATCCATGGAGGCTAAGCAAATGCAAAATCTGCAACCCGCAACCCGGCATGAACTAAAAGCAGTTTGACAGGAATGATACAGCTGGTCTAAGCCTGACCCTGGCATTGCAAAGTCTGTTCCATGGAGGATCTGGCCTGCCTTGCTTTGTTTTCTTCCCATTCCCTACATCTTAGCTGCTGGAATTCCCCATCAAAAATTAATGCAACAATATGTTTCAGACACTCCATCTGTAGCCTCAACATCTGCTGAGTCTGCCTCCCCATTAAAACCTCAAAGTGAAATCCTTTCTCCTCACCTGCCATTCCCTCCACTTTTCAGCACACCTTGATGGTGAACATAAATTATTGTTTAGCGGGATTTACTTCCTCAGTTGAAAACACCAAACAATAATTTTATCTTCACAATGGTGATGAAAGGAAAACTGTACAGAGGGAGGGGGGATCGTAAATGAGCAGAGGGGAGATTGCTAAAGTAGGACAGCAACTTGGGACTAGTTCTTAAAAGGCGAGTGTTTCAAAGGGTAGTAAACATTCTGTTAAACAATAGATAACACATGAATCTGTCCTGTGCCCTGAGATCATTTGGGGTTCAGGTTCCTTTGCTTATTGAGATTGGGATAGGGAGGCTGAAGAATGGGTCCTTTCTGGTGTGACACCACTTTTTAGGATTGCCCTTTCTAGATCCATGTACATGTTGCCCAAAATGGCTGTGGCCACAAATCATGGTAAACCACAAACCACAGCACAGAAAAAAAAATCTCTCCACTCATGGAGGGAGGGAGGAAGCAAACAAACCGTCACCTCTTGCTTAACATTGGCCTGGACTAGGGTTTGGTTTACTCCCATGGTTTCTCTTCTGGCCCTACTGGCTGTAGTTTGCTGGAACAAAACAAACCGCAGTCCCTGGCTCAGACATATGGCAACATTAGGGTCATGATTTGCTTCCTCCATGCACTAACCACACCCATTAAGTTTTTTATGAGAAGGGATATAAATATATTTGATAAATGGTTCAGACTAATTTATTTGAATGACATGGTGGAGGCATTCAAAATGTTTGGGTAAGTATAATTTCTGATGAATAGGAATGCAGTTGGCACCATAATAATAACAATTTTATTATTTGTATGCTGCCCATCGGACTGGGTTGCCCCAGCCACTCTAGGTGGCTCCCAACAAAATATTTAAAACACAATAAAACATCAAATATTAAAAACTTCCCTATAAAAGAGAAAATACCACAAATGATGTAGGAAATTATTGTGGATAGTTAAATGTAGTACCATGGAACCCTTAATATTACCTCCTTCTAGAGTTTGTATTATAAATAAGGCTAACTGAATCACTAGACAAATTTGAGGAAGGAGCTATTTAATGCAATCTGGGCACCTCTGATGCCTTGGGACAAAACACCTTGTTACTACAAATGGAAACTGGCTAGGCCAACATGACATCCTTATATTTCAAATTAATTACAATATAACCAAACCAAGAATTAAATTTCAGTCCCCTCACTACTTTAATCTTATCAACAGGACAATGGGTTCCTTCCTTTACATTTGCAATGCTTGGGAGGACGATTTATCTTCGTTAAATAATAATTGGCTTTATTATCTTTTGACTCTTCAGAACCACAGGCTGGCAAGGTTTTTAAAAATTTCATCAATCTTATTTTGCGTTTTTCAAAGCTGGCACTGAAAGGTTGGAGGGAAGACGTCAAAGCCTGCAAAACACATTGTATCTCCTAACATTATGAATTGGGCTCGAGAATACCTAATTTACTAATACATCTACTAAAGTGACAGGCACTTCTATATTTCATAACTTGAACAAGGAATTCCAGAAGCAAAGACCTGAATTGCAGTTTCAGATGATTAGTGTTGCAACAGGAATCCAACCTTCCAAAAACACTTACAAATGCTCACCTTTTGCAAACTTGCTTTTTCAGCCATTTACTCAATCTACACTTCTTGTGTCTTTCCACAAAGTGTTTGAAGATGGACAGAGATATAATGTTGCACTGTTAACACTTCTAAAGATGGGATACTGTTAAGAGATACATATCAGGCTCTGAATTTTGCTCTAGACATAACTGTCCATCAGAGGGGCCAGGATTGAGGATTGAGGGGGCACAACATGACGTGACATTGCGCACAGGGCCCTCTGAACATTAAGGGAGCCCAGACCCCTCAAAAAAAAAGATTGAGGGGAAGGCACAGTGCCTCAGCCCCCAGGAGCCAACGCCCTTGTTGTCCATCCCCTACGGGGTGATTGGGGTGACAAGTCTTTTCTTTTCTGGCTCATAAATTCATCTGGGGGTCTATGCACACTTCTGTTCACCCCTTGTTTCCTTCTGCTTGTCACTGTGCAGTTTAGTACCACCACAGCTTTTGACTGGAATCCTGGCCACACCTTACTCTGCACTATTTCAAGGAGGTTTCCCTGAAAACACACAGTATATACTGTCCATCACATTGTTTTGCTGTTTCATTTTTCTTTCTTCTTACCCACCCCTTTCTGCACCCTTTCCACCACACTGCGCTGTAGTTGCACATGCCTTCATTTTCTATTGCTTTTTTGAGGGGGGTTCTTGTCTTCCTGCACACATGTGCACAAGCCCACAATATCATGTTGTTGCTTCTCTCTCCCACCCTCCTTGTCCTTCTGGACAAAGCCCACATCTTTGCAGGCTCAATGGACTGAAATGAACACACTGTTTTAAGAGCTGGTCAACAGTGGGGCGGACTCTGCTTCATTGGAGCTTCCAAAGCAGAGGTTGGATGGCCATCTGTCAGGGATTTCTTAGTTGTGATTCCTGCTTCACATGGGGCTGGACTAGATGAACCTTTGGGTCCCTTTCAACTCTACAACTCTACAATTCTATTATTCCTGCCAGATTGCAATCCTGTTCAGCTTTATTCATGTCTATTGAGTTTAGTACATTTATTGTTTCCTTTCTTCTCAGTTTCAATCTCAAGGCACACACCATTATATTGTTTTCTTTAAAAAATATATATGTTAACACCTTAAAAGCATTTCAGCCACTCCAGTACTCAAATATCATCAAAGCAATTCTTATCAAGATTATGACCTTTTCATTGGCAAAAAAATACCCCTCAGATTTCAGTTTCTCCTGTTATTCTCTAAATCATTATCTCCCCACCCCCACCCCTATTAGTCAAAAGACCACCTGTGTGGACTTCAAATCCCACTTTTATTTTCCCCCTCTTCATTTTGTTTTCTTCGCTATGTGTCCATGCCATTCTTTGTAGCCTACGGTGTGTTGCAAATGTTTTATTCACATGGCCACAGACTGACTATTCCCAAATGTTAATTAAGATCAGAAAATGAGCTGCAGAGTGCATTAGTGGTTATGTAATACAGACCATTAAAGCCTGCTTTATAAATGAATGTCATTAAATTCTAAGTATAGCTGTTTTTCCTCCGCTGCCAGGGGGAAAAAATGAGAGAGACGGCACCTTTTATTCAAGATTTTTCAGGCAACTTAGCAAGGTGGAGGGGAACGTAATTATCAAACCCATTTTGTAATGTAAGAGAAGTCGTCTGTGCCAAAAGCTGCAAGGTTTTCTGGGTTTGGCTCCTCATTATGTGAAAATAGCTTAGTTCATCCCTAACATTGAGCCAAACCATGGTTTAGCATGAAAGCTCAAGCTCCCAGAGAGAGCAGGTCATACCTACTTGGTTCTCCCTCTCATTCTGCTGCTGCTGCTGCACTATTGGAAGTTTAGTCATGGTTTTGGTTATTGTGTCATCTGAACATGGGCTTGTGGTTTATTTTATATTGAAGTTTTTGAGCTATTGTTAAGGGAAATTGCCAAAAATGACACTGCTGACATGGGTTGCCATCTATCTGGATTTTCCCTGATGTTTAAGCAATATCCGCCTGGACACTGTTTCCGAAGGCCGATTGCCAACTATGTCTGGGAAATTGCGTATGGCAACCTTTTGGCATGAGGAGGTTGGTATAAACTGTAATAGGAGCAGCTGCATAAGTTAGTATGAAACTAACTACAGTTCTGCATCCAAAATATGAGTGTGGCTTGCAAATCCTATGCCATTTAACAAGCACATCAACCAGAAATAGTATATAGAATCCGTGAAGACAGACAATTCTAAAATGTGCGGAGAAGTCTACACCTCACTCCCATCTCACAGAACAGCTGGATCATGACACTTATGCCACTCCCAAGGTCCCAATAAGCTCTGCTTGGCATTGTTTTTTCCATGGCAACTCTGCATTTCTTATGCGGCTGACCAGCAGGCCTAGTTCAATCTGCCGTTTCTTTAGCAAAACACTTGCATATTTAACTAACTGCTCTCAATTATCACTGGACTGCTCACCAATTCATTTTTAGAAAATAGACCTTAGGCAAGTAGATGCTTTAGTCACCAAAAAGCAAGCATTTTACCTTTTAAATTATATGCATTAATCATTTTTTTCTAAAAAGAAAGAATCAACAGTAGATGCTGGACATCAAAAATACAGAATGTGTGTGTGATATAAACCAACCACAGAAGCAGCTGATCTGAAATGGTATGAAATCAAGAGCAGCAAAATACCAATAACTCACGAAGAGAAAACATAAACAGACTTCTGTTTAGAACAGGTATTTAAAAACACCCCTTCAAAGCTATTCTTTTTCTTTTGCGATACAAACTGTTTAATGCAACCCTTTCCTTTGGGTGATCTTTGCTGAGAATAGTTTCACTTCTACAAGGTACTTTTAAAAGAGGAGGAGAAAAGTGTCCAATATACTAACACTGTGACACACCTTTTAAAACCTATATTAACCCATTAATAAGGAAACCAATTTCCTTTTGCCTTACTTGCTTCACAACACCTGAACAACATAAAACTGGCACAAAATGCCTGTTTTGATCCATCATCTTTTGGAATCTGTGAATATAACAAGGATGATTCCCTGCCTAGTAATTTTTTGGCTATCACACCATCGTATGTTCTAATTCAGATCAAACAGCAGGATGCCCATTATCTGAGCCATAGTTTGCACAAACCTCTAATCACACAGACCCACTATCTATGTCTCCTGTAGGTAAGGTTTAAAATGAAACTGCACTGGTTTAAAGGACCCAAGGATATGCTAAGAGGCAGGTATACCACAGTGCAGTAGCATCCTCAATCGCCAGCATATTAGGGCTTGTCCATACTTCCGCTTGCCCCATGACAAGGAAGCACAGGTCCAAGGGGTTTTCTGCTTGACCCACACTTTCCACGCATGGATCTGAGTGATTTTCCCCTTGCCCTGTTCCTTTCCCATGGAAAACCCACAACACATTGCAAATGCTTCCTTTAGGGCACAAATTATGATAAAAGCCACATCTAGATGCTTCAAGTGAGTGATATTGAATGTATACGCTGGGTGTGTGTGATGTGGTCATCACTTCTGTTAAGAAGTCGTCATAGAAAAATACTAATAGCATCAGCTTTTCAATGCACACAAAAGAAAAGAATGCAAAAGTCCAGCTTTAAAAAAATACTGATTGATTAAAGAGTTTTCATTCAAAAGGGCACCCAAATGTGTGGCTTTTTTGGTATGAATTTCTGCAAGGAAAGTGACAGGTTTAAACCCTGAATCTTCTTTTCTTAATGCACACTTAGAATCCGCTAATCAAAGAAAGGCTGAATTCCTTCCAGGGTCTTGCTTTTTGTAGGTAATACTGCTACCTCCAAAATTGCTGCTAAAGGTTTTTTTTTTGGGGGGGGGGGTGTCTCTCCATGGTACACATGTCATTCTTTTCAGAATACATTTTTCAAAATCAGTACTCACCTGTCACACTCAGGTAAATAAATGGGCTTGTCTTATTCTCTCCATTTTTTTCATTGACTGCCTGGACATAGTAGCACCCAGCATCCGCTGCTGATGTTGCAAGGATGACCAACTGATTCTCTAGTGTGATGGTTCTATTTGGGGGGGAAAGGCAAAACAGGGTTTGTTAAATTAGGACAAGAAGATTAAAGTTGCAAAATATATCTCTCAAATCTGGCAGGCTTGCAGAGGAAATCCCTCTCAAACTGCCTGGAAACCATTGAAGTTCATTGATCTCTCTTTCTTTGGATTTTTTTATGATTTTTAATTTGACAGAGGCCAGAATCTAGAACACTCAGGAATGGGCAATGACTTGTTTATACACAGTGGGTTTTTTGAATATATTTATCTTAACCCTATGCTATATCACTGCTTTTGAAACTCACCTTGATTTTAAAAGCAATTCATCATTCAGCATGAGAGGCAGCTGCTTGAAAAACACAACCGAGTGTACACATAGTTCTGCAATTCTTTGCACACTAGCTATAGAAAGATTAAAAGGAACACCTAAAGCAAACTGCATGAAGCACTGGAGATCTGTGTTCAGATAAAGGTTGTATTTTTACCTTTAAGCAGCTTCTAGGGTTCTGATTTTGAAGTAGAGATGCTGTGCAATAGGTGGTTTAATCTTTTCCTTCTGCTGTTTTCTAAATCTAAGTTCCATCCCTACGGATCTAATAGCAGGTGGGAGTGGAAGAGACATGATTTAGATCAAGAAAACAGCACAGAGGGAAAGTTATCCCCTCCCTGAGCACCAGTGGCAAAGATCCAGTGGCAAAGATTTTTGTATTTAAATGTTCGCAAATGCAAACAAAGATCATCTGCATCTTGGGCAGTTTGACTCTTAGTGACGCCACCAAGCTGTAATATTTAATTCAAACAATTGACTCCAGTCATCCCAGTAAATACTATTTCATTGCAAAGACAACAACAGCAGCAATACAGGAAAAGCTACCCTATGGCTTCTTCAGTCAGACCTGCTTCTTAAGCATTCATCCTTATTTGCTTGTCCAAATCCTATTTTAAGGTTATGATATTCACTGTTTGTTGAGCACTTGTTCTGATTTCCTTCCAGGAAGATTATACAACAATGAACAATCATCCTGATTTTTGATTGCATGGGAGTGAGATGTCTTTCCATCAATTTCCTCATCACTTTCCTAACTGCAAAAAGACTATTGTTGCTTTTAAAGTGAATTTGTTGTGCCAGAGTAATTGAGTACTGTACTTAATTACTCAAATTTAAATTTTGCAGTCTGCAATCAAACTCCTCTTGCAAAATACTTACAGCTCAGAGGTAACCTTATGAAATGTCACTGTTAAGAGAATGCTAATGCCCATTTCTGGGGAAGTGAGAATGTGTGGAGACAAATCAAAGTCATCAGAATCTCAGGAGATACAAATGTATGGCCTATGAAGCTTCATATACCAAGAGCTGCAGCAAATAGCTAATGCTTAGCTTGAAGAAGTTATAGAGAAAAGGAAGAGCAAAGCTGCTTCTGACAGCTGTAATTGTACCACCTCCTAAGTTAGGGCCCATCCACACTTTGGTTTGTCCTGTAATTTCATGTGGTTTCAAGTCATGGGTAAGAGAGGGTCGTTTGTTTGTTTCTGTCCTGCCGCTTTCCCCAGAAACTAGATTCCCCAGTCTACTGCTGAATCAGAACAAACTTCAATCCGCAGAAAACCCAATTGATATTTGTTCTGATTTAGCAGTAAACAGTAGGTTTTCCAAGGTAAAGTGATGGGGCAAATAACAATAATAACAACAATAAAACTTCTCAGCCCCGTGACTTGAAATCACTTGAAATCATGATACAAAAGGCAGTGTGAGTGGGCCCTTAGCAGTGGCATCTTCTCAGAGGAATTTGCAAAGTCTAGTATAAGTTTGCCCTTTCTTGTAAGAAATGCTTCTATAAACCTGTCCTTGTAAAATTGCTCTAGCCTTTTACGTCCGCTTGCCTGCAACAGTAGACTTTCCACATTTACTCAGAAATCAACCTCCAGTTTTAAATTAAAATCTATAACAATTGATGAACAAATCATTGTCAAAGAGTTTTCCAGCACGCTTCTTCAAAAAGCAGAGGCCACAGAGGGGAAGAATGTGGATGATGCATGTTTTGTGTTTGTTATCTTGACTTCTGGGAGAAATGATGCTACCTTTAAGTTGTAACCAATCGCTCAGAGGCTGCTATGGTCTGTGCTGTAGTAACCATCTCTTCAGTGCATCTCTTGATTGCATTCATCTCTTGAGTACATTCATATATAGTGCTAATGCTACTGCAACCTGTTCAGCGGCAGCGGCAGCACTTGGAGAAGGCACAAGAGAGCACTTGAGTGGCTCCTGCTGCTGCTTGGAGGGAACATTCCATTATAAGTCTTAATAAATGTGCACAGTCTTAGTGGTATTTTGTAACTTGGAGACTATGTGCCCATATTGATAACTCCCCTCTCAGATCTCCAAGACCTATGCCATGTTCTCAGCCAGGCAGATGTAACTCTGCTTGCATGGAATGATGGAGAGGAACAAAGTGGTTGGTGGTGATGTGGCTTTGGTAAGGAGGTGCCAAGGAGGGCAGTGGGACAATGTTAGCATCAGCAAAAGGTGACTTATTGGTGGCCCAGAAAAGACTTTGGAATAAGCGAAGCTCCCACACAGAGGACTTGCTCACACTTCCGCTTGCCCTGTGCCTAGAAAGCAAGGGGCCAAGCAGCTTACCCTTGCCCCACTCCTTTCACAGGGAAAACCCACTCTTTAGTGCTAAATCAGAGCAAATGTCAATCCGGAGAAAACCCAAAGTACTGTTTCGTCCGATTGCGGTTTTCCCCCGGCGAAAGTAGCAGAACAAGAAGAGTGGATAAGCTCTGAAAGTGGGTGGTTAGGAAGGATTTAAAAATAAAAATAAAAATGGAGTGTTGGGATTGCAATTAAGGTAAAAGATGACAGGCACTATATTGTTGGACAAGATTCAGTACTTCAAAGATCCCTGCATTTTAGGGGGTTTGACTAGATAACCTTTGGGGTACCTTCCAACTCTACAGTTCTATGATTCTACCTAATAAGCCCTAATTTTAAGGGGCCTGCACTACATATATGGAAGGCAGGAAAATAAGACAGAGAATGTTTTAACTGGAGTGGGGTTTCCAACTGGGAAACTTTTAATTTGAACACAGTTAAATTAAATACAATATATTCAAATACAGATCTATTTGCCCTTCCACAGAAAGAGTAATTCTAAGCATGTCTATAGATTGGCACCAGCAGGGATTTAGTTATTTTTTTAAATGGTTCCGAGACATGAAAGGTGGTTGATCCAATCCAGTCTCAGGGATGGAGTGAAGAGATGCACCTTTTCCTTGCCTTCACTGAAAGTATCGACACCCCACCCCACCCCAGTTATGGAAAATCAAGATATTAAACCTGCTTCATATTAAGCATACATCTACAAAGGTAAAGGTAAAGAACCCCTGACAGTTAAGTCCAGTCGTCAATGACTTTGGGGTTGCAGTGCTCATCTCGCTTTACTGGCCGAGGGAGCTGATATTTGTCCGCAGATGGTTTTTCCGGGTCATGTGGCCAGCATGACTAAGCCACTTCTGGCAAAACCAGAGCAGCACACGGAAACGCCGTTTACCTTCCCACTGGAGCGGTACCTATTTATCTACTTGCACTTGACGTGCTTTCGAACTGCTAGGTTGGCAGGAGCAGGGACCAAGCAACGGGAGCTCACCCCGTCGCAGGGATTCGAACCGCCGACCTTCTGATCAGCAAGCCTTAGGCTCTGTGGTTTAACCCACAGCGCCACCCATGTAAGTAATGAGTTTACTTCTAGATTGTGGGATTATAGCCAAGAACAACAGCACTCTGGATGGAGGCTCCTATTTGCCACATGAAAATGAAAGTGCTTTGAAAAAGTAAACTTTACTTTCAAATGTGAAGTTGCTGTTTCTGGGGGGAGGGGGGAAGGCCATAAAGCTTGAGGAAAAACAGTTTCCACCTTCAGTGTTGTTATTTTTTATTTATCATAGTGCCTTGGGTTTCTAGCCTAAAGTCTGATTCCAAGATGCTTAGCTTGTTAAACTTTTTAAGGTAGACAAAAATGGCATAATGGCTTTAATCTGTCAATATTTTACAACTGGCATAGAGAAAGAATACCGGTATGATGCACTGCTGAATTTTGAGAAATACGTAAACATGTCTAACTGAAGATCAACATGCAAATGTATATCACCACCTTGACTCTCCAGGTTAACAAAGATGAAGGTTAACTAATCCTCCAAGGATCATCTGAAACATAAGCCTCTGGAATCAAATGAAAGGTTAAGAGGAAAAAGAAAACAGTAGCCATCATAGGGAGAATAATGTCTGCTTCCTGCCAGATGGTAACCTGGCCCCACATACATTATTGAAATAGTCACTATGTTAAACACTGGGGGGGGGGGAGGCACTTGTCTACCTAAAGCAGTTAATTCTGTCCAGTTGAAACAGTGATAAGCAAAATATAGATTAATAGTCTGCATGGGACATCAATGGTGCATTTTCAGCCCTGGAGGCAGATGTGTGAGAAGGAAGAGCAGGCAGGAAGAAAAAGACAGGAACTCATGTCTGTAGTAAATTACTTGCTGTGCGGCTGAAGAAAAGCCCCCCTCGGGGGGTGGGGAGTCTCTGTGTGCTACAGTTTCCCCACTGAGAGAGGAAAAGTGGTGGCTTTAAACAGCAGAAGTTTGGATAAAGCAGCAATGAAGAAACACTGAGGGGGGAACGGTTGTTTTAAACACCACCATATAAATAGGTTTTGAAAAATTCCCTAATTTCCCCAAACTCAAGATGCTTACTAAGAGAGAGAAAAATGGCATTATTTATCAGGAAGATGGCCAGGGTTAGGTTTTATAGGGGTTATATGTAAAACAAGGCAAGATTTTTCCAATTATGGATCTTGAGAAGATCATTCATCTCCACTGCAACCATCAATGGTCTTATATTAATGCTGAAGGAGAAAAGTCAGAGGATTCTTCCCTGCACCTCAATTCTTGAAGAAGAGGGAGTTCAGGGCTTCATTTTTGTTGATTTCTCCCCTTTTTCATCCAAGACACCAACTCCTGGAGAGTTAAACATTTGCTAGCTTTTTAGTGACTAGATTGCATGATAAACAGATAATGCCAGATTACTGTATCATAACAGAATAAAATCCAAGCCACAACAGAACCTGATTTAGTCTATACTTACAACACAGCCATCTGTTTAGGAGCCAAAGTGCATTCTATTTTGTCAAAAGGCCTAAATAAAGCTCCTTTTACAGTGCTGCCACACAGCTAATACAAACATCAAGCTGCTTTTTGTGCAATATTAAATGCCGGGTTGGGGGGGGAGGGGATCTATGTGCCTTATAAAAACTTCAGTTTGGATCACATCTAACTGGAGCTGATCCTTCTATGCAAGAACTTAAGCGACTCAGAAACAGTGAGTCTACTAAGAAATGAGGAGATTATAGGGCAATAACAATGTAATCACTCAGGGATTCCCTGTAGGATTGTCATCCTCTGGCAAAGTCTGACATGAGCCTGTCAGGGGAAAAAATATGCTAGTCATTCTTTTGTAATTATTAATTGCAGTTTCATTGTTTTTAACAAAGAGAAAGAAACATACAAATGTATGCTCAATATTTGAGGCTGGGGTGGAGAACCTGTCCAGATGTTGTTGGACTCCAATTCCCATCAGCCCAAGTCATTATAGCCAATGGTCAGAGAGGGTGAGAGTTCTAGACCAACATCTGGAGGGCAGCAGGTTGTCCACTCCTCTTCTTGGCTGTGTGCCACACTAACTTTCATAAAGCACTTTTTAAAAAATACATTCTAGGGAACCATTAGAAGAAGCTTATCAAGTGCTATTTAAGGAGAAGATCAGTAATGGCAGGCAAACTATTTTGGAAGGCAGATTTTTACATTATTCTGAAGTCCCTGGCTATGCAAAGAAACTGAGAGTGCCCCTAGCTAACTCCTCCATTCACGCAGTGTGGCCCAACAGACCAAACCCCAAAGCAAGTGAAGGTCCCAGAATACACCCCAGCATTCATGACAACAGGCAAACAAAGAAATGCAGAAAGGGTCCCACTTCCCGGATGCCAGGACAATGGCAAATGACCGCTATTGAATAATTAATACTCGCCAATCCCACAACTGTTTCAGCAACCACAATGCAAAAGACATACTCTTTGTGCCAACTAGGTTTGTCTGGTTTTGAGGTATACTCATATTCCAGAGCACTCCATATCACAGAGTAGAATGATGTCCCATGATGTATAGAGATGGCCACTTAAAAAAAAAAAATACAAGCAAGATACGGTAGCATTTCTTCTCCAGGTGATTGCCTCAGCTTCTTACTCAAATAAGAAAATGCTTGATCTTTTTCAAAATGCTGCTATTTGTACATGATACATGTGATCCAATCTAGAAAGAGCCTACCACACAGGTTAGCTACCACTAGAAAAGTCGTGTGGTTCAGCTGACCAGCATCCCTCTCTAACAAAGACAAAGTGAGTTTTAATTTTTAAATTCTCTTGTGTTTAAAACTGTAGCTCAGCTTCTGATTCAGCAAAGACCTTTCATGTTTGAATGTCTACAAAACACCCAACTGTACACTGATTTTCATTTCATACATGCTTGAAGATACTAAGACCCTTATAGGAGATATCGTATTCAAGTCCTTTTAAAGCAGGTGTATAAAAGAACCCAGTGATATGCAAACTCTCTGTTTAATTCAGAACTGGCATAGTAATTATAAACTATCTCCCTGCCCCCCACTTATCAAGAGACTCATTTGTTTCCCGAGAATTCTCTCTTGGCATGGAATTGTGGTACATGTGTGATTATGGTGCTGCATTGTCCTCTGGAAATTGTAGCTCACAGCTACAGCCACTGCTGAGAGCCACTTCGAAACTGAACCACCCACACCCTGCCAAAACAAATATGAAGGGGAATACTTAAATCTGGATTGGAGACAACAACCACATAAAATGTTTGCAACAAATAAAATAATAGAAGTGACTCAAACAGAGAGAAGGTACCAAGTTTCATTGTCATGCAGTCTCATTATGTCGATCACAGAAATCAAATGTTTCACTCATCAAATATTTGATAAATTCTGTGACTAGACCTGCAAAGCAGTCTTACTAACAAAATCAGCAGAAGTGTAATGTTACATATGAAGCCAGAGGAGAACTTCCAGTGCAAAATATACTAAATTCATGATACAATCGAGCATGGTGACCTCAGGTAATTATGAAGCAAAATTATGAATTATTACCTGAACCAGGTAATTATGAATATCAGTGATATAGTGAAACACATGTTCATCTTCTTAAAGAGTCCAGGCTGAGATACTTCTAATTGCTGTTCCACTATTTGCTGAGTTTAAAAAATAGGCTAAAATCCAGACAAAGTCAAGTATTTTTATTTTTTGCTGATGCCAATGGAATGCCCATTGAAATCAAGAGGACTTTATAATGCTTAACTTTGGCTGGATCATCCTGTCATTTTCAATCTTCACCTTCAGAACCCACCATGGGACTGCTCTAAATTTCCTGAAACACGCATTCATCCATTATGAACTCAAATTGTCATGACAGCCCTTTTCCACCGGGACTGTCAACCTGGAGAGTTGTTTGCAACAATGCTACTATTTGACATTCATCCATCAGTGCAAAACAACAACAGGGCTTATTTTCAAATCTATACCTCAGCCTTAGAGGGAAAAGACATTGACGAGGAATTATTGACCCTTTAATAGCATAATCAAAAAACAGGAAGAGAAAAAATGAAAATAAGAGATGAAAGAGTTATCTGGACATGACATGGTGAAATAATAAATAATACCTGGTCTTGAAGTAGACATAGTAAACTTGGGCAGGTGTCACTTATTAAAGAACATGATTGTAGGGCCAGTTTGCACTAGAAAAAATAATCAAAAAGTAATGTCTGACCACTTTATACATGTAATGTTCTTTCTGGGATAGTCTCAATCCAGGCACTGAACAGACCCAAACCTGCTTGCCTTCAACCAGGGTGCTGTGTCTTGTACCTTAAGACATTAACATATGCTAGGCATAACCCAGAATGTATTAAGATTTTGCGAATATAAACACAGAAGATTCTAGCTCTGTTTTAGGACATGAACAGGGTTCTACAACTTCAGCCTGTGACCAGATCTCTCTCAAACAACAGAAGAGGGGAGGCTTAATTTGGTTTCCAAAAAGGGGGATGCAGATGTTCTTGAAATCCAGGAGTTATATAGTTATGGTCAAAGTGAATAATTAGTGGACTCCCCCGTTTGTTTGTTTGTTTGTTTGTTTGTTTGTTTGTTTGTTAAGAAGTGATTGGTTAAAAAACCCCATCACCTTTCATGTCACTTTTTCTCTTACTTATCATGAAAAGTGATGGTTTCAGAATAGCCTTCTTTTGCTGAATAGGATCCCATAGTGTGTCCAAAATGCTACAATTCAGTGCCTAGAAATCATGAGTCTGACCTATTTTGCCTTTGCCCCACCATTTGCCCCCGGGAAACCGTCTCTCTAGCACTAAATCAGAACAAACGACAATTCGCAGAACACTCAATTGCCCTTTGTTCTGATTCAGCGCTAAATGCAGGTTAACCCTGGGGGGAAGTGGCAGGGCAAACAGAAGTGTAGATGAGCCCCATTCAGCAGCAGAGCCGTCTCCTAGCTTGCTTCATCACTCTGGTGTACACTAGGGGGCCAAACAGGCTCTATCAATATATTCAATATTGATTCTATTTAATATATCACCTTATATTCAGCTCATTTAACTCCTCCGCCTGTTGAACTCCCCAGTCTGGCAATTTCTGTAGGCAGAGCTAGCAGTCATTGGAAAGCAGAATGGTAAAATTACTTAATTAAAAAGGAGTATTTCTACACAATCCAGATTTCCACATGACTGGTCTGCAAAGGGAACTGTCTGTACTAATGGTGGGCACAGAGCTGATTTGCATTTGGAAGGCTGATGACCAGTTTTCAAATACAAATAAATACAATCATTCATTGTCTCACTATGCAATGGCGTTCTTTGTTGGCACAGACACTTTCTCCGTTATCTCGCACGTTATTAAAATAGCACCTAGCTTTCAGATATATTATAGAACCATCAGAGCATGCTATGCTATGGAAGTAGTCAAAAGCTTTATTAAGCCCTCTGAGGATGTGATTGATGGTTCCCCCTTGCTGTTCCAGTGGCAGGCCCACTTGAAAATACTGCGCTGAACAAAAAGCAAATTAGTAATGAAATGCACCACCCCTTTGTCATAGTGTAACCTGGTGAGCAGATGGTGAATGAGGTGACAGTGACAGAGATGAATTTTTAATGACAGAGCAACAGTTTTAGTCCATAAATTGAGAAAAGCTTTAGCACTGCCAACCTTGCTGTCCCACAGCTGCTTCTATCCCCATATTCAGCCGGACCACTGTTGCTAAAGTGAATTCGTTATCTTTGAGCTACATGTTCTGGCATACACTGTTTCAAGGCTCTGTAGTCCTAATGGCTCGAAAAAGTAAAACATGCCATAGTGTGTAAAAAGACCTGCTTTCTTGTTCCAGCAGGCTTTTTTGGAATGGACTACTTTTAATTAAAGAGCTGGTGTCGTGCTGTTTTTATTGAAATTATTGGTATGTTTTAAACAGATTTGATATATGCATATAGTTTTAATTCTATCAATGTTTAATTATATTTTCATGATTGATTTTTCTGTGTTTTTAGCAATTCTTGGTTTTTCCCTTGTAAACTGCCTTCAGGCCTGTTAGGAGAAAAGATGGGGTATAAATAAACATGCAATAATAATGATCATAATCATAACCATAGATGTTTTAGAACCATGAGCTCTAATCTTTTAGCACACCTTAGACTTGCATTTAGTTTGAACTAATGTAGTATTGACCAATTCTTTGCTTGATTATAAATTCAACAGCAGATCCTTCAAAACAAGGATTGCCAACTGACAGCATGAGGCTCCTCTCCCAAATTTGATTCACATCTACGATTGAAAAGTCTTTCCAAAGTTCAGTCATAAATCTAATGTTTTCAAGTCATAAATGATGGTCTTCATTTTTTAATGCTGACAGTATGAATGTAGTTTGTGATCTGGGCAACACATTGGAGAATAGTGGCCCAAAGAAAATAAGAAAGCTTGGATATTCCTGCTTTAGAATACTGAGAAGTCAACACACCAGGTGGGGCAGACTCACGATGCTTTCTTGCTAGTAGATGGGTCACTCTTACTTACTAGCAGAGGTGAGGTGACAGGAAAGTCAGTGAGATGCAAATGTCCCAGCAGAGCCAATGCAGAACTCCTTCCAATGAGTTTGCACAGCACCAACTTCTCCTTCCTGGTAAGCAACAGTAACCCACCTGCTGGGAAGAGAGTATAGTAGAAGCACCCCACTTGGTGAGCTGTTTCTGCTGCACACTCCACTGAGCAGGGAACATTTTCAGGAGATGCCTATTTCCTCAGCTCAGGAACACTAATGACTGGAGCTTGGAAGAAAGTTGTTGCTTCTGCAATGAAGCAGTTCAGACTGGGACGCTATATCACTTCCTGGCTCTCACCCAGGCATTGACCCAGGTAGCTGGGCACTTTGGCAGTAGTCCTGAAGTTCCTGTGTGGCTCACCATGTCCTCTGCTCTAGAGATGAGGGGAAATCTGAGAGCCTGCCAGGAACCGAGGCAGCTGCTATGGGGGCTTCTAGTCTTCTGGCAGGGATGTCCACCTCCAAGGGCTCTTTGGAGGGGTCCTGCTTCCAATGTTCCTTCTCTGAGGAAAATTCAGGACAGTACCAAGAGAATTTCCACTCTCTTATCTATCAGGCCTAGCACATTTCACCATTCTTCTTCATGAGAGCTTCCCCCTTTCAAAAGGAAAATACAATGAGAACTGCTTGCAATAGATGTTATTCAAATGAGGCTGGAGGATCAGGGAAACAGTTTAGAGATATTGCCAAGTTGTCCTTCAGCCTGTAGATGAAAAAACACCCCAAACATTAAAACCTGTTATGCTCTGTTCAGTAATTTTGCGACCAAAGTCCTTTCCTATACCCCCTTGAATCAGTTGCAAACAAGAGAATAATTACTATCCTGCTGAAGCAAATATATGGTTCACCATCCTGTATACAGAGGTGGAGGCATGGCATATGATTATGCTGATGGCACTAGACCAGGACACATTTTGTTTCTATGGAAAAGCCCAAAACACAATGTAATGTTTTATTAGTCTTCCTATTCAGTTTGAGTCAAAGGCCTTTTTTAAAAAATCAAGTGATGTTCTCTTGGGGGAGAGAGGAGTATGTATGCCCTTCCTCTGACCCAGTTCTCCCAAAAACAAGGGTAAAATGATTTTGCAATCAGCCTTTCTTGTTTGAGTCACTCTGGCGTCCTAACTGAAAGAGGTCTGTGTAAGAAACCACAAAGAATCTTCTGATCCCAAACCAGATTTTGTATTTCTCCCAAGATGGGTTATTTTGGATATGCCCTAGGAAGAATATTCCTAGATTCTAACACTGTAGAAGAAAACACTGGTGCTGCTTACCCTTACAAATCTGGATCTAGTGCTTATCAATGACAGGACAGTGGTTAAAGTGTATTATCTCTCCAACACAGGAAGATTTATATATCGTGGAGGTTCTCCTCCTTGATGTGGTACACGGAGATAACAACAAAACAGAAGATGTCTTAACATAAACATTTATAATGTTTTATTGGCAAATTTTTAATGTTTCTCATTTTTAACAACATGTTTATTGCTTTTTATATAGGATCAAATGTCTCTCTTGTGATTCAGTTTATCATACTGAGTATTTTTATGCCACCCTCCAGTTATATTCCCAGGATGGTTTACAAAACCTACACAATTAAAATGTTAATACAAAAATTAGAACACACAATAGTCTTCCACCAATTGCAAAACAGTGCTCAAGGAAACTTCATGATCGGGATTTCACACATTAAAAAACAAAACCCTGAATAGCGGCTGGGGAATCAAATCTGGGCCGAAGTGCTTGGGAAACAAGGGTTACCTGTTTCCACCATGCCATTTCTCTAATGCATCCTCCCAAACCTCCTAGTTGCCATGAAGAGGGGAACATATAGGGGCCCAAATGGCAATTGCATGTTTTACATCCAATAGAAAGCAGAGCATTTGGAACATGGTTGTTTTAACTGGGGAAATGGTGCACTGGAAAAAGGATTAGTCCCTCTTCCACCAACATTGTAGCTTCAAATTCAGGGCCCCTGGTGACTTTTATTAGAAAGAAAATAGAGAAAGGGAGATCCTGTTCACAGGTCTTGAGCATCACAACTAGTTTCACCCTGTTAGGAATTATTGCGTGGTCAGGCGGAGTCCCCCCGAACCCCAGGCAGCCCCTGAGAGAAATAACGACACGTGACAACGTTCCATGGGATTAAATTGGCCACAACTTTATTAATATTCAGATGTAGGGAGACCTTGGCTCAGGCATTGGGCGTTTATCCTTCCCAGCCCCCCAGCCGGGGTTCTGGGTAATTTTCCGGGTTATCCAGCATGTGTGGGGAGTGTGCTAGCTCTGGATAACATATGTTCAAGCAGATAGCCCGCCCCCTCCCGTTCGCCGCCGCTGGAGGGGGAGGGCAATGACGATCTCTGGGCGTATGGTCAATGCCTCCCCCTAAGACCCCTTTAACGGGAACCCTGGTATCGCCGCCGCAATGGGGGCGGGGGTCACCGCCCCACGCCCCCCCTATTTTAGGTAGATGACTAAAGGATTCCGCCCAAGGCCTGCAACCGCCAAAGTTGTGACAAATTGCTACGGGAAAGGCGAAACCTGCCAATGCAGGGGAAGTCCTTTCCGGCCCTTCAACAGCGACCTTGTCATAGCAGCGTCTGCGTGCCTGTGTGGCTGTGGAAAATAAAATGTTAATCTGCATAATAAGCGTTAATTGAGGGAGTGGAGGGTGGGGAAGCTCTGAATCCAATGGCCGCTTCCCAGGTATGACTCACTTCTGTTGTGTACTGTATGTTCCCTCCTTCTACCTGGCCAATCCCCCTGGCAACACCTCCCCAGCCGGGATTGGGCGGCTGCCGGAGTAGGTGGAGACCACAGGTATCCTACCTGGGAAGGCAGTGCCAGACCCAACTGCCAGGAGCTGCAACGTGATCCCAGGTGGCTACTCGCGACCACGCAAAATGCGCACCCCATTTGATGCGGGGAACGGTCATTTTAGAAGTATTTATTTATTTATTTATTTGGGCAACCCAAAGCAACTTACAACCAAACAAATATCCCAGTCATTAAACAGTTAAAAGCTTGCAAATAACTTGAAAACAGGGGATGGGGAGTAATTATCTCAAGTCTAAGTATTAGTCTTATTAGTATTATGGCTTAATTTCCCCTACTTCTGCCTAATGCCTTTTTGTGCGCCTGTCAGACATTCTGTTATGACTGCGGGGAAAAGACAACTGCTACTTCCCTGCTCATTTTCAATTCCTTTAATAGCACTTGAATTACACACAGTGGGTGGGCGGGTATTTCAGTTTTCAACAGCAGTTTCCCAACAACCCTTTGTATTGGAGTATGTTGCATATCACAATATTCATGTCCCCTGAATTCACACTTTGCATGAAGTATAGGCACATACTGTAATGGGCGTATTTATCTTTCTCTCTGAGTAAGAGCGTTTTCCCCAAAATATTCTTTTATTTATGTTATTTTGAACTTTGTCAATCAATCCCATATGTCTTGAATACAATCCTTAACACAAACACATTAATGTATCTTAAACATATAGCTATAGAAACCCAGGTTGATATCCAATGTTAGTCAGACTCAGGGTTGACCAACTGGGAGAAATGGACTTAAATAATGGCCAATTCTGAATATGACTGGGTAATGGGACATCACCTCTAAGCGAAAGTGCACCTAAATAAATGAAATTTTAAGATTTAACATACTGACTTCAACTCCAAATACATTCCATCAAGTATGTCACACTAGTGTGGACGGTAAACACAAAAATAGATTTTGTAAGCATTGCAAGTATGGATAAAGTATGAATGAAGGCACACAAAGGCACAGACAGAAACAATGACCCACATATGCATGAATGTCTTAGTGTGGACACAGCCCTAGTTAGGTATTTCGTTGCTCATTGAGGAGAACTTATGGCAAAATTCACTGCAGATCTCACTTCACAATGCAAAGCCTAATGATAATGATTAAGATAATGATAATAATAATAATAATAATTTATACCCCACTCATCTGGCTGGGTTTCCCCAGCCACTCTGGGCAGCTCCCAACAGAATGCTAAAAACAGGATAAAACTTTAAACATAAAAAAATTCCCTGAAATGTCTTCAGATGTCTTCTAAAAGTCAGATAGTTGTTTATTTCCTTGACATCTGAAGGGGGGTGTTCCACAGGGCTGGCACCACTACCGAGAAGGCCCTCTGCCTGGTTCCCTGTAGCTTCGCTTCTCGCAGTGAGGGAACCGCCAGAAGGCCCTCGGCACTGGACCTCAGTGTCCGGACTGAATGATGCAGGATTCAATATTGCTTATCCTTGATTAAATAAGTCTGTTCCTGTATTTTGAGCCAACCCACAGCGGCATCGGTCCAAGTCCCTACACTGCTTACATGAATAAATGTCCCAGTGAAAATATAATGTCCCTGATCTCCTAAGAATGGTTAGGAGATGGGGAGAGTGCTGTTGGCTCATCCATTTCCTGTTCATCCCTCCACCTGACTTACATGAGCCCTCCTCTCCATTTCAAGATGTGTGCAATGATGTAGGATTGAAAGAGGTTTGCCAATCCTGACTATTATGGGGCAATCCTGGGTCCCAATAGTATACTTTCTGTAAAGAACAGTTTTCTTAGAGGGCCTTGTGAATCAGAAAACTTAAAAGTACACAGCCAAACAACATATTCCCTGTATATAATCATGAGGAAGAGACATTCTTAACACACATATAACTGAAGAGCAAGAACTGCTATAAAATAAAGGAAAGCACTTGAGGCAGGACACTGTCTTAATCATGATTCACTGCTTCCTCTCTGTCCCCTTTCTAAACAAAATGTTTGCTCCTTAAGAAGTAAAGACTTCAAAAATTAGTCAAAATGCTCTGCCTGGGCTTGATTATTTTGTGGTAAAAACTAATGGGACTATCTCTTGAAAACTACAGAGTCCACTCTACAGTCAAAACATAACACTAAACTCTGGTAACTAGACAAAATACTTTCCCACATTAATCTAGACATTCAGTACTGAGGAAATATAAGACATATGCTTAAACTTCCTGCAGGTTTAAACCTAGACTACATTTGCCTGCGTGAGCTTTGCCTGTGAGTTACCAATGCATCTTCCTTTTCTGGAGCTGTGAGCAGAATGCTGATGCTCCTCACCTTGCCTGGGACTTTGATAATAGCCATGCCAAGAGCTGAATGCCTGTAATTCTAACATAGTCTTCACTGCATATGTCTTCACATATTTATCTCTCAACTTGCAGACATTTCTGCTGCTGAGGCTTTGGGGATTTGCTTGTGCAACACAGCAAAATGCTGGTGCCTGTGAATCCTCTCATCTGGAGAAGACGAGGCGCTATTACTGAGTTAATGGACAGTATATACAGTTCCATCACCCTCAGTTACTGATTCATATTATCCACTTCACTCTGTAATGAGGATCTCACTTTACTTGCTCACATTTATGTAACAGCAGCATCAGCTATCCACTAATCCTGCAACACACTAAAATGTACAGGCAGATGCTGGGAAACATTAAAAATGTCCTTATCGCTTCGCTGCAGGGATATCAACTTAAACAGGGGAATTGATTTCCAGTTAAAAATAACCAAATAAATATATTTTGCTTCTTAACTACGGTAAACTTTGTCAGTGTCAAAAGCTTAATGTTATTATTCCTGCCATTAGTATGGATGGGGGGGGGAGATTCAATTAAATTTTATTTAAGCAAGATATAAATATATCTATTTCCTTCTTAATTTTTATTTTTCTAGATAGCATAATTAAAAGCTGGGCAACAATATCTACATGATCACTCCCAGAACTGAGCTAAGGCTGGGGTGCTACCCACCGAAATGAGACAATCAATTTAAATTTGGGAGCACTTCTGGATTTCCCCTATGTGATGCTTGGTAACAAGATTTGTCCAGTCCATCAAGAAAGCAGCACAAGCCATTAGTAAAAGGGAAAAATTAAACTCTAAATAATGAACTGGAAGTGTGGGGGGCCAAATATAGCTCCCAGTAGCTTCCCAGTCAGTCACTGACCTCCACACACACACACACAGACAATTTTCAAAAAAACCATAATCAAATCCGTACCTTTATGGGGTTCCCTGAACCCCAGGACTTCCCTCCCCACCCCCTTAGCTTCTGAAGGTCTTCCTCTTTTAACTGCATCTAATTAATTTATCCCAATTTGTTATACTTCATTTTTATCCTTTGTTGTTTTAAATTACAAGTGTTATGTGAATCCTGCTAATGTTTTTAAACTTTTACAGTGTTCTTTGATATATATTCAATAAAATGGTGCCATTCTCTGCTAAATTTGTTATCTTCTTGGTGCCATCAGGCACCAGTCACTGACCTCCAAATACTCTACTACCGGTACTTATTCCTGCATGAGTCAAGATTCAGACAAAGGGCTTTTTGACCAGCCCTTTGGAATATAGAAAGCACCGTCTACCCCAGGGTAGTGTCCGGGTGTGAATCACAAAAATGTCCGGGAAAATCCGGATGTATGACAACCCATGTCGGAAGTGAAGATTTTGGCAAATTTCCTTACAAATAGCTCAACAACTTTTTCACTTTTTGAAATATGGCAACTCTAGCCAAGATGCTGCTCTCCAGTTGTAATTGAACTCCAGTTCCAATCCTCACTGGCCATTAGTGATGCTGCCTTTCATTGATGGGTGATATAATAAAACAACATCTGGAGGGTAGCACATTGTTGGCACATTTGGCTATTACTCTCCAGAGTCAGAGGCAGGGGACATTTTGAGCCCTATATAGAAATGCCAGGAAAGGAACCAAGAATCTTCTGCAAAGCATGTAGCTTACCACCAGCAGCAACTAGTAACATTTTGACTTGGTAGGGCTGCCATTTTTAATTTTTTTTTCTTTTCATCACAATAGGACTTATTTAGAAAAGTGAGTCATTACATATGTGCGGAGTGCAATTTTCTGCTCACATCAGTTATTATCTGCACATCTGGAAACCAAGCCTTATGAGGAATGGTTGAGGGAGCTGGGTATGTTTAGCCTGGAAAAGAGTAGAATGAGAGGAGACATGGCAGTCATCTTCAAATATCTAAAGGGCTGTCATATGGTAGATGAAGCAAGCTTGTTTTCTCTTGCTCTGGAGGGTAGGAGTCAATCCAATGGATTCAAGTTACAAGAAAGAAGATACCGGTAAACCTCAGGAAGAACTTTCTGTTGGTAAGAGCTGTTTGAATGAAGTCCCTCAAGAGCTTGTGGACTCTCCTTCATTGGAGGTTTTTAAGCAGTGGTTGGATGGCCATCTGTCGTGGATGTTTTAGTTGAGATTCCTGCACTGTAGGGGATTGGACTAGATGACCCTCCAGGTCCCTTCCTACTATACGATTCTATGATTATGATTAATGGACAGGGGAAGGTATTCCGTGTAAGAAGGTGAAAGTATGATTTTCAGACAAGGTTCACACAATAGCTCTTAGATAGAAATTAAGCCATACTACATGACATAAGTTTTTTTTAAATTAATGCATCAGTTACACTGATACACCCATTACCAAAAAAACCTAAACAAATACAAAACAACCTTTAAAATGCATGCAGTTTTCCTCCTTGAAAAATCAATTTAATTTTTCATTATTCAAAACATTTTTTCCTCTAAATTAAAAACAACAAAGTATCCCAACCAAAAGACAAAAAACAATTGTTTCACTTGAGCCAGGGCACACCAGAGCATAACAGAACATATTTGCAATGCATGGCTCAGTCCTGAAAATGTGAAGTAATAATCCCTGCTTGTATGCAGAGTGCATCACACCAGTGAATAATCACACTTAGCCTCTTATTTCTGAGAGTAGAGAGAATATCTTTCAGAAATTTGGGAAGCATGTGAAGTCAGAGTGACATCCAGAAAGGCATGGAGCCCAAACTTTTCATTGACAAACTCACAGAAAAGCATGTAACAAAAGCACCAGCATTTTCTTCCATTCTGCATTCTAGAACATTCTAATATTAAGCTAGGGAAGAGCATGTTTGAAGCAGAGCAACACACTTTTCCTGGAAATATTATGGAAAACACTCTAGAATTGCCTATGGTTCTGATCAACCTGTCCTGCTTCACCCAGCACTGGCTGCAGCCTTAATGGGTGAATGCAGGGAAATGATTATTGCAAAGTTTGTTCCAACACATACACAAGCCATCCACCATTTCTCCTCCCAATCCCCCAATGCAAAATGATTAAGTAAAATAAATAGCTATTTATTAAAGAAAAAGAGTCACATTGTGTCTGTTGTTGCTCTGGAAGTGTGTGTGGCTTTGAGATTTTGGGAGGTGGGAGAGGATTTTTTAAGGCTTGGCATTTCCCTTCTAATGTTGAGCTACTATGTACTTCAAGAGTGGATTTTGCAGAGCCTTCCACTCATCCTGTCCCCCATCCACTTTCTCTCTGAGGCTTGTTACTCATCCTGTCCAGCAGCATGGCCAACAAAAGAGGGCAGGACCTTCCACTGCTCACTCCAGTACAGAGAGAAATGAGAGTGAAAAAGCTGAGCGAGATATTCTGTGCATTGGCTATGGTGGATCAGTGGGCAGAGCCCTTCAGCCTTTGCTCAGCTGAAAATATGGTGTCCAATTAAAAAAAAATAGTTGCTAAACAAGGGCATAAATTGTTGAAGCATTTGTTATACAGTATGTTAACCTCAGTTAACATTGCTGCCGTTATAACACTCAGTTGCAGCTAAGGCCGGCAGTGGGAATTCCCATTCCGGGGTGGGGGTGGGGGTGGGAATAACCCTGCGGTCTGCTCCTGATTGCTTAACCAGTTGGTTAAACAATTGGCAGCCTTACGTCTGTACTGGCCCAATGACACTTTTGATAAAGCAATATGCTAAATGCAAACACTGTAAAATAAACATCTTGATTAGCTGTTAGCTGACACAGCTGAGCAGAACCAATTCGATACTTGAGAAGCAATGGTGCATGCATGCTGACACCATCAATGCCACAGATATAAGGAGGCAAACTTCTACAGAGCACAGCATGTGCTTTACAACCTTGCTTATGCATCCAACTGTTGTCCATGCTATAACCTTGCCTCTTAAGGACACAGAGATGTCTCCTATTATTAGCAGTAGCCAATAAGCTGGAGTAAATTGTTAGTGGTTGCTACTCCTGTGCAGCAACCATGAGGAAGAGAAGCCATGTGATGCTCTGGTTGGCATCGGTTGAAGTCAGTCTGTTGAAATCTTGTGAAGCCATGGGCCCAGCAACCCAGCTACCAGAGCCCAGCTATAAGCTATCAGAGGTCAGAAGCTGGAAGGCAAAATATGGTAAATCAGCAGCTATCTGAACTGGAACCAGCAGAGATGCAGGCTGGAGTTGAAGCAGTAATGGTGTGAATGCAGGATGGTGCAGTCTCACAACTGGGCTGTCATTGAAACATCTGATGGAAATGAACTACTCAAGTTGGAGCTTCAAGATGCAGGTGTTGCACAAGAAAGAGGGATTGTGGATGATGATTGATAAGAATCCTCGCTCTCCTCTTACAGACAACTGGACTCTAAAAGATGAGAAAGTACAAGCCACAATTGTACTGAGAATGGAAGACAGTTAATTGGCAAAAATTAGAGGCTCAGGCAATGCCAAGGCAACGTGGATAGCTTTGCAAAACTTTTACCTCTGTGCAACAGCTGGCAGCAAAGTATGGAAGTTACACAAGTTACTTCCTGTTAAACATGGAAGTTACACAGGGCAAGCCTAATTCCTGGAGATTCTCTGTCATTGCATCTTCAAAGGATTGTAGGTCTCTTCAGTGAAGTGAACCGTGGGGAACGGAATTTATAGCAAAGTGCTATAACATAATGTCATCAATAAATAAGAGCTGGGATGGGACCACCAGGACAATTGAAGCCATGCCAAAGGATGAACTGTCTGTGGAATGTGTGACCAGCAGACTGCTTGTGGAGTGGGAGAGGAGACAGAATTGGAAAGACTTTTATTGCTGCAAGACATAGCCAGAATCTATAGGAAGCATGACAGGGAGCCAGATTCTAGAGCAAACAGATTCTAGATGCTTCAACTGTGGGTCAGAGATGCATTTGAAACACAACCAGGACTGAAGAAGGGGCAGGGGCAAAAGACACAAGCTGAAGGCGTTTCAAAGAGGAAGTAGTTTCAGCAGACAATGCGTAAGCGGCAGTGATTGCAAAAGTAAGCAATAGCAGCCAAGAGTAGATTATGGGCAGCAGGGCATTGGAACACATGTGTTTTGATAAGAATGTGTTTCTGTCCATGTTTAAGACTAAAAGGGAGGCAGCATCTGTAGCTGACAGTGTGAACAGCAGATTGAAGCTGAAGGGTCAGTTCATTTGGAATGTTTGGGGGGGAACTGTAAAAGCACTATTTGTATCAAAACTAGATAGTAACCTATTATCTGTAGCTAAGTGGACAGAGCAAGGATATGGAGCCAAGTTTACTGGTGGGGAATGTAAAATATTCACAGCAGAAGGAGTGTTGTGTACTACGTGATGTTTAAAAGATTCTACGAATGTTTTGAATATTTCTAAAGTGTCTGGAACTGGCACAGGTGTGCAGACCAGGATATCAAATACACCCCCCCCCCGAATGTATACACTTGTATCATAGAATACTTGGGCATGAAAATGTTAAAGTGATTTCAAAAATACCAGGTTTATGCATATGTGCACAGTACAAGCGCTGTAGCTCTTGTGCAAAGTGTGAATCAACATGTGTTACTGTGTATAAGCAGCAGACAATCGAAAAGACCTAGTGAGACCATTTTCTCCCAGTCTGGGTGGAGCCCAGTACTATCTTGTAATAGTTGATAACTATTCCAGATTCTCATTTGTGTTTCTACTAAAACACAAAGGTGAAACATTTGAAAAGTTCAAAACCTTGTTCCTTGAACAAATACGAAATTTGGCAAGTCAGTTATGCCTCTCCAAAGTGGCAGAGGTGGGAAATTACTTTCTCCAGATTAAAAAAAAAAAATTGAAGAGAAAGGAATATAACATAGGTTAACTAATCCCTACTCTCCTGCAGAAAATGGGTTGCAGAAAAAAGGACTTTGTAGAAGATGATGCAAACCATGCTAACTGATGCAGGTTTATCTGCAGCTTTCTGAGACGAAGCTCTGGCAACTGCTAATTAAGCGCAAAACTGCTTGTACATGCCTGCCACACAGAAAACTACTTTGGAGTTGTTTCATGGGGTCAAATCTACTGTAAAGCATCTTGGTCTGTTCAGGAGTGCAGCCTAGGTAAACACACCAAAGGCAACACACTGCAAAAAATAGTGCCAGAGCTAAAAAGGTTTTTGGGTGGGATTTGATCCAAATATGGATGCCGGAGGGACATTGTACATTATATCAAAGTCAATAGGAGTGTTGCAAGCCAGCACAGGCATGTAGAAACAAAATAGGAAGAATCTGGTTCAGATGATGAAATGCCTGCATTAGAAGAAGAGGATGAATCTAATGGAAAAAGAGAGGAGTCTGTTTTAGAAGAGGATGATCCTGAACATGAATCAGAATTCATTCCCTGATGGTCTGAACACATTACAGAAGGGATACCTCCCGAACGGTGTGCGGATCATGTAGTTACAGCATGGGCCATGTGTACAGCAAATAGTTTTAAAGAGATTGAAGATATGCCACCCAAATTGGTTAAGCAGTGGTGTGAGACCACGAATAAGGAAATGTGGTATAGTTTAATCAAATGTTAAATGGTATGTGTCTATCTGTGTTAAAGCCCATCTCATGAACAAAATTAAAGGTCTGTTGGAGGAACCGGACATGGAGGAAGGGGTTAATTTCCTTCATGTATGAGATAAGCCAATGGGGTTTCCATGCAACACTATGCTTGGTGTGTTGGGATGTTCAGAATAGTTGGAAATGTTTCAGAAAAGGGCAACAAAAAGCGGATGGAGCTATTCTCCTTTGACGAAAGGTTGCGGCATTTGGGAATATGTTCTTAAATGGCTAGTGTGCTCCAAGTTGGTATGGTCCAGTGGCACCACTGGCCCATATCAGGCACTGCTTGCCATTCATCACACCCATACCCCTCAGCTGCAAACACCCATGGGTAAAGGTTTAGGGTCCCCTCCTCCAGGTCATCACTGAAACCCTCAACAATCCCACCCTTGCCTTCTACTATTACTAACTCGTTTATATTGAACAGTTCTCTTGTGCAGCTCCCCATTCAATCTTTGTAGAACTCACAATGATTATGTGTTGTTGTACAAGCATCTACAACTTTTAATAAAATGTCTAAAAATCAAAGCAAGAAGTGTAAGCTGCTATCAAGAGGAATATTTACATTCTGCAGAGTACCATAGGAAATGTGGCTGTCCTGTTTTCAGCATTCACAAGAGAAAGCCCTTCAAATTAAGTTTCCTGTGCTCTCACGTGAGCTGCTAAAAAGATTGCATTCAAACTTGTTTCACAAGGGAAATTAAGCAATTTTACCAAAGCTCTGAATACTCAAAGACTTACACTGCATCTGCCTTTAAGTGGTACCTGGCACTTCCCAGGCAAATAAGATAAGCTTTGTAGTTTTCATTATTAGTCTTTATTTCCAAGTTTGTATGAACAGTAGGGGGGGGGAGAGATATGAATGAATTCTCCTATTTTTTTCGAGTAAAAGAGTCAGCATTTTATCAACAGCACAGACTGTGTAGATCCAACTGAAATGGGCAAACATGGTATTAGCTGCCAATGGCAGTTTCAAGCTGTGAGCCGCTACCAGCTTTAAACTGTGTGTCTTTCCTTCTGTAGAATTCAAAATGACCTTGACAGAATGGGAAACTGGATGGAAGCTAACAAAAACAAATTCAAAAGGGACAAATGCAAAGTTTTGCTTTAAAGAATAAAATAAAATAATACACAGTATGGGCAACACCTGGCCTGGCAAAAGTGCACATGAAACAGACCTAGGAGTTGTAGATCATCTCTAGCTGAACATGAGCCAGCACTGTGTTGCAACTACAAAAAAGCTAGAGAGATTTTAGTCTGTATTAGTAGAATGTTTGCTTCCAAGACAAAGGAAGTAATAGCGTCACTTTATTCTGCAGTGGTGAGGAAGTAGGTAGACAAGGTGGTATGGGTTCAGAGGAAGATAAAGATTGTAAAGAGCATGGAAAGCAACTCTTTTGAGCAAAGGTTGAAGCAAATGGGTATTTAGTCTGGAGAAGAGAAGACTGATGACAAGGAGAAGGAAGGACAGTACACACCTCTTCAAATGTCCAAGGGAACGTACTGGGCTGAAGTTACAGGAGCACAGATATTGGTTGAACCTTAGGAGAAACTTACTGATGATAAGTTCACTTCAACAATTGAATCAATCACCTAGTTGTGCACTGCAGATCTCTAGAAGGTTGGGCTAGACAACCTATGGAAGATAGCTGTGGAAAGGACAGTGTACAGAATGATTCCTGCCACTTGTCAGAGGAGGAGGACACGAGTGGTGGTGGTAGGTGACTCCCTACTGAGGAGGACAGAGGCAGCAGTGTATGGAAGTAACATGATGTCCCAGGAGCTGTGCTGTCTTCCAGGTGCAAAGATTCAGGGTGTAACAGAGAAGTTGCCAAATTTTATAAAGCTCACTGACCAAAACCCCATCCTTCTGATCCATGTGGGTAATAATAATAATAATAATAATAATAATAATAATAATAATAATAATTTATTATTTATACCCCGCCCATCTGGCTGGGTTTCCCCAGTCACTCTGGGGAAACATAAGATACTGCCAGACCCAGCCTTCAACATATAGCAATGGGCTGTGAGACTCTGGGCAGCAAGGCATAAGACCTTGAGGCACAGGTGGTCTTTTAATCACTCCTTGCCCTAGGAAGAGAGATGGAAATACTGGAAGCAAACTACTGACTGTGCAGATGGTGTCATCAGGAAAGGGTTGACTTCTTGGACCATGGTCTCCACTTCATTGAGAAGAATTTCTGGCAAGAGATAGGTTGCACCTCACAGTGGTTGACAAGAATGTGTTTGCTAAGAGACTTTAAATCCTGAAGGGGAGGGAGACAATATTACAGACAACAGGGGGAACACCTGGTACTGGGGATATCAGCTTCATTGAAGGGCAAGAAACAGAGGAGGTGCTCCAGAAATGAGAAGGCGGGGTCACAAAACCTTCAAAACAAATTTACTTCACTTGAGGAAAGCTGAGCTAAGGAACTCCTTGTCACAAGGAGAATGTTGCAGTAAAGAATTTAGTAATTTCCAAAGATGGGTCAGATATTAGTGGAAAGAGATGTCATTAATGGTATCAACAAAATAACTGCCAGCTGATTGTGCCAAGCTCTGCCTCCATCTGCCACCACTTTGTGACTATCTCAAGTGATCCCTAGAGGCAGAAAATTTGAGAATACCTGGTATACAGGATTTCAGCCTAAACAAATATTTAGCAGTAGCAAAATAACATAAAAAACACAACAGTGTGATACAATTTAAGATCTAAAACAGTAGAATTTTCTTTATAACTTTGCTATAATCTAAGGCCATTAATATAATGTTAAATTAAAGTTTATTAATAATTCAATTGTTCAGCAAATTCCACCTGGTAAGTTTTGAAATGCTTGCCTCTTCCAATTGAACTACAGTGATGCTATGGGAGACTAAACTCTTATGTAAGGAAAAAATGATGCCTGTGCAAACTTTTCCCCAAAAGGACTATTACTTCTGATTAGAGCTAACAACTGCAGTAAGAGAGCCAGAGAATAATGGATGGCAAAGGATTCTTGCACATCTCTTGGAACATTATAGCCCCCAAAGCACTAAGGAGCCATCATTGGGGATATTCTGTGGGGAAGAAGTTGACAGTAAGACATACACTACAGCATGTTAAAATGAAAGCCCATGCAAGTGTTAAATTAATAAGGAAAGTTTGATTGCTGCAGAGAGCTTTTGGTAGAGAAGTAAAATATCTTCCCAATTATACTTTTGTTGTTGAAACTGTGGGCTTGAATTCAGACAAATAAATTAACAGTTTCTACCTAAAAGAAAAATCACAGGTGCACAAATATCCCATTTGGTATGTTCACATTTTCCTTCCTGTTGTCCTCCAGGAGATATTCATACTTCATTGAGCACTTTAGAGTGCTCAAGTGCTTCATATACATAATAATATTACATTATCTTTAAATGGGGACTTCCTACTTCGCAGCTCTGCCTCTTACATTGAAATCCTATTCATGCCTGCTCCGATCATGTACCGGTAAGTCCCATTCCAAATCCCCTGTGCATATATATCTTGCAGCAACCAGGTGGAAAGACTTCTCTGTTGGTGCTTCCAGCCTTCTGAATTCCCTACCCCTGAAGTACAAGCACCAACCTTAGCTGTGTTTTGTTGAAAGACTTATCTGTTTCTGAGGATGGCTGCTCTGTGGCCGCACCAGTCAGAACCAGGCCTTAATGGGCCTTGAAGAATTACTGTGGTTTTTTTATAATAAAGAAAAAAGTAGTGAATTGATAATATCCGTTTCAAAATCAAGCAAACATAGGTAGCTGTTCAGATGGGAGATATAACTTATGATCAAACAAATATAAAAGCAATCACCTCATGGAACCTTCTGTTTAAAAACATCCTACCAAAAAGGCTCATTTTCAGCTATGTCTGCCATGGGGCATTCCCACCATAGGTTAGAATATGATCTTCAGAAACCCACATAGTTTTTTATATATAAATGCAAGAAGCAAGACGTATAATTATTGCCCCCACCCATCAACAACCACTTGCCATAATTTGCAATTCATGGTATCAAATGACAAAAAACATATTTGCTTGAAGCCTTGCCCCACTTCAGGACAATGATTTACTGCAAGCTGTTTTCGAATCACTGCAGTTTTAATGTAATTGACTTCTGCAGCATTAGGCAACTTGGCAAACTTCATCTCTGTAACCACTGTATTCTGAATTTTTGACAATTTATTTTGAACTTCTCCCTAGTACACACTCAGACAGATTGTATGTTTATTTTCACATCAATCAATGCAGGGAAGGACGTACTGCAAGAAAGGGAAACCCATAGAGCGCTTTGTCGGAAGAGAAGAAAGGGAAACATCAATAATTTAGTACTGTCTTTGTTAATTTCATTTTTCACTCTCAGGCATTCAATTAAAGTGTCACGTAATAAAAGCAGCCGGTAAAATGAAAATCCAAATCCTATTAAGTGTCAAAGATGTTAAATCTACAAAACTAACACATTCCTTGCTCTAAGACGATTTAGCAACTTTTTAATGCTGTCAGCAAATATCCCAACTGAATAGTGTTTCGCGGACAGTGTTTTGGCTATCAAATACAATCACTGCAACACACTGAAATAATGAGCCTCATAGGCCTCTTTAACCTTATACAGTCTGAGTTACACAATTTTGTATTCACCAGTTTTGTTTAGGGTGTGATTTGAAATATAACTTCAAAGTACATTTCTTTCAATCACATTCTGAACAAAATGTCCTCGTTTGCATTTTTTAAAATTGTTTAAAACAAACAAAGCACACGTCTTCCTTTTTCGTTAATAATCTAAGGAGGCTGTGCTGGATCCTAATGGTGGCCTGTTTAGTTCAGCATCCCATTTAGTTGACATAAAAGCCTTTCTAGTTACCAGGCAATAGGCAATAGATACTGTTCTTGTACGTACTGTGTATTTGGGGTCTGTGGGCCACAATAAAGCTGTGTGTGTATGTGTGCGTGTGCATGCATTCTGTTTAGGCAAAATGCCTCTGGGAAGCTCAGGCTTCCAAGTAAGGCATAAAAGCAAGGGACCCCCTCTCTTAACTTAAAACTTTGACGGCATATTCCATAAAACTTGCTACAAATGTGTCTTCTTTTCAAGCATTTTTTTAAGGCAGGCTTCCTCAACCTCAGCCCTCCAGATGTTTTGGGACTACAGTTCCCATCATCCCTGACCACTGGTACTGCTAGCTAGGGATCATGGAAGTTGTAGGCCAAAAACATCTGGAGGGCCGAGGTTGAGGAAGCCTGTTTTAAGACAACAGTTGATGCAATCTGACACACAAATACATTAGGTAGCATCCATCTAAGTTCTACTCAAACTAGACCCATTGAAATTAATGGGCATGACTAATTTGGGTCCATTAATTTCAATGGGTCTACTCTGAGTATGACTTCAGTTGGATGCAACCTATATTTACATTGATTTCAAATATATATTCTGGGTAAACTGAGAGCAATTTGGAAAGTAAAAGCAATGTTGTTTACAGATAATGTGTTCCTCTTTATAAACAACACGGTTGATGCAATCCCTGAGCTGAAGCAGCTCCTTCAGGAATTCTATGATATCTCTGGTTTAGGAGTAAATTAACAGAAGTTGGCACTGCTGTGCATAGCAACACCCTCGGAGGCACAATGATGATTAGCAAATGCCACGCGGCTACTTCTCTGCAGCCTAGTAGAAACACATATGTGTAATTTTGTCTAAGGAAGCTCTACAGCTTAAAAAAAAAAAAAAAACCCACACAATTATGGTCCATTGGTTCAAGAGGTCAAGCGAGAGTTGTGATTCTGGGACAAGTTGCAGCTCACATGGCTCGGGAATGATGCAGCAGTAAAGATGGCTATCCCTCCAGAAGTTCCTATACCTATTCCAAAGTCTCCCTGTATGGTTAGAACAAAATCAGAAGGCCAGGGTTAAGAAGAACACTATGGATAACAAACGAGGGGCTGGGAGCTCCACACCTGCAATTTTATTTTGATGCATGTAATCTTAAGCAACTGATTCATGTGTTTTAGGGAGAAACTATGATGTGAACAGAGTAATTTGCTCATGAAGCAGGTCTGAACCTAGACTGAAATGGGTCTAGATTAGAGGTTTTCAACCTTTTTGAGTCCACGGCTCCCTTGACCAACTACATTCTTTCTGCGGCACCCCTGTGGGGCTCAGGGGCCCAGTTATGTCACCCTTTACTTGAAGAGCTGGCAGCCTCTTACCCTTTTTCGAATACCCTCCCTTGTGTTCCCTCAGCCTCCTCTCCCCTCTCCTTGGGGGTTCTCTGGGTATCCATTGCCACCACCCCTGGTCTCTGAGCTGCCTCCCTGCCTCAAAGAAAGGTGCCTCCTCACACTGCCCCACAGGGGCCTGGGACTTGTCTCTCCATTCCCAACAGCAAGGGCTGGTGGACTGGCTGGCTGGGCTCCCTCACCCGCTTGCTTTAGTCTGAGGCCACCTCAGCTTCCGGCAACCAACACCCCCTGACCAGCCCCAGAGGCACCAATCACCTGGGGAGCTTGGACCCAGGGCTGCTGCACCAAACAGCTGTGCAAACCTTTGAGAGGCAGAGACATGAGAGAGAATCAGTGGAGCGAGGGAAGGCAAGAGGGGCAGAGGCCAGTGTTGCCCGTGGCACCCCTGACCATCATTCAAGGCACCCCAGGGTACCACAGCACATTGGTTCAAAACCACTGGTCTAGATAATCAATTTCATTCACCAATGCCTACAACTGCTCTGCTACAACCTTCTGAATCACCATCCCAAGACAAGGTACATTAGCTTTCGGTCAGCAATTATTGCAAACTATTGGATCCAATGTGTTTTAATAATAATAATAATAATAATAATAATAATAATAATAATCCACCACGACCTGAAGCAGCTTGGACAGGCAATTCTTGGTGCAGCGGGGAGGTCGGTACAGCAAAAGGAATTCTGTACTGCCCCTATTGCCCAACTTCCAGAACATGCACTCAGAAAACTGGGTCGTCTCAATAGGATGGCTGCTGCAAGCTAATGACTTCATAAAAATCACTGCAGCCACCACCACCACTGCCAAAATATCTGCACTGGCTCTTATCCTGTGCACACCACCTTTGCCCCAGTGGTGCAATTCAAATATAAATCCTTCACAAAGTCAGGGTTTTCATATGTTTATTCTACAAACTTTCTTACAGATAAGAAGTTTTCAAATGCACATACTATGTCCATTCAGAGGTGACAGTACTGATGATTTCTCCTATGAGAGAAAATGTTAAACACCTGCCCAGCACGCTTTGCGGGATATGATCTTTCGTTCAGCTATGAGTTGGTTTTATTTTCTTGGTTTTTAATCTACATGTTTCCAGTAATCTCTGTGCTAACAACCTGCAAAAGCAGACGTCAGGCTATGGCAAGTTGTATCCCCACAGACACTCAGTTTCATCTATTATCCAGAGAGAAGTTCTCCTACTTATGAATAATAATACTGTGTGCACAGAGATTTATACTCTATATAAATACAGTATCATCAAGACAAGGCAGGTTGAAAGTCGCAAACTACAATAGCTGTGGTAGGTCAACATTTGCAAGGGTACTGAAAATAATCTGGGTCATTATTGCCACAAGGCAATGGCCATTTTTGAATTATTTATAGACTGTGTAAGGAATGTATTATATTATATAGACTGTATTATATTTTAATTTTTCTGTATTTTCAATATTTCAGAAAGCTACCTTAAGTGGTGGATATTGGAGGGTTGTGGATATTGGTTGTGGCACCCACCCTGTGGAATGCCCTCCTATCAGATGTTAAGGAGATGAGTAATTTTATAACATTTAGGAAACATCTAAATGCAGCCCTGTATAGGGATGTTTTTTAAGGTTTAATGTTTTACTGTTTTTATATATGCTGGAAGCTGTCCAGAGTGGCTGAGGCAACACAGTCAGATGGGCGGGGTACAAATAATTATCAGTATCAGTATTAGTATCATCATCATCATCATCCCTGGAGTTCAGACCAGAACCACAGCTCTAGGCCAGGTCTCAGAAGAGGGGAGGCATCTCCCATGAGACTATGCTGCTTACAGAGTTGGGAGGTTGATGAAGCATTGGTTTACATCTTTACTCAATCACTAGAAGCAGCAGGAGGGAAACATAGGTGGACCTTAAATTTCTTCCCCCATCCTTATCTGAGGCCCCAGATGATGATGATGATGATGATGATGATGATGATGATGATGATGATTTTTATTTATACCCCACCCTCCCCGGCCAAAACCGGGCTCAGAGCGGCTAACATCAAATGTATAACACATTATGCATTTGGAGGGTTGGGAGAGGGCAAACCGGTGAGACTAGTGGGATACACTCCATCCCTGATGGCTAGGAAGGAGTGCCACATAGAGAAACCTGAACTGTGAGTCCAAATCCATGGGCATTCTGATTATTGGGATGGTGCAGAAGAAGCAGCTGAGTGGTAATGCCTTAAGCAAAGTGGAGGGCAGGGGCTGACAGCATAAGCTCCACACTACACCAACATTCCTATGGTGTCTTCCCTAGAATAAGGAATGGAAAATGTTGACCAAAACACTCTAGCAGCTTTTCAAATTCCATGCTGCTGAATGCAGATCTAATTTTTAAAATCTGTTTTGTTGCTGAAAATTATATGATGCATACAGAAGACAAAGCCCTTTCCCCATCAACTGCGCTTGGGAAAGAAATCTATATGAAACCCAGATAAATATTCCCTCCCAACTCATCTACCGATGCTACAGCTAAAATCACTAATCATAAATCTTTCAGCTACAGCAGGTTCAAGAAATGGGAGCACATGTTGTTTGCAGGTAATGATATTTGGACTATGTCTAAAATGGATCTGATTACTGAAGCATGAATTTACAGAGCATTCAGACTGAGATGGATGGAGAATTAGTTTGCATATTTTACATGAACTGGTAAGAAGGCAGATCTGATCATGTTATAGAGTGCTAGTGTTCCCCAGACATGGAACGCTAAGGGTAGCACATTTGTAAGATGCAGAATGCCAGTCTTCAAATGCAAAATGTTAGATCTGTCTTTGAAAAATGTGATATTCTGTCAGGTACAACCATGGATGAATGTCAAATCAAATATAAAGCCCTCTGAAAAACATCCATAGTTCTTGCTAGGCAGGTTGAAGCTGCCTTAAGAACCCAAATTGAAAAAGCACACATATAGCTCCAGGATAAAATATTCAAAATATCGTGCTGCTTTCAGAATGTGATACACCTCATAAAATATACCAAGTATCTTAATTGTGCAACAAAAATGCCTTCAAACATACAAACTAGTGGAATATAGAATTACAGTCAAACGATTTTAACCACATGCAAAATCATGGAACCAGCTTTCCCCCTCCCAATCAAGGCTGACGTGAGACATTTTAGCCGCTGAGATGAACCCCAAATTGGTGCCGCCGCCACCACAAGGGAAGAAGGGATGGGGGAAGAGCTACCTCAGGAACAAGCAGGGAATAAAGATCTGATGCCACTGTGCTTCCTGCCATCTAAGGCAGTTGCCTCACCTTGCCTCATGAGTGGGTCGGCCCTGCTCCCAATTGTATGTTCCCTACTTTGGATGGCAGTTCTCTATGCCGATTCTATCACAATATGGGCATTAGTATAATGTACCTTTTCTTTTCTTTCTACTTATATGCCCAACCTGGTTGGAACTGGAACTGGATGTGGAGAGTGGCAGCCTGAGGAAGCTCTAGCTTGGGCCTCCCCATAGAAAACAATCCTAGAGTGAAAAACTAGGGTGCTGTCAGTAGTTCATAGGAACCTCCTCTCTGTGAGATTTTTGTGGGAGAGCTGTGAGTTTGTTTGGGCCCTGGGTGAGAGCCAGGTTTATCTGTCCACTGTTGGCCCTTGAATGCAGCTTCACAAACAGTTAGATAAATTCTCTTTATAGGAAATCTATTCACTTTGTAGAAGAGCGACCATCAATGTTTGCAACTAGCCATTGCTGAAAATGCCACAAGTGATTAGGGACAGGAACAAAATCACAGAAATGTGCCACCAAATAAATAGCAGGCAGAACCAGTGATCTCTAAAGGGGAAACTTGGGATGGCTTCCTGTGCTGCAATTCACTTTGAAAGTTAAAAAAAACCAACCCCACACACACTTTTGAACTTGTTGTATTCCCCTGCCTCATCCCATCATTATTTCAACACTTGCTGTTCACAGGGAAACAGGTGCTATCTTGTCTAACGAGCCTCTCTTCCTTTTACCATCCTGGAGTTACTCATTGTGTATTGTTACAGCTGACAAGGGCTCTTTTTTCCTTTTTGGTTACCTGGAAACCGGGTCATGCTGATATAGCTGGAGTGCTCCCTGAATAACCTGATGTTTTGGGAGAGGGCAAAGGAGCAGGGGAATTGTTACATGTTCCACAGCTTCCCTCCAAGGAATTGCAATGAATTAACAAGGGCCTGAATCCAGATCCCAACTAGAAGAATTTAGCCTGCAACCCTGCAGAGTGCTCAATGTGTGAAGTGAGCCTCCCGAATGTGGAGCAGGCTGTTCTGACAAGAAGCAGAAATCTCTGGTTTTCGGCATAATTTGGTCATTTTAGGCCAGAATATCAAGTAATTTCTTGCCACTATTTCCTACCCGCCTGCTCCTTATCTTTTGAAATTTACTCACTTGCTCATTGATGTTAATTTGTTGTCTTTTAAGCACCAGATGTTTCTCCTGTTCTCCTTTCCTATACCTTGCATCTAAGATCCTTTTAAATGCTGTTTTAATTTTTAAATATTGCATTTTTATTTGGGTTTTGCTTATTTTCTTTTGGAAGTCACCTTAACAGCTTTATAAGTCCAAAAGAATGCTGTAAATACTCTCTCTCTCTCTCTCTCTCTCTCTCTCTCTCTCTCTCTCTCTCTCTCGCATTTCATGGAAATACCCATTCCTGTAATCTGAGGATTGTGTTGTGTTATATTATGCCAAAGAAGAATCCAATCCTGCTATGTTGTTTACTGCCTGATGAGATGCTATCTGCTATGTCATGCATTTGAAAGGCATAATATTAGCTGGTTTTCTACAGATCAGGATACTGCAGGAGCATGAAATTTTAGCTGTTGCTGAAGTGCCGTAACAATTTTGATAACCCCATGAGTGAAGTAGTGAGGCCTAAGCACCTTTACGTATGTGATGGGGGAAATATCAGTATGTGTTAAATGTCTTGTTGGTACAGTAGTTTTAAAGTTATCCAGAAGGAGAAACAGAATAAAATTGGCTCCAGGAAGCAACACATTTGATATCTAACATGACAATAAAGTTCAATATTCAATTGTGAAGCATACACAAATCCCCAGAGCATATGAAAGCTAGACAATTGCTTAAAAGTAAGTGTTTGCCTTCAAGTGTGTTTCAGTTCAGTTGAATATGAAAATATCTCTTTCAGCACAGCTTACATAGATCTTGTAATGCATTACTGATGGCTATTCGGAAACCCATGTTCCAAAACAATTACTGAATTTTACAGGCAAGCAGTATCTTCCGGGGGGGGGGGGACTTTCAAGGGGGAACATGAGTGCAAAAAAAAATAAATGTATGCAATCTAACATAACTATTAAAAATTATCAAAACTAAAAGTTTAACATAAACATTTTCCTTAGTCCTTGTACTAAAACCAGCAATTGAGCAGTTCTTTTTTCTTTTTCTTTTTTGACAGAAAACATAAATGACATTTGAAACAGAATGATGATGGTGGTGACACTGCAAGTCGAAGTTATGCTTGTCATTTCTGCCCCAGAAAATGATTGAATTTCCAGACAATGCTGCTTATTTATGCAGTCCTGGTTGTCCAATATAAGTATAAAGCTTTATGCATATAAAAAGCCGATACCCCAGAGACCTCCTTGCTCTTCACGATGACACTTAGTAACATTTGTAATACAGTCTTCCCAGGTAACAGCTGAAAGGGGTGTTCTTCTAAATGATTTATTGTAGCAGCCAGCTCATGAGGTAACACTCGAAATACTGAGCTAGATCCACAAGTAAGCCAAGCCTTGAATGTTTAAAGCTAGTGATATAGGAAAAACCTCTCTCCATCAAGTGTGCATGTGGAACAGACAGGAAGCACGGACCAGAGCCCCGTGTTATAAAGTGCCACAGGAGGAGGAGATTGAGGAGGGCTGGTCCTCAGGATTAAAGCCTTGATTCAGCTCCTCAAAAAAGCTGCTGGAGTGGGGAGAACATAAGACGGATGTGTCTCAAAGAGAAAGCAACTTTGGACCTATTCTTATGTAGGCTATTATGTAGCGTTGAATAAGGACTATGTGACATTTCTGAAAATTAGTTAAGCCTTCCTGTTACATTTACCCACTTAGGGTAATGTAATCCAAAGCACAGAGAACTTTAACACAGCCACTGGATCTGAGAAGTCCCTAGCAATATGTTATCCCCATGAAATATAACAGCTGCCTCTTTGTCTAGTCATTATTTCAGGTATGGCTAGTGCTGGTTTTGCTTCATGGTGAAACAGATTTTGTTTTTTCCCCTCCTGGACAGTTCTACCCTTATTGTCCCATGCTGGAACCATTTGTTTTCTGCTTCTATGTGATCAGCCCAGACTGCAGTGCCACTGGATCCCAAAAGTTGAAACTCAGGAAGTGGTGCCCTTAGTTGCTCCCTGGGTGTGCTTCATGGCAGGACCATATCCTTCCTTCCTGGGTTTCAAGAAAGAGTTGTGCTCTCAACAACTGGGGTGGAGATCTCTTCACCATCCCTTTCCAACAGATGGGCAGCACCAAAAAAGAAACAGAAAGTCTTCTAAATAAATATCTGATCAAAGAAAAATTGCCCCCAAAGGAGACAAAAGCCATTTTGATGGAACACATAACCAATGAAGTTAAACTGGGCTACTAAATTAATTAAGTAAATTGATTGTAAAAATTTAAAGCCCTACACAACACAGAATAAGTGTTGTGGGAGGTAAGTTACTGAAGTCAGTTTTAGTCCTTCAACCATGAGGTACTTGTAAACTGCCTCATAAACTCCATCAATAATGATGTACAAAGAAAACAGAAATGTCCTATGCAGACTAAAGACTCCAAGCAATAAATGGCTAAGGGCACCATCTGATTTTGTTTCCCCCCCCCCCCCCTTTGTAGAGAAAACCTATAGCTTCATTCATTCACAATATTTTTCTTTGTGCATGCTATATATTGTTTGCATTAAGTAAATAGAGTGATTTCCCCTCTCTCTATATTTTTCTTTAAGTACAAGATTTTAAATCTCTTAGGGGATCTCAGGCCTGTTTTAAATAAGTGACTAAATTTCAAGAACACACTTCACATCCATCCCCCAGACATATTAGATGATAAAACAACAGCAACAAAAAAATTATTCCACCCTTTGTTAAAGGAGTTCAGAGTGAAGCATATGATTCTTTATCATCAGTACAACCCTGTGAAGTAGGTAAGGCAAAGAGGGAAGGGAGACATATATAGGCCAACTTCACCCAGTGTACTTCAGGGATCTCCCCAGTCCAAGCCAGACACTCTAGCCACAATACCACCCTGGCTGTCAAGTTCAAATAAATCTCATCTCCTGAAATGCCTACATTGGTGTTGAATTGTAATCTGAGTATCACTGAAACTTCAAAAAGAACAAGGAAAGCAGAGAATAGCCTAATACTCCAGGAATTCATTACCCCACCCTTTCCAGCTATCCTTATTTTGCCTCCATAAGCCACACTGTGTTCTCTCAACTTTCCAGCAAATCCCAAATCAGGGAACTGGAGAGAGATGTAGATTCCTAGGGTCTGCATCTCAGAGGCAGAAGGAGTTCAGGACATTGGGCTGCCTGGAATAGAAACTTCAAAAGATAGTCATTTGTATCATGGTACAAATAATGTCTTACCATGGGTGGCACTGTGGTCTAAACCACAGAGCCTAGGGCTTGCCGATCAGAAGGTTGGCGGTTCAAATCCCCATGATGGGGTGAGCTCCCATTGTTCAGTCCCAGCTCCTGCCCACCTAGCAGTTTGAAAGCATGTCAAAGTGCAATTAGATAAATAGGTACTGTTCTGGCGGGAAGGTAAACGGCGTTTCCGTGCACTGCTCTGGTTTGTCAGAAGCGGCTTAGTCATGCTGGCCACATGACCCGGAAGCTGTCTGCGGACAAACACTGGCTCCCTCAGCCTTTAGAGCGAGATGAGTGCCGCAACCTCAGAGTCGTCCACGACTGGACCTAACTGTCAGGGGTACCTTTACCTTTACCTTTACAAATAATGCCTTACCATGTAGCAGTGCATTATTTCTATGCAAGAAGGTGCCGGTACACACCATGCCCCCCATCCCCTCCACCATCCCAATCACCAAAGCGCCTTCCAGGAACTTGCATGACAATCATAAAAGGATCATGCCAAAGTACCTCCATGGCGGGAAGGAGCAGCAATGGCAGACAAATGTGTAGCACAGGGGCGAGAGAGCGGTGGCACCGCATATTGGTGCAAACCACCTCAAAAAAGCACTGCCATGTAGAAAGATGAAGCAGGCATCTTTAGGGGAAAGAATTTAGGGGAAATAAATGAATGCAGGAATTAATGTATCCATGGCACAATGAGACCTTAGCGTGGGGGAAAGGCATGATGCTCCACTTCAACATCAAAATGTATTGTATGAGCACTGCTACAAACCTAATAATTGTTGTTGGCTATTTGCTGACCCTTATAAGTACCTTCAAATATGCTGACTGAGGCGGGCTGCCTATCTCTCTTTAACAGTAATGTTAGCCTGACTTGGAGGTAGAATTGGCTTCGCTGAGATCCAAGATGTCTTTCGAGGGAGTTGCTTGTTCAACTCCATGCTAGAATGGACACCCTTAATCATAAATAATGTCCTGTACTTGAGGTGTGAGATTTGTAATATCATTTGTGACAACATTGCAGCTTCAGGGTAGGAAGCCAGTGACAAGTTCACTCTTCAGGAAAGAAGAATAAAGACAAAGGACAAGTTAATTAAAACTGCTGTCTCCCTGAGAAACTTTCAATGGGAAATACTTCCTCTTATGAACCTGGGAATGGATAAGCGTCAGGCCAAAACTAAACAGGGATTATCTTGAACATGGCAATGACCCCAATTGGTGCATTTATTGATGGCAGAAAGGCAAGTAGGCAGACTGGCTCCTATCTCAACCAAGACATACACAAGAAGGAGTTCCAGAGAAAACTTATGCCATTCCCAATAACCACGTACATGCAGCCCCAAAGACTTTAAGCAAACTGGAGACTGCTTTGCATTACCTTTTACTGTAAAATGTACCAGCCTCCATGATGAAAAATGTGTAGAGTTGTATCTAATTGTGGTTTTCTAGTTGGTGGAAAGTGTTCATAAAACGAGGTACAGTGGTACCTCAGTTTTCGAACATAATCCGTTCTGGAAGTCTGTTCGAATTCTGAAACATTCAAAAACCGAAAACTGAAAGCGGAAGCCTCAATGTGGAAGCCTCAATACGGAAAACTCAAAACAGAAGCAGTGTTTCCTGTTCGACTTCCGAGGCATGTTCGAAAACCGAGGCACTTAATTTTTGATATAGAAGTAGAAGAAACAGCCATCTAATCCGAAGGACCCCTGCCAGTTTTCTTCTTTAACATGTATGTCCCTTTTATATTCTGACCTCTTTGGTGTCCTTATTTCATATGGTAGATGTCCTTCTCATTTGACCTTTTTTTCTTTTTACATTAAACTGTCTGATTAAGCCACGAGGTGTGGAATAATGAAACTATGGTCTATAAAATATTCTCATTACCCATTTTGTTTCCTTCTGCATTAAGTTTTGTTTTGTCTCTCATTTCCAAGATAATAAATCTTGTGACAGGATCATGGTGTCACTGATGCCATTAAGTTTTTTCAGCAATGAAAGACACTGAACTTAAACTGCAAGCACAGCATGCGGTGGCAAAGGCAGTAAACTAGCTTTTATGACTGCTGCAAATAAAAAAAAAAACCCAGAAGAACCATTAGTTTTAGCACTTGCTTCTATTTTAAGATACTTGGTTTGGGGCAAAATTATCTTTTTCACATGTTATACTAAGGGCTGCAGTAGGAAATGTATTTACTTGCTGGACTAATAGCATCTTACATGAAATACTAAGCTGGAAAAAAATCCTATCCCAAGCAAGGCTGCCACTTCAGATAAGGGTGGGGAGACTCCAGGGGTGGGGTGGGAAGAGAAGATGCACAGCAAGATTCAAATACTGACTTCGGACATGTTCAAAATTAAACTGCAAAAGGGCTCTCACCTGGTTAAAGAAATTCTAGCCAACTGATTATACGAACTTTAGATGATCACTGAAGCTTCTTTAGATCTGCATATAATGCACAAAAGCTGATAGGTCTAAAGAAAAAAAATATTTCTGGGTCAGGCTACTAAGAAGTAAGTCCTGTCTTATAGCCTGCTCAGTATAGCAAGAATGTTGTTTTGCCTGGGTGGTGATGCAGGCTACTAGTTATTCTTAGTTGTGGTAGCGCCTTCAAGAGACAATGCAAGACCTGGCGATGGTGCCAACTTGCAACAGATTCTACCTCTGGACCTAACTCATTCTCCTGAGTTAGCCATCTAAGGATAATAGGGTGGGGGAGGGAAAGTCAGGCTCCAAGATAGAGCAGGTGGGAGGGAGAGAAGTCAGTTTGATTAATCAATTAAATGAGGAAAAGGAGAACACTTGAGGTAGGGTTGCCATGTTCTCTCTTTTTCCAGGACACATCCTCTTTTTCATGAGTAGAGTCGTCGTAGCAATCCAGTTAAAAGTAGAAGTTGGCAAATGTGTCTTGTTTTTTGCTCTTCAAAATATGGCAACCCTAAACTAATGGTGTTGTGGGACGGGGAGTGATCTGAGCCTACTGACCCCAGCATCCACATGCTTATAGATGCCATGGGAGGCAGATTGAATCCTAAGCGGCATTGATGTTAGTGAGGCTCTTGGTAATAGGGCAACAGCAGTGTCATAGACATGGCTGCATACCTGGGAAAATCTATCCTTCAGTACATCTGAATCACAGGATGTTAATAGTCATCCAGGTTCCAATCAAACACAATTGATCCTGTTGCAAAGGGAGTAAGTGGATAGTTTTACTTTCTCATGACCTAAAACCAGATCTCTTTCTGTAATTAAAGATAAAGCACATTTCCACATCCCTTTCAGGTTCATTGATAAACAATTGCCCTCAGTGCTCCTTCTGGAGTACTTTTTCCACCTTTGGTCCTCACCCAACACAGCTCTCACCTGTAATTCCTATGAGCTGCCAGCATGCAACAGTGGCCAAACCCCAGGAATGGCTTTGAGTGGCTGGCTCATCAAACTGGGAAGGTAGCCCAACTAGGAGAAGGAAAACTCTGATACTTCAGGATCTTCAGGAGACAAAAAAGCTCAGGAGTAAACTCTACACAAATCTGGAGCCCCGAAGATGGTTAGATGGCACCTTGTAAGCCTCTTTCCAGCAACTCCTTCAGCCAAGCTGGTACCAAACATCTTGCTCTGCTTTCCTTTGGACCACATCAGTAAGGCTGAGAGGGGCAGGTAATGTTTGGGCAGCCCAAGTCCTCAATGCACACTGCCCAGGTTTCCAGCCCAGGAAGATCACTTCGGTGCTGCAAACTCGAATGTCTATCAAGACACACAGATGCAAACAGCAACAACATATACATAATTATCTGGCTTTACAATGAGCTTCCTTCTCAAACTCCTGCCTCCCAAATCAACCTTAAGTTCTCTGCTTTCTCTCTCATCCCCTGAAGCCTCTCCTTTTAGCTACAGCCAAATCCTTCCAGACCCTTTTGCACCAAGGCTTCTTGCCAAACCCAATATATACTCCCCCTGCACCTTTTGTCCAACCTCTTCTCAACCTCTTTTAAATTATACTCCAGTAGTATGGGGATTAATGGCAGAACAACAAAAGTGGGTTTTATTAGCTTTTATAGTCACCAAGGGACTTGTACTCACATGGAAGGACAAACACACACCCCATCTATTACGCAATGGTCTGAGGACTTCACTGCCCTGGCTATGTTTTAACACATTTTTATTAGCATCATCTTTGTGTGAATACCTATTTGGACATTTGGGTGGAATATATCAATTTTTATGTTTAAATTAAAATGGATGTATTGATAGCTATTGCATTTTTAATGTGAACTGGGTTTTCTCTCTCTTCTTCTCACTTTCTCTCTCTCTCTCTCTCTCTCTCTGTGTGTGTGTGTGTGTGTGTGTGTGTGTTGCATGTGAAAAAGAGACAGGAAATAGATGTCAAATAGTTTATTACATGAATCTGCATGGCTCCTGGCATTTCATTCTGAAAAAATTGTCACTGTGAGATGGCTGTCATCTGCCTCTCTAGAAGAACTGAAAGTACTTTTTTGATATAACACTCTGCTCTCCAAGATCAACCAACTTAAACTGGGGTAGTTAGATGTATGACGGGTTATCAGCATAAACAAAACACACTTCACAAAAGCAATGCTGTCTGAAGCTAATTATGTGCACTACCTAAAACCAATATGGCATTATTATTTAATTAGTTATTGCTTTTGCTTCCATAAGATTCCTGGGCCTAATTTGTAACTGTTACTCCATCATGCCTTTCTGTAGCCAAAATTGATATCCATTTGACAGACTCTTTCTGAACTTTACTTCCAGATTTAAGTGCTATAAACTTCAACTACCGGTATATGTGTGCATGCACAAGCGTACACCCTCCAAGCCACTGGTGAGTAAGTGCCCATTACAAAATATGGAAATAGTACAAGTACCTATAATCACATATTTGTAGCAAATCTCAACTCCTGCAAGGGCAAACACCAGGAAAGCAGGGACAAAACATAGCACTTATAATAATACTAATCAATATCAATAAAAGCAAAGATTAACAACATCTAAATACTGTTGTGGGTGGTGCTCTTTGCAGTCCATGGCAGACATCTTTAGAAAATTGCGACAATTTTTTTTGAGCTGCAAAGTTCTGTACTTTGAGGTCACCATCTAGCCTGCAGTATTAGCATGCCTGAGCACTGTCAGCTGATCCCAAGGGCCAATCCTGGTCCACCAAATCTTGGTCTCAGAGCATGCGTCTTAATCTGAGGAACTCCTCTCTCAACATTTACTTATCTACTGCTATCTTTTACTGAATGATGTTTTAGATCTTGACCCCTGCCAGTTCTGACTAGATACTTCTGGCCTTCCTGATCCTCCTGATCCTATTGCTACCTTCAAACTTGCCTGCTTTGGAACCTGATCCCTGCCAGTTTGAGACCATGGCCCTTCCTCTGATCTACTTCAACTGACAGAACAATGATCAGAACAACCAGGAAGCCACCACTAGCCTGGAAAAAAGAAGAGAAAGATTTCAGGTGCTTGAATAAAAGTTTAATGCAGGTCTAATGCATTACATAGTAATCCTTCACCAAGGACATTTTTAAAGTATCAATTCTCATTATAGTGATAAGTGGCACTTAAAATTGCCCCTAAATGATTACTCCAAAACGTGTGGATCCTTTAATTTTATTCAACTTATTCAAATACCTGCAATTTCCTCCTCTTTTCGTAACTTTGGCACCATCTGTACTATAAATTCAAAGCAGTATCATAGCTTTATCCCAAAGAATTCTGGAGGCCTGTAGTTTGTCAAGCACTTTGAAAGGCGACCCCCCCCCTCCCCTCACAGAGCTACAATCCACTGGAAGACCAATTGATTGTTAAATCACTCTGTGATTTGTAGCTTGTGGGGGGGGGAATAGGGTTCTCCAAACAACTCTCAGCATCCTTAACAAACTACAGTTCCCTAGATTCTTTGAGGAAGGCCACGGCTGTTTAAAGTTGTATCACACTGCTTTAAATGTATAGTGCAGATGAGGCCTGGGATTCAGCCAGCACCCAGACTTCCCAGGTGCTAGAACCTGACAACTTATAGTCTGGCATGCTCCTATCCTTTCAAGACATCATACACCACTCATTTCATTTAGAAATGGATAATATATGCATGTGATTCTTCCCAAGACAAGCTCAACATCATTTCACATCTACTTAAGTCTGTTCAGGGTGGTTTTTTTAAAGCCTTTGCAAGAGCTGTGGAATAGTTTAAAACCTTCTGCTCAATAAAAGGCAATAACAGATGCATATTTCCTGTTATAAAGATTGAATTCAATGCCACTGGGCCTAATAGCCTCACTTGGATATCTTTAGGTTGAAGGCCTTTCTACTGCTGTGCAGCCAATGTTCCAGAAACTGTAACTGGGCCTAGCCTGTGCACCACACAGGGAGAAACAAAGGTAACAAAGTGTGAGTTACAGCAGGGCTGGTCACTGCTTCGGCATACACACGCCACCTTTCTCTCAGATATATTGCTCTCACTTAAACATCAATTGAACAGGCCTAACAGAACGTTAAAGTGGTATGTGAATAATGATGACTCAAGCAATTAAGTGTGCCTCTCTGAATGTGAAGGGTCTTAATAACCCTATTAAAAAGAATATATATATATATATATTCTATGGAAACAGAAATATGACATTGGTATGATCTAGAAGACATATGTGATTAAGTCACAGAGCCAGTAAATTGAACACAAACTGGGTAGGTTCCTCATTCAATAGCATCTTCCACTCCAGGACTAGAGGCCAGGCGACCCCTGTACATAAAACGTTAAATGTTAACACTAAATTAGTTGACGGAGGCAGCTTTATTGGACTATAGGCTGAGATAAACAACTTTATAATTATTCTTGTTAATCTTAAAGAGCCAAATGGAGATGACCCTAAGTTTCCTCTGTGATTTGTTCCTGAGTATGAAGGATATTGGAATAATGTCCTCCCTTTGGCTGCTATCCAGAGATCTCAAATGTATTTTACCAAGAGATCCTCATGTACAAACAAGACTTTCTCACTCATATGTGGCCACAATGTAGGAAAGGGGAGGGAGCCACCAGATATTTCACTGGAAAATAGGCTGCAGCTTGATCTGTTAAAACCAACTTCATGTTATTATTTGGGTGAAGATTTGCATTCTACAGTGTGGCAGGACTGGGAGTGATAGGAACGGGAGGCTTCTTAAGAACTACAGCAATGGGAGTAGGTTTTGAAAAGGACCACCGTTTTTGGTCTGAAATGCTGCATATGAGTAAAAGGGAATAAATAATAATAATAATAATAATAATAATAATAATAATAATAATAATAATAATACCTTCCTTTTCCCTGCTTTACTGTTACTGCAACCTTCTCTACCTCTTACTTGAATAAAAAAATTCCTTCCAGTAGCACCTTAGAGACCAACTAAGTTTGTTCTTGGTATGAGCTTTCGTGTGCATGCACACTTCCTTCAGAGAACAAACTTAGTTGGTCTCTAAGGTGCTACTGGAAGGAATTTTTTTATTTTTTATTTTGTTTTGACTATGGCAGACCAACACGGCTACCTACCTGTAACTCTTACTTGAATGTAAGGGAAAGGTTGGGCAGGTAAGGTGGATAAGTGGCTGAGGGGACTTTGGAAGCTGGGGGAGGATGGAAGCCTGGAGCTTTCTCCAGCCCGGTTTTTGATCTTGTGGGAGAAGTATGTGGGATGCTCAGATTTGTTTATTGGTAGCTATTTGCAGCAGCAAACAGCATGATGGAAGCACTTAGCTGACCTGCTCAGCAAGCGAGCTGCTGCTGCTTATCAGGAAGGAGAGAGGGATTGGAGAGCTTGCAGGGAGGATGGCACAGTGCAAATGCCTAGCAGAAGCATTAAATCAGCTCAGCCGATGCATTTGCACCGGCACTGACCTTTCCACCGTCTCACCACTTCCTCTCCCAGTACCCTGTTTCCCCTTTTTTAATACGTAGTCATAAAGTAAGCCATGGCAGGTTTTTTTTACCTTTGTGAGAAGTAAGACGTACCCCAAAAGTAAGCCGTGGTGCCGCCATTGTTCCCGTCGCCTCCTCAGCCCCACCTGCGTGCGCAGGGAGCCAGCGAACCAGTGAGAGGCACGGGGGGGGAACGCACCTCTTGCGGAGTTCTGCCCCACCTGCTTAGCGAGCAGGGAGAGGCGCGGGGGGGGGAGACGCCTCTTCCTGCCCTGCCTGTTCCCCGTGCACAGGGAGCCAGCGAACCAGCGAGAAGCGCTGGGGGAAAACGCGCCTCTTGCGGAGTTCTGCCCCGCCTGCTCAGCACACAGGGGGAGGCTGTACCATACCATACTGACGTTTTTTTGAGGGAAAAAAATTGTAAGACAGTGTCTTAAAAAGGGGGAAAGACGGTAAGTAGCAGCAACTGATTTGCTGGGAGGTCAGGTAAACACCTCTGCCCCACCACAGCATCTGTCACTGGTGTCTAGTCACCAGACCATCACAAAACAAAAGTTTAATAGTGTGAAAGACGCAAGTAACACATCCGCTCAACGACAACATAAGGAAACTTAAAATGCATATTTCCTGATGTGAGATGCTCCACAAGAGTCTTTAAAACTTGTCCCTTCTGGAAGGCAACCTTTTAAGAGTGTGGGAAGTCTGTTACTGAGCTAGGCTTAGGGAACATCCCTAAGTGCAGCATTTACGCTCCCTGCTTCCATCCTTGCAGCTCACCTAGCACAAATCTTTTTGAACAAAAAATTGTCTTGGAAGAGGCAGCTTCATCTAAAAGTAGCTAGTTAGAGGATTTCTTGTACAAGGAAGCACATTTCTTTTGCGTCCTTAGAAAGGCTTCCAGCTTCAATAATTTTGTCATGCGTTGAATGAGCCCAGAGCAGTCTGCATATGAGTCCTTGCTCACGCAAGTAAGAATCCTCAGCTATTTTCCTTGTTGATGTTGCTATGATTTAAGGGCTATAAACTGACTTGAAAAGAGAATATGTTGGAATACACAATATAAGTTGGAACTAGGTTGTACCTGCCAAGCAACATGTATCTTCAAAGCTGCAGGCAGATGTAGGAAGCTATGGGAAGCAGGGTGCTCTAATCTCTGCTGCAGGTGGCCTTCAAAAGTGCTTTGGGCAAATACAAAAACAAGGGCTTCCTTGTATCCTTTGACAGTATTATGTGCTGGCTTCTGCAGCATAGGAAGAAGTGAGCCACACTTCTCAGTGAGAAGCTTTTGCCAACTATTAGTGAACCTCAGTCCAACAGAAAACAAGACCCGGCTTGCATATAAAACTCTGTAAAACATTTACCTTACAGAACTCTAATACTCACACAGAGTCTGTTGGGCTTATTATTACAACTGCTACATTTTTTAAATGTGATGTAATGGACCTCGTTTACCATAATAGCTTCCTCAATAAGTTACAGAAGCTTTGTAATTCAAGATGCAAGAGGAGGGCATTTAACCTTAGTTCATTCAATGCTGAGTAAGAGAACAGATTTTGAACGGCTGACCTTCAAAGCGGATAAAAATAAAAACATTACTGTGCAGTAAAATATTATATTTTAGTTTGTGGCAAAGAGAGGAGGCATTATGAGCCTTCCACCCACCATTAAACATTCAAAAATACTTCAATCTTTATATTCCTATGTTTCATTGTTTTTAGATGACATTTATGTAGTTAAGAGAAGCACATTTCCTAAGAGTTGCCATGCTCCCTTGACTGCTATTCAATGAAACAAAAAATCTCCAAGAGCAACTGTTGAGAGCAAGAACTCATCTGGTGGCTCTCCTAACAGAGAAAGATTCAAGAACCCTAGAGAGACATTTAGTGTCTGGAAGCACAGGAGATGCTGAGCAGATTGGTGCAAAATATGTTTAAAGGTTTAATGTTTTCTAAAGAAAGCAAATATTCAGGTCATCACTGATTTCCATTTATTAAAAAAAATGTAAGGAAAAGGAATCAAAGTTTCATTTAAAAGCAAAGTTCACATAATGGTCGCTTACCCAGTTGAGGGTGGGCAGTGGTTGTGGCCCATCTTCGTAGCTCCGCTGCACCCAAAAGCAATGCCATCATGGCTGTGGTCGTTAGCTCCCCCTCCCCAGGCTAACCATGCAGCATCATGAGCCCCAGTTGGGCCAAGTTTTAATTTACACCAATCCGCGACATACTGGATGGGGTGGGGTGCTAGGGAGTGGACCTGAGTGCAGCAGTCTTCACTCAGGTCCGTTCCCACCTTTTGTAAATTGGCTGAATCTGCCCTTGGCAGCACATTTGGCCGGGTGCATCACCCACCCATCCCACTCTCACAATTTTGCTTGAGTGTTGGTTTTCTTAAAGTTTTTTCTTCCAATATCTGCTGCTATGGTTTTAATGGTTGCTGTATTTGCCTTCCCCATAGCAATAGTCACAACTCTGGCAACTTAGACCTTGGATGGAATCCTTTTGTCTAACTTCTGGTGAAGGTGTGAAGTGGTGACTCACCTCCATCTTGCAGCAGTGATATCAGGGTACCCTGTTAGAGGGGTCTTGAAGGATGTCTGTGTCCGAAAAGTCAAAGTATATTGCTGGAGAGTCATGGAGCTTCCTTCAGTGCTTGGGGAGGAGCAGAACCATAGCTAGGGAGGGTCTAGCCAGGGTTTCTGCCCCGGGTGAAGCCTCCAGAGAGGCGCCATTGAGGCTCCCAGTCTCCTAGCATGTTTGAGTTTCAGCCAGAGAGAAAGATGAAAAGGTGAACAGCAGTCGCAAGCTCCATCTTTCACCTTTCCCCATGAAGCTGAAGAAGGCTCATTTACAATGTGATGCAGGGAGAGGGAGAGTTGGAAAATGTGGAAAGGCTGTGTGGCTCTCTTCAGTGAAACAGAAGATAGGATCCCCTGTGGGTTTGTTACTGTGTGAGAAAGAAATTCTGGGGGGAAGCTGAGGAAGAAAATTAGTTGGACTAGACTGGGGTAGTCAACCTTTTTATACCTACCACCCACTAATGCATCTTTCTTGATGGTAAAAATTACTTACCACCCACCAGTGCTCGATGGAAGAATTCAGTTTGTGCCGTAGAACCCCCTACCGCCCACCCAGAATCCTGAAACACCCACTAGTGGGCAGTAGGGACCAGGTTGACAACCCCTGGACTAGACAATCCTTGGGGTCCCTTCCAACTCTACCATTCTATGATTCTATGATCCCTTCAGAACTTTGAATGTGTTTAAATAGCTAAGGTTGAGTCATTTTACAGACTATACATGGTCTACACACAGGAAAGTAAGGGTGGTGTGAGCATTAATATTATTCCTTTTTATTATGATCAATTATTTGACAGAGAAAATATGATGCAATTAAATAAAACAACGCACATCATAATTTTTATAACTTCACCTTTGCCCACTATTGGGGCAGAAATTGAACACAAGCCTTGTGCATCAGTGAAACACTTTTGTAAAAAATCTCCCTACCTGCTGAGTAAGCACACAAGCTCCTTGGAGAATGGAAAGAAAATAAAAAACCCCACACAAACTGCACTATAAATGGAATAACACTACTTGCACTGGATATAATATACAATATGACACCATCTCAATGCTGTGTAATGACATCATAAAGGATGATGGGTGGGGGGAAGAGAAGAGAAATTGCAGGGGGGGTCAAATAGTGTGAGACACCCACAGCAAGAAAGGTGAAGAACTTGAGCATGTTTATTGCACACTGCTGTCTGGGGATGTCTCTGTTCCATTGGCCACCATGTTTGCTTTAAGATACGATGTGTTTATTTGGATGGGACTTGCTTTGAAGCAAGCGTGCTGACACATTGTTTTTATAGAAACTACACTGAGAGAGTTTTTACTCTTTAAAGCAGCCCATAAATACATACTATATTTTAAATAAATAAATACATGCATAAGTGAAGGCAGCAAAGGAAGGTAAGGAGAGTGGGAGCTAAGCCAGGTTTGGCAGGTGCAAGAGAGGGGGAAGAGGTGATACAGGAACAAAGAGGTGAAAGGGGGACCTATAGGGAAGGAGAAGAACAAAAGTGGGGTTACAGCATTATTATTCCAACCCCTGCTAACTCTTGAATCTTCCAGTAGAGCACACACAGGTTCCTATCCCATGTGAGACATACACCCCTCCATACTGCACGTATTAGCAAATGAACAGGTCTGCACAGTGCCGGATTTACGTATAGGCTAAACAAGCCATAGCTTAGGGCCCCACTCTCTTGGGGGGCCCCAAAAAAATAAAGGGGAAAAACTGGATGTACATTTCCAAAATATAAGATAAAAAAACAAATAAAATAAAACCTACTTACAACAAGAGTGTTTTGTGTTGTGTAGGCTCCCATGATGTACGTCATGGGCCCCGCCTGCTATACAAAGGGCCCCATTCCCTTCAGTAGCTCAGGGTCTCATCAAATCTAAATCCAGCCCTGGGTCTGCAGACAGTCAAATATGTCCTCTTCTACATATTATTTTTTGTGATCTGCATTGTCCTTGTATAAGCAAAATATAGAAGGTTATAACTAATCATTTCAACTCTTTTTAAGAAAACAGAGGAAGTGAGATAAACAGATTTCCTGCAGTGTGGACAAAGCGGACATTACAGAGCTGTTGACTATATTTTAAAACAACAACCCTTAACTTCACCTTCTCTTCTTATACAGTATTCTGATTTGATCTTGACGGTAATGCAATCCCAGAAGGCAAATTATCAGGAAGGTTTTATTTGAATCCTCCTCACCTTCCCTAGCTTGACTCTTTTGGAAACATGAAATTATGACAGTGTTTATATTCCTGTGGTTCTATCATCTCATTCTAAGTGGGATGACAGGTTGACAAAAAGATGGAAAAATTTATCTACTTAACTCTCCTTGTGAAGATGCACACTGAGGTGAATCTCAATTACAGAACAAATTAAAATACACCCTGTATGCAGTGCAAAAACAGCATCATGGACATGCCAGCTTATACAAGGCAATGAAAGCAGGCCTGTCATCAAAGGAACATCAGGGTGTAGAGAGTTTGCATTTTATGCTATCGTGCTATAACAGCATGCAAAGGAGAAGTGGGCAGGGGGGCCTTAAAAACTACAATAAATACAAAGAAAACAAGCCACAATTGACAACCAAATCAGCAGTTTAGCCAAAGCAATCCATAGCAACGTCCTCAACTGCGCAATGTGACCGATGATGTTTTCATCCTAGCCCATAATTACTGGGCCTGAAGATCCAGATGAGGGCAAATGATAGATCTGAGGAACACAATATGCTTCTGCTTTGTTTAAAAATATGTATCCAACACACCTCTATTCCTTGAGATCCCAATTGCAGATAGGGAAGACATTTCAGTCCACAGGAGGCTGAACTCTCTTTCCTACAACTATAATAGCAGGGTTATTCTCTCTATCGTGTGGAAACAAATAACTCAAGTGGACCTTATTCATTTGGTATATGTGGTGACTTACACATTATATCTATAATAATTGGTTATGGAGCTGACCCACTTTCTTAGTTTGGCTCATCCTCAGAAACTATATCTTGAGTTTTTTACCCTAGTATCTTCCAGAATGTTTGCTTCCTATCTGCTTTTTTGCCTGCAAAATTTAATATTAAATTTTTGTTGTTCAGTCGTTCAGTCGTGTCCGACTCTTCGTGACCCCATGGACCAGAGCACGCCAGGCACGCCTATCCTTCACTGCCTCTCGCAGTTTGGCCAAACTCATGTTAGTAGCTTCGAGAACACTGTCCAACCATCTCATCTTCTGTCGTCCCCTTTTCCTTGTGCCCTCAATCTTTCCCAACATCAGGGTCTTTTCTAGGGAGTCTTCTCTTCTCATGAGGTGGCCAAAGTACTGGAGCCTCAACTTCAGGATCTGTCCTTCTAGTGAGCACGCAGGGCTGATTTCTTTAAGAATGGATAGGTTTGATCTTCTTGCAGTCCATGGGACTCTCAAGAGTCTCCTCCAGCACCATAATTCAAAAGCATCAATTCTTCGGCGATCAGCCTTCTTAAATATATGACCAAATATAAATACTTTATAATCCCTTACAACACAATCCTATACATGGCTACACAGATGTAAGCATCATTCAGTTTGATGGAATTTATTCCTAAAGGTGGTAGGATTGCACCATTTTTTTTAAATGGACCTAATTTCAGTTGATATTTCTTCTTTTTTTAAAAAGTCATTTAATTGCATGCAATGGTTTGCATGGCATGCTAGGCCAAATCATGGTTTAGAATGGAAGTGTGAGGGCTCTGGGTGAGGAGAGTTCCCTTGCTCCTCCCTGGTTGCTCTGATGTTGCACTGTGCTAAGCCATGGTTTGGCTTAACATGTCATACAAATCTGCACTCATGGTTTACCTATGCCAGACAAACCATGAGCAGAACTATAGAACGTATTGTTCACAAAGTCATGTTCAGCCTGGAAAGACCTAAACTGTGAATCTGGTTTCAGCAGACATGACATGTGAAACCATGGCTTAGCCCAGCACAGCAGAGAATGACTGGGGAAAGAGCAAAGAAGCCACAATCTATGCTGTTTAAAACTTAGCTGGATGCAACCTTGGTTTGTGTACCATTTTATCTTAAAAAAAAAAAAACCATGATGAAAACCTACTGTATTGAAAGCAGAGTAGGAAAGCTCAAATCAGATGGGTCCAGTGACAGCTATGTATCATGGTAGCTATGTGGAATTTCAAATGTGGAACTGACACCCGGGGGGGGGGGTTCCGAATTGTGGCGCTTTATCCTGGATCTTAGACAAGTCAATAAAAAAAAACATAGTTTTTTGGCATTTTTGTAAAAAAACAAAAAAAAAGTGAACAACTTTGGGGTTTTCCTAAAAAGAAAAAAAAGCTGAACAATTACCGTATTTTTCTGTGTATAAGACTCAGACTGTGTATTTGGGGGGACTCCAAATCAGAAAATTGGGGGGAGGATATAACTGTGTATAAGGCGACTCCCAATTTTAAACATTATTTTCTAATTAAAATGACCTATCCTTATACACAGAAAAGTACAGTATTTGAAATATGGCAACCCTGAGCAGACCTCCAAATGCCAGGTGCTGGGGGGAAGGCCATTGCTGGCCACTGTGTGAACTAAAATATAGAATTGGGAGGGCTCATCCAGGAGGAGCCCTCCAGGATATCCCACTCACACTGCAAATTCCTTACAATGTGAAACCACTTAGACTTTAATCAGTCTCTTGATGGTCAATAATGACACCTCTCCCCATCACTGGTGCCTTCAAGTTGTGTTCATACATGATATTTTCACACCAAGTTTGAATGCTGCAAGCCCAGAATCGAAGGGCCACCTATGTTAAGGTTACCAGACGTCCTCGTTTCCCGGGGACAGTCCCCGGATTTACAAGTCAGTCCCCTGACAAAATCCACTGAATTCAACTGAAGTTGAAAAGTGTCCCTGGATTCATTGAAAAAAAAATCTGGTAACCTTAACCTATGTGGCTTATCTTCCAGCTTTAAGTATGCTTTCCCTCTTTGATTTCCTACTGGAAATCCCAGAGAATATACCTCCTTTGAAAACAATGGAGGTACTTGGCCAGCTGGAAAACCAGCTGTGTTTACAGTTCTAGCATCTGGATTCTAAATAATACACGCCACATTGCATAATGAACCTGTAGCATTTATGATCAATCAATTTCACATTCCCAGTCAATACAGTAAGCACTCTGAGTAGCTGCAAACTGGTCTATTCCCCCAGACTAGTTTCAGAGTGGATGGGAAAACAAGGACCACATGAAAACAAGCACCACTAGAGAACTAATTTGGATGCATGTCTATATGGAGACAATAGGCTTTAGCTTTTAAGGCTGCAATCCCATCACACATATTTAATGGGGTTTCCTTCTGAGTAGCATGCATAGGACTGCACTGTTAAGACACTGATCCTCACTGTCTTATATTGCCAACGGTTTCAAGATCACAAGTGTACAATGGAACCCACCTTCAGGTTCAGCAAGTGTTGCAATATATCATGGTTTTTGTACCTTGGGATAGCATGTCCATTATTATCATGTTCATCTGTTAAGGCAAGTCAAATCAAAGGCAAATTCCACAAATTCCTCAGTTTGGTTTTCTTGATCATCCTACTCATTTCTTTATTTTTAATTTTCTTTATTTATTGCACTTTTAAACAAAGTAATACAACAAACCCAGGGAAAACGTGTAAACCAACTCTTCCATCATTTTGCAGGCTGAGGGTGTATAATAAAAATTGCAAAATTGCAAAAGGAAGAATATAAGTTGCAAAAAAGCAAGGAAACAAAGAAATGATGAGTACATGAGGTCAATCATGGCAACATAGACCAATAACATTATATCTATATTCAAATAAATTAATATTTCGCTGACACGAGGCCTCTGAGAGATTGTTTATTCACATGCATAATGAAAGTCCACCAAACTGCTCCAAAATCTTAGGCTCTGTCTCACCCTTCAGTGCTCTCAGGTGGTAGGTCACCTTTTCAGAAATAGCAATATCTCCCCATAGTAATATTGGCAGTGCCTTTCCATCTTTGGGCAATAACCTGCCATACAACTAAATTGTGAGAAGTTTTATAGTAATTTGAGTTATCTTAATAACATAGAAAGGACACATAGTTTAGGGTCATGGTAACTTTGGCTGATAATTCCAGTCAACACAACTGTCCAGAAGACCCTGACATGTGGGCAGGCCCACAAAAGGGTCAATATACCCCCAGTGCTTCATTATTTATTTATTCATTTAGTAGATGTATAGTGCCTGGCGTGCTCTGGTCCAAGGGGTCACAAAGAGTCGGACACGACTAAACGACTCAACAACAACAACAACAACAACAAATATCCCACTTCTCTACTAGAGTCCTCAAAGCACTTACAACATTTGTGCCCTGATAGGCAGACACATAAGCTGGGGTTGAACTGGGCCACTTTTATTTAGACCTTAGATTAAAATCACCAGAGGGGGATGGCTATGGGGGGGGGGGACTAACTTCACTGTATAACTATAACCACTGGGAGATCCGCCCTTGCCTAAAGAAAAAGGGCACAGCTCCCTAGCCTGCCCCGATTTCCGGGCCACACCCTGAAGGTGAGGAAGGGAGGCCTTACCTTATCACCCCCCCCCAGGACCTCAGAACCCCAGGTGGATGAGGGAGTTTGGCCTCAAAGGAGGCCCCTATCTCACCCTTTTAAATGCGGAGTCTGAGAAGTGAGCCTCAGGGCTGAGCCATCACCTGAAAGGTGCCTAAAGGGTGTCACCAGGCTAAACCAAACTACCGGTATTTCTTTTGGCACACCTAAACTGCCAAAAGTGACCAAATCTAGAAGATGAACCTATTTAAACAACACAACAGACCAACAAGCAATCTGTCCTGCTATTGAGTGTGAAGTAGGTAAATTTTCCCAATCTGCATTTTGCAATCCAAAATGCGGATTGGGGGAAAATCCTACATGACCCCCTAGTGGTGACCTCGAAGCACACAGGGTGACAAGGAGGGAGGGCGAGAGCTGCTGCAAACTAAGAGGCTGGGGGAAAAGTAGATTGTCCCTTATATAGAGTCCAAGCCCTGCCCCCCCTCCTCAGATCACCTTAGGAATTCACCCATTGGTGCCAAGGATTTTCCCACTCTGCCTTGCTTGCAAAGGTGCCCAGCCTTTTAGGCACCATGTAGGCCATTTGGCTGAACATTTTTTATAAAATAACAGTGGATGCATGAAGTACAATACAATCAAAGTCAACTCCGAAACAACCAGCCTACCTGGACCAGGACCTGGCACCTGATATTCCTTCCCACAAGGCAGAGGTGATGGGGGACAATTAGCTGGCTTTGCTGCCAGACTCCCCCACTGTCTGCCTAGAGGCTCCTAATTCCTTGTATAAGCATATGCATTGTAAGAGTACTGCAGCTGCACAGCACTAGAATTATTGTAGGTTAGCTTTCTAAAAGGTACATGGAAAATATAGAGAAATTACAGTTTATCGAGCCACTTTGAATCAGTCTAGTAAAGCCACATGGGCCCATCTCTATAGCACTGACAAAACTGACTGAAGTGATTGATGTTGACTAGAAATTGCTCTGAGTCACAGAGTAAACGCTCACTCATATAATTCATTTTCAGTGAGTACAGTAGACTCGGCAACTGGAGATGTAAGGGCCAAATTCAGTCCTCCAAGGACTGCAAAATAGCCCTCAAATGTCTGTTCAGAGTTAAGAGGTGTGAGGTTTCCCCCCACTGCCACAACTGTTCCCAGGACTGCAGCCAAGGGAGAAGGCAAATGCAGCTCTCCAAGTTTCCATCACTAATGTTCTCCATATGTTGATTCAGATCATTAGCTGCCTTGAGTAGGCCACTAGAAAGGCAGGGTATAAATCCAACAAAAATAAACAAAGTACACAATATGTGAAGGCAGTGGTGGATATGGCACCAAGGCTTGTGGTCAATTCATCCAGGCAGTGCCGGGGGGGGGGGCTGGCCCACCACCTTTAACACTTCCTCAGTGGTGATCCTGTAAACCTATTTGCAGACCAGGATAGTCCAGCCATCATCATAGGATGATAGCGCCTTATCAGTTTCTTCGGGTGAGGTCCCTCCACCCCACCCCACTGCCAGAGTAGAAACAAGATAAAAGGTGGCATTTATCACATCAGATAAAGGTCTTGAGAATTCATAGGATCTCTCTCATTGTAAATATAACACCCTTCCAACAGCATTTACTACAATGTAACGTTCACATGTCTTCCAAGAAAGCAATGGCACTTCTAATGGACAATTCAGAAAGGATAACGCATTTGGGGGTTTTCAAAATAAACCCCAGCTTTCTTGTCATTTCAAACTAAGATATAAGGCACTTACTGAATGTCTTTCCTGTTTAGCACTTCCGATTCAACATTAGATCACTCGACACAAACAAACAGGAGTCAGATAAAATCAATGCAGCAACAAGGCTGCCTTTTAAACTAAAAGTAAGTGGATTCTCTTTCTGCCATGTAAACAGTCACTGAGCAATATGTCTTTCCCAATTGTCTATTTATGATGTAGGCTAGAAGAAAGAAAGGAAAGGAAAGATCAGTTGCCTTCAAGGAAGGGAACCATTTACTGTCTGGGAAAAACACCAGCAAAGGACCTGTGCTTTTATTTTTCCTTTTCAGAGGCAAGCCACTTTGTTGTCAAAAAAAGCCCTGTGCTAGCAATGCCAATCAAAAGAAAAGATCATAAAGTTTTTTCAGCAGATGAATGTATGTTAATTAGCATATGATTTGCATCCCTTCTGTTCCCATTGCATAACAAGATCACTAGCCTTTAAACCCTTACTCTCGAGTAGTTCCGAAGTCAATCAGACAAATAGCAGCTTGGAAATAATGATTTCAAGTGAATGGATCATGGTCTTGCTATATATCATAGGCTGAAGAAGCATTCATGGCCTGCTAATCAAAGCTTAATTATCTGTCTGCCTGTGAAATCTATCTGGCCTTGACTGGCATTCTGCAGAAATGGATTATTCTGTGTCTATAAAAAGGTGGCATGTATAACAAAGGAAACAAGTAGACATTGTCCACTGATGTTATATCACAGACAGGGAAATCCTTCCACAACCAAATGTATTGCTTTAAAAAAAAATTTAAATGTAACCACTGGAAAAGGTGTCAAGCTTTTAATGCTGCAAAGTTACTTTGAGCTTCTGAACTACAAGGTGATAGACATGAGGATTTTGTGTGATTCAGATGTCATAATAAACCACAGTTTATCATGAGCAATGAGCAGCAGCTTCTAAACATTTTACTTGGAAGGAGTCCCACTGTCATTAATATACTATAATGTCACATTTCTTCATGTACAGTTGTGGAAGCATTTTGCTGTAGCATTTCAGGGCAGTCACAAAATATGTGAAATGCACAGTTTAGTCCACTAAAGAAAAAGGACAAAACTTGTGGCATTAAAAAAAAATGCTATACAACAGCAAAGAAACAGAAGAAATTTTGGGTTATATTTTATACAGCTGAAAAGTCATATAGTTTTGAGTTGTTCTAGAGCCATCACTGAGATCTGCTAGCACTATAGATTCAGAACTGCTGCTGTTTGTTGCAGGCAAAAAGCTAAGGATAATAATACTGCCAGTAATAATCATTAGGGATTGTTGTATTTACCATGAATCTAATGCACCATTGAATCTAATGCACACCTCAATTTTCAAAACCTTGAAACAACCAACCAAAAAATTGCTAGCAAATGTAAATGCGCCAGCAGATCTTATGCACACCTTAATTTTCGCGACATAATTTGGCCAAAAAAGGTGCACATTACATTCGAGTAAATATGGTATTTGTGATTTTCTTCCAAGGAGCAGTTTACATGCAGATCTCATACAGTTGACCCACCCAGGCAGGTTATAGGACAAGAACATCCTGGATTTAGCAATATAATTGAGTCATGTACCTGAAACATGTCTCAGCCCCAAACCCAGGCTGGAATCCAGACTGGAGAGGATCATCTGTTTCATCTAATTAAACATGGAGTTGGGTCACTGTCACCATCTCATCACTTCTCCCCAAAATGACAAATTTGAGAGGTGGGGACTGCCTGAGCAAAAGGACAATATGGCACACACTCATGTCTATTTCATTTACAGAAGTCTAACGTAACTTCAACACTGGCAATAGTATCCTCTAGAACAGTGGGGGGCAACAGGCTAGCTGGTGGTGGGGTGGGGGCACAGGATAAGTTGCATGGCCCACAAGTCTGTCTTTGAATAGCTCAGTGCTGCTCTTTACCCAACAGCATCTGTTTCCTGCTCCTGCTGTCTTGCTCTGCCTCATAGGAAATCCACAGTGGGCTCCAGAGTCCAGTCCAATGAATGCTTTTCAGGTGGGTATGATGACTCACCTGGCACATTTGCTGGTACATGTATGAAACATGTAAAATGTTTGGTGTGTGCTCAGGGAAACTGAGTCACACCAAGCAACTCCCAGTTCAGAGAGGGCAGAGGGTTAGACCTTACGAAACACTGTGAGCAAACAGGGAGCACCTCAATGGAGGCCGTGAAAGAGAAAGAAGATAAACTGATAGCTAAGTCCTAGAAATTTGTTTGGTGGAGGAAATAAAGGTGGTTGCCAGCAGTGCCAAATGCAACAGAGAGATGAAATAAATTAAGAACAAAGAACTCAAGGAGATCATTTGTGACTTTCATGAGAGCTTCTCACTCTAAATATGGTAAAATATGCCCCATCTTGCATTCATTAGAGAATTGGCAGACAAGGAGTAGAAATTTCATTTCTACAGGCCAGTTAAAGCAGCATAGATGTCTAGCATTGGTAGTCATCAAATTAGGAGAATCTATTGCAGTACAGTACATCAATAAATGGGGTCTTCCAAGTTAGCAGTACTTAGAGAAATTTAACTTGTGTTAATTGAATGCTAATGATATGTGCAATTATTCTGGATCACAGGGAGCTATAAGTGAATGCCTTAGCATTCAATATGAGTCCTCAAGCCATCACTTGGAAATTTGAGCTAATTGAGAGGCTTGGGGTTTCCTAACATCATTCTCCATCTATTTTGCTTTAATAAGTTTTTGATATTGTAGCACAGAAGGTCACACCAGGGGAAAAATTAAAGATTTACATACTCATAGAAGTTTACATAGAGAGGTAACATTATAAGAGACTAAGAAGTTTCAGGTGCCTGATGCTATCTCCTGATTTTGCGTCAAAGCGATTGTTTGCTCTTCAAATCAGTACAGTACTTTATCTTGGTGTGCATCACAGGAGCAAGATAGAGTAGGAGTGGAGTACATCTTACATGTTTACTGGTTCTTCACCTTTGTCTTAAATTAAACACACCCACACTGAAATCTGACAGAGTCAGATTAGATTAGATTAATGCTCATTTTTATGTTGCTGTTCATTTTAGGCCCCAGAAGTCATGCACATGAATATGAAAATACAAATGGAACTGTACAAATGTACAAGAGGAAGACAGGAAGCTGCCTTACACTGAGCCAGACCATTATTGGCTCATCTAGCCCAGTATTGTCTCTCTACACCTGCTGACAGTAGCTCTCCAGGTTCTTGGCAAGGGTCTTTCCCAGTCCTCCCTGGAGATGCACTGGGAATTGAACCTGGAATTATCTGCATTCAAAGCATGTGCTCTCCTACCACTTATGGTCCTCTCCCCTAACAATGACAAATAAATGAGAGGAAGATCTGATCTGTATGTAATGGGCTGCAAAGGAAACAGGGACAAAAAAGGATGGAAATACTATGCAAAAAATGGTAACTTTCTGACAGGTTAATCCTAGGATGTTCCCTCCTATACAATCCATCCTCAGAAAGGTAAGAGGCTACTGATGTGACTTGGGGGGGGGCAGACGGCATATCATTGCTACCCTTTCACATATTGCAAATCAGAGCAATCCAATCAGAGATCATAAATACAAGAAAGCAAAACAACTTTCATTTTTGTGTCTCATGTTAGGATTCAGTTTCACACACAATCAACCGGGAGAGGTAGTCTATACAATGAGGGAAGGTGGGGTGGAGAAGAGGACAGATAAGAGTCCAAAGAAGCTCTTATTGAAGTTCTGTGAGTTTCCTCTCACATTTATGGTGTCACCTTGCTTACCGCCTGCAAATGCTATTAATGTTGTTTTAAAGGGCAATATATTTTAACATTTCTTCCCCTCAATTTAGTTTTAGTGTGAGAGAATTTATATGGAGTTTGGTTTCACAGTATGTCATTCTGGTCCTGTTCTGTTGGCTTCTTTGAAATTCTTAAAGTGTAATAAAAAAAAAACAAAATACCAGGGACAAACTGTTGTAGCGTGGGCTAATGATTTCAGCAAGTGATTTCAGCTCTCTGACATTGCAGGCAAGGAGACAGCGTCTTCATGTAACAACTCTTTATTCAGGCAACAAGACAAGACTGAGGGAACTGAGGGTAGGGGGAGCTACATTTATAGAGACAGAAGGCTTGCTATACAAGGATACATTTTGGAGGGAACAATTTCAAGCAATCACACTGCTGCTTTTTGGTGGGAACCAATAATACTGAAGATCCAAATGCAGCAGCTTGAATGAACCAATAGTAGCTGTTCCTTCTGGAACAGGAATGCAGTTACTTTACAGACAATAGTAATACAACCTTTGAATCAATACACAACACAAACCATTCAGTCTATACCATACCTACTTCTGAATTCATACTGGACAAGCAATTTTGCCTTTGCTGTCATTGATCTGTTTCTGCATTTCTAACAAACAAAGATATAAAGCCTGTGTTCTACTTAAAAAGAGCAAAGTGTATGTTCTCTGCATCAAGGAAATGAAAAGAGCACAGCCAGCACAGAATTTGTTTCATTTGAGGAAGCAAATGCATTTGGGCCAGATGAAGGTCACTCTAAACAAAGGGTTGGAAACCTGTGGTCCTCAAGAAGTTGTTGGACTACAACTTCCATCATTGCTAAATGATAAAATGCCATAGTCTACATTTGTCCATCTGCTTGTTGAATGCATATTGACTTTGGTCCTGTTGATATATTTGCATGAATGCAACAAACAAATTCGATAATCTGTGTGTCCAAGAGATGCATTCCACAGTTAGCTATAAGTGGACGCAGCTCCCAGATACCACAGCAGAAAGACCAACCTGGCAATTCACATTTCTCCAGTCCCATGGGTTGCTCATTCCCTGAACAGAACTACATTTTCCCACCAGGCCCAGGTTGCAATTGTGGGGACAGTGGAAGCATGCAGTAATGTCGGTGCATTGCACCGATCCCCTAGGACTCAACCTGAGGCTAGCAACTTACAGTAGCTTGTGTCGTGCTGATTTTCCAGGCCACATAAGTGATGGTGGAAATGGCTGGCAGTGTGCAGCATGTGAGGGACAAAAAGCAACTGCAAGGTGGCCTTGCAATGGCATCTCCAAAGGCAACAAAAGTCTTCAGCTCAGCGCTTAGCCACACTTCCTCTTGTCCTGCTGCTTTTCCCTGGGGAAAACCTCTCTTTGTTGTCACTTGAAGCAAATGACAATCGGGTTGTCTCCAGATGGACGTTTGCACTAAATAGTGGGGTTTCCATGGGAAAGGAATGGGGCAAAGGGAAAACGGCTCGGACCCATGGCTAGAAAGCACTAGTCAAGCAGAAAACTCATTGGACCCATGCTTTGTAGCAGAAGTGTGGGCAAGCCCTCAGACATAAGATTCAAAGGAGGATGCAGAAAGGAACTGGGTGTTTTTAAACGCAGTCTCCAATCAATTTTGTTATACAGTCTGACTCCTAGTGGCCTGAGAGCAGCATAACTCATCTTGTAGAGTGGCAATTAGGACAGTCTGGAAAGCAAAGCACTGGATGCTTGTCACTAGACTACCAAAATGCCATGCTAGTAAATAAAATCTGGCTTGGGACTGAAAGGGTATGTGAAATATTTGCAGTCTGGTACTATTCTCAGTATACAATCATTAGTAGTTAGGATTTATTATGAAATCCAAGCTGTTGATGTTGCATGCCTTGTTTTGACTGTCAGGCACCGAATTAGCTTTTTACACGTTCTCTGAATTCTCAAGAATTTGAGCCTAACTAGGAATAATATTAGCTGAAGCACATTCATTCTTACACTAAAAGAAAAAGGTCATGGCGAAAAAGAGGAAAAAATCGATACAATTGTTCTGCATTGGAGTTGGCTAGACAACATTTTGCCCAATATGTCATAGCACTAAAAGGCAAATATTATATAATTACTTCATATGACTAAGCCCTGCTATTCAGAACAGGGCATCCTTACACACACACACACACACACACACACACACACACACACACACACACACAAAATTGATTCCAAGGAAGAGCCACAACTCCTATTATACCAAGCATGGTGGCATGAAGATATATAGTTCGCTAAGCCTTGTAGGTGGGTTTAAACAACAGCAGCAGCAGCAGCAACAACAACAACAACAACACTAGTTTACTATAATTCCACACATATTTTGTGGGAAGAAACACAAAATGCTAATGCTGATGTTTTCCACAGTAAATACAATGCACAGAATCATGCACACATCTTTACATGTATACCCTTGTGAAGAAACGCTGGATACCAAACTTCTGCACACAGACATTTGAAGTGTTGAGTATGATGTCCAGACTTGGCAAGTTTGTTGCGAGAAGCTGCACATACACAGATCAGAGCTGCATTGGAAAGTGTGGAGATTCCCTCAGAGTTAATGCACATGAGTTCATATGCGCGAGAGACCACCAGTGGGCTTCAGTCTACTTTCAGGTGGTCCTCACCACCAAAGGGCATCCATGCTTGTCTGTGTCCTCACTTGCTTGCCTCAGGGTGGGTGGGGGAGGTTGATTGGTTTGTTATTTTTGTTCTTGTTTTTATCATGTATTTTGTGTTTTTATGTTGTATTTTTATATTGTGAACCGCCCTGAGATCTACAAATAAAGGGTAGTACACAAATTAAATAAACAAATAGTGTTGACTGAACCAGCAGACCCTAACATGCACAGCATGTAGGAATGCAAGAGAGAGAGTTAAGAGAGTAAGTTTGGGGCATACATGGTTGGAGAGAGGGGAGGTGGAACGGACATATGGCAGCTCTTGCTGCTCCACCTTCTGGCCCTTACCCTTCACACAAACGTAAACACGCATACACATTCATATCATATTCATATTCATATTTTGTGTGCTTCTTTCCTAGGGCTTGTGCTTGTTTTCTAGGGCTTCTGCCTCTTGGATTTGTGTGACTGTCCAGGCTTGTGTGTTTGTTTCTGGCCATGTGCTCTCCCTGAGCACATGCTCTGAGGGGGCGGGACTTCTGGTGAGTCAGGTGACTAGCTGTGGGCGGAGCTAGTCAGTGCCTGGAGGGCATAAGGTGAGCTGAGCTTATAGGTTTTGTGGGTTTGTCTTTTTGGGGCTATGTGTGATTAAGTTTGTGTGCTTATTTGTTTCCTTATTTGTTTGTGTGCTTCTTTTCTAGGGCTTGTGCTTGTTTTCTAGGGCTTCTGCCTCTTGGATTTGTGTGACTGTCCAGGCAACTGCCCCCTAAATCAAGTAAATGAATAAAAAATACTTCACTAACTGAGCTTCTGCCCCCTAACATAAATCCTGGCTATGCCCATGGGTGCAGCGGTGGCCAAGGTAGGGTTGGGAGCAGGGCTGCTTGTCGCACAACAGTGGAGGAGGAGATGCTAGCTGCCTGCTATCAGGCCCATGCTCACCACAGCTGCCTGAGTGTATGCATGTTTCCTGCTCGTTCGCTGTCTGTGCTTTAGCCATGTGTATCTCATAGGGTGTTTTCATTAAATAGGTCCTTTGGCAACTCCCCATGTTCTTTAGTGTGGAAGATGACAGTAGCCTGTGTACATGTCAGGGATGCTTGGGAATTGTGTGATGCTGCTGTCAAATAGGCTGTACAGAAAATAAATGTACTGCTGTTATTTGTTGTTGTTTAACCCATTACCATCCAGGTTCTTAACGTTAATGGGACTGTTACCATAACGAGCCATGGAATTAGGACTGGCGCCACCGATGCCATAGAGACAACTGGAGGGGGGAAAATCTATACTTTGTCATAAGCTGTAGCATGGCAAAAAATAGTTGCAATGCAAATTGTGTGCCATAATAACATCTGTCAAGATGCATCACAATGTCGAGCATGAAGCAACCAAAACTTCTTGTCATAATGTAAGCAATTTTTTATCTGATTATGTTATCAAAAGAGATTGCTTTCAAAGACTATGCCACTAGTTCTGGTACTCTTGGGAAGTCTGTCAAAGAGAATACATCATTTTCCAAAAAAAATACTATGTTTTTAGGGATATTCAAGTTTAATAATACAAAAAAACACAGCTATGGCAGGTGGAAGGAAACAGAATAATGGGTATTAACAGTAGCATTCTTGACTGCTACTGCTGAATACAGCACTTTCACAAAAATTGGAGAGCGGCACTTTTTGCTGTATAGAACGTAACATGTAATGAGCTCACATCTCCAGTAGTGATAAAGACTTGTGAAGGCATCACCTAGCAAACATACCTCTGCCATCAGGGAAGAGAGTATGAAATTAACAAACAGGAAATGCTTCAAAGTTCCAGTGAGAAGTAGTAGCCCAAATATAGAGCAATATTTTAAGTACATGTTAGCATCCACATACCCTGTTTCCCCTATTTTAAGACGTAGTCATAAAATAAGCCATAGCAGGATTTTTTTGCATTTGCGAAATATAAGCCGTACCCCGAAAATAAGCCATAGTGATAGGCGCAGTTCTGGAGGGCGCCAAGGAAAACGCGGGGCTGGGCTTACGTAATAAAAATAAGACATCCCCTCAAAATAAGCCATAGTGCGTTTTCTTTAGGAAAAAAAATATAAGACGGTGTCTTAAAATAGGGGAAACACGGTAAATGCAAAGTTGTGTGTAAAAGCAACATAAATCTGCAAATAGTTCAAGCACAACTCTGAAGAGATCACAAGGGCTGAGCACTTTAACTGTATGCAGAACATTTTCAATGCTTGTATGTTCCATGAGACTCACGTAAAGGATTTGCAGAGTGAAGCCCCCAGAATGCGTACGTTGAAAGCAAGCAGACAAACCCCGCCTGCCACCTAGGTGAATGACTCTCTTTTCAATTTAAAACTCTCCCTTTATAATTATCTATTATTTCTATCCTTTTTTCCTGTCCACTTGATTGCTATTAGACTGCCATGACACCTCTGTTGTGTTTCTTGTGTTGTGTGTGTGCTTGCACTGCATTTGCTTTCACAGTTGCACAAACAGGACGTCCCAGGAGACGTGCTGCTTTCCAGGTGCAAAGATTCACGATGTGGCAGAGACGTTGTCCTATGTTATAAAGCCCACTGACCACAGCCCCTTACTCTGATTCAGGTGGGTACAAAAGATACTACCAGACACAGACTTCAACATATAGCAAAGGACTATGAGACTCTGGACAAGAAACTGAAGGGTCTAGGGGCACAGGACCTGGAGCATGGAAGGCAAACTGAGAGTATATGGTATCATAGGAGAGAGAATTGTAGGAGAGGGAAACTACAGTGACCTTAATGTGTGTGTCTGCTAGAGACCTCCAAGCCAGACCAAAGACTTGGATGATTCCTTTCTAGAGCAGATTTCCAAACATTCAAAAGGAGAGCTATAGTAGTCATGGGAGACTTCAACTACCCCAATATCTGTTGGAACTCAAACTCTGCCAAGAAGGAAAGGTCCAGCAAATTCCTCCATTGCCTCACTGACAATTTCATTCCCCGGAAGGTAGAGGAAGCAACAAGGGGAACCTGGCCCTTGCCAACAGGGAGGAACTGATTGACAAAGTGAAAGTATGGGGAAACTTGGGAGGAAGTGATCATGGCCTCCTGGCTTTCATGATACAGAGGCAAGGGAAAGCTGAGTGTAGTCAGACAAGCACTCTGGATTTTAAGAAGGCTGATTTAAAAAGCTTAAGGAACTACTGGGTGAGATCCCATGGTCAGAAACACTCAAAGAGAAGGGAATCCAAGATGGATGAAATACCGAAGGCACAAATGCAGACAATTCCAGCATGGGGGGAAACTGGGATGCATCTAAAGAGACTAATGTCCCAACTCCTGGATTTGAATAGTTAAAATGCTTACACTGTGGACAAAATCAGCCTATTATATGCTAGTTCTACTTTGTGAGCACACATGTATGTTCTCATTTAATTCTTAAATAAGATTTATAAAAGCATACTATTTCTTTTTTTCTATTTACAGGTATGCTTTTGTGGGAAAGGAAAAATACTGTGTTTTGATGGCACATAAAGGCAGCCTGAGTTATATTAACACAGCTGAATGCACAGTGGCATCACATCTTCATTGTCTAGTGCTATAAGGTGCCCTTTTAATACAGTAAGTGAAGTCTTGGTGCACAATTTATTATCTCAGGTTAAAAATGGCCCCTTAACTCAGCTGTTTTACAGCTATGGCATTCATGAGTTATGAGTTCTCCTTAAGCTGGATGTCATAAGATATTATGTACCCTTGCAGAATGCAGCCCTGCTCTCTCCTAACCATTCCTGTTACTGAAAGGAAAAGGAAAAAGTAAAGAACAAGAAAAATGTGTAATAAAAGGACCTTAAGCAGAATTTCCAGCTTTGTCTCCCTTTTAAATATTGCTTCAAGAAAAAAATATATTATGTTATTGAATATATTTGTTCAGGATAACATTTGAAATGGTACTGTCAAAGTTTGTCTCCATTATTCAGATATATACAATGCCTCAAAGGGGTCACAGCTCTGGAGCATAACATGTGTTTTGCATGTAGAAATTATTTTAAATATATTTATTCTATTTATGTTATTTATATTTTATTCAGGTATCTTAGATGGCAACATTTACTGGCATAAGGCTCCTATCCAACATTAATTTTGTGGCATGGGAATCATTGCTGCTCGGTGGCAGGAGAAGCTCCAGGCCATGTGGAGGAAGCCAAAACGTAAGTTTTCTTCTATATGGCTTGGATCTTCTGGCATTATCTGACAGCAAAGGAAACATGTGGATGTATGAAACTGCCTTGTGCCAAGTCAGAGCACTGGTCCATCAATATCAACTCTGACTAGAAGTGTCACTAGCAGTGTTCCTTTCCTTTCACCTGCCATCAGATTGTGCATGTGTTCATCTCTTCAACTGGAGATGCCAGGGACTGATCCTGAGACCTTCTGCATCCAAAGCATGTGCTCCATCACTAAGCTGCAGGGAATCTGGTTTTTGTGCCCAATGAGCTCAGGGCTTTGCCATCATAGGAGATGAATATGTTACCAACTGAGTAGGAAAAATAACCCAGAGTATGAAAAAGAAGAATGTCACGCCACACAAATACTCTTTGTGAGGAAAGAGGATTATTGCATTTATGTAGAATCTCTGCAGCATGAAGAAGTGAAAAGAGATGATGCAGATGCCAATTGCAAGGAATATCCTCCAAATTCCTACAGATGATTTCTTAGTGCCAAACTGCAGATACTGGGCAGCACCAGGGTGCTGCTCAAAGAAAGCAGGACAGCACCAAGACAACCAGAACCACCACCAACATCAGCAAGGGTGGAAGGGAGGAGGGCAACTCCACTAAGCCTCCTCCTGCAGAGATTCCATGTGGCATCAAGTCAGTTGTCTTGAGTAAAGAACTCTATGGAGGAGCCACCTTGATTGCTTGGTGCAGATATAGTCACCTACTCTGCTCCCAGATCTGATCTGGGGTGGGGTGTCCTCTCCTAGACAGACAACATCTGTAGACAGAACTATGTACTTGTCTCATTGGAGCCATAAGGGCTTGCTAGCCTTCCTCGTCCACCTCCTCCTCCTCCCCACAGCTTTTTCCTTGCATGTTATCCCTTTTAGGTTGTACGCCTGAGGCCAGGAACTGCCTTCCTACTGATTTTTGCAAGCTGTTCTGGCAGTCTTTTTTTGGCTAAAGGGTGAAATATAAATGGTTTAAATAAACCAAATGCTAAGGAGGGAGAGAGGAAGTGTCCTCTTACAACAATGCACAACCTTCCTTTGATTTGCCCATCCTCTCAGATGAGTGCTGACAATGCTGACACCTCTCATTCAATCTTCATTTGTTGCAAGCGGGGAGGACATGGAGTACATTCACTCCTGCCCATAAGCTGCAGGCTGAAATAGCACTAGTTGGCTTTGTTGTTGTTGTTCAACAATATTTCCTTAAACATTGTTACTGAAGTACTAAAAGAAAAAAAGTGTAAGAAACTAGTAAGATGGCAGGCACCCTTTTTGGGGTGACCGGAATATAAAGCATCTGCCTGGTGTTTAAACTGTTTTTCTCACGCAGATGCCTGACTTTCTAACTAGATGGGTTTTCCCTGGGAATAAATAAATAAATAAAAATAACCTTTTCCAGATTTCAGGCAGACTATGTAAGAAAATCTTGCTAAGATCTTTTTAAGCTCTTTCAAACATGCTGTTCTTTCACTCCAAAGACTGTAATTGAAAGTTATATGGTACAAATATTGATTTACTTTTGCTGAAGGACCATTTAAAATTATCTGAACTAAATGAAATGCAACTCTATTTTAAAAGAAAAAAACACACACATCAATAATTCTACCTTCAATGTATTTTTTAAAGGGAGAGTTAGAACAAAGCAATACAATGTAATTTAAAAATGAACCAAACATTTGGTTTTGTTCCCTCAGGGTGCAGTTATTGGCTGCCATATAGTTAAGTGAAAATACCAGGCAGAGAATAAACAAAGCAGCAGGAAGCAGAGGCAAGAAGAACAGATACTTTGTGGCGAGGATTAACCTTTTCACTCACTGTCGAGACAAGATAGGGATAACACTGCCTACCATGTTGGGGGTAAAAATTAAGATGTCACCTGTTATCAGAAACAAGAACAAAACTGTCATACTGTATCTTAATACTAAGGCGAGAATTGCCAACCCAGTTCCTGTGGAACCATGGCACCGACAATGACTTTCATTGGCACCCCAGCAGGGGCCCCAGACTCTGAGGTTTCATTTAAAAAAAAGTAAGTCTCTAAAGTTATGCAGAAAAAGCAGCCTAAGAAATTTCTGTGATATGAGTCAGCCTAGCTGCTCCTGCCTGTCAGTGCTTTCTAATGAGTGACATCAGAGCTGTGATTGATAAGAGTTTTGACACCAGGCAAAAAGTATTCCCTGCGGTCCTAAATAACAGCTGTTTCCCTTCCTCTTTAGTGTGCTTTTCCTATTTCTGACTTATTATAGTCCTTGAACTCTTCATAGTTTGCCATTCCTTTTCCTCTAACAACAAGGGTGCAACTTTCCTGTGGAGCCATTGTGGTGTAGTGGTTAGGGTGCCAGACCATGAGAGACAGATTCTAGTCCCCACCCATCCATGAAGCTCACTGGCTACCTTGGGCCAGTAAGTCACTGCCTCTCAGCCTAATTTACTTCACTCTAATGTATAATCACTTAGAGACCTCGTGATGTAAGGTAATGAATAAAACCAATACCAATACTAATGCTATACCTGACAGTTAAAAAGGTAAAAGGTAAAGGGACCCCTGACCATTAGGTCCAGTCGTGACCGACTCTGGGGTTGCGCGCTCATCTCGCATTATTGGCCGAGGGAGCTGGCGTACAGCTTCCAGGTCATGTGGCCAGCATGACAAAGCTGCTTCTGGCGAACCAGAGCAGCATACGGAAACGCCGTTTACCTTCCTGCTGCAGAGGTTCCTATTTATCTACTTGCACTTTGACGTGCTTTCAAACTGCTAGGTTGACAGTTACCTGAAATTTATTCAATAAACAATGAAAAAGAAGAGTGTTGTCTATTAAATGAGCACATCTGTTTACTTCTCATGATTATTGAAATCTGAGACCTAGTACAGACTGCAAATTATTTGAAAAGATTAAGTAAATATCCTATTAAGAAGTCAAAGCTACAAGGCTTATAACATAACCTTCAAAGACTAACTTACTGATGGTAAGAGCTGTTTCAGTGAATGGACTCTCTCGGAAGATGGTGGGTTCTCCTTCAATGGAATTTTTAGGCAGAGGTTAAAGCAAAGGTTAAAGGATTCTTTTCAAGGATGCTTTAGCTGAGATTCCTGTATTGCAGGAGGTTGGACCAGATGACCCTTGGTGTTCCTTCCAACTCTGCAGTTCTATAATTGTATGACTCATAATTCATAAGCATATTTCAATGAAGAGCAACAGAACTTTAAAGAGTGTGTTAATCAATAACTGGAGTTACCCATTAGTTGTTCCTTTTGGTGTCCCATTATACACTATCAAAAAGGATATGATGCTTTGCATTAGAGAAATCCATATACTTTTATAAAAGGTAAAAGTGCAGTTCTTCATCCTATATATTGGTTTTTCATCCTCTATTCTAAATCCTCATGGAGTTTCTTCAGAATTAAATTGGTTTATCATGTACTGCACGGAGGTGACAAGTGATATTTTACCTTTATGAATCTTGATTAGCAAAACCTCAGAGCAATGAACCTTTCTCAAAGGGAAAAAAATACAATGGAATTAACACTGACAGCTATAGATTAAAAGCTATCAGGCATTAAACTATTAAGCCTTTTTTTTTTACTTCCGTAAAAACATTTTCCTTGCAAACTACCAGCCCATTACATTATCAATGATATATCAGTTTTACTCTGTTAATGGAAATCTAAATCACCACCATGTCAGAAATACATTATTTACAAGGTCACTAATCAAAACAGGATATTAAACAAAGAGTGGGGCATACTCTGCTCAAAAACAGTACAGAAACTGTTTCTAAATTTACAGCACTAGGGCATTCACAGGTCATGAGACATCCACACCCCCACAAAAAATCAAATTACACTCCTGCTTCATTCTCAAACACTATGTGCTGTGTGGTACTATATGGGGCCACAGCCACCCAGGGCCTATATATACGTCACCACTGCAAACTTTTGTGATTGTGTTGCCGTCCCGCACCCAGTCCAGTTCCACAACTCTCAACAGTCATTCATGTAGGCCTCGCACACAAGTGCTTCCGTGCTGCTGGCTACAAGCACTGTCATTCCTGCACACTTCAGAGGTGCATGTGTGGAAGCTGTCAGTAAATTCAACCAGCCCTTAAACCAGATGAAGCAAATCCTAGAGTACAAGATGTGTTAGTTGTTAAGGTGCCACAAGACATGTTGTTGCTTCAGACTTTAGATGGGCAAGTATACCACTTCTCAGCTCACTCTGCATTCCAGTCCTAGTCCCAATTATAAGACAGCAGAACCTCCAACGAAACAAGACTGATGTATATTTAACTGTGTGCAGCACTGCAGCCCAACTGAAACCTGAATGCATAAATAATTTGTTCTTGACTCAGTATTACTGCCTCATAGCTCTTGGATACAGAATAGGCAGGTGATAAAGTGTAAGGGCCTGGTAGAATTTCAACCTGATACATGTGGCTTTGCTTTCCTTGTTCCATGGTCAATGGGTTAAAAAAAAAAAAACAAGTGCAGAGTCTGCACCAGACCCTGGCCAGTGACATATGAAATTGGTAACTTGTAGATGTAAAGGAATATTTTTGCAGCTGCCTGAATAGTTCATACAATCATAAAACTGTAGAGTTGGCAGGGACCCCGAGGGTATTTTGGGAGAACCGACCCCACTCACCAGACCTTCTTGGCACAACTACAGAATCCCATCCTTCTCCCCCTTTCTTTATTTGGCAATAGATTACCCTCTTCAGTGTTACCAATTCCCAGCTCCAATAAAAGAATTGTTCTATCAGCACTATGCCCAGAAACATGCACACCTCTCTTGTTGAAAGTATTAGAGGAGCAATAATAAAAATTGTGAAGTGGCATGATATTGCTGAGCAATTTCACAAAGGTCATCCTGTGGATGGGTGTTGAGATTAATAACCAATATGTAAGTCCATGTTGTATCTGAATTTGAAATTTTCTTCCTATGTGCATAAAAATGCAGCCCCTATTGGAGGATTTGTAGTGCCACAACACAATCTTGAATTTGCATGAAGTCAGGGGAAGGTAGAGAAAAGAGATGGCAGGTTTTCCAATGGAGGTCTTAAACTACAACAGAGGTTGGAGTAAAGCAGAGATGGAGAGCCACAGAGGAGCTGTGAGGATGTTGGTGTGGGACTAGTATGTACTACATACAGACACAAACCATGTACGCAGGGGTTATGTTCTGTGTTACCTCACACATCAATGACATTTTTTGAATATATTTAAATGGTTGAAAAACCATTGTAAAACCCTGCAAACACCCCATTCCATCATGCCCCATTTTGCCACACCCTATTCTACCCCTTTTTGTATCATTTTTGCAATGTTTTGGGTCACTTCCTGGTTCAGCATGATGCTTGGGTGCACCATCGGGCACATATTGAATACGTGTAAATGGGGGGTTGCCTGTAACTGGTAGTTGTTATTGTTTTGGAAAGTTGTCCCCCCCCCCCTCTAAAACATTCAGACACAGAGAGAGTTAATATTCTCAATGACATGGTCTCTGTTTTAACCACATGCAGAAGACATCGAGGGACAATTATCAGAAATGGGGAACAGGTGTAAGAACAAATACTGTTATCATGTTTGTCTTTCTTTCCCCAGTGTAAATCTACATTGCTCCATGACAAGTTTTGATGATACACAGAGCATGGGAACATATATTAAAGTAATTTATTAGTCACCATTGTAGAAGTGGACAAAGGTTAACCTGGAAAAAGTTTCTGACCTGGCAATCATTAATTTTTAAATATACACCTCTGTATTCATCAACCTGTATTCATCAACTTCTCAATAAGAGAGGGAGAGAGAGAGATTGTCCATGGATAAAGTAAAAGAAATGTTTTTGTCTGCTTCACAATTTTTAATTAATGTAATTCCAGAATTAATCTGTAGTGGGATTCAAAATTGGGGTAGTTCCAATATCTGCAGACACTAAAAGAGAAAGAAAAGCATCTATAGCTGGTCAATTGCCAGAACTAAAATTTACAAGCTTCCCAATAAACTCTGCTTTCTCAATGCTCCCTCCCATTTTTGTTTCCATGGGAACAATAGATGATGGATTGCCCAAAAATGTGACCTGAAGTTTTAAAATAATCAGTGCTTTGAACCAGTGATCATTATTAAGAAAGTCTCACATTCTGTGTCTAGTAGAGCAGGAGTCCTAAAGGAGGAGAAGGACAAGAATAAATGGCGGCTGGCAGCCAGCAACAAAGATTTTAGAGCACCGGCAGGCGTCATTTGGTACTAATCAAGATAAACTGCTTCTTTCTCTAAAATCAAATGCAGACTTCAGTAGGATCAACCATCTTCCATTTTCATACATAAGATATAAAAACCAGAGGTGAGAGTAAGAAGAATCCATCAGGTACATGATGATGAGGTGTTCCCAGTATGCATTTATTTCATACATACCACTGAATGTGCTTCCCCAAATCATTTCATTTTCCAGATTTATAAATCGCTTAATAGCCAAAAACTACTGAAGCGGTGTACAATAGGAATCATGCATGAAAATAGTTCACAATAAAAAGCAAGCATCCTCTGCTTTCTCTTCATATTAGCTAATGAGGTGTAAAATGACATTTGGCACTGCATGAGAAGTGAATGTATTGCTCTAAGATCTGGGGTTTGGCCAGCTGAGGGTTATGGTCAGTGGGCCAAGTTGTGAGACACATACTTTGTTAGAGAAACTACAATCTGATAACTGGGTAACCGTGGGCACCCCGTTGCCTCTAGCAGGGGAAGGGGAGCAGGAGAGCCAGCTGTGAGCAGAGAACAATATTCTGCAGTTTTGTGTCACAGACTGAAAAGGGGACAGAGACATAGAATGACAGAGACAGAGAGCTGAGTTTGGGCTTTGTAAGCTAGCAGCACTGGCCATTTTGGGTTGGTCATCTCGCCCTGGAGATACAGTACATTGCTTTTTCCATTCCACTCTACAATTTGAGTCTAATTAGATTTAGAGTTCATTGTTTCAAGTTGTTAGACTACCTTTCCTGTTGGTCCTTTTCAATATCCTAAAACCTCCCTTACTTTTCTGGGGATGGAGAGACACTGTGTTTGCCAACAGGAGCTGGTTATGTTCCAAGGAACCACATGTGTCAGTGCAATCACATATATTTGAAACACCATTGAAAAAGCCTGCAAACACCCCATCCCATCCCTGCTCCACCTCCACCCTGCCCCTGCCCTGCCCCATTCTGCCTATTTTTGTGACATTTTGGTGACATTTTTTGGGTCACTTCATTCAGCACAATGGTCACAAACATATTGAACGCGTGTAAATAGGGGGTTGCCTGTATTTACTGGTATATATTTTTATTATGGTTACTGTATTACTGTATCTAGACTCTTTATGTTCTGTGAATGGCTTTGAGCACAAATATATTTGGATAAACATGGCTATGGCATTCTTAAAAGCTGGTGAATGTGTTGAGTTGCATAAACTATTGTGGGCCAGATTTTGCTTTATCAGATGCATGGCACCTTTGCTGACACAGCTAGGTATTAGGGTTGCCAGGTCAGGAACATCCCAGACCCTGAGATTTCAGAGACCAAATTTGCGACCTAGGGGTAAGTCCTGGCGATGTCCTCAGGGGTGGGCTCCAGTGACATCATTAAGTATGACATAGTAAGCATTAACCACAGTTTCTGAATATGTCCTTGAAATAAAAAAAATGCAAAGTCTATCAAATGAGCAAAGAGGTCACTAGTTGGAAATTAAGATAGAGACCTTAGCTAAAGGATGTGTTCCCAGGTTCAGCTGAAGTGAGAGGACCTTTCTTTCTCCCCTGCTTATGAAGCCTGGGTAGGGAACATTTAATCTAGCCTACTTGCTTCTGGCCAGAAGGGTTTAAGCAACCAGCCTTATTAATATAAACAAAATTTAAAGGCACTTTCACCCATCTGCAGATTCAAGTCTTTCCGCTGCCAGCAGCAGGGGACCAGGCAAACCTGGAGACTTCAGGTCAGCCCCACAGGTCTGGAAGCCCTGAGTTCACAGAGGAGAAAAAATGCTTTACCAACTGCAGACAAAAGGTCAAGCATTACTAGTTATGCAGTCACAGCTGAATAGACAATCCAGTTAAATAAACACAAAATTCAAGCAGTGTTTGAATGTGATTCACTCCATTCCCAGAAACATGTGATGGGCAGGCTCTGCAACATCAGTGGATATATACCGGTAGTATATTTATCATTTCTAATCTCTGATCAGCTTACAAATGCAAAGCAAAAAGCAACATCACCATAACAAAATACACTATCAATATCTAAATGACCAATAGCAGTGATATAAACCAACATTTGCAGGACAATTACTTTCTGTTTTGAGCAAGTTACTTCTGCAATTTGTGGACACTATGTTCCACAGTATTAGATCTGCTAACAAATTCCAGTTGGGGGCTTCACGTGGGAATCTCTCTCTGAAACTCAGTGTTATCGCTGCTGTTTTTGGCAAGGTTAAAGTCTGCCACAGGATGTCCTGGAAGATTAAAATGCTTCCCACACTGGTTCCTGAGTGTTACCATGTTTCAGGCTGGCCTGCTGTCCATTTATTCGTTTCCTCAGAGGTTGACCTTTTTATCCTATGTAAATGTTTTAAATCCACAATAGACTCTTGTGTATTTTAAGAAATAATATAGGTCATACAAATTTTGCTGAGTAGTGACACATTCACAAATGCAGATGACATTTTAAAACATGCATCAGAAATGGGTTTCTTTGTGGATATTTCTGGATTGGTTTGTGTGTCTGCTTGTGTGTGTGTTTCTTTTTTTAAAAAATCCATTTTTAATTGCACACCTGTTACCTAAAGTTCTGGTGCAACCAGGAGCCAGGCATCTAACATACATCAAAGAGGTCCATGAAATTTCAGGCGGGCCATTTACAATTTATTTAAATGAATTTGCAATCTGTTAGGTGAAGGCCAGACACAAAACTGCTAGAGATTCCACTCACAGTAAAGGATCATAGATAAGCCACGGGCAGGCTGCCAGTTCCTTCCTTTCTCTCCAGCACTAATTAATGCAAAGTCGGCTTCACATTCCTTTCCATGGACCAAATGCTTCAAATACAAGCTAAGTTTTGTTCAGCACAGTTGACCTGATACTCATAGGCTGCAAAAGCCAAAGCACATTGCAAGCATGCAAGGGTTTGCTTGTTGTTTTGTTTACTGAATCATGAATAAAGCTTTCAAACATGAAAAAGAAAGCTTTTAAAGCAGTCCTCTAAAAAAAACTTGCAACAAAAATCCATAGCAATAGGTTATGTAACTGGCCAAGCAACATTCTGCACTCTGTGGTTCCTCTTTATTTCTAGCTGATATAGCAACAGCTATTATTGTTATAATTTAAAAAATACAAACAAGCACTGTCAAAACATAAGGAAGGAAACATGTGTCCAACTAATGTTCCACTAGCACAAGCACTGTTCTCCTCTTGCACACCTAAATATGTTTTGGGGGCATATGGAGAAGAGAGGAAGGGCAGCCCAGAGATGGAAGGAAAAGACAACCCCGATCAAAGAAAAATGGCAAACCAAGTTAATGGGCTATGCCAAAATGGCAAAATTAACTGGGAAGCTCAGGAACCAAGAAGACAAGAACTTTTAAAAAGAATGGGAAATGTTTATAACGTAAATACAAAATCATTGCAAACAGGTTAAAGCATTAACAGGATTCTAAATATACTTGTAATGTAACAGATAACTTAATGTACAGATGACTTAGGAAGATGAAAAACTGGAGAAGTATTGCTATGCAGTTGAAAATAGAATTAAGAGAACCCATGGAGGGGATGGGGGGGGAGTCAGAAGATTCAGAGTAATCTCGATATGTGGAATTTGTATGATCTTTTTATGTAAGCTTCTCTCTCTCTCTCTCTTTTTGAAAATCAAATAAAGCAAATTATGAGAGAGAGAAGAAGAAGAAGAAGAAGAAGAGGAGGAGGAGGAGGAGGAGGAGGAGGAGGAGGAGGAGGAGGAGGAAGGGGAAGTTCCACTGAGTAGTGGAAAGGACTTGCACAAGCAAAAAATGTTGCGTAGTTGGATACTGTCCAGAGTTATCAGCACCAATGCTATCAGTATTAGGGGGAATTAGAAACTGTTACCTACTTTGCAGATGGGAACCCTTAAAATGCACCGAGTCCCTGCATCATACCACATGCCTTACAGGCATTGGAACTGTCACTTTTGTTGGGTATACAGAAGAAGATGGCAATAGATTCTGTAATTATCAAGCTGGTCTCACTACACAAATTTACTCAGACTTCAGAATCTGGTCGCTTCCAGGCAGGCTGTTTATTTGCACAAAATCTGGTTGTTATCCCATTAGAAAAAATGCCCTGGAAAATGCAGGATAACAACCACTAGCTGGCAATGTTGTATAACTGGGGTGAGGGGGTGGAGCTCTGCTTTCCATCTCCTCTTGGAGCCTCTTCTTGCATGGATAGAGGAGGCATCCCGATATGTACATGTATAATGGAGGGTTTTGAAATACAATGAGTATCATCTTAGGCCATCTTTGACACCAATTTAAAACATTTTTCCTTTCCCCATTTTTATTGGCAGCCAATGGGAGATATTTTGTCAGATGTACCTTCTGTTATCGTGTCGTTGGGGAAGGCTTTGGTAATTGCAGTCATATTTTGATGGGGTGGGTTCTGATCATTATTGCTGGTTGCATTGTATATGTTTGTTGCAGATTATTTTGAATTTTGTTTAAAGATTTATTTTTTTAAAAAAAATTGTTGTTACCCACTCTGGGATCACAAAATTGACAAGGGGTGGAATATAAATCCAAAGAAAAAAACGATAAAAAATAACCTCTGAGCAGACATATCAAGATGAATGCTGAACAAACATTTGTTGCCATATAACCTCTGCAGTTTCGGGCAAATAATATGAGCATGAATATGGTTGCCTGTCTTTTGTGGAACAGCATCCCTGTAGAGATATGACAGACTCCCACTATCTGCACTTTCCAGTAACACTTAAAGACATTTTTGCTTTGGCAAGCTTTTCCAGTTGGATGAAAAGGTCTCTGCCTTAGGTGTCCATTCCATATTGTTTTTAAACTCATTTTGTGTTGTAGTTTGTACTGCTTTAACAACTATTTTTAGCTGCTTTTATGGCATGCTTATAAATGGCCTTGAGATGCATGCAAAAGGCGATCCATGCCTTATATAAATAAAATGAATGAACACTCAATGAAGAGCAAGCCTGCTGTTCTTCCTAGGTTTATTTTCTCACCACAATGAGGAAGCGACCACACTTCAACTGGAGTAAAACTGGCATACATTTGTGATATAAATATGCCCCAAAGACCATTCTGTTGATAGGTAGCCAGGTACATACTTTCTTTTTTCCTACTTGTGATTTCTAGAAGCATTAAGCTGCAGCTCTTGGAAAGGGGGAAGAGTAATAGTCTCGTGTGCATAGCCTGAGTACAATGTTCAGTTGTACAGGGACAGTCAGTGCAGAGCCAAGATAGCACTGTGGCCAGCACCAGCCCTCTGAACATCACCACAATGGCATGAAGGGAGGCAGGGAAGGCCAAGAGATTATTTGCTCTAATATTACAAAAGGCCTGCCTGGCAGTGGTGTTGTGGACACTGGTTGTTGAATTAGCTTTTTTGATCTCTTGTATTGCTGCTACTCAACAAAAGAAATGTCTCTGAAAGTACATAAAGAAAGACAGGAAAGGCAGAGAGGTCAATGATCAACAAGAGAGATCTATAGGAAAACTATAAGAGGTCATGGCCTGTAGTACTGATATACTTTTTCGCTCCTTGAAATGTACTAAACTATGTGCTTTTCGCTTTAATTACTAAGATCACTGTTAGATATGTGTCCCAAAAGGATTCTTTCTGAACATCCTACTCACACACTGTGGGATATATCAGCCTCACATAACCAACATGCTTCACTCTAAAAAAATGCATGAAGGGGTTAAGACCATAGAGTAAACTAGGGGTAGGCAACCTAAGGCCCGTGAGCAGGATGCAGCCCAATCGCCTTCTCAATCCGGCCCGCGGATGGTCTGGGAATCCGTGTTTTTACATGAGTAGAATGTGTCCTTTTATTTAAAATGCATCTCTGGGTTATTTGTGGGGCCTGCCTTGTGTTTTTACATGAGTAGATACTGTGCTTTTATTTAAAATGCATCTCTGGGTTATTTGTGGGGCATAGGAATTCGTTCATTTCCCTCCCCGCAAATATAGTCCAGCCCACCACATAGTCTGAGGGATGGTAAACTGGACCATGGCTGAAAAAGGTTGCTGACCCCTGGAGTAAACTGTCCTACCAGGATTAGCTAGGTTGCACCCCCTCACCTTGGGAGGAAAGGAACCAAACTCTTTGGTTTTTTACTTTCACCACGTGAAGGAGGGCTAAGCCAGATGCCCCAAGCTTAGACAGTGTGGCTTAAGCAAACCATATTTGTGTTTCTATACAAATAATTTAGAAACACTTACTTTTTGGGTAACCTAAGCCTGCATTTTCTTACTGTTGCATAGAAAAGCCATGAATCTGACCTTTGAAGATATTGTAAGTAAGAAACTTAGGAGATATTTTTAAAGGTCTAGAAGCCTAGATTTCCATGCTTTACTTTGCTACATGTTTTGTGATTTTAAATCACTGCTGGGGCTCTCTCACCAAAGAGTTCTTGCCCTAAACCTGGATCTTAGACATCCAATGAATTCTCTTTTTTAAAATTTTACCATAGCTAGTATTTTTTTTCATTTTAACCAAATTAAAACAAACACACCCAGGACTTCTAGGTCAGTGAGCACATGTGTAATATAGGCCCTTTGCATGATGGAAAAGTTATGGCACATCAACATCCATTGCTGGAAACCAGATAAACTTTTATGTTTACATCCAGGGTGGAAATGAGGCAGGTAATGAAGCATTAATGGCCACCTAGCAGTGGAAAGTGTATTTGAAGAGGCCATAACTGAGATGATTTAGGAGGCAGGATTTGTAAGACTTACTCAAATTAAACCCTAACAATGGGAGTGAAGCTTCATTGTGTTGGCTTTTATATCTCTAGCTGTGTAGCTCAAGAAAGCAACCTATACAGATCTGGGAGTTTTAATGTATGTATGGATAAATACTGACATTCTAAAAATAAACCTTGCATATTTAAAAGCTTCCTTTTCTTTTCTCCCCCCACCATAAGCAGCAGTATTATTCAGAAAATGCACCATTGGCTTGGCAATCTCAGAATTTATTGTTCATTAAAAATACATGCTAATTATCACAGTTTTAATTAAAGTATTATCTGGTATATATGAAATGCAATTATGTGCAACTGGCATAAGCTGTAAGGCAGGCTAATATTTGCAGAGAAGTGCAGCACTGGTATTGGTTCAGCACACGTACAATAAAGTGGTGTTTGTTTTCAAGTGAAAAATGGATAGATAGAACATTAAGCTGAGCCATTGCATAATCAAAGCACAAATTGCAAGCCCTAGCAGGTGATTTTCAGAGTTTTATTTATTTATTTATTTGCCCCCTTTTCTATCCATATGAAGGTAACCGACTATAGCTATGATGTTCTAAGTGTTCCATTGCAGTCTTTGCCAATCTATTTTAGCAAGAAAGGGGACAATATGCCTGACAACATTACATGCATGAAAAGATGTTAATAAAGACTTCAACAGAACAATTACAAAGACATATGAGGTTAGGAATTTCCTCGTTTAGGCTCCCCACCGATGGATGAGGTCAACAGCTTTGTATTAGTTCAGCTGTACCAAGTCTTGTGAACACTCCTCACATATACAATATTTAATGTTTGTGATTATATAAATCTGCCCTAAATGCCACTCCCTAACAGAATTCCAGCAGTGGGAGGGCTGGGAAGCTGGGAACCAGATTTGCTGGAGGCCCAGCTTCACCAGGCACCTCCTGCCCCTGAACTATGCCAGCTGAGCTGATCATTATAGGAGCAACTGTTTAGAAACTGGTGCCTGATTTTCACTTTCCTTCCCTGCCCCCTTTCCCTTGTGTGTTGCATCATTTTTTAGTTTGTAAGCCTGGGGGCAGGGACTGTCTTGTTTTGAAGAAACTGAAGCTGCTTGAGCCTTCAGTGATAGAGCTGGATGGTAGCTCTAGCATTTAAACACACAATAACACCTAGATTGTATATAATTCACCTGGGAAGATCAGGCCACCTGCATGTGACAGGCTGCTGATATTATTGCACAAGCAAGCTTAACACAACAACAGAATCTGAAAGTTTGAGATGTTTCATCTGTGTATTGCAGCAATTATAGGACACCATATGAAGATGACACGACAGATGTAAGAGGTATAAGACACTCCTGTTCTTGGCTGGAAGAGAAAGGAATGCACTTTGATGGAAAGAACCTATAGTTAAGTAGAAGCCTGGCACTTTCTAAAACATGTATTTCTGTCTACTGTGATAAGCACCTGCAGTGTTTGTTTCCTCAGATTGACACTAGTACATACATACAATTTCCCAAGGGAAAAATTATATACTAATCTCTTTATGAGACAAGATAAAATTAAGATAATTTGCTCTTTCAAATCAAGGTTGTATTGGATTTTGCATGAGCAGCTAGTCTCCTTGCAGCTTTGCTACTGCAGAGAAAGCATGGCTTCAAATGTACAGCTACCATAAATCTGTAGTTTTATGATAGGCATCCATACACTGCCTTATCATTTGATGCTCAAGGCAGCTTATGAAAAGCCACAAAAATATAAACAATAGCCACTTAAAAAACAAGCATGCACTGAAATACTTTTGTTGTTGTTCTAGCGTGAAACATAGAGGCACATGTGAATCTGCAGTGCATAGGTCTTGGTATTTCTGGTAAAGTGCCAAAAGGCAGAGAGCTTTTGAGACAGGTGCTCAGTCAACTATGATAAATGCACAAACAGGCAAGATTGTTTTATGCAATTCTAAATTAATTACAATACCGTATTACTTTATTTTACACATGCATAGGATGGCTACAGGGTCATGTGCTTTCCAAAATATGTTGACAAGTGGCTTGGAGAGGCCCAGCTGACCACATGTATACTTAATTCTTACCCTTCCTGACTAATAAGATCTACCTGCTAGAGACTGGCCAGCCCACTGATTTTGGTGGTCAGTGGGTCCCTTGCCCTAAAGGATTCAGCCCATTCTTTCTTAAGTGAGGCCTTCATTAGATTCTGCTGAGAAATAACAGTAGGCTAGTCTTCATTTATCATTTTTGGAAAACATTCTTGATCATGTGGCAAATCAGCTTGACAATTGATGGGATCTGCATGTTACATATTGCACCAGAGGAAGATCTCTGATCTGACCTTTGCACAGGAATAAATCTTCTTCAACACAAGAAATAAGTTTCTTTCCTTGCAAAACCTGGTTTAAAATGTTACAAATGGCAAAAGATACATTGGTTTCAGTCTTATAAACTTTTTTACACTAGTCCCGGTGTGAGCCTTTAAACATATTTTACTAAAATGTAGCTTTCTAGCTAAAAAAATAAAAATATTGTTTCTCCCTCTTTCTTCTACTGCAACACCCAAAGATCAACTGCTACATGCAATTCTTTGTGTGTCTGTATAATGCAAGCAGCTTGACGTTAGCAAAGACACTCAGGTTGCAGGTTCTTTCATCACTGTCTTGTGATTCAACTTGTGATCCAAACATAAGACCCAGCCACAAGGTAGCCTACCACAACCTTGGGTCGAAAAACATCAGCTACCTATGGAAAAATACTGGCTACATGCTTGTTCTTTATAGCAACTTGAATACAATGCAACTAAAATATAGCAATTTATGTAAAATTAAACATAATTTCAACCCTGCAGAAATCGGGCTACTAGCCTGATTTTTAAGACTGAAACTGATTGGGCCACTCTTGTGAATGACTAGGCATGGGGAGTGGGAGAATTCCTCACAGGTTTTGAGGGTGAGACAGCCAAAGGAAGCCCTGCTGTACATGTCTTGGCTTTGCAGACACAGCAACACTAGGTGTGCCCTTGAGGATAAATGTAGGGTATGCCAGACAGCACAGGGCAGGGCAGCCTTTGGACACCCATCATGCAGCTGAAGAAGAAATACAATTGAGGTGATTCTGATGACTTCCTTGTTCTTGCAAAGAAGCCAAGGAGAATGGAATATTTCTGTCACTTTTGATGGGCTACATTTGCTGATAATTTTGCCCGGCAATCCATAACTTTATTACAGTCATAAGACCAATTCAGGTTAAAATGCAGAGCACAAACCACACACAAAATATACAGTTTCTCCAGTTTTGTTAATATGGTCAGTTGCCCTTTTCTGTGCAAGGTAATTAGGAAAAACTTAGCCATCTGTTCAGTTATATAAAAGATCTTATCTGATAAAAATGCTTTACTAATCATTCTTCTGGTTGCCCTAACAAACTAGTCATAAGGTAAGTTATACATCTCAAATGCTACTGATTATCAAACAATAACTTGAACTTAATTTGTTCTATCCCAAAAATAATTCCATTAACTGCTAGAAGATTTTCTTTAAGAAAAAAACTAATAACCAGGCACTTTCTTTCAGATACTGAAGAGTGTAAATTAATTTAAATAGCAGCATGACTCAAATAAAAAAGCACCCACCTAGTGAGTTTTTTCTGTCTCTCTATATATAAAAGGAGTGAAACATATAAGCAAACCCAAAAGATGCTGAAACAACTTAAAGAGCTTAAAATGATAACATGTAATGAAGAGATCAAAATTAGTAAATTGGATTACTACATTCCTGGCACAAGAATGGTAAATCATCCTATCACAGTTGAGCAGGGGTGGCGTCTACAACAGCTGGTGTATCAGAAAATCCTCAAGGAAATCAGCAAGTACCAAATGGATGAAAGCAGTGCAGAATATTTACTGTGGATGGATTTAAGAAGGGAGCAAATCATGCATTCTACTTCTCTATAGACACCTTCTAGATAAAGTCTTGAAAAGATATAACTTCACTTCTGATCTTCAGAGCACTGATCCAGCAAGAACAAGGGAGCCTTTAGAAGCAGCATTTCAAGCACAGCATGCATTAAAGAACTATTTAATAAATATGAGAAATGACTACCAAAGCACTGGGCAGCATAATTAATAAAAAAATTCCAAAACAGTTTAATGCAAATGCCAATAAATTAGTTCAGAAGCAGCCTAATATCTATCACTTTACAGTGCACTATGACAATGAAGGCATCTAGATTTCCACAATTTAGAAAAAGTCAAAACAATATTCTGATATTTGTAGAAATACACAACAGGAGAACTCAAAGATAAGCTTTGCTACGACAGGTATTTATCAAATGCTACTGATAAGCTGTGCTAAGGCAAGTTCACAATCAAAAGTTAAATGTTAACTAACAGGAGCCTGGTAAAAAGGTAAAGGTAAAGGTACCCCTGACCGTGGTCCAGTTGCAGATGACTCTGGGGTTGCAGCACTCATCTCGCTCTATAGGCCGAGGGAGCCGGCGTTTTTCCGCAGACAGTTTTTCTGGGTCATGTGGCCAGCATGACTAAGCCGCTTCTGGCGAACCAGAGCAGCGCATGGAAACACCGTTTACCTTCCCGCTGGAGCAGTACCCATTTATCTACTTGCACTTTGATGTGCTTTCGAACTGCTAGGTGGGCAGGAGCTGGGACCGAACAACGGGAGCTCACCCCGCTGCGGGTATTCAAACCGCCAACCTTCTGATTGGCAAGCCCTAGGTTCTGTGGTTTAGACCACAGCGCCACCCTCATCCCAACAGGAGCCTGGAGAACAGCCTTAATAAGATAGAATTAATGTGGAATATCCACTCTTCAGCCAAATTGCCCGGGAGCTGCAAGCCAGTTTGCTCAAGTTTGCTATGCACCACCAAAAGAAAAGATCAGGATGTCTCAATGAACAGGTAACCTCTTTTCTTCTACCTTGAATCCATTGGTTCGAGTTCTATCCTTCAGAGCAGGAGAAAACAAGCTTGCTCCATAGTCCTTGTGACAGTTCTTTAGATATTTGAAGATGGCACCATATTTCCTGGCAGTCTCCTCTTTTCCAGGCTAAGCATACCCAACTCCCTCAACTGTTCAAGGCTTGCTTTCCAGACTCTTAATCATCTTGGTCACCCTCCTCCTTTGCTTGAATGCGTTTAAGCTGTATTGGACAGGGCAGATCCCAAATTTTGGGACTTCAGAGTTAATGAAGCTGACTCAGTTGATTGTTTGAACAAGGAACTCCAATCAGCAAAGCATCTTTTTCCATGAGGCAATAAAGTTGTTTAATTGCCTAAGGTTAGCTGTGAAGAAGGTTAGCAGAAGACATCAAGAAGAGGTGGCAAGAATACACAGAGGAATTATACCAGAAAGATATGGAGGTCTCATACACCCCAGGTAGTGTGGTTGCTGACCTTGAGCCAGACATCCTGGAGAGTGAAGTCAAATGGGCCTTAGAAAGCCTTGCTAACAACAAGGCCAGTGGAAGTGATGATATTCCAGCTGAACTATTTAAAATTTTAAAAGATGATGCTGTTAAGGTGCTACACTCAATATGCCAGCAAGTTTGGAAAACTCAGCAGTGGCCAGAGGATTGGAGAAGATCAGTCTACATCCCAATCCCAAAGAAGGGCAGTGCCAAAGAATGCTCCAACTACCGCACAATTGCGCTCATTTCACACGCTAGCAAGGTTTTGCTAAAAATTCTACAAGGCAGGCTTAAGCAGTATGTGGACCGAGAACTCCCAGAAGTGCAAGCTGGATTTCGAAGGGGCAGAGGAACCAGAGACCAAATTGCAAACATGCGCTGGATTATGGAGAAAGCTAGAGAGTTCCAGAAAAACATTTACTTCTGCTTCATTGACTACACAAAAGCTTTTGACTGTGTCAACCACAGCAAACTATGGCAAGTTCTTAAAGAAATGGGAGTGCCTGATCACCTCATCCATCTCCTGAGAAATCTCTATGTGGGACAAGAAGCTACAGTTAGAACTGGATATGGAATAACTGATTGGTTCAAAATTGGGAAAGGAGTACGACAAGGCTGTATATTGTCTCCCTGCTTATTTAACTTATATGCAGAATTCATCATGCGAAAGGCTGGACTGGATGAAGCCCAAACCGGAATTAAGATTGCCGGAAGAAATATCAACAACCTCAGATATGCTGATGATACAACCTTGATGGCAGAAAGTGAGGAGGAATTAAAGAACCTTTTAATGAGGGTGAAAGAGGAGAGCGCAAAATATGGTCTGAAGCTCAACATCAAAAAAACTAAGATCATGGCCTCTGGTCCCATCACCTCCTGGCAAATAGAAGGGGAAGAAATGGAGGCAGTGAGAAATTTCACTTTCTTGGGTTCCATGATCACTGCAGATGGTGTCAGCAGTCAGGAAATTAAAAGACACCTGCTTCTTGGGAGAAAAGCAATGACAAACCTAGACAGCATCTTAAAAAGCAAAGACATCACCTTGCCAACAAAGGTCCGTATAGTTAAAGCTATGGTTTTCCCAGTAGTAATGTATGGAAGTGAGAGCTGGACCATAAAGAAGGCTGATCGCCGAAGAATTGATGCTTTTGAATTATGGTGCTGGAGGAGACTCTTGAGAGTCCCATGGACTGCAAGAAGATCAAACCTATCCATTCTTAAAGAAATCAGCCCTGAGTGCTCACTAGAAGGACAGATCCTGAAGTTGAGGCTCCAGTACTTTGGCCACCTCATGAGAAGATAAGACTCCCTAGAAAAGACCCTGATGTTGGGAAAGATTGAGGGCACAAGGAGAAGGGGACGACAGAAGATGAGATGGTTGGACAGTGTTCTCGAAGCTACTAACATGAGTTTGGCCAAACTGCGAGAGGCAGTGAAGGATAGGCGTGCCTGGCGTGCTCTGGTCCATGGGGTCACGAAGAGTCGGACACGACTGAACGACTGAACAACAACAACAACAACAAAGCTGTGAAATGCTAACGGTCAAAACACCCTAAGGCTGTTAAAATACATTGAAACTTTTCTTTTCTTTTTTCTTCATAAGATTTTGTTAAACTGTTTTCATGAAAATACAAGATAAAAGAAACTAAATAAAAACAAAAACAGAGAAAGAAAACAGAGTCCTCTCTTAAAGGTAGGCTATTTCTTAACCCTTGTCTCACACATAAAGTGGTGAACCCTCCCAGCTTTCACCGGGGAGCTTTCCCTTCTTCTCCCAATCTCTCACCCTGGGAGGTCTTCCTTCCCTTCCTCCCACTCAGTGTCCTTCCATCCATCTATTACCTTCATGTGTGTGTGTAATCCTTGGACCCCAATATTTAATGTGCAATGAACTGCTAGCAAAAACAATCCTTGCCAAACACAGCTAAAAAAACATTTGCCAGCTGAATTGTTGAACGTTGTGGTTTTTTAAAAAAATGATTATTCATTTTTGAGTTATGAAACTATTTAATTTACAATCCTTAGTATATGAAAGAAATTTCCCAGGGGCTTTTTTCCCTTGAAGAAAACTCCCTTCTTCAGTCACTGCAGTTTCATATATGAAGGATCTCTCTCTTTACTTTTGATGAGGGAAGGAAGGTGAAAACTCATCTCTTCACTGAATTATAATGGTTTTCTATCCTAGCCTAAATAACTGACAGTTCTTAACATAATGACCCACTTAATGCCCCACAAAGAAGAATAAGAAATTGGACTATTTTCTCTACTTATTACAAGTTCAGGGTGTCTCTAGTAGGAGCAAAAACCATCTTAAGGTGTCAATAGTAACCATTAGGAAGAATAAGGAGGAATTAACAAAGTTGTTTGCCAAAATATATCCAAAAGAAGAATGATGAGATAATGTGTCAGGAACTATAATGAGTTCTCTCTCGACTGATTATTTAAAAAATAAAAAGTAAATTAGTATGTTAATGTTAAACATCTGAATATATAGTTTCTACTTTACAAATTTATCAGTGATAGTAAGGCTACATCCTTTTGATTGCTGAGCATTGGTACATACAACCCTGGAAAATAACAAAAATAGATTTTAAAATGTAAATTAAGTGAGTGCTGTCTATATTTGATACATTTTAATTCTAACATTTATGTTTCTGCAGCAATGGAACCCCTAGTAGCCCCATCCTGAATTCCTCTGCCTTGATATTTAGTCTTTTGTTCTGACAAAGCTGCCCCCCCATATATTCAATGGCACAACATTTATTAATACACAATTAAAGGTAAGCAAATATTCATTGTGCTTAACAAGGAAAGGATAAAAGCATTGCAAAATTAACAAAATAGACATGTTCTCCCTGATTAAAAGTATTTTTTAATAATAAATTGCCATTAGTGTCCATGGTACCTTTACAGAGTACAAGAGGGCGGATCCCTGTCCCAAGAAACTCAGTGTCTAAAATTTGATACAGGGCAATCAACAGATGGAGCGGAGGCAGAGGTGAACAGGGAAACAACATGCAGTAGGTTCAGTAACAAGGAGTTATGTTACAGTATAGATGGGGTTGTGCCAAAGGCTTCAAATAAAAAGTGGGTTTGGGGGAAGGATTTGAAGCAAGAGACATAGTATCATGCAGGTGTTCTAGGAGGCATTTCCACAGATTATAGGGCAGCAGGAGGAGGAGTCTTTTGGGGCCACCTGCAGGGCCACCTGCACTCATATCAACCTGCCAGAGCCGGCTTTGGCAGGGGAGGGCGGGATATAAATAAAATATTTATTATTATTATTATTATTATTATTATTATTATTATTATTATTATTAGCTTCTGAGGCCCTGCTCTCTGGTCCTTCGGCAAAAATTGTTAGGCTGGTAAGTACCAAGGTCAGGGCCTTTCCTGTCGTGACCCTATCACTTCTGAAACCTCTTTGCCAGGGAGATGCATATGGCCTCCTCGCTGCCGCTTTTTAGGAGAAACCTACAGATTTTTAAAAGAAAGCCAGCCAGCTTTTGAGTGAGTTTAAGTCTATTATTTTCTTCCAATACTGTTTTAGATTAGCTGTGTTTTACGTTATATTTGTGTTATCTTATGCTTTGTTTTTAATAAGTTATGAGGTACCTCAGGGAAGGAACAACCCTGAGAAGCAACGTATAACTAATGAAATGAATGACATTTTTTAGGGAGGAGCCAGGAAACTTCTGAATGACAGGTGTGAGGGGTGAAGCTAATGGCCAGAGACCAGTGCCGGATTAACGGATAAGCTAAACAAGCTATAGCTTAGGGCCCCACGCTCTGGGCCCCCCCCCAAATATTTCACTATTAATATACTTTTTCTTAATTGCATTTCAGTTCAACAATTACTTTGATAAAATACATATTTTGTTATGTGCAAATGGCTTTAGATACCTATTGGGGCCATAAATTACCATATAGCATATACAGTGGTACCTCGGGCTAAGTACTTAATTCGTTCCGGAGGTCCGTTCTTAACCTGAAGCGTACTTAACCTGAAGCACCACTTTAGCTAATGGGACCTCCTGCTGCCGCTGCGCCGCCAGAGCACGATTTCTGTTCTTAGCGGAGTTCTTAACCTGAAGCATACTTAACCTGAAGCGTACTTAACCCGAGGTACCACTGTACTCAACACAAAAAACAGTGACAATTTGTTGTTGACAAAGGACAGCTGGACATATAAAAGGCCCTATTACCTTCAGTAGCTTAGGGCCTCATCAAACCTAAATCCGGCCCTGCCAGACACATATCATGATATAAGAGTGGAGAGATAAGGAGGGGGATGGTCATAGAGGGCTTAACGGCAAGAGACAAGGAGCTACAGTCAACTATTACACACACAATCCTCATATAACATTCCTTGGACAGCTGGAGGTATGTACATTGCTCTTCTGACATTGCTGCTCCACCACATACAAAAAGCCTTGATGATCCATTAATTGCTAACTAAATTACATAAGGGAAATGCTGGAGGAATAAAATATGCTTTAAAATACCCTAATTAACAGGAAGGGTAAAGCTCAAGTTAAAATCAGATTGCCATTTTAGATGCGTCAAAATTGAGAACACTGGTACACCTAGAGTCAATGCTTAGGTAATCAGAGTTCAACTGCTTCACTATGAATGGGTGAAGTGCTAATTAGACCAGAGGAAAAAACCACTGTCATTGCAGGGTAAAAGAGTATAAAAGAAAACAAAAACTAATTGCCATTTCATTGTCAAAGAAAAGAGTATCAAGCACAGCAGCACAGTATGCAAAACCCCATTTTATAAGTAAATACCGGAAATTATTGCTAGTTGGATAATTGTGTGCTTTCCTAAAAGCATGCCAAGACAATGGTTAGAAAGAGCAGGGATCAGGCTGCTACAGGAGTAGGCCAAAATATTATTATCACACAAATTATTCTGCTGAAGGATTTTAGACCCAGTCCTAAAACACCCACCTATCTCCATTATACAGAAGATGCATTAGCTTGCTTTATTATCTCCAGACCTTAATTAGGGTGCTTAACATGTAAGCAGCATTATCAAGTGCAATTAGTCATATTTCAAACAATAATTTATTTTAACTTACATTCTGCTGCTTGGTATAATCTTGTGCCCATCTCTAAACCAAGTCACTTGTGGTCTGGGATAGCTTGTGATGTATGGAAAGTTTAGGATTGTGGCTTGCCCTTGAGACACTGTTTTCCTCTGGTCCTCATCCTGGAAATTCCCCATGTCTGCAAAGAGAAGTTACATTAAGAAACCCAGAAGTTTCATCTTCCATGAGGCCTCGTTTTTTTAAAAGGGGTCACAGAGAATAATAATTATGTTTTATAGCAGTCATTGGCATTGCCATAATTAAGCAGCAAGAGATAACAACCTTGGGGTAGTGCTGAGGAGTGCAAGTTTGCGGGTGTGTACCGAGGCATGAGGCAAAGCCCAGTGACTCTAGGAGGACACCCAAGAAATGTCTCCGTCAGCACTAAGGCATGCTTGCATTTCCTTGGACAGGCAATTGACTTTTTCCCCCAATTGAAAAATGACACATTTAACGGCAGAAGAGCTTCTAAAATGTAATTTTGCAATATACAAAAACACTCCTAAGGCACATGTAAGCAAAATAGCTTTGCATTGCAATTCTACGGTAGCTCTTTCACAGGGACTTTGGGCAAGTAAGGGGTACCGGAATCTTTATTTTAATAGGAATCTATCCCACCTCTCCACTACAAGAATTCAATCCAGAAATAAACATTACCAAAATAAAACAGCAGCACTGATCAAACCAGCTATACAGGATAAAAGCTAAAAGGAAAAAATAATAATAATAGTGACAATAGTGATACAAACTATTGACATTAATTTTAACGTCATTGGTGGATCAGGTGCCTAAATTTCTGCCATGGGTATCTATTTTCTGTAGTTTTTAAATTCATCTTTTTTAATGTTTTTGACTATTTTTGTTGTTGTTCCATTATATCTTGTACACTGCCAGTGGCGGACTTGGAGCTCTCAAGCTTCAGTGCCCTGAGTAAGGCTAGAATTGGGTGAACACACACTCAAATACTCATCTCTCATGCTCTGTTCTACAGCATTTGGTGCCCCCTGCAGTGCAGTGCCCAGTGCAACTACCAGTCATGCCACCCTAAAACCGCCTGGACACAGCCTTGAGACATACAGTAGATGTGGAAGGCTATAAATCAGGCATGTCCAACAGGTAGATCGTGATCTACCAGTAGATCACTGGACATCTGTGGTAGATCACTAGTAGATCATTGGGTCCCCCCAAAGAAGCTGAACAACTGTGGCCCCCCTAAAAAAAGCTCAACATTTTACCTCATCCCTGAAAAAATTCAACAACTCTGACCTGAACCCCCAAAAAGGGGGTAGATCACTGTGAGTAGATCACAGTCTCTTGGGAGTTGGCCACCCCTGCTATAAATAAATACTAAAATGATAAAGTGTGAAGCAAGCTTCATCACTTCGAAAGATGGTGTGGCACCTCACTAATAATAATAATAATAATAATAATAATAATAATAATAATAATAATAATAATTCTTATATCCCACCCATTTGACTGAGTTACCCCAGATGCTCTGGGCAACTTCCAACAAAATATAAAGGGACAAAATGAAACATCAAACATTATTTTTTTCCTGAAACAGGGCAGCTTTCTACAAAAAGTCATTTAATTGTTTAATTCTTTAACATCTGATGGTAGGGTGTTCCAAAGGGTGAGCACAACTACTGAGAAGGCTCTCTGCCAGGTTCCCTGCAACTTCACTTCTCACAATGAGGGAACCACTGGAAGCCCCTCGTAGCTGGACCTGTGTCCAGGCTGAACAAGGGGGTGGAGATATTCCACAAGTATTCTGTCTCTCTCTTTTTCTCCAGTAGACATCCATCTGAAAATGGGGAAATTGAGAGAAAGAACTTAATTGCCAGCTTGGCTCATATGTCCTGTTACCACTGGACTTCTAAGTAAACAGGGATCTTGCCAGCAGCAACATCAGTGGGGCAGCAACCAAAGCAGTATCCATCACCAATCCAAGCAAACGGAGTGCACGACAAAGGGTCAGGCAAGAGGCAAGGATAGAGCAGTCCATGGGCAGGTTCAACATAGAAAAGAGATCTGAAGACAGGCACTGAGCAGGTACACAGACATTGTTCTAGCAGCTCTTCCAACTTAGGAGTTTTTGAGTGGAGCTGTTGGAACCACACCCCAACCTCATCTGACTCCCATCAATTCCCTTCCTTCCCATAAACTCCCTCCCTTCCTGGGAGGAGGGTCTTACTCCAAAGAGGCTTTAATTACCAGTATGATTTTTCTAGGATTAAAATAATTAACTGCATATAGTTCGCAAAGTCTGCATCTTTTGTTTACTATTGTAATCAGATTACCTACTTAAAAAGAAGTATTGAACCATGCAAGTAGTCCTAATTAACCCTGTTGTTAAATGATCAGTTTAGCTTTCAGAATTTAGACATTTTCTAATTAAGAATTGTTTAGCAATTCTTATGTGTCTCTGTCTGCATTAATTTACAACTCAGCTAATTATTTCAGGGGCATAATGATGGTCTGCACCATAAAGGTTGCCTAAGAATGTTGGTGATGTTTTTCCAGGAATGTTATGAATTTAAACTTTGACATGTATAGAAAAATACTTCAAATGTAATTAATTGCAATCTAGAAGCAAGGTGACACACACCTTAATTGCACCCTGTTTGGATTATTGTCACACACTCTATGTGGGGCTGCCTTTGAAAAGTGCTCAAGACTTTATTCCCTCATATGAACTCATCCTGCTCTCAGTCCTACCAGGCTTTGGAACTCCCTCCCTAGAGAAGTCAGACTGGCTCCCCCCCCCCCTTGCTGTCCCTCCACAAACAGGCCTTTGGGAACTGACTGTTTTTGAGGAAAAACAGATTGCCAGTTGCTGGAAGCCACAGGAGGGGAATAAAACTCCACAGCTTGAGTCCCACTTGCACGTTTCCCACAAGCATCTGGTTTGCCACTGTGAGAACAGGATGCTGGATGAGGAGGGCTATTGGCCAGATCCAGCAAGACTATTATTATGTTCTTATGTTTAACTGCCTGGAGGAAAGTCTGGGTCATTTCTGGCTATGCCACTGGGGCTGCTGGTGTGGGTGCGCAGTGGTGTCCTCTTGTGCTTTGCCTGCTGTGATGCAGGAGGTCTACTGGGGAGAGAGCATCTCGATTATATATTCATTGACTCTGTGTGGGTGGCCTGTGGATGTCCCTCCTAGTACAGTGATTGGCTGGTGGGCTGTGGCAGTGCTGCCAGGAGAGCTGTGGACAAATCTGCCATTTTTATGCTGTCTTTATATTTTTTGCTGTGTGCCGTTTTCCCCTTCACGCTAAGCACACACTGGATATGGCAGGGATTCGCTTGGAACAGCGGCAGTGTCTCTCCAGTCCTGGTGTAATGCGAGTGTAATATTTCTCTGTCAATTCCCTTATCAGAGGATTTTAGCCCAACTAGTGCCTACACTGGAAACTGGTTTCATCTGTCATACCCTATAAGAATAATTATATTCTAGGATGATATGCCGTGTTGGCCTGAATATAAGCCTCACTTTTCTCCCTAATTCCGACTGTGAAAAGTTAAAGTGTGGCTTATATTTGTGACCTTACGATATGCAGCCAGGAGCGCGGGGCAAACAGCACCAGGAGCGGGGCAAAGTGGCACCCGCCCCACGCATAGTCCTTCCTCTCCCCCAAGGCCGGGAAGGGAGAGATTGAGGAAAGGGAAAGGCCGCCAGCAACACAGCGCAGCTCCCCCCCCCCCCCAGAATGCAGCCAGGAGCAGCAAGGAATTGAGTGGCTTATATTCAGATATTTTTTTATTTTTTTCCTTCCCCCCCTCCAATTTTAAAGGTGCAGCTTATATGTAGGCCAATACGGTATGATTCCAAAAATGCTTTTCTAACAAAATGAGCATGCAACATGTAGCTGTAATGCTCAAAGTATTTATGTGGGTGTTAATGCTTTATATTATATGCTACATTATGTACATACTATGTAATGCTTAACTGAGATTAATATTCACACTTCAGAATGGAGGTGGGGAAGAATTGGGCAATCTCACAATTCACTCAAGATGTCTTAGAACATGTAACGTTGTTGTAAGGCCCCCAGCGATAGAAGGGTGGGACAGAAATTCTATATAATTGTATACAAATAAATAAAGAATAAACAAATATGGCTAAGATACCCCACCTTTAGTTTCTGCACAAATCCAATCTTGGTTAAGCCTTAAATATTTTACAGTCCCATTAGCTTTTTTTAACCAGTCTGTCTTGCATAATATCTGCAGAACAGGAATTAAATAATGACTAGCTAGAAGAGTGGGTGGCTGCTTGGCCAATTCATACAGCATTATACATTATTATTCTTGATGCTAATATTAAACTGCAAGAAAAATAAATTCAGCACATTTTCCCTCATGATACCTATCTTCTCCATTTAATCACTTCCTTGTAAATGGTCATGTCTAATAAAGAATTCCATTCACCCACTTCATCTTCCTGCCATTTATCAAATGACAGCCACTGTTCCTGACCTTCCAGTTAAGTGCCCCGAGGAACAATAATCAAAGTCTCAGACAGAGACGTGTAGGGTATAAACAAACAGTGAAACTTCATCCTACTTGTGATATTTCTACTTGTCTTCTCCACAGGCAGATGATGATATGGAACTGGTGGATAACAATTTTCCACTAACCGAAGAAGTTAATTGAAGATGCCTCAATTCCATGGGAAGGACTCTCCCTATTCTTCTCCAGTAATACCAAATCTTGGGAGATAATTTCTAAACTTACTAATTTACTGATACAAATTAATTTTTGGAAAAAATCCAGTTTCAATCCCAATATGGAAAGAAGAACCTTCAGCCAAAAGGCCTAGATGGTGCCTAGAAGGCTGGGCACCTTTGCAAGCGAGGCAGAGTGGGAAAATCCTTGGCACCAATGGGTGCATTCCTAAGGTGGTCTGAGGAGGGTGGGCAGGGCTTGGACCCTATAAAAGGGACAATCTGCTTTCCCTCCAACCTCTTAGTTTGCAGCAGCTCTCAATCTCCTGCCCTGTCACCCTGTGTGCTTCGGGGTCACCACTAGGGGGGCCATGCAGAATTTTTCCCCAATCCGCATTTTGGATTGCAAAAATGCAGATTGGGAAAATTTACCTATTTCATACTCAATAGCAGGACAGAGTGTTAGTTGGTCTGCTGTGTTGTTTAAATAGGTTAATCATCTAGATTTGGCCATTTTTGGCAGTTTAGGTGTGGGAAAAGAAAGTTTGGTTTAGCCTGGTGACGCCCTGTAGGCACCTTTCAGGTTATGGGTCGGCCCCGAGACTCATTTCGTGGACTTTGTGGTTCAGAGGGTGAGTAGGGGCCTCCTTTGAGGCCAAACTCCCTCATCCACCTGGGGTTCTGAGGTTCAATGGGGGGGTGTGACAAGGTAAGACCTCCCTTCTCACCTTCAGGAGCTAATGGTCAGGAAAATGACTATGACATTCTAATCTGCAAAAATGAGCTGGGATTTTATTAGGAAATTTTTGAAATAAATGCCAATCATACATACATGCCACTTGAACTTCTGATTTTCTTTGCAAGAGTGCCCCCATTCTGTTCCTCACAACACACTGATAAAAACCAGCATCAGATCTTTGCAAGGATGGGATAACATACCTGTAAGACAGAAAGAGATATCACAATTATAACATGTATTTGGACTTTGATATCTGTTCTCAAAAACAGTTTGAGCCCCAGGCAGCAGGATCCACAGGGGCAACAGATCCCAATGTAGCTCTTTATTTTCCTCCCTTGTTCCTGATGTAGATCTTCACTCACTCGGTCTTCTCTCATGCAGGGTGTGGGCATTGGGTGGTTTGCCTCAGGTGCCAAAATGTCTTGGGCCAGCCCTGCCCATGATTTATCAGTCCTCAATTCTTTTTTTGCATGATTCTACAACATGCTATATGAAAAAGTATACATGAAAAACTGAGATGAATTACATCATGTTTCCTCTTAACCATTTATAAATAGATTGAATTCTATATTAGCATTATAGAGACATATTTGAGCATCCTCTAGCACTCAAATATTCCTCCATCTACAAGACAGGAAAGCAAATTTCTTGTCCAGTTGTGGCAAGAAGCAAAACAGAGTGGTGATATTGGGAAAGTGGTCTAAGTGGTGATACTGGGAAAGATGGTCAGCAACATAAAATCCCCACTTTTGAAGTCTTAAAAAAAAGAGTGCATAGCACAATCAATTGAAAAAGTACTGAAAAAATGATCACGATGAGTACTGCCTTCCTTTTCTCAATAGGCTTCCACAAACACACATCCTGCCAGTTCTGCCTTCCTCTACCCCATCTGCATTTCCTCCCTTCTGTAAAATGCAGAGAGCTGAAGGCAGTTCTGTAGATCCATCATTGCTACGGTAGTATGGGTGTTTAATTTTTGTATCTTGCCATGATTTCTGGTTAAACCAATTTTCATGGTTTCTTATGACACTTCAATCTGTACCCTGGAAAAGTCAAAATCAGAAGAGCACATAAATCTACTACAGCAGTGCATTTCAGTGAGATTCTCACAAGCCCAGATGATGAGTAACAAGCCCAAAGCAATAAAATATTATATAATAGTGGTTCCTCTGCAAGCACCCCTTTTTAACCTCAACTCTTTTTTTCTTTTTTGGAAGCCCGCATCCTGATTATTGTAATGTTACACTCTGTTAATTGAGAAAATACATAATGACAAAAATCTATTACAAACTCAGTAATGTTTTTAAATGAATTTGTAAATGCGCCAAAAAAATGCAGCAAAAATTCATTCCTTTATTTCCCCAAAGTATTCACCAATGAACAACTCAATTACTTAATTCAAAAGTTATGAAATTTAATACATTTACATTTATAAATAAATATATTTATTTATTTATGTAAATTTATTTATCTTTCATTAATATATTTATTTATTGCCCTAATACAGACAATACAGAGCTAGTTGGACCAATGGTCTGACTCTGTATAAGACAGATTCCTCTGTTTATACATTGTTTTAGAGCAGGGGTCAGCAACCTTTTTCAGCCGTGGGCCAGTCCACTGTCCCTCAGACCATGCGGTGGGCCGGACTATATTTTGAAGGAAAAAATGAACGCCCCACAAATAACCCAGAGATGCATTTTAAATAAAAGCACACATTCTACTCATGTAAAAACACCAGGCAGACCCCACAAATAACCCAGAGATGCATTTTAAATAAAAGGACACATTCTACTCATGTAAAAACACAGATTCCCAGACCATCCGCAGGCCGGATTGAGAAGGCGATTGGGCCGCATCCGGCCCACGGGCCTTAGGTTGCCTACCCCTGCTTTAGAGTATATCTCTATAGTCTTTTAAAAGTATTCAAATAAGTTCTTATACATTCTCAGTAACCCTAACAACAATTAACTAAGTTGGTCAATTAACTTAGTTGGTCTCTAAGGTGCTACTGGAAGGATTTTTTTATTTTATTTTGTTTTAACAATTAACTAAGTTTAGACGTAGCAATAGTAGCAGCACTTAAGACTAAAACAGTTCACCCAATACACCTTAGTATTTTGCTCGTGAAAACATTTTCTGTTTTAATTAATCACATACATTCTGCTCCTGGAAAGCTCAAAGTGTCTTTCACAGAGATCTCAGGCAGATCTTCCATTCAGACATTGGCCAAGCTGAGTGCTGCTTAGCTATAACAAAAGGCGGGTGGCACTGTGGTCTAAAGCACTGAGTTTCTTGGGCTTGCCAATTGGAAGGTTGGTGGTTCGAATCACCGCGACAGGGTAAGCTCCCGTTGCTCTGTCACAGCTTCTGCCAACCTAGCAGTTCAAAAGCACACCAGTGCAAGTAGATAAATAGGTACCGATCTACTTGCACTGGTGTGCCAGAAGCAGTTTAGTCATGCTGGTGCCATGACCCAGAAAGCTGTCTGTGGACAAACGGCGGTTCCCTTGGCCTGAAAGCGAGATGTGCACTGCAACCCCATAGTCGCCCTTGACTGGACTTAACCATCCAGGGGTCCTTTACCTTTTTACCTTATAACAACATAGCATAGTAGAGTAGTGGTAGTAGTAGTAGTAGTAGTAGTAGTGTAACTGATTTACTAAGCACCTTCTAAACTACCATCTTGATGTGATTTACACACAAAATAATTAAAAACAGAATGACACACTAAGTAGCCACACTAAAAGCCCTGCACCGATTTACTGCAGAGTGGGCTTCTGTGGTCTTTGGAACTAGCAGGAGAGAATCTCCCACAGACATCTACTGGGTGTATAATGAATAAGGCAGTCTGTCAAGTAATGTGGTCGCAAGCTGTGTAGGTACTTATATGTTAGTACCAACACCCTGAACATGGCCCGGTAGCAAATTAGCAGCCAGTGCAAATACCACAAGCAAGGCATAATATGTTGGTGGGCATTAACCCCCACAAGCAACCTAGCCACCACATTCCCCACCAGCTGCAGCCTGCAGATCAACCCCAAGGGAAGTCTCACTTAGAGTGCATTGCAGTAATCCAAGTGTGAGGTTACCCATGCATGGATAGCTGTGGTCAAGCTATCTGGTTCCAAGAATGGCTGCAGATATCATAGCAATCAAAGTTGGTAAAAGTCACTCCTAGCCACTGAGGACACCTGTACCTGGAGTAACAGGGTTGAATCTAGGAGCACATCCAAACTATGCACCTGCTCTTTCAACTCCATCCAGGGCAGGCAACTTACCAACTTCCCAGACCCAGGAATTACTCACTTACAGAGCCTCCTTCTTGACAGGACTCAGTTTATTAGCTCTCATCCAGCCCACCACTGCATCCAGGCACCGGTCCAGGGCCTCTCATTCCTGATTCAGATGTTACCAAGAAATAGAATTGGGTATCATCAGTATACTGATGACACCTTGGTCCCAAACTTCCAATGACTACTCCTACTAGCTTTATGTAGATGTTAAATAGCATTGGAGGCAATATAGTCCCTGTAGCAGCCCATAGCTCAAAAGCCAAGAAGCTGAGGAGCATCCAATACTACCTTCTGAAAGCATCCCTGGAGTTAAGACTGGAACCACTGCCCCTGATACCCATTTCCCATAGGCAATCCAGGAGGATACAATGGTCAATGGCATCAAAAGCTGATAAAGGTCATCCATCAGGGCTACCAAGTCAGATTCAAATCTGAACCCAAATGGAGATGGGTCTAAAAATTCAGTTTCCTTGAAGAATGCCTGCAGTTGCATCTCCATGACCCTTTCGAGTGTCTTGCCCACAGAGCGGAGATTTGCAACTGGACAGTAGTTGTTGAATATCATTGGGTTTTAGAGCATTCTCTTGGTCCAAGCTCTTGCCATTGTTGCATAGTATCTTTGAAACTTGCATAAAAGGGTGTACCAGGTATTAAATGCTAAGTTTATCCTCAAAGGTTAACAGTGTTTCCCAATAATAGTTTTCCAGTGATTTGGCATGCAAGAGAGAAAAGGGCATTTTCATTGTCTGAAAGCCAGAAGGGCACTTAAAGTTTCTGCAGATCTGAGCAAGCAATTTAGGAAAATGGACAATTTGTTTTGAGTGGAGCAGCCTGGAAGAGGCTTGCTGCTTAAGAAAATCTAAGACAGAAGATGGATAGTACATCAATAAGTGAAAATATCAATGAAAACATTGGAAATGATTCTAGCTTTTCTTTTCCTTTTTGTTCCAGAGCTCAATGGCTGAAAGAGGGCTGTCATGTCTTCCCAAAGACTGGAATGCATTTTATGGTTTTCGACGGCACCTCCAATATGGATTAAAACATTTTTTTAAAAAATTGAACATATGAAATTGACTTATGTCAGCTGGTCCATATATATACATAATTTTATTTGTAAACCACCTTTCCACAGTTCAAACCATGCTCAAGGTGGCTTACGACACAAAAAATGCGTAACTGCAACATAACAAAAGTAGTCATAAACAATTAAAAAACATCAAAAATACACAACCAAACGGAACAAACAATTTCCACATAAATCACAAGATCTGAAAGAAAACTACAAAAAAACCAACAACAACACCCCCCACTGACACACATACACAACAAAACCTGAAACAACACCCCAGCCCAAGAATTTGCTTGGGGCTTGCTGCAGGTCTGTGTTCATACCGCTCTTGGTTGTTGTCATGCTAGCTTGGTTTGTGCCAATTCTTAGTCCGCTTTAGAAGTACAGGTTCAGCCTATAGCAGGTATATCGACAGTGAACTAGGCTCTGCTGTCAAGCTTTAGTCTGTTGAGCCCAAAACACTGAGCTGTAGCTTGAAAATGCCATGACTGATGTCAACTCTAATGTAAACCATCTTCTCCCAGGGCAGACAAGAATGGCATAGAGAAGAATGGTGTGCTTTTTAAGGTTGTTTCTGTGCTGCATATTCTGTAATATTATGTGCATTTGTTTTAATGTCGTTAATGTCCCCTCCACAAAATAAATCGTTTTGCTTTGCCGTTCCCACCCGCCATTTGAAATTCTACATATTATTTACGTTCCCCCCCTCCAGTCCTCTTTGCCTCAGCCAGCCATTTCACCACAGGATCCTTGCTTTGCCAGCAGGGGACAGACACCTAAACAAACAACATTATTTCCCCCCCTACCTTAGCCTTTTCTTCTTTGACAGGATTACCGAAAGTACCAACCCCGTCCATCCTTAATCTTTTAACTGTTGTTATATTTGTCTGAGTTCTCCAGACAATATTTTAGTTTACAATAAAATAGAATCATAGAATCGTAGAGTTGGAAGGGACCCCGAGGGTCATCTAGTCCAATCCTCTGCAATGCGGGGTGGTGGTGGTTATGTTTTACTATAATTTAAAAATATAATTATAAAATACTAATTTTATTTTACTAAAATTAGTAAAATTAGTATTTTAGTAACATTAGTATTTCAAAGAAATACTGTATTTGCAGGACAAACAAGAGTCTAAATGACCAGCACTATAAGACTTTTCAACTGAATTTAATTTTTAGTTTACCATGATGAACTGGGGGGGAAAGCCATGGCACAGTTAGAATCATCTGGCCAACGTCTCATTTTATTTACAAAATAAAACGAAATATATTGTTGTAGTAAAAATGTGAAAAATAAGCATTTAATTATCCTTGGCTTTCCTTGAAAAAATACCCGCTGCCTAAAAGCAAAGTGTATTTAATTAGTAAGTGAATATTTTCTGAAGAAGATGTTGAACATTCAGACTAATACAAAACATTTCTAATGCAGCTTAAGATTAAGTCTCTGAATGGGTAATAGATTGGGGGGGGTAATGGAAGAAAGGAGTGTGCATTGCTGTAAATCGAATAAATGCATGACATCACCTTCGGATAAGAAATAAAAGACTGTTTATTTCCTAGCTTTTCTGCTTTGGGCAATGCATGTTGCTGATTGCTGACAGGAGTAGAGAGAATCTGCCTTTTTTTAAAGGGGGGGCTTGTGTATGTCTGTTGCATAATGTCAATGGAGGGCACAGGGTCATCACCTAAATATAACAGACAGAGTGCACAGACAGTTCCAATGCACAAAAACAATAGCAGAGTGCCAAGCAGAGTTATGAGTTTAAGCACAGAGATCAAGAACAGTGAGGAGTAAGAAGTTTGAGGTGAAATGTTTATCATAAGATTGGTATTGAAGACTGCTCATGAGCTCTGCACAAGCATGCAAGCTTTGAAGGAGCTAGCTCTTCAGCTGGCATTTAATGAACTTTCCCACCATCCCTACTTTTGACAATGAGTTGGCATTTTTTAAAAAGATAAACTACAAGCCATGCTTAGTAATTTCCAGTGCTTGGAAAGTTAATTTAGAAACTGAAGTAATTTAGTTAAAGTCCAGCCCAATGAATTTTTTAGTTTATAAAATGTTCATCCTTTGCATTCAGTGTGATAAACTGCTGTGCTGAGGTATAGGGCCCAATAGCAAATCAGGAGCCACATAATATTTTTGACAGACAGACTATCATCAGGTGAAGCTTTCCCCATAATTATATTTCCATTCAAATATACAGGCTTACCCAGTTTATTTGTGCCAGTCACACAGCTACTAAAGGCACAAGGTATCATTCACGTTGTTCCTGTTCTTCATGCTGCAAGCTGCTCCCCTTAATAGAGGGAACCTCTTCAGCAAGGAAGATGCAGAAAATGCTTCACATTCCTTCCTCAGTCCTGCCTTTTCAAAGCTTGCAGCAAACTTTCCAAAAATTTAGAGTGTCGGACTAAGACCTGAGAACCCTAGGTTTGAACTCCCACTTGGCCAGTCACTACTTCTCAGCCTAATCAGGGTTGTTGTGGGAATTAAATGAGGAGGGGGAGAACCATGTTTGCCACCTTGAGCTCCCTGGAGAATAAGATGGGATATAAATGCAACAAATAATATTTCAGCTATGAAAAGTGCTTATGCAACTATTTTCTAACTTGCACTCTGCCTTATATCAAAGGAATGCTATGGCTAAAGAAACAGAAATACAGTATCCAAATTCACAACCCAGTTAGAACTCACACAGTTAGATGCAGATCAAGGGGGCATTCTTTGCAGAACCCCATGAGAAGAGAGGAAATAAACAGAATAATGAAGCAAATGGGCATTGTTAAGGTGCCAGGCCCAGACAGATTTCCTGTGGAGTGATGAAAGTCTCATCTTGACTTATTAACCCCCAAACTGCATTCTGTTTAGAGTGGTACCTTGGTTTACGAACTTAATCCATTCCGGAAGTCAAAGTGTTCTTAAACCAAGGAGTGCTTTCCCATAGCAGCGGGGGACTCAATTTACAAATGGAACACACTCAACAGGAAGCGGAACATGTTCTTAAACCAAGGCAAAGTTCACAAACCAAAACACCTACTTCCGGGTTTGCAGCATTCTTAATCCAAGTTGTTCATAAACTAAGCTGTTCTTAAACCAAGGTACCACTGTAGCTTCGGAAAGATCCTCACTCTACATACTTCTCTGTACGTAGCACAAATTTCTGTAATTCCAAAACCTGGCAAACACCCAAACTCTGTGAGTTAAATCTCACTAATCAACACTGACAGCAAAATCCTGGTAGCAGTTCTAGTGGACAGGCTTCAGGAAGTGATGAGCATCCTAATCCACCGAAACCAGGTTGGATTTATATGACACAATCAAAGGGTAGATAAACTCCATCTTGTAATTGATCTAGTAGCACTCAACAGTACTAGGACATTGCCATTAGACTTGCTCTCCTTGGGTGCTGAAAATGCATTTGATTTGGTGCACTGGCTCTTTTTCTTTACCCATAGAGCACTGGCTCTGTGGTATACCCCAGGAACATGTGCATGGGGTGAAAACCATATACACAACACCCATGTCCAGGATACAGACAAAAGGCAAATGGCATAATGTCAGGTTCCTCCCCCCCCCCCATGCAGAGAGTAACCAGACAGGGATGCCCCCTTTTCCCACTGATATTTCATCTTTTTCTAGAGCCCTTAATATTTGCCATACAACAAAATACCAAGATCTGGGGTGTGTAATATGGGGGGATTTGAACATGCAGCTTGTTGACGTGATGAGACTGAGGCCAAATATAGCCCAATGTTATTCAACCAAAAGAAAATATACTTTTTTCTGCAGTGATTTCATCTTAATGAATAAATGCAATTCCCTGCATATAAATACAAAAACATCCAGAGTGTATTTTGGTTTTTGGCAAGCAATTAGAAATAAATAATAGACCTGAAATATTCATAGCAATATATTTATTCAAACTTTATAGTAAATTTTGATTAGCTTTCCATGCACATTCTGTAGAAGACAAATGCTTCACGTATTCAAAACAAGTTAATCAAACCCTAAACAAAATAAATATGGTTTTCATGGTGACCTAAGGAATTTTTAAAAAACAAAGTATAATATAAAAGTGCAGCAGGCAGCACTTAAAAGGAAAGGTCTTCTGTATGTCCCTTCGGTAGCAATATGTAGCAATACACTACTTGTTTTTGTATTACAGAATTATAATATAATATTAAGTAATGCAAGATGCTGGATGTGTAACAATCTCCATTCTAAGGCCTGTTTTATTTCCTACTAGCGGGCCCGGCCACGCCTTGCTGTGGCTGATTTTATGCTTATTACCATAAGTAGCAGCCGCAGCCAAAATAAACCCCCACCTACCCCCGCCTGCGTCGTGTGCACTCTGCACACGCTCAGGTGCCCTCTTGCGGCCTGTGGCAGAAAAAGCCGAGGAAGGAGGCCTCTGACGCCACGCGGTTGGTTGGGATAATAAGCCCACCGTTTCCCAGCATGCCTTGTGGTTTGGCCGAAAGAGCTTAGTTCACCCACAGGGCGCCTTGACTCCATTTCCCAGTGTGCCTTGCAGGTCCGACCTAGTTAACTGCGAGAGGCAGCGGCCTCCATTTCCCAGCGTGCCTTTGACAAAAGAGATACTTACATTTCCCTGTTTCCCAGCCAATCCTTGCAGAGAAACAGTTTGTCAGTTTGGGAGTGAAAATGGAGGCAGGCCTGTGGCCTGTCTTCAGACATGTGGCCTTGTTTTGCTTGGCACACTTATGAACAATTATATATATAGATAAGACCTTGATATTCTTACAACACCTTGCAGGTCCGGCCTAGTTAACTGTGAGAGGCAGCTGCCCCCATTTCCCAGCGTGCCTTGCGGCTATTAAAAGCCTATTAAAAGCCGAGTCGATTATCAGGGAAAGAGGCAGGCCATCGCTTCTTTGAACTCTATTTCCCAGACATCCTTGCGGCCCTGGCCTGAAGAGTCCATTGAGATATGACGCTGCCCTGCGATGAGCCTTTCTATTGGAAGATGAAGATGACATATAATGTGTGCGCCAATTTTTTTTGCGTTTTTTCTTTATTTTAGGTATGTTAGGTGTGGGTTTTTTGAATTTTTATTATGCCAGATCCTTCCTTGATGGTCATGGTACGCTGTGTCCTAAATTTGATGCGATTTGGTCCAGCGGTTACGGAGCACGGTGGGGTCCGACGCGCACGCAATGGGAACATTTATATATATATAGATCCTCTTTCCTAGGCCACCTTTCTGTACTGCTTTCTTTTACACCTCCCAAATATTGTTGGTGTCCATCAGAGTTGTGGGTTTCTGTTTAGTTTTTTGGCTGCTGACTGCAGTAAAGCACCCCCATTGATCAACCCAATATCAAAATTACAGACATGCTTTCTTCTGTGAATAATCAAGCTAGTAGACAATGTTACCCTAAATAGTAATTTAAATTGCAATTTCTTACATAACATCCTGTACTGTGCAAACAATAAGTGCATTCTGAGTGTTCCAAGCACATCACAGCCATCAGCAGCTGGTTGGCAATGGAGGTTTATTTTGCATTGACTAAGGGCTGAAGGGCCAGAGATGCTTGTTCTGCCCAGTGAGTCACTCTTATGCAAGCTAAATCATTTTGTTTGTTTGCTTGTTTGTTTGTTTGTACCCCGCCCATCTGGCTGGGTTTCCAATACATTAAAACATCAATCATTAAAAACTTCCCTAAACAGGGCTGCCTTCAGATGTCTTCTAAACGTCAGATAGTTGTTTATCTCTTTGACATCTGATGGGAGGGCGTTCCACAGGGCGAGCGCCACTACCGAGAAGGCCCTCTGCCTGGTTCCCTGTAACTTCGCTTCTCGCAGTGAGGAAACTGCCAGAAGGCCCTCGACGCTGGATCTCAGTGTCCGGCGCTGGGTCTCAGTGTCCGGGCAGATCAATGGAGGTGGAGACGATCCTTCAGATATACTGGGCCAAGGCTGTTTAGGGCATGACATTTCTCCCTCTCTCCTACACGAACAGAGGTTTTGACGATTTTATACGCCAGGTATGGGGCTGACCTGAAACAGCAAAACTTACCTAACACCACTTGTTGAATTCATGGCTTGTAGCTGAGAAATTTTAGCTCACAGCTGATACTTGCAGTCACTGTGTGATGCCACCTCTCAGCTAACAGTTTCCACACAGATAGCAAGCTCATACAGTTCAGACATTAAGTGATATAGCAAAATGTATATCTCCATCAGACTATGTTTGGTAGAAAGTTCTGTTAAAACTTTTGAAAGCTGTCTGAACTTCTGAAGTGCTTTCGCCTGTTGCACAGCTTAGCAGAGTATAGCAGAGTACCGCAGCAATTGTTGAGCAACTCTTAAGATTGCCTAGCTGGACGACGTGCAGGAACAAAAACTGCTGACTAGTAACTTGGTTCTTGTTTTATTATTTACAGCAGCAAACATACAAGCTATTCACAAGTTACTATTTACAACATGACCTCTTCACTCTCAGCAATTCCTCAGCACTAACCACACCACACTAACACTCTCCACACACACCAGTGTTATGTTGTTGTTGTTGTTGTTCAGTCGTTCAGTCGTGTCCGACTCTTCGTGACCCCATGGACCAGAGCACGCCAGGCACGCCTATCCTTCACTGCCTCTCGCAGTTTGGCCAAACTCATGTTAGTAGCTTCGAGAACACTGTCCAACCATCTCGTCCTCTGTCGTCCCCTTCTCCTTGTGCCCTCAACCTTTCCCAACATCAGGGTCTTTTCTAGGGATTCTTCTCTTCTCATGAGGTGGCCAAAGTACTGGAGCCTCAACCTCAGGATCTGTCCTTCTAGTGAGCATTCAGGGCTGATTTCTTTAAGAATGGATAGGTTTGATCAGATGGACCAGTGTTATAGGCCATGCCTATATAAGGAACTCAGGCAATCACTTGGTTGTTGCTGGGTCTCCTTATCTCTAGGCAGATTCCTTTTATGTTCTGTCTTCCCATTCTGTGGAGACTCTAATTGCAAATTTGCAAAGCTGCCTACAAATCATGGATTCCAACAAGTTCAAATGCAAGCAGTTTGCCATGGAATGCATTGAACAAATCACTACATGTACCCATCCCTGAACCCCACAGTGAATCACACTGACAACATAAGAGGAGCCCTTCAGCTGAATCAGACCAAAGGCTCATCTAGTCCAGCATCCAATTTTTCACTTGCATCCACTGGGATCTTGACTCCACTATAAAAGCAGATGAACCTCAAAAGGTGTCCAGAGCACTGTCTAGTCCTGTTGGATGAGTTTCTGTTAGTAAGGCTTGAGGATGTAGGCATGGTGCTTGGATCAGTCAGGGCAACCACTTGCACTCTGGACCTTTGCACCTTTTGGCTGATAAAAACTTAGAATGGGACAGCTGGCTGGGCCAGGGAGTTGATTAATGCCTCCTTTCAAGAGGGGGTGGTCCCTGCCTACTTAAAGGAGGCAGTGGTAAAATGGCAAATGACCTTTTGTTTGCCAAGTATTTAGTTGTTTAAACATTGTTGTTGTAATCTGTCAATATAGGTTTTTATAACAATATCTATTTTGATAAAAAAAGTCTATAATGTAGACCCTCCAAGTGTCCCTATTTTCCAGGGACATCCCTGATTTAGAGAAGTCATCCCAGTTTCTGATTTGATCCTGGAATGTCCCATTTTCCTTAGGATGTCCCTATTTTCATTGGAGAAATGTTGGAGGGTATGGAGTTATCCGGCTCCCAAGCCGTCTAAAGGCAATTCTGTATAGGGAAGGTTTTTTTTAATATTTAATGTTGTATATATGTTGGAAGCTGCCCAGAATGGCTGGGGCAAGATGTGTAGGGTATAAATAGTAAAATTATCATTATGGAATGGGACGTCCCTATTTTCATCAGATAAATGTTAGCGGGTATGTATAATGTATTAGAAGAAAGGAACTGCATTGCAGGGGGTTGTACTAGATGACCCTCGGGATCCCTTTGAACTCTACAATTCTATGAGATATCATAAAGGCAGCCCATAAGATAGTTCTACTGTCTTAGGTTTTAACTGTATTGCATGTTTACTCATTTTGTTCTTTTGTGATGCAATGATACAAAAATAAAAATATTTCCTCATTACAATGCTGAAAAATATAATCTATAGATTGCTATTCTAAAAGCCACTTACGTGTACTCGCTGGTGAAGGCCGTGGTTTCCCTGCCATTGTGCAGCCATTTAAATTCCAAAGGCCAGCTACCTTCTGCCAAACATGTAAGCACAAGGCGGTTCCCTTCTAGGTGAGTCTGGGGCAAACCTGGCTCTGTCTTGAAATAGGGTGCAACGTCATCTGAAATAGGATAGAAAAATACAGTCAAAATGCGGGAACAAGGTTGTGAAATTGCTTTATGTTCTTTTTCAATACAGACTACAAATCAAGTGCTTACAGTTTTGATTTTTCTAGAAAGGGCTCAGGTACCTCCTAGAATTTCACACCAGCCAAAGAGAACAGACAAAAAATGTCTATCCAAATTCTTTATTTAATCTTACCATCATAGGTGTTTCAATACACATCACCTATATGTACATATTGCTACTCTAATAATCTAACTTCTATGCAAATAAGAACATAAGAAGGGTATGCAGGATCAGGCCAATGACCCATCTAATCTAGCTTCCTGTTCTCATAGTGGCTCACAGACACCTGCAGGATTCAATGACAATAGCACTCTCCCTTCTGCGGTTTCCAGCAGTTGGTATTCAGAAGCATTACTGCCTCTGATCATGCAGATGGAGCAAAATCATCCTGGTTAAAAGCCATTGTTAGCCTTATTCTCCATGAATTTATCTAATCCTCTTTTAAAGCCATCCAAGTTGGTGACCATCACTACTTCCACTAATAACAATAACAAAAAAATTATTATTCATACCCCGCCCATCTGACTGTGTTGCCCCAGACACTCTGGGCGGTTTCCAACAGTACTGTACCTATTTACTACTGCCCGAGTTTTGAGAAATGATTTTTGTTGAAATGAATTTAATCACAAAAACAGTATTTCCAGCCGTGCCAGCCTGCCCATGAGGCAGGCTAAAGCAACTGAGGTTGCATGGCAGTGGCTTCTTCCAGTGAGAAAACTTGCATGAGATAACACAAGATATCACCATAAACCATTGCAGCCACACGACCCCCGTAAGCAAGACTTAGGAAGGACCCCTTCCTGTTTCATCTCAGGTGGGGAAATGGGATGGGCTGCCCCTGACCTCCATGCCCTTGTTGGCTTTGCTGGGTGTCTGGGATGGACTGAAGGAAGACTATTGCTTTAAAACTCTGGTCCAACAACTACTAGCTGCAGCACAAATGCTTACAGCTAAAGGTTGGAAATATTTGAAGAGAATTAACAAAGAGGCCTGATACAGACATGTGTGTTCTTTATTGATAATGCAAAATATGGGGGCAATTTTTAAAAATATTTTTGTAAATGTTTGGCAAAGTTTTATTCAGCATATACTGTAAATAAATGATGATGGAAATAATATTCAGACCCTCCCACCTAGATACGTCTGTATTTTGAATTATCCTGCTCTGATAATTAAAGATAATAGCTGTTTCTTTTTCTTTTTTTCATATCCTATCCCATCCTTTCTCATACTAGTAACCTTTTCTTATTTCTTTCTTCTAGGTATGTATGTATTTATGAATCCCTCACTGCCCAGTTATCTCAATCTTATCTCAATATAAGCATGTATCTTTCTTTGTAGTGAAAATTAAATCAAGATAAATTAATTTCTGAAAAATCTTCATCAGTGGCCAAAATGATGAACAGATAATACGGGGGGGGGGAATTAAAAAACATATATATATATATATATATATATATATATATATATAGTTAGGATCTTAGAGGAATTGATATCTATACTAAAGATATTATCATTATTCTGCCACTCATCCTTAGGCCTTAACTTTTTAAATATATATTTTTTAAACAATGCTTCCTAGAATGAGAGCATACCTTATCGCTGTACAAGATATTTGAATCCTACACAAAAAACAATGAAGGAAACATACGATAGGACTTGGTAATGAAAGTATGCCAGGATTTCCTTACATGCCCAAGTAGCTTACAAAACCAATATGTTACCTTCCCTCTCATCTTCCCATTCTACCTCCCCACCCCCTGCATAAAACTTCAAAAGCCATAGTAGGGCATAGCTGCATGCTGTTAATTGCCTTTTTCACGAAGTTCCTATGAGTGTGCTGTCTCACACTCAAATTTAAATAGATGTGGAATTGATCTCAGAAGCAACAGAGAGGGAAAAGCCTGGCAGGAAGAGGTGTCGGAAACTGAAGAGGTCACAAGGTTTAGTGAGCAGGGAAAGTTTGTGGCGGAGTGAAGTCCAAAATCAGAATCAGAGGCAAAGGCAGAAGCAGGAGAGGACGGAGGCCAAGTGGCAGAGATGTTTTAAGGGGGGGGGTCTCCTGCTCCTGCTGCAGCAAGCTCCCCTCCCTCCTGGTCTCCTAGGACCAGAAGAGGTATGAAGAGGGAGGAGCAGAGAGAAGCACATCAGCCTAGTCTCAGATTGCTTGGGAAGGACCGGGGGGGGGGGGAGAGAGAGAGATTTAGGCAGCTGTGGGAAGGCAGGGACCTTCAACCTCCATAACTGCCTCATAGGGACAAGACATACAGAGAAGAGTTGCTAGGCTCACTAGGCCTGGTACACCTGAGCCTGCCTTGTTTCTGTTGATAAAGATTTAACTCCATGTACTCCATGTGATGTTTTGCTGACTGGGTCCCTGACACTTGGTTCACCCTCTCAATTTAATTATTTTAAATTTAACCTGTGAACTAAAACCCAAGCCTGATAATGTAATTAAACTGTTTCTGTTATGGTTTTGTAACAGTATTGTCTGCAAATATCAAGGCCCAAGTTAAGCAGGATGTAACAATCCTTTTAAACTTTATTGTTTATACTCAGCACTCACATATGATGAAAATGTTAATTTATAAAGCAGTTACAAAGTAATATCTTATTCAAGGTTTTTTTAATCATGCATTGTTTTCTTTTGAAATGCAAAGATGTGATTTGTATTTATAATTTCAAATGTGTCAATATAAATGCAATTTTATTAAAAGTTTTACCACAATAAATTTATTATCTGCACACAATGAGAGATTAGTTGCACAAAAGACTACATAAGATTCTACAGCAAGAGCTGGGGAAGATGATAGAGTCTAAGTGTCTAAGTCTAAATATATGACCCGACACAATAATTTCCATGAGGGGGGCATGGCAGTTGAACTAGGTTAAAAACTATTCAGGTTTGCTGTTTAAATTAAATAGCACTGGATCCAAAGTTAATCTGATATTACCTAAAGCTACTGGAGTTGTTTACCATCCACCACAGGGAACTGCTGTTTAGCAGGCTATGTACTCCAACACATTCAGCCCCGAGACTGAAGTAAGTTGTATGCCTCCATTCAACAAGGCTTACTTCTGAATAAATGTGCATAAGAACACACTCATAAGATGCTAATGTTTCCTGATGCTCAGGCAAAGGTACTCACTTCCTAACAGAATGAAGTCAGTCTAGTGTGCATTGTCCTGAACTCATATTTGATTCTTGTTAGAACTTAGTTCTATCAATTTCAATGGGTCTACTCCAAGCAGAACTTAGTTGAATACAACCAACCAATTTAAGTTTTGCATGTTTCATATAAATTGTAGAAAAATAAAGGGTGTTTAGAAGCGCATTCCTGAACAAGCCTTACACTAAATAAGACTTGAAATGGGTTTAATTTTAAAAGTTGGTTGGTTGTAGATTTGGAATAGAAGGACTGACATAGTAATTATGGCTGAGTTGGTATGAGATCATACATAATGTTGGCTAGATCCTTTTCCTATTGATGTGTAAAACAACTGCAAAAGGGCATAGCATGAATAAAAAAATGCTCCCCGCTGAAGAAGAACCTTTTTATGACTGATTCTCCAGCTCCTGCTTGTGCTTTCCTATCATGGAATCTTGTTAGCAATTTTGATCCACAGGTTGATGATAGTTTCAAAACTATATCCAACACTTGCACACTATTAAAAACTCTCTCATTCAAACCCCAAAGCGGATTTTTTCTTTAAAAAAAAAAGTAATTTTAAGTCCGTCTGGTTAAAGACAATGTTGAAAGGCACATTAATCTTGCTGTTCTACAGGATGTTTTTGTTCAAAGCTGCTATCAAAATTCTTCATTTATCCTGAGACATGTCCTGCTGTGATAATCATTTCGTCCAAGCTTACTTTTCTAACTTTCTAAAGAGAGTTTAATGAACTGGATTTAATTCTTGTGAATGCAAGAAGCAGAACAGCCTAGCACCACATATTATACCAGAGGGTATAAACACAACTATATTTGAGGTCAGAACTTCAAATACAGTAAGTGTAAAAAAAAAAAAAGAGTTGAACAGACTTTATTAGAATACTGTGCTCTGCCCCTGCAGAAGGGGCACATCAAAGGAGGCATTTTTCATACCTTCCATGGACCATACCCAGCAGAGAGCTCAAAGAAGACACCAACTAACATCTGGTCAGCTGTATGTCAGGCTTTATTCCAGTAATATTGCTTCACAACATCTGATTTTGCCTATGGCCCAGTGTCCTCTCAGCAATAAGTCCTTTGGCCCACTTCTTCTTCCAGGCTGCTTCACTGTCTGACTCATCCTCAGGCATGGAGGTGGGGTGCATTTCTAGGATGGGAGGCAGTGCCAAAGACAGGTCAGGCAGCTCCTTCTCACCTCTTGGGATGTCCAATAGTAATGAGGCAGGACCTCAGCTCAATAACCTGCTTGATCCCTCCCTAACATACAGATCAACATCTCCCCAACCACTGGACTCCACTCCAGGATCCAATTCCACAGCCTTGTCCCACTCTTCTGCCCCTTCTGACTTGCCTTGCCAAGATGTCTCTACAGGACTCATTACAATCCCTGTGTCCTGTCTCCCACCTAAGAGGTGATTACTTTAAAAGTAAAGTACTAAACTTTTAGTATACCTGTTTAACAGTACAAACACAGTAGCTAGGCAAGAGCAGCAGGTAATCCAGGTGCTCTTACAAGGCAAATGAGTGACAACAATAAATCCAGTTTGAGGACAAAGGCCAAGTTTCAGGAGTTCAAGAGTAGTAACAAGAGTTCCAAGACTGTGCAGGAGCTGTGAAGTTGTTACAACAAGGTTATCCACCTACCCAACAAGCTTTTATGCAGTCAGAGAAGGCTTGAGTCCCTCTACCTGCAAGAATTCCTAGACTGAAGAAAGGCATTAATCTCTGGGGCAAGGGTGTATCCTCTTGCATCTTATGGCATTGCTTCTCCCTGGAAGGTATTACCAGTCACCTCCTCCTCCAAACCCTTCCACTCTGTCAAAACACTCTGGGCCCTGGGTACCTCTCATCCTCCACAGACTGGGAAGCCCCCGAGCCTCCCAACTCATGCAGCCCTGGCATGTCCAGAGGCAGAGGTGCAGCTTCATCAAGTGGGTTCTGCTGCTTAGTTTCATCCCCCTCCCCACACACCTCAAGTGCTGTCCACATTGGAAACGACAACACCCTAAAGCTCTTATTTGTTCAAGCTCTTATTTGCTTCAAGTTACAAGAAAGGAGATTCTAACTAAACACCAGGAAACATTTTCTGACAGTAAGAGCTGTTCAACAGTGGAACAGTCTTCCTCAGGAGGTTGTGGACTCTCCTTCCTTGGAGGTTTTTAAGCAGATGGTCATCTGTCATAGATGCTTTAGCTTAGTTTCCTGCATTACAGGGGCTTGAACTGGATGACCCTTGGGGTCCCTTCCAACTCTACAATTCTTTGATTCTATGAATAAAACTTCCAGTTGCACCATTAACATTTTGGGGGGGGGGGGGAAATGGATGGTTATAATTGAGTCTGCAGTTGTGGGGAAGGATTAACCTCCCATCCCTATACACCATGCACATATTTATCTCCCCACAGCTGTTATTTAAAGGAGGGGATGCCTAAATTTGCTAAATGCAATCAAACATTTAAAATACCTAGTTTGACACCTCCTAACATGTCAAAGTATGTGGCCATTTTCAAGTTTGCACTCAGTTATTTTTCTGGAACTTCAGTCTTATTCTCAAGATATAAAAGACCCCCACTCTGCATGTCCCTTCCAAGTATGATAGCCATTTATGTGTGCTGTCTTCCCCTGCACACAGTCAGATTATTATTATTTTTAGCATAAACAAAATCACAGAAAACAGATATGAAATATCAAAGCAAAAGGAAAGGACCCCCAGAAACTTTGGTAATGCGTTCCAGACTGTTAGTATGATAAAAATTATAACAAGTCTGTATAAATAAAAATGCCATGGACATGGATATCCCTTATTTTCAGGTGAGGTAGAGCTAGGCTCTGTTGATGTGCTGTGCACCAAATTCTTTAATACAACATATAGGATTTCCTGAGCCAAGAGTAAGTCTTTCCTCTAAGGGTGAAGAAGGAGCAGAGCTTGAGAAGAGAGGTTCCTGGGTGTAGTAGTGGGCAAGTCAAGCTCAATGTGGAACTGCCATCTTTCTAATAGAATATAGGATACAGGCACTGAATGGAAAATACTCACTGCTCCAGGCTTAGTACACTCTGAAACAGAATTCGGGCTTCACTGATGCCCATGGCAAAACCTCTAACTATTATCAAAGAACTTCTGTTAGTAACATTTTTCTTTAAAACTACCAGAAAACTGTGTTTAAAAAAACCCCACCCACAGTAGGTTTCAGAACTATGGAGAAAAGGCATAAAAGTTTTATATAACTTAATTATGAACAGTTTGCATGCTGCAGCCCATAAGCAAGTAAGTAAAGTTTGCCCCAGGGTCCTCTCAAATCAATGAGAATTGCCAGCATGTGTGAAAGGCAGTTGTGGAATAAATCCACTAGTCCGCTTTTCCGCCCTCTAGGAAACTACTGAGCTATCCAATGAAACTGATGTCTAAAAACCAAATAGTTACCCAAATTATCTCTTTCTATCCATTTTCATTAGTTTATACCAACACCTACGTTAATAGAAAGATAATTCCACTCTGGGGATATTTTCCTGTTTCTTCTTTCTAGCTTAATCTTCTCCCCATATTCTTTTACTGTCCCCCAACCGACACTTCTTGTATGTTACAAAGCTGTTGTCGGCGCCTTTGGGCACTTGCCTCTCTTCAGCTGATGAGTAAAAAGGAAAAAAGCTTGAAAATAAGTCCTCAACAATTGCAGCTGAAATACTTGCATTATATTTTACTGTGCTGAAGCACAGATCAACCTTCCACAACAAGGGGTTTTTTCGGCTCCATGGTTTGAACAGGAAATATTGAGGTCTAAGATGCAACTTAACCAGTATAAGCTACTATAAACCTGGTGATGCCTCAACAGTTTAGAAGGAAAATAGGCTTCTGACCAATACCAATTTCTGCAACTGGCAGACAGTATGATTTTAAATTCTGGGAGTCTTGGTATTCTGCCTTTGCCTAGTCAAGCACCTACTGAACAATACCTTCAGGTCTAGATATAAGTACAACCATCCATGGTCTTGGCCTGTCCTTGACCAGGAACACCTGGCAACTCCAGCTGTACTAGTCAAAGTTTAAGGTCATGGATATTATCTAGAACTCCATCTGAGACCTGAACTTCTACAATTTAAATGGCACTGTAAGAAAATTGCCCTCAAAATTCAATATTATTAGAAGTTAAATTTTAATAGACCTACTAAAGCATTATTAAAAGAATACAGTTGTAAAGTTTATAAAACACTCTGATACTCTGTAAGATATAAACCCTTCAAGAAATTGTACCGCCTTTAGATTTGTTCTTCACAGTAAGTACAAATCATCCATTTATAAGTTACACTAACTAATCAGCATACACTCAAACGGAGTTCAAACAAAATGGAAAATAAGCAAGATTTCAGTCTGAAAAGGTTATCATAACCATGACAATTCTAAATTCCTATTCCCCTGGCTCACAACAATTTGAGAGTTTACTAAGTATTTTATCTCCCTCTATACACATAAATATAGGGATGCGGGTGGAGCTGTGGTCTAAACCACTGAACTTAGGGCTTGCCGATCAGAAGGTTGGCGGGTCGAATCCCCATGAAGGGGTGAACTCCCATTGTTCGGTCCCAACTCCTGCCCACCTAGCAGTTCGAAAGCACGTCAAAGTGCAAGTAGATAAATAGGTACCGCTCCAGCGGGAAGGTAAACAGCGTTTCTGTGCGCTGCTCTGGTTCGCCAGAAGCGGCTTAGTCATGCTGGCCACATGACCCAGAAGCTGTACGCCAGCTCCCTCGGCCAGTAAAGCGAGATGAGCGCTGCAACCCCAGAGTCGTTCGCGAATGGACCTAACGGTCAGGGGTCCCTTTACCTTTTTATACACATAAATATGACTAGGAAGATTTCTACTGTTTCCCCAGATGGAAACCACAAGATATTAAATGTTGGTTATGGAATAGCAGGCACACTATTGATTGTTTTTAATTTCCAAGAAGTAAATTCTCTAAATCCCAGATGTTAGTGATAGTGGTCAGCTTTTTTTGAATATCCACCATTCTGTATCATACATCTTTTCATGAAAACATGGCCCAAGGCCGCAATTCACCCCATAGGATCATTTTACCTCAGTTATGAGACATTTTGGTCAAAACAGGATTCTGAAACAATACAGATACCTGCAAAAGCAGTGAAATTCGTATACTCCCAGGTCTTCCCTCTTGGGAAATAGAAATCTCTAAGAAATCTTCTGAAATGAGAACTTTATAATTGAGTGCAGAATGAACTTAGAAGCTGATAAAGCCAGTGGTCACATGCCTTCTTTAGAGCAGGCATGGTCAACCTGTGGCCTTCCAGATGTTGTTAGACTCCCAACTTCTATCAAGTCCCAGCAACCATAGCCAATGGTCAGAGATTATTACAGTTGTAATCAAAAAACATGTGAAGGGCTGCAAGTTCCCCACCCCTGCTATAAAACAATTCTAGATAATGGTTCCCTGCAATACTAACACAAATTCAAGTATTTAGATCCTTACTGCTTGGTTTTAACAAAGGAATACAGTGGTACCTCGGGTTACAAACGCTTCAGATTACAGACGCTTCAGGTTACAGACTCTGCTAACCCAGAAATATTACCTCGGGTTAAGAACTTTGCTTCAGGATGAGAACAGAAATCGGGCAGTGGCGGTGCGGCGGCAGTGGGAGGCCCCATTAGCTAAAGTGGTACCTCAGGTTAAGAGCAGTTTCAGGTTAAGAACGGACCTCCATAACGAATTAAGTACGTAACCAGAGGTACCACTGTACTCTATTACATCAGGCTAAGAAGCTGTGGAATTGCCAGCTACAAAGATTTCTTTTATTTCTATTTTCCTTTGTTTTGTCTTCTAGCTTTCCTGAGCCCTGAAGTAATTCCTGAACTTTCTAGCCCTTCAGTTCTTCAGGGACACATACCTTTTTTACATTCTGAAGAAAAAGTCATTTCATACAAAATTATTATTGCTGATAATATAATTAATGAACCTATTGCAACTGATCAGTATAAAGCTTTTCATCTTCCTCAGTTACCTTTACATAAACAAAATAAAATGCAAATCCCAATACTAGCAGGTTAAATCTGCAATATGGGATAGTGTGTGTTGGCTCGGGAGAGAGACTTCCTTTGTATCAACAATTTGACTCCATAGCAAGCAAAAGCTTATATACAAGCCAATACAATACATAATTATTCCCTTTGTAGCAAAGCCTGATGTACATTATTACAAAATCACTAAGTAATATGCTATCCGTTCCCCACTACACTTTCAATCATGCTGTTAATTAAGAACAGGAAATCTTCAAAAGCACTTTTGAGTTGCCTGCATTGCTGGCCTAGAAGCAGAGGGAAGGAAAGCAATTTTGGGAAAGGTGGCGAAATGGACAGAGAGTAAAATCTTCACTTGATAAGATTCAACATGCTTTACCAAGACCCTTCAGTAAATAGACTAGCTGAGTTTGGCAAATGATTCTGAGTTCTCCAGAGGGATTAGATGCCACAGTACAAGCTCCAACTTCAGATTAGAAAGGTCTTTCAATTACTAGGGGGCATGAAGAATTATATCACCAGACCTGCACTAATCCATTAAATCATAACGGAATATTTTCTAATAAAAGGTGCAGTCTGAACTATGAACTCAGAAGCCCCATTCTACACTTAAAAGGAAAGTTTGAGAGTTCCTTGGGAGGGAGTATGTTTCCATTCCTAAGAAATATTGAGGAGATGCTATAGAATGCACAAAGGTTCCTTTCTGACACCTCCAAATAAAGTTTTGAGTACTGATTAGGTAAGAAATGGAATGCAGTCACATAAATTTTAAATCAACAGTTTATGGATAGCATTGTATGTCCCTGCCAACATGTGACCTTATACATGAGTGTACTTTGCATTTATGGATTTTATAAGGTTTCAAACAGCTCTTCATTATGGGTACAGTTGAATACTTTTCTCATTATATGGGGGGGGCCCTTCATATTATGTAGCTCACTAAAGGAGAAAGCAAGGACAGGGAAGCCAATTCACAATGTTCATATCCAGTCTCCCAGTACTCTTTGAATCAGGGGTGGCCCATCCCATTTCACTGACTGAGGTGAAATGGCAAGATGCTGCCCACCCCCACCCCCCACTGCTGCCCCTCTGTCAAAGCCTCGCTTCCTGGGGCCATGAAAGATCTAGCTGGAAGCTGTCATCTCCTTACTTCCCCAGCAGCAGCGGCAGGAACAGCCAGAGTGGCCAAGGGGGTGCTGCCCACTGGGATTCCACCACCCAAGGTAGTTGCCTCAGTCTGCCCCATAGGTGGGTTGGCCCTGCTGTGAATCCTTAGCACAGGCATAGGCAAACTCGGCCCTCCAGATGTTTTGGGACTACAACTCCCATCACCCCTAGCTAACAGGACCAGTGGTCAGGGATGATGCGAATTGTAGTCCCAAAACATCTGGAGGGCCGAGTTTGCCTATGCCTACCTTAGCATAACCAAGAAACAGAACCCAGAATGGATGAAAGAAAGCTTCATTCTCAAAAGCTAAAATTATCAGATGCAGGAAGCAGATGTGTTGTGCGGATGCCCCAAGTCTTGTGCACGTGACACGAGCAAGCCCCGTGGTGTGCATGCTGTATGGCCAGCACAAAACTTTGAGGGCTAGCCCCTTCATGGAAAATTTTCAGGAGAGCGCCCCCCCCCACACATTTGGCGACCCTGGTAGGAGGAATATTGAGCACAGTGGTTGTGGTGTATGTGTGCAATTGTAGCATCTGTTTGTGTTTTTGCTTGATGTGCCCATAACATGCGCATCTTAGCTCTTTTGAAAGGATCAGTTAAGGTACTGATTGTTTTAGAAAATTGAAGTAGGCATATGAGGCAGTGCAGAAAAGTTTATGTGAGAGAATTGAGAAATTACATCCCAAATAGCATAATAGAACAGTTTTGAAATTCCAAGGCAATGTGGCCATATCACATGAAATGTCTGGTTCAGTCACAAAGATCAACAATTTTCTGTTATTAAAGGCAACATATATATCCCATTCCTTTGATATTATTCTGTTCAGGTTTGTCAGTCATTAAGCTAGAAAAGGTCATCACTTTCATATTTAAAGCCAAAAGTAGCTTTGCGCTGTTTCACATTTTATTTGGTATGATGTTCCTTTCCTATTATTTTCTGATCCTTATTCGTGAACTAGAAACAGTTTGCAAATTGGGGGGGGGGGGACGGGACTAGCACTCTGCATTTTACCAAGAACTGATTCTCACTGTAAATTTTGCACTCCAACATGGATACTAGAGCTCTGCAACCAATTTGTTCAAATCCCAAACAGATTTGTTTACAATTTGTGCTGAATCCATATAGGCAGCTACAAATCACTTCAGAGCAGGTAGATCCAATAAATAAATTTGTAGTGGGTTGTGCTGATCTAGAATAGAAAAAAAAGTCTCTCTAAAGGCAGAGATACAGTCTCTAAAATGTTGCAAGTATTAATTACAGCTCCATGTAATGAGAATGTCAGGGTGAGGAGAGGGGATAGAATGAGTTAGATGGATTTGGAGGCTAGGATAGGATGTTATTTATTATATATCCTTCCTATTACCATCCTTTTTACAGCATAAAATGTGACAATGTCTGGGACAAGGGTTCTTAACCTTATTCATAATTACCCAGGATGCTTTAGCTGGATCTTCCCCTTTTTATCCCTCTAAACAAAATAATCACAAATACCTGTAACTTTATAATGTAAGAAGAACAATGCTGTTTACTTACACAAAGCTTCAGACTTGATTTCATCAGTAAGTAGCAGTGAAAAACAAGACAGGCAGAATATACTTCTAGATCACAAAATACATGGTTAAGATAAAAAAAATGGAGTCTGTGCTCAGAAAAGCACAAAACAAGCATCCTCTCTCTTTAGTTACCGGTACATGGCAAAGAAAGAGACTGAGCTTTAATTAGGGAGGAAGTAGTAAGGATTATTTTCCTTTTGATTTTCCCACCAGGGCAAGCAGGGGATATGACCTCACAGAGTGCCCTCTCTAGGAATTTACAGGGGAACTTCATGTGCTTTTGCTTATTTAGCAAAACTTGAAATTTTATTTTGGCTGCAAGATAATTTCCCATAGAATGGAACTGGGCTTTGCTTATTGAGCACTCCAGTCCAGGGCTAGAATACCACCCAACTTTCTCCAATCAGTGCCGGGTGGGGGGTGGGAGTTGTAAGGAATGGTGAAATCTTAAACTGCAGCAAGCTTACTCTACCTCTACTCTTTTGTAAGTTCTGTCTCTTAGAGTTTGGTGGCGTTTTCTCATCTTGTGCTTTGTTTCCATCACAATATCCAACCCTGCCTTATATCTATTTGTTATTCAACCTTTCCCAATCAATCTTAGTTTCATCCTTATACAGTACCAAAAAAGGTTTCTTGTCAGTGTCTTAGTTACTTGGGCAATGTCACTTTCCTTATCCCCACCACCACCATTTTGTCCCTGGTTTTTTAGGTTAGGCTTGCATTTTAGTTCTGTTTTCAGTGTGTCTTTACTGTGTGTGTAGGTCTTATAAGTCAGTGCACAAGCAACACACATACAGTGTAATATTACATACATCATTGCAGTTCACTTAAGGTATATTAGCCAATCCATTCTGAAGAACTCTTAAATGTTTGCTGTCCATTAGGAGCTTTACAGCTGGGGGTGTGTATGTGTGTGGAGAAGATGAAATACTTAATCAAAAGCAAAAGTGAAGAAGACAGAGAGACTGAAAATAAGGGAGAAGGAAAGGGATAACACAGGAAAATGGGATGAGATAAAAGAATCAGAATGGAGGTAGAAAGTAAGAATGGAAATGTGACAATTCAACACTTTCTTTTACCCTTGAACTAAAGTGGTAAAATAATTATCTATTTGACAAAAACAGTATAATACAATTCCTAGGAAGTCTATACTCTGTTTTAATCAGCATCAGGAATGTACAGTTCACATAAGCGTTATGGCTGTACAAAAATTAAAATCTTTTGTATAGATTTATGTTAATGCTCTCTATTAAAGTTGAATAGATGGAAGTGTTTGAAAGCTACTGCTTTAATCATTTGTACAATACACACTATTATACATTTGTCACAAATCTTTTTTGTCTGCATAATGGATCTTTGACTAGTGATTCCACATGAACCATGAATATAGGCAAACTGAAAGGTAACTTCTACTTAAGTCATTCTTAAAAGCTTAGATATTTTGAAAGTTTCTTTTTGTTCATTCAGTTATCAATTTTTATTAAACTTCTAACCAGACATGGAGACCTTTGCTTAGTCCAGAACATGCTACCCGTAGCACAATATCAAACTACTCCACTCACCACCATCCATATTTTATGCGTACTTTGTAACAGCCAGAGTGCATGTCCAAACTGAGCCAACATTTAATAAACTCTTAACATTGACTCCAGAGGAATTTCTGTGTCCTATTGAGCCTACAGGAAACAATCTTTTCAACTGCTCATTTTTTAAACTCTCTGCTGCATCTTACAAGAGCCTACAGTCATCTGTTTTTGTTGCATGATACATCATTTGAATGACAATTCAGAAATTGTACCAGATGGATGTGTAACCCAAAACTACAAATAAGTTTCCTAAGAGAAAAAGCTATTAATAATCTAAGTCGCATACTTCAAAAACTGTGGGGGAGAATGGGTGCGTGTTACATTTTCAATTGTGCTATATCACAGCTTTTTACAAATCTGAGGTCACTCATCACACTCCACCTGATCAGAAAGAGAAAGTGAGAGAGACAGATTCTGAAATATATCCTAACAGTACCTTCATTGCTGTCTCTCAACAAGTGTCACAAAACAGAAAACAATATAATTCATTTCACCAGATTCTTATCACAGCCACATGTCTTATGTCACCACTACATTTACTCCCTCTGCCATTATTTCATGGGACAAACACAGCTGACAATCAAAACAGCATAAAGCTTGGACATTAAGACCAATCAAATTCTAGCAATAGAATAAAATTCATTCTTTGGCTTAAGCAACAAATAGAAATGAGTTGCTTAAATCAGTAAGTTATCAGTGGACTCTGAATTGTGAGTGTCAAGCCAGATATTTGCTACTAACCTTCTTGAAAATCAATTATTTGTTTCAAGCTGGTATTTAGAATACCTGCATTACAATTTTGAAAGGAAATAAGGCTAGACCCTACTTAATAGCTATGGAAAGTAGAACTGCACTCACTATGTTCACATAGGTGCTTCTCTAAACCTTATATGGAAGAAAGCTTTAACTCGCTTCTTTTTTCAAGCTGAGTTAGAGAGCATATTTTTCTTGAATTTCCTATTTTTTAATGCAAAACTTCAGGGAGCCTTAATTTTCTCCATCCAACTAGCAAGGGTACTTTTTTTTAATATGTCTTCTTTCTATTCTATAGCTTTGCCAATGTGTATGCTAGAATTCATTTATTCCAATACCTTAGACAAAGGATGTATGAGCTTAGGACATAGTCCCAATTAGTTTTATCATAGCTGCTTTGCCAGGAAAGGCAAGCATATATGTGCACATATCAAAACAGGTCTTAAATCAAAGCGCAAGCATATACTATCCCCCTTCTGTTCTGTAAATCAATCAAAGTGAATTTGGAAATGTGAGGTCTATTGAACTCCTGATAATCCAGATGGAGCTCAGAAGGCTGGTGCCTGCCAACAGCTCAGCTGCCCTCTCATTTTGGAACACCAATCATCACCTGTTTCAGAAATGAACAAATAACCCTCAAACCTCTTCTCATTTCTCTTCACTCTGTCTGCCACAAGAAAGCCATGAACAGCTTTTCTTTCCTTCCTACTATGCTCCTTCCTTCCTTTCAGCCCTCTCCTGCTGTCTCCTCCTCTTCTTTGTTTGCAACCTTACATTCTGCAAGATCTCCCCCTCCACCATCAATTGCTTTCTTTTTCCTACTGCTAGTAAAATGCTGTGAATGCAAGGCAATGAATCTGGGCATAAAATGCTCTCCCAAACACTGCCCAAAATGTATCTTAGGTTTGCTGCCTCTGTGTTGCGGAAGCAGCAAGGCAGCAAAAGCAAGTAGCCAGTTCCTAGTCATCTTGTGGCTCCCAGGAAGAAGGCAGGAAATGGTGCCTGCCCAGGCAATTGGATGGATCTTGCTATTTGCCGGCATATATAGTGGAATATGGTGTGACTAGGCAATGAAGAAACACCCATATCCCTGGTTTCATGGCTCATATCTCATAGTGGGGAGGGAGGGGGTGTTGCCCAATTGTCTAGATGACTGGGCAGTAACATCCTGTCCCTGTTTCCAGTGCACAGCACTGGAAACAAAGGTGCCCCTGCATTGTCTTGGCAACTGCATAACTGCTATCTTCCTGGCTGCAGCAATGGGCGGGGGGGGGGGAGCATCATCCATTTGCCTAGGCACTTGGGCAATGTTCCTTACCTTCCAGCATGATGCTAGGGTAAGTTGGAAAGACAGAAAAGAATGCCCAATGAGCAAGACAAGATGGGTACCCTCTTCCTTGCCCCTATCCCCCAGCACTCTGGTTTGTAAGGCTCTCTCTCTCTCTGAAGATCTAGTGATAGGCAAGGTTCCATCTTCACTGTCATTTCATTTGTCCTTTCCCGTCTTTATTCTGTTGGCTCCTAATGCTGACCTTGGAGCATTTTGGGGAAATGGATTAGAAATATGTTTCTTTTTAAAAAGAAATTTTCCAAGAACATTATTCCAATTTCTCATTACCATCTCACAAGCTCTTCCCCAGGTTTAGGGGGATTTTTGTGAGTTCCCGTTTCAGTCCTGTGTCTCTTAGTTCTGAAACTGGTGAAATGGCTTACACAGCTGGTTTACACAATTTTTAAAACAACTGAGAATACATAAAAATTACTACTCCAAGCCAGTGTGGTGTAGTGCTTAAGAGCAGTGAACTCATTATCTGGTGAACCAGGTACACGTCCCTGCTCTTCCACATGCAGCTGCTGGACTTCTCTGAAGTCTCTCAACCTCACTCACCTCACAGAGTGTTTGTTGTGGGGAAGGAAGGGAAAGGAAATTGTTAACTGCTTTGAGACTCCTGACCGTTAGGTCCAGTCACGGACGACTCTGGGGTTGCGACGCTCATCTCGCTTTACTGGCCGAGGGAGCCAGCATACAGCTTCCGGGTCATGTGGTCAGCATGACTAAGCCACTTCTGGAGAACCAGAGCAGCGCACGGAAATGCCGTTTAGCTTCCCGCCGGAGCAGTACCTATTTATCTACTTGCACTGCGTGCTTTCAAACTGCTAGGTTGGCAGGAGCAGGGACCAAGCAACGAGAACTCACCCCGTCGCGGGGATTCGAACCGCCAACCTTCCGATCAGCAAGCCCTAGGCTCTGTGGTTTAACCCACAGCGCCACCCGCGTCCTTGAGACTCCTTAGGGTAGTGATAAAGCGGGATATCAAATCCAAACTCTTCCTCTTCTTCTTCTTCCAAGAAGAAAAGAAAAAAACCAAATGGCAGGATTGTTGAATGTGGATCAATTTTTATAAGGTGTACAGGGAAGTAATATACCCATCCCTCCCATGCTTGATGCTCAGTGCCTATATTATACAGCTGAGTAGACCTACAAACTTCTAAATTAAACCTAGTATTCCAATGTGTTTGCTGTGATACACCAAACTAAACATTATACTAAATTTGTGGTTGCTGTGAAAATGGCAAATACATATTGAGCTTCCCAGCTTCCCTTTAATAACAGAGTATAAGTTTTTCCTCCTCTCTCTCAACCCCTTTTCCTTATGTTTCAAATCTTTTAGATTGTAACTCTAGGGCAGGGGTATTTGAAGATGGTCTAGGAATCTTTTTGTTGAAGAGCAGCTTTAAAACCCTTGAAATGAATTTAGCCTGTTTAATATTATAGTGTTCTGAGTCTCCATGTGCTTCCCCCAGCAGCCAGCAAACCCCAAACTTTATGAGGCACATTCTACTGGATATTATGAAAAGGGAGACCTGCTGTTTTGTTTTCAATGACAACTGCAGGTTTACACTCCTCTCTGGCTGGGCTCTGTGTCCCATACAATTTCTTTTCATCTATTGCCACCTGATAGTATCATATATTTACAGCTGCCTATTACTGTTCTGGGTTTTAAGAAGAATTCCCTGGCATGCCATTTGCTTACATTCACATATAATGAAAAGGGATTATAACATTAAGGCCTCTCTCTGTAGTTACACATATCATTGGAAGCACACACTTAACCACAAACCTTTGTGACTGGTGTAAGGTGGATTCAAATAACAACATACTATTATTTGCTCATTAAAAAGCAAATGAGCTGCATTTTACCTTGTTTGCTTAACATCCTCAGGCAATGCTTAACAGGTGCTAATTCTGAAATTGGTTTCAGGTGCAAATAGATTAAATTAGCATGTTTCATGATTACAGAAAACACATACTGGACAAAAGCCAATTCAGAAGGCTAACAGCAAAACAGATACATTTTCAATTAAACCAACACACATTAAATCAAAATGCATTAGAGTGTTTTCTGCATGCATTCTCAATAGCTTGCAGCATCTGGCTACAATATGGTCATTTACATAGCTGTAATGCATCTTCCACAGGAAATATGAAGTACAACTTTGTCAAAGCGATTGACATGTTGAAAAAAATGAAGTTTCAAAGAACTACTGTAGCATTATCTCTCCATAATATGGATACAATAGGGTTTTGTGTCATTGTTATAATAAATTCCTTACTGCTTTTAGCAAAAATATTTTGCCAGTAATTGGGAGATGTTAGCAAAAACGTTTTGATAGCAAATGTACTGTACTGTATAAAGTTACCATAAGTACGTTATTAGCTAGTAACAATTATTATATTTACTGCTTATATGCCACGAGGCCAAAATCAAGGTTCTTGTAGTAATTAGGAAGGCCCTTAAGAACTTAGCTCCAGGATACCTTAAGCACCACCTGATTCCTTATATCTCTACCTCAGAGCTTTCCAAACTGTATGTTGCAAGACATATGTGTATTGGCTGCAGTTTGTAGGTGTGCCTTGCGAACGCTCCTCCCAGGGCTAGAAAAGAGTTAGTTTAACCTCCAGTTTGCTAGGAAATTACTGGATTACAGGAAATTATGCATTTCCAAAAAGTATGTCACTTACATTAAAAGTTTAGAAAGCTCTGTTCTACCAGATCACATTAAGTCTTTGGGGGCGCTTCCATGCTTCAGATGCATGTCTTGTATCCAACAGGAGTCCTGTGCTCATTATTGTGGGCCAGATTCTGTGGAATTCCCTCCCAGATGAGATCAAACAGATCCCCTCCCTGTTGAACATTGAGCACATGGTGAAGACCTTTTTATTACAGGCATTCAAAGTCGTCGTCGTTCCCGCTAAATTTAACTGATTTTATCTCTATTGTTTCTTTTTCTTGTTTCTTTCTTATTGTATACCGCTTAGAGACTGCTATAGAAATAGTACAGAAATTGTTGTTGAAATAAATACATAATAAATAAAGGTTCCACTTGTATGCAGTCAATAATCCCCAAAAGAAGCTTGTTTTAATCAAATGTAATTGTGGAGGGACCAGGTGGAGGGACCAGGTGGCGCTGTGGGTTAAACCACAGGCTTGCTGATCAGAAGGTCAGCGGTTTGAATCCCTGCGATGGGGTGAGCTCCCGTTGCTCGGTCCCAGCTCCTGCCCACCTAGCAGTTCAAAAGCATGTTAAAGTGCAAGTAGATAAATAGGGACCGCTCCAGCGGGAAGGTAAACGGCATTTCCGTGCGCTGCTCTGGTTCGCCAGAAGCAGCTTTGTCATGCTGGCCACATGACCCAGAGGCTGTCTTCGGATAAACGCCGGCTCCCTCGGCCTATAGAGTGAGATGAGCACGCAACCCCAGAGTCGGACACGACTGGACCTGATGGTCAGGGGTCCCTTTAATTGTGGCTTGCTACAAACAAACACACACACACACACACACACACACGGATTTCACACTTGGCTACTCATTTTTCAGGGACCCAGGTGGCGCTGTGGGTTAAACCACTGAGCCTAGGGGTTGCTTATCAGAAGGTCAGCGGTTCGAATCCCTGCGACGGGGTGAGCTCCTGTTGCTCGGTCCCAGCTCCTGCCCATCTAGCAGTTCGAAAGCATGTCAAACTGCAAGTAGATAAATAGGAACCGCTCTGTCGGGAAGGTAAACGGCGTTTCCGTGCGCTGCTCTGATTCGCCAGAAGCGGCTTTGTCATGCTGGCCACATGACCCGGAAGCTGTACGCCGGCTCTCGGCCAATAAAGCAAGATGAGCGCTGCAACCCCAGAGTCGGACACGACTGGACCTAATGGTCAGGGGTCCTTTTACCTTTACTGTACTCATTTTTCAATGTGCAGATAAAATTATGAATATACTTGTTAATAAGATATTACCAATGCCACTGGGCATGTCTCAGTGTGGGACTTACCTCCAAGTAGACATACATAGTGTTGTATTGCCTGTAAAGGAGAGAGTATATAAAGGGCAAGATACAAAAAAGGAATTCATACTAAGTAGGTATAGACGTGTACTTTTACCGGTATATATTCAGAAAGGTTCCAGGAATTACTACCAGATGCTGGGCCCCAAGAAACAATCAGACATGATTTGGCATAAAATACACAGATCAGGGATACTAGAAACTAAAGGAGATGAATGGCAGCTGGCTCAAGTAGTAATAAGATTACCTGTCTTCATGACATGAAAATGGTTTTTAATTTAAAACTGTACTGCAGATTCTGAAAACAAAAGCATAGAAGCCAGGGCGAGGAAATCAGAGGCAAGGTGTTATAATTTTTTGTTACTTGCATCACTGGGTGGGGGTAGGAAACTGAGCAATTAATTAACTGTCCAACTTTTACAGTTTTATATACTGGAGTGGCAAAGGATATGGTAAAGCACAAGAGGTTCTGATAGAATGTTTTTGCTTTGTTGACTTGGTCTAAACCACTGTGCCTCTTGGGCTTGCCGATCAGAAGGTTGGTGGTTCAAATCCCTGCAACGGGGTGAGCTCCCGTTGCTCTGTCCCAGCTCCTGCCTACCTCGCAGTTTGAAAGCACACCAGTGCAAGTAGATAAATAGGTACCGCTGTGGCGGGAAGCTAAATGGCATTTCTGTGTGCTCTGGTTTCTGTCATGGTGCTCCATTGCGCCAGAAGCGGTTTAGTCATGCTGGCCACATGGCCCGGAAAGCTGTCTGTGGAAAACGCGGGCTCCCTTGGCTTGAAAGCGAGATGAGCGCCACAACCCCATAGTCGCCTTTGACTAGACTTAACCGTCCAGGGGTCCTTTACCTTATTACAATAAATAAAATATATTTTCAAAAAGAAAAAAGGATGCAGTAGTTTCATGCACATTCCAGATTTCCCTTTTCATTGAACAAGATCATTATAGTTTTTTATAGATTTCCCTTCATCACACCACTAATAAATTATTACTATTATTTACTGCGTTTTTTCATCAATTGTTGCATAAAGGTAAATGTAAAGGTACCCCTGACCATTAGGTCCAGTTGCGGGCGACTCTGGGGTTGTGCGCTCATCTCGCTCTATAGGCCAAGGGAGCTGGCGTTTGTCCGCAGACAGATCCCGGATCATGTGGCCAGCATGACTAAGCCGCTTCTGGCGAACCAGAGCAGTGCACGGAAATGCCATTTACCTTCCCGCCGGAGCGGTACCTATTAATCTACTTGCACTTTGACATGCTTTCGAACTGCTAGGTGGGCAGGAGCTGGGACAGAGCAACGGGAGCTCACCCCATCGCGGGGATTCGAACCGCCGACCTTCTGATCGGTAAGCCCTAAACTCTGTGGTTTAGACCACAGCGCCACCCGCGTCCCTCAATTGTTGCATAAAACGTCTCAAAGTGACTTACAATTGTAAAAGGACACAGAATACAAAATTTAAAACATCAAATTTAAAGTAATATCCAAAAAGATGTTTCATGTCTTTTTGTAAACAGCTTTAATAGTTTTGGGGTTTGTTTGTATATAAATTTTATGAAATAAACAAAATAAATAAAGATGTCTCCATTTAAAGTTACTACAAAGAATTAATATCACATTGGGCCAGGATCTGAACACTGTAACCACATAACTCAAGAAAATGAATGGGCTTGTATTTCACTGTGCGTGGCAAATTACTTTTGGAATGGAATTATTTCAAGAGTAACTGCGATCTGAGTGGTGGTGTTGCTGTTCAAATTTTTAAAATTTTCTTAAAACCAAAGCACCATAGGGGATAAATAAATATTTGAGTTCAGTGAAAGTAATTATATTTTGATCCCAAGTGGAGTGATTACAAATTTTACAATTTTGTTTAATACTGGGTTTGAGATCTAACATGTAACTGAGTGCTTTTACATTAGAAAGCTTTGAAGATATATTTTATTTTGGGCTAGCAACCAATTTATTGAAATAAAATTTCAACATCTGCCTAATGCTCAAAGGCTAAGTCTGTGATAAGCCCACTGGTTCCCTGGGGAGCCCAGGAATTTTCCTGTAAACAATCCCTCATTCTTTTTCATCCTTTGAAATCAATGCTATTTATTTTCTACCTCTTGAAATGTTGCTTCCCTTCCAAGCAATACAGATCACAGGAACTCAAATCCTTCTTTGTATTGAACAGACTTGACATTGGTAGCATTGGAATGCAAATTTAAAGGATGCTCTTAGGTGCTCCATTGGCCCCATGTGACTTTCCTTACTAGGATTTTTCAAACAAGTTGGCACTCTGCTGCCACCATGTGTGTGTGTCACACTTTTTGCCGCTGGGCTACAGCCAAGTCAAGGGTCACTGTTGTTCCTCCCTTATTATATATTTTCATGGTTACTTAAGAAGAGCCCTGCAACTGGATCAGACCAAATCCCTATGTAATCCAGCATCCAGTGGCCAGCTAGATGCCCCTGGGAACCCCACAAGCAGGACACACACACTCATTGCAGGAGGTTGGACTAGATGACCCTCAGGGTCCCTTCCAACTCTACAATTCTATGATTCTTCCACGTGGTCCATTTATTCATTTACTAGATTTATATTCTGTCCTTCCTCCCCAAAGAGCCCAGGGCAGCACAATTTGCTTGATGCCATCAAGCAGACTGCCCTAAATGCATTTTTAACAGCAGTACTGATCTTTCCAGATTCCACCAGTGTTGCACCCTTAGCTTTTTGTAGGACTATTGTTATCACTCTTGTATCCAGCCTAATGTCTGTCACTAGAGAATCTTGCAGTGTTGGTGCAGTTCAAACATAATTGAACTTAAATGAATTCTGGCAGCTACAACTATTGGAAGTCAAAATGGATAGACATGGTGCTTGAATTTCTAAGGTGATGCATTCTTCAGAAGTCATGCTAGAAAATGCTAAGTACCTCTCAAGAGAGATTTAAAAATGAAATTGATCCCATAAAGTTACTGTCAACTATGTTTATAGGAACACCTTTTTATCAAGGAAAATGGAAATAATAGAAAAACAGCTTAAATGAGGGAAATGCAGGAGACTTAATATCACAAAAGCTTAAAACTATTGGTAATGTCTGAGGAGTAAATCAAAATTCTATTATAAAATGAATATAGGTAAAAGCTCCTAATAGCAGCTTCATTATTCTTTCCATATGTTTTGCCATCACAATATCTGGAAATGAGGCTATTTAAATTTATTGGTGGGGGAGAGAACTGCCAAGAATTTGGTCTTCTACCAATGATCTACCAAGTTAAAAACAGAACTATAAAAAAAATTGTTCAGAAAGTACAAAAAATCCTAGCACATCTTGTTCCCCAGATCTTATTTAAAATATAGAAGGGGCATACACGACTCCCCATCCAACTCAATTCACCTAGAAATGCTTGCATTTTCAAGATTAAGTTTGACCTTGGAAGTCCATGTCATCCTGTCTGGTGCCAAAAACATTGGTCTCTTGTGCCAATTCCCCCCCCCCCCAGATTAGACTTGGCCAGTTTGCTATATAAGACAAAATGCAAATTATTGTTGGCTACATCTAACAGAAGCCAAAACAGTTTGTAAGTGGGGTGGAGTAAAAGCAGGCCAAATGAAACACTTTAGTACACACCAGTATTCTTGGATGAAGCTGATTATCTTGACCCATTTCAATCTGGTTTGAGGCCTGGTTCCTGGAGTGAACTGGCCTCAGTTGCCCTGATGGATGACCTTTATTAGGAGAAGGACAGGGAAAATACAACCCTGTTATTTTTACTTGATCTCTCAGCAGTTTTTGATACTATTGACAGTGGTATCCTTCTGAGACGACTTAGTACCGTAAGATGGCTATTTGAAGCATTGTTTTACAGGGGTTCTAATCCTATCTCCAGAGTCGGCTTCAGAGAAGAGCATTGAGTGGTTGACTGATCAGTGTTGCTTTTGTTGCATTCCTGGGGTACTATTCTCATTTGTAACACATGTCTTCACATCAAAAGTTGTAAATGATGTGTTTCCCAGCATCGATTGAGATACTCTTCATCAGAAGCTAGTTAAAAATAAAATCAGGGATAGGCACCGTTTCACCCCCCCCCAAAAAAAAAATACCAAAAAATAAACTAAAAATAATACATATTTATGTGACAGTTGCACTGGTATTTTACTAGGCTCATACTTTTTTGAACTTTGTGATTTTAATGGCAGATTATTTTGTGCCCCTCCATGCACGTTTTATAGTCAGAAATAGCAATCGGTCAAGAAACAGAAATTTGAGCTTCAAAGTGGAATATTTATGGAATTTTTAAGAAATGAAAAACTAGTTTTTAGAATTTACATGGAGCTTGGGAGAAGAGTTAGGTGTAAGGCCTGCATGTGGAAACCAGAAAGCCTGCAGAATAAACAAACAGAGAAAAGGAATGAGATGAGAGTTTTTAGCAGGAGCGCCAGTTTGTGTCCACTAATGCTAGCTTGCATATCAACAGTAATAAAGTGCAAGTGTCTCTGCGTCGTGTCCGTGTGTCCGTGGGATTGCACTACTGCGCATGTGCCCCACGGACACAGGGATTGGAGCGCAGAGACTTCGGGCGGCAGCAGGTACGGGGTGCTGATTGGCCGGAGGGCGCGCAGGTGTGCGGAGAGGAGGAGGAGGGGGCGCTTCGGCGGCGGCCGCGGCGGCACCAACGGGCGGGACTGCCGGGCAGCAGGCAGGCAGCCAACCGGTGGAGGAGGAGGAGAAGGCGGAGAGGCGGACGCAGCCGGAGGGGATGCTGAGCGAAGCGAAGAGCAGTGGAGGAGGAGGAGGAGCAGCAGCCGTTATCGGCCCCGGGGAGAGCCAGTAATGTTTGACCACATATGTTCTAGCGCCCTTTAATTTAACGGGCTTACAGTCTACTAGTTTGTAAATAAAGCAAAATATGACAGAGGCACCACAAATCTCTTGTGATCTCATATCTGAAGGAAACTACACCTGGGATTTCCTTCAGTCAAGAGTTTTACATTATGCTACATACAGCACTTATCAGACAGAAATAAGACCTCATATAAACTTCCCCTTCTCTGTTCAGCAAAGATATCTGGACCACTTAGCTATCTCCAAAAAGCTCACTTGTCACTTGCATAGGCCAGCCAAGAATTCAACTTGACTCTGCAGTTACTGAAAAGTTTTACTTCTGAAAAACACTTGGAGCTGCTTTTATGTAACAATCAAATGATGAAACATTGAGTACATTTTGAGACCCTTGTGTCAATCGTTTTCTGTTACACCATTCCTGGTTTTTAATTAGGGCTGGCTCCAGATTTTGGACACCCCATACAAGGGAACTGAAGTTACCTCTTGTAGCCTCTCATGTCATATTTTTTCATTGTGTTTTATTTGCCTTGGATCAGATTGTTATAGGATGTGTGATCTATGTTGTATATTTTGTGGTTTTGCCTTGTGTATGGCAATGTACCGGTAGAAAGACAGTATACTAATTAAAAATGAAATGAAAGAAAAAAGAAAAAGAAAAATCTGTCTATGCACGTTCTCTATCTCACACACACATCTGTAACACAGTCAGAAGCCTAAGCAGCCAGAACACTTGCTTTTTAGCTTGTGGGAGGGAGTTATGTGAGCAGGTGGCATGTTGAGGTGGTCGAAAAAATCTATTCTGTCCAGGGCAATTTCTGTAGCTTGTATCCCAACTAAGTTTTTCTAAGAGTAGACCGATTAAAATTAAATAGACCTAAGTTAATAATGTTAATTCGTCTACTCAGAGTTTGAATACAACCCCATATTTCTATGGGGCAGATTGTGGCAGCAGAGCAAGATCCAAGCACAGAGAGCTCCCCATACCTCCTTGTAAGTAGCTTCACCTCTGCCCACCTGCACCTTCACTCTCATGAAATGGAAGTCATTTAGAGGTCAGATGTTAACGATGGAGCCCTCCAGTCCTTCCTTTAAGAATGGAGGGAAACTTTCTGGTTAAACTGTACTGTGCTGGCAGTAGCTCTCCTGAAACCAGGGTTTTAGTACCAATTTCACCAACTGAAGAGGTTGAGTGGGCAGGTGTTGGGTAAGGTAATCTCAGAGGTAACAGATCCCAAGTTAAAGGGCTTTGTATACTAACAGTAACACCTTGAACCTGGCCTGGTAGCAGATTGGCAACCAGCAGGGGCGTAGGAAGGGAGGGACGGAGGGGGCGGGCCGCCCCAAGTTCCACTCTGGGAGGGGTGACAAGATGGCCCCTGCCCCCCAGTTGTAGAGTGGCCAAAGGCGCACGCTCGCACGGCGTCTGTACGGGCTGCCGCTCTTGCACGCCGTCCGTACGGGCATCCATACAGGATGCCGCTCATGCGGCAGCCTGTACAATCGCCGTGCAAGCGGAAGCCCGTACGGCCGCCACGGGTGAGTGGCAGCCCGTACGGCCACCGCGCGCGAGCGGCATCCCGTACGGACTGCGCATGTGCGGCATTCCGTACGGAGTGCGCACACGTGGGATGCCGCACATGCGCAGTCCGTACGGGCTACTCCACCCGTACTTGCAACCTCCAAATCAATGCACTTGCAACCTCCAAATCAAGCGCAAGGGAAGCCCCACATAAAGTGCACTGCAGTAATCCAGTCTTGAAATAAGCAATGCATGAGCTATTGTGGCAAGGCTTTTCTGCTTCAGGAGTGGCTGTAGTTGTCAAACCAGTGGCAGTTAGTAAACTGTGCACTTCTAGCCACCTAAACATCCAGTGACAGAACTAGATCCAGAAGCACCCCCAAGCTGTGAACCTATTCCCTCGGGGAGAGTGCAACCCCATCCAGAGTAGGCAACTGACCAATTTCTCAGACGTGGGAGCTACTCACCCACAGTGCCTCCATGTTGCCAGGGTTCAAACTCAACTCATTTTTCCTCTTCCATTTCACCACTGTGTCCAGGCAATGCCCCAAGGACTGTGTGGCCTCTCCTGATTCAGATATTATGGAGTAGTAGAGCTGAGTGTCATCAGCATACTGAAGGCACCTCACCCCAAAACTCCTAAGGACCATTCGCAATGTCTTCATGTAGGTATTAAGTAGCACCAGAGATAGTCCCCTGCAGCACCCCACAGTGTAGCTGCCAGGGAGCTGAAAAACAGCCTCTCTATGCTACTCTCTGGACTCAGTCCTGAAGGTAGATTTTCAAGACTGTCAATCTAACAAATGTGTGTGGTCTTGAGAATGCACAACAGTGGCTTCCTGAAAGGCATTAACCGTATCCATGACATCTGCATGGCACCTTAAATTGCTAGGGCATTTAAAAATTAATAGCCTATAAACACTATTCAGCTCCATTCTTTCTGGCAAGGCAAGAGACTGCTCCATTTTGTTGTTCAGTCATTCAGTCGTGTCCGACTCTTCGTGACCCCATGGACCAGAGCACGCCAGGCACGCCTATCCTTCACTGCCTCTCGCAGTTTGGCCAAACTCATGTTAGTAGCTTCGAGAACACTGTCCAACCATCTCGTCCTTTGTCGTCCCCTTCTCCTTGTGCCCTCAACCTTTCCCAACATCAGGGTCTTTTCTAGGGAGTCTTCTCTTCTCATGAGGTGGCCAAAGTACTGGAGCCTTAACCTCAGGATCTGTCCTTCTAGTGAGCACTCAGGGCTGATTTCTTTAAGAATGGATAGGTTTGATCTTCTTGCAGTCCATGGGACTCTCAAGAGTCTCCTCCAGCACCATAATTCAAAAGCATCAATTCTTCGGCGATCAGCCTTCTTTATGGTCCAGCTCTCACTTCCGTACATTACTACTGGGAAAACCATAGCTTTAACTATACGGACCTTTGTTGGCAAGGTGATGTCTTTGCTTTTTAAGATGCTGTCTAGGTTTGTCATTGCTTTTCTCCCAAGAAGCAGGCGTCTTCTAATTTCGTGACTGCTGTCACCATCTGCAGTGATCATGGAACCCAAGAAAGTGAAATCTCTCACTGCCTCCATTTCTTCCCCTTCTATTTGCCAGGAGGTGATGGGACCAGTGGCCATGATCTTAGTTTTTTTGATGTTGAGCTTCAGAATAAACACTATTCAGCTCCATTCTTTCTGGCAAGGCAAGAGACTGCTCCATTAGATATAATAAAATAAAAATTAATGCCAGTGAAGTATCATTATGGATCAGCAGCTCACAAATACATGAGAGACAGAATAAATCTAAAATCAGACTTCCTTTGTTTAATACTTTGCTTTAATCAAGCAATGGAACATACAGAGCCCTGACTAAATTGTGGAAAGGTAGTTTGTGATCAAGGTAAGTAGTTTCAAGATAAAACATAGTAAGCATGTGTGAAGTATGTAGTGAAAAATGAAAAGTTACTGATCCCAGCAGAGCAGCTTATATGAGTAAGTGCTCATCAACACTAGTATTTTGCTGAACTTCATCATAAGAGTCTTGTTGTAACCCTTAGCAACTCCATAGCAAGTTACATGAGCATTCACTTGCTGTCAGAGTTCTTTCAGGTAATAAAACTTAATAACATGCAAATGAAAATAGGGGCATAGTTGAAGTATCTCAATAGTCATACTAAGGATATGAATCCTTCTCTCAATGCTACTGCAAACTGCTACATTCCCTGCTCTGCCTTTTCTATGGTGTGGTATATCCCTTTCCTCTGCAATTGCCTCTCTTCCATTGATTTAAAAGCCAGGCGGGTGCTTGTTACTTTGGGTTAAAAATACACTTAAAAGACATAATTGTCCTGCACCAGGACAAAATGATTTGACTCAAAATGCACCATAGTAGCTACAGTGTGTGAAATGGCAGGATGTGAGCTGCAGGGTGCCTTCATGTTCATGCACTGATATCAGGAGTGCTATGTTGGCCCTTCAACCTAAATTTTAACTTTGAGACGCTCTGGGGAGTTGAATTCTGAAGAATGAAAACTGCATCAGCTTAGTTCAATGACATTGCAACAAGGCAAAAATAAGGATGACATGGAAGCAATATTTATTAGGATGGTACGTTCGAGTTCACAGAAACACAAGAAACGGCCTTATACAGTCAGTCCAACGGTCCATTTAGCTCAGTATTGTTGACATCAACTGACAGGAATTCAGCAGTCGTTTCAGGCAAGGAACTTTCACCAATCTGCCTGGAAATGCTGAGGACTGAACCTGGGATCTTCTGCATGCAACAGATAGTCTATTATTGAGTTATGACCAGGAGCACCTCACATGATGGGCAGTGCCATAGAAGCACCTTACCAACTTTAGTGTCAACGCTGCTTACGAAGCTGGAGTAGGGCAAGGCAGTAGGAAGATCAGGGTACCCTGGGCACACTAGAGGTGCATAAATAACTTAAGTAAACAAAAATAATTGTCATGTTCAAGGCATTTTATTTTAGACATAAAATGAATACTTCCTACTTAGTGTCAATGTTATTTAGACACAGTAATAATAATCTCAGTTCTCTTACTGGATTTATTGTAATATTTAAAGTTCTGATTTCTTTAAGTTCAGCCTTTTAAACAGAATGAATTTGCAGCTTCAAAAATATTAAACACCTTGAATCAGTGTTATTAAGTTAAATTCTTGGAGTTTGTTCAGCAATCATTTCCTTGATGGGGACTTATTCAAACTCTGTGCAAGAATTTCAGTACCTGAATATTTGCTTATACTCTAATTTACTTTTGATGGGCATATTAAAATGTACCTATTATGAATTTGAAACAGAATATGAAATTCTTATACATCTCTGTCTATTTGGAAATGAAAGGTTATTAACTTGACAACAGAAACTGGATTGCAAAGGAGAGTAGACACCTTTGTTTTCCAGCAATGAATTGTCGTATTATTCTTCCTGCTATTAAGGTGCTTCTCCTGGGTCCCGATGCACAGAGATGCCTAATAGGTAGGTTTGGAATGTGCTAGCAGAGAGATGCCCATTAATTTACAGAGGTGGGAGATGCCCTAACCAACTCACTTTTTGCAATTCTCATTTGAGGTAAGCAGTTGGAAAGATTTCAGGAGTTTTTGAGCACACAGAGATCACAAAAAGTGAGTGGAAATGCAGGCCAAATGAGAGTTTACCCTTCCTATCCCAAAGTAATAGATATCCATTTAAAGGTAAAGGACCCTTGACAGTTAAGTCCAGTCGCGAACAACTCTGGGGTTGCAGCGCTCATCTCGCTTTACTGGCCGAGGGAGCCGGCATTTGTCCACAGACAGTTTTTCCGGGTCATGTGGCCAGCATGACTAAGTCGCTTCTGGCAAACCAGAGCAGCGCACGGAAATGCTGTTTACCTTCCTGCTGGAGCGGTACCTATTTATCTACTTGCACTTTGACGTGCTTTCGAACTGCTAGGTTAGCAGGAGCAGGGACCGAGCAATGGGAGCTCACCCCATCGCGGGGATTCAAACCACCAACCTTCTTGATTGGCAAGCCCTAGACCACAGCGCCACCCGCGTCCCATTTATCCATTTAGCCTAAGCCAATTTAGTTTTGCATGAATATCTCACTTAACTCACTCTATTTCAAAATGGACTGCTTCCAATAGGAGGTGCAAAAACTAGGGGTATACATGTGCCACAAGATTTTACTTGCATCTGTAGCTTTGGGAGGCAGCCTGATTTGTTTCAGAGCTGTGTCTTTCCAAATTGCCTTGTTATTTGGGACCAAATTAGATAATGGGGAAAATAAATATGGATTCCCTTACCTTTTCACAAAAGCATATGAAATTTGCAGGAATAGTGCCTCATCAATAATGGATTAAGCCTGCCAAACTGTAGCCAGATACATCCAGGGGGGTTCATCTTCTGCCAGAAAACATTTTCATCTTCTGCCAAAATAAGCTGTTACTTGCAGGCATAGTCACCCCTTCTGAAGGGACGAAGCATGCCAAATTTGAGAATGATGGTCACAGTGGTTCTTCCACAATGGCAAACTTTAACATTTGGGGATGGGTACAATAGATATCACAGGGGAAGTCTTCAGGGGGGAAATAGCATATATGCACAGAAAAGACACACATCCCAAGAAGTACCCTGTCACCCTAAGAGTAATTGATGGTGGGTGGGTTTCTGCTTCTTCCTACATGGATTCTTGGCAACACAGTGGAGATCCTCCCATTGACTTGCATAGGGGAAGGCAGGGGTGCCAACTTGAATAAAATATTGTGGGGGCCCAGGTAAGCCCCGCCCTGCATAATTGATCACATGACGCAGTGCACACACACCATTTGAATGGGAATGCCCATCAACATTGTGGGGGCCCGGCACCCTTCAATATTTTATTGTGGGAGCTGAAGCCTCCATGCCCCCTAGGAGTTGGCTCCTATGGGAGAAGGTATAGATCCACATGAAAAAACAAACACAGGACCAGATTCAGCTACCTGGTCCTGTTGGCTGAAACCAGCACAAGGTCACCCACTAGCGTAACAGGACTTTCCCTCCCCCCCACACCTACCACAAATCTGCTCTGGAGGGTTGGGAGACACCTTGTTAATAGTGCAATTCAACTCAGCATCATGAGACCCTATCCCAAATCTCCCTGATTCACTTTGCAGTTTGAGGCACAGAAAGAGCTAATGCGGGTCATGGTTTTTCCTGTGATTATGTCTTTTAAGAAAGTATATTCCCATTTAAAATCTGAGGTAGTTTATTTATTTATTTAATTTCTATACCACCCTGCATCCGAGGATCACAGGGCAGTTTACAATATAAAAACACAGTTCAACAGGACACTCAAATATAGAGCTGACAGTTATTTGTCCTCAAGCGTAATGCTTTGTTATTTAAAAAAATTCATTTGAACTGTAGTATTTGGTATTTCTCTTGGTTTCCTAATAAGGCAATTTCCCCCCCAAAAATATACTGAAATGTATTGACTGACATTTTGAGGCACAATTCAGCAGTATTATCACTTGACTTGAGCTCAAAAGCAACCATTTTGTATTGTAGAAAAGATTATTGGTGACTTATTTCCTGAATGGGTCACAGAGTTTTACAAGAGCTATGCTGAGAGGCAGCCTCTGCCTCAACTAAATCCAAGTTCTGCCAAGCACCAGGGAAAAAGAGAAAAATCCACTGCTGAGTCAACAAAAGAATTCTGTTGCAAATTTTTAAAGGGAACTGAATAAGGAAGGAAGAACAAGAGAGAAAATGTAACAGGATGTACGGAAACAACAGACTTAAGATCTTCTGAAATCTGCACTGATGTTTAGTAGTTTAGCCAACAATTTCTGTATGCTTAACAGTGCAATCCTATGTGTGTTTTTAAATATATTGCATTGTATTCAGTGGGGCTTACTTCTAAATAAGTGTGCATAAATTTTCCAGCCCAGAATATGTATTTATAAAACCAGGAAATAAATTTCATGTCTGATGAAAGATAAAATATCTGGCATATCTTTAGCAAAACATAATTATTTATAAATAATTTAATCAATATGCTATAGCTTTTCCCATAATAAAAATAAATAGCAAGATTCCTGCTTGCTTGCAAAAGGGTTAATATTACATGACTGTGGTAGCAAGGAAGAGTTTTGCTTTGTTTCACTGTTAGCATTGCAATACCACCTTGTGCTGTGGGAAAATAATAATAATCCGTGGTATTTTCTATTTTTTTAACGCCTATAATAAAATGGTTGAAATCTGTATACTTTTAGTTCCACACCTATCTTTATAAATTTTGCCAGAGAGCAAATGCTGACAAACTGAGCAATCTACCACTTTGAATTATGTTTTGAATTTGCCTCGAAGTGGATTTTTATACTTTGATCTAAAACTATTACCCAAGTCTTGTACAACGTAATTAAATAAATCTAACCAGCCCTTGGGGACCTCTTGCTCCAAAATGAAATTTCAGATCCAAAGAGCGCTTGTAACCATTATTGTAACTGTGTCTATGCTGTTTGTAATTTCAGCATGGTAATCAGATCTCCATAGAAAAGCAGACACTTGTTGATGTGTTTACAGATGTCCCCTAGGACATATTTACAACACCATGATTTGCACAAACCCTGTTAAAGCACAATACTTGTAAAAGGATATTATGAGTTTTGAAAGAATGCATCAGGAGCAGTAAGGGTCAGCTATAAATCAAGATATGGTCTTCATTTCTCTCTCACACCAAATAGATAACAGTGCTAGTATTTGAATGATGGCCTTGTTTGTTATGCATATTCTCTGTAGGGTCCTTCTGATTACTATTTATGCACTGCTGTCAGAAGATCTTTGTTTTTTAACTGATGCATCTGAGTTCAGTTTTGTGCACAAGGGAATATTATATGGCATTGGTCATGGTTGAAGCCCATCTCACTCCCCACCCATCACATTGACCAGCATCTCACATACTGTACAGCCCACCTAAATTCCCACAGCGTGTGCTAAATGTAACACAAGTTTGTAAACCCCCTCTGAAATTGCTTGCAATGAAAAACGGGATAGGAATAATTTTAACAAATAAACAGCGGCACACCTTGTGGCAACTATCAGGGCTGGCCTGCCTATGAGGCAAGGTGAGGTGACTACCTCAGGTTGAAGGATCCACGGAGGCAGCCGAACTGGAACGCTCCACCTGCCACTGCTGCCATAGTGCCACCAGCAGCTGCAGCACACTCTGGATCTGCTGCTTCCTCAGTAGCCCACCCCATTGCTTCCTCCACAGTGGCCTCTTGGCAAGTAGAAGGCACTGTTGTTCTCCTCCCACCCCCACAGAGGAAATGGTGAGGGCTGCCCTCTGAGGTCTGCACCCACCATTGATTCCCAGTTCAGCCATTGGGTAAAGTTGATTTGATCCTTCACTTGTTCCTGATGTAGATCTTCACTCCTTTCTTCCCTGGCAGGTGGGGAGGCACCATTTTGTGGATTGCCTCAGTTGCCAAAATGTGTTAGGCTGGCCCTGGCAACTAGCGTCGCAAAAGAGGCAGCTTAGGAAGACTAGAGCTGAGATAAGAGTTGTTGCTTCAGTAATGAAGCACCTCAGAGTGGCAACTTATATAAGAACTGAGGACTTTGCCCCTTCCTGGCTCTCACTCAAGTTCTGCTCAAAGCACATGTTTCCATGCACTTCTTCCTCCTTCCAAGTTGCTTTTTATGGTACTTAGTGATGGCTCCAAGGTTCCTCCTTGGTTCACAATTTCCTCTACTCCAGTAGCTCTGGAGGAGCTGGGAGTGTTGAAAGCTAGAACACAGTCCAGACCTGTTGACTCTTCATGATCATTGGAAATATAGAGATTTGCAGGAGGGTCCTGCTCATATCTGTGGAGACCTTAGGTCTGAGTTCTAGGTAAAACCTGGAACAGAAAACATTTCCTCAAATAAGAACTGAAAGTTATAAAAAGGGTCAGAAATCATCTGAACCTACTCACAAATTATATGTGTTGAGCTGGTCCAGTAAAGCATATTACCACTGACAATTCTGATTTGGAAACAAAAAATTAATCCTATCCAGACATTATGAAGAATTATTGAAGATAGTGGTTGCAAATTTAAAGAAAGCAGTGTAGAATGATTGGAGACATGCAATATAACTCTTCCAAACACCTTGCAATCCATAGGTCATTAATTAGGCAGAAGAACAAATTCAGAGAGAACTGCATTTCATGGAGAAAAAATGGAAGGACAATCACCTCAATTTGTTATACTAGTGAAATGCTAATGAGATCTCTGAACAGCTAGACTGCATTGTTCTATATCATTCTGCAAAATCCTTGAGGAACCATGCCTTTTACTGAGCCCTTGAGAGTTATGGTAAGCTGTCCTTTTCTGTGCATGTTAGGGATGCACACAGCTTTGGAAAGACTTCAATTATCTCCAGCACAAATTGAATCTGTTAAGAAGCTGTAAATGTCTAAATACTCTAATTCCTTGTAATACACTGGATGAATCCCTAAATCATAGTAAACACACACCTCTCTCTCTCTCTCCTTCCCCCCTCCTTCATCTATTTAACTAAATTCTTCAAATAAGATCCTACCAATTATATATAATTTAAATATTTCTGGTTTATACCCATTCACAATTTGCAAAGTGAAGATACTGGTGCAGCTAACCTTACACAAACTGCAATTTTAATGGAGAGAAATGCAATGTATTAGAAGAATCATACAACAGTATATACTGAATATCATCTAATTAAAGCTCAGCCTGGGGTGTATGTATACATTTCTAACTGAATAGCCCACATAAGAAAGATATAAAGATGGAACAATATGTTAACATGTTGTGCCAAGAGTTCACATGGTGAAATTATTTAGAATGTATAAAGGTGTTCCAAATGGAAGTGCGAAAAATATGAAGGGGCATTTTACTATGCTTGGTGGACTTGTAAAAAAAATCTAAGAAGTATCAGCTACAAATATATTCACTTATGCAGAATATTTTAAAATTTAACATTCAGTTGCTACTAATGTAAAAGCAACAATGAAGAATCACTAGCCTATCTTATAAGGAAGAAAATCCCTCCTAACTTGACAATTTGCATCAGAGCAGTCCATACCCTTCCAATACATATTTCCCCACCCATTTGTTGCCATCTACTGTGTCTCATGTTATTGTTTTTGCTTCTGGGATTGTTCTAGCATGTGCACAAGTATACAGGCTGAACTGGAGTATGTCTTCATTGCTGGGCCAGAACTCTCAGTGTGGTTCACAAGTTGTTTTACTGACTGACAGCATAAGGCAAAGGCAAGATGGAAGCCTGGATACTACATGGGGAAAACATTCATCTACACAGATTGGGGTATGAAGGGAAGGGACAGGTTCAAATTTGTTTCCTATCCCAATAGAGAGAGAATGAGAATGAATTTTGGACAGCAATTGGCACCAATTGTTGCTCAGACAAAATACTGTTAAGAGGGGGGGGGGGTCAGAATACCAAGAAGGCTGCCAAAATAAGTCAGTACATCCATATATTGCAGTGGTGAGGGACCCCTAGCCTGTGGGCCCAATCTGGCCACTCAGACTTCCCCATTTGACCTGCAAGACGGGTTGGCCATGCCATGCCCACCTTCCATACCCTTTATCTGGGACAGATAAAGATGTATCTTGGCCATAAGTGGAATTTGCAGGTGTGATGGATCAACTGATTAATGGTGTCAGCACATCCTTTGCTTTTGGTAATGATCATGGCAGCACTTGCAACCACTTGTTCTTTTGCCCACATGGTTTGATTTCAAATCATATGAGCAAAGGAAAATGGGTCACCATTGTGGTGTCAGGTGACTACTTCTCTCTGTCAACCACACATGCACAGACAAGTTCTGTAAGACTCTTATCTTACCAACAGAAGGGAGGCAGTGCCAATTTAGTTGATTTTGCAGGAGGGAATACCTCCTCCCTTCTTTCAAAAGAGTAACCTAAAACCTTTAACTACCCTTGTAGAAAAACAAAGTAATTTTAACCAGCAATTTTTACAATTCATTTCCGTTTTAATTACAGCCCAAACAAAGCTGAAATGTATTAGTTATAGCATTTTCTATCTATCCCAGAGTGTATGATACATTCCATTAATATAATATAGTTTTAGCAGAGCTGGGATGATATGCATGGAAGAATTAAGCCACTGAACTGGACAAAACAAAGGGTTTGGAGTAGAGAACCCTGAGGGTTCAAATCTCCAAATAAAAAGTATGTCAAGTTTTGCTGTGGGGTTTAACAACATCTAGCTTTGGAGGATCAGTTTCCTTAAATCAATTATGATCAATACAAGCCAGATGGCTGAGCTGTCACGCTGTATAGAGCTGTCTGTGTGATAAGGTCACTGCATCTGTCAGTGGGAGACGACTGCAGAGACATCACATCTGAAAACTCCCTAACCTCACAGCCCATCTATTTGAGAACACTCCATCAGGGATTAAGATGTGCAGTGAAGGGATTAGATGGGGTTACCATGTTTGACAGTATTTGTCAAATGATTTAAAAAAAAAAAAAACTTTCATGTGAAAATAAGGTACACCAAAGCAAAGCTGTTGCCCTGACAGCCAGTACATGTTTTAAAAGGTTCTTCATCAAACTGCATATATTTTACCCCTTCTTAAAAAGTTCTTTTTATGTACTTTCCCACAAATTGCATAATCTTAAAATACACCATACTGAGTACCTGCTATCTGGAAAGCTAGTACTATAATTAAATGTCATTTCTGGGAGGGGACAGACATTACAAGTTCAGACTCTTCCGCATCTAATATTGTATTGCAATTTGCAAAAATCATCTCACTCCTGCTGTTTCAGAAACCCACTTTCGAACAGGAGTGACGATTAGGCATTTCTTTCATCATAAAGCAGCTATGATTTCTATAGTCATAAAAAAGAGAGTTATTATGGACGGTAGATCATACATCACTGTGGGGGGAAATAACGTACAAGCAGGTTGGACGTGCCTTTAATGCCACTGACAACAATAAAACAAACAAAGGTACATTCAAGAAAGATTTTGTGAGCATCTAGTTTTCTTTCATCACCTCTAAACATCAATATTTGTCATGGATATTTGCTTGAAATTTTTAAGACATACTTTTCCCTAAAGGAATATTTATTGTCGCTTAGGCTATTCAACTTTGCAGTGTATATATATTATTATTTCACTTCCTGGCTCCCCAAAGCTGGTACAAACAGGAGGGAATGCCACTTTTCACACACCCCAGAAATATAGTTAATAGTACTGCAATGTTTAATAGTGTAAGTGCCAATAAATATTTTACTTCAGAAACACTTAGCAAATATTCAAACATCATTTGACTGGAACACTTCATATAATTTACATAAAATAGATTACCCAATGAAACTAACTTTTCCATTAGCATAAAGTGTTTCACATGGAACAACAAAAAAGGATATAGTTGTACTCTGATGTATTTTACAAAAGCAGGAGGAGAAAATTACAGAGCTTTTATTGTCTTCAGACATTTGTGTATGAAAATATAATATAGAGGGCATTGCACTCATTAACTAATTCAGAAGAGAAAGGTTTCATTTCATTCATTTGTATTATCACAAAGCTATTGGACTGCATTTTAATCTGACAAAATTGTGCCTTCTGAATAATTTTATCACAATCACAGCAAATGACAAACATTTATAGTGTGCACGGAAAAAATACAATATATCTACAGTATTTTGGCTCTTCAAATGTTATTGGATTACAACTTCCATCAACTCCAGCCACTGATCAGGGGTCACAGCAATAGGCTTGTATCAACTGGTCTAAATTCTTGTGTTTAAATGTATTTGCTTAGACCAAAGAAGCTGTGTTTAATTCCCCTAGATTTCAAAACGTCTTAAGTGAAAATAACATTTCCTGAATCTGATTTTCCACATGGCAGAGTCATCCAAATGCCCTTTTGTGTCAGGCCAGGGATGGGGCTGGATTGGGCAGAGGTGATCCACTTCTAGCCTCAGCCTGCAGAGTAACACCTTTGCCTCTTCACCAGTACGGAACTCCCACTTACATCCACAGGATCCTTGGTGGTGGCAATAAGTTGAAATGCCCCTAAATGGGGCATTCTAGGAAAAAGAGGGGCTGAGCCAGTCTGGGATTCATCAGATCTCAAGCCAGCCCCACTGTCACCATATGATGGTATCAACTCAGCAATCTGTCTGCTCCTCCACCTTCTGCCCCAGCTGGTAGGCTCAGCAGGGCTGTGGATACTGTTGTTGCCCTGATAGGCAGCAACTAATATTAGGATTGCACCCTAAATAAGATATGAGGTACTTGTAGCCCTACATATGTTTTTAAGTATAGACTATAACCTTTCAGCATTCTTGTAGAAGAGGTGAGGTCCCTTCAGACTGGAGGTGGGCAAATGTTGTCCCCATATTCAAAAGCGGGGGGGAAATGATCAAGGTAGCTACTGAAAGGTCAGTTTGATGTCAGTACCAGAAAAGGTCCTAGAACAGATCATTAAATGGTCAGTATGAGAACTGAGAAAAGGATGCTGTGAATAATAAGACCCAGCATGGTTTTTTTCAAAAACAAGTAATGACAGACAAATCACATCTTCAAATATCTTAAGGTCTGTAACATGGAAGATGAACAAGCTTGTTTTCTCCCTCTCTGGAGGGTAGGACTCGAACTAATGGCTTCAAGTTACAAGAAAGAAGATTCCAATTAAACATCAGGAAGAACTTTCTGGTGGTAAGAGCTGTTTGATAGTGGAACAGACTCTCTCGGGGTTGTGGACTCTCCTTCCTTGGAAGTTTTTAAGCAGATGTTGGATAGCCATCTGTCATGGAAGCTTTAGTTAAATAATAATAATAATTTTTTTATTTGTACCCCGCCCATCTGGCCAGGTCTCCCCAGCCACTCTGGGCGGCATTGCAGGAATGACCTATGGGGTCCAACTCTACAATTCTATTATTCTATAACTACCATTACAGTGGTACCTCAGGTTAAGAACTTAATTCGTTCTGGAGGTCCGTTCTTAACCTGAAACTGTTCTTAACCTGAGGTACCACTTTAGCTAATGGGCCTCCCGCTGATGCCGCGCTGCCACCACACGATTTCTGTTCTCATCCTGAAACAAAGTTCTTAACCTGAGGTACTATTTCTGGGTTAGCGGAGTCTGTAACCTGAAGCGTCTGTAACCTGAAGCGTCTGTAACCAGAGGTACCACTGTATCTCTGAATATTGGCTATGCTGGGTGGATCTGATGGAAGTTGTAGTCAACATCAACTGGAGAGTCACAGGTTCCCCAAGCCTGCTCTAAGTAATAACCAGTGACAGGCTTTTACTTTTTGCAATTAAGGGGTACTGTTTATTGTCTTCAATTTATGTGACATATTAACAAACCATAAATTCTGAAAGTTGTACCTAGAGCACCCACCTTCCTTATCCCACTGTCTCCATCTCAAAGCACAGATATATAATATCCAAGGAGCACACAGTCATTATCCACTTGGCTCAGATAAGTGATAAAGCTGGTCCCGTGGAAGCAAACCTACTTCTTTCACATTTGATTTATTTTGCTAGTAAACAACTGGTTAAGCTTAGCACCAATATTGAAAACATGTTTGCCAAATCTAGAATTGCCTGGAATTACAAGAAATCAACTGCTGAACCTTCATGGTTTTCTGTGAAAATAGCTACATAACGACATAGAATAACATGAGCATTTATGGTATCAATAAGCATTTCTAGATTCACAAACCTGGACCAAATGCTCTAGAAAGCAGGCCTCACCACCAGCAGATATTGGTCAAATAAAGATATTAGCTGATCCAACCATGTTCTATATTCTTATAAATTAACTTATTTATGCTGTCATGTTTAATCAGGACTGAGATTTGAATTTATTCATACTAAATAACCTTTCTCAATGAGCCATAAACATTGTGCAGTATTTCCACAAAACATGTGCCACATGCCTAGCTGCATTTGTTTAATTTGAGCAGAAGACAGAATGAATTATAGCCCTTTAAAGCACCAAAAATGTAAACTGTCACATTTTCCTCAAAAAGATTAAGCCCCTTGGTACATGGAGCAGTACTGTTTGATTTTTAGTTTGTCTTCCTTAAGGTTTCATTTTATGATCCTGATAACACTTTGAGAAGAACTTCAAACAGCTCTTTCATCATTTGGCAAGCACAGTGTTACAGCACCTGGGCTTTCCAGAGATGGCTCTGTGTCATATGGTTCCAGATCAGCAGAGTTCCATAGTGAAGAGCACAGGAAAAAGTCTGGTTGGGGTTCCAACACAATATAGAGGACTGTTTCCACTTGACAAAAAAAAACCAACAACAGCAAAACAATACAGCCAGTTTGATTTCATCTGTTCCCTTTAGTCTCTTACAAAATACCTTCCCTTAAGATGCTTGGCTATGTGAGCTGGATTTGTTGCTTTTGATTTACCGATAGTTGACCTCACCATTCTAGGCTACTGCAGCAGCCTTTGTTCCCAATCATCAACACCTGCTAAGCCCAGCTGGTGGTGGCATCAGCACTGTATTGCCATTTGTACCACTCCTGTCTGAGCCTCCTGCTCTCTCTGGGTATCTTCCCTCTCTCCTTCATCTTCCCCCTGCTCCCTCTTTTCACTTTCCCCACCTACTAGCTCCACCCTTCATCCTGGCTTCTTCAATCACTTTGTAGCTTCTTTGCTGCCTTGTGGTTGAGTACACCACAGCCCTTTCCTTCTATCTTGTCTTGCTGGGTCCTGTACTGTTTCTGAGTCCCTCCTCTGGCTGACACCTTGCACTCCACACATATTATCTATGACAGATAGGAAGCAATGGGAACAAAAGCAACACAATCTGATTCAAATTTCTCTACAGTTCGTGTATGCAAATTGATATTGTATTATGAGACTGAATGTGGTCATGGGTAATGTATATATTTTATAAATCAATTGGAAACCTAGAAACTTGTTCTGTTTATGTCATACATTCACTCTGCAAAGTATTTGCCCTGTTATTCAAGACAAATTATTTATTAAAACAGTTTCCTTCACAGCACCAATGAGCAGTGCAATTAAGGATGGCCTTGCAGCATTTGCATGGGCCTCTACATGCAAGTTAATGTATCAGTTCATAGCACTTCTCCTGAGATTGGCCAAGAGTTATCCATTTTGGTTGCCTTTGAGTTCCACCTTTCTTTCCCCAACTTCAATTTGCAGGACTTGGTTACCTTGGATCTATTTGAAATCTTTCCTTCATACATACCTTCCATTTTTGTGGTATGTGACAGATGCCTGTGTTGGCAGAGAATATTCTCTAGGTATCATGACCTTCTTGAAAACAGAGGTTGCCCTGCCTGATTGACTTCACACAATCAACTGGTTCTACCATGCAGAACCACAAAAAAACCTTTTAAAAGTAGTACCATGGTTTTGTCAGGGCTACTGCCAGAAATGTTTGAGACATCTGGAAATATGTTCCATATGTCACAAACTAGCTTTTTGGCTTTCTCAGCAAAGAAAAACATCATATTGTACCTGGGGAATATTAACATAGTTAATATATTTGTTTACCTTGGGTTCAAACTGACTGAAATTTCATGCGCTGGTGGTGTTTGCCCATACCAAAGTGACTGAAATGTGTTACAAGCTGAACACAATGATGATTAAAATCCAGCTACCTCTGCTTTCCTGAACATTTGCTGACTGATATGTGGTGCACCTGATGCATGCAACATCATATTTGTGACAGCTTCGTCATGAAAGCATGGCTGAATGCAATTGGTGTACTGTTTGCCAGGTGACCATGGTACTTGAACCTCCAAGGTGTTGTACACTTGTTTGCCTTTTTAAAAAAATTAATGTCTTCTGTCAACAGATGGAAGTGTTAGGGCACCTGAGGTTGTCGGGCTGAAGGCCAGCAGGCAGCTGCCAGAAGATCGTACCGGTAGTGTCTCCACAGCACATTTGTTGCAGACGCTGGAGAATGGGGCCGTCAGCTTCTCTATATAGCTGGGTCACTCCCCCGTTTACGAGTTGCAGCTGATTCTAATTGCTGACGTCGCTTCTCTGCTCGGCGTTCTACAGCTGAGAAGGGAGGAGGAGAGGGGATCGGCTGATACTCCCCCTGACTGGGGCCTGGTTCTGGCTGAACATCTTCCCCCAGCTCTGGACTTCCCTCCTCCCTGCCAGATTCCTCTTCTTCAGAGGAGTGCCGCCACCAGTCTTCCCCAGGTGTGAATTCTTCAGATTCCTGTGTGGGTGCCTCCTCGTCAGGGGGGGCTTGCCACCACTCCTCCTCATCTGACTCAACCCTGACATCACCCCCCTCTCCAGAGCAGCTCCCCTCCTCCCAATCTGGTGGTCTAGGCCGAGTTGGGTGCTGCTCATGGAAGGTTTTCTGTAGTGCTGGGGCATGGACAAGCTCTGCATCTTCCCAGGAGTTTGCCTCCGGCCCATACCCCTTCCAGGCAATAAGATATTGCAACTTCCGTCATCGCCACCGTGAGTCCAGGATCTGTTCCACTTCGTACTCCACTTCTCCATCCACCGTGATGGGCGGCGGTACCTCTCTGACAGGTTGATAGCGGTGTGCTGGTACCGCAGGCGATAACAACGAACGGTGGAATACCGGATGAATCCGCATTGTAGCCGGTAGACGGAGCCGGAAGGCCACAGGGTTAATCTGTTGTACTATCTCAAAAGGTCCCACTCTCTGTGGAGCTAGCTTCTTGCAGCGACCTTTCTGTGGCAGGTCTCGTGTAGATAGCCATACCCTGTCCCCCACCTTGAGGTCTGCGCCAGGTTGGCGGTGTGCATCTGCTGTTCTCTTATAGGTCTCCTTGGCCCGTTCTAGTTGATCGCGTAGAAGCCCTTGTATGGCTGATAATTCTTCCACGAATTCATCAGCGGCTGGTAGCGGCAGTAATGTATGCGGAGACGGGAAGGCACGCGGGTGGAACCCATAGTTGGCAAAGAACGGGGACTGTCGTGAGGAGGCATGCAAGGCGTTGTTATACGCAAATTCCGCTAAGAGGAGTAGACTCACCCAGTCGTCCTGCCGATAGTTAATATAGCAGCGTAGGTATTGTTGCAGTGTGGCATTGGTCCTTTCCGCCTCGCCATTGCTCTCAGGGTGCCGCGCGGAGGTCAAGCATACCTCCACCTTTAGCAATTGCATGACTTTCCTCCAGAACTGGGAAGTGAACTGGGCTCCTCTATCCGACACAATTTGACGGGGCAACCCGTGCAGCCGGAAAATGTGATCAATGAACAACCTGGCTGTTTCTTGGGCAGTCGGCAGCGCTTTACAGGGTACGAAGTGGGCCATTTTGGTGAAAAGGTCTACAACCACCCAGATCACCATCTGTTGATGTGAGGCCGGGAGGTCAGTAATGAAATCCATGGCTATCATCTCCCATGGTCCCTCTGGAGTAGGTAGTGGCTGTAGCAGCCCCGCCGGCGCTTCTCGGGGCCGCTTGGCGTGCTGGCAAACATCACAGGCTCTGATGTACTCCCAGACATCCTTCCGCACTTGCGGCCACCAAAACTGACGCGTGACATGATACAGTGTCTTGTACCTTCCAAAGTGACCAGCTGTCGGACAGTCATGACACTGGCGTAGCACCCTGGCCCGCAATTCTCCATCTGGCACATACAGAACATCTCCGCGATAGAGTAAACCATTTTTCTCCGAAAACATTTCCATCCCGGGATTGCCTTCCCTTAGTGCTGCTAGTTTGTCCCTGGCGAACGGGTCTGCTGCTGTATGGCGTTGGAATTCAGGGGTGGCCACGGCCGATCCCGTGGCTAACTGCAGCTGGTGAGGTTGTAGAACGTGCCTCAATACCTGGTCTTGACTGGCATCACCGTATTCTGGCTTCCGGGATAACGCGTCAGCTCCTTTATTCTGTTCGCTCGGCACATATACTACCCTAAAATGGAACCTGGAAAAGAATTGAGACCACCGGATCTGTCTCTGATTGAGGTGACGGGCCGTCTGCCAGTATTCTAGGTTCCGATGGTCGGTACGGACCTCTACCAGGTGCTGGGCGCCCTCTAGGAAATGCCTCCAGGCTGCGAAGGCGTCCTTGATGGCTAACAACTCTTTATCCCAGATCGTATAGTTCTTTTCTGAATCGGTCAGCTTCCGGGAATGGAAGGCGCAAGGCCGCAAGAACCCTTCTTTGTCGGCTTGCAGTAACACTGCTCCAATGGCTCTGTCAGAGGCATCGGTTTCTACTATGAAAGGCCGTCGGGGATCTGCATGGGCCAAGTACGCCTCGGCTGAGAACAAGGCCTTGAGGCGTACAAAGGCTTGCTGCGCCTCTTCAGTCCACTGAAATGGTTTCTTACCCCTCAAACAATCAGTGAGGGGTGCCGTGAGCCAAGAGTACTTGGGCAGGAACTTCCTATAATAATTCGCGAACCCTAAGAACCGTTGTAGGTCCTTCTTTGTCCGTGGGGCCTGCCAAGAACGCACACTCTGTACCTTGGCGGGGTCCATTTTTATTCCCTCTGGGGTCAGCCGATAACCCAGGAAGTCTACCGTGGAGACGTGAAATTGACATTTCTCCAACTTCGCGTATAAGCGATGTTCCCGCAGCCTTTGCAGCACAGTCCGTACATGCTGCACATGTTGCGCCAGATTGTCCGAGTAGATAAAAATGTCGTCTAAATAGACCACCAGGAACCGGTCCACCAGGCCGGCCAACACGTGGTTTATGAAGGCCTGAAATGTCGCTGTTCCTGACTGTATTCCGAAGGGCATCACCAGGTGCTCGAAGCTCCCGTACCGGGTGTTGAAAGTAGTTTTCCATTCATCCCCTTCTCATATACGGATTAGATTATAGGCACCTCGTAAGTCCAATTTTGTATAAATTCTTGCATCACGCAACCTCTCTAACAACTCACCAATGAGCGGCAAGGGGTAACGGACTGGGGCAATGATGCGGTTCAACTTCCTGTAGTCCATACACGGCCTCAACTCAGAGGAGCCTTTTTTCTTCACAAACAGGACGGGCGCGCCCCCCGGCGCCTTTGAGGGCCTGATGAACCCTCTTGCTAGATTTTTGTCCAAGAATTCCCGCAATACCACCAATTCTGTTTTAGACATTGGATAAAGCCGACTTGTAGGCAGTTGTGAGCCTGGAAGGAGGTCAATTTTACAGTCATACGGCCGATGGGGTGGTAACTGGTCCGCCTCCTTTTCACAAAACACGTCTCGGAAGGCGTGGTACTCCACCGGCAACTGACTCTCAACTCCTGTGAGAGTTCCCTCTTGTGCACCCTGTGCTGCTGTTTCCTTTATGACATCCCGCTTTCCCAAGCAATGATGCCGGCAATACGCTGAAGCAAACACAAGGGAGCGCTGCCCCCACGCGATGGCCGGGTCATGTTGCGTCAGCCATGGCATTCCCAGCACCAGCGGAGCCGCAGACATCTTGGCTAGATACAGGACTATCTGTTCTCGGTGTCCCGGTAGCTCCAGGATCAAGGGTGCGGTGGTATGGGTAACAGCACCAGAGAGCAGGGGACGGCCGTCGATGGTGTGAACAGTCAATGGTACCTCCAGCTTTCGAGTCTCTAGCCCTAGCTGCTGGGCTAGACTCTCATCTAGAAAATTATTTGAGGCACCTGAGTCCACTAGGCCCAGCACTCGCACCTGGTGCCCATCCGGAAATCATAGCAGAGTGTTCAAAACCAAGCTTGGAATGGCTAACGGGAGAGGCGAAGGGGTAGGCCAATGTGGTTCCGAGATCCAAGCCCTTCCCAGCTCCGTGGCCTCTACCAGAGCTGGGAGTTGGCGTTTCCCTGTGGCTGGGGATCAGTACCAGACCCTTCCCTTGCACCAGCTACTGGGCAAGAGCTGGCAATGCCCTTTGCTGGACAGCTGCGAACAAAGTGCCCTCCCTTGCCACAGTACAAACAAAGTCGCTCCCGGCGTCGCCGATCCTTCTCAGCCCGGGTCAGCGGGCCCCGCACTCCCCCAAGCTGCATGGGTTCCTCAGCTGGCTGGTTGGAAGGACTCGCTCTCACTGGGTGGGGAGGGTCGAGGGAAAAGGGTTCAGCCTTCCCCATTGGCCTGTGCGCCATCCGTCTTTCTCGCCTTCTCCCTTGCAGGCGTTCATCGATTTGGGCACTGAGTTGGATGGCAGCATCCAGGGAACTAGGGGGTCCGACCCTGGCCATCTCATCCAGTATGTCATCCTGAAGCCCCGCCTTGAAGTGTGCTAACAGGGCCTCCTCATTCCACCCCAGTTCCTGGGAGAGTAAACAAAACTCTGTAACATAGTCCATTAAAGTCCCATTGCCCTGCTGGAGCTGCAAGAGCTTTCGGGTGTTGGCTGCTTTCCTCTGTTTGTCCTCAAACATATTTGTCATGTCCTCCAGGAAACGGTCATAGTCCCTTAAGTGAGGGTGATTGCCCACCAGCATAGGCGTCACCCAACGCCTGGCAGTTCCTTCCAACAAACTGATCAGGAATGCTACTTTGGCCTCAGGAGAACTAAACTCTGCTTCCCTCACTCGAATGTACATCATGGCCTGTGCCTTAAAAGCTGGAAACTCTTGCCTGTCCCCCTTGAATTTCGCAGGCGGTAACACAGGGGGTGGCCGAGGAGGTGGGACTCCTGCTGAACCACGCTGCGCTTGCTGGGTGTTCACAGCAATGGTTAACTGTTCCACATGTCCTTGAAGCACTAGATTAGCCCGCAGCAATTGCTGTACAGTCTCCTGCAGCTGATCTATCTGTGCTTGTGGAGAAGGAGGAGGGTTTGTGGGAGTCCCACCAGCAGCCCCCGGTTCTGTCATACTCACAGAGCAAGGGGTCTGTAGAGCGTCTGCAATCTGTTAGGGCACCTGAGGTTGTCGGGCTGAAGGCCAGCAGGCAGCTGCCAGAAGATCGTACCGGTAGTGTCTCCACAGCACATTTGTTGCAGACGCTGGAGAATGGGGCCGTCAGCTTCTCTATATAGCTGGGTCACTCCCCCGTTTATGAGTTGCAGCTGATTCTAATTGCTGACGTCGCTTCTCTGCTCGGCGTTCTACAGCTGAGAAGGGAGGAGAGGGGATCGGCTGATACTCCCCCTGACTGGGGCCTGGTTCTGGCTGAACTTCTTCCCCCAGCTCTGGACTTCCCTCCTCCCTGCCAGATTCCTCTTCTTCAGAGGAGTGCCGCCACCAGTCTTCCCCAGGTGTGAATTCTTCAGATTCCTGTGTGGGTGCCTCCTCGTCAGGGGGGGCTTGCCACCACTCCTCCTCATCTGACTCAACCCTGACAGGAAGACCTCATTGCTGTCTCGGCATTTCAGCACTCAACATTCCCATCAGCAGCAGTTTAGGCTGCAATTCTATGCCCACTTTCCTATTCAACTCAATGAAATTTAAATGGCTGCTGAGGCATAGGATGTGTTGCTGAGGAGAACTCAAGAAGCTGAGAGGGGGCATGGGTAGACCTTACCAGTCTGGAGGCTAGCTTTTGTTATATTCTTCTGCCCCTGGGATCCATGTAAAAAAATAATGTTTGCTAGGATACATATTAAAAAATGTTTCGTATATGTCTGCTCCACTACTTCCCCTCTCAGCATGCATGTAAAGTCAACTCAAGTTCACTTAACTTTGCCTACTTCTTTCTTACATAGATCTTGAAACAGTCAGTGCCATGAAATTTCCAGGAATAAATTTCTGCAGCCACTAACATGTATAGTTTTCAACCATTGCTGGATCAAATGGTTGAGAGACTAAACACACAGACTACAAAATTTGATTCATAGTGATTTTTGCATTATGGACAATGTGCTTTCATATTTTCATAATCCTACAGAAATAGGATGTGAACTTTCATTTTTTTAGTTCTATGAATTTTTTTCCATCACTTTGTGAAGGAAAAAATGCTGCCTTGTTTTTAAGGAATCAAATTAATCCCATCAAAAGCTCAACTAAATATTTTGATTTTTCTTTCAACAAATGTGCACCTGCCTGTGTCTGTACAAGACAGATAATGTAGTAATACCAAGGAGAGTAGACAGACAAAAGCTGAAAGACTGGGGCAAAATGATTCCTCCTTCAGCTGTTAGTAGCTGTGGAAAGCTTCCCATTCTCATTGTCCTGGCTTGCATGCCACAGTAAGCCAAATTATGGCTTACTGAGACCACACAAACATGCTGGCTGTCAGAGAGGAACTCATACCACCTTTGCTCCTTCCTTGGATTTTTGGCACATGGTGACACTCTCCTCCTTAAGCATGATCTGGTTTGTCCTATAATTTACCTTATGGTTAGCTGCTGTGCCATGTTCTATGCTAAAAGGACTGGGAAAAGGAGCCAGCACATTCCCAGGGGCCTGATAAGCTTCAGTTTGGTTCACCATGGCATGCAAACAAGGTCACTGTGTGTAGATTATATATGTATTCCTGCATATAGGCTAATATAGATTATTGAGAAATATAACTATTAACACCCATACTGACTAGACATTAAGGGTGTAATGAGCCCCATGGAGACTTCTTGGGGATACTGGTCAGAGGAGGAATGGGATGAGAGTGTGGAGTTTGATATTGGGGAGAGGCCATGTGTCGGGAGATGGAGTTATATGTGTTTGTATAGAAACCTCTGGTATGTGTAGATTTCTGTCACCTACATTGTTCCATCAGCTTTTGCATCTGGCCCCCCAGAAGGTTGCTCATGAGGGAATGTGACCCTCAGGGTGAAAAAGTTTCCACAACTGTGAGCCATTACCTCTTTTATTGATTTGTCACAAAGCAAGCATGCACCAGATATCCAATTCCTCTTTTGAGAGGAGAAAAACATTGGTCTGTTTCTCAGAAATTATTGGTGCTGTTTTAAATCTGGAAAAATAGCTCAATTATTAACAAGGTGACAGCTTTCATATATGCACTCTGCATTTGTAAACAAAAGTTTGTAAAGGATGATGATTCTGATTGTCAATGTGATAATTAATCATTATTACTTATCACTTATAAGCAGTTTAATTAGTAAACTCCAGATGTCCCTTTATATAAACATCACCAATCAGCAAATAAGTGTGACAAGTTGCTGGTTGTGCTTATTAGTTAGAGGTCCCATTTGAACTTCCCAGTTGCATTATTCTAATGCAGTTTTTCATTGCCTGAATTCATCAACAGAACTCAACATATTGATCCCACAAATCTGCTCATCCCATTCCCATACAATCTTCAGACAACCAAGGCAGCAGTACTATGGGTACTTCATTCCAGATGTTTACATTTCTGCCTTGTAAGAGAAATTACACATAGATCGTGTGCCATTTTCTACTTATTCTTGATGGATAAAAACAAACTGCATTGTGATCTTCAGTTGAAACCATTTTGTTATTTCATTCAAGGACCATAATGCTTTCTAATTATACCAATGGTGAGTATACAAAAGTAAAATGCGCATTCATTACTTCTCCCACTTTTGCCTCTGGCCCTGCCTATCCCTGGCACATTGGCCTATGATAGTTGCCAAAAGGAATGAAGCCCTAGGCTGAAAAGGGTGCCCCAGCCCTGCTTTACCCTGTGACAGTTCAGACTCCTTGGAAATTTGCAAAAAAAATAAATATTTGTTCTGGCATATAGAAAGCTGCTACTGCAGGGGAAAAGGAAAAGGGATAGCCTAGACCTACTGTACAGACAGTTTTTCTGCTTATGGGCAAGTTTTGTTGGGGTCTTTTTAAAAGTAATTTAATTATTTATTTGTTACGATTCCCCCCCCCCACACACCCTTTTTTACTCAAAAAGTCCCAGGTCAGGTTACAGCAGCAAAATATACAGTTATAAAACAAATAAAAGCAGTTATAACTATGAAACAAGAAAAGTGTAAAACCAATTAAAACAGTTTCATATATAAAACAATTACAATCAATCCCATAGATAAAATAGTCAAAAATAGTTCCAGTACAGATGCATACTTTCACAATACGAAGGGACATTAAAAATGCAAATTGTCCTGCAATCTCAAGTGGTGCAATGTGCAATGCCACCTCATTACCCACTAATTCTGCTGATTGTATGTACCAGTTGCAATAACAGGATATATTTAATAAAGGTGTGAGGAATCTAGGTGCTATACACACACACACACACACACACACACACACACACACACTAGAAGGCAAAGTTAATAAATATAATCATTGGAGATTCTCAAGGCCGATAAAGTATGTGTTATTTAGATGCAGATTTTTCTCTCTGGATTTACAGTGGGAGAGCAATTAGGACTTCAGACTTTTGCACCCATGAGGTGATGAATGCAGGGCCCTCGCCTGGATGCAGCAGCAGTCTTCTGACATTCCTTTGATGGCTCGCTCAGGCTCCTCTGGCTGTTTCCCATGACAAATGATACAAGTCATGTATCATTAGGGAACTACACAAGCTACCTGGGAATCTATTTACGAATAATTACAGGCCTAATACTGTTTTGAATATGAGGTCTTAATTCACACATAAATCCTCAGATGTCACTCCATAACATGGTCACCACTACCACTTCTTAAGATACCGGTACTCACAAATGCACCGTGTAGTTAAGCAGTGTGCAGGAAGCAACCCTACACACATTCCCCTGGGAATAAGGCCCATTCCATTCAATAAGTCTCACTTCTGAATAGACATACAAAATATTAGTGTTCCATTTCAAACATCCAACCGATCACTAAATGGAGTGGTTTTTAACTAGAAAATGAGAACACCTTAAAGGTAGTCTCAGCCATTCTATATGCAATTGTTCCCTGTGTTCTGCTGCAGTGAGCATCCTGCAGATACCATCTTAATAGGAGTTCAGTTCTGCAGGGTGTCAGAAATGGATCTTTGTTGTGGAGGCACCTACCCTTTGGAATTCCCTGCCATTACGTATCAGGCAAGCACAATCTCTATTGTGTCTTTGGTGCCTGTTGAAGATTTTGCTCTTTCAGGAAGTGTTATCCTTGTCAGTATCTGTATTGGATTTAAAATTGTTTTTTATATATGTAATGGCTTTATATATGTTTTTATTGTATTGTGAAATTGCTTTGAGTAGCTTCATGGGAGGAAATTAATAACTGAAATAAATAATATGATTAGTTAGCTCATTTCACTGTGAGTAGGGATTTCCCTGGTAGTTTCCCTAAAACTCTGAACTGATCATTAATACATAGGATATGTACACTGCAAACCTAATCATATTTACCCAGATATAAATCACATGAGCCCAATGAGCTTAAGATTGCACTGCTGAACACAATGTTCTTTATTCTTCTGTACTTTCTTCTATTTTCTATTTCTCTATATGTTGAATAAAATATGCCTTGTCTTCAGATACTTCACTTGACTTATACTTCCACTTCTGCCTGAGACTGCATTTGTCACAAAGTAAATAAGCTTTTGAAGGCAAGCAGAGCTACCCTCAATTTCTGTCATACAGTCTGCTCCCCAAGATGATGCACTGCATTTTTGTCAGGTTTAATAGTCCTAATTTGGTTTGTCTTTTTAGAAGAGCTTTTCAATTGTTTGTAACTTCATATGTTAACATTAAAAAAGAAGTTGATGGAAAGTTTCATATAGAGACAACTGAACTTTCTGAGATTAAAGTCAATTACTGTAAAATTGGTGTCAGTGTTCTGGAGCAAAACAGTTAACACCTGGATAGAGTTCTACAAAAGGATAACCTTTTATGGTACAGAAAACAGAGGAAAGTTCAGCAACAACCATGTTAAAAGGTAATAAGCCATGTTGTTTCAATTGAGTATGTGTCATCTTGGGAAAAAGAAAATTGGAAAACTGTGGGGTGGGGGTGGGAAGACTTTGTGGAGCATAGCATGGTTTGACTAGCTAGAAACCTGAATGGGAGTGTTCTTGCTAGGACAAAAGGACATGCAACAAAATGATTCATTTGTTTACTGCTACTACTACTACTATATTGCTGGAGTGAAAACAGGATAAAAGTGGCATCTTTTTTATTAAAATCATTGAATTTCAACAGTCACTGAAACCATCACTTCACAAAACTATTTGTACTTCCGCATGATAAAGATTTGCTGCTCACAATTGCATGGGCATTTTTGCTACATTGATAAAGATTCAAATAACATGATGAATTTATGCAATTAAGTTTTTGTTTAGATTATTAGAATGAGTCATAATTGATTGCTCATCTCCCTAACTACATTAATGACTCCCTAATTAGCAAAACTTATCAGTATCTGTGGCTGGAGGGTTAATGCCTAGTGAAAAAAGTACAGGTGTGAAATAACTCAATTTACAATATCAGAAGATGTTAATGATCTCTCACAAAGCAAGGTCCCATGAAAAATAATCTGAATTCCTATTACTACCTACTGACAATCACAGTTTTACATCATGCAGAAATTACTATACTTATCTTCTCATTAGCAACTAATCTCACTCATTCTTCTTGCCAAGCCAATTATAAGAAATTTTCTAGACTGAAATGAATTAATAGGACATTTGGACCTCAGTCATTTTTCTCATGACTGAATAATTGATAACTACTTGTACATAAAGCCAACACTGTTGTGTTGTGTAATCACCAGAACTAAGGACAATAAAAGCTTTTTAATATAAAATTAATATAAACTTCTGTCACTTTATAATGAGTTAGCCACCATATGCGTTTAGTATAGAGCGGGTGTGGGGGACTCCCTGGTCCTGAATGGGGTAACTGTGCCCCTGAAGGACCAGGTGCGCAGCCTGGGAGTCATTTTGGACTCACAGCTGTCCATGGAGGCGCATGTTAATTCTGTGTCCAGGGCGGCTGTCTACCAGCTCCATCTGGTACGCAGGCTGAGACCCTACCTGCCCGCAGACTGTCTTGCCAGAGTGGTGCATGCTCTGGTTATCTCCCGCTTGGACTACTGCAATGCGCTCTACGTGGGGCTACCTTTGAAGGTGACTCGGAAACAGCAATTAATCCAGAACGCGGCAGCTAGACTGGTGACTGGGAGTGGCCGCTGGGACCACATAACACCGGTCCTGAGAGATCTACACTGGCTCCCAGTACGTTTCCGAGCACAATTCAAAGTGTTGGTGCTGACCTTTAAAGCCCTAAACGGCCTCGGTCCTGTATACCTGAAGGAGCGTCTCCACCCCCACCGTTCAGCCCGGACACTGAGATCCAGCGCCGAGGGCCTTCTGGCGGTTCCCTCACTCCGAGAAGCGAAGCTACAGGGAACCAGGCAGAGGGCCTTCTCGGTGGTGGCGCCCGCCCTGTGGAACGCCCTCCCACCAGAGGTCAAAGCAATAAACAACCACATGACCTTTAGAAAACACCTGAAGGCAGCCCTGTTCAGGGAAGCTTTTAATCTGTGACTTTAATGTTTTGTTTTTTAATATTTGCTGGAAGCCGCCCAGGGTGGCTGGGGAGACCCAGCCAGATGGGCGGGGTACAAATAATAAATTATTATTATTATTATTATTATTATAGAATCATGTTATACTGTTGTAGGGAATATAAGAAATACCAAATCTCACAGTAAAATTAATGTATTAGAACAACAAAAATTAATGAACATATTAAAATCATAGGCAGATCAACATAAAATTTGGAATTAGATTTAAGTGTGAGACTTCAGGGGGGGTTGAGTATATGAAATTAATTTTGAGTTCAACAATGGAGAAAGCATTCATTGGAATATCAAATTCAGATTCTGAATTTACAACTGAGGTGAAAAACAGACAATTCTGAAAATGTAGGATCAGCATCTAATCATTAATTGCAAAACAATATTGAGCAACTACCATGGAGCTGAGAAGGTTTTAAGATGAAATAAAATAATTCATATGTGAACAAGCCATCAGAATTATAATATTTTAAAGAGTAGTTTCATTTATTTAAGCCACAGTTTTATTGATGTTTTATCTTTGGAGTTCAAACCTGAGTAGGCTTTCTAAATAGCAGATAGATTCCCTTTCTACTGCAAATCATAGGGACAATGGCTGTTTCTGATCATTGTCTGCAGGCTGTGAATTCTGTCATAAGCCTCACAGCACTGTTGAGATAAGGCTTGAATTGTCAGGCTCTGATGCAAGAGGAGGTCGAAACAGAGAGGTAGGAACCTGGGTCGGAGGGGGGGGATCTCCCCTTTTCTCACCAACTACCGGTACAGCCACTCTGGAAACGGAGCAGGGATGCCACCTCTCCCCAAATTTCCTGCTGAGTGAAGAGCCTCAGCGGGGGCTGCGGAGAGCTTTGAGCAGCCAAGAGGAGTGGTGGAGCTGGAGGCTGAAGGAAACAAACAGGAGTTCCAACAGGAGGGTGCAATCTTGCTGCCTATAACCAGCACTACCTTGCAGGTGGAAGAAGACCCACCCATCTGAAAAGAGGACCCATTTGCAGGCTGGACATTCTCACAAGGTGAGTAAATCTCACAAGTTAATCAAGCATTGCTTATAAAAGTTTGACAGGCAGGACATGGAAACTTGTTGGAACATCTTTGTTGCTTCCATCCTGTTCTGAACTTCCCCCCCTTCTCTGGAACTCTTGAACATGACTCCCAAGCCTTGTGTCTGCTGCTGAACCTGTTATTTGCCTCAATCAAAATCTCTTTCTTACTTACAAATAAGAGCCTCTGCTTGCATGTTATGGGGTGGGCAAATTTTTCTAGAGAACAACAGAGACATTGATTCTGGGAGCTGGAAGGGCCAGCTACTTCAACATTCCCTAGGTATAAACATCTACACCTGCTCAAAGTTTAGATCTGCCTTTTTATTGGCTTTTACCAAGATTAAGGACAGCAACTATCTGGGGCTCCTTTCTGACTATTTTGAAGTGAAGTTAGGAATGAAGGGGCAGACTGTAGATGCTTCTTTTTGAAACCTCTAATATATCTAAGTCACCTCACAACAGATCATTTCACCAATACATCAAAGCTAAGACAAATTATACCTTCCACTATATTTTAATCCATTTGCATTTTATGGGCCTTTGGACCAACTGTTTACAAATGTCTCTTACCTCTGCACCTGTGTTTACATGGACTTTCCTTTAAAACAGTAAATGCAAACTATACATGACAACAGGAGACACATTTCTTCCAGTATGGGTCTTCCCATTCATGTCTATAGCGGGGTTGGGATGCAATTTAAAGCAAACTGAGCAGGAGATGAACAAAGAAAGAACTCCCACTTTTAACAGAAAATAAATGCCCACTAGCTTTGCTTTTAATCTTTTTAGTTAAAATATTCTGAAGATCAAAGCAGCCTTTTCATGCCAATGGCTAGTATAAGAAAAATGCCTTCAAGCAAACTGTTCAGTGAATCCATAAGTCATCACAGAGCAGAACAGGGAATACAAATCTGCAAAAGGTCAATGGATAACAAGAATTTTTTTGCATTCTTGAAAAACTTTCATTTGAAAACTACTTTGAAATAACTAGTAAAAGGAGAATAATTGGGTATGGGTCCTACTAAACAGACAAGTGCTAAATAATCATAATAATGAACTTCAGGAATAGGATCAAGTGAATAGTATGCACATGTGTATTGAGAGGAAATGCTACTTTTTATTTATTCTATTTGCTACATTATATCCTCCCTTTCCACCAAGAAGTTCAAATAAGCACACATGGTCCCCACCCCCACCCCCATTTTATCCTTGTAACTACTGTGTAAAGTAGTTTACACAGACTTAAAGTAGTTTACACAGAGATTGTGACTGACTCAGTGTGTTACATTGCTGAGCAGTGGTGTGAATTCAGGTCTCCCTAGTCCTCCTCCAAACTTTATATACTGCATACTTCCATGGGTGCATGCAAACCATGTTGGTGGCAAAGAAAAAATAGGCATAAAAAGAGAATTCCTGGATGCCAAGATCCAGGTTTGGGGCAAGTACTCTTTGGTGTGAGAACACCAGCAGAGATTTAAAATCACAAAATATGCAGCAATGTAAAGCATGGAAATATAGGCTGTTAGACTTTTAATATATGTGCCCTTGTGAGTTCCAAAAGTGTCCCCTTGGATCATTGCTCCCTCCAAATATGCCCTTCTGGTACTTCCAAAGTTCCCGTCTTCCCCTAGCATAGAAAAAGGCCACACAATTGGTAAGTTAAAATTTGGTTAATTTACAAGCTCTTCAAAGGTCAGGTTCATGTGTCCATACATGAGTCAGAAAACTTGGCTTCGTCACAGTGAAGTGTCTAAATAATTGGTATAGGAACTCTCAAGAAAGGCTTGTTAGAGCCATGTAGTCTGAACTTGGAGCAATCAGCTCAGAACCTCTTCACACGTTGAGCTTCTCTGATAGACCAGGAAGAACAATAGGCTTGATGATCTTCCTCCTAAGGTGAGGGGGAGTGACCTAGTTAAGTTTTGCAGGACAGCCTACTTCCTTCTTGCATTAATTAGACTTGAGCATATTAGTTATATGAGGCTAGTTTCCCTACAAACCAGACACCCAGAAAAGTGAAATAAAATGTCACTATGCACTATTTAGAGGGAAGCGGGTGGCGCTGTGCTCTAAACCACTGAGCCCCTAGGGCTTGCAGATCGGAAGGTCGACGGTTCGAATCCCCGTGAAGGGGTGAGTTCCCGTTGCTTGGTCCCAGCTCCTGCCAACCTAGCAGTTTGAAAGCTCGTCAAAGTGCAAGTAGATAAATAGGTACCGCTCTGGCGGGAAGGTAAACGGCATTTCCGTGCATTTCAGAAGCGGCTTAGTCATGCTGGCCACATGACACAGAAGCTATCTGCGGACAAACGCCGGCTCCCTCGGCCAGTAAAGCGAGATGAGCACCGCAACCCCAGAGTCATTCGCAACTGGACTTAACTCAGGGGTCCTTTACATTTACCTTTATGCACTATTTTGCTGCAACATAAACAGCACTATTGCAGCTTGTTATTTCACCTGATTTTGTTTGCTCAGATCACAAGAGTTTAAATTCCACATATTCTACAGTCACCCAAAGAAGTATATTGTGTTAAAGCTCCACGAAGTCACAATCTCCTTCAGGCTAGTTAAAATTACATTAAAATTTCACTTATACCATATCAATACTTTCACAATACAGTACAGTCAGTGTGGGTTAGTGCATAGAGATTTTACTGAAATCTGAGAGACCCAGGTTCAAATTCCCACTTCACCACAAACCTCCTTGGATGCCCCTGGGCCAGTCCTCCTCTTTCTCACAGTGTTGTTGTGAGGATGTAATGGGGGAGGAGACTATGTTCACCACATTGAGATAATTGTAATAATAATGATCATTGCCCATTTACTAGAGGATATAGTATAATGCCTTCCAAACATTTCAGATCAGAAACCAATGAATAGGAGTATACAACCACTTACTATTTCAATTGATTGTTTCCATTTAAATTGAGAGAAAACAAAGTATGTTTGAATTATTACGAGCGGGACACAGAGGAGGTCCTCGCTTCTTATTTCTTTGTGATGTCTTCTTAGCTACTGTTTTTAGAATGCTACAGAAAAATCACAATTTGGCCATAAGGCGGAGTTTATGGATTTCATTCAAATCCCCCTTGCATTTGCTTTCATAACTCAAACAATGGCTTCATTTGCACAAGATGCTAGTTTAAAATAAGCCTCGTTTTAAACAAACTATGGTTTAACATGAACAAGACAGTGTTCACTTCTCCAAAAAAAACATAATTGGAAGTCAATGTTTTTCTTGGCTTACCACTCATTATTTCTTTGGAGAAACCAATAATAAGTGCTCGTCTGCATGCAGTGCTAAGCCCAGGAGTCGAACTCTGGTTTCTTTCCTCCCAGTGTGGTATGGGTAAGAGCAAAGGAGAAACAAATCAAGCACTATTGAGTAGAATGCACTAACACATTCCTTGCTAGCTTTAAACCATAGTTTGTTTAAAATATTAAACTCTGGCTTGATGCTGCATGTGAACCAGGCCACAGTCAACTCAGTATGTAATTTTTAAGCAAGATGCAATGTTTTGCAAGGGTAAAGAAAGACTGAAATGGCTGTAAATTGGTTTTCAAGTAATTGGAAAACAAACTTCCCAGTCTGCATTCAGGGACAATTATAGAAAAAAAGTATTTTAAACATGGCTAACATTTCAAGAAACCCCACTCATTTTTGTTGTTAAGAAAACTCAATAGACAAACTGCAGCACATCACATGGTTTCCTGGTAAGACTGACTGCATGGGAGTTTCAGTGAGGAGCAGTACACATTCCATGAATGCACAAATGCTCTTCAGAGACATCAAAATGTGATTTAAACAACTGCTTCCCTTCTACACATAATTAGAATGTTAGATGGCCAAGTGGATATTGCACTCAGAGCATAACTTTATAGCTTCATTCTAGCCTTTAAACAGACAGTGATCAGATGGCTTATTATCTTTATACCATAGTTAACATAATTAAAAATTTAAACCTATTTTTCTCTAATCCTACAGATTGTTTATAGATATGGTTTTGAGTATGTATGACAAAACAAAATGACTCTGAGAGAGGACAGCAGACTTATTTAGCTACTCACAGCAGGGGTTAATTTAAATCCTGATAAAGTCTTCAATCAAGCAATACTCAAATTTTACAGATATTCAGCTGTAATGTCATTTTCTCGCACTAACCTGTCAGTCAGAAAGGCTAAGGAATGATAAAACTGCCATCCCCACTAGCTTATATATATCTTGCTTGATTAAATCTCTTTCTGGAAGACATCCATCTTTTGTTCAATCTCCAGTGAGCATTTGTGTATTGATTATTCTCTGGATGAAAGAACAAAACAAAAACTATTCAATAGTCACAAAAAATTAATGTAAAGGGATGAATGATAACTAACACAGCAGCAGGATTTTCCTAGAAAACTATATCACATCTGCTCAGTATCTTTAATAGTTCTAAATGAAAAACTCATCCGAAGATCACAGGGCAGTTTACAATATAAAAACTCAAAAATATATAACATAATAACAAAAAATAGCAATAACCCCCACAAACAGACACAGTTTAAAAGGCCATAGATCTTTTGTAATTAGCCAAAGGTTTGGGAGAAGAGGAATGTTTTTGCCTGGAGCCTAAAGACACGTAATAAAGGTGCCAGGCAAGCCTCCCTGGGAAGAGCATAAGGGGGGAGCCACCACTGAAAAGTCCCATTATCATGCTGCCACCCTCCAGACCTCTCACATGAAGAAAGGGCTCAGATGATTATCACAGGGTCCAGGTTGGTTCATATGGGGAGAGGCAGTCCTTGAGGTACCTTGATCCTGAGCCATTTAAGGCTTTATAGGTCAAAACCAGCACTTTGAATTGGGCCCAAAAACTAATTGCAGCCAGTGCAGTCAGGCCTGCTAGTAAATAACTAGCAGGGATCTGAGCATTAAATTCCTTCCTTTTAACTGTTGCTACTTGAATGCCTCTTCTGCCTATCCAGAAAAGCAGAGTCTTGTGAAACATGTACTGTGTTGCAGCATCAATGATGAGACAATGAAGCAGAAAAAAGAGGCATTGCTGGAAATACCTTGTCACAACCTTCTGCAAAATATGCCAAAGCTACTAAGAATGACAGGCTCAATGTATTTATTATTCTCAAATGCCAAACCAGGCTTTCTAAGGGCAAAGATCCCCTAAAAATGGCTTGCTCCTATTTCATCTTGTAGGTTGGATATCACATACTAAAGAATAATTAGCAACAATGGCAACACTTAAGCATTCAAACTATGCTGCACTCATATTGCATTTTAAGAAACCGATATCATTCCATTAGTCTTTGAGTGAGGTGGACCATCCAAATGGGCCCATCACTCTTGCAGGGAGGAACTGTCACCACCATCCCAAACTTTACCAGATGCTGGACTGACCAACATTCTCCTTTCCCTTCCTCCCCCACGACAAACACTCTGTGAGGTGAGTGGGGCTGAGAGACTTCAGAGAAGTGTGACTGGCCCAAGGTCACCCAGCAGCTGCATGTGGAGGAGCGGAGACGCAAACCCGGTTCCCCAGATTATGAGTCTACCGCTCTTAACCACTACACCACACTGGCTCTCCTAGGGCTTGCCGATCAGAAGGTTGGCGGTTCGAATCCCCGCGACGGGGTGAGCTCCCGTTGCTCGGTCCCTGCTCCTGCCAACCTAGCAGTTCGAAAACACGTCAAAGTGCAAGTAGATAAATAGGTACCGCGCCAGCAGGAAGATAAACGGTGTTTCCATGTGCTGCTCTGGTTCGCCAGAAGCAGCTTAGTCATGCTGGCCACATGACCTGGAAGCTGTACGCCGGCTCCCTCGGCGAGTAAAGCGAGATGAGCGCTGCAACCCCAGAGTCGTCCGCGACTGGACCTAATGGTCAGGGGTCCCTTTACCTTTACCTAAGTATGGCAGATTGTGTCTGTGATAAGCACCAACCAGGTTGCCTCTCTTCAATGTTACAAATCAATTTCTTCTCCTTCCTACATGCGAGTGTGAACAATTTCCATTTTTAAGTAGCATGATAAAACTGAACCTGCTAGTTAGAAATTGTTATTACTGACATTTTTACTAAGGTATATGGGAGTGTTTTGCTAACCGAACTCTTCAGAAAACACACCGTATTGGCCTGAATATTAGCCTCACTTTCCCCCCCAAATTCTGACCGTGAAAAGTTAAAGTACGGCTTATATTTGCGAGCTTATGGTATGCATCCGGGAGCATGGGGCAAACAGCACCAGGAGTGTGGCAAAGCGGCGCCCGCCCCATGCGTGGTCCCCCGTCCTCTCCCCCAAGGCCGAGAAGGGAGAGAGCGAGGAAGGATAAAGGCTGCCAGCAACACAGCGTAGTTCCCCTCCCCCCGCCCGCCCGCCCAGTATGCAACCAGGAGCAGCGAGAAATGGAGCAGCTTATATTCAGGTTTTTTTTCTTTCCTCCCCTCCAATTTTAAAGGTGTGGCTTATATTCGAGTGTGGCTTATATTCGGGCCAACTGAACATTTATTCGGGTGCCGAACATTTTTCTGACATGACCAATAAATATATAAAGACTCACAAATTGCAAACCCTGTGCTGAGTTCATTGGCTTTGACTGGTGTTTGATTTGTTGAGAGAAGTCCATTGGTGTCTTTTTGGGAGTGAGAGGTAACATTTCATTGACCCTCAGGGTCCCTTCCTATTCTACAACTCTATGGGTGCAGCTCAGGTCTAATATAAGGCACATGTCTGCATAATATACAATGGCCAACGCTAATTTGTTCAGTATACACCATTATTGTCAAATAGGAAGCGTAAGTAAATTGTTGTACACTGTTCTGGTTGGATGACATGAAGTAGTGAGGTGTAAAGAAACTTATCATTAGAATCACTTCACAAAGTCAGAAGAAAATGAATTGGCTCTTACTGTAGTTAAGGAACTAGTATTTCTTAAGTAAAGATGCTTAAAATAAGAAGGGTGTAGTTCAGGAGCCTGGATCAATAAGTTCATAACCATATTGATTGAGCATCTATCTTCCTGCTTCATGTCACATCACCCATAAGATGTCACTCACACAAATGTCTCCCCAAATTTCATATAATTGATCATTTTTTGCTACCTGCTGCTTAATGACTGACTTGTTCACTAGATAAAAGAATATAGCTAATGACAGAACAACACAAATGCAGTAATTGGACAATCAAGTATTTTATCTGTAAGATTGATATAGAAGGGCTCACATAAGAACTCCATTCAATAAAAGCTAAGAGAAATATATCATTACATATTCTATCGTTTCTTTCTATCCCAGAAGTGTTCTACTGGAGTTGTTTTGTGCTTTCTTGTAAATTAGGGACATTTCCCTTTGCTGTTCATAGATTTAAGTTTAGAGCTACTGGGATAATTTTCTACACACGAGGAAGCCTCCAGACACTTTGTTTCTCCCCAGTCATTTTATTATTATTATTCCTGTGACTTGCTGATCCAAGCCAAGGTTTGGCTTCGTTTGTTCTCTGAACCTGGGCTTGCAGTCAAGCATCTCTCTAACACTAGCTGTAAACAAGAACAAACTCTTGGATAATGAAGAAGGGCCCAGGGTGGGTGGCATGATGTACCAAACCTTGGTTTAGCTCAGTGAGGTACAGAAAGAAGAGGGTCATGGAGGAGGAAAGCAGCTGCCAGCGCCTCTCTAGGAACATGCACATTTGTGTGCTTCCAGTAAGCCATCATTTGGGGCTTACCATATCATGTGAACCAGGAGCTTCATGATAACAGTTCAACTGTCATTAAATATCTTGATTGCTTAGGGATTTCATGTTGCATTACTGTTTGGGGGGGTTTTAAGAAAGGGGCAACAATCAAGAGATTATAGTGGCACAACAGTAATAATCAGCCTCAAGCTGACATTTCCCTCCACTCCCTGGCTGCTGCTCTGTTTTGTAGCCTATGGGTTTACATTTATTTATGTGCTTATTAAAAGATTTATACCTCACCTTTCAAGACAAATGTCCTCACAAGGCTGAGTACAAAACCAGTGATAAAATATATAAAATCAGCATTTTAATATCTACAATTATACTTCTTTAAATGAACAGTAACAACATCCGTAAGACACAGCAACTAATGAAAATTAATGAAAAATCTATTAGAATACAAACATGGCATTGCACTGCCAGATTGAGTAGCAAACAATACATTTTCCCATCAATGACCTTAGTGGGACATACTAAGAGGTGGCACAATTGTCATCTTGTTTAAGCTAATGTAAGCATTCTTTTGAACTATCATTTAGAATAGTTTTGTTTTATCATCTGTTTAAATTGGCTGTTTAGTTTAATTTTCTGTATTCATTTGAATGCTTTAATATTATTAGTTATTACTATGGTGATTATTTTTATTTTTATCTATTTTTATCTATGCTGAAGGTACAAAATATAAATTATGTAAATAAAATAAATAAATAAACTCCAACTCTATTTCACATTTCTTAGAATACTGACACCTAGTCAAAAAAAGAAAGAAAGAAATAGATCTTCAGTTTTCTTGAATCTATTTCTTTTCAAATAAATCACTTATTGGGACTTTGACTGACTTGCATAAGGTACAGCCATCTTTTCCTAGATGAATGTCACCTTAAGAAAAATAGCATGAACAATCATTTTGCATGGAAAAAATTTTTTCACCAAAGCGGTTGCCCTGTTAAATGAGGTTCTGAATAAATACCATGCCCTGGATCAGAATTTCCTATTTAAATGGTAATTGTAAAGACATAGCCCCATACAGTATTTTAGTACCAAAGTCTCTAGAACCATTTGGGAACAATTTTGTCATCTGTTGCTTTGTTGAAAATCTGGAAAGATTTTGCATAAAACAAGCAATCAGATGTAGAATGTGGCTGATGACTCTTATTAATAGGTTTGCACAGTATCATTTTTATTAACGTAATAGACTTGCTCCCCTAGAACTCTTTTAAAAATATCTCAAATATTCACTTGAAAATAATATTGTATATTGGAAACAAATGAATACATGAAATATGCACTCAAACCAGTTTTACAGTCAAACCCCTGGTTATATACAAAACGTATTGCTGTTCCACTGCTCAAGGAATACACTCTTAGGGTTCCAGTATTGTTACAATAGCTTTAGTGATACTTTGGTCATGATTTTGGTATTCTTGCACAGTCAGCTGAACCGTCTTCTGATCTGAGTGAGCCATTTCCCTCATTGCACTCTATGGAATGTAAAGGCCCACAGAAACCATATAGGCAAATATGCAGTGACTAAAATAAATAGATCAATGGTGGGAGATTCCTGCAGGACCAAACTGGCCAAGTCTTCTTGTACCACCTATCCCATGGGGTCATGACACCTAAAAATTCAGATCAACCTTCTGTCCATTCCTGATCTAAAAGACTCTTTGGAACCTGACCATTGTTAAGAAAACACAGGTATCTGGTGTCTCTGCAATATTTTAAAAAGCCAGTTTCTCAAAGGATTGCTTTATATAACAAGAAGAAATACTTTTGTTTGGTTCTCTTGGTGTATCCAATAGAGCACAAAACTTTAGAACCAATAGAATTTTGCCCACAAGGCATATTTTCCCTATTAACAAACTATGCTTTTCAAGTCCTTCACAGCATTACTGGGACATAAACATCCCTATTAACAATAGTATGTTCTTCACCTGCTAAATCGGTTTACCCCTCAGATAGTAATTTGGCTAGTGTGCACAAAGCAAAAGAAAAATTTGTGTGCATTTGCAACCGACTGATCTATTTCTAACAAAGAAAGAGGCATAACTTTCAAACTACAGGTTGCAGTCAAGGTTCCTCTTGAAAATTACATCAAGGAAAGAGCCAGAGCTTTGTCACTTTTCAAAAGCTTGAGCTATACCAAGTAAAAATGGTAACTTTAAAGTCAGGAGCGTTATTAAGTCTGTCACTTGCTGTCACCACAGGAGCTATCTTCACTTGTAACAAACACTTATGATGGCCAGACTTCTTTTGTCTGGGAAAAATGAGCATACCTTTTTCCAACAGAAAGTAATATTCCTTAGACAAAACCAATTTTACCCCTACACAGTTACATAAAGTAATATTAGAACACTTTATTGGATAATAAATGTGGGCTTGAATTTAAGAAGAAGTGAAGAAGAAGAAAAACCAGACCTCTTCAATCTGTTCATATACTGAACCGATTTGTATCCCAATTTAGTTACTGAAGAGTTGATAGAAAAATTGATATATGAATATCCCCAAGCTCTGAAGGTTTTATCTAGCATTCTGTAGAATTGAATATTTACAAGCAGTAACGATAAGCTGAGAATTGCAGGCTGCAGAAGTATGAACGATGAAATGCTTTACTAGAAAAGTAATAGAACACCATCTACCTCCATTATGATTTGCAATGGATGGCAAAATTCCTTTTGGAGTGAGGAATTAGATTTTTGTGTGTATGCTTCTACCAATATAAAATGCTAGCAACAGAACAATATAGCATTCTACATCTGTTATAAAAGCTAATGTGCTAAATTATCATTAAAAGCAGCTAAAAAAACCTAAGCTCAGCAGATTGCTCACCATCTAATGCACACTGGAGGAAATTCTACTCAAAAGATTGTATAATATATTGTTCCATCATCTATACCACCCTAAAGAACCTTGCACCCAAGGCTTTGTTTTAATATACTACACAGTTTCTGTGTTCTTACTACAAAGAGCACAACCAGCATCATTTCAGTTACAGAATAGGGTTTGCATCATCTGTCTCACACACAGTTTACATCAACATGATTTTAAGAGGGAGCAGTGTATGTGATGCTACAAACAGAGATTATATCATGATCCATATAAGCCACGATCCAAAGACCCATCCAACTACCTTTATGTACCTGATGGCTTTTGAATGGTATTTCTCAAGCCTTACCTATTTTGCATGCAAACTGCTTTTGAAAGTGTGAGGAATTTCAAAAGCCTTTTGTGATGCAGCATATGGGAGGGGAGGAGTCCTGGTGTTCAAAGGAAAGAAAGAGAAGGATATCATTAGATGTTGCAGTCTGGCTATAGTATACTACATGCTACAATATTCTGTTTTACAGCTCTCTATATTGAAGTTCCCCAAAAATAGTTTTCTTAGGGTACACCAATTGGCAGGCAGCTCATAGCTGTCTCTCAAAGTCCACATGCACCAGCACTCCAACCAGTGCTTGCCCTGGAAACCAATACCTGCCAAGCAGTTGACAGCCACAGTAGCATTGTAATTCTATTTTTAATAATAAGGATAAAAAATATGTATGCACATTTAGTTCAAAATGATGTTGTATCTATCATGTGCCCCAGCTTTCCCCCAAAAGCTTTGGGCAGTGGAGGAGGTGGGAGTTTTCCTTCCAAAGGAAGTTCACAAATCACGCTTCTTTTTAACCAAACCAGTCTTGCTATTCTAAGGAGTTCCTTCTGCAACTGGGCTTGTACCAAATCAAACCTCTGCAAAAATGAGTCAAACTGCTGCATTAGCAGCACCACAGTGACCTCCCTGGGGCACAAGCCTAGGCAGTGTTTATGGAGGTCCTGGGCTGCCCAGACAACGACACCCCGCTCTCGGCCGCTCTCAGCCACGCTGAGGAAAACTGCAGGAGTTGCCAGAAGGAGGTGTAAAGGGCGCCACCCAACTGCCTTAGGGACTCTACTCTGCATTTCTGTAGGGTTTACTCCTTAGCCTTTTCTTCTCCCAAAGATATTCCACAAGGCAGCAGAGGTTTAAGATCAGAAAAATCCTTCCTCTAGATGGGCTATCTTCCAAGATGGACGAGCCCCATCTGCCCCTCACTTCCCTCTACAGCACGTGCAGAAACCGCCTTCTTGACTGTGGGACCCACTATTGGTTTCATCTGCTGGAGCCTATCTTCGCATGCCGGGGAAGTCCCTAACTCATGGAGGGTTTGAGATCCATCAGCCACATTCACCTGGTTTAACCCGTTGAACCAGTTGAACCCGTTTCCTGAGATGTGGCTGCTGCCACTGGCAGCTTCTAGGAGCCACAGGTGAGAGCTGAGTGCAGGTTGTGGACCAAAGGTGGACAAACTATCCCAGAAGAAGCACAACATGTGTCCCACCAGAGGTACTACCCCTCCCCTAACACCCCATATACCTTGACTAGAAGCCTTCTAAAGTATTTTATTTTTATTTTTATTTATTAACCCCACCTTTTTATTCTGACAAGGACTCAATTTCTGCATTGTTAATAAAAGCACATATCTGTCTGTGTATTAAATTTTGTTTAATAAATAAAAAAATTAAAACAATTGTGTGTGTGTTCTCAATTAACTATATTAATTGTGTATATTATTTTGTGAACCTTAATTTATGATATAGAAATTTAATTTAGTTTGTGGCCCACATGTTCTGTGTCTTGCAGACTACTTGGTCTGAATGGTTGGATCACCCTTGTGTACAAGATGGAATCCTGTGGGACACACAGGACAGCTCCCATGGTGCTGAACAGTAACCTCCCATGCTTATTTTCTGGAAACAGACCAAGTGGTAGGAGTGGAACCACTGAATTACAGTGCGCACAACCCCCGCCTATCTGAGACACCTCTGTGGTATCAAAAGCCAATGAGAGATCAAGGAGAACAAGCAGGCTCACTCTCTCCCAATAAATGCTATCAACCACAGGCAACCAAAGCAGTTTCAGTGCCATGACCAGGCCTGAAACCAGACTGGGATGGATCCAAGTAATCAGCTTCCTCCAAGCATGCGTGCAGTTGGACCACCACTGCCTTCCAAAACACCTTGCCCATAAAGGAGCTGTAATGAATCAGGATCAGTCACTCACTGCTACAGCTTAAGTAAGCTGTGTCATACATACATTCAATAGAAGTCCAGGTTTGCCACCAAGTGTGCATTTAACAGCCACAACCCATCCCAGCTCTCTGATGAGTGTGCCTTTATGATTGTGAACACATTCTTAATGCATTCCTACAGCTTATTAAACATCTACTTAAAACCACAGAACCTAAGAAACAATTGAAAAAAGAGTCTTGAGAAATATTCATTATCAGTGAATTGGCAGATGCCCTAAAAAAAAAGCTCATCAATTTTGATTTCCTAAAAAGGGCTCAACAACTTTGGTCCGACCCAGTGGAGGTTGCTATGGTGCTGCAACAGCCATGCCAAATATTACTATGGTTGTGTTTTCAAGTGACATGAACTATTATTTTTAGAAGCACAGAAAAATTCTAATTTTTACAATTTTACAATTTTTACAATAGAATTACAGTTTTCTACTCTGTTGTAGTCTTCTTTTTAAGTTACTTGCATCAAAGAGAATTCCTACTGTTTTCAAATGACTTTTTGGCTATCAGACAGATGTTAAATCACCAGATAAATTGCACCCAATCCCCCCCCCCCTCGTATCTCCTCTAACTTGTACTTTGAATTAACTGTTTAAAATTGTTTTCCTCCTTGCTGAACACTCTGGAATGAATTACCATACTCTCATTTTGGAGTCCATAGTTTAGAAATGTAATGCCAGTAAAAACATGCTTTTTAGAATATTTTATTGTCATTGTCCCCTTCGGGGACAACGAAATTACTTACAACGAAATTACTTTCGTAATTTATTTTTTGGTTGACTTAGGTGTCTAAATTTAGCTAAAACAAAATAAATAAAAATTCCTTCCAGTAGCACCTTAGAGACCAACTAAGTTTGTTATTGGTATGAGCTTTCATGTGCATGCACACTTCTTCAGATACACTGAAACAGAAGTCACCAGACCCTTATATATAGTGAAAGGGTGGGGAGGGGTATTACTACTGGAAGGAATTTATTTATTTTGTTTAGACTACGGCAGACCAACACGGCTACCTAACTGTAACTAAATTTAGCTACTCATATAGGTAAAGGTAAAGGGACCCCTGACCATTAGGTCCAGTCGTGACCGACTCTGGGGTTGCGGCGCTCATCTCGCTTTATTGGCCGAGGGAGTGGGCGTACAGCTTCCAGGTCATGTGGCCAGCATGACTAAGCCGCTTCTCGCAAACCAGAGCAGCGCATGGAAACACCATTTACCTTCCCGCTGCAGCGGTACCTATTTATCTACTTGCACTTTGACGTGTTTTCGAACTGCTAGGTTGGCAGGAGCAGGGACCAAGCAACGGGAGCTCACCCCATCGCGGGGATTCGACCCGCCAACCTTCTGATCGGCAAGCCCTAGGACCTTAAATACTAAATAATGATTTAAATATCAATTCACAAATGCTGATCTACGTACAGAAATATTTTGCAGATGGTGTTTCTAAAGAATGTCACAATTTTAAAAAAATGTAAAACACAACTGCTATGCTGAGTGTGCTTTGGATGATAAACATCCTTTGTAAGTTGCCAATGAAAACAGATCCCTGCTTTTTTAAAACAAACAAGACTATGTCCCTTAAACTTGGGTCTTTAAAACAGACTTATTTAATCAATAAACTGAAGTTGTTTGGTTCCTGCCGAGTCAGCACAATTAAAACATACCAACTCTGCTATTATCGCCTCAAGCTACAGCCTTAAGCCACAGCATTTTTACCTTTTTATGTTTGCAAGAGGATCTGCAACTGCTGATGTGGGTTTTTCCACACATCATCTACAGGGACTAGTTCATAAGAAGTACAGAAGCATGTTTACTGGATGCAGAATTGCTCGAAGATCATCCATGGCACCAAGAAGAAAAATGCCTGTGATGTTTTATCTTTCAGCAATGACCTATGCAGGGAGGAAACAACTGACACTCCATTAACCTCCAATTTGTCCTCCAAAAGTGTAGGGTCAGAATTTAAATGTAATGACGGGATGTAATACCACAATTGTCCTTATCTAAATATATATTTAAAATGCATATTGAATGATAATGCTCTTTAATCCTTGAGGCACATATTAAATATATCCCTAATGACAAAGGAACATTGTTTTCATAGGCCCCAATCCAATGAATTCAGAAACTACCTCCATGCAGTGAGCTAATATTTTCTCACTCTATTTTTACCCATCAAACAATATTCCCATGAGTGATGTTATCAACTTACTTTTGAAAACTCAATAGACTTTAAAATATTTGTCTGGCAGGGAATAAAAAAAGTACACTAGTCTTAGCAAAAAGAGCTATGACGTTTACATTTTATTAAGTTTTCTTATTTTTTTATCATTTTTATCAAAGTATTATTGGTTCATTCATAGCCATTTCAATTTGTCACTTTTGGATAACGCCAGGACCACCAATACAACAAAATAATTCCTAATGTTAGAATACAAGGGATACTGGAGTAGGTTAGGCTGGCCAGCAGGCCAGGCAGGTGGCATGAGTGACCAGACCATCAGTGTGAGCAAGCAGGCCTTTCCACTCTCCTCCTGGTGCTGTTGACATGAGCATTGGCAGTGGGGAGGGGAATGAAGAGAAGAAATATTTTTTCTCCTTCATCCTCCCCCTGCCACTGCCACTGCCAGAAGCAAATCTGCAGTGGTGCATGGGGCAAAGGGGACTAAGACTTTTCTCCCCTTCATTCCCCTCCCACCACCAGTTGCAGCAGTGGCAGGAGGAGTACTGGGATGGAGGAGCTGTAAGGGGATTGGAGAAGAGATTTTGGGGTGAGCTATGGGGAAGTGGGGTTGGGCAAGTTGTGAGGGGATAGGGGAACAGATACTTTGGGTGAAATGTAAAGGGAGGGGTTGACAATGGAGTGGTAGGCAGAAGCATTTGGTGAGCAATCTACACAGGGGCAGCCCTTAGTAAACTCAAATTTACAAAAGAAATAATCTAAATACACAAGTACAGAGCAAAAATTAATCTAACAAACAATAAAGTTCACAACTTCTGCTGCGTATCTCCAAGAAGCTTCAACAGCCTAGGAGATAGGACCTCTCATCATGCTAAATTGCTTGCAGAGGAGACTGACAGCAGCTAAAGAGAAATACAGTGGTACCTCGGGTTAAGTACTTAATTCGTTCCGGAGGTCCGTTCTTAACCTGAAGCGTACTTAATCTGAAGCACCACTTTAGCTAATGGGACCTCCTGCTACCGCTGCGCCGCCAGAGCACGATTTCTGTTCTTAGTGGAGTTCTTAACCTGAAGCGTACTTAACCTGAAGCGTACTTAACCCGAGGTACCACTGTACTAGGGAGAGCAATGATGTTAAGCCCTCTTCCCCAGCCTCTTGAAAGTTTCAACTGTTAGTGCAGGTCTTACTCCATTTCCAAAGGCCAAGTAAAGTGTTAAAGTGTCTACCTGCCTCCAGAAAGCAGAAGAGACTGTTAAAATTTCCCTAGGAAGGGAGTTCCTTTTCTTATAGTCTTCACTGTCACTGTGTAAGCCAAGTCCAGAAATCTTGCTAGCAATTATCAGCAAAGAGAAGAGAACTGTGTGAATTCAAAGTACATGTTTTGACAATAATAGTGTGAAAAAGCAGCACGGCCCCTGCAACCCTTAGTTCTTCCAACTCAGTATCTAGGCCTGAACTAGGAGTATGTTGTCAAAGTCATCAGGGAGTCTCTGTTCAAAGTACAAACTAGTTCTTCTTCTTTACGAGCACTGTCATGGCTCCTAATGATGAGGATTAGAAAGCAGCAAGCAATACTAGCAAGAATAAGAACAACTTTGTCAGAGCTAGAGTCCTTTATGGGCTTTATGTTGAGAGCATGCCAGAAATGTTCCTTCATTCAGAACCTTGTCTGTTGTGTGAAAGGGAATGACTCAAGTTGACTGAAGATTCTGTTCCACAATTCATATTTGGGTTTCCCCATCACAACATTTCTCTGCTCAGAAGGTCCATCTCCTGATATTCTTTTCATTAGGGTATAAATCTGGATGCTAGTTGCTAAGATTTTGCTTTTACTGAAGGCAAATGTAGTGTAGTTTGGTGTTTGGAAAAGCATGAACATGGGCTCTAAGTAGCATTTGAAATCAAGAATAAAGGAAGTCAGTGTCATCAGAGTGCTCAAATGCTGCTGATGAGACGGCATGTGGTTTCTGATTCTGTGACTTTGTATCAATGCCATCTGCACTGAGAAACCCCTTGGTACTGACTGCGATACTCTGGTTAATAAGGGTAGAGCTTGATACCAAGAAGCTCTCTAAATAACAAGGGTGTTGCTTGGTATCAAGACTGTCCATACTGAGAAGCTTTCTAGGTACTGATTCTATAATTTAGCACAAAGAAATCTCTGCTCACTTACCTATAAATGGTGTGACAGTTGCGGCCCGGCACAGTCCCACTGCCATCATCTGGCCTCTCCGTGCTGGGCTAAAATGGTTGACGGGAGGTGTCTCAACGTCTCTCATTGCCATGGGAATTCAAACTGGCCCACCTGTAAAATTGGCCAATGGTAGGTGCACCCGGAGGCGAGACCTTGTAAGGCAGAGCTGACTGGGACTCCTGAAGGAGTCTTCACTCAGGTCTGCTCCACAGCCTTAAGGCCTGCCTCCTTGCCCAACACCACCATTTCCTTTCAGATCTCTCTCCCTTAACTCATTGTTGCAATCTTCCACTTGTGTGTTATATCTTGTTCAACCTTGCTATGAATCACTTCGGTCACCAGACTGAAGGCCAGGGAGGAATTTCGCCCTCAGGCTAATTGGGCCCATCTAGGGGTTATTGCCTACCTCACAGCAATCGTTACAACTTTGGGGGATATAACATCGGGTAAGATCTTTAGTCTGTGTCAGAGGATGAGAATAAGCTTCTGCCTTCCTCTCCAAGGCAGTGGGGTATCCTGTTAAAGGAATCCTGGTGTAAGGTGCTTCTGTCTGTACACTGAGATGGGAACCAAGGACCATAGCACTCCCCAATGCAGTGAACCTGTCGGGATTGTACCTATTAGATATATGTCATATGTCAACCCTTCTGCAGATTTGACCCTTCTGGTAATTGTCCAGCAGATGGGCTGGATGATATGGGTGATACCCAATGCCAAGCCAAAACTCGCTTACATGTGGCCTAATTTGAACCCAATAATCTTTTCAGTGGTCCTTTCATAGGGAACTGGCATTTGTCCACAGAGAGCATTCTAGGTCATGTAGCCAGCATGACTAAACCGCTTCTGGTGCAATGGGACACTGTGATGGAAGCCAGAGCGCACGGAAACACCGTTTACCTTCTCGCCACGGTGGTACCTATTTATCTACTTGCACTGGTACACTTTCGAACTGCTACCAGTAGGTTGGCAGAAGCTGAGACAGAGCAACGGGAGCTCACCCCATCATGCGGATTTGAACTGCTAACCTTCCGATCAGCAAGCCCAAGAGGCTCAATGGTTTAGACCACAGCACCACCTGCGTCCCTAGCATCAGATGGTATCTTTACAGGAGTAGAATTGTTGCAAACCCAACAGCTTGGTATTGGGTGTTAACTCTTGCATATGGATTTTTTTTCAAACTTTAATTTAAAAAACTTTTTTAAAAAAAGAAACCCAACAGCTAATTCATGAGAGTGGATAGTCTACAAGCCAAAGTCAGAATCTGTCATCCTTTGGGCCACATAGTCAACAAGTGTGGCCAAGACTATTGCAGCAATGAAGGCAGGTGTTCCAAGAGGCACTTGACGGTCCATACCTGGTTTAGTAAACTCATGCTGTCGTCAGGCATCAGACACTCTGGGGCCATACCCCTGGAGGCAATGCCAACAGTACTGGGGTCGGACTTGGCTTCCAAAGGCATCAGTTCAGGAGATGTTCAGTTAATAAATCCCCAAAGCCACAGAGCCTGAAGCCTTATCATGAAATGCTTGAAACCACTGAGAAATAATCACAAGTGGCAATGTCAGAGACTCATCGGCCTGTAGCCCCTCTCACTTTCTTTTCTAGTTTTCTAGACAGCATAAAAATCTGATATAAAATATCTTTCTGATGAGAAAAGAATACGAATCTGTAAATAGAATTCCCTTACTGTGGCCAACCTATGGTGGTCAAAAAGAACATTGGTCCCATCCCTGAACCACACAGAGACCCAGGGGTCCCCTGTTCAAGGGCAGGAGCTCTAGGTCCTGTAAAGCTCTATGCAGCTTCATATTCCATATGGTTGACTGAAAAAAGGAAACACAAAATATGCAACCTTTTAAAAGTTCAGAACACAAGCAATGGCACCACTTTTTCTAGCAGCAATGCCTGCTAAAGTACAAAGTATTAACCGCTTTCCATTTTAACTTGAGGATGGCCATCTATCCAGTCTAATTTTAATTCATTTAATTAAATTAATTAATCAATTGTTTTTATGTATATTGTATTTTATACGATGTTAGCTGCTCTGAACCCAGCTCTGGCAGGGGAGGGTGGGATACAAATAAATTTTGTTGTTGTTGTTGTTGTTGTTGTTGTTAAATAACTTTTAAAATAGTTTTACTTCTAGTCAATTTCATTCACAAGAGGGAACATGCTTTTCCCTCTTAAAAGTGAAACTGGTATGGCCACCTCTATAAAGAAAAGGGCAGGAGACCCACACAATGACCTTTGTTTCCTTACATCAAAGGTTCCACCCTTTCCTTTTAATCTGTACATTTGGCACACTGTACATGATGTATTTGTGACTAGAGCAATAGGAGTGCTGGGCTTAGGGATGAGGACTTCCATTTATCCCTACAAATATTATCTGCAACTCCCTGAGTGACTAGCAGTTACATTGGTCTCGGTGGAAGTGTAGTGATGAAATTCCACCATCACAGTCTTCGTTGTTGATACTGAAGAATGAGAAGAGGTTGGCACTGAAGGATCTGAATTAATAGCCAAAGGGACTGCTTGGAAGAGAATGGGATCACTACAGTGGGAGGCATTGATTTAGTGAACCAGCTTAGCGTGATATCTTAAATGTGTTTCTGAGTACTCACAGGCTTCAAAGTACCTTTTCCCTTGAAATTTATCTATATTTAACTTCTTGGACAGAATTAATTTGTCTCTGTGTCAAAAGAGAAAAAATACCTGCATCTTGTTCAGCTTGGAACTCAAGAGGTTTAAGGAGGTTGATACTAAGGTTGCTCTTACTTTTCCTTTTACCACATGCCAATCTGAAAGCTCCTACCACATCTCAGGGACTGTTTTACCTGATAAATGAACTGGAGTCACTGATTCCCCTGGCCCAACTGGGGAAAATTCTGCACTTAAAACTTGATATTGGAGCAAAGAAAGGAAGCAATCATTTCAATCATCTGTGAAGCAAAGCTTTGGTCCATGAAGCTTAACTAAAGCCAGAGGATCTTGTGGTCATAACAGATGAGCTTTAGAAAGTCTGTCTCTATAATGAGCCGCTAATATACTCTTGATCTGCTGTAGACAGCTTATTGAAAGTCTGCTCCATGCACCAAGTTCCATTTCTTATAGCACATACTGGAGCACGCTCAGTAGTGAGCCCACTTTCATAAAGACTCTGTCTAGTGAAGCCCATTTTAGTCCAAAACTGTAAGTTTTCTGACTGTCATAAGTTAGTCGTGCATTTTCTGCAGAGAAAAATGCCTTTCTTGGAACTTCCCATTTGAAGGAGCAAAAAGCGACTCCTTTTTTGTTTCTCTTTAAGACCCATCTCTCAGAAACATAGGACTGATTTAGTGGTCACCAAACAGCAACTACCCTATCAGTATTTCACACAAGGTGTATAACATTTAGAAGATCCTTATGCACAAACCCATAGGCATGCAGTGAAGACATTCAGTGAAATATATCTTCCTTGTATATTTCAGGCAGGCACTGACACTGGTAAGAACTTTTCATTGACCTCCACAAGAGGGGCAACTGCATTAATATTTAGACAGTTAAATTTAATTCGAAGTGTCCTGCAAACTAGACTCTGAGTAACACTAGAATATGGAGAGCACTGGTAGGTCATCTATTGCTGTAAGATATCTGTGTCATACTCAGTTCTATATTTTAAAATGCTACTATGTCTGTTTGCAGTTCTGGTTCCCCTGCTCCCACCTGCCTACTCAATTCTTGGTGCTTCTGGTGGCTCTTTCACTCCCACTCTCATGGTTACCACCTACCTGTTTTGTTTAATCTAGAACTACTCTGTGAGTTTGTTACACTATTGGTTGCATCTCCTACTACCTTGCTGACCAGTAGGATTTGCTGCAAGCAAATTGACTGTCCATGGTGGTGATGCTGATTACATATTTATTTTATTTATTGAATTTATATATCACCTTATACCCGCAGGTCTGTAAATGGCTGATAACACACTTTAAGTATCATGCTGGAAGTGGAGCATAGTATAAGAAAGTTAAAATCACTGGGAAGGAGATGGAAAGAGCAAGGAGGAGGAGGAGGAGGAGGAGGAGTATCAACTACTGGGAAAGAATAAACGACACCTAAGAGGATTTGAAAAGATACTTGTTATGAAAGTGATCAACATTATAAAATGGTAGGAAGTAGAAACTGAAATACCACAAGAGAAATTAAACAGAAGTTTAGGCTCCAAAATTAAAACACTCATTGAATGGTTCTCATTAAAAGTCAAGCATTAATGAATATTCATTCCATAAATCATGAGTGTATGGCTTATAGATTGTCAGCTGTTTGCACATCCTACACAATTACTTCAAGAGGTTTATGGATTCGGTTCCATCTGGTAGAAAGTTTCACTTGTGCATCATATTTTGAATTCAGAAGAGTACCTTGTGATATGTTTCCCAGCATTTTAGCATAACATTTATCTTTTAAAGCACACAGCTTATCTGAAAAAGGATGTTGACATCAACTATGTTTTCAAATGTAGTGTATCCCCTTTGCTTATAGTAAGTTATTTAAGTCACTCATTTTTTCTGCCTTTTGGTATATGTGAAACCATTTGTTAACCTCAGTCTAGGTTAACCATTTGTTAACCTCAGTCGAGATAATGAGTGAAAACTCACTTTATTTAGCTAATATCCCAGTCCCATACATATTTACTCAGAAGTCCTCAAAATTCTATCCTGAAAATGTGCATGACTTTGCAGCCTCATATTTGCAAACTAAGAAAAGTGTGTCATTTCCCTGTGAATAGTGTAAGGTTCTTCAGTAACCCTAGGGTAAAGCCACTATGCTTTTGTTACAACAATATTAGTATCAAACAAGTACTGAAACTGAATCCTACCACAATCTTTCATGGCTCACCGACTAGGTCTAGCTTGTGTAGCGGGAGAGCGTGTGCCCTAAAATAAAATCTGAAACCAATTTCTACTTCCAGTAGATCCTGGAGGGCATTACTCCCTTCAAGATGACTCCTCCCTCCAACCAAGGTTGGTAGGTTCTCCAAACTCTTCCATGTTACTGAGGGAAGAAGTCAGCCTGCCTTTCAGACTGGCTGGCAGAGCAGGAATAACCAGGCAACCCCCAACCATGATTCTGAACAAATCCATGGAATAAATGTCCTAAAAGGCAAACAACAGCTATTTTGGGGGGCATAAGGCTGTTAAAAATGGTGACATGCATAGTAAGCTCAATCAGGCTGTCCAAGTTTCTTCCCTTTCCAAAAATATTCTGTTGACTGAAGTTTTCAATTGTTAAGTTAGCAACTCTGAGCATTTTTAAAGTCTATCAGTTCTAAGATAACTGGACTGAAAGGATTCATCCCAGAGTAAGAACCTACTGGTAAGGAACACATGTTTTTATATACTTTTGATTACAACAGACACACAAAGATAGCAAATAATAACAGGCAAAAGCCTGTACAAAAATAATAAAAAGAAACAACTTTTCCGATGGAATTCTCTGGTTACACTATTAAATAAAAACAAGATATAAAAACTGAATTGCTTTCAGTAAGTATTTTCAACAGGACGATACTGTATTGAATTATTTTGAAGTCCCTTAAATATACACCTAACATCAGTAGATTTTCAAATATACTGACTGAAACAGATTCACTGTTGCCAATATCCAGCTAAGAGCCTCAGGCAAAAAGTGCAATTATTACTTCAAACAAAGAATAAAAAGATCCAATACTACAGATAGCCAGTTTAAGTGTCTGAATATTCAAATGGTGATTTACATTAACAGCTACAAACTAGTTAAAGGTAGATAGCCGTGTTGGTCTGTCATAGTCAAAACAAAATAAAATAAAAAAAAATTCCTTCCAGTAGCACCTTAGAGACCAACTAAGTTTGTTAGAATCATAGAATCATAGAATCATAGAGTTGGAAGAGACCACAAGGGCCATCCAGTCCAACCCCCTGCCAAGCAGGAAACACCATCAAAGCATTCCTGACAGGTGGCTGTCAAGCCTCTGCTTAAAGACCTCCAAAGAAGGAGACTCCACCACACTCCTTGGCAGCAAATTCCACTGTCGAACAGCTCTTACTGTCAAGAAATTCTTCCTAATGTTTAGGTGGAATCTTCTTTCTTGTAGTTTGAATCCATTGCTCCGTGTCCGCTTCTCTGGAGCAGCAGAAAACAACCTTTCTCCCTCCTCTATATGACATCCTTTTATATATTTGAACATGGCTATCATATCACCCCTTAACCTTCTCTTCTCCAGGCTAAACATACCCAGCTCCCTAAGCCGTTCCTCATAAGGCATCGTTTCCAGGCCTTTGACCATTTTGGTTGCCCTCCTCTGGACACGTTCCAGCTTGTCAATATCCTTCTTGAACTGTGGTGCCCAGTTAGAGACCAACTAAGAGACCTTAGAGACCAACTAAGTTTGTTCTTGGTATGAGCTTTCGTGTGCATGCACACTTCTTCAGATAACCAACACGGCTATCTACCTTTAACTGGAACTATGGAAGGCACCACATTGAGCCGCATGAAATGGAAGTCCATCAACCTCACCAAGAAACTGGTATCTGAAGAAGTGTGCATGCACACGAAAGCTCATACCAAGAACAAACTTAGTTGGTCTCTAAGGTGCTACTGGAAGGAATTTTTTTTATTTTATTTTGTTTTAGCTACAAACTATTCAACTATTGTATGTTTACTTGATTAAAAATTACAAATGACAAAATTAGTGTCCTTAAGGAAGTTAGTTCTTTTTGCTCTGACATTAGCTATAACTTAACTGTAAATTTCCTAACTATGTAGAAAGTTATGGTGACTTTCTACATACTAAATGGTATGGAATAGAAGATAGACACAGATCCTGTTTTTAGATGGCAGCCATTCATTATTGTCCTGTCTAGCCTAGCTCCAGAACAACTTTCTTGCTTCTTATATAATATTTTTATTTCTAGTGTGAGCTATTTCTACATACTTATACAAAATAGTCTTCAGTGGTAGGTTTATTAGTTATAAGTACTATATGCTACTTTAGTTGTATTAAATGTTTGTACACAGTGGTGGCTGCTGACTACTACTACTACTACTACTTATTATTATTATTATTATTATTATTATTATTATTCACATTTCTATACCACCCTTCATCCAAACATCACAGGACACTTTACAATATAAAAACTGCCCACAAAAATAAATACCATAAAAAACAACACCCCCAACACACATTCTCTCTCTCTCTCTCTCTCTCAAAGGCCATAGATTGTTTAATTAGCAAATGGCCTGGGAGACGAGGTATATTCTTGCCTGAATAAAGATATGCAATGAAGATGCCATGCTAGCTTCCAGTTCTTATTTAGGAAAGTGTCCTATTACACGTGTGCAGAGTGCCACTGTCTCCTCACTGAAAAAACATCAAATATTCTTTGCAGACCTATGGAAAGAGAAAGAGCTTCCATGCAAAAGTGTCCAAGTATAATTTTCAAGCAGCATTGACTCCAATCCTCCTATTTCAATCCCTCCAACATTTCTCAGATGAAAATAGGGACATTCTATTCTACATCAGTGCCCCCACTCCCCCTATACTGTATTTATGGAATACAGGGAAAGGGTGGGGCTGCCTGAGCTGCCCCAATGGCTGTTACTCAGAGGAATATGTAACAATACCATACCGGCAAATGTCTTCGTTATATGTGGGAGCCTTTGATTATTTGTGATAAAACCATGAAGCTTCCATCTGTACACCTTGGGCATCAGAGGAGGCACCAGCACTGGATGTTTATAATGCGACATTTCCTCTCCAACAATGTAGTCTCTATAGCCACAGAAGGGCCCCTGTGCAAGCCGGGCCCCGCTAGGCCGCTCCTGCCTACCCCATCACCGTAATCAGATGCATTAAGTGGGACTGACAGGCAGATCTGAAGAGCGCAGCAGTAGCAACTGGTAACCTATTTCCTCCCCATAGATCCAGCTGCGTCAACATGAGGGGCCAGGTTACCTCTTCCTCTTCCTCCTCCCCCTACCCCCTCCCTTCCCAATTGCAGAAATCATTATTCTGCATGATATAGTGAGAAGTCTATATAGTTAGTTGTGTTTTCGTGATGGCCCCGATATTTTGGGGGCAGTTGCTATTTAGAAATCAAGCCATGCCATGTAAGTTTTTTAATTCATGTATTATTTATACCTACACCTCCATGCCCAATAAATAAATAAACACTTTTAAAATGTGATGAACACTTGTTTCTACCATTTTCTCCCCAAAAAGATCAATTTAACTTTTCATTATCCAAAATACTTTTTTCTCTAACTTGAAAGTATTATAACAAAGTATTGGAAGCAGATCTTGACACATACACACAAAACTTTTATGGAAATACTCTGAAAAATACTCTGGAATTGCACATGTCTCAGATCAACCTGCTGTGCCCCACCCAGCTGCTGCTGTGCCTTTTAATGAGTACAGGGAAATTGTTAATACTGTACAGAGTTTGTGGCAACACATAAAAAAGCCATCACCATTTATCCTCCCAATCCCCCGTCACATTTTGTTTTTGCCCAAAATTGTTGTCACTGAATAGTTTTGAGAATGAAAATATACATTTATTGTCAAAAGAACTGATAATTTATATGACTCCGGCAATAAAACTGGTGATAGTTGCACAATGGTTTGAAACATTACTACCAGTTGCCTTGGTTTGGCATTCTTTTGTGGACTTAGATAGAATCTACACACATATAAAAACCATTTTGAAAATGCTTCTTTTAAAAGCGTTTTTAAAAATACATTAAATTTTCCATAAGGCTCACCATCACCATGTAGTGTCACATTGTATATTGTACTTAAAACACACTTAAAACATTTTATTTGCATCTGTATAGCTGAGTCCTTAATCTTAAAGAACAGAGTCTCAAAAAGGGTATCCCTACAGGCTTAAGAAATATGGCAGTACGTATAACTACATGCACAAAAACTGCATGTACCTTAGCACCTCTTTTATCACTTTCATTTTCATTTTTGTGATACATAGCAAAATAGGTTTGGTGATATGCTATTTCTAAGTTCTTGTTTTAGGATAAATGCCTAAAGGTTCTGTACTGTTTTTGTTGTGGCTTCTGTGCTTTGTCACAATGTAGTTTTGGATTTTTGCTATCATTTATTTTGTTGTAGGGAGATTATAAAAAAGGTGGTAAATGAAAATTACCGTACTGGGTTTCTTTACAAAAAGAAAATGGTTATATATGTTACTTTAGGAAAGCTGGAGTGTATACACATATAATATAAATATAATATTATAGGTATAATAATGCATATAATACATGAGGATTTTTCATTTTTAAAAGCAAATTTGTCATTATTTTAACTTGCCTCTAATGACGATCAAGGAGTAAGATAGAATTAGAAAAAATCTGAGAGGATTAGCTCAACATCAAGATCTTCAGAAATGTCCATCCCTAGCAGAGCCTAGGGTTCTTTTTTTCACCCATTCTATTTAACATCTATATTAAACTTATGGGAAAGGTTATATGGGTCAGTTGTCATCAATATAAACTGATGACTTGGCCCTATTTCTCCTTTACATCATATTCAAGTTAGCATTTAGGTCTCTGTGTGCCTGTTTAGATTCAGTTACTGACTGGATGAGGGTAAATAAACTAACTAAATCTAGGTAGGATTATTTTAGAGCAAAAGAAGAGCCCTGTTGGATCCAACCAAAGGCCTATTTAATCCAGCTTTCTTTTCCCATAGTCACCAATCAGATGTCCCAATGGGAAGCCCATGAGCCCAATACCACTCTCTGGCTTGTGTATCCAAAACTGGTTTTCAGTGGCATACTGCCTTTGATAGAGAAGATAATTCAACACTGTGACTACCGGTAGGAGCCATTGATAGCCTTATCCTTAATGAGTTAAAGGCCATCCATGTAGTGAGAAAGTTTTTGATCTACCTGCCTGGGACAGAGGCAGACGGCAAGCACACCTGAAAGGTAAGGTTCACAGCCTGGGAATGCACAATATCTCTTTACTAATAAGTTAAAGTGTCCCACTTCTGGCTGCCTTACAACAAACTTGAAAGAATGTTGTGTTCAGAACTGGAGGGGCTGATGTACAAGACAGCGATGAAAACAAATTAGCTTGCAAATGCATTTCTCTTTTCCACATGTGAAACATAACCAATGGTGAGAAATTAAAACTGAAGGAGGGAAGAAAGTCAGAGAACCACAAGGTTATAAGTAATTAACAGGAGCTGCAGAGCTTGAAATACACTTTTAGCAAAAGACATACCAGAAGAAGCCAAGAGGCAAAGGTTTAAAAGAACATTAGTGGTAAAAATATGGTTTGTGCAAAGGAGCAGCAGATTTCTCTGTCAAAGCTGACTCTCTCTGTGTGTGTGCGCGCATGCACACACACATAGAGGTATGCACCTCTGTGTGGAAGGCCAATTTAGGGGCTGCCATGGAGTATGCCTTCTCCCAGACCCCCACCCCATGAACTTTTGAGAGCAGTGAAAATATTCTGCTCATCTTAACACTTCAAAGGACCTGTCAGGATGGAGACCCTCTCAGATATTTGGGTCTAAGTTGTTTAGAGCTTTAACCAATGTGAGCACCTTTAATTGGACCTGTCATTATGGGTCTGCTACCATTATGTGCATTTTGGCTCTTACTTCAAGTGTAAAAAGGTACAAGGTTAGACCCTGACATAATATGATAAACAAACTCTATCCAACTTGCCAAGAAGGAGGGGCTCATGTAAAATACTTTGTAAATTCATCTTAGTCTCTTATTTAGAAACTGGCTGAGGTGAATAGGAAACTCAATGGTGCACTGGCTAGAACAGGGGTCAGCAAACTCTTTCAGCAGGGGGCCGGTCCACTGTCCCTCAGACCTTGTGGGGGGCGGGCCTATATTTTTTTTGGGGGGGGGGAATGAACAAATTCCTATGCCCCACAAATAACCCAGAGGTGAATTTTAAATAAAAGGACACATTCTACTCATGTAAAAACACGCTGATTCCCAGACCATCCGCGGGCAGGATTTAGAAGGTGATAGGGCCGGATCCGGACCCCGGGCCTTAGTTTGCCTACCCATGGGCTAGAACTTCCCAGTGCAAGCTATCATACATATTATGCCACAAAGAATATTTCAAGAAGCCCACTTTTTAATGTTCATTGGACATGTATGCCCTTTTGTCCCCATTATATTGTGTTTATTAGTTTTACATATTTGGGAACTAATTGCATCCGTCATAAAAAGAGGATTAACATTAGGCCTTCTTTATTTGTATAAAGGACAAATAAAAGACCTCTTTTGCCAGCCAAGCCATTTGAATGGAAAATTAGAAATTTGTTGAATCACAGGTCCCTAAAAGACCAATTTTCCTAAATGAGGGGTATACCAAATGTTTAATTGTACCATTTATGTGCAGCTAAAAAAGAGCCAAATACTGTATAGAGCTGTGAATGACAGAATCACACACATTACATTAGATGCTTCATTATAACATGAAGTTAATGAACACCAAGGATTTATCAATCTGACAACCTATTAGAATGAAACACAAACATGGAAGATTTTATAAAATCTTAAGTAACGTAAAAGGAGAAAAAAGTCCTTTATATTACAGAAAATATAGACTAGAATATCTAGTTTTGATAATAAACTGACTTCTCAGTATCAAATTCTCAATCATAATTAAAACACTGTTCTCTGTAAGACATTTTGACTATTAACTTCATTTTACAAATGACTTAGTCTTTGTGGCTTTTTAAAATTAACTCCTCTTGGCTTAAAAAAGAATTAGACTGTAAACACATTCTGGAAAGTTTAAATAGTCTATTAAAAATTATTCATGCTTTCAAATACTGTATAAGCCAGACTTGGGTGTCTCCATTCTTAACCAGGGTCTAACAGTAAAGACAGAACTAATGAAGGCTAGCAGATTATAGTGAATTACATTGTGGTTTGTTGTTGTTGTTGTTGTTGTTGTTGTTGTTGTTTATATTTTACCCCTCCTCCCAGGGTGTATACCTGAAATATAACATCTGTGATAATTGTTGGTAGGTCCTATGACCAGACAGGGCTCCACATTTTGTCCACCAAGAAGGGGAGGGTGCATTGTGCTAAGGACAGGCATGACAACTCCTAGGGGCAGAGGTGTCTTCGGTCACCTCAATATCTGATGGCAAGGGCCCAACCCCTCAATATTGAAGGGGCAGGGGGAGCCAAGCACCGAGCCAAGAATGGTGTTGTTTAGTGGCTGGCTCCTCCTGAGCGCAAGAGAGAAAGCTGCACTGCACTGGGCTCTGAAATCGACCTCCTCCCAACAATGCAATGTTGCACACGTGATGCATGACATGCACATGATGTCATGTGCACAACATGAGCCAGACACACGAAAAACCAATTTTGGGTGCATGATGGCACCTCTGGCTAAGGCTCACCACATTGTGCATGGGTACAAAAATGTATTTTCAGTAAGCAACAGGAGGTGGGGAATCCTCATGCAGCAGAACCAGATTAGTCTTCATGCTTGAAAGAAATATTTTATTGTAGCCAATAGAACAGATTGTGGTATGAGCTTGGCTGTGAGTGGCATCCCAGCCAGATGGGTGGGGTAGTAGTAGTAGTAGTAGTAGTAATCTGTTTATGGTGCCCAAAAGCTCCTCTGGTTTTCAAATATGTTCAGGGACCCCAAAAGATTGACAACCCTGGTATAGAGCTATGCAACTAATTCCGTGCACTCAAGGGGATTTAGGACATGGTTTATTGATTTTTCTAACAGCAGCTCTCAGTGATGTCCCACTAAGAGGGTATTAAATAGGGTCTATGTGAGAATCACAAGTGCAAAACTGCACTGGACATATGGAACTAGTTCTGGGATGTTTTGAATCCTGGCTTTAGAATCATTCATTGGTGGTGCCATTTTTAAGCATATAAAGATTGCATACTGCTCCCAACCATTGTTCATGAATCTCTGGGATATGAATCTTCAACAGAGTACCAAACTGAAAACAACATTAAGCATGCAAAATAGTTACACATAGCAGAAAATTCTACACATTTTTACACAGAACTTGCTTGCACTAGGGCAATGCCTTTTCAGCAAACTGTTCTTTTAAAGTCTCTAGAAAGATTTACCATCAGGTAGCAATGAGTGCTATATAACCAGCCAACAAGATAACTAAGAAGGTGTAGTGTGATTTAGAACAGATCTGCTTAATTTAAATGTTACCACAGAAAAACAAAAAACCTTTATCACAAACATAAAAACAGTTCCATTTTGAAACTTGTCCTTTGGGTCACACCCATTTGTCCAATAAAAGCTTCTGGATATGCAAATTATTCAGATGGCACTGGAATTTAATCTGTACTATGCATCAGTAGTGCTCTGTAGTCATTAACCTTTTAGGACTTCAATAATTTGTATAATTAGCCTCAGGGAAATAATTTTTCTTGGGTACATAATTTTGTGCCCATTTGGGGGAAATTGCATATTTTAAGCTTCCTGTAACAATAACTGTTTCAGTAAAGTAAATGTCAAGAAGCATCTTCCATCTTAATCTATTAATATCCCAATAATAAGTAATATGGCTTTTGATTACATGCCTTTAATTTCTTTTTAACCAGAAGAATCAGAAAAATAACATGATCTTTCCACCTGTAGGTCTATTTCAAATGACAGTCCATTAAGAATGGATGGACTTTGAAGACAAATAAGGAAAGCTATTCAGAGGTAATAGTAATGTGCTTTAGCTTCTAAAATTACTTGAAGTGCAAACCACATCTTCTATGAATCAACATGTCTCCCATGAATCACCTATTGTAATCTTGCCTAATTCTTTCTTGCTGGTATTTTCAACTACGTTCAATGCAATCTGAGCACAGATCTGACACAATTTCTGTCACTGAAGCTAATGTGAACCAGCTTGGATCAATACCAAGTACTTTTAAACTCCAAACCGAATAGTTACAAAACTCAAAATACCATGAAATATGCTGGGAAATATTAAAATTTACAATGCATATACAATAACTTGACTAATCAATTTCATTTGAATTTATACGACCCCCACTGCTGATTTGTTTTGTACAGCTCCTGCAGATGTTACATAAATGTTTGTTAACTTTTAAAGTTTAGTTTGATGACACAATACTTTGGAATTTTCCAGTAATAGTTCTCAGCAGACATAGAATAAGATAAAAAATCATGTGCAGTGGAGAGTTCTCCTTTCTTGCCTGAAATTTCTATATACTCAAAGTTTTCAGGAAATGGTGGGTTTTAATTAGAAATGTTTATATTCCTTTTTTTCATAAATGGCCTAACCACCTATAATGGAAAATAACAATTTCTAAACCTTTGACTGGTGCATCATCCAGTATAGGACAACATGGTATTTATATAGTGGGGCAAGGCACTCTCAACTTTAAGAAGGCTGATTTCAACAAGCTTAAGGAACTACTGGGAGAGGTCCCGTGGTCAGAAATACTCTAAGAGAAGGGAATCCAAGATGGATGGGAGTTTCTTAAAGGTGAAATACTGAAGGTTCAAATGTAACAAGAAAGAAAAGTGGGAGGCATTTAAAGAAACAGGTGTGGCTGCATAAGGAGCTTACAGATGAACTGTGATTTAAGAAGGGCATGCATAAGATAGAAAGGGGAAATCATGAAGCAAGACTATGCATGAGTAGCCACCCAGAAAGGCTGAGGCAACCCAGCCAGATAGGTTGTCACATGGAAGATGATGTAAGCTTGTTTTCTCCTGCTGTGGAGGGTAGGACTCAAACCAATGGCTTCAAGTTACAAGAAAGGAGATTCCGACTAAACATCAGCAAGAACTTTTTGACAGTAAGAGCTGTAACCAGCTCCCTTAGACGGTGATGGACTTTCCTTCATTTGAGGTTTTTAAGCAGAGGTTGGATGGCCACCTGCCCTGGATGCTTTAGTTCAGATTCCTGTATCTCAGGGGTTGGACTAGATGACCCTTGGGATCCCTTGCAACTTTACTGTTTTATGAATCTGTGATTCTATAACAGCATGCAGGAAGACTTGTAACTCCGAGGCAGGAAAGTTCCTCCTGCTTATGCAGCAAACAACTTAAATACAACGGCAAAAGTTTTTATTGCTTTATGTGAGGTAACCTAGGAATGCCAATTAGCACTAAAGGGCAGAATAAAAACTATAACAATGATTAAAGAAAAAATAAATAAATTCTGAATATATGGAGATGTCCCATTTAAAAACTTCACTAGTAGCTTATATTTTGCATGTTGTCCAAACACAAGTAGTTCAGGTATGTCACACTGAGTATCAATATAATGGCTTTTCCTTTGTCTTTCTAAGATGTTAGCAAAGCATTCCTAAACCTTGGTTGGGCAGCGCAGCAAGCACCACATCCCAAGTCCTAATACTTGGAGGGTGTTATTGGGTTGTGGGGGGTTATTGGGTTGTTGTTTTTATTTTGATTATATATATTGTGATTTTTATGTTGATCTTTTCTGTGAACCTCCCTGAGACCTCCAGGTATATGGTGGTACAGTATATAAATTCAATAAATAATAATAAATACTTGTGCCAGCCAGGTTTTCCCCCTTTTTTTCCTGCCAACTCCAGGCTAATGTAGCAGAGTACCCTGAAATGCCCTGTGCACTTGTAGTTTATTGCCCTTCATTATACAGAAACTAAATTCTATATGTTAGCTCCACTGAACACAATGGGACCTACTTCTGAATAAACATGCATACTTGTCAAGCCTCTTTCTTAGAGATCACAGAAATCTAATACAGCTGTAAAACTGGCTCGATACAAACTAGCTCCATGGTTTTCAAATTAGGGGCCAGCCTCAAGAATGTATGCACCCTTCAAAATCTCCTCTCTGAAGCTAATTCACATTGTTTTAGTGTAGCATCTACATTTACACTAATGATGGTCAACACTAATTGTTTTAACCTGTTATTGAAACAAGTGTTTGAAGTGGACTTGTTGCCCTGATTAAAAAAAGAGCCTGGTTATAATCAATTGTGGTTAGCATTTGTGCAGTGTTAAACTAAACTATTGTTAAATCTGATTAGGGTATTGCACTTCCCTTGTCTTGAGATGAAGAGTAGACTGGTTCCTTAAATCACAGGGTATGTCTCCATGGAACAATAGGACATGTTTCTACCATGTTTTATGTAATAATACACTGATCAAACATGAAGAACCCAAAATACTATATAGCATGAAACCACCATCAGCATGTTATTGCACACAATGGTTGAATACAACTTAGGTAAGAGTTATCAAGAACCCCATAGAATGAGGAATACTACAAATATAATTCACAGTATGTCGGATGGCCCACTTGTATGAGTAATGTAACAACAAATTGGAACACTTTCATGCATCCTTTGCCATGATTAGAAAAGTTGAAAAGTACTTATGTGAGCAAATTCTTTGCAAAGGTTCATTTGGTTTGGTATCATATGATATGACTACATTTTGTCTTCGAAGTAGAATGTTGGACTAGTTGGTCTTTTGGACACCATCCACCTTGAGAAACATGAAGACTGAGGCATATTAAAAAGAAAGGTGGCAGATATGTTCCAGGAGGAGCATTATATGCTTTTTATTGAAACACATGAAAGGCAGGGAAAATAAGGTAGCAGAGAAAGAAAATTATAAGCAGGCAACATAAAAATATCACCAGCGTGGTCCTTCTTACAGTTAATCATCCTTTTGGCAGTAGTGGGTCTGGTTTTGTTATTTGCATCTACATTGTCTTCCCCAAGTGCTGGTCTGAAGCTGTAACAGTTGGAATATTTATTTTGTTGTTTATTAGTGTATCTGCTTTTCTGGGCCATTGGGCCTCATTTTATTTAATTGCTTTAAATTTGTACAGCTTTCAAATCACCTACCAATGGGGGCTTTAGAAAATAATAGAAACAAAGCCTCCAAACTGCTTGAAGCTTTGCCAATGTATTTTCATCTCATACAGCTCTATCCAGTCCAAGATGCTAGCTAATTCCCTCCTAGAATAGGTTAACAGAAGATGCTCATTTTCACTATCAATAAACTGTGAAATGTATTCTAACATGTTTTAATTACAAATGGCATTCACAAGGCCTGTATTTGTGGGCAGGCTATTCTACTGAAATATAATGTGATTTGAAATGCTAGCAGTGTGAAAATCCATAGTAAAATAGCTTCTAACTTGGTTACTAATGATGGTTTAACAGCCTGAAGAAAAATTCACTAAATGTCTTAATAGAAATGCTTTTTTAATTTACATTTTTGTTTGCAACACAATTATTTAATTAGCTGAACATTCAACTTAAATCGTCCTCAGAACATGTTTAAATTCCAAATCTTTGAGAAGCAGGTTCTGCAAGACATATAACAAATGTTGCAAAAAAGAAAAGAAAAAAGTGTTCTCAAAATTCCCATCTCAGTTAAAAGGTAGAGTGTTCTGGTTTGGGAACGTTTTTCAGAAGCCAAACATCTGAAGCAGCTTACTGAGTGCAGGAAGCTCCTGCAGCCAATCGGAAGCCGCGCCTTGGTTGTTGAATGGTTCCAGGAATCGAATGGACTCGGAAAGGATTAAGCCCAACAACCAAGGTACGACTGCAGGGCCGTCTTTAGCCTCCCAAGCCTCTATGAGGATCGCTCTCCTCCCAAGGAGGCTTGGGAGGGAAGCTGCATGCCCGCCAGCCTTATGGTTGGCGGGACACAGCAGGTGGACGTGCAGGGAAAGGGGAGGCCGCCGGCAAAGCAGTGCAGCTCCCCCACTTGCTGGGGCGCCCCTGAGAGGCCGGTGCCCTGGCGCAACACACCACTAAGCCCTATGGGAAAGACAGCTCTGTGCGACTGTATAACTATAAGTTTCTGCAAGTAAAGTTTTTGAATGTTAAAGTCTGGACAATGGTTTAATTTCCAGAGAAGGGTGTTGGTCATGTATATGACTTGAGCTGCTTAGCTGCATTTTTGCTACTCTTACTTCAACATGGGTCCCTACTCTGACAAAGGAATCTGCTCTGTGCCAGAGGGCAAATGGATGTTAGTGAGAAAGACAAAAGCCAGAGTGGTATGCGTGCTGGGCTAGAAGCAGGCAGAAGCCAGAGAAGGAGAGACATGCTTGATTTCGGCTGGAATCTGTTGCTGTGGCTATGGGAGAAGCAAGACCTTATGGGGTGTTAATGCTGTGAGCCCCTCCATTGTAGGCTCAGGTTGTATATATGTATGCAAATAAACCATAATTCCTACAGACACCACAGTCAGCGCTATCCCTCATTCCACAGGGTGCCACAGGGTTCTGTCTTGGGCCCAGTCTTATTCAACATCTTTATCAATGACTTGGATGATGGGCTTGAGGGCATCCTGATCAAGTTTGCAGATGACACCAAATTGGGAGGGGTGGCTAATAGCCCAGAGGACAGGATCACACTTCAAAATGACCTTAACAGATTAGAGAATTGGGCCACAGCAAACAAGATGAATTTTAACAGGGAGAAATGTAAAGTACTGCACTTGGGCAAAAAAATAAAAGGCACAAATACAGGATGGGTGACACCTGGCTTGAGAGCAGTACATGTGAAAAGGATCTAGGAGTCTTGGTAGACCACAAACTTGACATGAGTCAACAGCGTGATGCAGCAGCTAAAAAAGCCAATGCAATTCTGGGCTGCATCAATAGGAGTATAGCATCTAGATCAAGGGAAGTAATAGTACCACTGTATTCCGCTCTGGTCAGACCTCGCCTGGAATACTGTGTCCAGTTCTGGGCACCACAGTTCAAGAAGGATACTGACAAGCTGGAACGTGTCCAGAGGAGGGCAATCAAAATGGTCAAAGGAAAATGGCCTGGAAACGATGCCTTATGAGGAACGGCTTAGGGAGCTGGGTATGTTTAGCCTGGAGAAGAGAAGGTTAAGGGGTGATATGATAGCCATGTTCAAATATATAAAAGGATGTCATATAGAGGAGGGAGAAAAGTTGTTTTCTGCTGCTCCTGAGAAGAGGACACGGAGCAATGGATTCAAACTACAAGAAAGAAGATTCCACCTAAACATTAGGAAGAACTTCCTGACAGTAAGAGCTGTTAGGCAGCGGAATTTTCTGCCAAGAAGTGTGGTGGAGTCTCCTTCTTTGGAGGTCTTTAAGCAGAGGCTTGACAGCCACCTGTCAGGAATGCTCTGATGGTGTTTCCTGCTTGGCAGGGGGTTGGACTGGATGGCCCTTGTGGTCTCTTCCAACTATGATTCTATGATTCATTCCAAGGAAGCCAAACCATGGGTAAGCATCTGGAACCCCTGGGTGGTATATAAAATTTAATAATGAGAATGATAATAATGATAATAATAATAATAATAGCCTAGAGAGAGCTAAAACATGAGCCTAGGTTTGGACAACATCCTAAGCCAAACTATGGTTTTGCTCAGCGCAGCAGCAGTGCAGTGACTGGGAAGGAGCAAAGTGACCACAGTCTCCTCTTGTTCTAATGCGTGCTTTGGATTAGTGTGCTTATTTGAGGTAATTCCTGCACATTATCTCCTGACAGTCAACAATGAATGCTTTTAATTTAGTAACGCATATATAAACTAAACAATTACAGGCAACTCCCCATTTGCGCACATTTGAGGCATGCACAACCGCTCCTGAGTCCCATTGGGGGCGGCAGAATAGGGCAGGCTTATGGGCATCCCACTCATGCACGTGGTGCCTCGGAATGCAGTCCTCGCACAAATGGGGTGTTGCCTGTGTTATTAGAGAATATTGCAATATTTAAATGACCATAAATTAATTTCTTCTAGTACATAAATATTTCTTGCCACAAATCTGTGGAACACATCTGTTAAGTATATGCTAGGATCTTACTGACGTTGCAGTTGTCATAAACTTGACCAGGGGCAAACTCTGATTTTCATACCTTATTACCTATACAACCCCATGTTGTTAATACATCGACTTCCCCAGAAGTAGAAAGCCAAGAGTTTGCACTCATCTGCAAACATTTGCATTTGTACATCTAAAACGGTTTTAAGGGAAGGACTTTCTTCAATTGTTTGAACATGCAAACCTTTCAGAAGATGAGATGGACAGAAAGAATTCACTACTTTCAAGGACCTAACATTTATTTAGTTGCCTCTTTGCTGGCACAATCCATACTGAAGAGAGAGAAACATTTGCCCAACTTTCTGGAATAGCATATTTGTCTCAAAATGCCCATGCTAAAAGGCAGACAGCCCAAAATTCCATTTACACAAAATTTGCTTTATGACAATCCAGTGTTAGCCTCCTGAGCATTTTTTTTCAAATGGTAATGAAATGTTTGCAGTAGATCAGAACAGAAGTGCACAACATTCCTTCTACAACAGCCGTCATCAATCAGAAGTCCCTGGAAACTGCACAATCAGGGTATCATGGAAAAAGCCAAATTCAGTTTCAGAGATCCACAAATCTTGCTGCACTTGGTAGCCAGACATTAATCCTAGGAGCTAGTAAGGCAGGTTTCCTGCTTCACAGATGCAAACTAAGGACATCCTGCTTGTAACCATTGCCCAATTATCATGATTTGACAGGACAAGTGAATGGGTGGGGCATATGTGTGCTTCTAATAACCCTTCCCCTTCAGCCTCTGACCCTGATATTTCCTCCCAGCACAAAACACAGAGTATTGTTACATGTTATTCCTGTGGCAGAACATACTGTGGGCATACTTATCTTTTTTCCACACTTTCCAGGCACAGTCTATGCTTTAAAGCTCTGTGTTCAAGTGCTCTTTTTTTCACCCTGAAGCTTTCATTGCAAAAACCCACTCTTTACTGCTGAATTGGAGCAAACGGCAACCCACAGAAAACCTGAATTGCCATTTTTTTGCACTTCAGCTTTAAAGAGTGGGTTTTCACGAGGAAAGCTCTGGAGTGGAAAAATAGTGCTCAGACACAGAGCTTTAACACAGAGACCTGTACCTGGGAAGTTTAGGGTAAAGGGTACTGGTAAGTGTGGATAAGCCCTGAGTTATCTCTCTGCTAGTCTCCAAAATTAAATTACTAGTAGCCACCAGGGACTGTATTCATGGTCTCCTGGTCTTTTGTTTATTAGAATAATCAGAAATGTACCAGGAAGGGGGGGTCTTCTCAGCTATTATTTATTTATGGTTAATAGCCATTGACAGAGCATCTTCCATTAATTTGTCTAAGCTTTTTAAAAGCCACATATGCTAACAGCTATCACAACACCCTGAGGCAACGGATTCTATAATTACATGCTGTGTGAAGAAATACTCCTTGTGTGTGTACAGACTGCCAATTGATTTTTTATTTTATTTTTTTATGCTGGGGCTGGTTGGAAAGGAAGAGTCTGATAGAAAAAGGATCCTCTGTAGTTCCAGTCAAATATTTGATCACACTAATCTTAAGACAAAAGCCTTGAATCTATGTCCAATGGAACACTAGTCCACAAACACAATTCATACAGAACTGTCAGTGTCTGGAATGGAGATGCGAACAGATCTCTATTTGATACAGAACAGAATGGTAAATGTTTTTGCCAACATGAGAACTCTTCACATCCACAAGAATCCCTAGATCTGATGGTGTATTGTCTAATTTATTACAACACCAAGTTTTGTATGCAATGGGCAACATCATCAGGTTCATGAAGCTAATTGAGATGGTCTTATATATATTCACATGAGTTGATGTACTTTAAGGCATTGGTCTTCAACTGGTGGGGCATGATTCATTACCAAGTCACAATCTGATCTACGGTAGATCAAGAGTATGGTGTAGTGGTTACACTATCAGACTAGGAGCTCAGAGACCAGTTTTCAAATTCCCATTTAGTCATAAAGCTCACTGGGTGACCTTGGGTGAGTCACTGCCTCTCAACCTAATCTACCTGACAGGGTTGCTGTGGGGTTTAAATGAGATGGGGAAGAACCATGTATGCCACCTTGAGCTCCTTGCAGAAAAGGTGGGATAGAAATGCAATAAAATAAATAAATAATCTAAGGTGGTTTGCAACAGCTGTACTACCATACTGCATCCAACAGTGAAGCCCCTGGTGGCCTTATCCTCAATGAACTTGTCTGATCCTCTTTTAAAGCCATCCAGTTTGGTGGCTATCACTACCACTAGTGGAAAAAAGTCATTAGTTAAACTACCGTATGCACTGTGTGATGGAATACTTTCCTTTTGTCTGTCCTGAAACTTCCAGAATTCAGCTTCATTGGAAATCCTATTCTAGTACTTTTGAGAGAGGGCAAAAACCTTTTCTCGAACACAGCATTCATAATTTACATACATAGCTATGTCATATGCCTTCTTACTTGTCTCTAAACTACCGCCAGTCCATCCATGAGGTGAACTGAGGCAGCAAAATCCAAGGGGCACCTGCACAGGCATGCTCCTCCCCCCGCCACTACCGGAGAAGCAAGGAGAAACAGTTGCCATGGCTTCTGAGGTTTTGCAAGATCTTGGGAGAGCCCCATTGAATCACACAGAGGCTTCCATGAGATCTTCATGGAACTAGAAACTGCAGCCATGCAACCTTGGTAAGCAAGGCTTCACGAGGGTGTCAAGGGGAGCAGGCAAGTTTGGGTGGCACCTTCCCAGTTCACCTCTGGCATCAAAACAGGCCAGGCCATCCCTGCTCTAAACGATTAATGTTGTACTGTAATCTTCCTTAAAAAGCAGTTACTCCAACCTCTTAATCGTTTTGGTTACTCCTTTGTCTTTTCTGATGGCTTAAGTGTTTATTATATGTTCAAAAGAGAAACCAGCTTACCCTCATCACTTCTCTTTGTGGCTGATCAGATGGTGGAAGAAGGAGGTACTATGTCACTATAGAGATTCTGATATAAATTTATGCTTTTAATTTGCAAACACTTTGAGTGCCTTCCAGCAGAAACAAAGACTCAAGTACAAAAAATATATCAATTATGTAAATGCAATGACAGGTACCTATAATAATATGAGTATTAAATAATTTCTTTAGAAAATACTACTTTTGGATAACTAGGCAGAAAAATATAAACTATTAGTGCAGCATTGCATTCCATTTGCTAAATATTTTTGTTAGAAGAATTTAAATATTTCCATATGAACTGTATCTGAGAGCACTAAGTTGATTGGATATATCATTGCCACTAGTTTTTTTCTGGAGATATGCTTTGAACTGCAGAACCAGAGTCCCATCCTGCCTCCTCAGACATTTTTGTCAAGATGCTGTCAGAGTATTTCTGTGTATTCACAGCAAGAAGCACCAGCTTGGAGTTCTCCTTTTCCACACAGATTATTGCAGACCTAATTTTAGACTAAAGGAACAGCAATTACAGATGGGAGAGCCATTGGGTCACCTTGTCAATCTAAAACTTGTGCAGGATTGCTCTCTGTTGTACTTAACTGCAGCCTGGGTTTAAATTAATCATTCTAGTCTTTTCTACTGTCCTTGGGAGACTGTTCCATAGAATGAAGTACTTCACTGTTGATTCATCACATTTTAATGTCCAGTTCTCTTTGATTACTTTAGTTTCAAACCAAAAGAATGTGCTAGATAATTATTGTCTCTGTACTTTTATAATCTTACAAATATTGCAAATGCTTACACACCACTGCTGCCTATTCTCCAACATGCTTTATTATTATAAGTGTTCCATATAATAGAGATAAATGCTATTTACTCTAATGCAAAACCCCCACATATGTTGGCACTTCTTCCTTGAGGTACCTATTTCTCCACTTCCAGTTTAGTGATTAATGAACCATGGGATTTTCCTGCCATCTGGACAGTTTCTGAAGCACTTTGAGTTATATATAGAATTCTATGCAATTTTAACCTAATTAGTGCAAATAAATATCTTTGGATCAAGGTATTGGTGTCTTTATATTGACTAAGTACAACTGAAAAATAATGCAAAGATTTAAAAAATCAATCAATAAATTCATGAACAATAGCTGAGATACAAAAAATAGGACCCTAATGTTCAGAGACAATATTGTCTAATAGGCTGCTGCCAGAGGCAAGTGGCAAAAGATGGCTATCAGTTTTTAGGGGCATCAAGGTGGCCAATATAGGAGGCTGAATGGTGGACTTATTTTCAACAATCTATTTTGTGTTGTAAGAAACCATGTGTTCTCATTTTGCATGTACTGAAAAGCTTCACAAGAGTAAATTGAAAAGATATTGACCATCACCTTAAACTATTAGCTAACATTTCATACATGCTTTGTGGATCAACTTCACTCAAATACGATTAAAAGGCAGTTAAACAGTATGAAACTGAGATTATAACAAGACTAAATGAAATGCCAAGTTGCTAGTCTCTTAGTCCTATGAACACAGATCCTAATTCTGATACTAGGCTACAAGATGTTCCATGTAAGTTAGTTATTTGGGGTACAAATATGTCACAACTGTTTATTCATGAAGTTAAATCAATCAAGTTGCTTTCTTAGATATTGTATTAGGAAAACATTATATTATTTGCCCAGAATGAAAGAAACATGAGCTTTATCAGCTGTTAAGAGAACTCCAAACTAATAAAGGTAACAGCTCTGGCTGAGGAAGTGATAGAATTTGACATATGTAGATGTTGGTCCCTTAAGATTGATTCTTATGTCACAGTTTGTGTATGGGGAATGCACTCCAGAACAGTAAAATCAACATATGAACTTCCAATTAGCTCACAGAAGGGGACCACACCAATCCTCTAGCATTAAAAGGAACATTTAAAAACCATTGAAAAGGAAAGAGATAAAGACTTAAAACAGTTGTAGCCTTGATTTGCAAGGATATTCTGTAAACACTGAAGAAGTAACACTGCATATCACTAATTCAATTCCTGAAATAGCTGCAGAAATATAATTATATTAAGGGCCTTAAATGTTGTATTCATCTATTTAGATTTATTTGCAATACAGTGTTCCCCCAAAAATACAGTGTTCCCCCCAAAATAAGACACTGTCTTATATTTATTTTTCCTCAAGAAGACACACTATGGCTTATTTTGGGGGGATGTCTTATTTTTATTACGTCAGTTGCTGCCCATCTTCTTAACCACTCCGCGTCGGTACTCTGCATAGCCACGCCTATCACTATGTCTTATTTTATGGGTATGTCTTATGTTCGGGGAAACATGGTATCTAGTGGGCCATAAGGTTTAATCTAACAATATGGTGCTAATGTTATAGAAAAAACAGGGGGTCTGGCTTTTGCTGCCCAACTCCCCAAGGGACTGAGCCCACTAAGTCCATGATTGGTCAGAGATGGATGGATGGAGGCAAGAGCCATAGAAAACAAGGCAGATATTTTTATGTTGCAAGGAGGTAGGAGAGACTCAGAACAATGGTGCACAAGCCCCTATAAAGACCTTTGAAATTGCTCACCCTGTAGCCCAAGACTACCCCACAAAACATCATATACCGGTACATACATCACAGAAGTAGGCGGTCTCCAGTAGAAATTTGAGAGTGTTGCTTCTTTCCTGTCTGCCAGGATACCTGATAATGCCTTACTTGATTGCATGTTCTGGGTAGCCTGGCCATTACTTTGAGATGGTAAATACTTTAGTTCCTGAATCTCTTGCACATATTGAGAGCTTGCTCAGCTTAACAGATACTTGCCAGACTGTATTTGCAGGAAAGTGTAAACCTCTACAGTTCAAAGACAATTGGAAAGCTTTTCCCATTTCCTTCCTCCTTGCAGAGAAATATTTGAGGTCAATTTGGGAGTCAAAATGGCTTCTGGATTGCTCTCCTTACTATTTCAGACACTATACAGTACTTTTGTATGTGTGTTTGCCTTATACATTTATGAACATTTATTCTATATTTGATTCCTTAGAATTCTTGTAACACTAACATTTTGAAAGCTTTACAAGAGTGAATTAAGGGGATACCACAAACATAAACAGACTGTCAGATAAATTAAATGCTGCTTCTTGAGTTTCTTAGCATTCCTAGGGAAAAGGTAAAGAGAGAAAATGAGGTTTTCATATAAAACAGAAAGATTCCTTACGAGACTTTATTAATCTCTAAGACTTGCTCCTTTTACCTTGTGGAAGCAGCTTAGGCTGTTTTTCTCTTGCTTCCTCAATGAATTTAGACTCCCTCTACTGGACTACTACAGGACATATTCTTTACACATTTTTTTGCTTAGCATCTGTAGCTCCAACTAAGGAGTACAACTCAATCAGAGGTTGATAAGTGCTACTCAAGGGCAGATATTCAAGCAAGGCTTGTAAAGGGGTCCTATCGGCACAATGGTTAATTTTAACTTGACCAGCCAATTTCCTTTGCTGAAAATGTCAAGCTTGACTTAAAATCAGAGAAGGCAATGAAGAAAGGTTTATCACAGCTTCTCCAGGACCTCTTATGTTGCCTGCTACACCACTTTTAACGTGCACCAACAAATGCCAGCTATCAGCCTGTGTTATGCAAAATTGGGTGAGATAAAGTGTACATCAAAATTCTGAGTACCCAAAGGATGCTGGCAATTCCTAATAAGCAAACCCATAGGACATTCACAGCTGGAAAATATACACTCACAGGTAAGTAACTCACAGGTAAAACTATTTCATGCTATGCTTTCATGAAAATGTCTATACAAATCCAGGAAACGTTTGTCAATTAAAAGAAAATGCTAAAAATTGCATACATGCTTTGTTTTATAGCAGCAACACACTGCAGTATCCTGGTTCTACATCAATATTAAAATGTCTTGCAAGAGGAATCCCACACTACAGCAAATATATGTATTGTATTAGATTGAATTTGCAACAGCTAGAAACCTGCAAAAAATAACCACAATAACCTTGCATTTTAGAAGGCTCACAGCAAGAAATCAGTGGTGAGGATGCACTGTAAGTCAATAAGAAATGGCATAAAGCTAACTACAAGCAATTTAATATGTTTTAATGTATTATGTTTTAATAATATATTGCAAGTGCCAAGTGCTTGCCAGTCGTCTTATTAAGTCAATTCAGAAAGAATAGCAAAGCATGACTTCTTATTATGAGCTAGAGCAGATACAAGACTAAGGCTAACCTCTTCCTCCTACTCTACTTCCTCTGTACACAAGGGGAAGAGATTAAAAGTGTCCATTTATTGTTAACAGTTATTGATTGTCGTTATATATGGTTGAGGGGCTGCATTCATATACAACAGCGAAAGAGTTCTGGACCACAGAAAATAATGAAAATTCTCAAAAGGCTACAGAACAGTAGAGGAATGCTGAATCTCATACTACAAGTTGCCCGTTTAGACCAAATAACAAACTTTTCTTATAGTCTTACACACATGTACTTGGGAGTAAAGTCAAGTCGTTTTATTGTGATCAATGACCAATATCAGGATAAAATCACCAATTACAAAGTCTAAAACCTCAGAACAAAGATACCTTGAACTAAATGGGACATTTTAAATTAATTTATAAAAGCCATACCAACAAAGCAGGTTACATAAAAACATATTTAAAATAATAGAACACCACATGCTAAAAATTCAGAAACCACACAGCCATTACATACAACTTACACCTGAATAAGCATGCACAGGGGTTACCAATCTGCTTCTTCTGCAAACAACACTTTTTATTAGGATTTTAGATCAAAGAAAATTATCACTTAAAAAAAAAAAGTTCCCAGTCCAGTACTAGAATTCTGCTTTAGCTGCAGCTGTATCAACCCTGATGAGGGCTGCCACATAAAAAATAAATAATCTAGTGTTTATATATTTTTACTAGACACATCCAGCAAAGGACTGTGTTAATCAGGTCCTTTTTCGGACTTCACCAGCTAATAAGGTGTCAGTGTCCCTCAAAGGCCCATTATATGATGCACAGTGGAACAATGAGGAGACACAACTCAATCCCATGTCTCTCCTGCTTGTGCCACAAAGCTGCACTTTTCCAGTCTAGCATGGACAAGCAACTGAGCAAAAGCATTAGTGGCTGCTTACACAAGCAATAGGGCCAAAAAGGACATTATTGGGAACTCCATCCCAGAGTCAGCTCTACATTATACTGTGAATTATGTACATATGTAATTATCACCAGGTGTGCTAATATGCAGTCTGTTGCTCTGACACTGATGAGACTTCAACACTTTTAACAGCTTTATATTTGATGAGAGGCTCCAATGGACACTTAAATGTCAACTGTTAGGTACACTGCTAATAAGGGATGCAATTTTTGCCAGAGTAGCAACCTAGTCCAGATTACCTGTATATGTTAAAAATGTTGATTGTACAAGAGAATGAAGCAAAGTGCATTTTGATTTGCAGCTTCTATATCTATATCCTACTTTTGGGAAGGAAGTATGAAATAGCATAGATTGGGATGAAAAATACTTCCTATTAAGGCTTTCCCCCCTTAATATAAAAAGAATCATGTTTTATTGTAGCTACATTAAATGATTAAATATGTAATCATATACCCACTTATGTTGAATATAGCCCAATTGATCTCCATGAGTCTTTCTTCTGAGTATACACATTGATAATTATGTGTAATAAATTATTTAGACAAAAAATCGCAAGTGTTAAAATGACCATAAGACAAAATGACCAAAAACAAAATTAAAATTCTGATCATTTCACTAGAAACTGCAGAAATTCATTCAACAGCTTCATATGCAGAATGAGGGAATTAAAACAGCACTGAAGGGTTCTACATGAGAATATCCCAATCACCCATCCACCAGCAGCATCTGGAACTACTTGAGAAAGGCAATCTCCAAGGACACATCACCCACAACAGGATCAGACCATTGAAAGATCTAACAGATATAATAATGTAAGTGTCTGGAAACCAAGTCTTATGAGGACTAGTTGAGAGAGCTGAGTATTTTTAGCCTATGTTTAGATATGATGGCCATGGCCATCTTCAAATATCTCAAAGGCTGTCACATGGAAGAAGGAGCAAACTTGTTTTCTCCTGCTTCAAGTTACAATAAATATCAGGAAGATCTTTCTGGTGGTAAGAGCTGTTCGACAGTGCAATAGAAGGTTGTGGACAGTGGAATAGGAGATTGTGGACTCCGTTAGGAGGTTGTGGACTCTTCTTCATAGGTTTTTAAGCAAGGGTTGGATGGCCTGGTCATCTGTCCTGGATGTTTGTTGAGATTCCTGCATTGCAAGGGGTTGGAGTAGATGACCCTCAGGGTCCCTTCCAACTCTACAATTCTATGATTCTATGCTCATGAGACCCAGGAGACAATCAGCAGGCAATCTGGACTCTGGAGCAGGGGTGAAGATTTCACCCATTCAGGTCTGTTTGATGGGTATTTAAGGAGGACACATGATGCACTCAATGTCACAGTCCTCACCACAATTGGACACGCAATTACTGGCGTAACTCTATTTCAGGTATGAATTTATATCAGTAAAAGAAATGTAAGAGCAACAGTAATAAAAGCAAAACAATTTACACATTGATATATTAAGGAATGGGATTAATCCTAATAATTTCAACAATACTTATTAGTGGGCCTTGCTCTACACCTAAATTATCCATACAAAAATTATGAGCTTAGATGCTGCAGCCAAAAGCTTGCTTTTAGAACACCCATATAAAATACACTAAGAATTTCTATTACATTAAAATATTAATACTACAATAAGAGTTCACTGGATCTTAAGCAAGCCATAATTTAGTAATGTAACAATGGCATGCAAATTAGATTTTCAAACACCTGGATTAATACAGTGGGTGGTATCCAAAGGTAGCTGTACACAAATGGAAGGTAATTCATCAGCAGAACTGGGGGGGGAAGCAATCCTTGGCAATTCCTCCTCACCTTGGCAACACCCCATACCCCCTCTAAATCAACTCTAGAGGGTTGGGATACCCTCCAGAGCAGACTGGGTGGGTGTGGGTGGGTATGAAGTTTTGTAAATGGGGAGAAATTGCCAAAAAATGCCTTCTTCCCTGTTCTGCTGTCATCTGTGGATGGTCCATTTCCTCAGCAAAGTCACCATTGGATTCCACCAATGTAAGAAGTAATATTACAACTAAAATGAAAAGCAGGCATGTCTTCAAAGAACACAGCATTTGTTATAAAAAATATTGTCATGTAAGAATTAAGTTGGCATTACAGTAAATGTATTGTTAACATGACCAGAGAGGGGGGGGAATTATTCCATATAAGATTTGTTTGTAAATTCATATACATACAGGTAGGACAGACAGACAAAATAGGTCAGTTCTCAGTTACATTATTATTCTTGATGGCAGTGAAAAATACTTTAATATGAGGTTTTGTTTTGAAGTGAATTTCAAAAATCTTATTATCTGCCCTTTATGACTGAGGCTGCTTTCTAAGCCTGCTTACTGTTTTCCACTAATTTGCCAGTAGTTTGGTGCATGGGACAGTGTTAATTAGCTGCTGCTATCTAGAGATAGGTAAATTGGACTCTATCCATCATGAGGGTGGGCTCTGGCATGGGAAGAGAGAAGGCAGACATTCTGCAAGCAACTGATTGTCCTGTGATGGGCCATCACCAGTGAGGGTCGCCTTAAGGAGTAGACACCACAGAGCATTAGGGGGCAAGGATTGCACTCAATGAAAGTGAGACAAGTGATGGAAGGGAGAGAAGTGGAGACCTCCTACTGGGAGAGGAAAGGAAGCTCCCAAGTTGGGAGGGTTCTGTCATTTTTGGTGGGGTGAGGGAATTAAGAACTAGCTTTCTGCTTAGAGAAGTATATGCATTTGTACACTGTTTCTGGTGGTGGTGATGGTGGCAATATTTATTACCTGCCCTCCACTCAAAGACCCCAGGGCAAGTTATAACTATTTAGTAAATTCCAAATTTTGACATTTATTATTATTATATTATTATTATTACTAGTATACTAGTATATAGTATATAGCAGGTCTCAGGGCAGTTTAGTACAACATGAACATACCATAGATATTTACAATTTAATGCTGTATGAAACACTCCATACAATAATCATAATATTAGAAACTGAATTGAAAACAGATATAATCCAGACAATAATAATTTGGAATATCATTGTTTATATGTACCTGTAAGCATAAAATGGCAGCAATATTTTGAAAGTGAAGCCAAGGGCAAGTTTTTCTTTTTTACAAAGCGGGCATGACATAAAAACAACAGCAGTGACAAAAATAGTAACAAATGAATTTCAGCACAGAAATCAGTTTCAAGACAGGTTTGAATAACCTACTCTTTATTATTATTTGGTATCTCAGGTTTCTGAATTTTGTGGATTGATTTAAGTTGTTTGAATGCGAGCAATTATTTTTTTGCCCACTGAATCCGCTAACACATTCCAGTGCCTGAAAAGTAGAAAAATGCTACCCAGTTCTATTCTGCTTAACTTGAGGCTAATTGGGCCAACTCCAAGTCTGAGGGACCACCCAGCCAAATGCTGTCTCGTGAGTCCCAGCACATTATTCCCTCCTGACAGGCTTACCAGCAGTAGTGAGTGGTGGGCAGGGACCCACTTTTTACAATTTTCCACAATGCCTAAACGGGACATTTAGGGGAATTTAAAAGGCCAGGGAGCTCCCCCAAATTCAGCTACTCTCACCAAATATGTATGCACCAGGGGAAACAGGTGGGCAGCATCAATGGTGGTGGGCTAGAATTCATGGTCCCCAGCAATTGCCTGAAGGTATGGCCCTGCATGTAAGTTCTATGCTCTCCCACACTATCAGTTTGTGTTCATTTTTACTGACATCTGTATGTAGGATGCTCTGGAAGAGGGTGCAAAGGAACCTAATTGCAGATTCCCTTCTGCTAAGCCAAAAATATACAAAAACTAGTGCAAAGGGCAGCAGTGTCAGGCAAGGACTAGGAGAGAGGTTGGGGCCAGAGTCATCCTGTAACTGAAACTTCTCCTTACGGTGGCAGCACAGTGCTTATAGCAGAACCTATGTGTTGCCACCACCTCAAGCAGTAGCTCAGAGGATCTAACATTTGTCCCCAATAACTCTGCATCAGTTATCTTTCAAGTGGTAACTATAATTATCCATGACAGTACTGTAGCTGTAAGGTTCAAAACTATCACTTGCTGTATCTTAGTTCAGTGGCAATTCTTGAACAAAGGAACAAAATGGGGATGAGCAAACTATGAAAAATAAAGAGAGAGGAATATGTTGTCAAAGTTAATGCTATAAAAATGGACATCTTTGCTTTGTTAACAGCACACACAGTGCCCCCTTTGGGATGATACAAATGTCATTTTCAGCATCTTACTGGGTATTTTTGTTTTCCTTGCTCCAAGCTATTTCAGCCAGATCCCCTGCTACTTTTCTCAGTGCTAGTTTGGTCAAGTGAAAAGCATTTGGGGAAGGGACAAATACAAGCTGTTGCCTTTGGAGCAGCATTTCCCAACCTGCACTGTGCCCTGAAGGCCATCCTTTCAAACAACCACATGAGAAGACATGCCAAGCATCGTGCCCTAACCTGACCCCAAGTGACAAGAAGCATCTTTCTACACACACACATACATGTCTAGTAAGGATGCTACAGACTTAATTTACAGATTAACATTTCCTTTTAAAATGCCATGCCAAAAAAATCTGGACTAATTTGTTCTATTCTCACGTATGCTTTTTTTTCTTTTTGCCAAAAATAATGTACATTTTGGCTTTATAATAATGAAAAGGAATCAAAGGAAGTTATTTTATTCCTCTACTAAAGGGACTACCTATTAACTTCATGTTTCAGGATCTAATAAACTTTCCTTAACACTAATAGATGATAGAAAGCAGATCTATATATTATATGTCTGTAGATAACAACAAACTCAGTATTCAAATGTGACTGACAGTTGGATGGTCTAATCATGCCCAGCACTAAGCTGACAGATGGAAAAATAAAGGTTGGAGTGTGTCATCATTTACCAAAGCAGCAAGACCTATTTGTTTCAAGCTACAATGATTCTGAAGTAAGCATCACACAAGCACACTATCCATCTAAAACAATTGACAACTGGAAGTTATTCAATTGCAGTGACAGAATATGCAAACACTGTTTGTATACAGTTCAATAGATTTGACACAATAACTATAGAAAGAGTCAAAGCAAAATTCTTAATACCTGGCCAAATATGTTTTGTTATCCCAAGCAGTTGGATCAAGGAATCCAAGAGGTGTGTCCAAAAATCTCTTGAAGTAGTTCAATGAATATGTCAATAGGAATGTTTTTTTAAAAAAAGAAAGAAAGAAAAGAAAGCGAAGGAAAAGAAAAAACATGAAAAAATACACACCCCCACACACTTGCCAGCCCTTTAGCATTTTGGAAGGGGCAATTTCTCTGCTATTGCCACAGACTCTTACCTTATCACAGTCTTCATGGTATTGCTCTGCCAGGGGTGGGCAGGCTGGGAATATATACTTTTATTTAATTCCCACACTTTCAAAGACACACATCCATATGTTTTTCAGAAAGTTAACTATTTCTGTCCCAATAATGCCATTTCAAATATTGGATTCGGATCATTGAATATGATATCTACAAAAGAGAACTAAAATTAATGTAAAAATTATCCTCTCTATTGAAGTAAAGTGGGGGAATCCTCACAACAGAGTTTGAAAAGAACATCAGGCTATTTACATGTGGATGATAAACATACCGGTATCTTTGTAATCAAATTATTTCATTATACATTTATGACACAATACTTCTTATAAAACTAGTTTATAAATACATACGTATACCCATTCAAGGCTTTAAGAATATCCAGGTTGAGGGAAAGGGCTTAACTCAATGAATCAGTGAATACAAGTACCTAACCATATATTTTCATCTTTGCCCTCACCCCCTGAAATGAAGATACAAGACTTGAACTAAAGTTGTACTGCTTATGAACTAACTCGAAAAATCTGGAACTGATATTCTTCCTTCAACAGTCAGTGCATATTGTTTGACAGATTTTAAGATGTAAAGTAAGAAAGGCAGGGCCTTATTGTCAGCCTAGTTTTGGCAACTGCATCTGCTCTCAAAGCAGCAGATCAGTGAAAGAACTTGTCCTTCTCCCCACTGCCAACTCACCTGAGGGGTGGTGTTTTCAGCCAGTGAGCTATGCAGGTAACTAGGCTGTCAGGGCACAAGGGCAGGCATCCTGGCTCCCTCCATCTGATGGGGGACTAGAACCCATGACCCTGGATTTGCCAAGGGCTTTCATTTCCAGATTAGAATTGTACATATGTCCGACCACCTCCTCCATGAAACTCATGACCAGCAGTTCTCTTTCCAGATTTCTACCCACTCCCCAAACTGCAAGAGTTTACTTTGAGGTAAGTGTGTCTTCACTGCTATGATGCCTTAAGGTGCCCAGTTGTTTTTTCCATCACTCCTCACTGAACCTGCACCATTGTTTGTGATCTAATTAATCACCTACCTAGCCCAAACAGCACAAATCAGCCTTAGCAACATTACAGATAAGTAAATAAATCAGGCCAATTAGGAAAAGGAGAAAAGCAAATCCTCTTCATCCTCCCAGGTGCATGGGCGTAGGATTTTTGTTAGGGGGGCAGCCACAGTTGTTAGGGAGGCATGCTTCTGCGGAGAGGGGGGGCAGAACCTCAAATAATTGAGTACTTTCAATACTTTTCAATAATGATTCTGGATCTAGAGGGGGCACTGCCCCCCCGGCTATGCCCATGGCCAGGTGACTAGTTAAAATTCTCCTCACCCTCACCCTTAACTGAGGTGACCAGTTAATTCTGCACTGCAAGGAAGTTCAGATGGTGAGTGAGCTTTCTCATCGCCTCGAACCAAAACAGAGGGAGAAAAACAAGCACTCCAATGACAATTCCCCCTTGACTGTGTAATTGGGGCCCCTAACTAGCCAATTTTCTGTCTATATTTAGGCTATAGACTGTTTAGAATAGATCATATTTTATTGTTGTTGCTATAAAAATAATAGCCTTTTTTATTTTATGTTGTAAATCACCTGTATAACTTTTTGTTAAATGGAGACCTATAAATTCAGTACATAAATAAGTTTCACATTGCTTCCCAGCTAGAGGATGGAGGTAAAGCTGGGTCCTGCTCTGCATAAGTCTTTTATTCAGGACGTGCATCAGCAATGGAAATGCTATCTAGGGAAATAATTCATTCTTCTCAGATACAAAAATAATGTGATATTATTGCAACAGAAGCACAACTTCAAGCCAAGAAGTCTGGACCATAAACAACAAATAAGTTAAAACTGTGGTGTTGTTGCAATGAAAACTAATTGTCTAGGCAACTTAATATACCTACAACCAAGTTCAGTGCATAAAAGAGAAGCTTCTATCGGGAGGGCAATGGAAAAAGAAACGAGAGGAACTGCAATATTTTACAGTTCAAAGTAGATAAACACCTGATTGGCAATTATTCAAGGCAAACTAGGCAGCAACATATTGTGGTATTAATACTTTGAAATATCCACTGTGGCAACTGAAACTAGACATCTGCAAAGTAAAGCCATGGAATGCAATAAACATTACAGAATTTGGTGTCCAAAAGAGCTCCATGATGGCAGAATATCTGGCAATGGGCAGAGACATTCTCAGTACCTAATGAAAATCCATTATTGTTCTGCAAACCTGATACATAGCATGTTATGAAGACCAAACTGTACTTATCTGAAAGCAGCTGGTATTCTGGGGGATAAAGAAAGAGAACAGCTAAATTTAAGAAGAGAGCATTGTGCTATGTTTGCATACAACAGCTCCTAGCCAGACTTTTCACTGTATGCAAAATGCCACCAAAATTCACAACTCATTATTCCCTTTAACAGCTTCATATATAAATAACTACTGCTGTCTTATAAAAGAACAATAAATACCTACATTTTGTAGCCTTTCTACGGACAAGCTAGGGAAATGAAATCTAGAAGACAGATATATATCACAGTTACTGTAGAGGTTAGTTACAGTAAATAAAAGGGAGAAACCTGAAACTTCACAATTGCAATTAGAAGAGAGGAAAAGCAAATTAAAGTTTCATAATAATAATGTAGGAATAAATTTTCACAAGACTCCCACTTTCAACTTTAGCTCACAGAGGTCTGGTAGAATGTTTTAAATATATGAAAAAGTTTTCCTGGCACAGTAAAAGAATATGATATTTTGAATAGAAAAACCCCCACCAAGTCATAATTTGAGAACCAGAACCCGTGTCACATTTCAAAATATTAGAAACAATGCTAGTTTTGACTGACATACTTTACACCAAGGATGCTTTGAATTGCATACAATGTGACTACAATAATATTTGAAAGGTTAACAATTCTGAGAAATAAAGTTATAAAGCACCCTAGTAATGTTCCTTTCATCTGTGGCGAGCAACAGTAGCCTGCAGAAGAGCAGCGGGAGTTTGCCACTCCACTCTCCGTAATTCCATGCTAGTTCTCACTTGCATAAACTCTCCTTTCCTCCCCCTTCCATTGAGGTTTCTGGAGTTGTAGTCCCAGCATCTAAAAGGGGTCATAAGCATGTAGGAAAGCCACCACAGTAATACAACCAAATGAAATGTCAAAACACAGTTGTGTGGAAAGTTAGCATGTGATTGCTTATCTCACACCTAATTATCTACAGTGAGTGAGGTAGCAGGCAAAGCATGATATTGGATCTCTGCTTGAATCCTAACCTCTTAGAGTGATGATGCGATGAACCACTCCATCACAGGCTCAGGTTGTATATATGTGTAAATAAACCACAATATAATAGCCTACTGTAGTACTCAGAGAGTCACTTTGTGTGTGTATGGGCATACTCAGTATCTGAGGAGGGAGGCATGTGTAGGAGAGCTTGTTAACTCTTTCATTGACCAGCATTTTAGAAAAAAAAAAATATGCCTGCAACACAGTTGAAAAGCAAAAACTATTATTAAATGTGATGCCACACTGTATTATGTACAATAAAGTGAGAAACAGAGAGAACAGATGGAACTACTGGCAGAGGAAGGGGGTGCGGTGGGTGCGGTCCACCCCAGGTGTCATCCCTGAGGGGGTGACATCACCGTGCCGCCCCCTGGGACGCTCACCGTGGGTGACGCCCCATGGGCGGCTAGCCCCTCCCCTGCAGGTGGCTAGGCCCGCCCCTCCAGGTGCCAGAGCAGCTAGCTTCGCCTCTAGATAGAACTAATTCTATCTTGAACCTGACTACCTGTATTGCCAGAACCTAAATATATAGGGGAAAGATCCTGCCAATATATATTAGTGCATGGACAACCACTGTTAAAGCACAGTAGAATATCAGAATCACAAATGGATGAATTAAGTTAATTAGACAATCACTTCACAGTATGGAAAATAATAGAATAGAGAGCTGGAACCACCTCCATATATGTTAACTATTAAAACCAGCAGATAATGACATATATTCCAAAATCTTCCCTTTCCTCCATGCCTTATTAGATGGGGAATCTGTGGCACCTTTTTAGCAGCAAGTATCATCAGATGCATGGAACACTCTAGAACGGTTTACCTCTAGGCACATTCTATTGTGGCTGATGTGAGGCCCTCCAGATGCTGTTGGACTACAATTCCCATTATCTCTGAGCATTATCGATCTTGGTTGGGGCAGATGGAACTTGTGGTCCAATAACATCTCTTGGCACCATGATGACTACCCCTGTCCTGTTGGAAAGTTTTGCCACAGAATTTAAGAGAGGAGTTGTTGATGCACACTAGGATAAACACCAAATATGTCTCTTCGGTTAACAGATGGGTTGGCAGCACTTATACAGAGTATTAGAATGGTTTGTTGACAAAGCCACAATATTCTGAACTAGAACCATGAAGAACAATCTGTTATATTTGAATAATTTGAAGATAATTGTTTAGTTTTGCTCAAACCATTATGAACATAACAATGCTGTACTGGCTGTCTTTCTAAAACCCATTAACATACTCTTAGAGGTCTGCTAACAATATTCATCCCATTTGGTCACACCAAAAATTGTGTGCTTTGCCTTGTAGGTTATTCAGATTTGCCTCAGGCCAGGGTTTGGGGTGGGGGTGGAGACACAGCTGTCAAAAACAATAATAACTGTTTTAAGAAACATACTGTAATCACAGAATGCTGTCCAGGAAAAGAGCAACTCCTTAATATCAAGTTAAGTTCACATTTCTTCCAAGCCAATTCTTTGTTTAATAAAATCCAGGCCACGTGTATAATCTGCAGAGTTGCATTATTTCTATTATGCAGAAACTTCAAAAGGTGCCTATGTTATTGATGTAGCACATCATATCACATTATCTCATGTTTTTATACAGTTATCAAAAAGGGCTGACCTTTATCTATGCTCATATTATGTGCATTTCAGAGTCCACTTTTATTACTTGTATACAAAGTGAGATTAAGATCTGGGTGCCATTGTTCAGACACTATGGAACTTAAATAGAGTAAGATGCCTATCTCCATGTTAGGGGTAGTAAAGGGTAAAAAATAATAACAAATAACTCCTTTGGTAGAGTAGGCTGGTAGCAGCAGTAAAACATAACCTGAACACTGCATGCATTGCAGGATGATAAACATCGCATGGTTTCTTAGTATTAACAACTACAATGTTTCAGATTGTATAAAGCTATCACAAATCAAATATCTGTTTAAAGTAAAGGCTCCAAAATTATTACTGTTCCCTTAACTAACATCTGTCTTCACTCTCTTAATATCAAGCTATTCCACAATACTGGTGCAGCCACTAAGAAAGCCCTATTCTTATCCCTCTAATTCATGCTTCCACTCCAGGTGGAACACAGAATGGCCTTTAAAAGAACAGGCAGGCTAGCATACAGGGAAGACACTCCTCGGGTATCTTGCACCCAAGCCGTTTAGGGTTTTACTGGAAATCACCAACACTTGGAACTGTGTTCAGAAACATAATACTAACCACTGCAAATGTTACAGGATGGTTAGCCATCCACTCATATCCTTGCTGCAACATTTTGAACTAATGGAAGTTTCCAAAGACTTTCCTAATATAGCCCTGTGTAGAACACACTGCAGTAATCTAGTCTGCATGTGTTAGGCCAGATGATCCCCTTAGGAATGAATGCAACCGACCAGTCCCAACAAAAAAAAAAAATTCCTTACAGTAGCACCTTAGAGACCAACTAAGTTTGTTCTAGGTATGAGCTTTCGTGTGCATGCACACTTCTTCAGATACACATGCATGCACACGAAAGGTCATACCAAGAACAAACTTAGTTGGTCTCTAAGATGCTACTGTAAGGATTTTTTTTATTTTGTTTCGACTACAGCAGGCCAACACGGCTACCTACCGGTATCTGTAACTGACCAGTCCCAACAACTCTTTATATACCGTATATATAAATCATTGCTTAGGGGATGTGCAACCTTATGAGTTACAGATAAGTACAAGGGTCAATTTAAAATTACTAGAGTAGCCTGAGTCGCAAAAATGAAACAGTCATTCTGATCCACTTTATCAAGTCTGGAAAATGCCAAAATAATGAGATGAGTATATTATCTCCATAGGAACCCACAGTTCCAGCACACTGGGTTTTTGCTTTAGAGAATATCCACACTTTTACTCTTACCAACACTTTGAACCTCCAGGTGAGGGGTGAAAGGATATATGATCTCTCCCTTCCATCTACTCTCCAGCATGCTGCTTGTGCACCAAGGAAGAAAGGCACCAGTGGTCCTTGGGCTATTGTCAGCAGAGCAGATACACATGCAGTAGCATGGCTGGAGGGTGACTACACTAGACTTCAGTGATGCCTCTCTAAATCCAGTTTTCCATGCTTAGAGTGAGTGAGGTTGCATTTCTTATGTGTTAAAAGTCATCCCAGGGCTGGGTCTATATTGACTCAACTAGACTACTCCAAGAGTCAATGGAAACTTGTTAATATGTATTTTCCAGTCCTGTAAGTAACCATCCAATATGCCTCACTGATGAAACAGTATAGACTGGGAATGACCACAGATAAATGCTAAAAATAAATTCTCGTTTAATGACCTTAACCCTATTTTAAAACTGAAATTGCATCTGACATTATAAAGCTAATTCTGTTTGTTTCTGCTGTGCAGTAACTGACATCTCACACACATACTTGTCTGACTTTTATAGGATAGCAAGTTTGAGTTTATTTGTCAATTGCACATCATTTCAAAGTTCTTCATCCTATATATGTCAAATGCAGCTTCTATTTTCTATGAAATAATTGTTGAAATCAACACATTTGCTATTCCCGCCAGGTCATAAATTCCATGTCTTAAAAGCCCCTTTCTCCCATAAAAAACGTGTTCCTCTAGCATCCATTTTCCTATTCTAGCAAAGTATAATGGACATTAGTGCCACTTTAAATAAGCATTCAGCTCCTTATACAATTTTAAATTATAGATTTGATCAAGTGGCATAAAAAATTACACTATCATCTCTTTTAACCTAAGAAAACCAGACAAGTTCTCTTTCTTTAAATATTAAGGTACTATTTCTCATTAAAAAATGCTTAAAGCTATGCACAAGAGTTTTATCTCCCTAAAAAAAATCAACCAGCTATTGCTGTAAGTGCCAAAGAAAATGATATTTCTAGGTTGCCTTTTAATACTTAAAGTATTTCTTTGCTGCTAACAATTCTCACTACATTTAAGAAAGTGGCAAATTTATTATTTCCTTTCAAAGGTAGTTCAAAATGCATTGTAATATATTAGTATATTACATCTACCACTCTAGTAAGGTTTTTTATACACACCAAATATATGACTAAACCTATCTGTAATTCTGCAATGTCTTTCACAACAGTATGCTTCTGTTCAGAGCAAGAGGCCTGTACTCATGAGAATCTTGCTATCAAATTAAGGCCTAAAACTATGTATTCCACAGCAGTACAGAAGTCATTCCATTACATTCCACATAGTAAGTATATAACATTTCACATCTTGAATAATCCTAGGAATAAAAGTTTGGGACAGCACAGACAATAACATTACCAACTATGGCCTCATCAGTCTGAATGCTAAGTGCTGGTTTTGCCAATAAAGCCTTAAACAGCTCAGGACTGTATTACCTCAAGAACTGTCTTTCCCCATATGAACCAATTCAGGCCCTGCAATCGTAATCTGAGGACCTAATTTGTGTGCCTCCTCCACAAGAGGTCCAGAGGGTGGCAACATGAGAAGAGGCCTTTTATGCAGTGACTCCCCACCTGTGGAATACTTTCCCCAAGGAGGCTTGCCTGGCACCTTTGTTAGAATCACAGAATCATAGAGTTGGAAGGGACCCCTAGGGTAATCCAGTCCAACCCCCTGCAATGCAGTATTCTCAACTAAAGAATCCGTAACAGGTGGCCATCCAACATCTGCTTAAAAATCTCCAGTGAGGGACAGTCCACAACCTCCTGTTCCACTGTCGAACAGCAATTAGGCCTACTGTCAGAAAGTTCTTCCTGATGTTTAATCGGAATCTCCTTTCTTGTAACTTGAAGTCCTACCTTACCCTCCAGAGCAGGAGAAAACAAGCTACATATCTTTAGGCACCAGGTTTCTCTATAATCAGGCCTTTTTAAATGTGTTTGAGGGAGGGTTTTTTTGTTTTATGTTTTTGTTTTATTATGTATTTTGTGTTCACATTTTGTATTCTTATGCTGTGAACTGCCCTGAGATCTTTGAAGTATGGCATAAAATTTTAATAAATACAGTATATAATTTCCAGTGGGCCTATCACACATCTGTGCAATATACAAAAATGCATATGCTATATTAGAATAATATGTGACACTTAAATTCCTTCCTGCATTAGAAAGGTGGACAATCACAGTTGTCTGTATCTAGCATCCACAAATCGGAGACCTGCAGGTATAGGGTGGTATACAAATTAAATAAATAAATAAATAAAATGTAGATTAAGATCAATTAGTTTATGTAAGCTATTGTGAATCCCTACCTTTTGTCCCAACATACCTATCAAGTTATACACAAGTAAATATCTCCATGAAATAATTACCCGGTAACCATTTTGGTCAAAAAATGCACACCAGCTACATTGATCTCCAATTCTCCTAATATAAAGACTACCATGCTGCCTGCTTCACAATGGCAACATTAATGCATTCTGATTTTTGTTAGATACATAAATGACTGGCTACTGACTTTTATATTTTTCAAACGGAAAACAGGCATACAGTATACCGTTGTAGTCTCTGTTGCAGTCTGCAATCTTTTTGAACCAGGCACAACCTAACCTGTGTGACGCCTCCCTCTGTTCCATTTTAGAACAATCCCAAACTACAGACTTCAGTTTTCATCTTGTCCTGCAACAGCCCTTTCTCTCCCACTCCTTAAAAAGTATTGATTTGCATAACATACTGCCTTATGAAGAGATTTAATTAACACAAAGACTTGAACACTTATTTGTGACCTTTTAATGAGTCCTAACAAAATATTTACTGTACTGTACAGTACTGTTACTTTTGAATTCAAAATAAATATATATACTTAGATCCATTAATCCTTTAAGTGAAAGTAGTGAATCCTAAACAATAAGTTCTCATTTTCAACTTCTCTGCTTTTTTGCATTTTGATTAAGATTTCCACAAGAGGCAGATTTCAACTTTGGTTCAAAGCCTTGGTACCTGGTAAGTTTTTCCATAAAGGCAAACTTGAACCTGCCTTTAGGCTCTTCTTATGGAAGAGCAATAATGGCAGAATAGTCTTAGAAGAATTTTCCTCTAGTGACCCAATGCTATACCATACACTGGCATCTTGTCAAGAGGTAGAACTGATCTTTTGCTTTCTACGGCTGCTGGAGATTCTGAACTTGTGATATCCGTATGAAACAAATATCTACTGTATTATGTTATGTCATGTCATGTTTTAAGCTAAAAGCAGTGCTTGAACTAATGGGGTAGGGGAGGTAGGTTAAATCCACACATGTCCAACCTCCTGAATCCCATCAAATAAATAGTATCTGCCTTGTTGCCTCTTGAATACAGTAGCTGAGGGGGCCAGATGTCCCCCTCCAAAAAAAAATCTGGGCACTGGTTATTCTACTGAGACTTTCCACAGAGACCCTTCTCACTGTCCCTTCAGGAATTTGTAAGTGGCAGAAAACATGCAAAAGGGCCTCTTCTGTAATGGCCCCCACCCCCTAAGAAATATGTATGGCTCCTTCATTGCTTGCATTTAGAAAGCCAGTTAAACTTTTCTTTTAAATCAGGCTTCTGTGCCCTCCTGGATGTTTTGACTACTATATGTTTTGTTACTGTTGTCACATTATTGCTTGTTTTACTGTAACTTTTTCTATTGTAGTGTGTGAAATGACCTTCAGTTTGAATGCCCTTCAGTTTCACTTCTCTTGATAATACATTTTCAGGAAGAGGGAAACACAGAAAGGGTTGCTGCTTAATTCTCTTGATAGTTCTTTGTGTGTAGTTTTAGGGAGGGGTCAGCTGTCTTGGTCATCTTCTAATGTCAGTGTTGAATCAGAACCCCATTCCACAGATCCTTGCATGCTGCAGCAGGCTACATGCAACTTTGTAAGAAAATCAAATCCCCACGACGGGGTGAGCTCCCGTTGCTCGGTCCCAGCTCCTGCCAACCTAGCAGTTCAAAAGCACGTCAAAGTGCAAGTAGATAAATAGGTACCGCTGCAGCGGGAAGGTAAACGGCGTTTCCATGCGCTGCTCTGGTTCGCCAGAAGCGGCTTAGTCATGCTGGCCACATGACCTGGAAGCTGTACGCTGGCTCCCTTGGTCAATAAAGCGAGATGAGCGCCGCAACCCCAGAGTCGGTCATGACTAGACCTAATGGTCAGGGGTCCCTTTACCTTTACCTTAAATATACCGGTCGTAAATCTATATATTACATGTGGAAATTAAGACTTCTGAGAATGGAGAGCCAAAATATTAGTTTCCAATGGTGATAACTATTTATTGTTTCTGACAAAAGTTTTTCCCCCACTGATTTCAAAGCCCCTTTCTGATGTCAAGTAATAATAAATTAACATAAATAAGAAGTTAACATAGATTAACTTCACTAGCCTTTGCAGAGAGCATGGGTTATCAGATTCATTACGGTAGATGAACCACAGGACTAGTTCCCAAACCCAGGAGATGAGTTTTTAAAAACAGCAGCTGCCATGTAGCAATTGCACAGCAAACTGCTTTTGAAACCGAGAGATGTTTCAAAAGTAGTTTGTAACATGACATGGGTTTCTGATGCTCAAAGAAAGGAAAAACATTCAAAAGTCCCTCTGAGTATATACATGCACTGAAAGATCTTAGCCTCTTTCTGTAGACCAGCAGCATACTCATATGTACAAGTATCTATTGTATCTAGTAACAATATATATAAACCATATTTCACTGCAGAGTAATCCCAGGGCAGGTTTCAAGAGTATTTAAACAATATCACAAAGCAAACCATAACATACTAATAAACATTAGTATAAATGATTACAATAAAAGTAACAAAGGAATAGACAAAGACCTCGACCAGTTAAAAGCAACACCTAAATAAGTTCCAAAGCCAGGGGCACCACTACACAAAAGCCTGTCTCTTGTCATGGCATAGCAGGCCACACCCACCAGTGGGACAAAAACCAATGCCTCCTCTGCCAATCTCAGGATCCAGGCTGGTCTCATTAATATTTATTTATTAAATATACTTTTGCCCTTCACCTGAATATCCCAAAGGCCAGCACACACACACACTATCTTGTGAACAATAATTCACCTAAAACCACAGTACATTATTCACAATATAATCTCAATAAAAATGATATGGCAACAGGAACCACATAAAACACAGTCACAGTCATCATTATACTTCACTATATCCAAAGGTCTAGGGAAAGGGAAAGGCACTCCAACAAGTACTTGGGTCCCAGGTAATTCGGGGTTTTGTAAGACAACCCTAATGCCTTAAACTTAGTAACAAATATAGGCAGCCAGTGCAGATCCCATAGAATGGATGTTATATAAGCTCATGCTTAAGCACCTGAACAGCATTCCGCACCAGCTGCAGTTTCTGTACCATCTTCAAGGATAGCCCTATGTAGAGTCTATCGCAGTCATTGAGATATGAGGTTACCAGAGTGTGTATTACTGAGGCAAGTTTGGTCTAGGAATGGCAATAGCTGAAGAACAGATGGCTGAGGGAAGCAGGCCAAGAGAAAAATATATAACCACCTTAAATGTATATAATTATCCACTTACTTTCAATTATTGGCCTTAGAACCAATATTATAGCATGCCATTATATTATTTCCACTACTAACAATAATAATATTTTATAGCAAGATTTTACATTTGTTTCACTTATTTTGATCTGATGCAAAGGGATAGTCACAAAATGCTCCTGACCAACTAATCAATCAATTTGAAGCATCAATAGAAACTCCAGGCATCTCATTTTCAAGATAAGCTTCGATCAAATTATATCATCTTTTCTAAAATATGCATTTCTAATAAAAATGTTTTAAATGATGGGATACAAATAAATGCAGAGGACAGCGAAATTTCGTCCCTTACAATTTAAACCTCAAGTTAAGTTCATCACACTAAAAAAGAAAGCACTCCTCTATAAATCAATATAATTTTCAAAGGGCTGCAGAAGTCATCCTTCATAACAAGGCCACAGATACTTTCTTCTTCTTTCCTGCAGTGAAGTGTTCATACTTCATTGAGTCATTTGAACATCAGTCACAATGTAGCACAATTGAATCTCCACTCCTTAGAGCTTTTAGGTCGGTTTTGTTCTACTAGCAATCATACACGCACTTCTATAACTGGCGTTTACTTCTGAGTAATGATGCTATTAATTGCATTGCACCTTAAACACTGCCAAAGTGTTCATAGAAGACATAGGAAGACATAGGAAGCAACTTATACCAAGTTGAACTTACTAGCTTGTCTATACTGACTGGCAGTGGCTCCCCAGGGTTTCAGACACACTTCCCTGAGAGTAAGTCTCATAGAGCTCAGTGGGACTTCTTTCTAAGAAGACATGCATAAGTCATGAATAGCAGCCTTAACTTTCTTCACAATAAGTAATTTATTTTTCCAGTCCTGAACACTGTAAATGACAGTGAAATAGTGCATACACTTCTCTTAAAACTACAGAAGACCTCAAAAGTTAGATGTGAACGTCTTCTGTAAGATCAATAATGCCTTTGGATCCTAGGCATGGTCAAGCATTTAAGTTCAATGGGGCTTCCTTCAAATTAAGTGCGCACAGGCATGCAGTCTCAATATTCGCACTAAATGCAGTCAGAAACCTTTCATTGTGATATTAACTGACATACAAATATACATACTTTCCGATGCAAGATGAAGGTTACTTTCACCATTCATCCACAGAAAACAATATTTCTTAAAAAGGTCACTTTAATTGATTGAGGCATATGCATGTAAAACTGGCTTCACTGCAGACTTCAGGAAATCCAATTTAAATAGCTGTTCAAATATTTGCCTTGCAAAAGGTCAAAATTATATTTAGCCAAAAAGAAAAAGTATACAACGTAGGGGAAGGAAATGTGTCGTTTAACTTGCTAAAAGATTACAAGAGGTTTGGTATAAACATAACCTCCTCCCATCACCTCCTGGCAAATAGAAGGGGAAGAAATGGAGGCAGTGAGAGATTTCACTTTCTTGGGTTCCATGATCACTGCAGATGGTGACAGCAGTCACGAAATTAAAAGACGCCTGCTTCTTGGGAGAAAAGCAATGACAAACCTAGACAGCATCTTAAAAAGCAAAGACATCACCTTGCCAACAAAGGTCCGTATAGTTAAAGCTATGGTTTTCCCAGTAGTAATGTACGGAAGTGAGAGCTGGACCATAAAGAAGGCTGATCGTCGAAGAATTGATGCTTTTGAATTATGGTGCTGGAGGAGACTCTTGAGAGTCCCATGGACTGCAAGAAGATCAAACCTATCCATTCTTAAAGAAATCAGCCCTGAGTGCTCACTAGAAGGACAGATCCTGAAGTTGAGGCTCCAGTACTTTGGCCACCTCATGAGAAGAGAAGACTCCCTAGAAAAGACCCTGATGCTGGGAAAGATTGAGGGCACAAGGAGAAGGGGACGACAGAAGATGAGATGGTTGGACAGTGTTCTCGAAGCTACTAACATGAGTTTGGCCAAACTGCGAGAGGCAGTGAAGGATAGGCGTGCCTGGCGTGCTCTGGTCCATGGGGTCACGAAGAGTCGGACACGACTGAACGACTGAACAACAACAACAATAAACATAACACTATTCTGCAGAGATTTCCAGGCCCTGGTTGTCAAACAGTTCAGGAAAAGGAGGGACAGGGGGCATACACAATGGGCCGGAAGAGGCAGCCTGATGCGGCTGGAGGCAATTAGTAAGGAGCGTTTTATACCAGAATTAAAACTTCATTCTGAAGTAGTAAACGCTGACAAGGCATGACTGGAAGAACACGCTTAGTTGCGTAGCCCCTCCTCTTACCGCTCGAGCGAACGCCGAGCTGCTCCTCCCTAAGTAATTCTACAACTCCCCAGAAACTGGGAGGAGGCGAGGGAAAGGTTTTCTGAAAACTTCTCTGGGCTGCCTTAAAGTCAAGCTTGAGGAATACTCTCATTACCAGAGGCAAAAAAAAACCCAAACACCATTTACTTCTCATTAATTCTCTCGGTTGCAAAGGGGCATGCAGCATCGTGGTCAGCCATGTAAATGGGGGGGGGGACAACCTTCAACCTTTGCCATGTTTCCATTCTTTGTTTCTTTAAAGGATCTCATAGGAAAAAAATGGACCCCCGCGTGTGAGGTGGGGGGGATATATAACCAATAAATTGCTCTGCTTCTGACAAGGAAATGCTTGGGCAGATCCAACGCCCTCTTTCCCCGGCATGAGTAACTTCCACATGCTTCTCACTAACTCAGCCCCACGAGAGACCAGCAGGGTGCCCAACAGACCGCTCCAGCCCAGCTTGACAAACAACCACCAACAGCACACGCGCTGAAAGTGAAAGCAGCGCTTGTTCATCAGGTCACTCTGCATAATCAGCTGCAATACGCGGAGCCCACGTTGCAAGATATTACGTTTTTCACTCCGTCGAAACATTTGGAATTTGCAGAGATTTGGCCATTAAAATGCACGCGCGCGCACACGCACACTCACACTGACAATTATTCTATCCAAAGTGCCTGGCACTGGATCTCTGAAGCCTGTTGTTCCTTTCCTCTGCTATATGACCCCATCGTTCGACTATAAAGGTCCTTGATGTGGAAATGTGGAGACACGAATCAATCGCACCGTTTGTCTGTGTTAAATCCATGTTGTTGGCAACCTGAATGAACAGCGCTCAAACATACAATGGTACTGTATTCATTTTCTCTCTCTATTTTTTTTAAGCACGCCTGATTTAGCCTTAGCTGGCAGATTTATGGGCCCTCCTTTCTCTTGACAGCTTAGCTCAATGTATTTCATATATGCACACACACACACACACACACACATCCAAAAAGTTAACTCTTCCATTGCCTGGAAGTACTGAATTGCATATTCATCCCCAAACAATTAAAGGGTGAAGATTAGCAGAGGCTCAGATAGGATTACACCAATGATGGGGTGGGGTGGAGGGAAGTGGGGAGGGAAAGGGATATCGTGGGAGAAAAGATGCTAAGACACATCCTATGGCTGTTTATGTCGAGGCAGCCCTTGTGATCCGAAACCCATTGTCGAAGGGAAAGGCTGCTGCAGCCAGAGGGTTGTGTCTCTGTGTGAAAAACAGAAAGCCAGGGCTGTATACCTAACCTATCACTCCAGTTCCCCTGAGCAGCGCGATGCCTGACGTCCTTTTTTGCATGGGAGGGAGACAAGAGTATCCCAATAAGCCCAAAGCGTCTCAAGGCAAGCCTTACCTTGTGCCAGAGCTTGCAACATGTGGAGCTGAAGGAAGAGAAACGCCCACCATCCCCGGCAGAAGAAGAAACAGAAGTTTAACTTTATCATCACTCGATCTCGCCACCTATTCCTCGGCGGAGCAAGGTTCCCAGCCCCGCTTCTCCGGATCACTATTTGCTCCACACGATCCGAGGAGGGCCCGCCACGAAAGCTCACTCCATCCCCCAGAGAGGCCATGTTCTGGCGGGGGGGTCTCCCGCTGCGGCCATCCCGAAGTTTTCGGGGGACCCGAGCCCCCGCCGGGAAGGAGCCGTGGTCTCCCTGGCTCGCGCCCACTTTGCATAGAAACCCCAGGCGAAAGCATTCCCTGTGCATGACTGCCTTGCAATCGCCGCCCCAATCGATGTGTCTCGTGGAGGAACTGATTGCACCAAAACAAGCAGGCAGAAATGCAAAACACATGTTCCTCTGGACTCCTCCGATGCCTTCACCACAGTCACACACACACAAACAGAAAGAGAGTGAGTGTCTGTGTGTATTAAGTTTACTGGCGTCAATATCTCAACAGATCGCGGTTCTTCATCACATCCCTAGCAAAAAGCAAAAGCCATCAGAGCACGGCAGGAGGAAGAGAGCGGTCCATCTCCGCCAGGCACCGGCAGACAATCCAGAGAGCACCTTCCATAGCCACCAAGATGACGGAAACTGCCCGCCCCCCTGATGCTGAAGAAGCGTGGCTACGGTTTCTGCGCCGCCGTCCCTCTTCTTCTTCCTCCCCTTCTCCTCTCCAGAGCAAAGACCCTGCGCTCCTGAAGTTCTGAATTCTCGGGCAAGTCCTTCAATCTCGAGCGAGGCAGGGAGGAAAAGCGATCCTGGGATTCAAAGAGTCACTCCAGCTCCAGTAAAAGAAGAAAGTGGGGAAGCCCCCACGCTGACAGGTTGGGCTGGGTCGCGATAAACCTTCCCTTCTCCTCTTTGCAGAGCCACGGGGATGTTCTTACGCATCCGATTTCCTTCATCCCTCCATCCCTCTCCGGAGTTGCAATCGCGGCGTCCCCCCCTTGGACAGCAGTCGCGAAGGCTCGCAAGATCCCCAGCCGAGCAGGTAAACTGAGCCCGCGCCCGGCTGCGCTGCTCTTTGCAGCTCGATTTGCAACCAGTTACACGCCAGGGGGAGGCGGGAGCGGGGGGGGGGGGTGTCTCTCTCTTGAACTCTCCAGCGAAGGTGGGGGAAATCTGATCAGGTTTCCCTCGCAGGAGACAGGAGGAGGTTGCTGGGAGAGAGGGAGAGACGCGGAGAGGAAGCAACAGCTCACCTCCAAGGAGGCTTCCTTCTCCTTCTCCTCCTTCTCCTCCCCACTTCTGGGTCAACCGCGGAGGCAGCCCAAGGCAGAAGCCCCCCCCCCCCCGCCGAGCAGGGAAGGAGACCCACGGAAGCAGCAACAAGGTGAAATCCTCCGCTTGGCTGGCCACCCCCGGCGTCCCTCGCTGCACAAGCCCGGAGGGATCTTCCTGTGCTCGCTCTTTCTCTCTTACGCAGAAGCTGTAAACACAAGGAAGGGAGAGGAGAGCCGTTCAGAGAGCGAGGACGGAAGGCGACACCCCGACACCCCCAGCGCCAACAGCCCCGGGTTCAAAAGTGCTTCGAAGACGCATCCCGTTTCCAACTGGGACCACCATCGCCACTATATGGATGCTTAACTCTTTCGGGACTGCCTGCAACGCTTCTTTCTTTCTAGGACTTGCCCGGGGGGGGGGGGTGCACAAATATCAGGTGGGGCACCGAAACGAGCCAGGGGGGAGATTTGTTCACATTGGTGGCTACGTCCCACTTCGGCCAAGGCAGCACACGCTTGACCTGCGTGCAAGCCCCAAGAAACGGAAGGGGGCTTGCTTGCTGCTGAGCAAGCAGGCGTGGTGTTGTTTAGTCTACACATCTCTTCTCTGCTCCCCCCATCATGATATTGAGTAAGATCTGCTCCCAGGTCCATTGATTTCAGTGTGTGTGGTATATGAAACACCCCCCCCAATAACTTTTTCAGCCCCTTTTGTCTAGAATGCAATCCTAAGCAGCTTCACTCTAAAGCAAACCCCACAGACTAGACCCATAGATGGGCGTCTGGATTAGACCCATAGAAACCGGACCCCAAATGGGTCTCACTTCCAAGTGTAGGGTTTGAACCTCCAGTTTCTGTTTCTCTCACCCCTGCAGTCCGCACACTTAACTTTTCCATCCATCACTGTCCACCCCTGAAATCCACCCTTAGTTATCTATTTAATAAAATTTATATACCTATATACTCGAGTATAAGCCGACCCGAATATAAGCCGAGGCACCCAATTTTACCACAAAAAACCTGGGAAAGGTTCATAGGAGCCACTGCCTGCCTCACTCAAGTATAAGGCGAGGGCGGCTTTTTTCAGCACAAAAATGTGCTGAAAAACTAGGCTTATACTCGAGTATATACGGTACTCTTTGGCTGTAGAAAAACAACAACCTCAAAGCAGTTTACAAACAAAACAAAACCCAAACAATAAAAGTATCACTGAAATGTATCACTATTCTTCACCCCACCCATCAATCCTCCTCTTCCCTGTAAGCTTTACCCAGCTTTCATATTGTTCTCTGCCTGGCCTGCATTTCCCTCCCAACCAGGGCCGGCCCACATGTGAGGTGAGGTGAGGCGAATGCCTCAGGCGGCAGGATCCACAGGGCAGCAGATTTGGCCTCCAAAGAAGACATCACACACTGCTGCTGCCAATCCATGCGCTCCTTAGAGGCCGGATCCACCTCCTCCTCAGTAGCCCCACCACCACCAAAGGCTCTACAGCAGCCTCTTGGTGAATAGGAGGCAGTCCTGGTCTTCTCCCACCCTTGTTCCCTTCTGGCTGGGGAGGGCACCATTTTGTGGCTTGCCGTAAGTGCCAAAATGCATTGGGCCCAACCCTGCTCCCACCCCTCTCTCAAATGCATTCCCTGAGACAGGGTGGTAGGAGGTCCTCCGTCACCCTATCCTACCTCACAGGGCTCTTGTGAGGATAAGCACAAGAGGTTATCTTTACAATCAAACAGCCTGCAAATTTCATGAAGCAAATACATAAAACAAATAATATTAGCCTATGGCCTTTTAAACTGGGTATTGTTTTTGTTTACTCCTATGTTACGTATTTATGCGTCTTTATATTGTAAACTGCCTTGTGATCCTCCAGGGAAGGGCGGTGTAGACATTTTAATACTAATAATAATCTTAATAATCAGGCGTTTTTCCCCAGCCGGAACTTGCCGGAATTCAGTTCTGGCACCTCTCCGGTGGGCACGTTGCCATTATAAGAGAACAAGAGAGGCGTTCGTGGTGAGTTCTGGCACCCCTTTTTCTAGAAAAATAGCACAAATGATAATAAATGAGCCTGGGAGAAGTGACAAAATAGCCACCATGCCAGGTTTCCCTGAGGAGGGGAAAGGAAGGCAGGAGTTTGTGCTTGGAATGGTCCTTGTTGCCTCCTCTCAGAACATTCCCTGCTCCTGCGAGAGCTTTGGTCTTCTTTCTGTCAAAAAGACTGAGAGAGAACTTGTTTCTATCAAGAACTGGGAGACTGAGAAACTTGCTCCCAGAAGGGGCCTCGGAAAGCCAGGCCGGCCCACCCATGAGGCAAGCTGACACAACTGCCTCAGGCAGACAAGGCCAGAGGAATCCTACTCCATGAGGGGAGGAAAAACTTCCTTCAAATGTGTCCTGAATTGGGAAGCAGCATGTATTTTATTATTATTAATTATTATTATTATTATTATTATTATTATTATTATTATTTTGATATCCCGCTTTATCACTACCCAAAGCGACTCACATTCTCCTTTCCCTTCCTCCCCCACAACAAACACTCTGTGAGGTGAGTGGGGCTGAGAGACTTCAGAGAAGTGTGTCCACAGCAGCTGCATGTGGAGGAGTGGGGAAGCGAACCCGTTTCACCAGATTATGAGTCTACCGCTCTTAACCACTAAAATATAGGAATGTGTAACATGGAAATGTCTCTCTTTTCCCCCCTCCTGAGGGGAGGAAAAACCTCCTTCAAATGTGTCCTGAATTGGGAGATAGTATGTCAGTTATGACTAATAATAATAATAATAATAATGGTGGCTAATAAATATAGTATGTAAATAAAATAGGAGCCTGTTTCCCCCTCTCATGAGAAGAACTTCCTTCACATCTGTCCTAAATAGAAGCAGCATGTATGTGTTATAATGACTACAGATGCACACAACAGTACAGCAGCTAATAAATAGGAATATATAAGAATAGAAACCTATCTTCCCCCTCATGAGGGGAGTAAAGCTTCCTTCATGTATTGAACTGGGAGACAGCATGTGTGTCTGCTGTGATTATTATTACAGACACACACATTACTAATAATGTTAATATAGAAATATTTATAATTTGCTTTCCCCCAAGGGAAGCTTCCTTTAAATGCGTCCTAAATAGGGAGGCAGTGTATATATAACGAAAAGCTATTAAAAAAAAAAAGAATCCTAAAATGCAATTTTGTGAGGAGTGGAATTACAGTCGCCGCATACTATTTACATATCTGTTGTTCTGAATAACAATGACTTAGAGAACCAGAAATCTTAATTTCAAAAATCCTAAAATGCGATGATTTGTGAGGGACGACTTTACATTCACCGCATACTATGTACGTATCTGTTGTTCTGAATAAAAATAGCAGGCACAGGGAAACCTGCGAAGAGGGTGGCTTTACATTCACCGCAAACTTTATATATACTTTTATTGTTTCTTATTTCTCGGACGCCTGCTCTCCACACAGGCGCTGAGAGGCGGGCATAGCAGCTCCTCGCCTCAGCGCCCCTTCACAGAGACTGACGGAGTCTGGCGGGCGAGAGGGAGAATAAGAGACACCCGCTTTCCCGCCGCTGAAACCTCCCGCAACGCTCCGCCCACCGCCCTCGACCGCCGCCTTCCCGCTCGGCGATTGGCCAAGGAGGCGCGTGAGGGGAGGAGCCCCGAGTGTGGAGCGTGTCCTCCGCCGCCCCGCCCCGAAGGCCGCGCGCTCTTTTTCCCCCTTTTCTTTTTTTTAAACCCGTCTGCCTAACGACTGGGCGCGCGCGCGCTCAGGTTCCCCCGCCTCCCTGCCTGCTTCGATTGATTGGTTTGAACCCGGCGCCCCTCCCCCTCCCCTTTCTGGCTCCGTCGCGCGGCGCGGGCCTGCGCCCCCTGCAGGGCATTGCAGGGAAGCGCCTCTGCAGCAGCAAGCAGCAGCGAAAGAGGCGGCGGCGGCGCCAGAGAGAGCGTTTGCGATCGGGGAGACACGCCCTGGATCGGGCGCGGGGGTGCGGGGAATAGAAATACTAGCCGTGGGAGGAGGAGGAGGCTGCAGCGGTCCTCCAGGCTACATGTTTCCTGCCTTTGTGTCTGCCTGATCCTTGCTGCCGCCGTTAAATTTTTGCAGCAAGCAAGAGAAGGGGAGGCGTGGGATGCGGGTGGCGGTGGATTTGACGAAAGCCAGGAAGCCGTGCAAGGGGTGGAAGGAAGCTTTTGCAAATACCTCCCGACCGCCCTCCTCGTTGCTCTAATGCGCTGCTGTTGTCTGCCCGGGCTTGGCTTAGTTTGTTTCGCTGAACGTGCCAGGCGACGCTTATAAAGCCGCAGCTTTTGCACAACACCAGGGCTCTTTTTTAAAAAAAAAATTATTTTAGTTTTAAATACCTTGGCAAGGTACGTATTGTGGCAAACTCTATTCAGCAGTGCCGATCATGTCCCGTGTCATTTCCTCTTCATTTGTGCGTCTCTCACTCCGTGTGTATTATTAATGGACGGCATTAAGAGGATCGGGCCAAGTGTTTTGAGAGGCGTTTAAATCAAAGTACAGTAGTGCAGGCACGCTTTCTGCGCGCAGTTGCCCGTGAAGCTTGCAGAATAGATGGTACCAGCGCTCCCTGGGGATGTCGCCTGTTTTGCCTCCCCATCACTCCGGGCCCACTTTTTCTTTTCAATGCACAAAGCTGGTGCCTCGTGCCTGCGACCATCGCCCTTTTTACAGTTTCTTACAGACCTACACTTTAAAAAAAAAAAAAACACAACTCACCCCCCCCTCCTATATTTGGCACTGGATTTTGTTTCATTGCATCTACTGTTATCTCTCGCCAAGCAGAAGAGAGCCAAATATTCCAACAGGGCTCCCGCACCTTTAATCTTCATTTCATTCATTCCTTTAAAACACTTGTGAGTTGCTTTCCTACCTGCGTATCCAAAGCAAAGTACAATGGTAATACATAATAATAATAGCAACCCTGCATGTCATTAAACTAATTCAACAAACATGAAATAATAAGAACAAATGGCAGGACATCAAAAGCTGTTAAAATCCCAAACCACCTACACAAACACTTTCATAGCTGAGTAGTCCATTAAAGGTCATGGCAAATATAGGAAAGTTTCAGCTGGTGCCAATGTGCCAATAAGGAAGAATACAGAATCAGTTTGAGGACATTATTTCAAAGATGAAGTGCCCAGAGTGGCCATTTATTTATTTAAGTTAAATATCAAAATATACAAAAAGATAAAAGGAAGTATCCATTTCAGTGCAGAGTTGAAACAGACTCTAGCTAGCACAAAACAGATCAGTACTGTATATAATAAACAAATGGGGGGGGTGTTACTTTTAATCTGCACCAAGAGATAGCCCTGCACTTAAGGCAGGAATAATGAGATGCACAGATGTAGGATGGCCATACCTGTGAAAAGGATCTAGGGGTCATAGTAGACCACAAGCTTAACATGAGTCAACAGGATGATAAAGCAGCAAAAAACAAAAAAAAACATGCTATTCTAGGCTGCATCCACAGAATTATAGTGTCCAGATCAAGAGAAGTAATAGCACTGCTATATTCTGCCTTGGTCAGACCACACCTGGAATACTGTGTACAGTCCTGGTCACCACAATTTAAAAAGCACATTGACAAGCTGGAATGTGTGCTGAGGAGAGCAACCAAGATGATAAAGTCTAGAAACCAAGCCTTATGAGGAACAGTCAAGGGAGTTGGGTTATGTTTAGCTGGATAAAAGGAGACTGAGAGGAGATATGATAGCCATCTTCAGATATCTAAAGGGCTTTCCCATGGACAATGGTGCAAGCTCGTTTTTTCCTGCTCTGGAACGTAGGACTCAAACGAATGGATCCAAGTTATAAGAAAGAAGATTCCAACTGAACATTGGGAATAACTTTCTGATGGAAAGAGCTGTTCAACAGTGGACCTTCTTCTTTTGATTTATTTATATAGAGATTAGATGGCCATCTGCCTCTCTAAGAGATTTTTTTAGTTGTGGTTCCTGCAATACAAGGAGTTGGACTAGATGACCCTTGGGATCCCTTCCAACTCTGCCATCCTATGATTCTATTGGAAGAATGTATATATTTGTGAAAACAACTGATTTCTATTGGGGGGAAATGCTTGTGAACATGCATATAGGGGGCAAAACTGCATACAGATTTTCATACAGACTTTTAAACAAATTTGCAAAACAGGCAGAACTTAGGAAAGGAAAAATGAGACATGAACCAATGTTGACTGGTTCATCCATCCTTACTGAGAACAGAGGTGGCGAACCTTTTTAAGACTGAAGGAGGAGGAACCTTTTTTGGGGGGGGGCACATGCCAGTGATCAGCAGGGTCCAAGGCAAAAGTGAGCTATAGCTGCTAGAAGTTATGGGAAGGGTTGCAGCTGAGTGGTAAAGCACATGCTTTGCATGCAGAAGGTCTTGGGTTCAGTCTCCAGCATCTCCTCCAGATAAGGCTAGAAGAGATCCTTTCCCTGAAACCCTGGGAAGCCATTGCCAGTCCATGTGGGTGGATAATGAACTAGATGGGCCAATCGTCTGGCTCAGCATAAGGCTTGTGATCAGATGGGAGCGCGAGGACTCCATTAAAGCAAGCACTGTTCAAAGTGAGGGGCTTCCCTGAGCCCCTTAGTTCAAGCTCTGATTTCAGAGCAGGCTTTGCATGTGCATGGGATCTTTACAGGTGGCCAGGTAATCCACCTGTCAATCATGTGATGCCATGTGGCTGACATGGGATTTCCCTGCCATCTGCCAAATTTGGCTCATGGGGTAGGGCCAGATCTTACTATGTTTGTATAGTAAGCTGCATTCCAGCCACGCAGAAACCAGAGGTTCCTAAATACACACACAAACAGCTTCTCTCCCCAGGCAAGCAAGAAACGTCATCACGGGACACACTCTAGCTAGGCAAAAGCACTTGAAAAGCAATGGGGGGCCTTGCTTGGAGAGAGGGCGTGTGGCCTAGGATGGGTCCTGAGGACCAGGGAGAGAGTCCTAAAGAGCCACATTTGGACCCTTGGGCTTGAGGCTCTCATGGCCCAGAATCCTTTGCAACATGGTAAGTTTCTGTGGCTGACACAATCAGTTTGTAAATGTGTTCGCTGAAATAGATTCCCTAGGAAATGGGCAAAACATCGGCAAAAACATTTTTGCTGAGTTCTAGCAAAACATTTCTCTTGATTACTAAGGATAGTTACCAGGGTGGTGTCTGTGTGTGGATGTAATCTGCTTTCCTATCACAATACAGATATGCAAAATATATTGTGTTCTGCACTTTACACTCTTCTCTAACTATCTATCTTGGAAAGAACCCAAATCGAGCCGAGTGGTACAGAGTGCTGATCCCCAGAGAGAGCTTGAATTTACAGCGTCTGCTGCACAATTACCAATAGTTAATTCACAGCAGCAGAGAAGAGTTACCTTGATCATAGGGTTTTTGAGGTGCAGGCAATATTTAATTTACCTTCGCTGGAAAGGCAAAGCACCCTTAATTGGGTTTTTAATTACTACTAACAAAGAGTATAGCAAGCAAAAAATAAAATAAAAAATCTCATAGCAAACTAGTTTTCCATTCTCAAGGTCAATTGGGAGTGCAGTAAGGACTATCTGGGTGCTCGCTTCCTGACATATGTCAATTTAGTCCCTACACTAGTAAGGGGAAGAAAGGTGCATTTAAAGTCATGCCAAAAGTTGTTTACAATAAAAAGTTGTATAACTCCCATCAGCCTCAGCCAACATGCACTTGGACTTAAATTCCGGGTCAGAATTCATAGGGTTTGGTGAAACAGTATAATGAAATCTTGTGTAGTGTGGTGCAGTGGTTAGAGCAAGTTTGAGGAACCTGAAGACCTCCAGTTTTTCTTGGGCTTCAACTCCCATCAGCCGCAGCCAGGAAAGGGCAGTGGTTGGGGATGATGAGAGTTAGGAGTACAATAGCAGCTTGAGTGCCTCAGGTTCCCCACTCCAGGGTTAGAGTGCTAGACTAGGGAAATCTGGGTTCTAACCTGCCGCTTGCTGTTGAAGCACACAAGGTGATATTGAGGAGGAGGAGGAGGAGAAGAAGAAGAAGAGGAGGAGGAGGAGGAGGGGAGGAGGAGGGGGAGGGGGAGGAGGAGTTTGGATTTGATATCCCGCTTTATCACTACCCGAAGGAGTCTCAAAGCGGCTCACCTTCTCCTTTCCCTTCCTCCCCCACAACAAACACTCTGTGAGGTGAGTGGGGCTGAGAGACTAGCCCAAGGTCACCCAGCAGCTGCATGTGGAGGAGCGGAGACGCGAACCCGGTTCACCAGATTACAAGTCTACCGCTCTTAACCACTACACCACACTGGCCATCTCTCTCTCTCTCTCTCTCTCTCTCTCTCTCTCTCTCTCTCTCTCTCTCTAACAGATCTCACAAGGTAGTGTGGAGGTAGATAGGGTGAGGAGAAATGTATGTCACCCCTGTTTCCTCATTGGAAAGTCAAGATCCAAATGAAATACAAACCAGAACTGAGCTGAAACTTCTCAGAAGAATTCTGCCCCCTGATCATTTTCTTTTTCGATCCTTGGGGTGGGGAGGCAGATCTTGCAGAATACTCTCCAAATGTTCACTACTGTGTGTGTGTGAGAGAGAGGGGGGGGCCACCAATGCTTGCTCACAGTGCCCCTTAATGATGGTGGCCAGGCTGCCAACAAAATTTCTTCTGGCCACCACCAAAAACCTTAAGCAAAAAAGCCATCCTGCTGTCATGGGCAGTTCTGACCTTAAGAAACTGTTAAGAGATTTTCTCTTTCCCCTGGAGGATATTTTGTGAAACCCGAGGCTCTCCAGTTGCTAGACAATAACATTTTCACTCAAGAGTTGTACAGCCTAATCGGAATCAATTTGACCCAGAAGTATGTGCCGTTGATTTTTCAATGGGAAATGCTTCCCAGTAAGTGTGCTTAGGTTCAATATCTAAATTTCAAAAATCACTGAGCTTAGGTTTCGATGCAAAGACTGAGATCCAAGGAGCTATTTTAGGTAAGTCCAAAGATTTGCTGGCAACCCAGTTTTCCACCCTTTTCATTCCTTCATACAGCAGACATCCATGTCAAATTGCAAACTGCATTTGAAACTTTTCTAGGTTTCAAAAATAGCTTGCTTCGTGGAGTGGAGAGCTGCCTTTGGGTATGCAGAAATAGTGGAAAAGTTATTTGGATCCCAGCCATATGTGGAGAGGAGTCAAGAGCACTGAACCAGTAGCATTGTAGGACTATGTATATGTATATGTATGACTGATAAATAATATTTTATTCATTTTATTTATTATTATTACATGTATAGCCCACATTTTCTCCAAGAAGCTCAAGATGGTGTACATGGTTCTCCCCTCTCCATTTCATTCTCACAACCACCTTGTGAGGTAGGTTAAGGTGAGAGACAGTGACTGACCTAAGATTACCGAGTGATCTTATGGCCGAGTGGGGATTTGAACCCTGGTCTCTCCCATGTCTGAGTCTGACACTCTAACCCGGGGTAGGCAACCTAAGGGCCGTGGGCCGGATGTGGCCCAATCGCCTTCTCAATCTGGCCTGCGGACGGTCCGGGAATCAGCGTGTTTTTACATGAGTAGAATGTGTGCTTTTATTTAAAATGCATCTCTGGGTTATTTGTGGGGCATAGGAATTCGTTCATCCCCCACCCCCAAAAAATATAGTCCAGCCCACCACAAGGTCTGAAGGACGGTGGACCGGCCCACGGCTGAAAAAGGTTGATGACCCCTGCTCTAACCATTACACCACACTGACTCTTTCTGTTTTGATTAACTTTAGGTAGAAAGGCAAAATCTAACAGAGCACTGATGCTAAAAGCAGTTAGCTGCATAAAAGTCCCCCAGAAGTGACTCTTGACACTGAAGTGCTTATGCATTTTTAAATAGAAAGTCAATGAGCATAGATTTCAGCAGGAAATATGCCTAGAACTGGGTACAAATGTCTAGGCACAGTTCTGGAGCTTGTATTTTCCCTTCATATCCCAAATATTATCCAAACACTACTGTTTATTCTACCATTCACTAGCAGACTCTTGTACCCCAGTTCTATGACAATATTCTTGTCTGGAACAACAAGGCAAGAAATTGTGTGAAAGGTTATTACCATGAAGACAAAGGTCTAAAGAGCTAATCAAACACCCCAATGTGAGTGGAAGTAGCAAAGAGAAGAAAAAGTTCTTGCCAGATGGATACAGGAAGAGCTAGTGCAGGGCTGCATACACACTGACCATTTCTAGCACAAAAACGAAGTTTCTATCAATCCAGAGAAGTCCATGCTCTTCCAGAACATGCTGTTTTCAATCTAGATTGATTGTGGTTACTTGATGGGCATTTGAAAACCCTCCCCTTGATTTGCTCCATGGTTTTTTCCTCCCTGCACATGCCACAGGTGAAGGAAGGATGAAGTGGTGATTGCGATCTTGATATACGCCAGGGGTCAGCAAACTTTTTCAGCAGAGGGCCGATCCACTGTCCCTTAGACCTTGTGGGGGGCCGGACTATTTTTTTGGGGGGGGGATGAATAAATCATATGCCCCACAAATAACCCAGAGATGCATTTTAAATAAAAGGACACATTCTACTAATGTAAAAACAAGCTGATTCCCGGACTGTCCGCGGGCTGGATTGAGAAGGCGATTGGGCCGGATCCGGCCCCCGGGCCTTAGTTTGCCTACCCATGATATACGCCAGGCATCTCCAAACTAAGGCCCTCCAGATGTTTTGGCCTACAACTCCCATGATTCCTAGCTAACAGGACCAGTGGTCAGGGATGATAGGAATTGTAGTCCAAAACATCTGGAGGGCTGAAGTCTGGGGATGCCTGATATATGCCCACCTACAACATCATTGGGCAGGGGTGGGCACACTCCTTAACCCAGCCTGGCTCCATCATGTGTAAACCACCCCATTCCTGGCAGCCCGTGTGGTCAATCCCCTGCTCACCAAATGCTATTTTGCCTGACAGGCCAGCAGTCACGATCCCAGAGCCCAGCAGAAGTCGAGTTTGAGGGGTGGGGCTTGGGAGATGTGGGATGGAGGAAAAGCAGGCTTCCTCAAACTCAGCCCTCCAGATGTTTTGAGACTACAATTCCCATCATCCCTGACCACTGGTCCTGCTAGCTAGGGATCATGGGAGTTGTAGGTCAAAAACATGTGGAGGGCCGAGTTTGAGGAAGCCTGGAAGAAGCTCAAAAGCCCTCCCCGCCCCCCCCATCCACATTTGGGTTTTGTTGAGAGCAAGTGGCTCACTTGGTGCTCTCCATGGTGTGCCAGGCCTGCTTTGCTCTCATTTTATTCTCTGTTGTCCATTGTAAAGGCCTTTGGCTATATGCAATAAAATTGGCCTTCCATTGCCCCTCCCACTTGCCACCCCACTTCTCAGCAGAGACAGCTGCTGGAAAAGAATATTAAACAATGTGGTTTAGAATTGTGCCTGCAGGAAAAATTACGTTCAATATAAAATTGGCCAAAGGAAAGGCAAAACCTTTTGGTGTTTTTGCTGCCTGGATCCCACTTGTGGAATATGTTAAGGGGTTTCTGTCCTCTGCAATTTGGAATCTATCATTTATTCCACTTCGGATATCCTCAAAAGCAGGCATCCCCAAACTGCGGCCCTCCAGATGTTTTGGCCTACAACTCCCATGATCCCTAGCTAACAGGACCAGTAGTCAGGGATGATGGGAATTGTAGTCCAAAACATCTGGAGGGCCGAAGTCTGGGGATGCCTGCTCAAAAGCTTTTCAGCTGCTTGTTCTTGCATGTGTGGAGGAACTTGCTTTTCTCTGTGTTGTTGTTGTTGTTGTTGTTTTCTCATGAAAATTAATAAAATACATTTTAAAAAAGAAGACTCAGTAGCTACCAGGCATGATGCTATTTTCTACCTCCATGGTCAAAGGTAGTAATGCTGCTGAATACTAGTTGCTGGAAATGGCAGTAGGGGAGAGTGTCTTAATAATGATAATAATAATTTATTATTTATACTGCGCCCATCTGGCTGGGCTTTCCCAGCCACTCTGGGCGGCTTCCAACAAAGATTAAAAATACATTAAAAACATCAAACTTTAAAAACTTTCCTAAACAGGGCTGCCTTCAGATGTCTTCTAAATGTCAGATAATTGTTTATTTCCTTGACATCTGATGGGAGGGCATTCCACAGGGCGGGCACCACCACCAAGAAGGCCCTCTGCCTGGTTCCCTGTAACCTCACTTGTCGTAGGGAGGGAACCACCAGAAGGCCCTCAGAGCTGGACCTCAGTGTCTGGGCTGGACGACTGGGGGTGGAGACGCTCCTTCAGGTCTACAGGGCCGAGGCCTTTTAGGGCTTTCAAGGTCAGCACCAACACTTTGAATTGTGCTCGTGCTCAGGTCCTGCTTGCGGGTTTCCCAATAAAGACATCTGCTTGGCCCCTGTGAGAACAGGATGCTGGACTAGATGAGGTATTGGCCTGATCCAGCACGCTCTTCTTATGTCCTTAAGGCATGGTATTCACATTTGGCAAATAGGGTCGGGAAAACATTGAAGATTGTCATAGCAGCAACTGGACACTGTAAAAAGGATCCCTTTGTTTTCTTGTGTGGAGTGCTCTGTCCTGGGTCTCCCCATTGGAGTAGAGTTTAGTGCTGAGTATTTTTGTGTCCAGCATCTTGTGGCAGTGGTCTTTCTCGAGTTCCTCCCTTGAAATGGCACTTTATTCCAGCCTCTTTATTAAAAGAAACGCAATAAAATAAACAGAATTATGCATTTGTCATAAATGACTAATTGGTACTGACTCATGCAATTATTTTGAATAATGCCACCACTGTTATAACTTTTCGCCCTCTCAACCAATCAAACTCCCGTGGAGAGGTCTATTGTAAAACGGACTGATTGGAAACGTTCCGTGTTTGCAACAAATGTTCTCCTACTTATTCTTGTAAAACTCTCCCACTTGCTACGGTGAATTGCAAGGCCGTTCCTGCGAGTAGTTTTTCCAACCAAGAAATCACTTTGCTTCAGTTGCTTATTTTAGCTGTGTAATTAAACACTGTGTCGCTTGTTGACTGTCCATTCTTTGATTCATTTTACATCAGCAGGTGGTATTATTCCCACCCACCCCCCAACCAGCACCAATCTGCTCCTTTGGATGACATTTTTAGAGCAGGGTGTTGATCAATGATGCCGAGCGGTAAATCATGCAATACTGAGGTGGGATTAGTCACAGGTTCCCTGTTACCTGTAAAGTATATACCGGTAGTTTGCTGCCACTTGACTAGAAATGGGAGAGAAATTTGACTCAGTTTGCATTTAAAAGCAAATCTAACAAATTTGCACCGTCTGAAATAATGCACAAACCGAAACACAGCCACCCTCCAAAATTCACACTTCTGCAAATTTTGCAATACAGTTCTCCAGCCAGTAATGTTTATGAAAATGTATATACTAGTGCAAAGTGTGCATAATTGTTCTTATATTAAAGAAGATCACACACAAAAATGCATTATGCTAGGAAGCATGGCTTTGTCCCCCCCCCCCCCATATGTGTATATTAGGCAAAATGGCATACAAACATGTACATTAGGAGAAATTTGCACTGAAATGATGAGGGGGGAAATTCATTAATTGCAAACTGATGTGCAAATGTGGAGAACTGAACTTCAGGTTTGAAAAATGAGAAAACGGGAGAAATCAAACTGACAAATCCACACATCCCTACTCTTGACGTTACAGAACGACAGAAACATACTCAGTTATTAATATAATCTTCAGAGACCTTTCTCTGGGTGTCCCCATCCTCTGCAGTGAGACAGATGGCAACTGGGGACAGGGCCTTTTCAATCATGGCACCCTGTCTTTGGAACACTCTCCTCAGGAAGGTGTTCTTTCCCCCTGGTACTCATGTCTCTTCAGCACATCAGGGGAAGATATTCTAATCTGAATCAACCTTTAAGACCTTTTGAACCAGGGATGGGGAACCTGTGGCCACCCAGTTGTTCCTGGGCTACAGCTCACATCAACCCTCACCTTCAGCCATGCTGGCTGAGGATGATGGAAGCTGGAGTCCAACAACATCTGGAAAGCCACTTCCTTGTTTTAAAACCTTAGTTCATCGTTTTAATCCTTTTAAAAATGGCACTGCTCTCTTGGCACAATATTGTATGGCACAATATTGTATGGCTTTTCCATAGTTCGTTATTTCTTTTTCAATTTATTGCTGGTGACCCTGGGAACACTTTAAAACTGAAGGACAGAGTACAAATTATATTAAATAAAATAATAATAATATTTTCTACTATAGCACCAACTCGAGGATTCTTGGAGTTACTGAACAGAAGAGAATTTCATCTTTGAGATTCCAGAAGCCAATAGTTTGGTATTTATCTTATGAAACATCCTGTCCTGAGAGCTCCGCCAAGAGCACCTTTGATTGTTTTCTGCTGACAGGTAAGGACCCACCTTTCTCACAGGTTTTCCCAACTGCTGATTGAACTGAGCTGTTATTGCCGTTGTCATTCTGCTTCTGTTCCTCTAGTTTTTCCTGGATCGGATCCCCCAAAACCCGTATTTAGACTGTGGTCAGGTGTACACAACCCCATCCCATGTACACACACTTGAAAGTAAGCCACACTGAATGCAATGAGGAGGCACAGAATTTATAATCAAATTAATAGCCCGCCTTTCCTAGGGCAGCTAACAACGTAACTGTGGGAATGTTCAGGGAGGTAGGAGAGGATATATTGTTTAATAATATCCTTCCTAACTTGCGTTAGCAAGCCCCTTTATTTAGCAGAGTGCATTCCCCTTTTAAACACACAGCGGTTAGCTTGTTGCAAGCTTGTTTAAGCTTCTCAAGATTAGGATTCCTGGTAATCCCCTTTTCTCCCCTTTAAAAAGAATAGACATGGCACAATCTTGTGTAAAGTACTGTATATATAAAAGAGGTTTACTCACACATTCAGTTCACAGATGGATCCCTGAAGGCAGACTTAGGTTACAAAGTATATACACATGGAACTACCCTATAGGGGATTAGTCCCAGTGACTGCAAAGAGGCAGTCACTGCTGCTCACACGATGAAAGCAAGATGGAGAAGAGGGGAAGTGTGCTGCCTGCCTTGCCCCTTTGTTACCTGGGCAGGTAAGGTCATGCCCACCTCTAGTCACATGCAGAGGAAGTTTGTCCCAGCTCAGGAGGACACAGGAAGTTCCGACTGGCTGGAGCAAACTTCCCCTTTCATGTCCACTCTAGGAATGTTGTATTTGACTGCTATCTATGTGTCACATCCCACAATAACATCAAACAGATTTTAAACTGTTTTCTTTGTCACTCCAAAAGCAGGTGAAGTCACAGATAGTCATGTTTTCATCTACCCCCATTGGTTCAAAATGGTGCCTGGCATCCAAAAGGTGATGAAGTCCACCCCACCCCCACCCCCCGACTCCAGGTACTCTCGCGCCAACTTTGGCTATGATACCTCAAGTGGTGGCTGAACCTATGCCAAAAAATGGCCTAAGTCACGAAAAATCACGTTTCGGTCCACCATCTTGATTCAAAATGGCAGCTGGCATTCAAACATCAATGAAGACTGCTGCCCCCACCTCGGGAACTCACACTGAGTTTGGCAATGATATCATGAGAGGTGTCCAAACCTGCAGAGGACTGACAGACAGACAAACCATTTCCCAAAATGTATAGTAGATGTTGTACTCAACTTGGGAGGGGGGAATTAAACAAAAGTGCAGATTGTAAATACATAAATAAATAAAATACTCGCTTCTATGTCAACATGCATATGGTTGCATCATTAGCATTTTAACTGATTGTGAAAGTGTTGTGCTTTTGGCCATGTTAATGTGATTCTGTAATTGTTGCAACTTACCTTCAGAAAGGCTTTATTAATAATGAACATGTTCTGAATTAATGGTGTGTGTGTGTGGCATAATCACTAGCATTATTCCTATATGTGTATAGCCCCAGTTTTACTTCTTGAGTTCTCTAACTGAATCCTGCAGTACATTCCTAAACTTAGATTTTACTTTAATATAAAACAACTATTGAGATGCATATCCAGGACAAACAACACTATTACCTTAATCACATGGCTGTCCCAGAAGACTGGATTACTGCCTTTAACGCACACTTTCTCCTCTCCCTAGAGATGGAGCTTTTGAAAACAACAGCAATGTGAGTAGGAAGCTGGTTGGTTTTAAAAGAGGATTGTTCTCCAGCTCTCTGAGACTGCAATCCTATCCTCCCTTGCCTGGGAGTAAGTTCCATTTAACTTAATGGGCATTACTTCTGAGTAGGCATGCATAAGATTGCTTTGTAAATCATCCTGAGTGCTAGAAGCACTCAGAAGGTGCCGGACACTTTCTAAACAAGGGAATATTCCCAGGAGTCAAAAGGCAGCTGTACTGCTTTTATGGTGTAAATCTGTTTCTACATCAGTAATAGAGAATGGAAAAGAATGGAAGAAATATCCCATTACATAGCTTGAATTCTGTTGAGAAGCATTAAAACCATGACCTCACCATTCTTCTGGAAGGCTGCGCCTTGTGCCTGTTGGGAATAATCCACTAGAAGAGAAATCGAAAACTCCATATGGAACTGCAGTGGTTTTAAAAGGACTCCAATATGCTATTGATAATAATGGGTTTGGGTCCCCTTTCTGTTTCATAAAGGAAACAAATTAAGGAAAATAAATAAAATTCCAGTTCTAATGGAAGGAGTGGACTACTTTAATTTACAAACATAATATTCAGAATCCACTGTTTGTGCTGTTATTATCAAATGTATTGCCTGGTCTTCACCAGCAGGTCCCAGGGCGGGTTACAACAATGTAAAATTCAATTAAAACAATTAAAACGAATGACAGTCACAGGTCCTGAAAATACCACATCTCTTAGGTGTCAAAAGCATTTGCAGTACCTTTGCTACGGCCAACCAAAATGTCACGAAATAGGAAACTTTTGAGCTCTCCAAAACTCTTCATCAGGGAAAACGTTACACAAAGAAGGAGACAGGGGAGATGAGGAAAGTTTTGTGTTTAAAAGGGATTTAAAAAACGGACTGGATGTTTTAGCCATGAGATCAGCTTGTAGATTCAGTTCCAGCCAAGATGGAGATTGCAGGCTGAAGACATTCCTCCCAGGCCACTTCAGATATTAGGTGACACATCTAGGATTCTGGGATAAAGAAGCAATGGCTGTTCCATATACACTGTATATATACAGGCCGGAACTGTCTCTTGTCTTAGGCAAAACACACAGATTGGTGTGGCCAAGTGCAGAAGCTAAAAAGAAATATAGCGGCTTTTCTAATATCAAACCAAAGATTAATTTAGGGTGGGTGCACTTGGGTGAGAGAGTCAACAAAAGCCAAAGTGAGTAGCATGACCCAGTGGTTGGAAGGAATGCAACCCAAAACGGTGCCCAATCTCAGTCTCCAAGGTGGAGAGACTCCAGGGTGCCTGCACCTTCCCAGGTTTCAGTTTCCTTAGAATTAAGGTCAATGGAGACTGTGGTGTCTTTAAGATATATGGTTTTTTTTACGCGTAGATGCAACCTGAGCATTTATTCATTTATTATCACATTTATAGCCCACCTTTTCTCCAAGGAGCTCACGATGGCATTCGCCCTTCTCCCTCTCTCCATTTAATCCCTGCAACAACCCTGTGAGGTAGGTTAGGCTGAAAGGCAGTGGCTGGCTTCCAAGGTGGCCATTATGGCTGGGTAGGGATTTGAACCCTGGTCTCCTAGTTCCTAACCCAACACTCATAGTACTACTTTCCGATAATGACCCTGCATGTAGTAGGAGAACCATTGTAATACAAAGCCCCCAACTCCCACCCCAGCGCCGTTCCAGAAGGGCACTATTGCCATCAGTCAAGGTAATCAAGGCTGATTTGGTACTAAAAGCCAAACGGAAACCGGTCTAGATCATCTGCTTCCTCCAAGTATACCTGCAGTTGGCTGATCAACACCCTCTGAATGGTCACAGAAAGGGACTCTTGGAGATTGGGAGGCAGTTCTTCAAGACCTCTGGATCCAGGGAGAACCTGTTCAAGAGGGTCCATTCCATCAGGCACAATACTCCCATCCAGTCAATCTTCTCCTAGATTTCATGTAACCCATCAGCCTCTGAAAGCCTGCTAAAAAGGTGAGTTTTCGTCTTTATAAAGGAATATAAAGCCAGGGGCAAGGTGAACTTGAATGGGGAGGTCATTCCACAGATGCAAAGCCATCAGTGGCAGAAAAATAAATAAGTTCCAGCTTACAGGGTGGTGGTGGAGGAGGTAGAGTTAGATACTTTAATCTATAGATACTGTAATACTCAGAGTTGTAAAGAGCCTCAGCTTACAGCTCAACATGGTTGTATGAAAGTGGTTAGATTCCGGCTAAGGCACAGCAGTTAAGGTTGAAGGCAGAGAGAGAGAGAGAGAGAGAGAGAGAGAGAGAGAGAGAGAGAGAGAGAGAGAGAGAGATTGAACTTTCTGCTCTATGTCTTTTATGGGTTTAAGACCTAGGCTGGTAGGGCTTTTAACAAAGCTGCCTTGAATATCGTCCTAAAGTCAGATGAGTAGCTCAGGACATGATAAGTGAAGTCTTTCCATTATGCCATCTTGTGTTTTATCCCAGCGTTAACACAAGCCCATCCCATTTCAATGTCAAGGGACAATTTGCGGTGACCTGGCCATATTGCCCTGCTGTGTTTTATGGAATAAGAGACAGAAACATCAAGACGACTTCTGCCATTGTTGAAATGTTAAGACACTTGAAAAACTTCTTAGAGGCTCCAGGTGGAAGATTCTTCTCCAGACGAATTTAGATAGCGAATGAGTGAGCGAGAGAGAAGTATCGGCAGCCTTCAAAGCCCCATCTGTTCTAAGAACCAACAACGGCTCATCTGACGACAGGCCAAATTACTAGCTTTTCATGGTTCAGAAGCTGCCCCAGGAACAGGTGACCTGAGCGTCCTAAAGAATGGCTGGTATCATCCATAAATCACGGGGAGTAGAACTAAAAGATCTATACAATATTTCAAACTTTCATTTCTTTCACCTGACAGGAAGGTCTCATAGCTCAGTGATGGGGCACAAGATTGGCTCCCAGCACATTTCCGAGTTGGTGCTGACCTTTAAAGCCCTAAACGGCCTCAGCCCAGTATACCTGAAGGAGCATCTCCACCCCCATCGTTCTTCCCCGACACTTAAGGTCCAGCTCCGAGGGCCTTCTGGCGGCTCCCTCATCACGAGAAGTGAGGTTACAGGGAACCAGGCAGAGGGTCTTCTTGGTGGTGGCGCCCGCCCTGTGGAACGCCCTCCCAGCAGACGTCAAGGAAATAAACAACTATCTGACTTTTAGAAGACATCTGAAGGCAGCCCTGTACAGGGAAGTTTTTAATGTTTGATGTTTTGTTGTGTTTTTAATATTTTTTTGAAAACTACCCAGAGTGGCTGGGGCAACCCAGTCAGATGGGTGGCATATAAATACTGTAATAAGATTGTTGTTGTTGTTAGAAGGTTGCAGGTTCAATCTCCAACATCTCCAAGGAACGTCCCCCTTGTGAAACTCTGGAGAGCCACTGCCTGTCACTGTGGATGATACTGAGCTAATGGGTTCAATGCTTTGAACAATAATAATAATAATAATAATAATAATAATAATAATAATAATAATAATAATAATTTATTTATACCCCGTCCATCTGGCTGGGCTTCCCCAGCCACTCTGGGTGGCTCTCAACAGAATATATAACAAAGCAACAAAACATCAAACATTAAAAACTTCCCTAAACAGAGTTGCCTTCAGATGTCTTCTAAAAGTCAGGTAGTTGTGTATTTCCTTGACATCTGGTGGGAGGGCGCTCCACAGGGCCGGTGCCACCACCGAGAAGGCCCTCTTCCTGGTTCCCTGTAACTTCGCTTCTCGCAGTGAGGGAACTGCCAGAAGACCCTCGAAGCTGGACCTCAGTGTCTGGGCTGAGCAATGGGGGTGGATACGCTCCTTCAGGTATACTGGGCCAAGGCTATTTAGGACTTGGTATAAAGCACCTTCCTATGTTCCTATGCCTTTTGGTTTTCCTCCTGCAGCTATGTATTGCATTCTGAAACTGTTTGTGAATCACCATTTAATATAGTGGTAGCCAACATAGTGCCCCATAGATGATTTTGGACTCCAGCTCCTATCAGCCCCAGTGTCGCAGTCAGTGCTTGGTGCCAAGGTCTGGGGAGGGGGGTTGGAGTGTGCTCAGGTTCATCACCCCCCACAACAGCAGTTCCACATCCACAGTTCAAAACCCCCAGCCCCTGGTCCAACCTGGTGGCATGCAGCCATTCTCTTCCCTCCACTGTGCAGGGGATGCTATCGGTGCTAGGAAACAAGCATAGCTCAGGGGTGGGACACAAGATTTGCTTGCAGGAAGTCCCATGTTAAGTACTCAGCATCTTTAGCCTCTAAGGAGTGCAGCCAATTTGGCTGCACCAGGCGCAGAGCTTCTGGGGCACCGCAGCAGGTGTTGCAACTGTGACATCCAACAGGAAGGCAAGGGGTGAGGGGTGCCGGATTTTGGCACTGCACAGGGTGCCACTGGAATTTGAGACACCAAGGTCCACCACTGTCTACACTGAGTGGCAGTGGCTCTCCAGGGATTTGGATAAGAGTCTTGCCCAGGTCCATTTAGAGGTACCAGAAACCGAACAAGACCTTCTACATGCCAGGCAAGTGCTCTCTACACACTGACATATGGTTCTTCCATCTTTTTTTTTTCTTTTTAAAGGAAAATAATTAAATGTATACAAAGATAACATACTCCGAAAAAGCATTTTGAATCTATTTTGAAGTGCTGTAATTAATTTAGTTGACAAATGCGCCGGGGAAAGGGAAAAAAACAACATTGCATTGATTCCATTACTATCTAACTGCCTTTCTTTGAATTGCCTGGCATGTTTATAATAGAATAACTTTTTTATTTATTTAAAAAATCATGTTTACCTCAAGGTGATAAAGAGATAATGGAGAGACGGATGAAAACAATTACTATAAGGGTCTGAACAATCACATTTTACTGAGAGATGATAAAAACCCAAGTGCCCCCTTGCCATATTAATACGGTAATTGTCTGCAGTTTGCCCATTGTTGTAAAATAAACCTATCATGAAATGAGAGAGTAAGTTTCAAAACACACATAGGAAGTGGTTTAATGTGATCACAGCACAGGCTTGCCTGACTTAACTGTAAATTATTTTTTTTCATTCAGGAGGATGGGAAAGGGGTATTAATTAATGGTGATTTAGATGGAGATTCAAATCCACCGGAATTTGCTTTAAGGCTGCTTTAGCCAGACAACTTTATCACGTATAAAAGCACTGCTTATATCTTAACGGTTACTGCGCCACTTTGCTAATCTTCTGTGCGTGCATCTGCTTGCCTTTCAAAGTGTTCTCCAGAGTTACTGACAGCTCGAGCTTAGACATCAAGTTGAAATTTCATAACTCCAGGTGGCAAAAGAAAAACTCCCCCAACCCCAACCCCCTCCAACCCTTGGAGAAGATGATGTGACTTGAGGGAGAGGAAGGAGACAGACAATGAGAGTAGATGAAGTGATATGCCAGCCAGGCACCTGTCTTTTGCAAGTTCTGGGGTCCTGACATTATCTATCTATCTATCTATCTATCTATCTATCTATCTATCTAATCATCTATCTGTCACAACAATGTATAATAACAGATGCAAAATAAAATAAAGCAAAAGTTGGAAGGAATATCCGGAACTAGCCATAGAGGATCCAATTTCCATACCAAGATCAAACATAATAAATGAATATTGCATGCTCCGAGTAACACAAACAGGTTTACAATGTCCTGTCAGTGGTAGAGTATGTGGGTGGCATGGGGTGGTTGCCCCGGGCGCAAGTTTGTTAGGGGCTCAACATTTCGACACCTGGTGCTGCCTCAATACAGCTGCACACTTCTGTTGATGTATTCCGTTGAAAACAGCTTCTCCATGAGAACCAGGAAGTGGTCTCTCCAGACAATGGAACGACTTTTCTTTTCTTATATCTATGGTTGCAGTCTCCTGGGTGACACGGGCGTCGTTAGGCAGTTGAATGTGCCTGCGTGCTCCAGGTATACGACCCCAGGCGCTGGCAACCCCTGCTACGCCACTGTATCCTATGCCTTATTATTCCAGTACATTAAAGACATTTCTCAATAAAGATGCTATCTTGTGGCCTGGCCTCTCTGGTTCTCACCATACATGTAAGCTTGACTGTGCATGCTATGTCCCAGACTTCAGTTAGTCATTCTTTTGTAGATAGTTTTCTCCTTCCTCCCCCACCCTCACCCTAGTTTTGACAAATAATAATTCCGGCAGTGGTTAAGAAGTGTGGCATTAATTCCCTGCCCTCTTTTAGTTCAGTTTCTTTAATACATCCAAATAGTAACTGGGCCAATTGTTACTTCAATTTCCATTACTATTTTTTGTTGTTTTTAAAAACGTCTTGTCTGTGGGTTTTTGTTCCCAGGCCCTTTGGCACAGTAAGGCTGCACCAATCGCCACTCATCCTCCAGCAGCAGCCAAAGGAATTTATTTGTCGCCACCGTCCTCCTTGGCACCTTCTCTGTGTATATCAACTTGCCCCTTCTCTGAACTGACTCCCCATAATTCAGCTGCACAGTCACTGTTTTTCCAGCCAGATTCTCCTGGCTTCTGTGTGCGCAAAAGCAAGCAGGATATTTAGTGCCCTGTGCCCTTGAAGGGAGATTTTGATTATGGCCAGTTTATACAACCATGGATCAAAATGTCCCCCACTACAGCAGCTGTAGGTGCTGTTGCAGAAAGGAGGGTGTTTGGATGATTCCCTGGGGATCTCAAACCATTTGTCTGTCTGTTTGTTTGATTGTTTGGTTGGTTGTTTGCTTATACAAATATTTATATCCTGCCTTCACCCAAAAAAAGGATCAGTGCTGTTTACATAAAACCATACAATAAAAACCATATTAAATATTAATATCAAAACTAATATTTCAGTTTTTTACATTTTAGTTTAGTTTCCTGTTAATTACGTTGCTTTGAACGTAGACTTTATATTTGATTTCCTTCAGTAATGTTTTGTTCCAGATTGTTTTATTTGATGTTTTAATGTGTTGGCAAAAGGCCTTTGAGATTTTTTTCTTAAAAATATAAAGCGGTACAGAAACGAAATGAATAATAAACATAATATAAAGAAAGTTAGAATCAGAAATCAGAAAACTATTGTGGACAGCATCTTAAAAAGCAAAGACATCACCTTGCTGACAAAGGTCCGTATAGTTAAAGCTATGGTTTTCCCAGTAGTAATGTACGGAAGTGAGAGCTGGACCATAAAGAAGGCTGATCGCCGAAGAATTGATGCTTTTGAATTATGGTGCTGGAGGAGACTCTTGAGAGTCCCATGGACTGCAAGTAGATCAAACCTATCCATTCTTAAAGAAATCAGCCCTGAATGCTCACTAGAAGGACAGATCCTGAAGCTGAGGCTCCAGTACTTTGGCCACCTCATGAGAAGAGAAGACTCCCTAGAAAAGACCCTGATGTTGGGAAAGATTGAGGGCACAAGGAGAAGGGGACGACAGAGGATGAGATGGTTGGACAGTGTTCTCGAAGCTACTAACATGAGTTTGGCCAAACTGCAAGAGGCAGTGAAGGATAGGCGTGCCTGGCGTGCTCTGGTCCATGGGGTCACAAAGAGTCGGACACGACTGAACACACACACAGTAGTCGGAACTACCTGCATAAGTCTGACAGACCAGGAGAAGATTTAAGCAGGTGTTGGAAGGGAAGTTGCCTGCCGGATCTCTCTTGGCAGAGTGTTCCACAGGACTGGGCCAACAAATATTGAAAGCTGGGTTTCTTGCTGTTGTCAAGGGAGCCTCGCTAATATGGGAAATGGCTAATGGTGCTCCTCTGGCAGGTGATCACAGAGATCGAGCTGGGATGGGAGGGTTCAGGCAGTCCAGAAAGGACTCTGGACCTAAGCTGTCCAGGACTTTGCAAATTGCTACAACATTTAGGAATCAGTCAGATTATCTAGGAGTCAGTTTAAAATGTGGGAGAGACAGAGAGGCAAAAGCATGCCAGTGAAAGGGTCTGTTCCTAATGGTGTGATCCAGTCTCTTTCCACTGCCCACCATGAGCACACAGTATTTAACTGAGAGCCTCTAGGAGGAGGAATGTATTCAGTAGCATGGTGAAACTGTCAAGCTCCCTTGTTATTTTCACCATTGCCAGGGTGTGTAGTGTTCTCATTGTAGTGCTGTTGCATTTATAGTGCTAAAATCTTGTTTTTTGCATGTTTGCTGTTGCATTGTGGTTTTACTAAGTTATTACAAAATTGTCTTTGCACTCTTTGGTTTTTGAGATGCATTCCTGTTTTCTTTGGGGCAACCTCCTTTGATCATGATTCTTTTTACGGAAAGGCGGCATACAAATAAAATTATGAGTGGGTGAACGATCCTGTTTTATAGTGCCCTCCAGATGTTTCTGGCTGCCGGTCCCGGGAATGATGGGAGTTGTGGTCCAGAACACCTGGAACTCAGCTGGTTGGTGTTACTGCTTACATTTTTGCCCTCTGTAAACGGCTCGTAAAATGACCGGCTGCCTTGTGCTCCTTTTATCATACAAAGGCACAGAACAAGGACTTTTGGCACGTGCAGCTGCTGGTTCCTTCTTCTACACAGCTATTAAAGGTATGTGGGGAGAAGGGGGGGCACTGTCCTTTGCATTCTATCCATCCTCGAAAGCAAAGAGTGACACCATTAAAAACATTCCACATTTTGAAAGCCCCGTAATAGCACCTCTGGACTATTGCACCATTAGCGAAGGTCCAGTGAGCGCTGCACTCATGACAAAAGGGGGTGTGGAGCTGGAATTCAAGGTCAGCTCCCTTAATAGCTTCATTCCTGTTTCTGTAGTTAATATGTAAGTACTTGGAAATGCAGCTATACTGTATATCCATTTCCCTTCCCTGTAATAAAAACAACTACCTCACCACAACTCCTTGCTGTGTTCGCAGTCGACGGGGTCCTGAAAGTGACGCAATATCTAAGGCATGTATATAATGCCTATAGTTCAGGATTTCTTATCCAGTTTGCAGCCCATAAAAATCCCATTAAACTAAGTGGGACACACACACACAGAAACACACACACAAACACCCTACTGTATTGGGATGGGATGTGGGTGGCACTGTGGTCTAAACCACTGAGCCTCTTGGGCTTGCCGATCAGAAGGTCGGTGGTTCAAATCCCTGTGATGGGGTGAGCTCCCATTGCTCTGTCCCAGCTCCTGCCTACCTAGCAGTTCGAAAGCACGTTGGTGCAAGTAGATAAATAGGTACCACTGTGGCAGGAAGGTAAACGGTGTTTCCGTGCACTCTGGTTTCTGTCACGGTGTTCCATTGCGGCAGAAGCAGTTTAGTCCTGCTGGCCACATGACCCGGAAAGCTGTCAGTGGACAAATGCCAGCTCCCTCAGCTTGAAAGTGAGATGAGCGCCGCAACCCCATAGTCACCTTTGACTAGACTTACCTGTCCAGGGGTCCTTTACCTTTTTTACCTTTACTGTATTGGGAAAACTGAGCTAGGAGATCTTGAAAGCCGCCACCGTATTTGTGGGTGAAGACATTGGGGAGACCCATTTTACTGAATTTCTACAGGGCAGGGTTGAAGTGCCTGTATTCTGCCCTCACTAAAACAAAAACCAAACTGACTGTGTAAAAGGCTGCCCTTTGTGATTTATACTGCTTGGGAAAGTCAGAAGCAAAAAAGTATTTTCAGGACTTGTTCTGTATCTCTGCTCTCAACATGTTTGCATTGCAATACCATTCAGTGGGCATATTACTGGGAAGCAACAGAACATCATGTTATCTCCTTTATTGTAACAGAAAAATCCATAGGCAGAAGGTTCAGAAACAAAATGCATCCATTTATGAGAGTGGGCTATTTTCTCCTCAGATTCTCCAGATGAAAATAAGAGTTTTATGTTTTCTCTGCGGCTCCCATGGGAATAATTATTGATTGCTGTGATTTTCTAACGTGCCATATATATAATCCACAATTTGTCCTTGGAGTTGCCCAGCCGAGAAGGTTCCTGGCACAGCCTTTTAAAAAAAAAAAACTGAGGGATTTTAAAGTAAACAAAGGAAGACATATTAATTCCAAGTGCCTATAGCAAAGCGGAGATGGAAGCCATAAATATTTATGTATCCTTTTATTATATATAGATACACGCACACACAACTGAGCATGTGCGCGCGCGCACACACACACACACACACACACACACACATATATATATATATATATATATATATATATATATATATATATTGTTAAAGAAAGTCTACGGAAGGAGAAATTGAAATTTAAACTTTATGAGAAAATCTCTAGGTGAAATGTGCTCTGTAAAACTAGATATTGCAAAACTTAAAAAGGCATTGTCCAGTCTTCTCTTCAGCTCAGGCAATTGACAAACGCAGCTGAGCTGCATAATTTCTTCCTTGCTGTCTTTTAAGATCAATAGCACAAACCTGCATATATATATGTTTTTTAATTTCAAAGGCTCTTCTTATTTCATTTCTGAAAAGGAAAGAGATCCGCAGAATGCCTTGGACATCTTACAAGCATATATCAATAAAGAATAAATTGCACCTGAATGATGGCAAAATCCAAAACCAGATGCTCAGGGACGCAGTCTATTCACTTGTAATTAAATTTTTACAAAGTGACTTTTTTATTCTTCTGTACTTTTGAGACTTCTTTAACCCAAGTAAATAGCTTCAAGAACCTTAGCATATTGATGGTGTTTGATTCATTTTAGGGCATGATGAGGGATGTTTTTATATATTGCAAACTCAATCCTGAATTGGCCCATATGAGCATCAGTGTCTGGGTGTGAGGATGCATACAAAGATATGTACTGATGTATAAACCAGGACTGAGCAAGACATTTCTTTTCAAGAAAGTTGTTGGCAGTGTTGAAAAGCATCCCTTTTTATGATTTCTAACAAAACATCCACCTGCTTGCTTACATTCATCTGTTGCTTTCTCAACTGACATAAATTTGCCACAATGACATCATAGAACCAAACGTGATTGGCAATGCAATGTTGTGATGTCACCCACTTCGCTGTGTGATCCCTGGTTGTGTAAGATCAGCTGTGTGACTAACTGAAGGAACACTGTCTTTACTCGCCATTGTCTTTATTTCCCCTCAGTGACATCATCGCACACCCAAGTCTGATTGATACCGGTACCAGCTCATTCACTCTATGATCTCTGCTTGGCACTGCATGTGAAGGAGGGAGCTGAATCTCCACACAAAGCAATTTGCGGGGGAATATTTCCACACCACCAAACAACTGCTTCCAACCTGGGCATTGAAACACAAACCTAGTGTACATGCCAGCCCATAGGCACTTCAGCAAAAAAGTATGTTTACCATCATGATGTTCAATGTAATTCAACACCTTATAGGTGTTAATAGATGTGTTATGTATTCAGTGGTCTGTATTTGCCTGAGCTTGAGTCTGGACTAAGGATTCTAAGCTCCTGTGTTCTGATTTGATACATGATATCCAATCACAGAACATTTCAGGATTTGGGGCTCTGCCATTGGCCCTTAAACTCTGACTTATGATTTGCAGCTTGGAAGCTTAGACAGCCAATCCCGTTGGGAGTGGGAGTGGCCCACACTTTCAGAAATGTGTATAAGCAGTTGCTTTGTCCCTGTTGTCTAGTTCTGTTTGTTCAGTAAAGGTTCTTGCTGTTATCACTGTGTCTTGCCTTGTGGGAACCACCTACACTTCAAGATGTATCCTTGAAAGTGGCAGAATTAAGAATTAAAGAGAGAGGATGGATCATTTTTGGATGACCAGAGGTCATTTGGGTTTGGCGGCAAGCACTTGCGTGGAGGAAAACCCTTTGTGACTGAAAGAGATTAAGCCAGTAGCCCATCTGTTCCAGCATCCTGTTCTCACAGTGGCCAATGGGGAGACTTTTCCCATTTCCATCCAAACTGCAGAAGAATATTTGAAGTCAATTTGGGAGAGTCAAAATGGTTTCAGGACTATTTTCCTGTACTGTTTCAGACATGTGCTTTATATATTTATGTGTGTGTTTGCCTTGTAAATTTATGAACATTTAATTTATATATTTGAGACCTTAAATTCTTATAACACTGGGAAATTGCTGTGATATGTGCACTCATAAGGTGATGCAGATATGAGTTTACTGCTCTTCCTGACACTTTTGAGATCTTTACACACACCACAGGAATAATGTGCAGCTACTTGCTCAGGAGATACATACCTTAAAAGAAACAAGAGTAGATTCTTGAAGGAGAGTTTTATGGTCACTAACATTTGCCATTATGACTGCCAGCGGAAATGTTAGAGCAGCTTATGATTCAACGTAGTAACTGAACACCGCAGGAGTAAGGGCAAAGATTCCACTGCAATATTACTGTGGTATAAAACAACATACATCAAGAGACAAAAGGCAGAAATTCCCCCTCTGCATAACACCACAGTATAACTGATGGATGAGAATCCGGAATGTTTTGTTTATTGGTTTATCTGACCTCTCTCTTGAAACATCAGTTTTAGGTGCAGCAAGACAGATATTGAACTTGTAAAAATGATCTTGTCCTGCATTGCAAAACAAAATTAATTTGGAGGTCTGGGGTGGGGGTGGAATTGTGTGGGCTTGCTGGTACTTCGATCCAAGAACAATTTCCAAACCAAAACCCTTTCCCAGGTGAGCTACACACCCACTTACTAACAGATACAGGCTGAGCCCAAGATATTTTGGTACCTGTGACATAAAATCCAAAACTGTGCCCCCTTCTCACCAATTAACATGGGACACAGTTCCTAGGAAGAGTCCTGGAAAAAGAGGAGGAATGGGTGAAGGAGCTGGGTATGTTTAGCCTGGAGAAGAGGAGACTGAGTGGAGATATGATAGCCATCTTCCAATATCTCAAGGGCTGTCCCATGGAAGATGGAGCAAGCTTGTTTTCTTCTTCTCTAGAAGAGAGGGCCAATGGCATCAAGTTACAAAAAAGGAGATTCTGACTATACATCAGAAAATTTTTCTGATGGTAAAAGCTGTTCAACAGTAGAATGGATATGCACCTGTCAAGTATGCTTTAGTTGAGATTCCTGCATTACGGGGGCTTGGGCTAGAGGACTCTCAGGATCCCTTCCAACTCTACAGTTCTATGACTATGTGTCAGAGCTTCACCCAAGCTGAAATGACCCCTCCCTCTATTTTCTTGGTGAAGTGGGGAGAAATGTTCACTGTTCGGGAGAGGGGAGGTTGGGCAAAATTGGGACAAAACAAAATGGCATCCTAGCAACATCTCCTTTTGTTCCCTCAGAAAAAAAACCCTCTTTGAAGAATGGACCCTTTGAAGCCCATGCCGCTGAACGACTCTGCAACTACCCCTCATTAAGATCGGGGATAATAAAGTGTTGTTAGTAGTTCCAAGGTCAAACCACAGTTCCTGCTATGATAATAGAGGAGAGGAGCACATTACCTTGTCAAGTTAATACACTGTGATAGACTTTCTCAGGCAGCACATCCAGAAAGACTGTAAACGTCTAATAGATTTAGGGAAACTGTACCTCAGGGGACGTATTAGAAAGAAGCCATCAATGGATCAAATTGCTCACTGAGTATTACTTATTGGGGACCAGCATGGTTTTAAATGATTGCTCTCTTATCAAAAGCCCGGAGACAAATTGCATGCCTTAGATTAACTTTGCAAGAGCAGGTCAATAATTTATATTGGGTAGCGTGCCGTGCTTTCAACGGGGTTGGGCTCCTTGCCTCCCCCCTAAACAGTAGCATGGGCAAGCCATGTAATTTCAAATGCTGTAATTATGTTCTGGGGAGTATTTTTGCCAAATGATTTTCAAATTACTTAATATGCTGTTTATCCTCTGTCATTCTTTAGAGATGAAATTGGTCATAACTGCAAAGTCTCAGAGGCGCTTGCCTCTAATGACAAAACAACTTTAATTATAAAACATGTTTATGGGAGGTTTGCATTAATCAAACAACTCCAGCAAAGTGAAAAGGATGCTCAAATGTTTGGAGGCCTCTAAAACATATGCCAGTTGTGGTACAATATTTAGAATAGCCGAATTTTAGAATTCAGAATCATCCCTTATACCCCTAATGCAATTCATCTAATATAGTGGGCTGGCTTGGAGATGAAGCTGTGACCCACAAAATTCCCTCTTCGAATCCCATCTCTGCTGCTTCCAGGCCTGGTAAGATTGAGTACATGGAACAGCTGATAATGAGAGCAGTTATTAAGTGAATAAATGCTGCCTGCGTAATACAAGATAAAGAGCCATGGGTGTTGGAAGATTCAGGACAGATTTTAAAAAGTCCTTCTTCACACAGAGCATACTTAACCTATGGAACTCATAGAATCATAGAATTGTAGAGTTGGAAGGGATCAAACTCGCAGGGCTGCAACCTTGGCGGTATCAGAGAGCCAGTGTGGTATAGTGGTTAGGAGCGGTGGACTCGTAATCTGGGGAACCGGGTTCGCGTCTCCGCTCCTCCACATGCAGCTGCTGGGTGACCTTGGGCTAGTCACACTTCTCTGAAGTCTCTCAGCCCCACTCACCTCACAGAGTGTTTGTTGTGGGGGAGGAAGGGAAAGGAGAATGTGAGCCGCTTTGAGACTCCCTAGGGTAGTGATAAAGCGGGATATCAAATCCAAACTCTTCTTCTTCTCTTCTTCTTCTATCAGCACCACACTCTAACCAACAGCACAATTGGGGAGGGGTCTGCCAAAGCCTCCTCTTTCTGCTCCAGCAAAGTCACTGCCTCTTCTGCCCTTGCCACGTTTGGAATATGGCCCCTGAAGTCCCCAGAGAGGGTCTGTTGGCTCTCTAAGTGCGCTTACCTGGAGGAAATCAGGCATGAGAAGAGTCTGGACCAGAACAACCAGCATGTTCACAATCTCGATGAAGGCCAGAGTCTGGCAGAAGTACATCATGTCTGCTGTGATGTGGAAAGCATCAAAGAAAGAGTCTTATTAAGCCTTGATATGATCATGTGAAGCCGGCCATTATGATGTCCAGGGGCGGATCTACTATGAAACTGATGGAGCTTAAGCTTCAGGAGCCCTAATCCTGAAGGGGCCCCAGAAACAACTTTAGTCCACAATGCTTTAAAAAAAATGGGTCTAGTAGACCCAATCTGAGTTGCACAGCTCAAATTGATTAATTTTTTTTCTGTATCTGTTTCAATGATCCCAAAATATGAGAGTCAGCAGCACAGGTGTTTTAATGGGGTGCTGATCTGTCATAGAGCTACCCCATTGAAGAAGGTAACAGGGGTTACCTAGCCCTCATTGCTGGTTGCGAAAGGGCCCCATGACAGTTCAAGATTCAGGGTCCCCAAAATGTAGGTCCACCATTGATGATGCCTGATGGTACATCAGGCTCTGTATGATAGTGATAATTTGCTACTTTTTACCGCTGTTAAATGCATCCAAAATATGACACTGAATCTCTGTGTAGTGAACCAGACCAATAGCATTGTGAAAATATTCTCGCTGCATTTACACTTGTCAAAACAATGCAGCAACAGGCGTATACAGGCAACCTCAAGAGAGCTGGATGAGGATCTCTGCCTTTTCATTCATTGCTTTCCATATTTGTTCCTCTCCCCTGCAATTTTTTAATTATTTTTTATTTGCTTGTTTCCTGGGTGTAATTTGGATCAGAATTTCCGGTCCATGAGAGTTTCTTAACTGCTGCTGAAATTGGAGGGTTATTTTTATTATTCAATTGCATTTTTCTCCCCCTTTCATTATGCATGTCTCAGTTAAAAGGTTATTATGTATTGGCACTCAGCTATGTTAACCCCATTATGTTCAAGCCATTTAAAATCATGAGCATCTATAATGCAGGACTTCAGGGAGAAAAGGGTGAGAAGCTTTATGCTGACGGGGTGGGTGAATACATTAGACAAATAAGCATCCCGTTCTGGAGCAATTGTTATGTACAAGGTGTGAACCGCGATCTGTGGATCTCATTTGTTAGTAAATTGTTTTTCCGTAAAAATGAGCTGTTCTTTATCTTTTGCAGGATGCTCATTTGCAAAATGTCTAGACAATGCTGGTGTGGAGCAGGTCTCCTCTAAAGGATGACTCCCAAGCATTTTTTTAAAAAAGCAGCACAGCATGAAAGAGCAGTTCACACGTCACACAGCAATGTGCCCAGATTTCATCTCCAAATGTACAATCCACAGGTAGCCGCAGAAGATAAGCAACAGCTTTCCACCAACTCAGACATTTGATCTATCTAGCTCACTTTGGTTAGCTTCAGCCTCCTCCAACCAGGGGCAGAGGAAGGGGTGTGTGTGGTGGATGCAGGCTGCCCCGGGTGTCACCACTGAGGGGGGTGACAAAATGCCGGGCGGCACTCACCGTGGGGCCTGCAGCACACCCGAGCCACACGTCTCTCCTAGGAGTGACGTGGTGGCTTGGGCACCCACAGGCTCTGCGCTGCTCCAAACGGTCCGCCCACCACCTTCCCCTCAGCTGTTGGGTGGCTGAGTGGGAGGAGGCAGGCAGACTCCTTGGAGGCCCCACGGAGTGTCCTGCCCTGGTCTCCCCGCCCCAGGCGCCCAATCGGCTTGCTCCACTGCCGCCTCCAACCTAGTTGTCTAAAGCCCCATGCTTTAGACAGTGCATAAATGCTTGAAATAAAATAAAAACAGTACACTTTCTGCCTGCAAGCCGCGTGGAGATTGTGTGAGTGTGGACTCCCCCCATGCAGACGGAAGGTGAAAATAGGTGAATAAACCACATTTCTTAAAGCTCTGCTGTGTCTCAATTCTCCAAAGGTACACAGACCCTGGGTGAGCACCCGAAACCCACTGGAATTTTGCTACCGCTCGGCATAGAGTGAAGGGTGGCACCCAACTTTTGTAACAGCTCCCTTACAGTCCCTAACCAGAACTCCTGCATTCATTCTAGTGGGGAAGGGGGAATAAAGCACTACAAAAAAAATGCGGAGTAATTTGTCACTAGTTTGGTGTGAAACAGGCAATGTTGGATTTTGGGGTGTTAACTGCGATCCCTGGTTTAATGTGGCCAGCATGACTAAGCTGCTTCTGGTGAAACCAGAGCAGTGCACAGAAACACTGTTTACCTTCCTGCCAGAGTGGTACCTATTTATCTACTTGCACTTTGACGTGCTTTCGAACTGCTAGGCTGGCAGGAGCTGGGACCGAACAACGGGAGCTCACTCCATCGCGGGGATTCAAACCGCCGACCTTCCGATCGGCAAGCCCTAGGCTCAGTGGTTTAACCCACAGCGCCACCCGCGTCTGTGACATATCCATGCCTAATTAGATATCCTGAGGCTTCCAAGTTCAGACTCTGGGAAGGATGCCAGGCAGTGAGAGCTTCTTCTATGCTACATGCCAAGCAGGGTGAGCTTTTCTCCTAGGCCTGGGCTGAAAGAGATCCTAGGTGGGTATGCCTAGTAGGGATTTTTAAAAGCATTTGTTTTCTTTGAACAGCCAACAGCAATCCCCTCCCTCGCCCCCAGCAATGTACGCAGCAAGCTCCAAGCTTGGAGGTATACAAACAGAGAACTCTCTATGCCACTGGTTTCCAAAGTGGGTGGGAGCACCTGCTGGGGGTCCAGCGCCAAGAGGCAGGGGGTGGCAGTGGGGGGGGGCTGGAGGTGTAAATGCCTTTCTGACTTTGAAAAGCTGGCATTGCTGGATCAAGCCAGCATGGTTACAGCATGGTGCTGATAATGCCAAGGTTGCAGGTTCAATTCCTATTTGGGACAGCTGCATATTCCTGCATAGAGCTTTCCAGGTCATGACTAAACTGCTTCTGGCACAACAGAACACTGTGATGGAAACCAGAGCACATGGAAATGCCGTTTACCTTCCCGCTGCAGTGGTACCTATTTATCTACTTGCACTAGCATGCTTTTGAACTGCTATGTTAGCAGAAACTGAGACAGAGCAACGGGAGCTCAACCCATTGTGCGGATTCGAACTGCCGACCTTCCGATCGGCAAGCCCAAGAGGTTCAGTGGTTTAGACCACAGTGCCACCCGCATCCCTGCTTTATTATTATTAATATTTATTATTAAACAAATAGTCAGTTAGCGAAAGCTCATACCAAGAAAAAACTTAGTTGGTCTCTAAGGATAGGCGTGCCTGGCATGCTCTGGTCCATGGGGTCACGAAGAGTCGGACACGACTGAACAACTGAACAAAGGTGCTACTGGAAGGAATTTTTTTTATTTTTTATTTTGTTTTGACTATGACAGACCAACACGGCTACCTACCTGTAACTATAGTCAGTTAGTTACAGGTAGATAGCCGTGTTGGTCTGTCATAGTCAAAACAAAATAAAAAATAAAATAAATTCCTTCCAGTAGCACCTTAGAGACCAACTAAGTTTGTTCTTGGTATGAGCTTTCGTGTGCATGCACACTTCTTCAGGTATCTGCTACTGGAAGGAATTTTTTTATTTTATATAGTCAGTTAGCTGTTACTGTTTTGACTCTTATCTTCCTTCGCAAATTGTGAAAACTGGCATTCTGAATAATACTCTTTATAGGTTGGGGGCACTAGGGACAAGTTTATGGAACCAAGGGGGCGGTTACCTGAAAAAGTTTGGGAACTTCCGGTCGGCAGGCCACTAGGAACTCTGCTAAGATAAATGTATGTATGTGCAGGACTCTGCAGAAACGGGGAGGGAAGCGGGGAGGGGAGTGTTTGCCACACAAGGCCACAACCACACCTGCTTCATGGCCACCCTTTTTACATCTGAAAGGGGCTCCTGGCATCCCTTTCTCTGGCCAATCCCTCCTTCCCTCTCTCTCTCATATTGTGTTTGTTTTTGTCAGCTTCCTGATTCACATATGCGGACTCCAAATCTCTGGAGCCACACAAATGAATGCAAACAAAGCTGACTGTAGAAGACATAGGAAAGGGAAGGAAATGCTCAGTGAGGCTACGCAGGGCATCTGCAGAAGAGCGCAAAGGCCTTCAAATGGAAACCATTTGCACATAGAAAAAAAATAGACTCTGTTGAACCACAAGGGATAATATAGTCTTTCATCTGCAGGGATTCCTTTCCTGAGCAACTTGACCAATGAGGAAGCCCTGGACATTGCAAAGGACCCGGGATGTGCTCTGGAGTACCCTCTCCACCAATGTGGGGTTCAGCCAAGTATTGGATTGCAGGAAGTCATATACCCTTCACAGGAGCATCCCATCCTGTTTTGCTGCCAGAGGTGAAATGGGATGGTAACACACTCATACCCTCCAACATTTCTCCGATGAAAATAGGGGCGTCCCATTCCATAACGATAATTTTACAATTTATACCCCACACATCTTACTGGGTTGCCCCAGCCACTCTGGGCAGCTTCCAACATATATTAAAACATTAAACATTAAAAAGACTCCCCTATACAAGATTGCCTTCAGATGGTTTGGGGGTCGGATAACTCTATACCCTCCAACATTTCTCCAACGAAAATAGGGATGACCTAAAGAAAAGCGAGACATTCCAGGATCAAATCAGAGGTGGCTTCTCTAAATCAGGGGTGTCCCTGGAAAATATGGACACTTGGAGGCTCTGCACACACACAGCCAACACAGCCTCACTTACTGGGATTGCACGACTGTGGCTGTGGCTGCGGCTTCCAGATTCTGGAAAGATTTTGTGGGAGGTCCACAAGATATCTCAAGAACCTGGAAGCCGCAGTCACTTATCCTTGCTTCTCTAGTGGCAGCAGCAGGGGTTGGGGTGTCCTTGAGGGCACCACCCCTTGGTATTTGGCCACCTGAGGTGGCTTCCTCAGTCCTCATGAGCAGGACAGCTTTGACCCTTGAACACAAACTCGATAGGGAGGCCTGTAGCTCAGCACATGCTTTGCTCGAAGAAGTTCCCAGGGTCTATCCTTTACATCTCCAAGTAGGACGGATTCCTGTATGAAGTCCAGGGGAGCTGCTGCCATTCTGTTTAGACAATATTGAGCTAGACAGACAATATTGAGCTAGATCGACATACTCCCTGGTTGGGGAAAGCCAGTAGTGGGAAGTATGTGTGGTGTAGAAAAGGACTGAGTGTCTGACTAGGACCAGGATCAAGGAGACCAGAGTTCACTTAACCATGAAGTTCACTAAGCAACCCCAAGGGTTTTCTGCAAAGACAAATTGGACAGTGTGTGTGTGTGTGTGTGTGTGTGTGTGTGTGTGTGTGTGTGTAGAAGGGGAGGTGGCAACATCCAACCCCACCATGTGGGAATACCTTGCAGATGACTGCAGTGCCTGGAGAGAGACAGTCAGGTCATGCATCCATAGCAGTGACCAGAGGAGGAATGACTGCTGGGAGGATTACAAAGAAAAGAAACTCTGTGGTGCACCTGCATCAGCACAACTGGATGCCTTCATCTGCCCCAGCTGCAGCAAAACATGTCTCTTCCATATTGGTCTCTACAGCCACAGCAGACACTGCAAACTTCCAAAGGTTTGACTTGACCTGCAAAAGCGTACTCCTCCATTGTCTCCTGAGAGAGACAGATTCCAACCAACCAGAAAGTATCCACCATAGGAGCTTCTGAATCTGTGTGATCCATGTGGTGAATCATGGAATGACTCCACCCACGCAGGCAAGGCACGGGACCCTTCTTGTTTCAGTTGAGCCTTGCTTGAGCTCTTGATTATTTTATGGTCCTGCCTTTTGGCTTCTACCTGGCTTCGCCATTCAGGCTTACCCTCTGGCTCTGACTTATTCATCAGTCATCCTCCTGGTTTTCCTCATGATTCTTGGATCTTGGCTCCTTCTCTCCTCAGACAGTTGCCCGCAGCGCAGCCCTGAGACCTTCTGATTGAGGAACCCTAGAAGAGCTTCCAAGGAACACAGGGAATTTCCTGGAAGACAGCTTCAAACGACCTTGGCTTGGATCCAAAGGTGTCCTTCCATTAGCAGAATGAGTCTGTGACTGGAAGGATCTTTCCGTGAGCAGAAGGAGGACATCTCTGGATCTCACCCAGCGATGTGCGTTATTTATTGTAAGACACTTACGTTTCCGTGAGAAAAGTGTGATGGGAAAGAAACACTAGAATAAATAAGGAAGCAGGGGGTGCAGACATTCACCTCTGAAGCCCAGGCACAACCCCACCCATCCCTTTGCAATGAAATCACCCAAAGATATAAATAAACTCATCCCAATAAATCTCAGCTTGACTGCAGCATTAGCATGGCTGCTAATGTATGTGAATGCCAGCCAAAATAAATTAACCTGTGATCAAAGTCATTTTCGTGAAATTAATTATTCCAGGTGCACTGTCACTGTTGCCTCACTTGGACGCTTTGATGAACTCTTTTTCATCCATCCCAGAGTTACTTACTGCCTGGCATTGCTCCCCCTGCCTGCACACCCACCCTCCCAGCCTCCCACCCTCTTGGTTATGATGACATCATTGGCTTCTTAATGAAGTCAGGCCACCTGATGCTGAGAAAGAAGCGTTTCAAGCAGATGTCGTCATTATTAACACACGCGAATAAAAGAAAAATCTGAGGTTTTGCCTGGGATTCACAAGCTGAACGAAAAGCCACCCTCTCCTTTCACTTCCGTAGACATTTAGGTCATTGATGAAACTGTCGTTTTGATTTCCTTTATTGGTACGTTTTCTCAAAGACAACCACGCAACGTGGCATCATTTCACTCTCGACTTTAGACATAAATGGATGGATCAGAGGAACAGAAAACAGAATTAGGCTCAGGGGTTGACATTCTTGGCACACATATCTCCACCCTGGCATCGGATCCTGAAGCTTCTGAGGTCTTGTTTCCTAACAGGCATAGACATGACCCATTTGCGATAGCATCAAGTGACAATTTGCATGTGCGAATGCGGTATCTGAGATTCATCACCACATTGTTTCTTTCTTTTCTTTAGAGATTTATATACCACCTTTCCCTTTGGGAAATTAATAAGGTGGCATTTGATAGAGATCAGAAACACACACATGCCAAATCACCACAGTCAAACAAAACTAAAGCAGGAAAAAGAGAGTTGTTAGGAGACCCTTCCCTTGCAGGGCTTCTCAGAGCTTCTGAAAATGGAAGCCACCAATATAGAGGAACCTAGGAAGCCACCTTACACCAAGTCTGACCATTGGTCTATCTAGCTCAGTATTGCCAACACAGACTGGCAGCTGCTCTCCAAGGTTCCAGACAGGGTTTTCTCCCAGCCCTACTTGGAGATGCTTTGAAGCTGGGACCTTCTGTTTGAAGCTCAGATGCTCTACCTCTGAGCTACCTTCAAGGGGGGGGGGGAGGAATAGGGACCTTCTAACAACTCTGTCTCTTGAACCAACTACAGTTCCCAGCATCCTTTGGGGGAAGCTGTTTAAAGTGGCATGATGATGCTTAATGTATAGTGCAAATGGGGCCATATACAAATAGCAGCCTCAATTCTCTGAGTGCTGGTCCATATGTGGCCATAAGGCACAATCCATACATATCAGGAGGCTCAGTGGGAGACCTCAAGGTTTGCAGAAGAATAACAGAAAATTAGTGGGGGGAATCCTCTGTGGAACACCTCCCAGATGCTCAGTGGGCATGGGATACTAAAAGAGGGAATGGAAAAGGGTGGCTGGAATCCTGAATAGGGAACATCCTACACTGCAACATTTTGCTGCAGGTACAACTTGTTTCTCTCTCCCCCCCCCCAATATATTTCACTTATTATAATTTCTACCCAGCGCCAACTTTAGGGCACAGAGGCGACTGCAGTTTGAAAAACAACACACATACATCAGAGGCTTCAGTTCTCAAATGCATTCCAAACCTCCCCTTTACCTTGCCAGCAATTTCTCTCTCTTTGCTATCCAGGATTTATCTTGCAATAGTCTCTGTCCAGAATATTTCATTCCATATCTTGTCTTTTCGCTCCCTTAAAACTATCCATTCTCCAAGGGGAGCAACAAGTTGTCGCCGTTGTGGTTTTTTTTTTAAATAAAAGTTTCACATGCCATGCTAAATGGCGCTAATAATAGAGGTCTGCCTATAGTAATGGAAAGGTAGACCTGGAGGCAAGACCTTCGCCGTTCCCTTTGGAAAGTTTGCTCACAGAGTGGGTTATAAATGGGCCCTTGCATTTAAACATATGAGTACGTAGAGAGATCATAATGCTCGAGGCGAGATTCCCCCCTCCCTCTCCCCTGCCGAACAAAGCTCCATTCGCTTCCGTTCAGAGCTGCGATGCCTCCCCCAGACCCATTCCAATCACAGCATTCCAAAGGAGAATTGGAGCATATACTATTCAATTTTGCAAAACTGTTGCGTTGTGCACTCGAGGTGATAAACACAGACAGCATGATAAACAGCCTGTTTTTATTCCAGCAACTACATTTGTTTTGGTTGTGTGTGTGTAGTGTGCGTGCATTCTGTCTCATACGAAGCATCTAAACAGCAGCCCAGGGGCACGACCCTATTGCAATCAAACTGCCAAGTTTCACACATATATGCTACCGTGGGGGGGGGCAGTTAAAAACACACATACACCCTGTAATAAATAAATGAAGGATTATGGCAAGTTGAAGAAGAGGCTGCCCTGTTTTCCCCCACAGCTTTTTTTTTTTTAAAGACCATTGCCATTGCAACTCGCTTTAAGACATTTGGAAGGTGATATTCATTACCTGCAGCATCAACAAACCCCCTACACCCCAACCGTCTGCATTCCTCTGATGCCCGGTGTGTCAGCAAACGCAGAGGCTTGAATAAACTGCCTGGACTTCCAGCTCAGAGTGGCTACGGAGCATCAGAGTCGCTGTCCATTTTTCTACCTTCTGCCAAACAACCTGAGGACAAACCTCCACAACCAGCAGTAGCAGCAGCATGCTCCATCCTTTGAAGAGTTTTGATAACTTGGTGAGGGCAAATAGCTAAATTCCTTTTGGGATGATAGAGCAGAACCCTTTGTAATAGATTTGCATGTCAAAGTGTCACTATACAGTGTCCCTTGGTTCTCAAACTTAATCCGTTCCGGAAGTCCGTTCCAAAACCAAAGCGTTCCAAAACCGAGGTGTGTAAAATGGATTGATCCGTTCCAGACTTTTAAAACCAACCCCTAAAACAGCAATATAACATGAATTTTACTATCTAACGAGACCATTGATCTATAAAATGAAAGGAGTAATCAATGTACTGTAATATAAAATAAATAAGACAGTATTGTAGATAATAAAAATAAAAATTATTATTTTTCTGTACCTGCACTGGTGATAGTCATTGTTTGGATGGGGTGCTTTTATCCATTTTCTGCCATCACACAATCAATCAATCAGTAGCTGAGCTGGGTTCCACACAGTCACAAAAACAAATTAACTGAAAAAGCAACAAAACCACAAAATAAATACCAAAAACAAAAGCGCCAAACTTAATCTGTTCCGGAACATTTAGACTTCTGAAATGTTTGGAAACCAAGGCGCAGCTTCTGATTGGTGCAGGTTCCCCGGAAACAATAGCTGAAAGCCACATCGGACATTCGGCTTCTGAAAAACATTTGAAAATCGGAACACGTACTTCCGGTTTTTCGACGTTTAGGAACCAAGGCGTTTGAGCACCAAGGTGTTTGAGAACCAAGGTACCACTGTACAAATGAGCATCAAGTAAGGGTTCAGCTTTTTCCTAATGCTTTTAGTATGCCTTCAGAGTACTGAACATAAGAACATAAGCAGATACTACTGGATCAGGCCAGTGGTCCGTCTTGTCCAGCATCCTGTTCTCACAGTGGCTGAAGAACTGCCTATAGGAAACCCGCAAGCAAGACCGGAACACAAAAGCTTTCTCCCCATCCGTGGTTTCCAGCAACTGGTCTTCAGCTATTCAAGGGGTAGCTCAGTTTTAAAGCCTGAGACTCTTGATCTCAGGGACATGGGTTCGAGCCCCACATTGGGCAGAAGATTCCTGCATTGCAGGGGGTTGGACTAGATGACCCTCGTGGTCCCTTCTAACTCTACAGTTCTAAGAAGCATTGCTGCCTGCAACCATAGAGGCAGAGCATAGCCATTGTGACTGTAGACATCAATAACCTTCTCCTCTATGAATTTGCACTGTGTACAAGCCTGGAACTAGACATCCTTTGTAGGTGCAAAAAATGCAACCACATCTCTAACCTGCCCTACTTATCCAAACCCAGCAGTATTGAGCCTGACTTAACTGGTATCCCAACAATTTGCAACCATCAATAGCCCTCTCCTCCCATTAATTTGTCCAATCCTCTTCTAAAACCATAATTGTTCGCAGTTCGGGTTGAGTAGAGTTGGAAAAGGCCATCGGCCTGATGCAGCAGGCTCTTCTTATGTTCTTGAGCTTTGCTCTGCTTTCACTGCCGTTGTGTCTGTGCCTTTTTCTGTGCCCCCCCCCACTTATTGATTGATTGCTTGCATCCCAAGAGGTCTGTCTTGCACCCTGTGAGAACAACATTATGCTAAGCCACAGAGATGGGGCTCCCCCTAGAAATCCGTTGGGAGTTTTTGCTGTAGAGGCACATCTGGCACTCAGTGGAAGTGTAAATGACACCGTACATCACAGAAACATCACAAGCCTACAGTGACCTTGTTCAAAAGAAGCCAACTGAGGGTACCTGCCAGATCCCCTGAAACCACACACCACTCGGCGCTTGGGCTGTGCCTAACAGTATGTTCCTGTAACTGTTCCAAGAAAGGTCCTTGAGGTTTTAAAAGAGAGAGAGGCAAGACTACAACTCGCTCACTTGAGCTGATGGTCGCACAGGGGAGAGAGGGTCTGCTCTAGGAGGCTACAGAGGCCAGGCACCACATAGCTGCAGCCATTTTGGATTTCATGCAATGGCCTCAAAACAAAGGAATTTAAGAAGGTGTCCATTTCTTCTGGCCTAATGCAGTGGTGCTAAGCTGCATGTTTATTTCACAGCTACATTTGATAACGTTCTTCTGAAAGTGGACTGTCTAGCTCGAGGTGCACTATAATAATAATAAAATAATAATAATAATAATAATAATAATTTATTTATACCCCACCCATCTGGCTGGCTTTCCCCAGCCACTCTGGGCAGCTCCCAACAGAGTAACAACAAACAACAACAAACATTAAAAGCTTCCCTAAACAGGGCTGCCTTCAGATGTCTTCTAAACATCAGGTAGTTGTTTATTTCCTTGGCATCTGATGGGAGGGCGTTCCACAGGGCAGGCACCACTACCGAGAAGGCCCTCTGCCTGGTTTCCTATAGCTTCACTTCTTGCAGTGAGGGAACCAACAGAAGACACTCGGAGCTGGAATCCTAAATGTGTGTTGTGACTCAATCTGCCTTGCATCACTGTTTGTGCTATCACCTTCTTGCGAGACTTTGAGACTGGTATAAATGGCAAGACTCCACTTAGCTGACGAGCACAATGTGTTATACACACCCCTGCTTCTCATGGGTGCTGAAGAGGGGCTGTTTGTTGCCGTGCTGAAATATACCTGTCCTTAGATTGGAAAGATTATAACGAAACTCTTGCCCTGCTGTTATGCCCATTAGATAAATAAACACAACTCCTTTCCAAGGCCAATAGGATTCAGGTCTTGACTCTAAAATGCGGGAAATGGGAAAAGCTATTGAAATGTATCAAGAGCTATCCTCTCGAGCCATTAGAAGATCATATTGTTTCTGAAGAGCTAAGTCAGTTTAATGACTGTGAAAAGCTTCCTAGCCATGTGTGACAAAAAATGAATCAAGATCCTGCACTCTCATTCTCAAGTTCTTCTTTAAAACACACGCGTACACTTGGCAGCTTTTCCACAAGGGCTCTCTTCCTACCAGCTGGCTGTGTCAAGGATGCTGTTTGTATCTTGCAAATAGAAAATATTACTAATATCAGTAATAAAGAGTGGGAGTTTCCATGGCGGTGGCTCTTTGCCCTGAATTAAAATTAGCCACATGCAGGCTGATTGGTCACTTTCAGTGGGGCCTGCAAATGGTTTCTCCTTGGCCTTCCCCATTGCAAAACGGGGTGTTGATTGGCAAATTCCCCATGAATGCTGAAAATTGCAGCGTCTCAGGAAGACTCTCCGTTCATATGAGTAGCAAGTTACTGTATGGATTTTGCTGAGCTGAAAATGATTAGAGTTTCACAATCCAGCATGCAATCCAGTCTCCCTCTTATTGTCATTTATCTCCTCTAATTTTCATTGTCTGGGTTTCTCTCTCTCTCTCTTTTAACCCTTGTTGACCTAATTCTTTCTCATTGGCTCCCTTTAAGCTTTTGCTAAGCTTGCAAGCTCTCCTCTGTCTCTCTGGGGTTTTTTTTTTTTTTGCCAGCTGTGATTTTGTGCTGCTTAGGGAAATGAAAACATACCCCATAAAATGCATGCATGCAAACACACCCAAACTCTTCCCTCTGGGAAGAGCTTGCTCATGTTACCAGCAAGACCCAGCAGTAACCAAACACCCTGCAAGGAAACACTAGGGCTTTCAAAAGCACTGAGAGGAAAGTGCCCTTTGATCTATGATGGGCTTTGTCTAGCTTCTATTATGGGTTTGCCTTAAGTAAGACGCAGCGCTACCTTCCATTTCCCTCCCTGAAATCATATATGTCTCTATCTCAACGAACAGCACCGGCAATTCTCAAATATCCACTTGTGGGTTAATATGTGTTTAGATACAGCCTGCCACCCTTTTGTACGTTCAGAATAATACAAGGTTTATATGGCCTGCCTTTGAAAGGAAGGTGCTGCACTGATGTCATCAGAGCTCGGGCACTTTATCAATGGCTGCAGATCCCCGTGATTAAGTGGCATTCGGGTGTATCTGAACACAATGTCAACTACTCTGCTTAATTTGCAACAAATGTACAATGGTAGACTGCATCCAGTCTCCAGTGGCGATCACATACCATTAACATCGCAGATGGGAAAGCATGTAGATAAATTTACAAAGATTCAATGTCTGTGTGCTCTGCGCATATTTACACATGTCTGTACAAGAGAGCAAAGTAATCTCTGTTGCCTTGTGCTTGTGGCAGTGAAGCCTCTTGACGCTTAATTGACTGACCTGGTGCAGCGACATGGAGTGTTCAGTCGCTCAGTGAACTAAGGAGGTTCAGCTCCTGCAGGGGAATGAGAAATTGTCAGTTTGGCTGGAATTATAATCTCCCACAGGGGCAGGGATGGACTGAGAAGAGGTTTTAGGGCACAGAGGAGTGAAGAAGAAGAAGAAGAAGAAGAAGAAGAAGAAGAAGAAGAAGAGGAGGAGGAGGAGGAGGAGGAGGAGGAGGAGGAGGAGGAGTTTGGATTTGATATCCCTCTTTATCACTACCCAAAGGAGTCTCAAAGCGGCTCAAATTCTCCTTTCCCTTCCTCCCCCACAACAAACACTCTGTGAGGTGAGTGGGGCTGAGAGACTTCAAATAAGTGTGACTAGCCCAAGGTCACCCAGCAGCTGCATATGGAGGAGCAGAGATGCAAACCCGGTTCACCAGATTACGAGTCCGCCGCTCTTATCCACTACACCACACTGGCTCTTCTTAAGGGGAAGTTCGCCCAGAGACAAAGAAGTGAGAGGTAAAAGCAAAGAATGGGCTATGAAAAGGGGGGGGGGAGTGAAGGTAGGGTGGTTTGAAGGAAAGGGCAGTGAAGATGAGAAATTAAGGCAGAATGGTTTAGGATCAGAGTTTTCCTTCTCTTAGATGGGCTACCTTCCCAGGGGGACGAGCCCCACCTGCTCCTCACTTTCCTCGACAGCATGTCCAGAAACCACCTTCTTGACCATTGGACCCACTATTGGTCTTGTCCACTCCATCTGCCAGAGCCTATGTTTCCATGCAAGGGGAAGTCCATAACATTGGCTACCCTCGCCCGGTTTAGCTGGCCAGTTGAAGCTGTTCCTGAAATGTGACCACTGTCACATGCTGACAACTTCTATAAGCCACAGGTGAGAGCTGAGTGCACAGTGGAAACCAAATGTGGATAAATAACCCCAGAAGGAGCACAACGTGTCCCCCACCAGAGGTAATACCCCTCCCCTAACACCCTATACACCCAGTGATAGAGGTGTCAGTAGCAGGAGAGGTGACGGGGTTTAGTGAGCAGGAAGAGTCTGTGGCAGAGGGCCGCTCAGACTTTGAGGCTGAAGCAGAGGCTGGAGAGGAAGGGGGTCAAGAGGCTTCTTATGAACCCAGGGAATCTCCCTTTCCTGCTTCAACCAGCTCCCCTCCCCCCTGGCCTCCAAGAATCGCAGAGAAATGAAAAGAGCAGAACAGAGTGTGCACAGTTGTGTACAGATACAGTTTGAGACTCCATGGGAAAAACCCAGGGAGGAGGAGCCTGAGAGAGGAATAGGAAGGTGGGGACCTTCAGTCCTCGCAACGGCTTCATTGGGGCAAGACCTCCTAATAAGAGTTGCTGAGACCACTAGGCATGAGCTCTGTGGTTTCTTTCCTTGAGTAAAGATTTAACTTCATTGATTTGTTGTTTTTGTTGCTGACCTTTGCCTGACTCAAGCCCTGGCACCAAAACCATACCTGAACCAAAACACCTGTCCTTTAAAAGGTGTGCTTGTTCAAATCTTACAATGCAGTTCTCCAGGCAGAACGTGTGTGCAAAAATGCATGTTTTAGGGAGAAAGCAAGCCTAAAAATGCATATTTTAGTGAAGGTATGAAAATGGATTATATTGAGGAAAATTGTGCATGTTAGACAAAAGTGCATGGCAAAATGTGCAGAGGAGAAGCGCTAGGATGCTGATTTATTTTCATGAGGACTTTTTTTTTTTAATGGCAAATGTGGCAAACTGAACTTTAAGATGGGGGGAAGGAATGAGAAATGGAGAGAAAGTGAAATTGACAGATCTATCCATCCACCCCTACCCACTCGTCCCACCCTCTAGCATCCATCACTTGAGGCAGCTGCCACACTCTGCCAGCACTTGTCACCCTAGAGCTGAAAAATGAAACTTCTGCAGTTCCCAGACTCCTGGATCGCTGTCATCTTGGAGGAATAACCTGCCTACCTGCACTGGTGTAGCAGCCTGCAAAGGCACACAAGGATACGCTGCTGTTTTGCAAATTTATCTGGCGTGTTTTTCAAGAGTGGGCCCTTAAACCTTGTTGGCAATTGCCGCTCCCCATCCCCACCCCACCGAAAACTGAAATGGTCTCCCTGGATCCTGGTCTTCACTTACCGACCTATTACATAAATGCACTTTCCTGAGGTTAATGACTGCCCACAACTTGGCATCCGGAGCTGAATAACGAGATCCAAATCACTGATATGTCATGAGATGTCAAGAGTTACTATTTTTGCAACTAGCCCTCCCCTCCCCGGCAATACATAATTCATGAGGATTAATTAGTTAATGTTTGTACAGCTCTTGAGGAAGGCAGCTTTTCTATGAGCGATAAACGCTCACAATATTAAATAGTGTGATTCAGCCTTCTGAGATTTGTAGATCAATGTCTGTCTTGCCTCTCTCTCTCTCTCTCTCATAATGCGGTGCATTTCTGATATATTATACAAACCGTGTTTGGATTACTTACAAGGATAAATCAAGCCAGGTTTATGGTGGGCTCTTTTTTCTTTTTCTTTTCTTTTCTTTTTTTTCGTGGATCTGCCTCCACTACTAATACAGAAGAATATCCTAGCTGTAATAAGGGGGAGAGAACGAAGTCGCCATTTGCTTTCTGTGCACCGTGGCACTCAGACCTACCATTCCTCAAACAGTCTCGGGATCTGTTCTCACACGTTGGACTTCACACCCAATTCTCCATCCACATCCACATTTGATGTGGGGACAGTGACATAATGTGATGGCTTTTGCCATGGTCTGTATTGGTGCTTGATGTTCCTGGAGCAAATGCAAAGCAATTCGAAAGGTGAGATTTTTCTCAGGACAGCAACTCTCCGGAGAGGGAAGTTGAGAGCTGCGGGAGTTACTGGCCTCTCTCTCCAGTCCGAACAGAAGAAATGATTTGCTGGATAAGATCAGAAGTTGGGGTGGCATGTAACAATACCATACCTATACAGTAAAGGTAAAGGGACCCCTGACCATTAGGTCCAGTCGTGTCCGACTCTGGGGATGCGGCGCTCATCTCGCATTACTGGCCGAGGGAGCCAGCGTACAACTTCCGGGTCATGTGGCCAGCATGACAAAGCCGCTTCTGGTGAACCAGAGCAGCGCACGGAAACGCCGTTTACCTTCCCGCTGGTAAAAGGTAAAGGTAAAGGGACCCCTGACCATTAGGTCCAGTCGTGTCCGACTCTGGGGTTGTGGCGCTCATCTCGCTTTATTGGCCGAGAGCCGGCGTACAGCTTTCAGGTCATGTGGCCAGCATGACAAAGCCGCCTCTGGCAAACCAGAGCAGCGCACGGAAATGCTGTTTACCTTCCCGCCGGAGCGGTTCCTATTTATCTACTTGCACTTTGACGTGCTTTTGAACTGCTAGGTGGGCAGGAGCTGGGACCGAGCAATGGGAGCTCACCCCGTGGCGGGGATTCGAACCGCCGATCTTCTGATCAGCAAGCCCTAGGCTCTGTGGTTTAACCCACAGCGCCACCTGGGTCCCTTACCTGTACAGTAGTAACCAACAAAAGCAACAGTTTAAAAGGCATTGCATTTTAACGCAGCCAGGACCTTGGAAGCTTAACTTTGAAGCTCATGGATCCAAAGGGAAACATGCCTTATTAAGGAAGACCCATGGGTGTGGGCACCAATGAGAGCTCACTTGTGAGGAAGTGACAAAGCGCTATGCCCAATTTTCTCCGCCTTCAATTTTTCTTGTTGAAACTAGTAATTCCGATGGGGTGACAATTTTATCTGGGAAACACCTAACTAGGCAAATGCTTCCCTCTTTCCTTCTTGGGCCATTTATACCTTTGAAACACAATTGCTGGAACACATTTCCTCTCTCAATTCCAGGCACTGCGGTTGATTAAGGGTTGCTGGGAGCTGTAGCTCCGCGAGGGGTAAACTTCAGCGCACAGCGCCACTGATTCCCTTGGGGCGGGTTAATGCTTCAATAGCAACCCCCCACTCTGGCGGATTAAACACACAGGCGATCCCACGCAAACAGGGAGCCTGCTGTGAATGGGATGGCATCACAGGGTTAGATAACTACTGTAGTCAGATCTGGCCACCGGCTACATGCTTCAAGGCAAGTAAGGGCAAAGGAATTTCACAAGGAGTGCTGGAAAAGCGACCATGCAAGGAAGGCATTTCTCAGCCCTGCCAAAAATGTTCAGAAAAACGTGAGTGTCTTCGCTTCAGCTCCAAAACTGACCCAGGCTAGCACCACTTATTCCTACGAGATGAGAAATCTATCTATTTGTCACCCTCAATTCTCTATGTAAATATACAACAGTGGCAGATGGTCTGAGCTTGCACAGCTGCCAGTGAGATTGATAAGGATAGTTCTTTGCATTTTTATAGCACCTGCCATCTGAGGATGATTCGGAACCTATGCTCATAGGTTCCTCCGTGTAGCGGCTCATTTGGCCAATGATTTGTCTGAGGAACGTTCCTCAAGCAAGGAAGATGGGTGGATCCGCCATGTCGCACTCTAGAAGCAGTTCGACAAAACTGGATTTCCCATCTGGGATTTTGCTAAATGTCTGAAATGCACTTCGGATTCCAGAACCCCAGTTCTGCTTGTGAGCTTCGTGGAAACTGGTAAATAGAAGTTTATGAAATTATGCAAAGGGGGCAGGGAAAAGTTTTTTCCCCCACTAGAACTTCTGGGCATCCCCTGTAGCTGAATGTTTGAAGGTTCAGAACAGATAAGTGGAAGTCCTTCACACAGCACATAGTTAAACTATGGAACTCACTCCCACAAGAGGCAGGGATGGCCACCAATCTAGATGGTTTAAAAGAGGATTAGGCAAATTCACGGAGGAGAGGATTATCAATGGCTACTGGCTATTATAGCTCTGCTCTGCTTCCACAGTCAGAGGCAGCAATGCTTCTGAATACCGGTTGCTGGAAACCGCAGGAGGGAAGAGGGCTGTTGGGTTCAAATCCTGCTTGAGGGTTTACCAAAGACTTTTGGTTGGCCACTGTGAGAACAGGATGCTAGATGGGCCATTGGCTCTTTCTCATGTTCTTACGTTCTTCAATTCTAGCAACCCTGAAAAATGAATCAGTGCTGTAACTGCTAACAGTAGTGCCCTGGAACATGCTTTGGTGAAGGCTGCCATGGCGCTGTTATGAGAGAACATTGGGGCAGATGCCCAGGGCCCAGAAAGAGCAGGAGTGCCCACACACAGCAAGGCTGGCTTATCACACTTTGAAGAAAGCAAAATAACCCATATTGCCACTGAGCAAGACTCCCTTAGTGAGACTACCTCCTCATCCCTGCAGCAAAACCCTGGGTTATGCCTATCCCTAACCCTGGGCAGGGATGCCAAGTTATGTCAGCCCTGGTCATGTGACCAAGTGGAATTTATTATGGAAAAGGCTTTCACTCTAGCAGCAAGCTGGGGCAAGTTTCACCTGCTAGTTTCCGCTTGGCCCAGAGGTGCTAACAGAAGCCCTGCCAGGAGAAGAAGCTGGTAATCTGCTCTCTCTTCCAGATACCAAACAGAGCAATCCCCTCTCTCCAGGTGGCCAGGTAAGCAGCAGGAAACCCAAAGCACCTGCACAAGCTGCTTCCATTAGTTTCTGATGATTGCATCCTGCTGTTTTCCCCTCGATCAGCTCAGACTGACAGAGACTATGGGGCTATTCCTGCCTGTCAAGAGGATGACCCAGTGAAGCAGTTTAGGTGGAGTGTGGCTCATACAAGGTCCCCTGTCTGTTGGCAGAGTAGCCAAATTGCAGCTAGGAAGCCAAATCATGTGCAGTGCTGACTCTTTTCTTGAAATGAAAACCATGTCCAAACACTTGTTAAAATATTCAAAAGCTTTAACTTGCAGAACATATATTCAAAGTATTTACAGTCACATGCTTATCCAAGCATGGGCTTAGTTTTACTTAGTTGAAGGTGACAGTGCCTTAAACATTCAAACTAACTGTGTCTTTCTCTCTTTCCAGTCCTTGAACTCAGCCTTCTGCACATGACCCAGCTTGGCCATACAGCTGCTCCTCAGAGGTCTCTAATTTCTCCTTCCAGTAGACTTCTCCTTACTGCTTCTTTGGAGAACATCAACTTTTGTACTTCTTTCTATCACGTACATTCACACAGAAACATTACCACTCCTCTCCATAGCTGTCAACCTTTCCCTTTTCTTGCGAGGAATCCTATTCGGAATAAGGGAATTTCCTGCAAAAAAAGGGAAAAGTTGACAGCTATGCTCCTCTCCTCTCCTGCATTTAGAGAGCGAGCTGTCCAACACTGCCTCTTCTTCAGTGTTCATGGAGATGCAGCCATTAAGCAAGTCACACACAAAACAAAATGGTGAATGTAATAAGATGCCTCCCATGTGACCATATTAACCAATCACACGAGAGTTGCTGGGGAATATTCCAGAATTAAACACGCAGCAATGCATTTAAGCATTCCCAATTTCAGTAAATTCAATCAAGTGTGGATCTGAACCCAGAGTTCCCTGGTCCATTGCCAAAATAGCATCAAGGCTGGCTTGCTATGTCTTCTTTGTTATTGGCAGTATAGTAGCCGATATTTATGAATGGAGACACTAGATGGGGAAAGATGTGCTTTTGCCTCTTTGGAAATATAAGCCTCCTTTGATGCAGCAGCAGCAGCAGCAACGGCATAAATGTGTGTGGCTGAGGTGTAGAGCACCCACTTTGTGTGCAACAAGTCCTGATTTCAATCCCCAGCATCTTCAGGTCGGGCTGAGAGATGCCCCTCCTTGAAATCCTGGAGAGCTGCTGCCAGCCAATGTAGACACTGCACTCAGCTAGATGGAGCAATGGTCTGACTCTGTATAAGGCTGCTTCCTGTCTTCTTAACCGACCTGATTACTGTTTTCTGGGACTTTTCTCCAGTTTCTACATCAGACTCGGAGATGGCATCGCCCCTCCATTTTTATTTTTTATTTTGCATTACCAAACACATACAATCCAAGAGCCACATCCAGTACAACAGCTGGCTGACTCCAGCTACAAAGGCTGAGTCCGCTGCAGAGGCCAGAGGCCATCTCAGCTGTGTGTCATTGAAGACCTGCCCCTGCCTTGCTAGCCTTTTCCCACCTCGCCTGGGAGGGCCACAGCTCATGATGCACCAGGACAGCATCCCTGGCTCAGTGGTCCCCTTGGCAGATGAATATAGAAGAGCAAACGCTCTGTGGTCCACCTCTAACTCACAGAGTCTGCAGCCTGTCTTTTGCTTCCTCTTTCAAAATAAAAGCTGAGCTGACAATTTGTCAAGAACAAGAGGTGGTTATAATGCGAAATTATCTGGAGTGAAATTAAAAAACATCTAAATTAAATTAACATGCTGTCTGACAACCTAACAAGGTGATAACTTTATCCCACTAGTAATTAACACATAATGAAGTGCACAGCACCCACCAGCAGAAGTGTAACCGGCAAACAGGGGAAAGGATAGGCCTTAAAAGCAAGCAGAATATGGCCAGTGTACATGGACCTGTGTCAGCTCCTCGGCCACGGTAGCTTCCAGAGGACGCCTTAGATGCATGAACGAGCTACCACAGGTTATTCATCTCAAAAGAACTTCTACAACTCTGTTGGATGTAATCCTCTGGAGCAGTCAAATACAACATTTCCTGTTTGCCTAGAGTGGACATGCTGGGGAGGTAGTGGACAAGTGAGTTGAACTTCCTGTTACACCTGGCTGGAGCATCCTTCCTTTGCATGTGACTAGTAGGTGGGCGTGACCTTTCCAGACCTGGTAAAAGGCCAAGTCACGTAGCCACATCCCTTCTTTTTCTTACTGCCTGCTTCACCTGGACTGCACTGCTGGCTATCAGTCAGCAGTCCCTAGGTTATCTCCCATATGGGGTAAACCTGTTTGTCCATATTTGTAACTTTAAGCCTAAAGCCTGCCTTCAGGGATCACACTGTGCTCTGCCTGATCATGAGTAAAACTTCTTTTTGTTACTTATGAATAAGACTGTGGTGTCTTTATTCTTTTAGGAGGGATTGAAGGGGTCTTACCAGGAACATCTCAATCTGGGCAAGCCAGATTGAATTGCTTATTATCACACGAGTCTGCAACCAGCTTTCTGCAGTGTAATAAGGGAATGCAAAGTGAAGGAACTTGCTAGTGTGAGTTAGGAAGGATAATATTAATCAATATATCCTCTCCTTTTACCCACAACATTCCCACAAACTCTTGATTGTTGGTGACTTGTGCAAGGCAGCTGCTAGTTCACTGCACCTCAACCCATGTGATGTATCAGCAGAGGATGAGGAGCCCCAGCAGAGTCTCCAGAGATTTCCTGCTCCCAGCAGAACAGCCTCTTCCAGAGGGGAAAACTCCTCTCCCACACAGTCCCACTGGGGACTCGGCTATACAGCTGCAAATAAAACATTTTGAGTGTGTTTTAAGTGCAATATAAAATGTGAGACTAGGTGGCGATGGTGAGCCTTATGGAAAATTCAATGTATTTTTTTAAAACGCTTTTTTAAAAAGTATTTTCTGAACGGTTTTTATGTGTCTGTAGATCCCACCATGTTTATTGTCTCCTGGCACAAGACAAAGCCAAACACTGCTATCTACTATAGACAGTTCTACTGGTCTTTGAAGTAGAGATACATAGGTACAGGGAGATCTGTCACCATGCTAGCTAACACTGCTAAGTAAAGCCCACAGCCTCTTCCCCTGACTCTCACAGATTCAGAGTCAGACCCTGACACACAAACAGGATATTTTATTTGATTTATTAAATTTGTATACCACCCTATACCCACAGATCTCAGGGCAGTTCACAACATAAAATTACCATATATATACAAATGCACAGCAGGACAAGCAGGACTTAATGAAAGCAATGCCCTATAGACTATTACACCCGTCAGAGGGGAATTGACTCAGCAAGTCATACCCTCAACTTCACTGGTGCTGCTATGGTAACCCAGTGCACCTGTTCTCTTATGTCTGAACATCCAGGTGTGGTAGTTTTGCCCATTGTTCACATTACACCAACACTGATGTCTGCCAATGGACAATTTCTTCGAGCGGGGACAGCCGAGGGCAGGATTGGCAACCCAGGGAGCATGTGACTGGCCCCGTGTCAGGAGTGGGCCATGAGCAAAACCCTGGAGCAAGTCAGAACCCAGGAACCAGGCATCTTTACCAATCAGAACCAGGGCCGGATTTAGGTTGGATGAGGCCCTAAGCTACTGTAGGTAATGGGGCCCTTTATATGTCCAGCTGTCCTTTGTCAACAACAAATTGTCACTGTTTTTTTGTGTTGAATATATGCTATATGGTAATTTATGGACCTAATAAGGATCTAAAGCCATTTGCACATAACAAAATATGTATTTTATCAAAGTAATTGTTGAACTGAAATACAGTACAATTAAGAAGAAGTATATTATTAGTGAAATACAATTAAGAAGAAAGCGGGGCCCTAAGCTATAGCTTGTTTAGCTTATACGTAAATCCGGCACTGATCAGAACCAGATCTGGGAGGGGAAATATCAAATGTTCAATGGGAGGCAGTATGGCCTAGGGAACATCTATGTTCTACTTCCTCCCATATATGTGAGTATTCAGTAAAAAAAATCTACACCAATGGTATCTCGCCTCGTTGAGAGTGCCCCATATATCGAGCTGGACGGGAAGTAATGCCATGGGAACTTTCATCCATCTTTGGTGGCGCTGTGAGATAAAGTGTGCTGATTTCGTTAGCGGCCCTAACAGAAATGAGATCCGTTTGTAATACTAAGATAAATCCAGCTCCTTTGTTAACCTTTCAAAGAATAATAGATGAATCAAGTCAACATTTATCTCACCAGGAGACGTTGACATTTTTGCTGGTAGCTGCTCGTTTAGAAAGTGCTGAATGCTGCCGTTCTGCATCAGGCCTGTCAACAGACCCGTGGCGTTCTCAGGTGTAGTCTGTTGCTCCGGCTGAGAAATTGACCTGCCAGGTCAGGGCAGCCAGAGGTAAAACGAGTCCTTTACCCTTTTACAACACCTGGCATCCATTCATCAACCAAACCAAGCTTCCCATGGAAACATCTGAAGAGATGCATTGAACTAGGGACTTTAATATGCACTAAAAACTTAGAACAAGTACCGCTTCCAACTTAAAGCCTCTGTTACACTCGCCGCAATATGTGACATATAAGCTGTTATTGTTATGGTTCCTTGTGTTTTAAATTACATTTGCCATATTTGAAAAGCAATGTGTATACAGTACTTAAAAAAAACAACCAAGCAGAATCAGAAAGTAAATTTTGGGTCTGGCAGCATCTGGAATTCATGACCACCTGGACATATGTGAGCAAAATGGAGACCTGTTGCAGCTCTCGTTGGGACAAGCGCAGGGCTCTCGAGTGGAGTCGACTGGGGTGCAAAGGCCTTCCAGGGAGCAGAGCTGAAGAAACCACACCACTCAGAGCTTCATGGCTAGATAAACACCAGCAATTAACCCAAATAACCCATTGAGAGGTCACAGCAGCAGGCAAGACGGGATGCAATTAGCGTCCTGATCAATTCATGCCCCGCTCGCCCACACAGCGCAGCTCAAGGAGGAAGGGCCACTGCAGTCGTTTGAACTTGCTCACCTGCAAGTTCTATACAGTCTCTCATCACTGGCAGGAGAAGGCACCCTCTTGGGAACCTTTCTGCACAGGGACAGTCACCTGAAGGGGCCAAGCTGTGCAGCAAATGCATTGGCTGTAGAACAGCAGTTCAGGCATTGTGGATTCCCCTAGAAAATCCGGGTGTGATGTGGTTCGGTGATGAGGGTGCTGCGTTCTCTCTGCTAGAGACCCCGGTGGGTTCTTCGGGTTGGTCTCCCTGGGCAATTTGCAGTAGGCCGGCTTGGGGTTTGCAACGGATTGGGTTTCTGAGCCTCAATTGTCCGACAATAAGAAGAACAGAAAGGATATTTCCAGGGGCGTCTTGCCCATAGAGGCAAGTGGTGCAGGGCGCCAGGGGTCTAAGTTCTTGCCAAGTTCTGGAGGGCGCCTGGGAAGAGGCAGAGGCTGGATGCGGCGCCTCCCGGCACCAGCTCACTGCCCTTGCCCACCGCGCTGAAGCAGCACCGCGCCCGGAGCCTCCGCCTCTTCCCCACTGGAGCCTCTTCCCTGCCTCTTCCCCGCCTCCTCCAGCCCCGCAAAGCTGCCAGGTGAAACTGTGGCGGGGGGGGGGGAGCCGGAGGGATCTTTGAACCACGGCACCAGATATCCTTAAGACGGCCCTGGATATTTCATCCCCTCCACCCCACCCCACCCCTTTAAATTAGGCTGCTGGGAATTTTTTTGGAGTGAGGAACCAAGAGTGGATTTGCCGTGAAATTTGGGGTTACATGAGCTCAATTCTGATGCCGAAAACATTCCTGGATTGAACAGGGGATCAGAGGTGCCTTAATTCTTAGCATGTGTCCTCTTGCGCCAGTTGGTGGATTCTTGAGTTCTATGGTTGTATCCAACTACATTATTATTCATTCTGTTTTATTTATTAATCAAACTTATTAGTCGCTTGTCATCACAACAGATCTCCAAGTGACGTACATTGAAAATCATATACATAGACCCACCATAAAATTGAGGAGATGGCAGTGGTGGGGAATAATATAAACATTAGCATCCTGCCCATAACAGTGATAACAACATTGGAAGCACTTTAACACAAAATAAAACAAGTGTTGCACACACTTCAGCCTCCAAGCTGGAAATGAGTCTGGGGTGGTTGTGCTTACCTTCATACACACTGTGCAGGCTTTCACCCTGGGGAGGTCCCTTCAGTGCTGCTAACACAGTGGTTTGACTTCACCCCTGGAGGTGCCCTCCATTGTCTCTCGAAACAGGTGGATGCCAATAACAAGTTTGATATACACATAGGTAACCTATAACACTATAGTCCTATACACTTGCCAGCAGGTCCCAGTTTGGGAAAGATGCATGATACAAATAAACAGAAATAATAAGGTAGTAATAATAACGGGAGCAGGGCTTTTTCATTCGTGGCACCACATCTCTAAACTCCACCCCAAATGGGAGGTACCTTTACTGACAACATATAAGCACCATGTTGAAGCCTTCCTATTTAACAAGGCTTTTAATGGATCCCTCTGTTGTTTTATTGTTTGATTTCATTGCTGCTTATTGTCTGTTGCACTGCTTGTATTTAGTAATTGGTGTTTTGAACATTTTGATCGCTTAATTTTATCAGCATCTGGCTTTTTATGACTGCACATCACTTTAGATAAATGGGGAGGAAAGCAACACAAATATTCTCAATCTATCGGCACACAGCTGCAACCCTCATTTAATTACACACATACATCGAAACTTTATTTGCATTAGCCGCTAGCCATAGCAATAAAATAAAATACAATTATTAGATTTACAGTTGTCGGACCTGGGCCACGGGCTGCACTTTGAGGTGAACCTGGAGCTAGAAGCCAGGAGCTGAGGCTCATCATTCAACAGAAGGTAAAGGACTCCTGACCATTAGGTCCAGTTGCGGATGACTCTGGGGTTGCGGCGCTCATCTCACTTTATTGGCTGAGGGAGCCAGCGTACAGCTTCCAGGTCATGTGGCCAGCATGACTAAGCCGCTTCTGGCTAACCAGAGCAGCACACGGAAACACTGTTTACCTTCCTGCCGGAACAGTACCTATTTATCTACTTGCACTTTGACGTGCTTTCGAACTGCTAGGTTGGCAGAAGCTGGGACCGAACAACGGGAGCTCACTCCGTCACGGGGATTCGAACCGCTGACCTTCCGATTGGCAAGCCCTAGGCTCAGTGGCGACTGTTAATATGAATGCCTTTGTTAGCTTCCAAATAAAGATATAAAATACTGTAATGTGGGACCCCGATCTCCAAGAGACTGTGCTTATGCAGGGTTCAATTTCATCCCAGTTGTCATTCCTCCTAGCTGGTCACTGCTGTGGAGACATGACCTGGCTGATTGTCTCCAGGCATTGTGGTCGTCTGCAAGGGATTCCTACATGGTGGGGTTAAAGTCGCCAGCCTTCCTGTCATGTTTGCAAACTGCAAACTCTATTAATATTTACTGCATTTCAATATTGCCTTTCTCCTGCCAGAGCTCTCAAGACTTCCATTCTTGGCCTCCCCACCCGCAAGCATCAAGTGAGATATCTGCCTTTTTAAAATAAGAATAAAAAAGTGCAACCTTTATCTTTTTATTTTCCTTACAATTATAATCCACCTTTCTTTCATCATGGAACATAATGTTGCATTCATGAACAGCCTTTTACACGTGTCTCAAGTCAATTTACAGGCATAAAAAGGTTTTTAAAAAAGGTAAAGGACCCCTGGACGGTTAAGTCCAGTCAAAGGTGACTATGGGGTTGCAACGCTCATCTCGCTTTCAGGCTGAGGGAACCGGCATTTGTCCACAGACAGCTTTCTGAGTCATGTGGCCAGCAGGACTAAATCGCTTCTGGTGCAACAGAACACCATGACGGAAGCCAGAGAGCACGGAAAAGCCGTTTACCTTCCCGCCACAGCGGTACCTATTTATCGACTTGCACTGGTGTGCTTTCGAACTGCTAGGTTGGCAGGAGCTGGGACAGAGCATACAACAAAACAGTTAAAATAGTTGAAAAATGGTGCCATGCAAAACTGCTTTGGGGGTGGGGTGTTTTCTGTTGCAAACTTGCAGAGCGCTTAGCCCTGGAAACGAAAAGTAATTTTGAAACGGCACCACTAAGAATACTTCTAAATTGGGCCTACTGTTCTAACAATGTCGCACCAGATGTATCTTTTCCCCCTTCTGCTATTCTTTAGCAAATAACACCTATAGCACAGGCGCTGGCTTGAATCCTACATGTTCCATTAGGTCTCCCTGAACTGAAATTAAATATTATCACTTTTTGAAAAACGGAGTTAAACTAAAGGTATACACAACACTTTCTCCAGAAGACACACGCTGGAATTAGCAGCATGATTGCAGGCAATAAAGATGGTGCTTCAGAGAGCTATTCCCAGCCCTACATTCTCTGAGAAGTAAACAAGGTCTGACACAATAGATTCTAGCACCAACCTATGCAAGAGAAAGAGGTTGATTATTCTCCATTTTATTTTTATTTTTTACTTCCTGCATTTTTCACCGAGAAGTTTTTTCCAGCTGGCTAAAGGGAGAGTAACACGACACTAGAGCTTTGTTTTTTCTCAAGTTCAGTTCCAGTTTCGCTTGGCACTGAACCTGGGTGCAAGAGAGACCTGCTCCCCCACCCCTGCCCCAGCTTTTTGCTTTTGCTGTGATATGTGGCTGCTGCTGCCTTTTCCTGTCTGATTACACAAAACAGTTCTCTGCACTTTCCAGTTGCGAAAACCAGGGAGTTTGTCTTGTTAACAGAGCCTACAGTGGCCTTTGAGTCATTGTCCAGCGAGGCTTCGCATGAGCCGATTGAAAAAACGTTTGCACCAGAAGATCAAAACTGTAGCGGGAAGCTGGCACCTGCCTTTCCGATTTTTTCCGCCATTGTAATGGCTTCTTTCAATTTCATTTTGCTTTGGTGGTGTCCGGCAGGAGGGGAGAGTCCTGATCTTGTGCTCAAATCATCCTTGCAGGCTTCGCTTTGGGGCATTTGTTCAGCCACTGCGAGAACAGGATACTGGACTAGATCCAGCAGGGCTTTTCTTCTGTTCTTGGAACCGAGTCCCAAATGCTGAAGAGCACCTGAGGAGCTGGAGGCAGCGCCTATCCCAGTCTGACTTGCTTAGCCTTCAGATGAAAGGAATCTGTGACAGAGCAGAGCAGAGGCTGGGGAGGAGGGAGGGAACTCCAGCTGACATTCTGATTACCACAACATAAAAGCCAATGGCATATCGCTCCTTTGAAAGAGCACATCCTGTAGGTCATCTAAAGGACAAAGTGACCTTTTAAAGGTCTTTTCAACTCCTAGCTTACAAAATATTCCCATAAATCTAGGAATAGTGGCGGCAAAATTAGTCTTTTCCGTGGAAGATTCCCAAGGATGAGTTATATCACAAGTATCGGATGAAATGCCTGGTGTTGGGCGGCCATAACGATCCTTGCTTAATGACAGAGACAAGCTAAAATATTGCAGTTTCAGATTCAGGCGTCTAACCCCGCTGCCTTAATTTTTAGGGCTGCAAAAAGCAATTGCACTGATTTGATCAATTAAAGGTTTCATCCATCACAGATTGAAAATGGATTTTTAATCCGCTGTTAATGAGGGTTGTCCTCGGTGCAATAGATTCAGCGCTGATGGTGTTGTCGTTAACCAATTTGGATAAGGCTGCTGCAAAGCCACACCCAGACTTCATTATCTGAGGGTTCCATAATTCACAAACAGAAAACTTACAATGCACCCTTTTCTGGATGCCACCCAGAATGACTGGGGCAGCCCAGTCAGATGGGTGGGGTACAAACAATAAATTACTGTTAATTATTATTATTATGCTGCTGCAACTGAAAGATACATTTTTTGCCTCTGTGATCTCAGCGTTAGTCTCTGGGGCTGCAAAGCTGAAAGGATGCAGTCCTGCTTCCTGCCATGGGCCAGCACCCCTTTGCCTCCTCAGGAGGAACATGGGGCAGGAGGTAGAGATAGAGCACCTGCAAGGAGTCTTTATCTTTATCTTTATATCTTTATTGTCATTGTACAAGTACAACAAAATTGGATTAATAATAATAATAATAATAATAATAATAATATAATTAAAAAATAAAAAAATTCATTTTTCATTTAAACAATTGTTTCCCCAACCAAAAATGTACTCAACACGAGTAACAGCAGTAAAAGCCATAAGAAACACTTAAAAATAAGGGAGAGCACTGAGCAGCCACTGCGTCTATGTGCACCGCCATCTTAGAACTCTTATAACTTAGAACTGTTATAAAAAATAACCGAAATTTAAACAAAAAACAAAACGGAGCCCTCTCTGCCAAGCGGCGGCGGCAGCGGTCCTTTATAGAGCCCATCAGGCCCCGCCCTAGGCCAGGTGGTGAGTGGCCAGACTGGGGCCCTCAGGCGCTGAGCAGGGGAGTCCTCCTGGTGGCACCAGCCGCAGCAGAGTCTGCTCCCCACCTTCCTGCCAGAAAGTACAGGATGTTCCAACTGCCAGTTTCTGTTGGAACTGCAGAGCGAAAGGCACATGAGAGAGATGGGTGGGGAGAGAATAATAGTATAATAGAACTGTAGAGTTGGAAGGAACCCTGAGAATCATCTGACCCAACCCTCTGCAATGCAGGAATATATAAGTGTTCCTTACGGGGATCGAACCTGCAGCCTTAGCGTTATCAGCACCACACTCTAACCAACTGAGCTATGCAGTGTTGGGAGAGGGCTGCAAGAGTTCACTTAGAGATATCATACAGAATAACCAGCCTAGGTGGGATTCTGCCTTGCACTATGCTCTGCTTGTACATTTGAAAACAAACAGATACTCTGGAGGCTTCAAGTGCCCAGTGCTATCTCACTGCTAGCTTTTAATGACCTCAGGAACTCCCTGCTGCTTGGCGGAAAGTGGGGTGAGTCGCTCTCCCCCGCCCCCATTTTGTAACAACATTTGTGTCACCTGTTCTCTCCTGTGTGTGCTTTGCATTTAGAACACTAGCAAGGATGAAACTCTTGGATAATGTCAAACACACTAATGTGCTTTACATCTAGCTAGTAGTTAGAATAGGATTAGTTGCAGGATTTATGGCAGCACATTTCTCCCTTGCGGGGACATGAATATGGGCAAGCCTGTACTCCGTGCTTCGCGCTATAGCATCTCCAGCTCCTCATATCACGGGGAGCTGCCATCCCAGAAAGACGTGGGCTGATCTACTCCAAGTCCCAGATGCTTGACCTCTGCCTGCTGCTTCAGGAGTACCGGTTGCAGCAAATGTCAGTCCCTGAAAACTGTCTGGCTGTGGATTCAGGGGAGACAAAAGAAAGGTCTCCTTCATGCAGCGCATCCTTAATTTGTGGGATTTGCTGCTCAGACATGGCGTAGCGGGGGGGGCAGGGAGGGGCAACTGCCTTCCCTAAACCATTATATATATATTTAAAAAATACGTAGCAAACTGAGGTTCTGCCCAACCCCCTAACAAAAGGCCTGCCTCCCCTAACAAAAGTCTTGGCTACATCCATGTGCTCAGATGTCCTTAAAAAAGGATAAGGCTAATTCATAGAGGAGAGTTCAGGTCCAGCAATGGCTCATTAGCCAAGATACCTGTGTGCAGCCGCCATGGCAATGTGACACTCAATACAGATCTTTATGGGAACAACAGTGGAAGAGAGCTATTGCCTTCATGCCCTGTGCTAGGTTTTATACTCTGATATTTTGCATTTCCAGAGGAGTGTCAGAGCCCCGGGGGACTCTTACTTCAGAGTAAACCTGGTGGGCCCCTTGCTCCTGGAGGTCAGGAGCCCTTCTCAGCACCAGACTCCTCCCTGGAGGCTTTCTGCTTCGTAGGGTCTCTTCCCTCTTTTCCTTCCTTTCCTTCCATCCCTCTCTGGTGTGGAGCATTAGCGAGGAGATAGGCCACTCTCACTCCTGCATCCGCACACCTTGCTTGGGGGCACAGGAGCCAACTCTTAGGGCCTGAGGTACCATCACAAGAACAATAGGATTCTTGTGAAATAGGAAAGCCACAAATCTCAACAACAAATCATTAAAAAATAATAATTAGCAGACAAAATCAGCAACACAAACAGTAATCAGCATCCACAGTGCTTCAGTTTGGTTGAACATCATAAAGGCTTCCTTGAAGAAGGAAAAGAAACCAGTTTACCATTAGTGCGGAAGTGATTTTTGATGCCTCCTCCCTTCTCTTAATTATATACACAATAATAAGTCAGTTTGTACAAGTCCATATTGCCTAAATATATTGTTTTGTAGCCACGCCAAACCCTTGAGAGATGATTTCCTTCTTACTCCCGCTGCCACCGCCCCAATGTCTTTGCCAGAGATATTCTGGCAGGAATCAAGAGACCTTCCCAAGGACACACTACACTCTGTCTTTATTAAGGGCGGGTGAATATGCAGTTTTTAGTTTTTCACAGATCCTCATTTTCCAACCTCACCCCATTTCCACATCTATTTGCATTTCACCCCCTAAAAATCTGCATGAAAATTGGTGTGCTATTTATTGTGGACTTTTGCATACAATTTTTCCCTAATATAGCACACTTCCATGGAGATATGCATTTCTGTGCACACTTAGGGCCTGGAGAATTGCGTCACAAAACCAAGAGAAGTGTGAATTTCGAAAATGTGAACTGAGTGAATTCCTTCCCTGTTCTTAATCTTCACCAGGTGAAGCTGCACTATGGGACTGCATATCACAGCATCAGTCACCTAGATGAAGATGCCTCCCCCAGCAAGTTCTCTTTTGAAGGGGAATCGGGTTGCCAAGCCTCCAGGGCTGACTTGAAGTCTCCAGGTGTGCCTGCCCTCTTTCCCGGTGGCAGGGGGAGGGCTTTAATCTCCAGGTGGCTGAGAGCATCTTCCTTACATAGGGTCCCTGAGCAGATGAGCAATCCTCTTACTTCAGCCAGAACACCCTATTTAGCTAAGACTTCTGTCTTAATTTCTGCAAGACCAATTGCAGCCGTTAACAGTCGTCAACAGGTTTACCACACCTACCAGCCAATCACCCATTCCCACCACCCTTCAGAGTAATACCCCTCCCCACCCTCTCACTATATATACCGGTAAGGGTCTGGTGACTTCTGTCTCAGTGTATCTGAAGAAGTGTGCATGCACACGAAAGCTCATACCAAGAACAAACTTAGTTGGTCTCTAAGGTGCTACTGGAAGGAATTTTTTTATTTTGTTTCGACTATGGCAGACCAACACGGCTACCTACCTGTAACTGTCTTAATTTCTGACCAGTGGCATACTTGCTTACATGTTGTTTTTTATTTGAATGACCTGCTCTCGGCAACTGTGGCTAATGCTTAATGGGTCCTGCTTAAGAACACAGGCCCTGCCCCCTGTGACTTCACTGGGAGTCCCAATGACATCACCAGGGGCTGCCTCTAGTTTAGGGTCTGTGATGCTCCTGACCCAGGACCCCTACAGGGAAAACACTCAAACAACAACATGGACCAATGAAGGATTAGTGCACCTTTGCAAATGAGAACATGCTACTGTGGCTTGGGAACAGGGCTTGCTGAGTGCAGCCTTCATCTTGGGATGTCTATGTCCTCTCTTAGGGCTCACCCACATGTAGGACTTATCCATATTTATCTTTTGCCCCATGCTTTCTAGGAACAGGTCTGTGTATGAGCACTCCCCTCCCCCCCAGGAAAACCCACTCACATGCACCTCCTCATGCACACACCCCTTGCACATCTCCCCCTGAAACTGCTGGCATACAGCAGGAGAGCCAATGGTTAAGAGTGGTGGACTCGTAATCTGGGGAACCGGGTTCGCGTCTCCGCTCCTCCCCATGCAGCTGCTGGGTGACCTTGGGCTAGTCACACTTCTCTGAAGTCTCTCAGCCCCACTCACCTCACAGAGTGTTTGTTGTGGGGGAGGAAGGGAAAGGAGAATGTGAGCCACTTTGAGACTCCTTCGGGTAGTGATAAAGCGGGATATCAAGTCCAAACTCCTCCTCCTCCTCCTCCTCCTCCTCCTCTTCTTCTTCTTCTTCTTCTTCTTCTTCTTCTTCTTCTTCTTCTTCTTCACCATCCTGCACTTTGTCCTCCACTGAGGCACCTTCCTCCTGTGCCCACATTTCTAGAGCAGGCTCCCAAGAAGTAGAGAAATCGATCAGCAGCAGTTCCTCAGCTCCAGCCAGCTCATCCTTCTCCCTATGCGTGGCCTCCCCCCCCCCCCCCCATGCTACTAACTACAGCTACTAACTACATCTCCTTGCAATCCAAGTTCCTCAGCTGCCCATCTACATTCTGGAGCTCTCTGGCCACCCCTTCCTTCTGGGTGCCATGCAGCTGGGCTCTTGCATCACTTTTACCTGTCTGTAGCATGGCCGTCTTCTTCTTCTTCTTCTTCTTCTTCTTCTTCTTCTTCTTCTTCTTCTTCTTCTTCTTCTTCTCTTTCTCCCTCCATTTTGGCTCAGGCACACTTTGCTCATAGGCCCTCCTCCAGGAAACACAAATCTCAACTTCTGACACCGGTGTTGCATGCCACCCCAGTCTCCAAACTGTGCAAAACTGTGCAAAATTCCAAGTGTTCCAGGAACTTACCCAATATCTATGCTTCTTTTTGGAAACAAGGCACAGCAGAAATTGCAGTATCTTTAGGATATATGGTTTATTTACACATATATGCAATCTGAGCCTACGATGGAGCAGTTCAACAGCATTAACACCCCAGAACGGTCTTGTTTCTCTCATAGCCACAGCCTCGAATTCAAGCAGAAATCACCCATGGTTCTCTACTTTTTCTAGCCTGCAGCCTTTTAAAAAAATAAATCCCTCTAGGTTTCTATTCACACACACTTTCAACTCTACTTCAAACTCTGGCTTTGTCTTCTAACTAACTCTGAGTTGTGGAGGGGCCCTACCCACATGCTGCCTTTAGCTTTCCACATGAGTCCTTAGCTTTCTTAATGGGCCATCACCTTTCCTTTGTTTTCTTAATGGCTCACTTCTCAGGCAATTACCTCATGAGGAAGCTAGCCTGCCTTATATTTTAACATTTTAGCAAGGTCTGGTACCCAGTTTAACACTCCAATCCTGGATAAAATTCTAACACTGTACTGGATCAAGGAATTTAAGGGAGTCTGGCACCCACAAACTCATAGCAGTATGTACCCTGTACAGTATTTCCTGAAGAAGTGGCTAAAGAACACATTGTGCCTACAATATTCTTTGTCTATGGCATTAGATCTTCTGTGTACCTGAGCACTTCACTCTGGCTTGGTGATAATAGGATTTTTGAAACTGACAGCTGAATGTATACTCACATATTTGTACAGCAGGATGCATTTCCTGACCGGCGAGTCACACCATTTCAAAGAAATGGGACGTGTTTTCTAATAAGGGGAAACGTACGAAACTTTGCAGTATGTACAGAACATGTTGCTAGGTGGGATTATTATATTTTAAGGGCATGAAAACATGCCTCCCTCCCAATACTTCTCATAAAAGATACTTCTGGGAGGCTGACGTTGCTCTTGGCTACCTCAAACACTGCCAGATTTATTCTCAAAATGTGCAAAAAGTTTCTGTTGTGTGTTTTTTTTTAAGAGAGAATTTGCTTCCAAGCCTTGGATTTATATTGCAAATCTCCACCCTGAGTGTATGTTTACAGTTGCATTAAGCAGAGTTTATAATGGAAATGCTGATTGTGTTTTTCGTACTGCAGAATTACTGGGACAAGCTGACAAGGTTTTGATTCAGATAATGTTTCAGGTGGGTGTGGTGTTTTATCCTTGCTCAGTGACATTTTCCAACAGGGAAGAATGTCTGCGTAATGAAATAGTTAGCTGTTGCGAGTTTGGAACTCCTACAGCTGACTCTTGTCAGATGCAGCAGTGGGGGGTCCCTGACCCCCATTTCAAAAGGACAGCAACATCCTAACATTTATTTTATGAATGCAAATTAAAAAACGTGGTCACATTTGGGATACTGCTTCCAGTTCTTGGCACACCAAAGAGATACTGGGGAGCTGGGAAAGATGGAAGAAAGGAAAAAAAGAAAAGTTCAAAGGGGCTGGAGTTGTGTGTGTGTGTGTGTGTGTGTGTGTGTGTGTGTGTGTCCCCTCTACAGAGCTACAACTCCCTAGATTCAATGTATGGTTTGGATCTACCCTTTGTCTTTTCCCCTCCACACAATTTAAAAGCAACACCAGAGAGAGACACGTAGACAGACACTGAAAGCCCAGGATGGTCACACCCGCTTTCCCTTCACAAGTATTATTTTTTTCCCCAAAGCTTGCTAATTAAATCATTAACATTTTTTAAAATCTCCATTTAACTGTGGATAAAAAACGTTTCATTAATATGCGCTGCCAGAGAGAGTGAGAAGCCCAAAGCTCTTGGAGGGGGAGGAGGGGGAGAGGGAGGGAGGGAGGGAGGGAGGCCTCTGTGCAGAGTTCTGCATTTTCTTGTTGCTTTAACCTGAAGCATCCTGTGCAAGCTGCTAGTCCAAGCAGAGGTCAGGCAAGCAGAGAGAGGTTGTGTAATCTTTTGCCCTTGTTGTTGTCCTGTTCAGATCCACCCTCCCCCCAAACTGCTATTTCATATTCATGCTAACGGCTCAGCTGGCTAGAGCGTAGTGTTGACAATGCCAAGGTTCCAGGTTCAATCCTTGTAACAGCTGCATGTTCCTGCATTGCAGGGGGTTGGACTAGATCAGCGTTTCTCAACCGGTGTGCCGCGGGAAAACCATGGTTCGGGACCCCATGCCGCAGCCGCAAACGCGTAGCAGCGGCTGCAGTGGGGGAAAGGGAGCGCAGAAACCCACCGCCGACCTACCGCGCATGCGCCAGCTTGGAGCTCCCCGCCGATTCTGATTGGTTGCCAGGGACCAATAGGAAGACAGAGGAAGGAGACGCAAGGGCTGCCGGTAGCCGCCGCCATTTTTCTGTTGGGGGGCACTGAAGCCCGGCAGCCGTCCAGGCCCAGCGCCTGCTGCTAGGTTTCCCCCCGTTCGGCCTCGACCTCAGCGCAGCGACAAGGAGCGGCGCCTCGGAGAGCTCGGCATCCACTCTGGTAAGGGGCGCGGGTCAGGAAGTTTGAAGTTGCTGCGCTCGGGAGCGCGAAGGCGGCGGGGAAGTAAGAGGCGCTGGTGGGCACGGGTCAGGAATTTGGAAGTTGCTGCGCTCGGGAGCGCGAAGGCGGCGGTTGTGTCTTCCTGGCGGTGCCGGTTGGGGCTGTGGGGCTGCTGCTGTGGCGAGGGAGCCGCCGAGCTCTCCTTGGACAGGGCGCTGGTTTTGGACAGGGCGCTGGACAGGGCGCAGGCACCGAGCGAGCGCACCCCGATCCCGCCACCTTGGCCACGAGCCGCTGGGATTTCGTGTATTCGTGTGCAGCTAGGAAGAATTACACAATCCACTGGCAGCAGGGTGGTCAGGTGTAAAAGAGGGCAGGATCCATGCATCCTTTGTGAAGGCAAAATTCCCTCCTCAAATATTATTCCTTCTCCATCACACTCATAATGACCTAGGCTCTTATCAGTCTGCTTGCTTAAGTTTAACCAACTTTCATTTTCAATTTTGGGAGTCAGAAAAGAATGCAAACTAGCCAGTCCTAACTAGAATGCATGATTATTTAATTCCCTTTGTGTTCTCCCGGCTTGTCTCACACCTTTCACCCTAATCAGGTCCTTCCCTGGAGTATTTTGTGTATTATCTGTCTGCATGAACCATTAAATCTCAATTTTTTAACATTTTCTAATGGTGGTGTGCCTCGAGATTTTTTTCATGCAACAAGTGTGCCTTGGCCCAGAAAAGGTTGAGAAACACTGAACTAGATGATCCTCAGGTTCCCTTCCAACTCCATGATTCTATGAGATATAAGTCTATGAGAAAAAGGGTCCTCCACCTAAACATTAGGAAGAACTTCCTGACAGTAAGAGCTGTTCGACAGTGGAATTTGCTGCCAAGGAGTGTGGTGGAGTCTCCTTCTTTGGAGGTCTTTAAGCAGAGGCTTGACAGCCACCTGTCAGGAATGCTTTGATGGTGTTTCCTGCTTGGCAGGGGGTTGGACTGGATGGCCCTTGTGGTCTCTTCCAACTCTAGGATTCTATGATTCTATGATTCTTTGTTTCCGTTCCCCTTCTCTCTTTTTCTCCTGTGCCTGGAATGGCAGCTCCGGAGAGAGGACAAGTTTGAGCAGGAAAACAGGAACTGAGAGGCAAAAACAGCCCAGTCGTCCTTCTTCCTCTCTAAGAGGTAATCTGACCAGGCTGTTTGGGCAACAGAGGAATATGCAATGGAACATGAGCCATTTTCTTGCAGTGGCTGCCCTTCTTGGAAACAGCATGAACCAGAGTGAAATAGGACTCTCCTGCCTCTTTCTGGCAGGGGTGGTTATTCTCAGTCCCTCTGGAGCAAGAATGGGGGAATCTGCTCCCTTCCAGATGTCACTGGACCCCACTTATTAGCAGATACAGAATGAATAAAAGAAAACACTCCTACATGCAATTCATAATTAAACTATGGCACTGGCTCTCCCAGGAGGCAGTAATGGCCATCAACTTGGGTGGCTTTTAAACAGGATTGGACCAATTCAAGGAGGAGAAAGTTAGTGATGGCTTGTTGTTGTCTAGTCGTTTAGTCGTGTCCGACTCTTCGTGACCCCATGGACCAGAGCCAGTGGCGGAGCTTCATGCTCCGGGAGCGGGGCTGGCGTGCATCCCGGGGGCGTGGCGTGCCGTCTGCAGGGGCATGGCGCCCAGCACGGGCTGGGGGGCAGCCGCAATGGCACCCCACTGGGATCGCGCTGCCGGGGGAGGTGCGCTCCCCCCGCACTCCTCTTCCTCCACCAGTGACCAGAGCATGCCAGGCACTCCTGTCTTTCACTGCCTCTTGCAGTTTGGCCAAACTCATGTTAGTAGCTTCAAGAACACTGTCCTGTGATGGCTACGATTGTTATACTCTCTCTCCACTGTCGGAGGCAGCAATGCTTCTGAATACCAGTTGCTGGGAACCATAGGAGGGGAGAGAGCTCATGTGACTTGCAGGTTTCCCTTTGGGGTGTCTGGTTGGCCACTGTGAGAACAGGATGCTGGACTAGATGGCCCAATGGCCTGATCCAGCAGGATTCTGCAGCCAGCAATGCCAGCAGTCAGTCCAGCAACATATGGAGAATTGTGGGTTCCTCATCCCTGTTTCATTCATTCATTCATTCATTCATTCATTCACCGAATTCATTCGCTGAATTTACCTATATCCCGCCTTTCCTCCCCAAGGAGCCCAGAGCAGCAAACAGATGCGCTATTTGAAAACGGAAACATTGTAAAGCAGATTAAAACATTTTTAAAACAATTACATTTAAAAGCATCTAAAATCATTTACACTTTAAAAACAATTCCTAAAGCAATTAGAAACAGCAGCCAGATTGCTGGCCGGGTTTCTATTTAGATATCCTATAACCTATTTTAAATCAGATTGCTGCGCCGGCCACCCATTTGTTTCTGAGCCCAATTGAAGATGCTCATATCAAAAAAACGACTAAAAAACGACTCAGTCCCCAAATACCTGAAAGAGCACCTCCTTCCCTGCAGACCCTCTCGGGTGCTGAGATTGTTGGAGGCGACCCTTTCGGCCGCTCCTCTGCCCTCAGAGGCTTGTGGGGTGGCCCAGGGGGAGAGGGCCTTCTCTGTGGCAGCCCCTAAGTTGTGCAGCTCCTTCCCCACAGAGATGCACCTGTCACCTTCATTGTACAGCTTTTGGCAAATGAGGAAGACACACCCTGGCTTTTGACGCTTGAGGTGTATATTTTTAGAGCCCGCCTTCTTTCTATGATTGTAAGTTGTTTTGAACTGTTTTAAATATTGTGTTTTAATTGTTGTAACCTGCCCTGGGACCTTAGGATGAAGTTCGTGTAGATGGTAATAATTATTATAATTATTATATGAATTAGCACATGCAAATTGGCGTCCTCTTTTTTGGTGATATGTTTCCTTTTTATTTTTTGGTGGTGTGTAATTGGCCTCCCTGGGACCATCAGCTGCGTGGAGACTCAGACTGAGGTCTCCCAGGGCTTGGCTGGGCCCCCTCCTCCCTGAGCTGGAGACCATCTCTGCTGATAACCACCTCCTTGTAGGATCTCAGGCCTCATTTAGCATCTCTGACTGCTCCACCTGATCCGCTCAGGTGAATGTTCTCTGTAGCTAATGAATGCCTTTGCCGCTGCTTCTCCTCCCGAGAAAGGCATTCTGTCTAACAGGGGCAGGAATTTGAGACAGGGTGATGAAATGGCAATTCTTTTTAGCAAGAAGTATATAGCTCTTTTTTCTATATATATAAAAAAATCAACATGGTTTACGTAAAGCAATAAAAAACATCAATTGAAAATAGTGCTAAGAGACGCTAGAAACAGTAGACATAATAAACAAATCAAAATACAGGTGGAATCTAGACACAAATTAAAAAAGTTGTGGAAATGCTTTTGTTAAAAAGTTTTGAAAAACATATTGAACTTGCCATAGCTCACCATCGCCATCTAGTGTCACATTTGTATAATGCACTTTACAACACACTTAAAACGTTTTATTTGCAGCTGTAGTTTCCAGAGCTGGCATTCAGAAGCATTACTGTGAGGCCAGGGCACTGGCATGGACAGTCTTCTCCATGAATTTGTCTAATTCTATTTTGAAGTCACCCCAATTGCTGACTTCCTCCTGGGGGAGCGATTTCCATCGTTTGACCCTGCACTGTGTGAAGGCCCAGCAACCTTGGTGAATGGTCAAGAACGAGTGAGTTACCATATGTTTCCGTGTATAAGACTAGGTTTTTTACTTGAAAAATTACCGTAAGCTTAGAAATTGGGGTTGTCTTATACATGGATAGTGGTGCGGTTGGACAGGTGACTGGTTGCAGCCGCGAGCCAGAGATTGCCAGTGGCATTTTGGTGGGTGATTGGTTGTTGCGGCAAGTTCTGCTGGCTATTGGTTGCTGCTGTGGCAATTGGGCGTGCGATTGGCGTTTGCTGTTGGCGAGCGATCAGACGATTGGTCGCTTCATCGATGTGCGTGCGATCGGCTGTGTTGGTTCCGCCGCTGAGCTATTTTCGGCACCCCCCCCCAACAAAAAGCTCAACAACTCTGGGCAATCTCTCCCCCCAAAAAGCTCAAGAACTCCCCCCATTTTCTCAATTTGGAGTCCCCAAAAAGAGAGTGCGTCTTATACATGGGGGCGTGTTATACACGGAAAAGTAAGGTAACTTTACCCCAAAGAAGGAGAAAGAAGGTGTAGCCTAGCCACATCTGGGCATTGGCTACCCCAATGTAAAATGTTTAAATTCTGCCTTTCGGAAAAGGCCAAACTAGTGAACAAAGAAAAAGAAATAAAATACATACATTAAAAACGCAAGAGAACTCTGCAGCAGCAAAACACCATTACTTATTAAGGCAGAAAAGGGACTGACAGCCCTTTTGGGAATAGTGGGGGCAGCTGATCTCCCCTCCGTCTCGTATTGAGGGTGTGTCTTTTCTTGTTCTATTTGGTCGCTCCACACTTCTGCTCCTGCCATAAATAAATTGCTTATTGGCTGCTCGGCTTCCCCCGGGCATTTCATCATCTGTTGGAAAAAGCTGCAAGGAAGAAAGACAACGTGAAGAACAGGGATTCTCACACACTCACAAAAACCCTTTCCATTCCCTTCCTCCTCCTCATCCCACCCAAACCTTCAATGTCACGATTACTCTAAAATCTTGCAAAGAAAAAGGAAATGTGGATGGAGGGGGGAGAGAAGGGAGGAAGGGAGATCCACCCAAATCAAAGCATCGCTCGGAACGAAGCAGCTGTTGTTTTGTCAAGAGATAGCCTGTGGTTGGGGGTTTGAGCTTGTCATGGTTAACAACGCATAATGACAGAGTGCTGTTTCGAAAAATGGCAGCAGCAGCTATTAACCTGATACGTTTTGTAATAGGATAATGACGGAGGGCAAATCCCTCGATTTGGTTGAAATAATCTGAGAGTTTAAGGGCCGCCTCAAGAAGGCGATGCCGGGGAAGGCTAATTGTGCCCCTCTCTGAATGCGTCTCCTTTCTGTTTCCTGAGTGCGCTGCTTCCTTGGCCCTAAAGCTTGGCTAGGCAAGGGGGAGGAAAGTCAAAGAGATGCAGATGGTGCGCTGGTGTCCCCTGAGAGGCCCCCCAAACAAGAAGCTCATCCCCATTAACTATCTGGTACGCTGACTGAGACCCTACCTGCCTGTGCACTGTCTTGCCAGAGAGGTACATGCCCTGGTTATCTCCTGCTTGGACTACTGCAATGCACTCTTATGTGGAGCTACCTTTGAAGGTGACTCAGAAACTACAACTAATCCAGAATGCAGCAGCTAGACTAGTGACTGGGAACAGCTGCCAGGACCATATAACCAGGGGCAGAGCAAGGGGGAGCGGAGGGGGCGAGCCGTTCCCAGCACCGTCTTTTGGGGGGTAACGCGAGTGGCACGCTGGCAACCCGCTACGTAGCGACGCATGCGCCGTACGTAGTGACGCTGCGCATGTGTGACACGTAGCGACGCCCCGCCCCTGGGCGCACATCATGTTTGCCGCTCCGGGTGCCCGAGCGGCTTCCTACACCTCTGCATATAACACCAATTCTAAAGGATCTACATTGGCTCCCAGTACATTTCCGAGCACAATTCAAAGTGTTGGTGGACTAGATGGGCCACGGACCTGATCCAGCAGTCTCTTCTTACATTCTCATAGGACATAAAGGAGGTTTTTCCACCTTCAGACATTCAGTGAGGCAAGGTAACCTTTCAGAACATAAGAGGTGCTATGGTGGATCACTCTAAGGTCCACTTAGTCCAAGGATGGGGAGCCTGTGGCCCAGCACATGGTCTATCTAGAGCTCCCTCCATCCCCAACCACTGGCTGTGTGGGCTGAAGCTCATGAGAGGTTGTGCCCAACAACTGAAGTTGCCAGTTCCCTATCCGTATTTTACCGCCCAAGAAAGCCAAGAATGCTTCACTTTTTCTGCCTCCGTTGATTCCCAGATGTTGCAATCTCTGTCTTGTCACTTTCACATGATGTATTTTGGCCACCTGTGCATACCTGGGCCTGTGGCCACCTGCCAGCCACCCTGCCTGAACTTTCTTTTGATTTACACAGAGCCTGGATCAGGGATGCTACAGTCATGGGCTTCCTGCATCTGCAGAAGGTTATCTTTGAGGCCCCTTCCAGCATCTAATGCTCCTATCCCTTTACATTTGAATGCTGTGGCCACCCAGGTGTCGTTGGGCTCTAACTCCCATCAACCCCTGCCGGCTTGGAGAAATTGCCAAGGGTTGTGGGAGTTGCAGTCTATCTGGAGGAAATAGGAGTCCTTAGATAGCACAAGATTTCCATCACAACCACATAGGGTTGCCATAGGAAACTACCGAAATTGTTGAGCTTTCTTAAAACCCCAAATTTCTGAGCTTTTTTTTGGGGGGGCCCTAAGATCCAAGACAATATGCGCCTTTTGGAAATTCACCCCGAGCAACCATTCCGCATTTGAAATCCCAGACGTATGGCAGCCCTACCACCACAGGACACAGATATTTAAGAAAACATTCTTAAAAAGGGGGAAATGGATTTGCAGGTCTAACTCTTACTTGAATTAGGAACACAGGAACCTGCCTTGTAGTGAGTCAGGATATTGATCAATTTGGCTAAGTACTGTCTGCATGGAGTTTCAGACAGGGTTTCCCACAGCCTTGCCTGGAGATGCTACCAAGCCCTATTTTGAAGATCTTCTGCAGGCAAAGAATGTGTTCTGCCACTCAGCTACAGCCCTTTCCTGAAATGCAAGTTCATATGCATGCCAGCAAGATGTTGCTTAATTGTACGGACAACAGAATATCGCCCCTCTTGAAATACCATATTTTTCACTCCATGAGACGCACCTGACTATAAGATGCACCTAGTTTTTAGAGGAGGAAAGGGGGAAAGCCCCGTTTTTGGGGGGGATCAGCTCACAGTTGTGCATCTTCTTTTGCAAAGGGGAAAAGCCCCAATTTTTTTTTTGAGGATCAGCTCAAAGCTGTGCAGCTTCTTTTGCAAAGGGGAAAGGCCCCTTTTTTGAGGATCAGCTCAAAGTTGTTGAGCTTACTTTGCAAAGGGGGGAAATCCTGTTTTTATGGGGTTCAACAGCTTCTTTAGGAAAGGAAAGGGAGTTGTTTCTACAGTTTCCAGACAGATAATCTAATCAGCTGGGGAAACAAACAGCTTCCATCTGCAGAACATTCAACAATGGAGGCCTGGATTAGGGGGCGGGGCCGGAAAGGGAGCCAGAGATCGACCACACATTCGCTCCATAAAACGCACAGACATTTCCCCTTACTTTTCAGGAGGAAAAAAGTGCTTCTTATGGAGCGAAAAATACGGTAGTCAAGAGATCGCTGTTTTTTGGTACTGTCTTCTGAACACAGTTGCTGGAAACCACAAGAGGGGAGAATGCTCTTGTTCTCGAATCCTTCTTGCGAGTTTCCCACAGGCATCTGGTGGGTCACTGTGAAAACAGGACATTGGACAAGATGGGCCATTGGCCACCATCCCCCACCCAAAAAAAGACCAGTTTTCAGCTGAAGCGCCAACCGTTTCGAGAGGTTTAATACGAAGCTGCAGCCACCGAGAGCATTCAAACAGGATTGGGCTTTTGCCAGGGATGTTTGAGACCAGAGTGCACTGGAAACCAGAGATGGGAGCCCTGCCCACAGAGCTAGTGATCAGGTGGCAGCAGTTGCGCAATGTCATGGAACAGGACCCAGCGCTGAGCAGATGGTGTGAGTCAGCTGCACACCTGGCACACACCTTGAGGAGAGCTGAGAGCTTTACTTATTGTGTAGGCAACACTTGCCGCAGCTTGTCTTTCTGGGAAAGTTCCCCCTGCCTTGAAATAGGAGAGAGCTCTAAATGGTTGCCCAGGCAATGTGGGCAACTTGAAACCATCTCAGAAGCAAGAGACAGAATTTTGTAGGTGGAGTAGGTGACCTTTATTGTTTTTTTTCCACAGTCAGTGTGGTTCATTTGAAAATAGGAAGCTCTGATGAAGATGATGGACTGCACCGAAATGGCCCGGGGAAATCAGAAACCAGGAAGAGAAGAATTTCAAGAAGGAATGGGGGGGGGGAATTATCATGTATTTAAGAGAACATTGTAAACAACTAAAAAATTTGGCAGGATTTGAGTCATGCTTGTATGAAAAACTATGGTAGAAATGGATTGTTCTTATTTTTTTAAAAAATGGAGAAAAATAGGGAAGCAGTTGGGAAAAAAAAGATTGATAATGGTGACCATGGAAGGATGGAGGGGAGTCGAAGGATTCAGGAAATCCTACATGATTATGCAGATGTTTACTATTTGAATTTGAACTTGTTATAGATTTATATATATAAAAACAAAAGAAAATAGGAAGCTACCTTACACAGAGTCATACCATTGATCCACCAAGCTCAATATTGCCTATACTGACTGGCAGGGGCAGGGGTTCTCCTGGGTTTCAGGTAGGGGTGTTCCCCAACCTTACCTGAACCTGGGACCTTCTGCATCCAGCTGTGGAAGCAGAGCAGAGCGAGTGTAGCCATTGATAGCCTTCCCCTCCTCTATGCATTTGTCTAATCCTCTTTTAAAGCCATCCAAGTTGGTGGCCATCCCTGCCTCCTGTGGCAGGAAGTTCCACAGTTTAAGTCCAGGAAGGCCCCTTTTAAACACAGCAATGTAAACGTGCTACAGCCAACAACCATGATTTTTCAGCAGCCGGTTGGAGTTGCTTTTGCCTTCCTCTCTATCTGAGCTGACAAGAGTTTTGGAAGCAGCATGCATGGGTTCCTCCTCCCCTTCTCAAAAGAAGCTTTTCTACCATTGAGCTGCAATATTCAGGTTAAATCCCAGGGACGTATGTAATTGCTCCAGGAACTGCTGCTTCAGTGGGTCGGCGTGCTGAAACATCACTTTGTCTAGGCTGTTGGATTTCTTCTCGTTGGAAACGATTTCTGAGCTCAGGCATCGGGTGGGCAGTGAGCGACGCTAACACCAGCAGCACGAGTAGTTTAGCAAAGAACTTTGCTCCAGGAAAAAAGCCGAACTGGAACAGAACGATCAAGCAAGCCACCACCAGGTATTGCGGCTTTGGGGGTCTATGGTGTCTGGAACCAGTGAGAAAAAGGAGGAGACTAACCAGCCGCTCAGACATGGTTTATGTTCCAAATTCTGCTGAAGCAGCCTCCTTCACATCGTTCATAAAGTCCCAAATATGAGCTAGTTTCTAATCCACATATGCCTCTGTGTATTCATAAGGCCCAAGGAATCCAAATGGGAGCTTGCTACAGTTCCACGACAAGGATTTCCGGAATAATGGCCTTGTTTCGCCCTCCTGGGCTTCGTCAGTGGTACATGTTTCTAAGTAATATAAATGAATACAATATGGTTTATTGGGACTTCTATTTACTTTGTTCTTTACATGCTGATTATGTATGAGAGAAAGTCTTGATATTGTGAGAAATATATTGAAGAGTATTATTTATGTGCAGCTGGTTACGTTGTGTAGACTCTCCTATATGCACAAGAGGATTGGCAAAACTGACTGTCCTTGGCTATAAAATGCAACAAAGCAGACACATCCTCCTGCGCTACAGTTGATAATGAGATTTGTTGGATGACCCTTCAAGCACTCGCAGGATCAGGAAAACAACTCAAGAACAAATTCACAAGAACAGAAGGAGAGCCTGTTGGAGAAGGCCTGTGGTCTCTCTCACCCAGCATCCTCTTCTTACTGTCAGGGACTGGGCAGAGGAGGAGGAGGAGGAGGAGGAGGAGGAAATGGTGGAAACCTCCTCCCCATCCTGACCCTTCCAGGGAGGAGGAAGAAGAAGAAGACAGTTTAGATTTACAACAGGGGTTTGAGGGAGGTCACAGCTCAGAGGCAGATGAGGGGGAAAGTGAGGAAATAATGGGAGAGGAGGAAGAGGAAGAACCGGGGAGATGACAGATGATGGACACAGTGTCTTTAGAAAGCATCCCAGACCCTCCATCTCCTGGTGAGCCTTGAAAGTAGGAGAGCAAAGAGCTCAAAGACAGAGGGCGCTTCTCAGCACCCGTAGGAGAGACAATGAGATTGACGAATGAGGAAGTGGGAGAGACGGGGGGGGGATTCATTCGGGACAATGCCATTATCCAAGAGGCTGCGTTCTATAGCCCCTCTCTGTAAATACTGAATAAAAAGTGGACGGTAAGAAACATTTCCTTGTCTTTGTACGTTCCTGGGCAACCGGCCGGGAGCCGCTGTCAGCAGCCTGACACTCGCAGGGACCGACCAAATGCTTGTGGGAAACCAACAGTCAGGAATCGAACACAAGACCACTTTTCTGTGGTTCTCAGTGACTGGTATTCAGAAGCATATATGCCTCCAAAAAGAAGGGAAAGTCCATCAGCCCCACATGGCATGGTCAGTGACTGGGGATGATTGGAGTTAGTGTCCAACAGCATCTGGAGAGCCCCTGAGTTTCCTGGCTTCTGCATAAAGCAAAGGCCATTTCCTGACACTCTCCATCTCCCACCAAACCCCTCCATCCTTTGTTTGCTCACCCACACCAGACCCTTCTTTTTGCCACGTTACTGAGAGTCAACCCCACCCCAACCTCACCAGATGACCGCAATGCCGGGAGACAGGCAGTCAGATTGCGCAGGCACAGCAGTGACCAGAGGAGGAATGACCACTGTGAGGAGCGCAGAGAGAAGAGACACCATGGTGCATTTGCAGGAGCACAACTGGACACCTTCCTCTGCCCCGGCTGCAACAAAACATGTCTCTCCTGCAGTGCCGTATTTACGTATAAGCTAAACAAGCTATAGCTTAGGGCCCCACTCTCTTGGGGGCCCCAAAAAAACTTAAAGGAAAAAAACTGGATGTACATTTCCAATATATAAGATAAAAAACAAATAAAATAAAACCTACATACAGCAACAGTGTTTTGTGTTGTGTTGGCTCCTATGATGTAAGTAATGGTCCCCGTCTGCTAGCCTCCTCCCTAAAATATCACATATTTTGTTATGTGCAAATGGCTTTAGATACCTATTAGGTTCATAAACTACCATATACCGGTAGCATATACAGTGGTCCCTCGACTTACGAATTTAATCCATTCCGAATGGACATTTGTAGGTAGAAAAAAATCGTAAGTCGATTTCCCATAGGAATGCATTGGGAGAAAAATATTCGGAAAAATTCATAAGTCGAAAAAACCCGCATCTAAAATTCGTAAGTCGAGGAAACCGCATCTAAACCGGCAACGATTTCCATTCGGATGTCGAAAAATTCGTAGGCGTGTGGCCACTTTTTTTCATTCATAAGTCGAAAAATATGGATGTCGAGTACTTCGTAAGTCGAGGGACCACTGTATTCAACACAAAACAGTGACAATTTGTTGTTGACAAAGGACAGCTGGACATATAAAGGGCCCCATTACCTTCAGTAGCTTAGGGCCTCATCAAACCTAAATCCAGCCCTGCTCTCCCGTATCGGTCTCTACAGCCACAGCAGGCGCTGTAACTCTCCTACAGTTTGACTTCACTCCTCCTTTGACAGATGGATGCCAACCCACAGAGAGTCATCACGGCGGATCTTGGCGCTTTCAACCTATCTTTAAAATACGGCAACTCCTTCGCTCTGATATTCTGCTCTGCATTAGCAAACTTGCTCAAAACGATAAGGAAATAGAATCTCTGACTTCTGAGCCCTCTGCTATCTCTGTGCAACTCGCAAGGCTCCCTTCCCCCCTCCGTAACACATGGAGCTAGCCAAAACTTATTCAAAGTGGGTTTTTTAAATCTAAAAAATGTCATTTGCACAGCCCAGAAGAGATATCGCTAAACTCTCTTTGCCTTTCCCCCTCTGTATTTAGCTTCTGTTCAGGAAGAGGATGCTGCTGGTTAATTATTTATCCAATGATAGGAAATGGGAGTGTTTCGCGAGGAGACAGGCAAAAAGAAAGTCTCTCTCTCATCTGATTTTCAACAGCTTTCACTTATAAAAGTTGTGCGTGCACATTCCCCCCCCCCCACACCTCCTGAATTTTTGGTAATGTTCTTCTGTCCCCAAAGGAAATCTTTTTTAACATTTTCTTTCAAATATTTATGTGAGATGATGGTGCTGCTGAGATACATATCAGCAAAAGCGGGCAGTTTGTGCATATTCATATCCACGTTTATGCCTAAATAAGAAGTTGGAAAGGTTACATCTGCAGACATCAAACTGACTCATTCCCTGTTAATTACCGACACCTGCAGTGGAAATCACTTTTTGCTAAAATGAAGCATTTCGGAGCGGGTTTCTCCACAACTCACCCCCTCCAACCGCTGCTGCAGTTAAGAGATCTAAGACATGCATTTCCCAACTGTCAAGGAAACAACATATTTTTCGCACGGCAGAAGAGGAGGTGGCAGCGCAGGGGAATGGTGTTTGCTTTCCCATTTATACTGCAAGGAAGGTTGGGATAACTTGCCAAACTGCAGTTGTTGTTGCTTCAGCTTTCTGAGCCTACAGGACAATGACTCTGGCTCTGTTAATGAGGCAGCAATGTCGAAAACACACAAGCCACCGTTTGCAAGGCTCTGCACTTCTCCTTCCGGGCTGCGGCCGGCATATTTCAGCCCCTGCTGGGGATTTGCTTGCCACTTTCATGTGATTTATATAATGATGGGCTGGGGGTGTTCATTCAGAGGCTACAAACAGCCTTAGTGGCACCTAGCGGCAGCGGGAGAGATCTAGGGAGCCTGAACAGATCTCTTCGGCTCCAATTGCCAGATCAAAAGGAAAAGGGGGGGGGGGAGGAAGTATGTCATAGAGTCAAGGCACATGAGAAGAGACCCATTTAAGGTTGGCAGACATCCAGGTTTGCCTGGCCTCCTTCAGGAGGCAGGTGGATGAACTTGATTCTCTAGGTAGGCAAGAATGCCTTCATATATGTTGTGTGTGTGTGTGTGTGTGTGTGTGTGTGTGTGTGTGATAGTTCATGCAGTTTACAAACTTCAACCCAGAAGAAGTGGGCTGCAAATGATAGCCTAGATGTTGTGTGTGGGTGTTCTCCTCTCCCAATTAACCTCCATCTCCAGGACATCACCAGGGGGATACCTCTAGGGACTCAGCTACATTGGAAAAGGAAAAACAACAACCTGCTTTTTATGCGTTGTTTATGCATTCTAACACTGTGGCACCAGATGGCACTGTGGAGTTCTGTTTTTGCTAACCCAATTTCTCATACAAAGTTTGCAACACGTTTAACTTTGATGTGTCTAGATCCAGCCCTAGTCTCGGGTTTGGGCCCTATAATCTCAGGGTCTAGGATGCTCCTGACCTGGCAACCCTAGGCATAGCTGTCAACTTTCGGATTTGAAAATAAGGTTTTTTTTCCAAACTTTCAGATTTGAAAATAAGGGATGCCGCGAGGGCGGTGCAATGGCACCAAGTAGCCTCGCCACCCTGCACTCCAGAGGCTGCGCACAAACGGGTGAGCGAAAGAGAGAGAGCGTAGACGGCAGGCAGGCTGGCTGTCTGGTTGGGTGTGAGGGTCTGGCTGCACAAGGCATGCAAGCTCCGCCCCCAGTTGGTCTCAGACTCCTTATTGGCAGCCGAGCAACGCAGCTGAGGAGCCTCCCTGGCCGGCAGGGAGAGAGAGGAGCTGCTTCCTTTGAAATCCAGGAAATTTAAGGGATATCAACAATCTGGGATAGCAGCGGGAAACGGCATTGGAATAAGGGAGTTTCCCGCAAAAAAAGGGAGGGTTGACAGCTATGACCCTAGGCCTTTTGCATCAGATCAAAGGTCCCTCTTGCCTTGTTTCTTGCTTCCCACAGTGGCCAGCCAGATGCCCCTGGGAAGCCCACCAGCAGGGCACAAAGGCCATAGTCCCGTCCCCTTGTTTTCCCCCTGCAGCTGATATTTGTGAACTGGTATATTTTGCCTGCTGCCTTTCTGCTTTCTGGAGATACCAGCGGGGATTCAGTGGGGTAGTGACGGGGCAGACACAGGGGTGGTTGCTCTGGGTGCAAATTTGTAAGGGGTGGAAAATTTCAACACTCAGTGCTGCCTCCATATAGCTGTGCACTTCCGTCACTGGGCTCTGTTGAAAACGGCTTCCCCATGCAAACCAGGAAGTGACCTCTGCAGACAATGGAACAACTCTTCTTTTCTTATCTCTATGACTGTGATCTCCTGGGTGACGTGGACGCTGTTGGGCAGTTGAATGCGCATGTGTATTCCGTCCGTTTCCCTCTCCCTGTACAGCCCCGGGGCACTGGCAACCCACGCTACGCCACTGAACCTGGGACCTTCCGCTTGCAAGGCAGACTTTCACAGCAGCCAAACACAAGCTATCATTCAGGGGTCCAACAATCAATCCAAACTGCAGGTCCAGGTGTGCAGGAAGCCTTTAGCAATCTATGAAACGGAACATAGGAAGCTGCTTTGTACCAAATCCAGTGGTCTATTTTGCTCAGTATTGTCTTCACTGACTGGCAGCTTGACTCGGACACAGAGCATCTGCCTTGCACGTCAAAGGTCCCAAGTTCAACCCCCAAGATCTCCCAGTAGGACTGGGAACGTCCCAAGCCCGAAACCCTGAAGAGCTGCTGCCAGTCAGTGTGTGTAATATTGAGTTAGATGGACCAATGGTCTGACTCAGTAGAAGGCAGCTTCCAGTGTTCCTGTCTGCTTCTCATCCTCCACCAAACTGCAGTCCTCTCCACCAGCGCCCAGCTGGCTGCGCTCTAAACTTATTTTGATTTGTTGTGTATCTGGGCACAACCTTTCCTAGTGCATATATAAGTCCTGCTTTCGAAAATTATTATAAAGCCATCTATAGCCGCCGGCATAAAATATGTTGCCCAATATAAATGGCTATCTGTATTTTTATACGTAGTGCTTCGTAGTGCTTTGGAATCCTCCATCATTTTAAAGAACCCCTTTGTTTGACAGCTAGGTGCATTAGCGTACATCTTTATGAGGACTGTGATATGTTTTTCCCCTTTTGAAGGTAATTATTATTTTTCTCTTGTGCTTCCTGTGAATTATATCACAGTTGCTAATATTATTCCATACTTCCAGCATGTATATATTTTCATTATGCCTTTTAGGGCCACAAACACCTCTTGAGGATGGGGCTGCATTGCCAAGCGGGTGATATCGGCTAAGTTGAGTCACCCCCCAACACAAAATGCGGCTTAATATATATGGAAGGAATAATTGGGAGAAAGGAAATTGGAAAAGGGCATGTTGCCACCACCCAAAACCAACACAACTGGAGTTTTTGAGCGGCTTGTTAACATCTCTAATTATAATGTAAATCTTTACGGCTCTTATCTCATTATCGCTTTCAACAATACTTGTTCATGGATCACTTTAAGGAGTCGCAGAGGAATTGTTCCACCTCAGACCCCTGGAATGAGTAACGCCAGCCACTTGGAGGAGTCTTCTGCAGAAACAGAGCAGCCCCGCAAAGTCGCTCACCCCACACAGCCCTAGGGCTGATCTGACTGAGGTGTGCCTCTCCTGAGCTGACCTAGAGCCCATTAGGCGGCACACTTGGGCACCTGGCTGGCTTTGAGGGTATGCTAACGAAGCAATTTCCGAAACAAAGGGCGGATCGCAGAGTTTCCCGGCTATAGGGAGCAAAGCCGTGCGACTGTTAAATAAACAATGACAGCAAAGATGTTGGTACATCATCTCTGGGAATATTTTGGAGCATGCAAACCAGCAACTGCAGTTTCCTAACAGCCCTTGTGGAACCATTCGCAGTTATATGCCTACAGTAATTCTAAGAGCCGGAGCATTCTTCCCGGATAATGGACTCCTCCACAATGGTGCTCCAGTGGCACTCCAGGTTTCTGTTTACATGCAATCAAACCAATGTCAGAGTCTCGATTCCCCACTCGGTTTGCCTCCGCTGTGTGAGCATTTCCACACTGCACATCAAAAGCACATGGCTTCCCCCAAAGGGTTCCTGGGAACTGTCATGTTTGTTAAGGGTTGCTGGGAACTGTAGCTCTGTAAGCGGTGAACTACAGTTTCTGGGATCCTTTGGCAAAAGCCACATGCTTCAAATGTATAGCGACAGCTAGCTAGACACGTGAAGCTACTCTGTCAAAAACGATGCAGAAACAAAAACGAAACACAGCCTCTTAAAGATTGCAGTGCAGTTGCCTATGGAAGGTAAGTATATATTACAAATCACACTTTAAATTGCAATATCAGACTCACACCAAGTCTTCACTTCCCTGCTTTCATATAGTTGTGGAGTATACAGGCGATGCTTCTTGTTTAACTAGAGTGCATGCAGTCATTAGCACAGTTTATGCATTTTATTTTATTATTATTTTATTGCGCAAAAGCTCAAAGTGGTTTACAGAAAGCTAATGGAGTCCTGTCTCTTGGAGAGCTAGCTGCCCATCAACCCCCCCCCCCAAATCTTTCCAGCTGCAGCCCCACTCTACCCCTAAAGAGTAATGAAATCAGCATCACAGCCAGATGTCAAGGGAATGAACCCCCTATTTGATGCACTGTAACCAATCCCAACACAATTTGTCAACATTGTGTGCTTACTGCAGGACATCAAGTTCTGAGTGCCGTTTTGCGGGCGCCAAACGTTTCTTCAGAAGAGATCCTGAGTTTTGCATTTGATCCTTGGCAAGGCAGGGCTGCTTAGAAAGTGAAGTGAACACTCAATGGCAGGCTTGGCAAGGAGGCGGCACTGAAAAGCACAGAACGTGAACCTGCTTTGAACTCCGTAACTACACATCTGAGCCATCTCTGAAGCAGAGCAGAGCAAAACAAAAACGTAGGCCGACCTTGTTCCCATGCTCTGCTAGGGTTCTTTGTCTGAAATGCCCCCTGCCACGGAAATCCATTTTTTGTTGTACCCAAATTGTCCTCCCTACATACAGTACCTGTATGCTGGCATGGGAATTAGATGCTCCACTTGTTTGGACACTGGCATATTTATTGATGTTTAACGTTTCATCTTCCCTGTCTAGATGCTTGTGCGGGGGAACAAAATAACCTGCATCCTGCAGGTATATCAGAAGATTATTTAGCAAGAATGCCACTTTCTGTATTTCAGATTCGTTTGGAGATGGGTATCACGGCCCCCGGAGAATATCTCAGTGGAGAAATGGAAATGAATTATAAACATACAAATAACTTTGCCGGGCTCCTCATTGGAGGCAGATGGCTTTTATTTATCATCTGGTTACTGCTTCTAATTTAAAGCTCTTGAAACATTTAGGAGGGACCCTTTGAAATATTAAAATGCTTTTTACAAAAATCAATTTAGGAAGGCGTTGGTTCCCAGTGCCCTGCGTGTAGCTTCTGTGATGATCCTCCTCTCAGAGGACCCATATGACATCCGAGCATCCCCTGCCGCCATGGCTGCCCCTCTACGCATTTATCAGCCTGTTGTGCAAAGATGGAAAAAGAACTGCCAGCTGAACCCGAGCAAGGCAGGGTAGCGGTGAGATCAATAAGCACCAAGGAGCTGTCACAGGGCGTCACAAGTTTTCCATCTCCTCACTTCCCTCTCTGCTTTCTTTACTGCTGAGAGCCTCTGCGGCTGAAAGAGGAGACCGTGTCAGTGAAATGAAAAAACACTTAGAAACTCTGGCAGGAAATGATCAGGATCATCCAGGCATGTAACAAAGCTGCCCCACATGGGTCTTAGTCGAGAGGCAATGGGTGTCTTGTAAGGACCTTAGGCTGAAATAGCAGGGAGCCTTCAATCTCGTATCTCGGCACCCGGACTGTGCTGTTTTTGAGGGGGGCCAAAGAAACCAGTGGGGGTGCATTGAGAAACTGGAATCTGAAACATAATGGAAGAGCTTGAGAAAGCCAGCCTCTAACTAGAGCCGAAATGAATTTGGGGGGAGGAGGGGAGAAAATGCTCAAACAAATCCATTTCAAGTCTCAAATCCACTTCCAAGTTTCAAGTTTTGCAAGCAAAACAGCACGTATATTGTCGCACACCAAGCCAATCTCCGAGCTGTGTGAGATTCCAGGGGTTCCAGGAGATTATCCAAGATTCATGTTTCCTTTGGAGTGAGGTACCGTGGAGATGGTGGTGTCTATATGGTTTATTTACATATATACTATGTGTCTTGGCTGGATCCAAAGGAGTGGTGGGAGGCACCAGCCGGGGGGACCCCCTAGGGAACCCCCAGGGGAAGAAGGCTCTGGGCCAGGGGATTGGTGGTGGAGAAGGACCAGACTGGGAGGAGGAGGTCAGAAGCAGAAGAGTTGACAAGGTGTAATGAGCAGGGAGAGGCTGGAGGCTGAAATGGAGGCTGGAGGGCAGGGTGCCCAAGGGGCAGAGTGGAGAGAGGCTGCTGAATAATCCAGGGAGTCTCCCCCTCCTGCTGTGACCAGCTCCTCTCTCTCTCTCTCTCTCACACACACACACACACACCCCGGTCTCCTAGAACTCGCAGAGAAATGAAATGGGCAGAGCAGAGGCGAGTTGTGCACAGACACAGCCTGAGATGGTGTGGGAAAGACCCTATAGAGGAGGCGTCCTAGTGGACCCTGGGAAAGCGGGGACCTTCAGTCCTCACAACTGCTTCATCAAGGCAAGACCTCCTAGAAAGTGTTGCTGAGACCCCTGATGTGTGGTTTGTTTCCTCAAATAAAGATTTAACTGCACTGGCCTCAGGAGATTCATTGTTTTTGCTGCTGACTCTATGCCTGACTCTAATCCTGACACTTGGGGGTGTTCACAGCATTAACCCCCAAAGAGGGCCTTAAAGGTAAAGGGACCCCTGACCATTAGGTCCAGTTGTGTCCAACTCTGGGATTGCGGCGCTCATCTCGCTTTATTGGCCGAGAGCTGGTGTACAGCTTCCGGGTCATGTGGCCAGCATGACTAAGCCGCTTCTGGCAAACCAGAGCAGCGCACGGAAACGCCGTTTACCTTCCCGCCAGAGTGGTTCCTATTTATCTACTTGCACTTTGACATGCTTTCGAACTGCTAGGTGGGCAGGAGCTGGGACCGAGCAACGGGAGCTCACCCCGTCGCAGGGATTCAAATGGCCAACCTTCTGATCAGCAAGCTAGGCTCTGTGGTTTAACCCACAGTACCACCTGGGTCCCAAGAGGGCCTTACTTCCCTCATAATAATATTAATATTAATAATAATAATTTATTATTTATACCCCACCCATCTGGCTGGATTCCCCCAGCCTTGGATTTAAACAGAAATCAAGCATCGTTCTGGCTCTCTCCAGCTTCCCAGTCTGCATCTTTGCTTCTAGCTTCTTAACTCACATCACTCAAATCTCTGACCTCACCAGCTGGTTAAGAGAGGGGGCCACACCCACCTTCCATCTCACACAAAGCCCCTTCCTTTGTTTCCTTAATGGCCCCTTGCCTAGGCTATCACCTCACCAGGAAGCTAGTTTGGCAATTCCAAGAATTAGAAGGGAACCCAGACATTCAGCCTAATTCCCTGCCAAGAAAAAGAGAGATAACACTATGTTTCCACCAATTTTGACACTCCCATCACTGTCTGTTAAAGATATTCAAAACAAAACAAAATAAAAAAAATTCCTTCCAGTAGCACCTTAGAGACCAACTAAGTTTGTTCTTGGTATGAGCTTTCGTGTGCATGCACACTTCTTCTTCAGTTGGTCTCTAAGGTGCTACTGGAAGAAATTTTTTTTATTTTGTTTTGTTTTGACTATGACAGACCAACACGGCTATCTACCTTTAACTGTTAAAGATATTGCTAGACTTGAGGACAATAATCGATAGAATTAAGTGTATTTAGGGGCCCCTGAAATCAATTTGCTTAACAGTGTGTTAATTTGCTGTAGCCAGGGAATTTGGGGAGTGGGGGGGGGGAGGATAAGTAGAAATATTGAGTTGAACAGACTGGCAATTAAGGTCTTAATGTTTGCATTTACCAACCAGAGTTTTTAAGATTTTGACAAAAATCCCTCTAAGTCATATTTCTATCTGGGGACTATAAAACAGCAGGAGATCTTAGATGAGGAACACAAAGCTTCAGCTGGGTTTCTGTGATGGGACCAGCTTTTCTGAGAACCAGCCTGCTCAGGTAAGACTGATATAGCGTAATTGTTGTGCATGGTGGTCTGTCGGGGGCGTGGAAAACTACTTGTGTGTTTTGTTGTTGTTGTTGTTGTTTTGATATCTCAGGTAGCCAGCAAAAACCTGGAGACTTCTTCAGCTCAAGCTAGGCTGAAATATATTCAATTATGCTGAGTGTCGGAAGATTTAGGGCAGACCAAAGAAAGTACTCCCACAAGATGTAGTGATGGCCACCAAGTTGGGTGGTTTTCAAAGAGAGGAAGTGAAGCTCCTCTCCTCTCTCTCTGCCTCATGTGGCCAGCGAAGAAGGATATGTGTGATCTTGTTTCCAAGCTTACAGCATGTGTTTGAAATTATATTCTGTATTTTCTTCCCAAGAATATTTCTCCTTGCAGCTGTATGGAACAACACATGTATCAGACCTATGAATCTGTAAGTAAAACATTTTAAACTTAGCGTTGTGTGGTCTGTTCCTTCCAAAAGGGGTAGAAAGAGGGGAGCATTGTAAACAGGATAGAAAAGGACTAACTACCTATACTTGCATGACAAAGTGCAAGTAGATAAATAGGTACCGCTCTGGTGGGAAGGTAAATGACGTTTCCGTGCGCTGCTCTGGTTTGCCAAAAGTGGCTTAGTCATGCTGGCCACATGACCCAGAAGCTGTATGCTGACTCCCTCGGCCAGTAAAGCGAGATGAGCGGCGCAACCCCAGAGTCGTGTGCGACTGGACCTAATGGTCAGGGGTCCCTTTACCTTTACCTTACCTATACTGCTAACACTTCACTGTACTGCTAAGTTTTGTGAGTTTAATACTCTGCTAGTGGGGCTCTCTTCTTTGCAAGCCTCTTGTTTTGAATCCAGGCACCCAGCCGATTCTTTTGCTATTCACCCCCACACATAGGTCCACAGGGATGCATATATTTTCCCCTGCCCTGTCCCCAGAAAGGGCATCACATTCTCTAACCACTTTGGCAACCTTTCTTCATTTAAACTTCAGTGCATCCCATCTGAGCCAATCACTCCCAAGGAACAAAGCAGCAAAGGGTTTTGCACAGTACTAAAAACAAACAAATTTATTAAGGCATAGGTTTCCACAGAGTCCAGGGATGGGCAAACCTGTCAGTGTCTCTCAGTTTCTCTGTTCTTTGAACATCTGATGCATTTTCACATCTCTTTTCAAGAAGAAGAAGAAGAAGAAGAAGAAGAAGAAGAAGAAGAAGCACTCACAGAAATTTATCAGCATTTTAGGGTACATTTCTTCCAATATACATTTTTCGGACTGCAAATCTCCCCAATATTCACATTTTTTTGCGCATATAAAAAGTGATTGTATTAAGAAACACCATCTTCACTAATACATATGTTTTTCTTAATTCACACTGTCCCCTGACACATACATTTTGTTCACTTTTTTTTTTACATTGTTGGACTTCACCTCCCATCATCCCTGACCAAAAGTGACCAGTAGGGAGAGGCAAACAGCTTTCACCTGACCTCCCAGCAGTGGAGTCACAGCCATTTCCTGGGTGAGGTGACAGGAACATGGGTGCTGTGTGGGTGCAATGGAGTCAACCTGGCCCTCCCACTGGCCCATCAGCACAGCTCTAGCCTCCCTCCTCCCTGCCAATAAGCAGAGGTGATTCTGGTGCTGGGAGGTCAGGGGTGGGCCAGAAACCCTCCATATTGGTTGTGACTGTTCTTGATAATTCTCTGTGCTTGCTGGGACCAATGGTAGCGCAGCAACATCGGGGGAGGGGGCAGGGCACCGCATAAGAAGATCCTGCTGGATCAGGCCAATAGCCCTTCTACTCCAGCTTCCTTTTCCTACAGTGGCCCTGTTGGGAGATTCATTCCCAGTGTGCAGTCATGGGTTTATTGTTTATCACATGACTGGGTATGTGTTTTCATTCCACAGAGTGGGAAGTGACGGAAGACAGGATGTTTGTCTTACTGTGTTCCCAGAAGTGGGACTGTTGTCCTTTGTTCTTTCTCTTTGCTGTCTGATGCTAAAGAGAGAGGGAGCCATGATGGAGTGCTCCTCATGTGTATTATATGTAATAAGGTAGATTTAGCCAACATGCTGAGTTGCTGTGGTCTGTTACGCAACTGTGCAAGGCTCTGTGGATCCTAAGTGTGCAGGTGTCTTCTGGCACCTGTTGCTGTGATGTTAGGGGAGAGGAATGCTTAAGAAGCTCCTGAATGATCGCCCAGGAAGGAGGGAACATGCCAGTCGGGCATGTGTCTCTGCCGAGGTGCTACGTGTGAGTAGGGCATTTCCTAACAGGCCCACCAGATGACCCAATGGGAACTTGCAAGCACGATTCAAGCACCCAAACACTCCCCCCTCCTGTGGCTTCCAGCAAGTGATATTAAGAAGCAATTACTGTACTGCCTCTGACTGTGGAGGCAGAGCAAAGCCAGTGTGACTAACAGGCACTGATAGCCTTCTCCTCCATAGAATCATAGAACTGTAGAGTTGGAAGGTATCCATGGGGTCATCTAGTCCAACCCCCTGCAATGCGGGAATCTCAACTAAACCATCCATGACAGATGGTCATTCAAGTTCTGCTTAAAAACCTCCAGTGAAGGAGAGCCCACCACCTCCCGAGGGAGTCCGTTCCACTGTCGAACTGCTCTTACTGTCAGAAAGTTCTTCCTGATGTTTAGTCGGAATCTCCTTTCTTGTAACTTGAAGCCATGGGTTCGAGTCCTACCTTCCAGAGCAGGAGAAAACAAGCTTGCTCCTCCTTCTACGTGACACAGCCCCTAATAAATTTGTCCAGTCCTCTTTTAAAAGCCGCCCAGGTTAGTGGCCATCCCTGTTTCCTGCGGAAGTGAGTTCCACAGGTTAACTATGCGCCGCTACCTCTGCCCTCCCATTTGCTCCTGGCGTAGACTCCCTCTAGCTCCATCTCTGATGCAACTTCCCTGCCAACCTGCAAGACAGTCTCGTTCTGCCTGGGGCTTGTTCCTCTCCCTTTTGAAGCACTTCCCTCAGCGAACATAGATAGATTTCTGGCCTTAGCCACCAGGGGGACTTAAATATGCATTGCAGCATGAAAATTACAGCAGTCTCATCGTCTATGCAACACAGAAGTGTCAGGAGTCTGTGGATCTCATTCTCCTAAACTAGTAGTTAGGGAGAATAAGTACACGTCATTGGGCAGGAGATATTACACTGGAGGCTCGAAATGTCACATTGTTTTCAATATTGAAACAGAGAGGCTATTGCATTCTGGCTGTTCCTTAGCTATCATGTGTCACTGGCAGCAGAAAGTGGTGAGGGACAGGCCACCGAGAAGGAACAGAAAAGCTTCCTTTCACGAGTGGGTAGTGCAGCAGCCCATGACAGAAAGAACAAAGGTCCCTAAATAGCACCCGGCTCAGGGCCGGCTCTATCATTGGGCAGAGTAAGGCAGCCACCTTGAGTGGCAAGTCTTTGGTGTCCTGAAAAGGCAGCAAATTCTGATTTCCCCCCCCCCCCCCGTACTTTCATTAACATTATTAACAACCCAAAACTGCAGTAGCAGGGTGCTACATTGTACCATACACAAAGCAAACAAGCGGTAAATAATAAGAGAAAGAAAGGGCGAGACACAAAAATAAGACATCCAGATTTCCCGAGCTGGTGAATTTTGAGCATCTAAGTCCAAAGCATAGGACATATACTCCTACCTTTGACATAAAACTGTTCTGGATCCCACATCCCCTTGGAAACGCACAGTTTAGTTGCATTATTCCCCCTCAATAGCCTTAAGTCCTTAAGTTCTTACACCAAACAGAGAAATGCTGATTGTTCAAGGTTTTCCATTGCTGGGCTGTTGAAATCCTAGATGCAGCTAGCACCCATTTCAAAAGCAAATTCTTAGGTGTTGAATTTACCGTACTATTCCTGCATTTTTATTTGTAGAGAAGGAGATGCTTTGATGGTGTTTCCTGCTTGGCAGGGGGTTGGACTGGATGGCCCTTGTGGTCTCTTCCAACTCTAGGATTCTATGAGAGACGTGATTGTGGGATTTCCTGCCTTGGTTGGGAGGCCTTGAGTCCTATATATACGGTATACCCTGACTTTTTTGTGGGGAGAGCACCATTTCTGTCCCCCCCCCCCTTAGGCAGCCAGTGCTACACAAAACAAATCAGACTAATCACAATTTCAGGGGTAAATTGTGAGACCATCAGAAAAGGATCAGGCCAATTGGCCCATCTGCTAGTCCAGCATCCTGTTCTCACAGTGGCTGACCAGATGCAATGACAGTTTTAAACTGATGTGAACTGTGCATTCTCCTCCAATTCCTTCACTGGCTTTCAAAATTGCATGTTCCGAAATGGATGCTGTGTGCTCCAGAGGGAACAATACTTTACTGGGTCCCGCCCTGTGTGTTATTTTTACATGCACACATACACACACAAAAAGCAAAGAGCAATTTCAAGTTATTGGGCTGTAATTTCTGTGTTTTATGATGCCGTCAAAACTCCTCCCCTGTGGCTGAAATCACAGCCCTGTAACTGACGCAGCTGATCACACTTAACACCTCCCCCCTTCCTTTTTTATATAATATACCTCACCTGTGTTGACGTTTATTTTTATGCTGCCCTCTCAACCCCCCCTCCCCAACAACACATTAGGGGGTGTATGTGAAACGACAAAAAACCTTTAAAACCAACGCCAAGTATTCATTACAACCAAGGGACATTTTTAACAATTTCATAGGTCCATCACCGGGGGGGGGGGGAGCCTTCAAGAGACACCAGAAATGGCAAAAGTGAGGACGCCATCTGACACTCTGCAGGAAGACTCCCACGCAGCATGGGGTTGGTGACATGATATGTGTGGCTTCCAGTTGAAAGCGTTCAGGCTTCTGAAACACGAGGGACAGCTAACAGCTCTGCTCTATGATCCCAGTGATTGACCTGGGACCACTTTGATTGGCAGAACTGCCACAGTCACTGGTGCTGCATAATTCCCACTCCCCATTTCTAAGAACTCAGTCTTTTAGTGTGGCAGCACCTCCACTCTGGAACTCCCTGCCTATTGACACCAATCAGGCGCCTTCAGTGTACTCTTTTCAGTAGGGACACTGGTGGCGCTGTGGTCTAAACCACTGAGCCTCTTGGACTTGCCAGTCAGAAGGTTGGCGGTTCAAATCCGCACGACGGAGTGAGCTCCTGTTGCTCTGTCCCAGCTCCTGCCAACCTAGCAGTTCGAAAGCACACAAGTGCAAGTAGATAAATAGGTACCGCTGTGGTGGGAAGGTAAATGGCGTTTCTGTGCACTCTGGTTTCTGTCACAGTGTCCCGTTGCGCCAGAAGTGGTTTAGTCCTGCTGGCCACATGACCCGGAAAGCTGTCTGTGGACAAACGCCGGCTCCCGCAGCCTGAAAGCGAGATGAGCACCTCACCCTATAGACGCCTTTGACTGGACTTAACCATCCAGGGGTCCTTTACCTTTTTCTTTTTTACTCTTTTCAGTTCTTGCTAAAAACATTTTTCTTTAGGCAAGTCTACCCAGACATGCAGAATGTCCATGTAAATGTTAATCTGTTTCTAGTTTCTTGACTTTTAAAAAGTGTTTTAGACAGTTTGTAACTTGTTCTTTTGGCAATTTTGTTTTATTCTCTTTGTAAACCACTTTGAGGTTCTTCCCTCTCTCTTTTTTTACAATCAAGCAGTACCGATATACAAGTTTAAATAAATAAATAGGTCAAGGTCAAGGTCAAGAGATTAAGTCCAGTCACGAATGATTCTGGGGTTGTGGCGCTCATCTCGCTTTACAGGCTGAGGGAGCCGGCGTTTGTCCGCAGACAGTTTTTCCGGGTCATGTGGCCAGCATGTCTAAGCCGCTTCTGGCGAAACCAGAGCAGCGCTAGCTGGGCTATTAAGGGATCTTGGACCCAAATTGTTCAGGGGCTTTGTATATTACTGCATGCCACCCCGATCTGTGAGCAGCAAGAGACTCCGCGAGTTCCAGCACTTAGCCAAGGTTCACTTTCCTGGAAATGAAGGGCGACGGAGACTGTGTTGTCTTTGAACTATATGGGTTTATTTAGACAGATATATGCAACCTGAGCAGAGGATGGAGGAGCTCACAGCATCAACACCCCCATAGATCTTGCTTCGCTTTTAGGTTTCCAGAGTAGTCCCTAAGTCCAGCTTAGGTTCAGCACAGAGCAAAGCATCTCTCCGTCTTGCAGCTTCCAGCTCTCTCAAACAACTCTGGCTGTTTTTATTCTAGGCAGGCGAGGAAAGTGGGGGAAATTCCCAACAAACCCATAATTCCTGTAGAGCACCATCACTTAGTCGTAGCTCTTGCATCCTGGCTCATTTTTGGGGGTGCTTTTGAGGGAACTCAACTGGCCAGCCAAAGCCATTACCATAGCAAAGGAACTGGTTTGGCATTCTCCTCCACCTCTTCTGCTAGATTAAAGCCCTTACTGGATACAGGGTAGCAGACCTGGAAGGGACTCAAGGACATCATCCACCCTCACAGAAACACTCCCACCACAAACCCAGAACAATATCGATGCAAGTGCCTTGAACCTAGTCTGGCTGAAGATTTTTTCTTCCAAGGCTCTCTCTCAAAAGAGCATTTTAGAAAGCACAAGAGTGAGATAATATCCCGCCGTGCTTGGAATTTATTCTTCAATCAGCTGCATATTGTTACAAACACGACGTAAAGTGCTTTTTTTGCCCTGGTTTAGCCTGCTGAGGCATGTGATTTACAAAAACATTGCCAAATGAAAAGCAATTCAAGGCCGCAGAGCTAATAATGATTTGAAATGGATTAAAAAGCCGGCGAGAACAAATCGAGCAAGCCCACAATTTAAAAACAAAAGGAAATATTCCGTGCCACTGCGAGATCGAGAAGCTCTTGGCCTTTCGTAATGAACAGTCTGCTGAAAGTCAAGCGTCAAAGCGTTTAGGTCTGTCGTATTTGCCTTCATTCTGGCATAATCTTTAAGCTAAACATATGCCTTGAGCTATACTGGCAAACATGCCTTATCCCCACCCCCTCTTGCTCTTTCAAAATAGAATCATAGAATCACAGAACTGTAGAGCTGGAAGGGACCCAAGGGTCATCTAGTCCAACCCCCTGCAATGCAGGAATCTCAGCTAAAGCATCCATGGCAGATGGCCATCCAAGCTCTGCTTAAAAACCTGCAAGGAGAAGAGTCCCCTACCCCTGTTCCACTGTCAAACAGCTCTTACCACCAGAAAGCTCTTCCTGATGTTCAGTCGGAATCTCCTTTCTTGTAACTTGAAGCCATGGGTTCAAGTCCTGCCCTCCAGAGCAGAGAAAACAAGCTTGTTCCCTCTTCCATGTGACAGCCCTGGAGATATTTGAAGATGGCTATCGTATCTCCTCTCAGTCTCCTTTTTTCCAGGCTAAACATCTCCAGCTCCTTCAACCATTCCTCATAAGGCTTGGTTTCCAGACCCTTGATCATCTTGGTTGCACTCCTCTGCACACCTTCCAGCTTGTCCACATCCCTCTTAAACTGTGGTACCCAGAATTGGATACAGTATTCCAGGTGTCATCTGACCAAGGCATAATATAGTGGTACTATTACTTCCCTTGATCTGGACACTATACTTCTGTGGATGCAGCTTAGAATAGCATTCTCTCTCTCTCTCTCTCTCTCTCTCTCTCTCTCTCTCTCTCTCTCTCTCTCTCCCCTACTGCATCACACTGTTGACTTGTGTTAAGCTTGTGATCCAATAAGACCCCTCACAGTATGGCTAGTCCTGACTTATTTATCGTATTTACACCCCACCTTTTTCTCCAAGGAACTCAAAGTGATATATATGGTTCTCTCCACTCCTCATTTAATCCTCACAACAACCCTTTGAGGTAGGTTGGGCTGAGATGTTCAACAGTGGAATGGACTCCCTCAGGAGGTTGTGGACTCTCCTTCCTTGGAGGTTTTAAGCAGAGGTTGGATGGCTGTCCGTCATGGATGCTTTGGTTGAGATTCCTGTATTGCAGGGGGTTGGACTAGATACCTCTTGGCATCCCTTCCAACTCTACAGTTCTATGATTCTATGAGATGCAGTAACTGGCCCCTGAGGTCATCCAGTGAGCTTCATGGCTGAGCAGAGAGTTGAGCCCTGATCTCCCAGGCCCTAGTCCAGCAGTAAAAAAATTCTGGCAGCAGTTAATAGATCATACATTAATTCCCTGTTGTCTATTAGTACAGCTTCTCTGAGGTATCCAAATATCCAAATATCAGAGGATCCTTGGCTAAAGCATAGCTAGTTAATCATTTTGAAATGTTGGAAATTCTGTTCCTGAATCCCATCTGAGGCAGCCCCCTGATACAACAGACACGCAGAGGAGAGTCAAAACTGTCGTTCGTTTTGCTGGGGGGCTTCGCGCCCCCACGAGAGCTTGAAAATTGAGTCTTGCAATGATAGCTGTTGCGGCTGGTTCTTCCAGGCGTGGAAGCCACATTCTATGCACCAGAAGCTGCTCTTTATTTCCCCAATAGCTAATGTTCGCCACCGCTTGACAAAAAAGGCAGGCGAAGCTGTTTTATTGCTGACACATTGCTCTTTACTTTGCCAGTTTTCTTTCCCCCTGGGGGAGGGCGTCCCTCTCTCTCCACCCCCACCCCATCTGCAAGGGGCCCCCGCTAAACAGCCTGTCACTCTGAGCTTCAAGCCTCCCGACTTCCGTCAGTTTAAGCGAGACCTTTAATGCTCTTTAAACACAGATTTCTGAAAGTAATAGAATCATGCAGGAGGAATGATGCCGTATGTCACATAAAACGAGATGTTAAGAGGTACCGTAATGCAGTAATGTGGTTCTCAGCCTGCCAGGATGCCCTCGCTAAATGAGAATTGATTTCCGCCACCCATTCCCACCCCTTTCTCCTTCTTCTTCCCAAGGATTCTTCAACTGGGCAAAATAAATTGAATCTACATTTTAGTTTTATTTGTTTGAAAAATCTTTGTTCCCTCTGTTCAGCAGGGGATGGAGATGCAGAGGAACATTGTAATAAATTAAAAGAAGATCAATTATACCCAACAGGTTGTTGAGCGTTGCCAGTTATGAAATGTTTTATATCTGCAGAAGCAGAACCACCGCAGAGGAAGGGTGCCTATAGAGACACGAACGTGTTGATTAATTGGCGTTTTCTTACAACTCTGATTGTGTAGCCGACGGGTCTGGCTCTCTTCTCACCTGATATATTTAATTGTTCTGTTTCTCCTTTTGAAGTGAACTGGGTGCCTTTGACATGTGAGAAGCAATCTTCTTAAGTTGCTCCTAGACCCTGTTCTTCACCTTCCAAAGGCAATGTGGCTTGATTCAAAAGGCCCTTATGACTCCAGGGGAAGAAAAGAAGGAGGGCTGTGTCAGTCCTGGGTTCAAATTCTGATTCTGCCATGAGATTGTCAGGTGGCCTTTGCCCTGCTGTTAACTGAGGGCCATCCTGCATATTATAGAATCCTAGAGTTGGAAGAGACCCCAAGGGCCATCCAGTCCAACCCCCTGCCAAGCAGGAAACACCATCAAAGCATTCCTGACAGGTGGCTGTCAAGCCTCTGCTTAAAGTCCTCCAAAGAAGGAGACTCCACCACACTCCTTGGCAGCAAATTCCACTGCCTAACAGCTCTTACTGTCAGGAAGTTCTTCCTAAAGTTTAGGTGGAATCTTCTTTCTTGTAGCTTGAATCCATTGCTCCGTGTCCGCTTCTCTGGAGCAGCAGAAAACAACCTTTCTCCCTCCTCTATATGACATCCTTTTATATATTTGAACATGGTTTATTATTAATAATAAACTCTTCCTCCAGGCATGTAGGTGAAATGGCACGACTCATGCAGAAGAGGAAGCTGGGAAGAGGCTCGGGGGGGTTGCAAATGTACATTAAAAAGTTGGGGCAGGGGATTAAACAGCTCTACGAGGACTGAGCATGCTCAGTGAGCATGAAATGCTGACTCAGGGGGGAGGGGCAGTGTTGGAAAGGTCCCGTATTAAAATCAAGTCACTCTTTGATTATTTAATAAAAAATTAATAAATAAAATTTAATAAATAATAATAATTAACAAAGTTCATGTGATCAGCAGTTTGGGTAACTGTTTTTAAATGGCTTTATTCTTTCTTTCCTGATATTTTATTGTGATGGCATTTTTACGCAGAGTGTGGATCAATTTGATGGTGAAAAAGGTGTAATATAAATTTAACAAATAGTTAAATAAAGCTGTCTTGGTTTCTCTCTTTTTTCGTATGAACAAATGGCTTCAGCAAAGTGTAGGTTGCTTCTGCAAAAATATTAACTGAGTAAATTTATTCTCTTCCTCACCCCTTGCTAATATTTTCTCCCCTCTCCCTTATGGGGCCATTAAGTTATAATAATAATAATAATAATAATTTATTATTTATACCCCGCCCATCTGGCTGGGTCTCCCCAGCCACTCTGGGCGGCTTCCAAAAGAACATTAAAATACAATAATCTATTAAACATTAAAAGCCTCCCTAAACAGGGCTGCCTTCAGATGTCTTCTAAAGGTCTGGTAGTTGTTGTTCTCTTTGACATCTGAAGGGAGGGCGTTCCACAGGGCGGGCGCCACTACCGAGAAGGCCCTCTGCCTGGTTCCCTGTAACTTGGCTTCACGCAGCGAGGGAACCGCCAGAAGGCCCTCGGCGCTGGACCTCAATGTCCGGGCTGACCGATGGGGGTGGAGACGCTCCTTTAGGTATACTGGACCGAAACCATTTAGGGCTTTAAAGGTCAGCACCAACACTTTGAATTGTGCTCGGAAACGTACCGGGAGCCAATGTAGGTCTTTCAAGACCGGTGTTATGTGGTCTCGGCGGCCGCTCCCAGTCACCAGTCTAGCTGCCGCATTCTGGATTAGTTGTAGTTTCCGGGTCACCTTCAAAGGTAGCCCCACGTAGAGCGCATTGCAGTAATCCAAGCGAGAGATAACTAGAGCATGCACCACTCTGGCGAGACAGTCCGCGGGCAGGTAGGGTCTCAGCCTGCGTACCAGATGGAGCTGGTAGACTGCTGCCCTGGATACAGAATTAACCTGTGCCTCCATGGACAGCTGTGAGTCCAGAATGACTCCCAGGCTGCGCACCTGGTCCTTCAGGGGCACAGTTACCCCATTCAGGACCAGGGAGTCCTCCACACCTGCCCGCCCCCTGTCCCCCAAAAACAGTACTTCTGTCTTGTCAGGATTCAGTCTCAATCTGTTAGCCGCCATCCATCCTCCAACCGCCTCCAGACACTCACACAGGACCTTCACCGCCTTCACTGATTCTGATTTGAAAGAGAGGTAGAGCTGGGTATCATCCGCATACTATTGAACACCCAGCCCAAACCCCCTGATGATCTCTCCCAGCGGCTGCATATAGATGTTAAAAAGCATGGGGGAGAGGACAGAGCCCTGAGGTACCCCACAAGTGAGAGCCCAGGGGTCTGAACACTCATCCCCCACCACCACTTTCTGAACACGGCCCAGGAGGAAGGAGCGGAACCACTGTATAACAGTGCCCCCAGCTCCCAACCCCTCTAGGCGGTCCAGAAGGATGTTATGGTCGATGGTGTCAAAAGCCGCTGAGAGATCCAGCAGAACTAGGAAACAGCTCTCACCTTTGTCCCTAGCCCGCCGGAGATCATCAACCAGTGCGACCAAGGCAGATTCAGTCCCATGATGAGGTCTGAACCCCGATTGGAAGGGATCCAAATGGTCCGCTTCTTCCAGGCGTGCCTGGAGTTGTTCAGCAACCACCCGCTCAATCACCTTGCCCAAGAATGGAAGATTTGAGACTGGGCAATAGTTGGCCATATTGGCCACATCCAAAGATGGTTTTTTAAGAAGCGGTTTAATAACCGCCTCTTTTAGCGGGTCTGGGAAGGCTCCCTCACAGAGAGAGGCATTCACCACCCCGCGGAGCCCATCGCCCAGCCCTTCCCGGCTAGTTACGTACTTGGCATTGTGTATTTCTTCTGGTTACTGCTCTGTTTCCACCTTTCCACCTGGGACAATCCCATCCAATCAGGGATCAGATAGTGCACAGTATGGCTTCACAATTCTGTATAGCCAGTAGGACACAGTTGCGTCATGATGACATCCTAAGCCAGTGATGGCTAACCTTGACACTCCAGATGTTTTGGGACTACAACTCCCATCATCCCTGACCACCGGTCCTGTTAGCTAGGGATGATGGGAGTTGTAGTTCCAAAACATCTGGAGTGTCAAGGTTAGCCATCACTGTCCTAAGCACTGATGAGATTGTGATGCCCCCTGCAGGGGTAATTCAAAATAAAAACAATACTAAACCATGGCTTTTAAAAAAAATGACACAAAGCTTACATGCATGTATGTCATATGCATGTATGTCATATATGCATACACATGCATGTATGTCATATATTGCCCAGCTGTCTCAGTTAACCGAGACATCTGTTCTGCCAAGGGCAGGGTTCTTTCCGGATCTGGAGCCAATAAGCACACCTGTGGATGAAGAATAAGTAATGCTTTATTTGCATAAGGTTAACAGATAGCAGCAGGCATTGTTGTTGTTGTTGTTTAGTCGTGTCCGCCTCTTCGTGACCCCCATGGACCAGAGCACGCCAGGCACTCCTGTCTTCCACTGCCTCCCGCAGTTTGGTCAGACTCATGTTGGTCGCTTCGAGAACACTGTCCAACCATCTCGTCCTCTGTCGTCCCCTTCTCCTTGTGCCCAAAATCTTTCCCAACATCTGGGTCTTTTCCAGGGAGTCTTCTCTTCTCATGAGGTGGCCAAAGTATTCGAGCCTCAGCTTTAGGATCTGTATGCAGCAGGCATACAAAACACAAATTATAGCATACCAGACAGGAGTCACACACAATCTCCCCTTCAGCTGCCCAGAGCTCCAGGTAGAGCAGCAAGAGAGACCCCGGCCGACAGTCTCACAGCATCTGGTACCTCAATCTGTTGAAGAAGCTCACTGAGCTCCTTGAGTCTACAGCTTTTATAGCCAACTTTGATGTAATTGAGTGCACCTGGTTAGCAGGCATCACTCATGGTCAGCCCAGGACACCGGGTGCGACTAATGCGGAGCAGCTGAGAGTCTCCAACCCAATTCACTGCAACTGGGTATCCTCCCCACTAGCCAATCAGCACTTAGAACACAGGAGACCCAGGAAACTCCTAACACAGGTGTGTGAAAAACAAATTATACCATCATGAATAGGCAACCCTTAAACCGGGGATGTAAAAGGGAAAGAGACATGTCATCTAACTCCTCGAAATTACAATGTCTTCCGTGTTTCCCCTACAACACCCCTTTATTCCACACGAGAGCACGGTGGCCATTTTGGGCGCCACAACCTCACCCCGAAAAAGTGCTTTTCTGGGGCCACTATCTCATGCAGTGCCCCCAAACGTTCATTTTTTAGCACCATGCTCTTGTTCGAAAGCACTTTTTCGGGGCCGCAATCTCATGCAGGCCATGTATGACGTCCCGGTTTTTCACCTCAATGTGTTGGAGGGTATGGGTGTTATGTCACATATGATTTTGATCTCTGATAGTCGGTCACCCCCTCGTTTAGGTGGTGATAAGTAATAAAAAGAGAACAGGAAATAGCGGGATATTGCTAGTCTTAAACGCCGCTTTACAATCTTCCCCCATTTCCTCCATGATAACTGCTTAAATGCTTCTTTTATGAAATGACAAATGACAAATTCTTTTTTTAAAAAAACCTCATTTTTATGCCCCTGCTTAGTCTGTAACCCAGTACAGTCATACCTCATGTTGCGAATGCTGCGGGTTATGTTTTTTCGGGTTGCGCTCGCGCCGAACCCGGAAGTACTGGAACGGGTTACTTCCGGGTTTCGGCGCTCGCGCATGCGCAGAAATGCCAAATCGCGACTCGCGCGTGTGCAGAAGCAGCACTGCGGGTTGCAAACGCTGCAGGTTGAGAACATGCCTCCCGCACGGATCACGTTCACAACCCAAGCATCCACTGTACTGATGACCCAAGATGAGGACAACAGAGAAAGGCAGATCAAGTACAAGGAATGAAGGAACGAACAGTTTCTGCTGAAAAAATCATTGGGAAAAGGGACTTCTTTTGGCACCGTTGCAAAGGTTTGTGTAAAACAACGAATTGTTCTGGAGCAGAGTTGTGACTTATTCATTGGAATGGGAAAGTGGAGAACAGCGGAACAGCTGTGGGCACCATCTTCTTTCTCCTTGTGAAATATTGACCATGGAAGCATTAACCACAGTACTTTAGAAGCAAGGCCAAAGAAGAAGAAGAAGAAGCTTATGGAAGAGAGTGGCTAGAAAGAGAATATCCGAAATAAAAACCACCCCAGGGCTGTCACCTGACTGAACAAATCAAAGTCCCCACTGTGGAAGGACATGTGGGTCCAGAATTTGCCTCCACAGTCACTTACAGACTCATTGTTAAAACCGTGTTTAGGGAAGACAATCTTACTCGGCTACGAGTGACCGCCAAAGAAGGAAGAAGAAGAAGAAGGTTGCTCAAGACAGATCTCACGGAATAATAATAATAATAATAATAATAATAATAATAATAATAATAATTTTATTATTTATACCCTGCCCATCTGGCTGGGTTTCCCTAGTCACTCTGCGCAGTTCCCAACAGAATATTAAAAACACAATAAAACATCAACATTAAAAACGTCCCTAAATAGAGCTGCCTTGAGATGTTTTCTAAAAGTCAGATAGTTGTTTATTTCCTTCACATCTGATGGGAGGGCATTCCACAGGGCGGGCGCCACTACCGAGAAGGCCCTCTACCTAGTTCCCTGTAACCTCACTTCCTGCAGTGAGGGAACCGCCAGAAGGCCCTCGGAGCTGGACCTCAGTGTCTGGGCTGAACGATGGGGGTGGAGACGCTCCTTCAGGTCTATTGAAACTTGGGTGGAGTCCATGAGATTTCAGAGAGCATCCCAGAGCTTAATCTTGGCATAAATAAATGTGTGTGTGTGTGTCTGTGTGTTGCCTGGTTAATTAAGGGCACGTTTTTAGTCAATCAGAAGATTTTTAATTAATTAATATAGCCAATTAATCAGCTAAATATTGCAGGCTTTTTCTTTTTAAAAAGTGTATTATGAGGAAATTTATTACCAGGAGATGATTCCTCCCAGAAACAAAATGACACGATTGTCAGCACTTGAGTTGCTGGGAATGTCATTTTGAAAAATACATCTGAGTTGTGCGGAAGAGAAAAGGCTTCGATTTGCTGGAGGTTGTATTAAAGCTCTGTGTCTTAATGAGCTCGCTGAATTTAAAACCATTGTGCATCTGTGTTTACAGCTGCGTCTTAGTTAAATGTTTGGCTTGCATTATTTATAGAGGCTTAAAACTCAATAAGGCAAATTTTGGAGGGGGAAAACAAGCCACAGAGTGATGAAACCAGGGACTTAGAAAATATATGTTTTCAGAAAAATAATATAACAGCTTCGGTGCTCAGTTGCATACTAAATAGGCCCAGCTACCCAGCAAGTAAATTCTCATAACCTGATATTGCATAAATTTACAAGGACACCAGCCATATTTGGAGCTGAAAGAGCAGGCAGCATGGCTACAGAAGCTCTTCACCTCTCAGTGGGCTTTAGGTTTTACGCTGTGTTCACAATGTACATTTCAAGAGCTGTGATACCACCTGTTGTGTTTCCTGGACAGCAAGCAGTTAACACCATCGTTCTGATTCTGGGAACTCTGCCAAGGTATCCAGGCAACTATCATTTGTCTGAGAGAAGGCGAAGTTGGTTTCATTTTCCCCTTCCCGAGTAGTGTATGCTGTAGTGTGTATCGTAGCTATGGAGCTTGACTCCTCAGGTTTTCTTTTGTTTGCGAGTCAATAAATATGTAGTTTAGAAGCAACTGTCTGGACCTCAGTTATTCCAGACACAGTGAAGCAGACCTAAAATTGCCAACACAAGGCGCTGCGCGATTCTGCTGAGTGAGAGAGAGAGAGCCGGCACAACGGAAGCGTGGCTGGACACCATTGCGGAGCCAGGGCTCGTTAAGACGATTTATGGCTGCTCCGGGCAGCAGTCCAAAGAAGAAGAGAGACTCCACTATGGCTACACTCTCACATTTATCACACCACCTTAAACAGTTATGGCTCCCCCCAAAGAATTATGGGAGCTGTAGTTTGTTGAGGGTGCTGAGCCTTGTTAAGAGGCTCCTATTACCCCCACGTGAGACACGGGTGGCACTGTGGGTTAAACCACAGAGTCTAGGGCTTGCTGATCAGAAGGTTGGTGGTTCGAATCCCCGCGACGGGGTGAGCTCCCGTTGCTCGGTCCCTGCTCCTGCCCACCTAGCAGTTCGAAAGCACAAAGTGCAAGTAGATAAATAGGTACCACTCTGGCGGGAAGGTAAACGGCATTTCCATGCGTTGCTCTGGTTCACCAGAAGCGGCTTAGTCATGCTGGCCACATGACCCGGAAGCTGTACGCTGGCTCCCTCGGCCAGTAAAGCCAGATGAGCGCCGCAACCCCAGAGTCGTCCGCGACTGGACCTAACGGTCAAGGGTACCTTTTACCATTACCTGTTACCCCCACAGAACTGCAGTTCCCAGAGTTCCTGGGAGGAGAGATTTTATTCTAAAACCACTCTGGGAATTGTAGCTCCAGGGGGGAATAGGACAACTCTCAGCACCCCTAAAAAAACTACAGCTCCCAGAATTCTTTGGAGAGGCCATGAGTGTTTAAAGTGGCATTATAGAGTTTTAAATGCATGGTATGGATGTGTCTCTGGTGTTGAAAGGACTTTTCCTGGAGTGGCCACCTTGGACCCACTGGATTTTACTTCCACATAGACTGGGCTGTGATTTACCTGAAGAGACAGGTAGCTTGTGACCCTCCAAGCTGAGCAGGGCTCACCTAAGTGGGTGGCATCGCCAAAAAAAAGGGAAAATGAGAATGCAGTTTCAGACCCTCCAAGTGTCCCTATTTTCCAGGGACGTCCCTGATTTAGAGAAGCCGTCTTGGTTTCTGATTTGATCCCAGAATGTCCTGCTTTTCCTTAGGGTGTCCTGATTTTCATTGGAGAAATGTTGGAGGGTATGGAGTTATCTGACCTTTGAGCTGTGTGAAGGCAATCCTGTATAGGAAAGAGGTGCTTTTTTAAAATAAAATTAATGTTTTATTATGTTTTTATACATGTTGGAAGCTGCCCAGAGTGGCTGGGGCAACCCAGTGAAATGTGTGGGGTATAAATAGTAAAATTATCATTATGGAATCGTACTTCCTTATTTTCATCAGAGAAATGTCGGAGGGTGTGCAGTTTTGCATGAATTTTGCATATTCCCGTTTATATGTACAGATGAAAACTTATAATTACTATAATTTAAATGGAATTTTGACTAACCAGGTGAACCATGTGCCCGGTCAGTCTGCTGCCCAGGTGATCACTGTTGATGTGCACCTTCAACTCCCCCCATGCCTAGGTAGCAGGACCAGCGGTCAGGGATGATGGGAGTTGTAGTCCAACAACATCTGGGGATCCAAGGCTGGGAAAGGCTGGTCTAGATCATGGATGGAGAACACGTGGCCCTCAGTATGTTATTGGACTATAACTCCCATAAGCCTCAGCAGAGGTCAATGACTCAGGGATGGTGGGAAGTTAGTGTTCAGCAATGTTAGGACGGTCGCAGGTCTCACACCATGAGATCTAGCAACATGCTTTAGTTTTTTTAAATGAAATGATCATGTTGCCCAGCACAGTTGGTGTCAACTCCTCTTCCAAAGACAGTACAACCAGAGTACAATGAACAGGGGAGTTCGGCTTTGGGATTTTTTTAATGGTCTCCAAGTGCAGAGTCTGCTTCATGCAAAAATAAAATCAAAGAGAAACAGCATTTTTCTCTTCTCTGACAACATGTTTTAATGTCTCTGGCAATATCACTAGAGGAATATGCATATTTATACTCTCATAGGGCTTGGCACAGCTGCCTTGAAAAATGTAACTGTGAAACACATGACAATTGTGGCCGCAAAGCGCAAACACATGCAAATAAAACTTGCAAAACAAAGTTTTAAAAGGGAGGGAGTCCGTCATATATTCTCCAAAGTTTACGTAAGGAAGAAGGCCTTACACGGAGCGAGACCATTGCATCCGTTGAGCTCAGGTGACAGGCAGAAGCTCTTCAGAATTTCAGACAGGGAGCCTCTCCCAAACCTCCCTGGAGATGCTGGTGAGATTGGAGCTGGGCCCTTCTCTGGGGGATGCTGATGCGCATGTTCACAGCAGTGTTTCAGAGTCTGGAATACTCCTGCCCTAGCAGCCCTAGAGTTGAACCAGGGACTTGAGAGCATAAGAAGTGCCTGCTGGATCAGGCCACTGGCCCATCTAGTCCAGCATCCTGCTCTCACAGTGGCCAACCAGATGCCTGGAGGAAACCAGGGAGCAGGATCCGTGTGTAAGAGCATTCTCCCCTCCTGCAGTTTCCAGCAGCTGGCGTTCAGAAGCATTGCTACCTCTGGCTGTTGAAGGTGGAGCCAGTCTTTGGCGATCCCTCGTAGCCGAGGAAGATTGTCTCCCATGAACACGGTCTTAACAGTGAGTCCGTAGGCGACTGTGGAGGCCAATTCTGGATCCACACGTCTTTCCACAGTGGGGAAATAGGTTTCCAGGTGGGAGTTGATCGTGGTGAGGGTTTGCCAAGCATGCCTTCCTCTTAGCACATTTCTCCCTTGCGTCCTGAGTTCGAGTGTCTTCAAAGTCCATGACACCTTTGGTAAAGGCTGTTCTCCAATTGGAGCGCTCGCAGGCCAGTGTTTCCCCATTGTCGGTGTTTATACTACATTTTTTAAAGATTTGCCTTGAGAGAGCCATTCTGGCTAGTAGCCATCAACAGCCCTCTCCTCCATGAATTTGTCTAATCATCTTTTGAAGACATTGGCGGCCCTCACAGCTTCGTGAGGGAGGAAGTTCCATAGTTTAACTCACTCAAGTAGATAAATAGGTACCACTCCGGCGGGAAGGTAAACGGCGTTTCCGTGCGCTGCTCTGGTTCACCAGAAGCGGCTCTGTCATGCTGGCCACATGACCTGGAAGCTGTATGCCGGCTCCCTCGGCCAATAGTGCGAGATGAGCACCGCAACCCCAGAGTCGGTCACGACTGGACCTAACGGTCAGGGGTCCCTTTACCTTTTATGTGAAGAAGTACTTTCTTTTATCTGCCCTGAATGTTCCAGTCTTCCAGCTTCTGATTCCTGACTCACTGTCCACAGTGTTCAGCAGGCAGAGAAGCCTTTTCAGCAAGCTGAGATGGTGCAAGGCTCAAGGTTGTGTCCCTTTGTCTGCTCCAACGTGTTCAGGGTCCTCATACTCATCTGGAATCGCTGGAGGGGGTGTAAAGGAAGGAAGCTGACTAAAAATCCGTCCTCTACATCTGCAGGGGATAATGCAACGACATGTCGGCTGTCTTTTTATTCCACCCATTAACCATTTCGAAAACATTAAAAATGCACAGCCACAGAAAAAAATCACACCTCTGAATTAGAAAAGAGTTATAAAAAAATGTTGATTTAAACCCATCGTAAAAACTAAAGGCACCAAGACTGTAAGGAGGGCTTCCAGTCGAAAGAGACAGAGCAATATCCATTTAAATGCACAATAATTCATTTTGCAAATGTGTACATGAACTCACGCAGTTCCACCCAGCTATAACAAATGTTTCCGTTGCAGCAAAAGGATTCCTTTCTCCTGGGTCCCCACAGCCGCTCTCTGGTGCTGCAATGAACAGGCAAGTGTGGAGGACTAGAACATCTGTTTCTGCACAGAAACTGGAGCAAATGGGGTAGTGAAAACGGGGTGCTCCAGAGGTTGTTTGACTCCAGCCCCCATCAACACCAACCAGCAAAGCAAGGAATGGTGGGAGTCGGAGTCCAATAAGATCTGCAGGACCAGATCTATATGCTGCACGATCTGTCAGCATATACCCCGCCTGGGGCAGTTTGTGAGACTGCCCCAAAGCCAGAGCAAAGCCGTGTGCGCACATCCCCGGCTACAGGAGTAGTCCGGTGGCGCTGTCGTATGTGATTGTTCCCCAACGTGAAGAACAACACACACAAGCCATAATTAAGGCTAAACTATTTATTGTAGGAATAGTGCAGAGAGAATCTCTGCTGCCAGACCAGACCATTAATACAGAGCTGCTATAAAGCACGTCTTTCCGGCTTCAGTTCTAGCCAGAAGAGAGAGTACAATAGTAATGAGTACAATAGTACAGTGAAACATAAACATTCCATGTAGGAAAAGATAAGGCAGCTTTCTCACGGTTTAGTGAGACAGGCAAAAGTCATATCAGGCCTCGCTGCAGCTGTTGCCGCTCAGCTTGGACAAAAATCACAACAAGGTTCCCCACATCTGAGCAAGACCGAATTTCAGCTTGGGGACAGAGCTATGTGTGCTACTTAGACTTAGTATTCTCCTCCGTGAATTTATTTGATCCTCTTTTAAGGCTGTCCATGTTGGTGACCTTCCGAGTTACATGGAGGACACATCAAGGCCAGCAGTACTTGATAGACAATGATATGGAATGTCTTCTTTAGAGGCAGGACATCTCTGAGTTGCTGGGGAACATCAGGGACACATAAGAAAGCTATTGCTTCCAAGCCTTGCTTGTGGGCTTCCAAGAAGCACATGGTTGGCCACTGGATTTTCTTGCACATGCTTCTTTTCACCCTGCGCAGCTGAGATATACTCAGAGTTGAGTGTTGATTTCATGCTCTTTATTTCTGCTCATGATAAACAGTGAGCGAGAGTTTCCCCCCAAATCCTCTGGCTATATATGCATTATTTACGCAATGGGTCCCGTGTGATTGGCTGATTCAACTCCCCTCCTGGAGCCTGATTGGACTGTTCCTGCAGGCTAATCAGGTTGCTGATTCACTTCCTCCTGGAGCCGGATTGGGCAGCTCCTGCAGACCAATCAGGTTGCTGCCTTCTAGGATCCTACCTGCCTATTGTTCTAGGATCCAAGCTCAGTACATAACAGCAGCACTTTTCTGACTCCAAGGAACCACAACACAAACACTGAGAGAAACCAGCTGTCAGTGTGAGGGCCTAAGAGTTAGATGTGCTATCCATCTAACCCACTGCAGTTGAGTTTATGCAGTCACCCTCACCAGCTTCACCAGCTACCAGGCCCAGTCCACCGATGAGACAGGGTGATGTGCCCACCTTGAGTGGCAGAAGCCCAAGCAGCGGTGCCCGCTTCATCTCTGCCACCCACCTCGCCTCCCCCACTGCCAGGGGAAAAGCGGCGTTGGCAGTGCCACCAGTTTCTGGTGATATCTCACCCAAATCTCACAAGATCTCACAGAGCACATGAGATCTTGCAAGAGTTTGGTGAGATTTCCCTGGAGGGTGCCGCTGCCAGTGCTTCACGAGCACCGCCATGCAATGCAGGTAAGTGGGGCTTGGCAGTGGGGTGGCAACAGGGGGCCGGGCAGTAGAAAGCAGGTGGCATATTCTCTGTTTGTCTCAAGTGGCAAAGCACCACCCTTGCCTGCTACTTTTTTTTTTGCAAGAGAACATTCCTGGTCATAACTGTGCTGGGCAACATTACTTTCCTTGTTTTGGAAAGTTGTTGAATAAAGCATGCCTGCCTCTAGATTTCATTGTGTGTTCAGGGGAACTGCAAAGTTTCACACTTTCCTTCAATAAACACTCAAGAAATTTTGTGCGCACGCGCGCGCACACACACACACACAGAGAGAGAGAGAGAGAGAGAGAGAGAGAGAGAGAGAGAGAGTTTGGGAACGGATCAAAACTGAGTGGTGCTTTGCACATAAAAGGTAAAGGTAAAGGGACCCCTGACCATTAGGTCCAGTCGCGGACGACTCTGGGATTGCGGTGCTCATCTCGCTTTACTGGCCGAGGGAGCCAGCATTTGTCCACAGACAGTTTTTCCAGGTCATGTGGCCAGCATGACTAAGCCACTTCTGGAGAAACCAGAGCGCATGGAAATGCTGTTTACCTTCCCGCCGCAGCAGTACCTATTTATCTTCTTGCACTTTGATGTGCTTTCAAACTGCTAGGTGGGCAGGAGCTGGGACCGAGCAACGGGAGCTCACCCCGTCGCGGGGATTTGAACCGCTGACCTTCTGATCGGCAAGCCCTAGGCTCAGTGGTTTAACCCACAGCGCCACCTGCACATAGAAGCTCCCAAATGGAGTTTGTGGAATTTCCAGAGAAATGGCCAGGGAAGGACCTCAGCCAGAGTTGCTGCCCATCAGAGTCAACGAACCAGAAGGCCAGTGGTCTTCGTTGGTGTGGGGCAGCTTCCTAGGCCCAGGTGGTGGTTGTTTTCCTCTGCAAAGATGCCACACGCAAAAGGCATCCTCACGGAGCATCCTTCTACCCAGACTTCATCACTTTTACAAAGTGCGCTGTGGCACATTTTGCTAGTACACCGCGAAGCCTGATGAATAATTAACGCCAAACCCGCACTTGTCAGAAACAAATGAACAAAGCCCATTTTGGTAATGCAGCTTCCTTGATTTATTTTTCATCGCGTTCACTTAGAGCACTTGCTAATTCACAGCATCCAGCCATCCCGCCTCAGCCTTTCCAGCCACTGAAGGCAGGCAGGCGGAGTTTGGCCATCCGCTGTCATGACTTTGCAACGGGAGAAGAGAAGGAGGTCGGGGCAGGAAGCCAAAGCGGGGGAACTCACCACCAGAAACGAAGCTCCCAAACATAAAATTGCCAGCTGAGTCCATTTATTTCGGCGGAGGGGGAGACATTTGTATTAAATTTACATCACCCCGGGAATACGGTAATAATTGTGCCTATTTGCTATCTGACATTGTGCCTCAGGCACTGGAGCAAATAACAACAGTGCATACTAAAAGCACCTATTAACAATTAACACATAAGCCCAGGCAGAAGCGTTCATAGAAGGGCATTCTCTAAATTGTGGGGCCACCATGGAAAAGGCTCTGTTTTGGCCATCCACACTCCTTTCACAGATGGCTTTCAGGGCCAATATATGTGGCTGATACTGCGTACAGTTCTGGTCCTCAGACCTCCCAAAAAGGATGCTTTAGAACTTTCCTATTCACTTGGAAGTAAGCTCCACTGTGTGCAAGGGGGATCATCATGGCTAACCAGGGTATTATCATTATTATTAATTATTTTTGTATACAGTCATACCTTGGATCCTGAACACCTTGGCTCCCAAAAGATCGAAACCCGGAAGTGAGTGTTCCGGTTTTTGAATGATTTTCGGAAGCCGAACATCCGGTGCTGCTTTCGCGGCTTCCGATTGGCTGCAGGAGCTTCCTGAAGCCAATCAGAAGCCACGCTTTGGTTTCTGAACATTTTGGAAGTCGAACTGACTTCTGGAACAGATTCCGTTTGACTTCCAAGGTACGACTGTACTGCTCTTAAGCCAAAGATCACAGGGCAATTCACAACATAAAAATACAAAATGAGAACACAAGATACATAATTTGTTGTTGTTGTTGTTGTTTAGTCGTTCAGTCGTGTCCGACTCTTCGTGACCCCATGGACCAGAGCACGCCAGGCCCTCCTGTCTTCCACTGCCTCCCGCAGTTTGGTCAGACTCATGTTGGTAGCTTCGAAAACACTGTCGAACCATCTCAAGATACATAATAATAAAAATAAAAACGAACAAACCACTAGCCGCCTCTCCCACAAACACATTTAAAAATGCCATATAATGTAATCAGCCAAAGGCCTGGTTATAGTGAAATATATAAGTTCGCCAACTCAGTTTGTTCTTAGCTACAGCCAAGGCAAAGTTCCCAACCCTTTTGGTCAGTTCCACACCGTGGGGTCCCTAGTGCTGAATTTTGGCTGCCCCATGCCTGGCCTGCCCATGAAGCAGAAACTGCTCATCCTTTGAGGTGGTGTGTGTGGTTCTTCGCCCTCTTCATTTAATCCCCACAACAACCCTGTGAGGTAGGATCGGCTGAGAAACTATTGACTGGCTTCCAGGGTCACACCCTGTGAGTGTCGTGGCTGAGTGAGGATTTGAATCCTGGTTTTCCCCGAGTCCTCCTTTAATCCCCACAATAGTCACGTGAGGGTGAGAGGAAGTGATTGGCACCTGAGCTTCATGGCCGAGTGGGGATTCGCACCCAGGTCTCCCAGGTGGTGCACCACCCTGGCTCTTAAGGTACCCGGACACCTGCCTTCCTATTGGCATTTTTGCTTCCGTAGAATAAAAAAAAACACCCAAATATCATTTATCCAAACCAAAAAGGAGATGCCCATGGTAGGCACTGATTCATTCGGCTTTCACCGAGCAAAGCATTAAACAGCAGAGCCTGCAGCCTTCCTTTTGTTTCCCAGTACAGCGCTATGTAATGGGCCGATAAACCACACAGTTATTGTCTTTTCAGATGCCAACTGCTTTCTGCAGGGCATTAGCAAAGCCACTATATAGGGCAAGCTGTAGCCTAATCATCTCTGGCAACGGTAAAAGCAAAATGAGAAATGACACTTTTCAACTCAGCACAAAAAGAGGGGAGAGAAAAGAACGGAAAAGGGGGAGAAATGGAGGAGAGTGGGATCCCAGTTTGCAGCCCCTACAAGCACTTGCCCCCTTTGCCGGCAGGCACAGCTGTCACTTCAGACTAGGTTTGGGGGGGAGGAAGCCTCAGAGGCCCCCAGCTCCTCCGTCTTCCTTCTCACTCTCTTTCCCTTGCTAACACAGTTGCTCTCACAAGCGTCTTCCCTTTCCCCTGCTTGCACTTCTACGCAACTGTCCTCTCTGATCTCGGGCTGTTGTAACGTGGCCTCCTGTGGAAAGCAAGAGAAGGCACCGGCACCGCAATAAAAAATATATATCACACAACAATAGCAGAATGGCAGCCTCTTATTTCGTGGCGGCTGCTCTTTGCGGGCCCAGAGCAACTCCACAAATGGTGGCAGGCTGGCATCTTTCCGGGTCAAGCCAGGGTGGCTTGTGTTGGGATGTGAATAGATGCAAGAAGATGATATATTTATCCTTTTTTCCCCTCACATTTGTAAATTCAGCAGAGTGCTATCCCTTTGCAGCTTAAACGGAAGCTCAGATAGGCCGGTTTTAGCCTAAGTAATCTAGGATGCTTTAAGGCAGACTGGCTTTTCCTGCTATGTCCCCTGTTTCTCCCCTGAAGAAGTGTGCATGCACACGAAAGCTCATACCAAAAACAAACTTAGTTGGTCTCTAAGGTGCTACTGGAAGGAATTTTTTAATTTTTTATTTTGTTTTGACAAAGAGTCTTGTAAAAGGTAAAAGTAACATTTACTCAGAATACTTGTTGAAGAGGAACAGATACAGCAGCTTTGTTCAGGAAAGCTTAAAATGGAAATTCAGTTACAAAGACAATCCTAGGTAAAGGTAAAGGTAAAGGTAAAGGGACCCCTGACCATTAGGTCCAGTCGTGACTGACTCTGGGGTTGTGGCGCTCATCTCGCTTTGCTGGCCGAGGGAGCCAGCATACAGCTTTCGGGTCATGTGGCCAGCATGACTAAGCCGCTTCTGGCGAACCAGAGCAGCACACAGAAACGCCGTTTACCTTCCCGCTGCAGCGGTACCTATTTATCTACTTGCACTTTGACGTGCTTTCAAACTGCTAGGTTGGCAGGAGCAGGGACTGAGCAACGGGAGCTCACCCCGTCGCAGGGATTCGAACCACTGGAGCTCAGAATTAGCAGATGTTCTCACATTGCTGGCAGAGCAGAAGAGGTGGAAAAATGAAGAGGTTGTGCCCTTGCAGGTAAGAGAATATACAGCTACTCCCTCTCCTGATCAGGGCACAATGGGAGTGTCTCTCTCAGAGTTCTCTCTAGCAAACTTACAGGGAAACTCTGTGAGCTTCATCTCCTGTCATGTGCCTCTCTAGCAAAACATGAATTGTTGGCTTGACCACACTTTAAATACCCCACATCTTGTTTCCTCAGAAGCAGGGGGAATGGCAGCTGTAGCCTCATATCTTTTCAGGATGTCGGGTTAGTGAGGTTCAATACCTCTGTGTTGTGAATGTAAGCCCAGTGTTTGGAACCAGGGCTGAATCAAGACCTTGAGAAGCCCTGAGCACCGAAAACGCTATGGCGTCCCCTTCCATATGTAATTCAAAATCCAAATAATACTAAACTGTGAAATAAAAATTTAAAAACCTCAGATTTGTTGCAATACATGACAGGATCCGATTGCCTTGCATTGTTTTGATCTGCATTAGTAGGACAACCCCTGGCTTGGAGGGCAATAGGTAATAAAGAGAGCAGAATAATGGGGGGGGGGGATTGGGTAGAGTATGTTCGGCTAGGATAGGGTAAGGAAGTCTAACAAAGTTATGATTTTCCCCACGGTGGCTATTTAAATGCTTAGAAAATAAAAAGTCGATTTAAAAAAAACCTCTCTCTTTTTTATGCCCCTGCTTTTCTGGTGCCAGTGTGGTGTAGTGGTTAAGAGTGGTAGACTCATAATCCGGTGAACCGGGTTCGCGTTTCCGCTCCTCCACATGCAGCTGCTGGGTGACCTCGGGCTAGTCACACTTATTTGAAGTCTCTCAGCCCCACTCACCTCACAGAGTGTTTGTTGTGGGGGAGGAAGGGAAAGGAGAATGTGAGCTGCTTTGAGACTCCTTCGGGTAGGGATAAAGCGGGATATCAAATCCAAACTCTTCTTCTTCTTCTTCTTCTTCTTCTTCTTCTTCTTCTTCTCTGTACATGCTTAGCCTGCCTATTGGGCAATCCAGCCCTGTTTGGCTCAGTAGCCCAGGGCAGACGAACGAGAGAGGGTCTCTTGAGTTTGTGACAGATTGGTTGTTCCACTGGCTTTTTGCATGGCTGTTTCTTGATAACTGTCCCAGCACCACGGATAAGTTGCACAGGTGACCTGAGAAACCCCATTCACACAGAAGCCCTGGTTTACGTGGTATGCTCTGAATGAAACACACCAAGACGCAGAGACCACTCGCTTCAGCTTGAACCCATCCCCACAATGAGAGGTCCCAGGTCCTGACTATTTGATGGCTTAATCCTTACCTTTGCCCTCCACATGTAGGTCCTAGTCCCGACAAGGAATCCGAGCTCCCACAAGGTCCTAGTGCCTGTTAGCTATTGCTTCCCACTTCCACCTTAAGGATTTCCGAAGGCATTGGGAGCCGAGATCTGTAAGAATCGGCCTGCAATTTTGCAAAGTAGCTAAAGATTAATGGAATCTGGCGGGATAATGGTGCTATTCATATAAAGCATCATTTAATTTCATGGCACCAGACTGGCATGCGTAGATTTCTCACCCTCTTTGCTTTTGCTCCAAAGAGGGCCATTTGAAAAAATTCAACACTAGGTTTGACATTTATGGGTTAATAAATAGCAGCCGTATAATTCTGCATCCAGGTTGAATCCCACATAACTGTAATTATCAGTGAAATATGAGCACTATTTATAAGCAACCTGAGACTCTCTCCAAAATGATGTTTACTTTTGTTCCTGAAAAAGAATGGGAACGCGAGAATGTAGAGAGAGCAAATAGTGCCAATGAAAGTCAAATAATTTATCATCAGAAAATCATCAAGCAATCAAATATACTAACATTATGGCGGTGATCTCCCAACATCACTTTCCTCCTAGCTCACTTAAATCCTAGGACTTTATTTGAAGAAGCTTTAGAAGTTGATGGGTGAGAGCCTGGCCTACAGCTCTGGTGTCCTTCCAGAGCCCTTCAGTTTATATAGCAAGTTAACTTTCAGGAATATCTTATATGACCTTTACTGCATTTAACTTCACGAATCAGTGAGAGAGTGGTCACATCTGCACGATGGATTAAGAGCCATTCCCCTTCTCCCAGAGCTAGGAAATCTCCAGCAGGGTTTTTTTGGCCAAAACTAAAATGCACAAAATTATTTAGGAGAAACTAAATGGAAATTGAACTGCTGCAGGTCCAGAATATCAGTGTGTCCGACTGAAGGCAGCTACATACAGAAAGGACAGGGCTCCTGCATGTTTAATAGTTCCTTCCCTGACGAGTCACACCAAATAAAATCCATTTTCCTACCCAACCATTAAAGGCAGAGGAGCTACACCTGACTACCCTCGTCCTATTACTCCCATTTTACAGATGGCAAGCTAAGGCTGGAAGACAGCAACTTGTCTCCAGGCACGATGTTCTAAATCAGCGACTCCTGGACTTTTTCGAGTGCCCCTGTGATGGATGACCTTTGTTCCGAAAAGTGTGGTCAAAATTAAAGGGTTCAGGAACTCAGATCAGACCAAATTTCATGAAATCATACACAGTCTTTACTAAAACAAAACTCTACAAGAGGGGGGAAAACTCCAAATAATTACACAGATTAATATAGCTGAGAAGTTAAGACAACAACAAACACTAACTTATCCAGCTAGTTAACATAAACGCTTACACTTAAATCTCAGTAGGCTGTGCAAACGAACAAGAAGCTGTCAAAAGCCCAAATAGATGCTGACCTCCTGCCAATCCAGCTTTTATGGGAACTCAGACCATGGGCCTTCACCTCTTCCATCCAATTATCTTGTGACACTGGCCTTGAAGCCTTAACGGGAGACAACTGTATGTAAGCTCATTATTTCTGAGGTTCGAACCCATTCCCATAAACCAGTCTTAAAGGGGCGATATCGCCCCAGCCCCCTCATAAATCCATCCCCGGTGCCCTATACCCCTAAAAGCATTATTCAGAATAGCAGTTTACACAACCCACGAAGGAAAAGAACAGCGCAATGAAATTCAAAACAGTAACGATTAATTGCACATTTATTCAAAATCCAATTAAAACTATTCTGTTTAATTAATCCAACAAAACTGATGAACTGGATCCAGCGATGCCAGCTTTTCAGATAGTCATTTACACCGCCAGTGCCCCCTGCCACCCCCTTGCCTCTTAGTGTACCCCTATGTAATCCCACTATCTCCCAGGGGGCAGTACCTCCCACTTTGGGAACCACTCTTCTGAATAAACCATGATTCAATAACAGAGGGAAGGACACGAGCAGGGTTGCCAGACCTCTAGGACAGACATGAAGCTTCCAGGTTTGACCCATTCCAGAACTTGAATCTCCAGATGGGTGAGAGAGGAGGAGGAGGAGGAGGAGGCTGTGCATACAGCTTGCAAGCTACAGCCCAACAGCAGCTGGTTGCAAATTATAACATAGACACCCTGGCGGATCTGCTCTCCTCTGCCCCCCCTCTCCCAATTAACCTCCTTCTCCAAGGACCACTTCCGTTGCATCACCAGGGGCCACTCCTAGATCTCAGGTTTGGGCCCAGAAATCTCAGGGTCTGTGATGCTCCTGGCCAACAACACATGACAGAAGTGGCATTTCAAAGTTCCCATCAACCTCTCGACCAACTTTCCTTTTACTGCATTAGGCATTGGATGAAGCCCATCCATTCTGCAATAGCTGCTTCTAAGCTCAGCATATTTTTTGCTTTCACAGTTTCGTTTTTGTGACTACTTGTTGCTAGTGATAGTGTCTATAGAAAAATAAAATTCACACCTTTTCTGGTCTGGAAAGCTGGCTCCAAATCAAATTCACCTCCAGGTGAATTATGTCCAGCGATGGTTCCTGGAGCTTTAAGAAATTTGTGATGAAGAGAAATAGAGCTGGTGCTCCCAGTCCAAACCCAGGAATCTCAGCACCCTCCGTCCTACCTAACAGCAGAGGGCAGCACTGCGCAGAAATGAACAGGTAGTTTGCCTTGGCCAACCAGGTGTGTTCCAGATGTTTTGCACTATGACTCCCATCATCCCCAGCCAGCACAATAGTCAGAATATCATGCAATAAACAACTAGGTGCCCCAGTGGGGACAGAGGTGGTTAGTTTACAGGCCCAATTCTAAATGCTGGTTTTGACCTATAAAACCTTAAATGGCCCAGGACTGCAATACCTCAAGGACCACCTCTCTGCATATGAACCTACCCAGACCCTGAGATCATCCTCTGAGACCGTTCTTCATGTGCCTCCCTCAGAAGAGATCTTGGGGGCCTTTTCTGCAGTGGCTCCCCATTTGTGGAATGTTCTCCCAAGGGAGATTCGCCTGGCACCTTCCTTATGCACCTTTAGGCATCAGGCAGAAATGTTCCTCTTTTAACCAGACCTTTGGCTGATAGACATCCAATGCCCTTTTAAGTGTGTTGTGGAAGGGCGGTTATTGGTTTGTTTTTGTTCTTATTTTTATTATGTATCTTGTGTTTTTCATGTTGTGATTTTATGTTGTGAACCGCCCTGAGATCTACAGATGAAGGGTGGTATACCTGGCTGTAGCGATCAAGTAAATAAATAAAAAAATACTTAACTAAAAATAGAAAAAACTAGCCTATCAAAGCTTCTTTGAAGCTGCAAAGGCATAAAGGTAAAGGTAAAAAGGTAAAGGACCCCTGGACGGTTAAGTCCAGTCCAAGGCGACTCTGGGGTTGCTGCGCTCATCTTGCTTTCAGGCCAAGGGAGCCGGCGTTTGTCCACAGACAGCTTTCTGGGTCATGACAGAAACTAGAGCGCACGGAAACGCTGTTTACCTTCCCGCTGCAGTGGTACCTATTTATCTACTTGCACTGACGTGCTTTCGAACTGCTAGGTTGGCAGGCGCTGGGACAGAGCAACGGGCGCTCACTCCGTTGCAGGGATTTGAACCGCCGACCTTCCGATCGGCAAGCCCAAGAGGCTCAGTGGTTTAGACCACAGCACCACCCACATCCCTCCTGCAAAGGTACGGCAGTCTGCTGACCTCACAAACATTAGGAAGGAGGGATAATAGCCAATAAATAAATCCTCTCCAAGCATCTATTCACATCCCAACAAACGTTGTATGGATGAGGAGGAATTAAAGGAAACACAAGAGGAAAGGGAAACACAAGGGGTACATATTCATGTTAAGCTGAGGTGCACACAGGCCTTGTGTGTGTCTCCTTGGCTCTAGCACCACCTACTGTTCGGCTCCTTGCCATCCACCCTACCAGTTCCAAGAGGCACCAGGCACCCCTGACAGAAGCACCCAGTGCCTTAAGCAGAGATAATATCACATTCTTGGAGCCTGCCCCTTTCTACATATCGCTGCTGCTGCTTGCACTGCATATCTCTCTCTCTCAAATTACTGTTTAGATCTCACTATAAATACATTGCCATATGTTAATCATGACAGTGGTGATTATGATTATTCTTGCTGCGCCATTGCCTATTCCACTGTGTACAGATAGATAGATATATATATATATATATATATATATATATAAGATTCCCTTCCTCCTGACCTTTCTTGCTCAACTTGAATGAGGAGATATATCCGTTCTGAAGATGTATCTGTGCAGTTATTTTTTCCCCCACCTCTCAATTTGTTTCCATTAAAAAATTAGCTAATTGCTAATAAAAGAAGAAGAATCATTGACCTTTAAAAAGATAGTACCGAGGTATTGGCTTCAAACGTTAACTTTGGCGCAGGAGGATAGAGATGGGAAAAGAAAAGAAAGGTCCCCTGCCTTGCTCTTGGTACTTCTGGGTTTCTTTGACAGAATAGCTGTGGCGCTTGATGGATGCTGGAGCCCTTTGCAGCTTCACTCAGATGCTCTCAGGGCGGTGAGTGGAGTTGGGGGAGCAGGTGGGAGGTGCCTTGGTCCAAACCTGGGAACCAGGAGTTCTCTTTCCTTCTGTGCAACAGATGTCTTGGGAGACCCCGGAGACAGAAGTTGCTTGGTTCTACGCAAGCATCATTTTCACCCGCTGTAAAATGGGGTCTTTGCGAAAGAGGTTGCCAAGTCGGAATGCATTTCTTGTAAAAGGTTCTGGGGAAGAATGGATTTTAAAACACCATAATGAAAAGTAACTCAGGCCACATTGACACCGTGGATTTATATACCTTCCAACATGACGCGGAGGATAATTGGGACGCACGTCTTTCGGGGCCATGCTCCCACTTTTCTTTCTTGTTGGAATTGTCTGAATTTCTGCCTTCAATGTTTCACATTTTAAAAACTCCCATCAATCACTCTTCTTAAGGAACTCTGAATCATAGCTTTGGGAAGAGAATAGGAAGTCCTCTTATAGTCTTCTTGCCCAGAAGAGGGTCCAATAGTCAGTTTGGGTGAATGGTCTTAGGCCAAAAATTAAGCTGCCAACTTAATATTTGGTTCACTACATGGGTGAGCTTCACACATAATTGCAACCACTCCTGATACCATAAGCTGCCTGGACTGATGGGCAATATGAGGTTGTTGGCATCCATCCGTCTTGAGAGAAAATAGAGTGTGCCTCTGGGGTGAAGTCAAACTGCTGCATTAGCAGCACCAAAGTGACTACCCCAGGGTGCAAACCTGGGTAGTGTGTCTGGGGGTCCTGGGCTGCCCAGACATACAAGACCCCTCTCTCGGCCTCACTGGTGGCGTCCAAAGGAAGGTAGAGCTGGGCTGCAGGAGTTGCCAGAAGGAGGCGTACAAGGCACCATCCAACCGCCTTAGGGAAGCCACTCCAGATTTGTGTAGGGTTTGAATGAATGAATTTATTCTTACGGTCACAGACCAGCTTATTACATCAATAATACAAAAATAATACATTGAAATTTACATAACAGCAGTAGTACACATACGTAGACAGCAACGTTTAAAATATATGAATTAAAATTGTGGCACTAAAATATGGCCTAAAAATTGCCATTTGGGGCCTATTCATATCGGTAACACCGCTTGTTCTCTGAGCTTTATGGCTCCTGCACAATATTTGGCTACTTTCAGCGTAATCTCAGTGTGTAGGGTTTACTCCTGAGTCTTTTCTTCTCCCAAATATGTCCTGCTAGGCAGCAGAGGTTTAGGATCAGAGTTTTCCTTCTCCTAGATGGGCTCCCTTCCCAGGTGGACGAGCCCCATCTGCCCCTCACTTACCTCTTCTCCAAGTGCAGAAACTGCCATCTTGACCATTGGAGCCACTATTGGTCAGAAACCACCCAGAGTGCCTGTGGCAACCCAGTCAGATGGGTAGGGTATTACAGTTGTACCTCGGAAGTCGAACAGAATCCATTCCGGAAGTCCGTTCGACTTCCAAAACGCTTGAAAACCAAAGTGCGGCTTCTGATTGCCTGCAGGAAGCTCCTGCAGCCAATTGGAAGCCATGGAAGACCCGTCAGACGTTCATCTTCCAAGAGTCGTTCGAAAGCCGGAACACTCACTTCCTGGTTTCAATCGTTCAGGAGCAGATTTGTTCAGGAGCCAAGGCGTTTGAGATCCAAGGTAAAATGTAAAGGGACCCCTGACCGTTAGGTCCAGTCGCGGACGACTCTGGGGTTGCGGCGCTCATCTCGCTCTATAGGCCAAGGGAGCCGGTGTTTGTCCGCAGACAGCTTCCGGGTCATGTGGCCAGCATGACTAAGCCGCTTCTGGCAAACCAGAGCAGCACACAGAAACGTCGCTTACCTTCCCGCCGGAGTGGTACCTATTTATCTACTTGCACTTTGACGTGCTTTCGAACTGCTAGGTGGGCAGGAGCAGGGACCAAGCAATGGGAGCTCACCCCATCGTGGCGATTTGAACCGCCGACCTTCTGATCGGCAAGCCCTAGGCTCTGTGGTTCAGACCACAGTGCCACCTGCATCCCAAGATCCAAGGTATGACTGTATCATCATCATCATTAAATAAAATACATTAAAGAAAAGAGCAGGGAACACCCACCCAAAACAGGCAACACTCCCACAACCAAATAATAAAAAGCACCTCAATTAAGAAATATACATTGGGAGGAGCAGACCTCTCGGCAGGTGCCAAGGGGGCTATTTTGAGGGTGCCACATTGAGCACCCTAGATGTAGATAATTAGTTTCATCCAAAAATCTCTGCACAACTAAACAAAAACAAAAAAGTAGTGATGTTTTGAAGGAGCTGTCAAAGAGGTGTTTAAACCTAGTTCATTGCAGAGGATGGATCAAATATTACAACCGGCCCATTGAGTGCCTAATGGTCTGGTTTATTTTGCACTTGGGTTCCAGTGACTCAGACAGAATGATGTCGCAAGAGACGGAAAAGAAGATTCCGTGCTGATAGCCTTTCCGGTATAGAAATTTGTGCAAAGGTCTCTGAAATGCACTGTGCTTTGGGCTCCTGGAAATGTTGTTTAGATCTCTCTCACGAAGCCCCCCTTGTGTCTCCCTGTTTGACAGAAGAGGGACTTCTCTGATGAGGGTGCCTGGGGATGGCAGCTGTTCTGGAAGCCACTAATCCACAGGTGGGCAGCTGAACAGAATAACAGCCCTGGATAGGGAAATCAGTCCTCAGAGGGGAGAAATAATGGAGCGTGGACCACTATCATAATTAACGCTAATGTTCTCTGAGGAGTCACTGCATATATAAAACATGAGGACACCGTTTACGGATGTCGTTCCTGAGCTCTAAAACACTCCGAGCAGTGGGGATGTTGGGCCCGCAGAGGAGAGTTCAGCGCTGCAGCATTCAGGAGGGATGCAAGCAATCTATTCTCAGATCAATAGGTTGCGAAATGCATTCCTCCTCTGGAGGGACTTCCTGGGCTGTTATGCTGATAAACAGCCATAGTTTTGAGGGGAGGGGGGATACCCCTTGCATGGGTTGCTGTGGAATTGCTCTCTAGGGAGGAGAGAGCAAAGTCTAAAAGTCAACAGATTGGGAGCTGAAATGAGTGCACCTCCCAGAGGGCTCAGACTCTCCAAAATGGGATGACTGTGAGGGAGTCTGCTGTGACCCAGCCTCCTTCCACATTGATTTAGGGCGGCCATGGCAGTTCACTGCAGACCTTATGCTGCTCACAGCTTGGTGGGTCCCCCTCCTCTCTTTTCCAGTGTTGGCACAGCAAAGGAAGATGAGAATTAACAAATACAACAAGAAACCACATCTGGAAACCAAGCTTTATGAGGAACAGTTGAAGGAGCTGGGTATGTTTATCCTGGAGAAGAGAAGACTGAGAGGTGATAGAATGTTGTTGTTGAGTTGTTTAGTCGTGTCCGACTCTTCATGACCCCGTGGACCAGAGCACACCAGGTACTCCTGTCTTCCACTGCCTCCCGCAGTTTGGTCAGACTCATGTTGGTAGCTTCGAGAACACTGTCCAACCATCTCGTCCTCTGTTGTCCCCTTCTCCTTGTGCCCTCCATCTTTCCCAACATCAGGGTCTTTTCCAGGGAGTCTTCTCTTCTCATGAGGTGGCCAAAGTCTTGGAGCCTCAGCTTCAGGATCTGTCCTTCCAGCGAGCACTCAGGGCTGATTTCCTTAAGGATGGAGAGGTTTGATCTAAGATGGATAGGTTTGATTTAAGATGGATAGGTGATAGAATAGCCATCTTCAAATATTTGAAGGCCTGCTACATGGAAGATGAAGTAAGCTTGCTTTCTCCTGCTCTGGAGGACAGGACCTGAACCAATGGATTCAAATTACAAGAAAGGAGATTCCAACTAAGCATCAGGAAGAACTTTCTGACGGTAAGAGCTGTTTGACAGAGGAATGGACTTCCTTGGAAGATGGCGGACTTTCCTTCATTGGAGGTTTCCAAACAGAGACTGGAGAGTCATCTGTCAGAGATTCCTGTTTTGCAGCGGTTGGACTAGGTGAACCTTGGTGTCTCTTCCCTCTCTACAATTCTATGAACAGTAATAAATCTGCTCCCCACCTGGAAAAACACATATAGAAAAACTTAAAGTAATTGGGTTAATAAATCAAATCACTTTGTCAAACACAAGTGTCATACCATCAATCCCCATATTGGTAGCCTAAATGCACGTTCCTTTGTTGCCACGTAGGAAATAAATTTGTACCAATCTGAATAGAAAATGTCTGTCCATTTTTCATAAACATGAGTTGTTAGTTTATCCATCAACATTAAAGTTGTGGTAGCCGGTTCTCAAACATCTCTGTATTCAACATTTTCCAGTATTTGGGCGATGGTTAGTCTTGCTGCAGTCATTAAGCTGGTGATTAGATCATTGTGTGATTAAGTCAGACTCATACGTACGATTCGGGGCAGACTGTCCCATACATATTAGTTTTGTGCAGCATCTATCCACACAGTGCCATCCTCATCAAAACACCATCCTGTATCTCCTATATCTTACCATTTCTGCAGGGATTTTGTTACCTATCAAATTTTCCAGGGAAACAATCAAACTGGGTTAAATGGGAATATGAGACACTGCTTTGATGAGCAGCACGGGGTGCAAGCTAAACTGCCAGGTGGAGGAGCCCTGGGTGTCCTGCTTTTACAGAGGGTGAGCCTCTCTTTGAAATGTTGACTGGCCTCAGTCCAGTTTAAAGATGAAAGAGGAGTTATTTGAATCTCGTAATCTCGTTATTTGAATTTCGTACTGTTTTTTAGTTGTATGTTTATTCTTTTGTTATCTCTTTTTTGTTATCTCTTTTTATTCCTTTTGAAAATCAAATAAAAAGATTTATTAAAAAAAAATAACTGTTGTGGGCAGTAGTGCTTCTGAACGCAAGATATTGGAACCCACAGGAGGGAAAAGTAGTCCTGCACCTGGGTCTTTCTTGTGGAGGCATCTGGTTGGCCAATGTGAGAACAGGATGCTGGACACAGATCTGATCCAGCAGGATCATCTTATGTTCCTAAAAGAACTTTCAGGGCCACTAGAAAGACAGAAGTTACCATTTCAGGCCTTTCATCATGGCCCCCTGCGAAAGGTTGCCCCAAAGGGCTCAGGACCCACAGCCAATCTGGCTCTTGAAATCACTTCTCCCCTGTTTCTGTGCTGGCAGAGAGGGGCCTGTCTTGGTCTTGGCATGTGGGAAATGTAGTACGCACACCCAGTCCAAGGCCACATGGCATTCTTGCAAGGAAACACAGCAGGCTAGATGGAAACTGCCATAAAAACAGAGGCAGTTGGCTATGTAACAGAAGGAGCGCCACAAAACCACAAGAGCCTGTGGATGTTTCAGAGGACAGCAAAATTATCCTCCAGCAGCTGGAAAGGTGAGCATGACAAATACAGACTAGATTGCAACTGCCATTCAAGCATAGATGTGATCATTGGCAATGAAGAAGAAGAAGAGTTTGGATTTGATATCCCGCTTTATCACTACCCGAAGGAGTCTCAAAGCGGCTCACATTCTCCTTTCCCTTCCTCCCCCACAACAAACACTCTGTGAGGTGAGTGGGGCTGAGAGACGTCAAATAAGTGTGACTAGCCCAAGGTCACCCAGCAGCTGCATGTGGAGGAGCGGAGACGCGAACCCGGTTCACCAGATTACGAGTCTACCGCTCTTAACCACTACACCACAGGAATGCCATAAAATTAAGAGGGTTAGCCGGTGCTTTTTTCCTGGGGGTACTCACAGGTATGCAGAACCTAGAATAATTCAATTTCCTAGAATAAAAGCAGTGGTTAAAAATATGGCACTTACTGTAACCACTTCATGGTGAGTACCAGCAGCGTTTTTCCTAGAAGAAAAGCACTGAAGTTAGCAAATGTTTTAGAGGGCGGAAAAATGATCCTCAGAGCCTATTGAGATCAAGAAGGCACCTTCTTCCCTGTCCTCTTTTCGGCTCCTTTGAAGCACATTCCTGTCTAGACAAGATGCTTAGAAAGTCGAGAGGATTTTTAATCTGTTTTAGTATTTTAACTTCAGTATGTTTTAAAGCAGAGTTGATTTCTTTAAAATTGATTTCACCGCTTTTAGGTTTTCTCAGTCAAGCGGTGTATAAATTTTATAAAATAAATGAGGTTCACAGAAGCAGCCAACCTCTCCCTGTCAACTATAGAGGAGGCTGAGAAAGATTTGGGGGGGGGCGGTATCCCAGGGTGGCCCCTTGCAAAATCCGACCCCCCCCCAAGCGCTTTCGCTCCTGCTTTGCGCGCCCTGGCTGCGACGCTTCCCGCGTACCAAGCGCACTGTCGCGTACTGTAGCGCTCTTCTCAATTTGTCAAGGTGATGCGCGCGCGTGTGCGCGCACTTCTCTTTTAAAGTTTTTTCTGCAACTCGGCTTCCTGCCTCTTCCCCCCACACCCTCCTTCCCTCTCACCCCGCCTCCCCGGCCTCTCTCCGCGATGCCTCATCCGCGCCCCTCCGCCGGGCGTCCCCAGCGCGGCTGACTCCGCTCCTCTTCCAGCAACAAGCCTCGCGTCGGATCCGAGCAGCAACAAGCGCCAAGGATGCGCTCTGGGATCGCCCTCTGGGCAGGCAGCCCGGCTCGCGAAGAAAATTGACAAAGACCCCAGAGCCGGTAAGATCCGCTTCGCTTCCGATTCTGCTTCAGGTTTTGTTTCTCTTTCAATACCTCGCACCGAGTAAAACTGGCTGGGATCTTTAGGGGACCGGTCGTGGACTCTCTTCCTGGCGCACGTGGTTCAGGATTGGCAAGATAATCTTTGGCCACTCTCGCTTGCTCAGTCCTGGGCACCCTGGCTTGCCTACTCCGGAGTAAGCCCAGCAGCGCCGTTCAGGGAGGAGGCAGAGGCGGAGAGTTATTGGTCTTTATTTCATTTATCTCATAAAATTTATACACCGCTTGATTCTTTTTAAAAAAACAACAACAACAACGTGGTTTACAAAAAGAAGAAAGCAATAAAATTATGGGCAAAAGCAGTTAAAAACAACTATTAAAAATTCTAAGTCAGTGATAAAAAGCACATGTCAGCATGCGACATGGCTGGACAGGCTTGTCTAAACAAAAAGCAGGTGTTTTTAGCAGGTGCCGAAAATGGTACAGTCAATAGGCGGGGAGTTCCAAAGGGCCGTTGCTACATTGAAAGATTGGTTTCTTACCAACATGGAAGGAATATTATGTGGTGCCAGGAAGAGGGCCAATTCTGCAGATCAAAGCTGTGGAGAAACAGCCCTAGTTATTGCTCCCAATTTGAACTTTAACTACAAGCAATAGCAGATTTCCTCTTCCCCTCCCCAAACCCAGAAATCACCTCAAAGTCACTGAAATTACCTCCATCAGCTGGAGAACTTGGCCTTCACATTTCACGTGGGCACAGTGGGAAAGATCTTCTCACTTACTACAGAAGAGGAGGAGGTGGTATCCCAGAGTTTTCCCTAGCTTTAGGCAGGAATTCTAACTCCATTTTCCTGGGAATAAGCCCCATTGGATTTAATATTATTTACTTTTGAAATACTATTATAGAGGAAAAGGGGTGGCGCTGTGGTCTAAACCACAGAGCCTAGGGCTTGCCGATCAGAAGGTCGGCGGTTCGAATCCCCGCGACGGAGTGAGCTCCCGTTGCTCGGTCCCTGCTCCTGCCAACCTAGCAGTTTGAAAGCACGTCAAAGTGCAAGTAGATAAATAGGTACCGCTGCAGCGGGAAAGTAAACAGTGTTTCCGTGCGCTGCTCTGGTTCGCCAGAAGTGGCTTAGTCATGCTGACCACATGACCCGGAAGCTGTACACCGGCTCCCTTGGCCAGTAAAGCGAGATGAGTGCCACAACCCCAGAGTCGTCCGTGACTGGACCTAACGGTCAGGGGTCCCTTTACCTTTACCTTTACTTCTGAATAGGCATGATTAGTCTTGCACCGTAAGTCCCCATTCTCTGCTGTAACTAAGCATATCTACATATATCTAACTGAAAGTAGGGTTCCCTCCATTATAAAAGCTGGCGCAAGAGCTTATTGTTTTATCTATTTTTCAAAATGATCACTTAATGTAACAAAATCTCTGAATGGTTTACATCCTCCTTCCATTTTCATTCCTTTCCTCCCTTGTCTCCCCTGATTGTAAGGTCCTTGGGGCAGGGATCTGCCCTATTATACTTCATAAAAGAGGCAGATTGATGTCAATTCATCTGTCTACCATCACCATTATCGGTGCAACAGCAACTCTCTCCTAAACTGATTCTTCATGAGTCAGACTCAACGGGACTTGTACATGCATGACTCAATTCATCTATACAAAGTTTTTTTTTCATTCATTCATTTATACATAACATCTCTGTTCCACTGTTCTTGTGCCCCTGCACCACTCGGAGTGGCTTACAACAATTTAAAATTGCAACACAATTAAAAATATTAAAATACATGTAATAACAAGCTTAAAAATTAATTTGTTAAAAATCAGCAATGGCCTAGATCAGAGGTTTTCAACCTTTTGGGGTCCACAGCTCTTTTAACCAACTACATTCTTTCTGTGGCACCCCTGCTCAGGAGCCCAGTTATGTCACCCCTTGCCTGCAGAGCTAGCGGCCCCTCAGCCCTTTTCAAACACCCTCCCTTGTGGAGTGTTCCCTCTGAGCTGCCCCCCCCCAAAGAGAGGTGCCTCCTCACACTGCCCCACGGGGGCCTGGGAAGCACCCCCTGGCCAGCCCCAGAGCCACCATTCTCCTGGGGAGCTTGTAGCCAGGGCAGCAGCAACAAACAGCTGCACAAGCCTTTGGGAAGCAGAGACGTGAAAGGGGACCAGAGGAGGGAAGGAAGGAAAGAGGGACAGAGGCCAGTGTTGCCCGTGGCACCCCTGGCCATCATTCAAGGCACCCCAGGATGCCACAGCACACTGGTTGAAAACCACTGGCCTAGATCACAGAAAAAAATGCCTGCATATGTAAGTCGTGGGATGCGGGTGGCGCTGTGAGTTAAACCACAGAGCCTAGGGCTTGCCGATCAGAAGGTCGGCGGTTTGAATCTCTGTGACAGGGTGAGCTCCCGTTGCTCGGTCCTGCCAACCTAGCAGTTCGAAAGCACGACCAAGTGCAAGTAGATAAATAGGTACCGCTCCTGCGGGAAGGTAAACGGCGTTTCCGTGCACTGCTCTGGTTCGCCAGAAGTGGCTTAGTCATGCTGGCCACATGACCCGGAAGCTGTACGCCGGCTCCCTCGGCCAGTAAAGCGAGATGAGCACCGCAACCCCAGAGTCGTCCATGACTGGACTTAACTGTCAGGGGTCCTTTACCTTTATGTAAGTCGTAGCAGGCAAAAGTCTGCCGTAATTAAAGATGCCTTTTCTGGCTGGAGAAAGAAAGCCAAAGGGTGGGGTAGGGGTGGATACTTCATGGGGTGAAGTATTCCACAATATGGATGCAGCCACTGAAAAGTGGACTAGTGTGGAAATGCCAGAGCATCATTTGGAACCCTAATTTTTGATGTGTAGCGACTCTGCACCAGTCCTATAAGGAGCGGTTGAAAAAGCTGACTGAGTTTAAGCCCAGAGTAGAGAAGAACCAGGGGAGACATGATTTCCTCCCCAAAGACCACGGGAACTGTAGTTTACCACTCACAGCGCTGCAGTTCCCAGCACCCTCACAAACAGCCGTTCTCAGGATTATTATGTGTTCTTGTAGATACAGGATTATTATGTGTTCTTGTATTATGTGTTCTTGTAGATACAGACCAGCCGGTGCCGGATTTACATATAAGCTAAAGAAGCTATAGCTTAGGGTCCCACTCTTTTGGGGGGGGCCCAAAAAAATTAAAGGAAAAAAACAACTGGATGTACATTTCCAAAATATAAGATAAAATACATATTTTGTTATGTGCAAATGGCTTTAGATACCTATTAGGTCCATAAATTACCATATACTAGCATATATTCAACACACAAAAACAGCGAGAATTTGTTGTTGACAAAGGACAGCTGGACATAGAAAGGGCCCCATTACCTTCAGTAGCTGAGGGCCTCATCAAACCTAAATCCGGCCCTGAGGCCAGCCCATTGTGTGGCTCATTCTGTTACCTGACACTGAGCCAGCATTTTGTATCTGACTCTTTTCTGGTAGACCATGAAAGTTCTAGTAAAAAGGAAGGAAGAAGATCCCACCGCAAGCTTGAGGTCTGCCCACCACAGTAACAGGGTGCCTCTTGGTCCTCACTATCCCCACCACAAAAGCAACACAGTTCCTACAACACACCCATTGCTTCATGTTGCACAGAGAAAATCAGGAGTGGTGGGCAAGTTGCCTTTCAGGGAAGCTCTGCCACCATTCCTGAGTTTCTCATTGATCCTGTTCCCTGGTGCACTCTTTGAAAACCTTTCTTTGGCGATCCCTCGTAGCCGAGTAAGATTATCTTCCACAAACATGGTCTTAACAGTGAGTCCGCAAGTGACTGTGGAGGCCAATTCTGGATCCACACGTCCTTCCACAGTGGGGACATTGGTTTCCGGGTGGGAGTTGATCACGGTGTGGATTTGCCAAGCGTGCCTTCCTCTTAGCGTGTTTCTCCCTTGCGTCCTGAGTTCGAGTGTCTTCAAAGCCCATGACACCTTTGGTAAAGACTGTTCTTTGAAAACCATCGGCATGCAGCACCCTGGGTCTGGTCTACATGGGCAACAGAGAGCCCAAGGTTAGAATTAATGGAGGTGGTAGTATGGACTGTACCACCTCAGCCTGCAAGTGGGAAATCAGGCTGTTGGAAATTATTTGCTATAGTACAAAAACAGCAGGGAACCTGCAAGTAGAAAATTAGCAGCAGGAAAAGGCAGAAGTAGAAGCTGATCTTTTCTCTTTACAGTGAGTTTTTTGTTTTTATGTAGCATTCAGAAATGACATTTCCCACCCTCAGTCTGCAGTTCATTCCACCGTCTCTGCTTTCGCACCTGTGCATGCAGGCTGGGCCTAAATGGTTGCGATCGGAATGGGGTGCACAGACTTCAGGCTTGCAGGATCTATATTTTGCTAGAATCCTAAAGTCCACCAACCATCGCCAGGGTTGGGTGGGTGCAGGGCAGTTGGTGATGGCAAATACGGCAGCTCAAGTGAAGGAAGTAATTCCTTATTTGAGTTCCTAGCACCGATTTCAGAATCAGGACTGAGATTACAGAACTGAGATCCGCTCTTTCTTGGGGCACTTCCACATGGCCTGTATATGTACCATTCTTTCTTCAGGAAGAGTGGGCAGCTCCAGCTATTTAATGAGCACAGTTATCTCACACTTACCAGTGCATCTCCCTGTCAATTTCCTTACCGCAAAAACAAGTCTTATCTTTTAGGGAAGCGGTTTTGTTTCGCAAGACCTCCTGATCAATTATAATTGTGCAACCTGACTTTGTCTGTGTGTGATGGACTCCCACCCCAAAAGCAACATCAGTCTGGAAAAACCCTTTGTTTCAGGAGACTTGCGGAGGAAATAGTTTTGTTGCCACTGTTGCCATTGGCAAACACTTATGAGTCATATACTATTGTAGATCTACCTTCTGGCTGACTCTGCCTTCCAGCATCCTGCGAGTAGGATCATAGATCATAGAATCATAGAACTGTAGAGTTGGAAGGGACCCTGAGGATCGTCTAGCCCAACCCCCAGAAATGCAGCAATATGCAGCTGTCCCATGCGGGGATCGTACCTGCGACCTCGGCATTATGAGCACCACACTCTAACCAACTGAGCTAGGAAAGATCATCCCCATGCTATAAGCTGGGGAACTGGTACTTTACCAAAGGCCACCTAGGCAAGATTAGGGTTGGTCCTCTTCATTATTAGTCATGTTTCTTAATGCTGTTTTGAGATATTTTTGGTGGTGTTTTAGATGGTCTTAAATTGCATTTCCGTGTAGGTTTGACATAAAAAGGTAAAGGGACCCCTGACCATTAGGTCCAGTCGTGTCCGACTCTGGGGTTGCGGCGCTCATCTTGCTTTATTGGCCGAGAGCCAGCATACAGCTTCTGGGTCATGTGGCCAGCATGAGTAAGCCGCTTCTGGCGAACCAGAGGAGCACACGGAAACGCCGTTTACCTTCCCACCTGAGTGGTTCCTATTTATCTACTTGCACTTTGACGTGCTTTCGAACTGCTAGGTGGGCAGGAGCTGGGACCGAGCAACGGGAGCTCACCCCGTCGCAGGGATTCGAACTGCCGACCTTCTGATCAGCAAGCCCTAGGCTCTGTGGTTTAACCCACAGCGCCACCTGGGTCCTGGGTTTGACATACAAAGTTACAAATCTGCCTTACCCAAAGTCAGAACGTCAGTCACTGACCATCTGTGTAAGAACATGAATTAGAGCCGGCTGGATCAGGCCAGTGGCCCACCTAGGTCAGCATCCTCAACTTTGTGCCTATAGGAAACCTAATAGCAGGATCCTTTGCACAAAAGCCCTCTCCCTTCCTGTGGTTCCCAGCATTTGGTATTCAGAAGCATTGCTGCCTCTGACTGTGGAGGCAAGGCTTAGCCATCCTGGGGCGAGTGGCCACCCATCGCCCTCTCCAGATCTCCAGGGGTTCAGGCAGAGGGTCTCTTGCAGCCCTGCCTGGAGATGTCACCAGAGGCAGATTTAGGGGAGCACAAACGGTTTGGTCGCAATGGGCGCAGAGTCTTGGGGCTGCCTCAGGGGGCGCCACAACTATTATTTAGAATGGAGAGCAAGAGACAGATTTTGGCATTGCACAGGGCGCCCCTGAAATTCCAGACCCCAAGTGATGTCCCTGGGGATTGAACCCGGGACCTTCTGCATGCAAAGAAGATGCCTTAACCCCCTGAGCTACACACCTTCCCTTCCATGTGGCTTGGGAAGAGGCTTTCTTGAAAAGCGGCATGCACTTTTATTAAATTAATAGAAATAAACGAGATCACGGCTGGGGCAAGGTGAACTGGGGAAACGATGTTTTGATCCTCAGACACACAGCTGGCGGGGGGGGGGACTTTTTTCCTCCCTCGCTGTGCTTCCCTTTCGGGAAAGGATGTGTGACACAGCCTTTGGCCTATAAATAGTCCCTTTGCATGTTACTCATTCACAATCTCGTCTTCTTCCTCTTCTCTGTTTCTTTCTTCTGGCCTCCCACACACTCTTCTCTCCTTCCCACAGTTTGCCGCGCTCTTTCTCTGGCCCCGCCGTGATTATTCTGCTAGCAGAACTCTCACTGCTGCTTCCTCCCCAGCGACGATGTTCCGCCCACGTGTTTCCTCTCCCTTTCGCTTCCCTTGATCGCAGACAAAAGAGGAAAAGGACGATGCCGGCTGGCCTGCGGGGAAGAGCGGGGGAGACAAAGCCTTGCTAGTTAGTCTGGAAAGCCTCTGGGTGCATTTGTGTACAGGGAGTATCTGCACATGCTCAGAGGCACTCTCCTCTCTGCAGTTGCTTCATGCGTTTCGAGGCTGCACCCTGGGCTTGGAAACAGGTTCTGGGGCTGAGCCCTCACAAGCAAGACAGTCAGCAAGTCAGAGTTTGTGCATCACCAAAACAAAATAAAAAACTTCCTTCCAGTAGCACCTTAGAGACCAACCAAGTTTGTTCTTGGTATGAGCTTTCGTGTGCATGCACACTTCTTCAGATACACATGAAAGCTCATACCAATAACAAACTTAGTTGGTCTCTAAGGTGCTACTGGAAGGAAGTTTTTTATTTTGTTTTGACGATCACAGACCAACACGGCTATCTACCTGTAACTTTGTGCATCACCGTTAGAGTGCCAGGCTCGGACCTGGGAGAGTCCAGAGTTCGAATCCCACGCTCAGGCCTGAAGCTCACTGGGTGACCTGGGAAGTCAGTCAGCTGCCTCTCTCTCAGCCTAACCTACATTGCAGGGCTGCTGTGGGGATTAAATTAGGAGGGGGGAATTAACCATGTACGCTAACTTGGGCTCCTCGGAGAAAAAGGGGGGACGGGACATAAATTAAATTAAATAAATAAGTAAGTCACTATAAATAAGTCTCTAAAACCACCCACCAAATCTGTCAATTTGGGGAATCTGTTGATTTTTACTTCTCTCAGTTTCACATTTTCCCATTCTACACATTTCAACATCAGTTTGTGATTTCCTTTCTTACTTTGTTTTAAAGTCCTCGTGAAAATTCATCAGCATCTTAGTGAAAATTTCTCTTAATATGTGCATTTTTGCAAGGAATTCCCCCCGAATAGAATGCATTTTGGGATGTTATTTTTTTACATCTTTATGCATGCCTCACCCGAACATGCAGATTTTTGCACACATTGATTGACTGGAGACAGTGACGACTTTAGCATATGCGCCGCCGGGGTGCAAAGATCCGCCCAGCGCCCCCAATTTTACTTTAACCGCCCCCAAAAGTGTCAAAGGTGCTGCTGACCCCGCTGCCGCATAGCAGCTCAATACAATACGTAACATAACATTTTGATTTAGGAGTTAATTTCGTGTGCCGTTGTGAATGCCAAGCGCTGGTGTGGCGCGTCTTTGGTAAATGAGCGCACAAAGTCGAAAGTCCTTTAGTGAAACAGTAGGTATACATTTTGGTAATACCTAGGTATATATGTATTTTGTTTTTCTAGCTTGATCAAAATTATTTATTATTTCATAACAGGTAGATAGTTAAGAGCCTAGCACACGCGCCCCCTGAATTTGGCGCCCGGGTGCCCCGCACCTCTTGCACCCCCGGGGAAAGACAGCCCTGGATGGAGAAGCACATTGCAAAAAATAAAAATGGAGAAGATTCGCTTGTTGTGCGATTCAGTAGATCTGAATGGGATTTCTGCCCCGTTCTTACCTGCAGCCAAGGGGAACCATGTGAGTGTACAGCAGGGGTGATGGTGCCGACTGGGGCTAATGGGAGCTGAACCCCAAATTATCTGAAGGGCACCAGGTTGGGGAAGGCTGCTTTTGCCTGCTGGGCAGCCTCACCAGGGGCAGTTCCAGTCTGCGTTACCAAATTTCTCAGCATGCCATGCTTGAATCCTGCTGGATTATTATGATGTTTTAACAACCCAATAGTGCAGTAGCAGGGTGTTACATCACACTATATACAAAGCAAGCGAACAATAAATAATAAGAGAAAGAAATTGGTTGGCAAGGAGACAATGGAGGAGTGTGCCTTCGGGGATGAAGTCAAACCATTAGCAGGTTGTAGAGCCTGCTGTGGCTGCAGAGACTGATAGGGGAGAGACATGTTTTGTTGCAGCTAGGGCAGATGAAGGCGTCCAGTTGTCCTGCTGCAGATGCATCATGGCATTTCTTCTCTCTGCGCTCCTCCCAGCGGCCATTCCTCCTCTGGCCACTGCTATGGATATATGAACTGATTGTCTGTCTCTGGGCACAGCGGTCGTCTGCAACAGGCAAGGTTGATGTCACAAGGTTGATGTCACCAGCCTTCGTGTCAGATTTGCAGATATTTTTGTAACACAGAGTTGGCCTACCAATGGGCTTGGTGCCAGAAGCCAGTTCCCAGTGATAACAATAACAATTTATTATTTATACCCCGCCCATCTGGCTGGGTTTCCCCAGCATGTCCTTAGGGATCCTGCCATCTTCCATTCGGCGGACATGACCAAGTCTGCATAGACGTCGCTGAGACAGGAGTGAAAAAATTGGGACACACCAATATAAATCAAGACACCCATATTTCCCGAGCAAGTGTGGATGGTGAATGTTGAGCATCTAAGTCCGAAGCATAATAATGTCCCACCAGATGACATAAATGCATTCTGGATCCTCCTCCCCTCTGAAGACACATGGTTCCCCACACACACAATAGCCAAAGTCCGTAAGTTCTTATACCACGCAGAGAAATGCCAATATTTCACCGTTTTCCCATTCTGGGCTATTGAAATCCTACGGTGGCTGCAGCCAACACCCATGTCAAAAGCAAATTCTTAGGTGTTGAATTTATTGTTGCATTTTTACTGCCAGAGAACGGGAGAGGTGATTGTGGGATTTGATGCCTTGGGTCCCCAAACGACTTGGGTGACCTTGAGTCCTATACACCCTGACTTTTGGGGTAGCGGGCGCACCAATTGCTGTTCCCCTTTAGGTAGTGTCAGGGATCTGCCCGCCCCTGCCAGTCTAGCTCTGAGTGTTTATAGAGAGCCGCCACCTGTGTTAACAACAGATTCATCTTCGAGTGAAACTGGCAGTCCCTCAGGGGAGGAGCAGTTAGTGGCTGGGAGCCAGGGAGTGCTAGGGCTCCAGGGATTTAGTGAGAGGCCTGGCACCACCCAGCAGACTCGATCGGAGGGGGAAACGTCAGGTCCGGCGCATATATCACGTAGGAGGAGGCGGCGGCAATTTAGGCTGCCGAGATAGTGGTGTTGGCGCCAAAACAGGAGGGAGGCACTTCCGGATTCTGCTAGTGAGTGAGCAGACATGATAAGACTGAGCTCTGCACTGTAAATAGCTTGGCACTGAATAAAAAGACCCAAAGACAAACGGCTTTGGCTTTTCTATTGAACAACCGATAAGAGAACCTGACAGGCAGCGACATGCTTTTTCATGGTTTCCCATTGCTGGGTTACCAAAATCTCGGCTGCAGCTAACATCATCCACGTCAAAAGCTCTTTAGAGTGGGGAGCTCTCATGTTGTGTCCGTGTCTTCAGCTGTGGGAAAGCCTGGACAGGTGGTTGGCTTAGTTTAGCTATTTCTGGATATACTTGAGACCAGAATAATGAATCTTGCTGGTTTTGATGGCCAGGCTCCTTCGCAAAGCCCCCCCTTCGCTTCGCTTTCTGCTGCCTCAAAGCCCATAACAGGACGTTCCATCAGGATAACAGATGGGCAGCAACTCTGCATCCCCAGACCATGTAAACAAGTTGTATAGCTCCCAGCCTTTTGCTGTTTTATTAGTCATGGGGAACTTTGGCATTGACCTCTGTTGAGAAGACTCGGGTTTATTAAAGTGCCTTCTCTCTGCTGCTCCTTTCATTATTATTTTTTAAGCTCGGTAGTTTATTTTCAGTTCTGCTGATGGGATGCTCACAGGTATAGGTACATGTGTGTCTGGGCACGCCTAAGAGTTCCTTGCATGTGTGAACGTTCCCACTGCTTAGAGGCTGCTCCCCAACCCCTCCAGCTCTGGTCAATAGTTTTAATGGAGGCGAGCATTTTTTTGAGACTAGCCTTTCTGTTTTCCAATATCTTCACGGGATTTCAGAGTTACCGGTATAATGGGTTGCTCTCAGAGGTGCGTAATTGGTAGCCAATGAGTTGTAAAGGGGGGGGGAAATAATAATAATAATAATAATAATAATAATAATAATAATAATAATAATAATAATAATTTATTATTTGTACCCCGCCCATCTGGCCGGGTCTCCCCAGCCACTCTGGGCGGCTTCCAACAAATATCAAAATACATTAAAATATCACAGATATCTCTCCACTTCTTTCTCTCATCTTTGATTCCCTGCAAAAGTCGCTCAGGTTTTGCCCCTTTTCACTAGAGCAGGGTCGGCAACCTGTGGCCCTAGGGCTACAGACAACCCTGTGGAGAAATTTCAACCGCCCTCGGAAAATAATCCATACAAACCGCTGGAAGGAGCAATGCGTCTCTGCAGCAGAGGAAGAGGGGGGGAAACAGAGAGTGAATGGGAGTAGCTCCACCCACTCGGGGGCTCTGGCCCCACCCACTTCTGGCTTTGGCCCCACCCACAGTTACCATGCAACTCCTGACAGATGTCCAGCAACATCTGGTACATAGACAAGAGTCACCTTCATTGCTCAGCCAACTGTTGCCTCTAGCCCTTCTTCTTCTTCTTCTTCTTCTTCTTCTGCTCTCAGGGCGGTTCACAACATAAAGTTACAATATAAAAAGCACATAATACGTGGTAAAAATAAGAACAAAAACAAACCAATAACCCCCCTCCTGCAGACACATTTATAATAAAGGCCATAGAATGCTAACCAGCTGGACACCTGGTTGAAGAGAAACTTTTTCACCTGGCGCCTAAAGGTATGTAATGAAGGCGCCAAGCGAGCATCCCTGGGAGGGCATTCCACAAACGGGGAGCCACCACAGAAAAGGCCGATTCCTAGGTTGCCACTCTCCAGACCTCTCATGGGGGAGGCACTCAAAGAAGGGTTGCAGATGATGACTGCAGGGTCTGGGTCAGTTCCTATAGGGAGAGGCAGTCCTTGAGGTATTGCTCTCCTGAGCTGTTCAAGGCTTTGCAGGTCAAAACCAGCACTTTGAATTGGGCCCAGGAACTAATCGGCAGCCAATGCAGTCGGGCCAGAATTGGCATTATATGCTCAAACCGTCTTGCCCCGGTGAGCAACCTGGCTGCTGAATTCTGCACCAGTTTCCGAAGCATCTTCAGAGGCAGCCCTATGTATAGCGCATTGCAGGAATCTATAGGTGGCCCCTGCAAGTTCCCCCCACCCCAGCACTGAGGGCTCAAGGTAGGAAAGTTGGCAACCTTACCTTCAAGTTTCATGCTGCTGTAAAAGGACGCAGGCAAGGTGCGATAGACCCAGCAGGAAGAAAAGATGCACAACCAATTCTAATCAGGTCCCTTTGCTGCCTGCCGCGCAGCGGAAGAGGAACGTATCAACTATCACCAGAAGATTATGGAAAATGTCAGTCCAAGGCGATAATCCTCCAGCCAATTCCTCTGAAAGCAGCCTGCTGACTTCGCTGGAACTACTCCAGTGTAAAGCGTCTGGAGACACACACCCGCCCCGGCCCTAAATGTTTGACATGCTTTTGTTGCAAAGGTTAAATATACACAGCATTGTCTAAAGATTAGGAAGAAGCGGCTTTTGTAAACTGTTGTTCTTGCAAAGGGCTGGCCTCGGGAAGCAGACGTAGCCATTGTGATCGCAAATGCTTTGCATCCTCGTCCCTGAAGCCCCGTTCAAAGGATGCTCTCCAGCTACACAAAGCAGCCTCTGTAGTTTGGCAAGGAAAAGCTGTTGCATTTCAAAGCAAACGGGGTGAAGATGATTAAGGGGCCACCCAGCCAGGTCCGCTAGTGAGTATTGGGGTGTTTTCTGGGAAATGTGCACCCTCAGAACTTTAAGGTTGCGCACGCAGCATCTCTTGCAATCCATGTCTGCTTCGCAGCTTCCCCTCCCCGCAAATGCAAATATTCAGAACGCATAGGTTTCCATTTTTGATTTACTTAGTTCATAACATTTATACAGTGGTACCTCTGGGACACGGGTGGCGCTGTGGGTTAAACCACAGAGCCTAGGGCTTGCCGATCAGAAGGTTGGCGGTTCGAATTCCCCAACGGGGTGAGCTCCCGTTGCTCGGTCCCTGCTCCTGCCAACCTAGCAATTCGAAAGCACACCATTGCAAGTAGATAAATAGGTACTGCTCCAGTGGGAAGGTAAACAGCGTTTCCGTGTGCTGCTCTGGTTCGCCAGAAGCGGCTTTGTCATGCTGGCCACATGACCCGGAAGCTGTACTCCGGCTCCCTCAGCCAATAATGCGAGATGAGCACCACAACCCCAGAGTCGGTCACGACTGGACCTAATGGTCAGGGGTCCCTTTACCTTTACCTCTGGTTACAAACTTAATTCATTCCGGAGGTCCGTTCTTAAGCTGCAACCGTTCTTATCCTGAGGCACGCTTTCGCTAATGGGGTCTCCCGCTGCATGTGCGTCTCCAACGCACAATTTCCATTCGCATCCTGGAGCAAAGTTTGCAACCAGGAGCAGCTACCTCCGGGTTAGCGGAGTTTGTAACCTGAAGCGTTCGTAACCAGAGCAAAGGTGGCATTTTTCCATCTCCGCCGTATTAGGCAGCTGGCCCCCTACCTCTCTCGCCCTGACCTGGCCACAGTGATCCATGCGACGGTCACCTCCAGACTAGATTATTGTAACTCGCTCTACGCGGGGCTGCCCTTGAGGCTGACCCAGAAAATCCAGCGGGTGCAGAATGCCGCGGCGAGGCTCCTTACGGGGACTCTGCCGCGGGATCACATTCATCCAGTGCTCTACCAGCTGCACTGGCTCCCGGTGGAGTACAGGATCAGGTTTAAGGTGCTGGTTTTGACCTTTAAAGCCCTACACGGCCTAGGACCCTCGTACTTAAGGGACCGCCTCTCCTGGTATGCCCCGGGTAGGACCTTGAGGTCCTCAAATAATAATATCCTGGAGATCCCGGGCCATAAGGATATCAGGTTGACAGCTACTAGGGCCAGGGCGTTTTCGGTCATGGCCCCAACATGGTGGAATAGTCTGCCACAGGAGACGAGGGCCTTGCAGGACCTGGTATCCTTTCGCAAGGCCTGCAAGACTGAACTGTTTTGCCAGGCTTTTGGGTTGGGTGGAGTTTAATTGCCTTGTTATGTTATTCTGTTGGCCTGTTGGTGGACTGCCTAATATGAGGTGACATTTTAAAATTGGAATTTTATATTGTATTTTAATTCTGTGTTTTAATTGATTGTTTGTAGTTTGTTGAGGTTTTATGATTGTTAGCCGCCCTGAGCCCGGTTTCTGACTGGGGAGGGCGGGGTATAAATAAAAGTTTATTATTATTATTATTATTATTATTATTATTATTATTATTATTCCGCTTGATTGTAAAAAAAAAAGGGAAAAACCTCAAAGTGGTTTACGAAAAGAATAAAACAATAAAATCAAGCAATTTAGACAGTCAAAAATATCAAAGCACACAACAAACTGTAAACACACCAGCATTCCAGATATCTGGGTAGGCTTGTCTAAACAAAAAATGTTTTTAGCAGCTGCCGGAAAAAGCAGTTTGATGTCAATAGGCACTTTTATTGTGTTGCAATTTGGTTACAAGTTGCTTTGGGTTGCCTTGGGCAGGATAAAACGACTAGCAAATTTAATAAATAAATAGATAATTCTGTACTAGGGCAGCCTGATCTTGTGCCGACTTAAGCTCACTTCTTGGTGGTGCAGCCACTCCCACATACTTCCTGTTAGTGCCGTTTCGGTGGAAACGAGTGAAGGTTTAGCACGGAGATTATATCTTTTATGCTTTAAAAACAACAACAGGTGATGGAGCAGAAGGTTCCCTGGGGCCCGGCCCCCGTGGGACTCTGGCACTAGGAGAGCTGGCTTCCTCGCTGTTGCCGCTGGATGGGTTGGCATTTACGGAGCTGGTTAGAAGTTGCATGGCCATCTGCTGGGATTTATTTAGCTGCAATGCCTGCCTTGCAGGGGGTTGGACTAGATGTCCTTTGGGGATCCCTTCCGAATCGACAATCCTATGATTCTACGGAAAGCAGGAGGGGGTGGGTGCCTTTTTAGTTGACACAATAAGAGTGCATTCATGGTGGATTCATACTGGACCATCCTCACATCTTTCTGCTCCCACATCATTGTCATCTGGAGGGGAGTGCTTGCTCTATAGCTCTACAAAAAGACAAAACACCAGGCCGTTCGCACTATGAAATGTTGCACGATTTCAGCAGGACATGCACTGACTGGAAACCAAGCAGTAGGGCCACCCCAAAGCTTTTGCAGGTGCAAATAATATTGAAAGGGGGTTCGTTTATTACTGCCCTGAGCAAAATAATAACAACAACAACAACAACAGATGAACAATGAAAAGGACTTCCGGAGGGGCCCATTTTCAGGTTGTTGTTGTTGTTGTTCAGTCGTTCAGTCGTGTCCGACTCTTCGTGACCCCATGGACCAGAGCACGCCAGGCACGCCTATCCTTCACCATTTTCAGGTTAAACCCCACTAAATTCGCTGAGGCTCACTTAGAGGGAAAATGCAGAAGATTGCAGCAGACTTTTCCCTTTGCCTTTACAGATGATGATCTAAACTGCCCCATTTCGCAGTCTGGATCTCTCTCTCTCTCTCTCTCTCTCTCTCAAAAACAGTGTTCACGTCAATGGCCTGCCTGTCACCCATTCTCATTTTCGGACGCACAAAGTGTTTCTCCGACTCGAGGCTTGCCACTTCCCAAATGGGGGAAGTGTGAAAAGCTAACGTGGAAACTTTGAAGCGTCCTCTGGTTCTCGTGCTGTAAATGAGCGGGTTTTGTTTCCTTCGGCTTCATATTTTGTAACCTTTTCTCCGTGAGGCATTAACATATGAAAAAAGATGGTTAAATATTTGTTCGTAAGGCAGAAGGAGCCCCTAGGCTCCCGTGATCTTCTTGATCTCAAATTAAACTGAAGGTTGGGGAAACAATTCTTCAGTCACAAAATACTGTTATGTGTTTTGGGGGGGGCAGTCTGGATGATGTCTGAGGGTTCCTTCCAGGCCTCTTAGAATCTAGTAGAAGAGGCTGCTCAGCCCGACAAACCAGTTCTTTTGTTAAGGAAATGGGGTTGAACTAGATGTCACTTGGGGTCCCTTCCAACCATAGCTGTCAACCCTCCCTTTTTTTGCGGGAAACTCCCTTATTTCAATGCCGTTTCCCACTGCTATCCTGGATTGTTGATATCCCTTAAATTTCCCGGATTTCAAAGGAAGCAGCTCCTCTCCCTCCCTGCCGGCCACGGAGGCTCCTCAGCTGCGTTGCTCAGCTGCCAATAAGGAGTCTGAGACCGACTGGGGGCGGAGCTTGCATGCCTTGTGCAGCCAGACCCTCACACCCAACCAGACAGCCAGCCTGCCTGCCGTCTATGCGCTCGCTCTTTCGCTCACCCGTTCGCGCGCAGCCTCTGGATCGCAGGGTGGCGAGGCTACTTGGTGCCATTGCACCGCCCTTGCGGCATCCCTTATTTTCAAATCCGAAAGTTTGAAAAAATCCCTTATTTTCAAATCCGAAAGTTGACAGCTATGCATAAGGCAGTAGAGGTTTAGGATAAGAGTTTTCCTTCTCCTAGATGGGCTCCCTTCCCAGGTGGACGAGCCCCACCTGGCCCTCACTTCCCTTTACAGCAGGGGGTAATACAGCAGTTGCTAATCCCCTCTATAGAGTGGGTGAGGGGTGCGGGTGGCACTGTGGTCTAAACCACTGAGCCTCTTGGGCTTGCCGATCAGAAGGTTGGTGGTTTGAATCCCCACGACGGGGTGAGCTCCCGTTGCTCTGTCCCAGCTCCTGCCAACCTAGCAGTTCAAAAGCACACCAGTGCAAGTAGATAAATAGGTACCACTGCAGCGGGAAGGTAAATGACATTTCCGTGCACTCTGGCTTCCGTCATGGTGTCCCGTTGCACCAGAAGTGGTTTAGTCCTGCTGGCCACATGACCCAGAAAGCTGTCTGTGGACAAACTCCAGCTCCCTCTTCCTGAAAAGCGAGATGAGCGCTGCACCCCATAGTCGCTTTTGACTGGACTTAACCGTCCAGGGGTCCTTTACCTTTACCCTTTTTACCGAGTGGGTAATAGTAATAACAGTAGTAGTAGTAATAGTAGCAATAGTAGTTGTTGTTTTAATGGTTTTATGGCCTGGCCCTCCTCCCGTAGACTTCAAGTATCACTTTCCTGTGAGTTTTCAGCCTTCATTGCCCCATATCAGACGGTCATCTGCTCTATCTTTCCGTCCACATGCTGAGTTATCCATTATTTCTGCCAGCCTTGCTGCGGTAGGAGAGGAATCTGAATTAAGCCATCTCAGTTAGAGAAACCCAGTGGCGGTTGCATAAAACAAGGGAATCAAAATCCAAATGTCTGGAAGAAAGCAAAATAACTAGGTATTAAAGCAACTAGGCTATTCGCTGCTGGCAAACAGCGGGGAGATATTGGCAGGGATAGAGCTGCATGCTAAAGAATGCCAGGGAGGCTGAGAAGGACCCTTCTGCCTCTTGCTCAGTCACCCAGGTGGGTGGGCAGAGAACACAGAGGTTGGGGTGCAACTCAGCCAGAGCAGGGATACAAAAAAGACAGTAGGGAATACATTAGGTTTTTTTAAAACAACCTGAAACTATGCAATAGTTTATTTGCAGTGAGGGCTAACAGATCCCCCTCCAGCTAGAAAAGCAGGGTCCCCCCCCCCATTAGAAAATTAAAATCCAGATATCAGCCTGTGCAGAGGTTTAGTATGAGCAGCTGGCCAGAGACACTGGTCATATGCAATGAAATCCAATGTGATCGGCTTCTTTAAAGGTAAAGGTAAAGGGACCCCTGACTAGTCGCGGACGACTCTGGGGTTGCAGCGCTCATCTCACTTTACTGGCCGAGGGAGCCGGCGTTTGTCCGCAGACAGCTTCCGGGTCATGTGGCCAGCATGACTAAGCCGCTTCTGGCGAACCAGAGCAATGCATGGAAACACCGTTTACCTTCCCGCTGGAGTGGTACTTATTAATCTACTTGCACTTTGACGTGCTTTCAAACTGCTAGGTTGGCAGGAGCAGGGACCGAGCAACGGGAGCTCATCCCGTCACGGGGATTCGAACCGCCAACCTTCGGATCAGCAAGCCCTAGGCTCTGTGGTTTAACCCACAGTGCCACCCGCATCCCTGATCAGCTTCTTTACTCCCTGCTTTTTGCATCGTTATTGTTATTAACCCCAGTCCTGCTGATAACTTCATCCAGGGCCATTACGGCTGCACTTCGCTGACACACAGCCAACCAGATCCCAGCAGGACAGAGGAGCCCTGGTGCAGCTGCAAAGCTTGAAGCACACATGATAAGATATGGAGGGGCACCTCGCCACATTCACTATGCTTCCTTCCGTTTCCTGTTGCGTGAAGGGTGGAGAGTGCTCGTACTTCCTCAGGACCCAGGAGCGCAGCTGGGACCATTGCAACAGAAATTCGCCAGAACTGCTGTTCAGCCATCCCAGGTCCTCAATACATACTGCCCAGGATTGCACCCAGGAGGTCACTTTCGTGCTGCTAGCACAGAGGTTTGACTTTGCCCCCAGAGGTGCACTCCATTGCCTCTCGAGACAGATGGATGCCAAACAAGCAACCAAGTGCCCACCTGCTTACTCTCCCCCCCCAAAAAAAGCCCCTAACACGGTAACTTTTCCTCCTAGGACAGTTGCTCCTCCAGGCCCCAGATAATTCGGGCCCTTTAAAATCCATCTGAAATAGTGGTCATCTTGACCTTTCATGGCTTTTTCAATTTTGGCTGCTTTAACAAGGCTGCCTTTTTTTTATTCAGGACAGAGTCTTCTGCGTTTCCTGAAAACAGATCCATTTATTTATGCTTGCCATTTTTATCCTACCTTTCCTCCAAGAAATCCACAATGGCTTACAAGGTTTCCCTCCACCTCTGATTTCATCTTCACAAGAACCCTGCTCCAAGTTCACCTAGTGAGCTTCACAGCCGAGTGGGAATTTGAACCCAGAGCTCCCTGGTATGGAACTGGCACTGCGACACCACAGATAGGCTTGGATTGGCCAGCATGGCGTACCGGTAGTTGTTAGAGTGTCAGACCGGGGTTCAAATCCCCCACTTGGCCATGAAGCTCTCACCGGGTGACCTTGGGGGCCAGTCACTGCCTTTCAGCCTAACCTACCTCACAGGGTTGTTGTGGGTATTCATGGAGGAGGAGGAGGAGGAGGAAAACCATGCATGCCGCTTTGCACTCCTTGAATAAAAAGATGGGATAGAAATGATTCATGGCTGAGTGCGGACTTGGTTTCTTATATTTCTATGTGCTTTTCATTCAAATGAATTGCAAAGCGGCTTACAAAAAATAAATAGCAATAACATCATAGAATTGTTGAACTGGAAGGGACCCTGAGGGTCATCTAGTCCAACCCCCCAGGCAGGGATCGAACCTGCAACCTTGGCGTTATCAGCGCCATGCTCTTAGCAATTCACAAATATGGCATAAAACATATGGGCTAATTAACAAATCGTCAGTAAAACAATTACAATCTAAAAGCGCTATTAACAAAACAACTAAAAAAAACCAACAAAACAGCACAATTACAACAAAAGCCACATTATCGCATTAACAAAGCGGCATTCATAATCTATAAAACAATATTAACAACATCAACAAAACAGCTGCCCAAAAATAAACTAAGCCCTGTTGAATTCATGCACACTCCCCACATTCCCATGACTCATAATTTTTCACTCTGTTCAGCTCATTAAAATGCACATGCACATAATGGCCGTGGCAGCCGCTCTCTTCTGAAGGTGGGGCTGGAGGTGGGGCAGCACAGGTGAAAGCAACCCCCAACACCCCCACCCAGTGGCAAACAGAGTCTCTGTCCCCTCACAGTTCTTCCTCTGGAAACAGTTGACTTATGAAGGCTCCTAGGACTGGAAGATCAGCTAAGGTAGGTGGGAAAAGCCATTGCCTGATGGCCAGCATAAAGTCTTGCTCCCCTTGCCCAGATCTCCCAGATTCCCATCGGATACCCTAACCATTGTACCACGCTGTCCCACACTGGCGTGTCTCCTATTGACAATTCTCACCTTGTTACTGATTACAGGCAGTGCCGGATTTACGTATAAGCTAAACAAGCTATAGCTTAGGGTCCCACTCTCTTGGGGGCCCCAAAAAAAATTAAAGGAAAAAAACCCCTAGATGTACATTTCCAAAATATAAGATTAAAATAAAAAAACCTGCAGTGTGTATTTCACTATTAATATACTTCTTAATTATATTTCAGTTCAACAATTACTTTGATAAAATACATATTTTGTTATGTGTAAATGGCTTTAGATCCCTATTAGGTCCATAAATTACCATATAGCATCTATTCAACACAAAAAACAGCGACCAATTGTTGTTGACAAAGGACAGCTGGACATATAAAGGGCCCCATTACCTTCAGTAGCTTAGGGCTTCAACACACCTAAATCTGGCCCTGATCACAGGCAGAGGAATTGGGGTGCATGTGATGAAAGATGGTAGTGAAAGAAGCCTTTCTTGAAAAGTAGAAGGACCCCAAAGTGTTAACCCAGTTACTGCAGAAGTGTGTCCACATGGCACTTCTGGTTTGTGTTTTATGCCTGAAGTTTCAGTGCCTCTGCCCATCTTCCCTTCCACAATGACTTCATTAGCAGCAAGCTGCTAATTAAATTCCATATTTATGATTGGAAAATAAAACCATTGGACCCTTTGAAAATAGATTTTTACGACTCTGAGCTGTGGCAGCTGACTCAGCAATTAAGGATGTGCAAAGCTAGAAACTTAAAGGCTTCCATGAGGAAGATAAACAGAATGAGAAATGACAGACGGAAAGGCTTGTCGGAAATCCCACCTCATTTCTGGGCTGTGTTAACTTTTCAGCCAAAAACACAAAAGCATCGTGTTGTGTGTTGCGTTCCTCTAACATCCTGTGTGGCTCAAGAGATCAATATCAGCTGCTTCTATGGAGGGCTTTTAGGGGTAGGCGTATATTGCTATTCTAAGACAGCACACACACACACAAAAACCCTACAGAACTTGATACTGGACAGGACATTCAGCCTGTTGAGAATCTTGCACTGTTTGCAGGGAAAGGGCAAGTTTCTAGACCTCATGATTGCAACAATATGCAAACAAGTGTGTGGGTGATATCTGCTGTAATCTCAGAAGATGGATAAGATTTCTGGAGGTTCTAGGCAGGGCCTCGGTATCCTCCTTCATTGTGTACTCTTCCTCCTGATTAGCAAAGCCAAAATAATTATGCAAAACCATTGTCAGTATCTGGAGTCAGCAATAAAAAAACCCCACTGGTGTAAGTGAAGTTACTTCTTCATTCAAAGAAACCCAAACAGTGCAGGCCTAGTGATCCTACCAACTCCTCTCAGTGCTTCTTGCCGCAATGAGGCAGCTGCGAGGACTGAAGGTCCCTGTCTTCCCACAGCTGCATAAGCCCCCTCCTTTCCAGGGTTTATTTCCAAGCAATCGGAGACTGTGTCTGTGAACAGCCAATCTCTCTTCTGCTCTTTTCATGTCTCTGTTGATTCTGGGAGACCAGCGGGGAGGAGAGCCGGTCACAGCAGGAAGGGAAGATTCCCTGGCTTCTCCAGCAGTTTGCCTCCACTCTGCTTCTTGGTCCCTCATCCCACCAGCCTTCGCTTCTGTCTCTGAATCTGGACTGCTCTCTGCTCAACCCTGTTGCCTCTTCAGCTAACAACAACAACAACAATTTATTACTTATACCCCACCCATCTGGCTGGGTTTCCCCAGTCACTCTGGACGGTTCCCAACAGAATATTAAAAACACGATAAACATTAAAAACATCAAACATTAAAAACTTCCCTAAACTGAGCTCCCTTCAGATGTCTTCTAAAAGTCAGATAGTTGTTTATTTCCTTGACATGTGATGGGAGGCAGTTCCACAGGCCGGGTGCCACTACCGAGAAGGCCCTCTGCCTGGTTCCCTGTAACCTCACTTCTCACAGGGAGGGAACTGCCAGAAGGCCCTCAGAGCTGGACCTCAGTGTCCGGGCAGAACGATGGGGGTGGAGACGCTCCTTCAGGAATACTGGGCCGAGGCCATTTAGGGCTTTAAAGGTCAACACCAACACTTTGAATTGTGCTCGGAAACGTACTGGGAGCCAATGTAGGTCTTTCAGGACCGGTTTTATATGGTCTTGGTGGCCGCTCCCAGTCTCCAGTCTAGCTGCCGCATTCTGGATTAGTTGCAGTTTCCGGGTCACCTTCAAAGGTAGCCCCATGTAGAGCACATTGCAGTAGTCCAAGCGGGAGATAACCAGAGCATGCACCACTCTGGCAAGACAGTCTGTGAGCAGGTTGGATCTCAGCCTGCGTACCAGATGGAGCTGGTAGACAGCCGCCCTGGACACAGCTTGCAACACCTCCTCCTCCCAGCCTTCTCTCTCTGATCACTCATCGTCATCCCACCACCAATCCCCTGACTCTGAGCCTTCTTCCCCCGGGGGTTCCTTTGGGGGTTCCCCAGATGGTTCCCCCCTCCACTCTCTGCATCCAGCCAGTCCATGGCAGCCGTATACAAATGCAGAATCAATTATGCAAAATAAGAGGGAAATGTGGACGTCGGCTTAATTTGTAGGAACTGAGCTTTCCATAGCACCAGTACTGGTAGCATAGAGGTAAATTCAGGAGCGCAGAGTCCCTTCACAGCCACTGTGAAGCCACACATCCCCCTAAGATTATGCAATAATCATAATAATAATAATGCAGATCTCTTTGTGTTCCCTTTCTACTATTTTCTATGCATTTCCATGGGCAAATGATTTTGGTGTGCTCCAATATCTTATCTCAGAGTGACTTAGGTTGTCTTTTCCTTGAAGTTCCATTGCATGTTAAGAGAACCTGCACACCATTCTCTTGAAACTGAAGCACTTTGTGTTCCTAAATGCTTAGCTTCGGAACATATTGTGGACTCCCCTCGCTTGGAGCTTTTTAAACGGAGGTTGGATGGACATCTGTCATGGAATGCTTTAGCTGAGATTCCTGCATTGCAAGGGGTTGGACTAGAGGACCCTTGAGGTCCCTTCACCATTCTATGATTCTATATCATACAACTCCTTGACGTTCTTCCTTTGTGACTTCTCCAGAGTGATCCTAGGAGCCCATCCTCAGTGGCTGGCTCCAGTCACACCTTCTCAGTGGCTAAAAGGCTCTCCTTACAGTCTGATTGGCCAGTTCAGAGATCCTGGAGACGGGGGCCCTGCTGCAGAAATAGCATTGGGTCTTCCACCCCTCCACAATCCTGAACTACAACATCTCTGCTTAGCACAGAATTTGGATTAATTTTGCACAGTTTATTTCATTATAACACCGAATCCATGCTTGAAATTTCTCATTATGGAGGATAGGATGGTTCTTCTTTGTCCCTAACTGCAATTCTACAATTCTATGATTCTGTGAATATGGCTAAAACAGAGGCAAAGCTTATGAGTTTCATGAAGGGCACTCCAAATGATCAAGCACCGATTCCTGAACATTTAGACAGCAATACTTTGCTTTCTTGCTGTCTCAGTGTGGATGGGTGAATTTGTCAATTTCCATTCTCTCAGATTCTCATTTTCCCCAAACCTAAAATTATCCACATTTCTGCAGCAATTTGCCATGAAAAAAAATCCTGACAAACATGTAACTTTCTTCTAATAAACGCAGTTTTGCATGCTGTTTTGACTAAGATACACATTTTTGCAATGCAGCTTTCCCTAAACTAATGCAATTTTGTAATGCTACTTTCATTAATATGTGTACAATTTCCCCTGATCTCTGTATTTTTGTAGACAGCTCCTGGAAAACTGCATTGCAGCATTCAGAGAAATGTGGATTTCAAATGATGGCCGTGCTTCAGTTTGTGTGTTGCTTTAGTAGTTTTGAAACAGATAGTTCTGCCTTTAAATGCAAACTGAATCAAATTCCTCCCCCATCGCACCCCTCAGAGAAATATCAGGGGAGTTGATGGTCTGGGTGCTGCTCCCCTCCCCTATTAAACCCCCTCCCTAGGTGGCGAGGACGCCTTCCCAGATAAAACTTCCTTTCTGGTTTTCCCCTTGTAAGAGGAACCACGCTGCATTGCTGCAAGCTTCTCTCTGCCTCTGAACAGAGAAGAAGGGGGAAGCGAGGCTGGCCCCTGCCCTCCCCCCCCCATGCTAAATATAGGCACCAGGTTTGCAAAGGCCAGCGATGGGTGGGTGGCTGGTTCCGGAAGCACGTTGCACCGTTCCACAGCAGCAACGCTTTCAGGGGTGCAAGCAGAGCAAAAGGAAGGAGCCTAGCTCTGCGAGGCCAAGATGGTGGGACAAAACAAGAGCTGCTCTGCGGCTGAGCAGCGGAACAAGGTGCTGGTTTGAAAAACTCCGGAAGCAAAGCCTTTCTCTTGGACTGCTCTCCGGCAACAAGAAGTGTCTTCCTGCAAGGTTCTCAGGTAGGCCCTTAAATCGACTCAGCTCCTACGTGGGTTTCTGCAGAATCTCTGGAACTTTAGAAAAGGAGTCTGGCTGCCTCTTCTCCCTGCCCTTCCAGATGTTGTTGGACTACAACTCCCAGCAGCCTCAGCAGCCCAACATGACCAATGGTCAAGGGTGATGGGAGAACACCCGGCCTCCCATCCTTGTCTCTGCAGGACCTACAGGTGTTCAGCATCTACAGGAATGCCTCGCGACGCATTCGCTGACTTATTTTGTGACACTGCCCAAAATTGATGGGCACCCTTTGTGGGCCCTCCTCTGTTATCTGAAGTTAGGTGGGTGGTGACCATGGAGGGAGAACCTCTCCCATTATGGTACCCCATCCATGCAATGTCTTCCCCAGAGTAGGAAGGATGCGGGAGGAAACTGGAGCCAGTTCTCAGTTCAAGCCGAATTTAGCAAATTCGCTTCTCAAAGCAATATGGGAACTGAAGCGCGACTGTCCCTCAAAATTCGCACTCATTGAAATTTGCTGTGCAGTTCTCCAACCAAAGGATGTTTACAAAAATGCATATATTAGGGGGAGGTGTGCAAAAATTATATATGAATACATCAGCAAAAATGCATTATATTAGGAGAAATTGCTTTTAAAAATGTGTGGACTAGGGATCCAAAAAAAGTTTTCATTTGGAGAAATTTGCACTAAATTGCTGAAGAATTTTCATGATAACTTTTTCTTCTTCAGTTTTTTAAAAAAGTAAACCACTATGGGAGGTTGGGAATAAATAACCCAAAGAAGGACCCTCTGGGTATATGAAGTTTATACTCTGTATGCACAATTGTGCTTTTTAAAGGTTCTTTCCACAATGTTGCTGAATGTACACAGGACATGGGGCCAGCGGGCATTATCCTGCTCTCTAACCGCTCCCCTCCAAGAAAAATCCATGCCTGCACACACACATTCAGTCCAGCCCAATATAGTGCCTGCACAATATTGTGTCACTGAAGGATTTAATTTGGTCTGCAAAGTGACCCCCCCCCCCCGATTTGCACTTTCTGGACTAACAGGTGGATCAGAACACACACACACACACACACACACACACACACACACACACACAGGCTGTGTATGCAACATGCATTTAGAGTACATTTAAAGCAGATGGCTCCCCTCCAAAGAATTGTGGGAACTGTAGTTTACTCCCACAGAGCTACAATTCCCAACACAACAAACTACAGTTCTCAGGATTCTTTGGGTGGGGAGTAACACATCTTAAATGTGCTTTAAACTTATGGTGCCACAGTCATCTTTCAGTTTGCACCTCTTTTAATTTTGAAGTACAAGCCTCAGCTCAAAAGTTGCAATCATTTTAATTTTTTTTTTGCAAATTTCAGGATGAAATTGTGTGCCAAAAATGTAAAATTCTGTGTGGATTTTTTTTTAAAAAAAAATTGAAATTCTCTGAATGATGCAGAAATGGGGATGGGATGGACTTAGGAAGAAACTCTTGAAAATGGTGCAGACCTCAGGTAGGCAGATCCATCCCGCTTTCTGTGCTACCCTCCCGCAAAACCAAGGTTAGGCGCAAATCAACCCAAAAGATGAACCTGCCAGGGGTCAGCAACCTTTTTCAGCCATGGGCCAGTCCACCGTCCCTCAGACAATGTGATGGGCCTGACTATATATATTGGGGGGGGGGGATGAACGAATTCCTATGCCCCACAAATAACCCAGAGATGCGTTTTAAATAAAAGGACACATTCTACTCATGTAAAAACATGCTGATTCCTGGACCGTCCATGGGCCGGTTTGAGAAGGCGATTGGGCCACATCCGGCCCACGGGCCTTCGGTTGCCTACCCCTGAACCTGACCATCCTGACATTTGGCCCAAAGTCAGGACAGAGAAACAAACCAAGTGCTACAGCTGCTTGCCTTTGTTTGACCATCTTTTCAGCAAGAGGGCTGGGAAAATGGCAACAGAGGATGCGCTGGAGGCCAATGCAGTGTTCAAAACAGCAAAAAAAGTCCAGCTACTTGGAAGCATTTGCCTTCTGTTGCCTCCGCAATCATTGTCCTCCCCCCCCCTTCATCATTATGCGTAACAACACGGAGGGTGTGTAGATTAAAGCCTTTATTAAATGCCAAGCTTTCATCTCCTTGCTCGCGACTTCTGAAATCCCTTTAAATAGATGCACTAAATTCCTGTGGTAAATTATTAAAATTATTGTGCCATTACTTTGATTTGCATGCTCTGAGCTAACACTAATCCTGAGGACGCCAAGATCCATCTCAGGACCCTAGTTCTCTTTTTATTTCCACCCTCCGTTTTTTGTGTGGGTCGGGGTTTTTTTGTTTTTTGTTTGTTTTGTTTTGTTTTTGCTTGTTTGTGTTTTCTCTTGTTGGATTCCTCCTCCCTTGGCCCACCCCACCCCCAGATTCAGATTCCCGATTCTTCCTGTTTCCCCCATCCTTTTACATTTGGATGCTGAAAGCTGCTTGCTTCAAGCAGGATGGATCTCAGGGGGGCAAGAATGTGCCTCAAAGCAGCATCATATATATGTCCATTCCTTGGGAACCTCCCCCTGGCCCCACCTCTCCATGCCACACGGAAGGGCTTTTGCATGGTTGGCATCTGGACTATGTTAGCGCATATTCCTTGAATGGATAGCGGATGGAGAGATGCATGTGCAGAAACCTCTGGCTTCTGTGTGGCTGGAATGCAGCTAACTGCGCAGAGGAAACTGCACACAGGTAAGCATCACATCCATGACTCTGCCCAATTTTGCTTAAGGTTGGCATCCATTGGGAATAGTGCACCTTTGCGGGTTGGAAGGTTGGAGCACCTGCTGTGGCTGTAGAGACCGATATGGGAGAGACATGTTTTGTTGCAGCTGGGGCAGATGAAGGCATCCAGTTGTGCTGATGCAGATGTTTCTTCTTTCTGCACTCCTCCCAGTGATCATTCCTCCTCTGGTCACTGCTATGGATGCACAACCTGACTGTCTATCTCCAGGCATGCGGTCGTCCTACGTGGCAGGGTAGCACAGTTTTTGTAGCACAGCTTTGTAGCACAGTTGGTCCGCCGACAGGCCTGGTGCTAACTCCCCATAGAGAAGAAGAAGACGAAGACGAAGATGAAGAAGAAGAAGAAGAAGAAGAAGAAGAAGAGTTTGGATTTGATATCCCTCTTTATCACTAACCAAAGGAGTCTCAAAGCGGCTCACATTCTCCTTCCCTTCCTCCCCCACAACAAACACTCTGTGAGGTGAGTGGGGCTGAGAGACTTCAAAGAAGTGTGACTAGCCCAAGGTCACCCAGAAGCTGCATGTGGAGGAGCGGAGACGCAAACCCAGTTCACCAGATTACGAGTCTACCGCTCTTAGCCACTACACCACACTGGCACACTGGGAGAGCACATCTTTGTTTGAGACTCTGTCCTTCCATGTGATGCCCAAAACCTTCCTGATGCAGCGCATGTGGAAGTCATTGAAACATCACTCCTGATGGTTGTAAGTTGCCCATGACTCCCTACCATAAAGCAGTGCACGCAAGCCTGGTAGACCTTCATCGTGGTATGGGTCATTCGCATCACATTCTCCCAGACCTTTTCACAGAGGCGAGCCATTGCCGTAGCTGCCTTGCAAATCCACTTGTCCAGCTCAGCATCAATGGAGAGGTTGCCAGTTATGGTGGAACCCAGGTGGACAAAACTGTCTACCACCTCAAGCATCGCCAGTGATGCCTTGAGGAGTGCAGGCAGCTTCCTGACCCAGGACGAGCCTCTGTAGAGCTTCCTTGGAGTGCACTTTCGAGGCTACCTCATCTGCAAGCAACATCTCTTGGATAAGGATCTGCCACACTTTTGTCTTGGTGTGGAGACGTTCCCGGTTTAATGGACCCCTGTCCATCCTCAAATGAAAGCACGCTGTCTTCAGTTAAGTTGAAGGCATATGAGAGCACCAGGGAGAAGAAGATGCCAAAGAGAGTTTTCCAGCCCTGTTTCACACCACTCTTTTTTCTTTTCTTTTTTTAAAGATAATTTTTATTTGGTTTTACAAGCGTAAAGTTAGAACAACATCAAATAGATATCCATATTTAGAGATTTCTCTGAATTTCTAGACTTCCACCCCCTCCGTGGGTCTTATTGTCAGTGTTTTCAACTGCATATTATTTCATATTCCATATTTTGTATCTGTCCATAATTGTCCATAATAATTGTTACATTACAAGTATTATTGAAATCCTGCTAATGTTTCCATCTGCTCACAGTGATCTCCTAAATAAGTTATACATTTTCCCCATTCTTTCTTAAAGTTTTTGTCCTCTTGGTTCCTGAGCATTCCAGTCAGTTTTGCCAGGGCCGTCTTTAGCATATGCGCTGCCGGGGTGCAAAGATCCGCCCAGCGCCCCCAAATTTTGAAACGACTGATCTTGTGACTAACTACTTCCTGCGTTCCCACCCAGGGAAAGGCAAGTGCCAGGCAACTTCTGTGCACGCCCTGGGCAAAAACCGTGTTGCACGCGGGATGGAGCCACGGAAAAGCCACGTAGAGCGGACCAGACCAGCCTGGGGGCCACATGGCGGGGCTCCTTACGTTTCTCCTTCCTCTCTGGCTGCCTGTTTGGAGCAGCGGGTCGAGGTTGCTGGGGGGAGCGCAGGGCCTTCTCCTCCAGCGCACCCAGTGCACATGGGTAGTGGCAGCGGCGCCCCGGTACCTGCTTCCAACAGAACATTAAAATACAATAATCTATTAAACATTAAAAGCCTCCCTAAACAGGGCTGCCTTCAGATGTCTTCTAAAGGTCTGATAGTTGTTGTTCTCTTTGACATCTGAAGGGAGGGCGTTCCACAGGGTGGGCGCCACTACCGAGAATGCCCTCTGTCTGGTTCCCTGTAACTTGGCTTCTCGTAGTGAAGGAACCACCAGAAGGCCCTCGGCACTGGACCTCAGTGTCCGGGCAGAATGATGGGGGTGGAGACGGTCCAGGTATACTGAACCGAAGCCATTTAGGGCTTTAAAGGTCAGCATCACCACTTTGAATTGTGCTCGGAAACGTACTGGGAGCCAATGTAGATCTCTCAGGACTGGTGTTATGTGGTCCTGGCGGCCGCTCCCAGTCACCAGTCTAGCTGCCACATTCTGGATTAGTTGTAGTTTCCGGGTCACCTTCAAAGGTAGCCCCATGTAGAGCGCATTGCAGTAATCAAGCGAGAGATAACTAGAGCATGCACCACTCTGGCGAGACAGTCTGCGGGCAGGTAGGGTCTCATCCTGCGTACCAGATGGAGCTGGTAGACTGCTGCCCTGGATACAGAATTAAAAAGAAGGACTTGTTCTTGCTGCACATAGCTACACTAAGGAATCAGTGCATACGTGAACTGGTCCTTTGTCTCTTTCTGTTGCACCGTCAACCATCCCCCTCTGCTTTCCTCCTCTTGTTCCATTGCTGTTAAAAGTGCTACCGTTTCAGAATGTTTTGTTTAAAAAAAAAATGTCTCTCTGCAAGAACCACAAGCAATCCAAGGCTGGCAAATTTTGCTAGGTGCGTTCACATTGTGTCACATGTTAAATGTGGAAGCAGATGTCCACATTGGCAAAGGCCGTGTTTGCCACCACCTCCCTTTTTCAGATACTTATCAAGTTGTCAGCGAGGGTCAGCACTGCCACTGTTCCATATGCTGCTACTGCTCTTTGAGGCTCCGCCAGAGCTGTCTGCAAACTCAACTGATGCACCAATTCCTAAACTTTATTGTGTTTTCATCCACTCTTCTGATTCACCAACATTCGGGAGCCCTCCGTTTTTCTTCTGAATTTTAAATGCGGCTCCTTCTGCACTCCAGTGCAGCTGTGCTGAAGGTTTGTGCCATGCCGCATATCTGGTGAGGCAGTTCTGATGACATAGAGCAAACTCAAACCTAGTACAGTCGTACCTTGGAAGTCAAACAGAATCCATTCCGGAAGTCCGTTCGACTTCCAAAATGTTCGAAAACCAAAGCGCGGCTTCTGATTGGCTGCAGCAAGCTCCTGCAGCCAATCAGAAGCCATGGAAGCCCCGTCGGATGTTCAGCTTCCAAAAATATTTCACAAACCGGAACAGTCATTTCCGGGTTTGCAGCGTTCGGGAGCCAAAACATTCGGGAACTAAGCTGTTCCAAAACCAATACTACTGTAGTATTTAGCAACATTTCCCCTTCTCCTTTGCCATTCAGTGCAGCAGCACTGGAGTGCAGAAGGAGCTGTGTTTGATGTAGTAGCACCAGCGCGCAGAAGAAGCTACATCCAAACTCCAATCAAAGCCTGACGCTGTTTAAAAATAGATTAGAAACTGAAAGTGTACTTACATTATTGTTTAGCTCGAAAAGCGTAACTAACATCCTGATCGAAAATGCATTTACTTTGAAGTAAGTCAATCTTTGCTAAATCCAGAGGCTACAAATCTATCTAGTCTCATTAGGGACATGAGTGGGTGAACCAGGAATATAAGACAACGTTCTTATTCTTTTCTATTCTATTCTTTTCTTTTTAAAAAGGTGATGTACACATCATTCTTATTTTTTTTTAAAAACACGAATCATTGATTTTGGAGAGACTCGGGACATGCTGTACCAGTTGTTTCTGGGCGCACCTGATTGAAATGCACAGAAGTTGTGCAATAACATTATAGGAACTCATGTGCAGCTCCCATACAATTCCATGTGTTTTGCACAGGAGTTCTTCCCCGGGGGATTTCTGCCCTGCAGCTGCAATCCAAAACATCCTTAAGCAGAAGGAGGGCTCAGAGAAGGAGCCCTATCTGCTTGACAGAGCGCATGCTCTGCACTGTGCCGTATCCTCTGGGTTTGGAAAGGGTCCTGGATGAGGGAAACCTTGCAAGAGGTCTGCCCTAAGACTAGGAAACAGCAGGAGCCAGGATAAGTTTGGTAGCTGCGTTTATTTACCAAACACACGGTTCAGCACCGAATTGGAACAAACGACAATTGGGTTTTTCGTGGATTGCTGTTTGTTCTGATTCAGCACTAAAGATCATGTTTTCCTGGAGAAAGCAGAAGGGCAATGACAAAACTGCTCAGACCCATGAACGGCACAAGCAGAAAGCCGTTTGGACCCCTGCTTTCTAGGCACAAGACAAGCCCTAAGTGGAACAGAGGCAGCCTATCTGTAAATACCTGGCACTGGGAGCAAGCAAGTTAAGACCGTTGCCTTCATACCTCTCCTGTGAAACAAGATGTTGGACTGGATGGAGTTTTGATCTGATCTGCCAGGGCTGCTCCTACTGCAACCACGGAGCTATTCCCTGCTTTGTTTAACAAGGCTCAAAACTGAGGAAAGTTAAGCAGTTGTTAGACATGGATAATTATTCCAGGGAGGGTGCAAGCAAGCTCTTAGTGGGTTGGTTAAGTTGACGGGTGCTGCAGCAAAACTGTTTGCTGGTGTCATTGTGTAGAATTGAAGGTTTTGGATCACTGCCAAACCCTCTTTTTTTAAAAAAAACAAAAACGCAAAACAACAACTAAAAGAGTATTAAATTAGCTGTGGTATCATTTCCTGCCCTTCTTCATCAGTCTTCTTCATTAGCATTTCGCCACATTGGGGTGGTTTCCTGTGGAGGCGGATCTTCGCTCTATAACTCCAAATAATTTACAGGGAGATATGAAATACTTTTGCTGTTCTCTTTAATAAGGCCGAGAGCAAATTCTCACCGGCATCTCTTAGGTATATGTGCTTGGGCAATTCTCCCAGCTAATGATATAAAGCATTCATATTTATTAGGTGTGGAGTCAATAGAATTAAATTCCATGCCAAGATCTATACAGGAACATCTCCAATTTGGCTTTCTGGTTGCTAAATCACAGCCATGAACCCGCCATGTAGTACTCTCTGTGGCCACATACGCGCCTTTATGTTGTGTTTTTGCTGTGACCTACAGCCCTCTCCTTTTTAATTTTGCTGGCCTATGAGCTGCCTGTGGGAGAGGCAATGGTGCAATTGCACTGGAGCTTTTCCACCCCATTTCCTGTTTTTTAAATACAGCTGGCCCGAAAGTGACACGGGGGTTACATTCCAAGGGTCTGCACAGGACTGGATTTAGGTTTGATGAGGCCCTAAGCTACTGAAGGTAATGGAGCCCTTTCTATGTCCAGCTGTCCTTTGTCAACAACAAATTGTCGTTGTTTTTTGTGTTGAATAGATGCTATATGGTAATTTATGAACCTAATAGGTTTCTAAAGCCATTTGCACATGTTGCCATGCCAGCAGTCCATGCAGAATGTAGGCACCCTATATATAGAAATGAGCAAACCAGTGATATTTTAGGGAGCAGGCAAGCAGACGGGGCCCATTACTTACATCATAGGAGTCTACACAACACACAAACACTGTTGCTGTATGTAGGTTTTATTTTATTTGTTTCTTTATCTTGTATTTTGGAAATAGAGTTTTTTGGGGGGGAGCCCCAAGAGAGTGGGGCCCTAAGCTATAGCTTGTTTAGCTTATACGTAAATCCGGCACTGGGTCTGCGCTTGTGCAAAGCCAGGAAGACCTCTGCAACCGCCCTGCTCACATGCATTTGACCATCTCTGCCTTACTGGACTCTGGGGAGGTCGTGTAAGGTCTCTGGAAGGTTGTGGGTGGCTCTCACAAGAAGCAAGGTGGGGGGCTCAAAAACTCTTACCCCGCTAGGTTTTGCTGCCACAGAAAGAGTATTAAGCCCTCTCCCTTGCCTACTGGTCTCTTTAAAGGCTGTGCGAGATCTCATGGGGCCTTCACGAGATCTTGTGAGATCTTGGATGACACCTTCCAACTGTCATTCCCACCCCCCAATTCTCCATTTATTTATTTCCCCACCACCCACGCAAAGCTGCAATTGCATAAGTAAATGTGGTCTTAACCACTGAGCCTCTTGGGCTTGCCGATCGGAAGGTCAGCGGTTCGAATCCCCACAACGGAAGGAGCTCCCGTTGCTCTTTCCCTGCTCATGCCAACCTAGCAGTTCGAAAGCACACCAGTGCAAGTAAATAAATAGGTACTGCTGTGGCAGGAAGGTAAACGGTGTTTCCTTGCGCTCTGGTTTCCGTCACGGTGACCCGTTGCGCCAGAAGTGGCTTAGTCCTGCTGGCCACATGACCCGGAAAGCTGTCTGTGAACAAACGCCGGCTCCCTCGGCCTGAAAGTGAGATGAGCGCCATAACCCCATAGTCGCCTTTGACTGGACTTAACCGTCCAGGGGTCCTTTACCTAATAGTAATAATTTATTATTTGTACCCTGCCCATCTGGCTGGGTCCCCCCAACCACTCTGGGCGGCTTCCAGCAAATATTAAAAAACAATACATTAACATGTTACAGATTAAAAACTTCCCTAAACAGGGCTGCCTTCAGGTATTTCCTAAATGTTATGTAGTTGTTGATTGCTTTGACCTCGGATGGGAGGGCGTTCCACAGGGTGGGGGCCACTACCGAGAAGGCCCTCTGCCTGGTTCCCTGTAGCTTTGCTTCTCGCAGTGAGGGAACATTTACCTTTACCTACTGTATCGTTGCCCACGCCCCAATCTCCGACCTTGGAATGAAGGTCAACAGAGACCATGGTTTCGTTAGGATACATGGTTTTATTTACACATCTATACAACCTCAGCTTAGGATGGAGATGCTCAAAGCATTAACACCCCAAGAGAAAAAAATGTTATTTTTATCATATGTGGTGGTCTTGTAGTAAGGTTAAAGCTTACTGGGAAATGATATACAATGAAATGAAAAGGATGTTTAAAATAGCATTTGTAAAAACAAACCCAGAAACCTTTCTCTTGGGAATTATAGGGATAGAACTACTTAAATTGTTTACAAATTTATCCATGTATGAGACTATAGTGGCAACAATGTTACTTGCCCAAAAATGGAAAGAAGAAGAAGTCCCAGCAAAGGAGGAATGGATACAAAAAAACCTATGGAATATGCAGAAATTGCGAAACTTACCGGAAGAATAAGAAATCAAAATAACAAACTTTTTATAAAAGAATGGAAATGGTTTATGGAATATTTACAAACAAAGTGTAAACAGATAAGAACATTGGCAGGATTATTGTAATAACCTGCAGTTTTATAAGAGTATATATTTAAAGGAGATGAATAAATGAGCAAATTAGGTTACTTTGGATTTGCAGAAGATATTAAAAATAAATTTAAGGAACCGCAGAAAGAGGGGGAAGGAAGTCAAGTTTTAATATGTCAAAATGACTGTAAAATCAGTGAAATGTATACTTCTGAAAAGTATATATATATATATATATATATATATATATATATATATATATATTAAAGAGAGATCTTGCTTCTCCATTTGGTTTCCAAGGAAGCCCCCAACTCACAGACTTGGGTCCAGCACAGAGCAAGACACACCTCTGTGTCTCCATCTTCCAGTGCTGTCCAAAACTCAGACACATGTTTCTCTCATGCACAGCCCTGTATTGTTCTACATCCTAGTATGATACGGCATCCTGACATATATTGTATATTGATGTATATTGCGCTCTAGGAGGCTTCGTTTGATCGGAATCAAGTATACCCTTCTAGAGTTAACGCAAAATAACATCGCTTCTGGTAAATGAGCCACCATAGCTGCGAGAGAAATTTGTGTCCCCGGCTTTCCAGAATCATCTGCTATACAAATCCAAAAGGGCACATTGGTTGCCAGAGGTGAAACATACTGGCATTATTTTCACCTCTCCTACCCCACTATGTGCAACCTCCAACAAGGAACCCTTCATTTTAAAGCAGTGAAACAGCTGGACTGCAACCCTTCCACAGATTCCTTCACTCACAATGAGTGCCCTTAGAAGCTGTGGTTCTCCTCTGCCTTTAAACTGGGAGACCCCAAGTTTAAAAGCAACAACTATTCTTTGGGTCTCTTGATGCATGTTTATTATTATTATTATTATTATTATTATTATTATTATTTAAACCCCACCCATCTGGCTGGGTTTCCCCAGCCACTCTGGGCGGCTTCCAACAAAAGATTAAAAATACATTAAAACATCAGTCATTGAAAACTTCCCTAAACAGGGCTGCCTTCAGATGTCTTCTAAACATCAGATAGTTGTTTATTTCTTTGACATTTGATGGGAGGGCGTATCCCTGATTCTTCATATTTCTCGAAGTGAAGTATTAGGTCTGACCTGGACTATGTGGCTGCCTGGAGTGTAGAGTGCTCTCCCTCTGCTTCAGCACACAGACACACACTCCATGGAGTGCAGTTGCTCTTTGCTCCTGAAAAGGAGAAACCAGAGTTCTAGCTGCAAGCCGATTTGTTCAAGCAGAAGCACATGTGCATTTGGCGTAATCTGCAAGGAAGTTAGTCCCTGTGAGAGATGCAGTGGGGGCAAAGTTGCTCCGCTGAGCAAACAAATGGAGGGTCTGTCTCATCCGTGCATGTGAAGAACTTTGAAATCATAGGCATGCAATTGCTGAATTAGACAAGGCTGATCCACAAATAAAGGCTCGTGTTATATGCTAAGCATGGTGTGTGTGTGTGTGTGTGTGTGTGTGTGTGTAGTTATCTTCTTTTAAGACATGCATATGACATACCCCCCTCATTTTGAGTCAGGCCACGTCGATGACTTCACACCTGCGGTTTGCAACCGACGCCGAGACGTTTCCATGACACTCGAGTAGTTTTCGCAAGGTGTCGCGTTGTACCTTAAGTGGCACTCAAATCAGAGGCTATAGAATATAGAATACTGCCGGAGAGCAAATGTGTTGAAATTGAAATGTGTTAGAAGCTTTTTGAATATCTTCTTGCAGCCTTGCTTGAAGTGAAGACAGCTTCCTTTCACCCAAGGAAGGAAGGAAGGAAGGAAGGAAGGAAGGAAGGAAGGAAGGAAGGAAGGAAGGAAACTTGCAGTACAAGGGATCCAACCGGATTAAGAATAGCTGTAGAAATAACAACAACAAAAATCAGTTTAGTCGCATGAATGTAACACCATAAATGTTAAAGCAGCAGAGGGCCCAGCAATTCTGGATCCTTATCAATACAGGAAAATTAAAATTAAAAACATGTTTCCTCAAACCAATCTTTCTTCGCTTCACCTCTCACCACTTGTCTGTGTTGTGTAAGACGTACAGGCAAAGCTATCCATTATCTATGCCTTTGAGGGTTTTTGTTTTTTTTATTGGTCATTATTGTTTGACAAACGACTAGTGTGTTTTTATACAAAACATCTGATAGACAGAACATCTATCTAAAAGAAACTAGCCCACCTGCCCCCTGAAATATAGACCCTTACTCCTGGCACAGTAGAAAAATATTTAAAACAATTTAAAAATATCAAAATCCATCAAAATTTCCAAGCTTGTCAAAAACTTACTAGAATCATCAACAGTATTAAAATTCTACTCCAGCCTCCTCTCTCCCAATTAACCTCCATCTCCAAAACTAAGTGATGGGAGGGAGTGAAGAGGAGGAATCACCAGGGGCTTCCCTTAGGCGTCAGGTTCAGTCCCTGAAATCTCAGATCCTGGGATGCTCCTGACCTGGCAGCCCTAGCAATGGTGGATATTTTTGGAGGGCTTTTGGGGTGAGAATGTGGCAGCACACCTGCTGAGATGCGCCCTCGTGCTTCTGGTGAGGCTGAGATAAATCACCAGCCCTAGTTCATATGGAAGCAGAGCAACCTTTCCTGATAGAATTCATGTGCGCCTTCTGTTGATGCATTTTTACCAACAGGGTACAGAACTTCTCTAATTATTCTGTTTGCTGACCTGTCCATCCTCTTCCTCTCACCATCCCTTTCTAGGGAATAGAATCAGAAATGGATGACCTCAGTATGGAGACCCTGAAGGACGAAGTGGATGCCCTCTGGGAGAACGTCGAGTGCAATCGCCACATGTTGACCCGCTACATCAACCCAGCCAAGCTGACCCCTTACTTGCGCCAGTGTAAAGTCATCGATGAACAAGATGAGGACGAAGTGCTCAACTCGCCAATGCTGCTCTCCAAAATCAACCGAGCAGGTACAACCAGGTGCCCACAGCTACGCTGATTCAGACGTTACAATGGCAGAACATTTGTACCAAATTCAGGGTTCCTGGTAGGGTTACAGCAAGTGAAAAGCTGTCTCTGGGTACATTGGGAGAGACATTTAGTATTTTGGGAACTGTAAATTGCATGTTGGGGAAAGGTAGGTTTGCCATATTTCTAAACCAGGACTCCCAAAGTTGTTGAGCTTTTTTTAGACAAATCCCAGAGCTGTTGGACTATTTTTTACAAAGACACCAAAAAACCCACAATTTTTCAATTGACTTGCGGGCTACACAATGCTACCATTCAGTGGATTTGTAACTGGCTGGCTGACCGAAACCAAAGGGTGCTCATGAATGGCTCCTCTTCATCCTGGAGAGAAGTGACTAGTGGGGTGCCACAGGGTTCTGTCCTGGGCCCAGTCTCATTCAACATCTTTATCAATGACTTGGATGATGGGCTTGAGGGCATCCTGATCAAGTTTGCAGATGACACCAAATTGGGAGGGGTGGCTAATACCCCAGAGGACAGGATCACACTTCAAAATGACCTTAACAGATTAGAGAACTGGGCCAAGGCAAACAGGATGAATTTTAACAGGGAGAAATGTAAAGTACTACACTTGGGCAAAAAAAAAATGAAAGGCACAAATACAGGATGGGTGACACCTGGCTTGAGAGCAGTACATGTGAAAAGGATCTAGGAGTCTTGGTAGGCCACAAACTTGACATGAGTCAACAGTGTGATGCAGCAGCTCAAAAAGCCAATGCAATTCTGGGCTGCATCAATAGGAGTATAGCATCTAGATCAAGGGAAGTAATAGTACCACTGTATTCTGCTCTGGTCAGACCTCACCTGGAATACTTTGTCCAGTTCTGGGCACCACAGTTCAAGAAGGATACTGACAAGCTGGAACGTGTCCAGAAGAGGGCAACCAAAATGGTCAAAGGCCTGGAAACGATGCCTTAGGAGGAACGGCTTAGGGAGCTGGGTATGTTTAGCCTAGAGAAGAGAAGGTTAAGGGGTGATATGATAGCCATGTTCAAATATATAAAAGGATGTCATATAGAGGAGGGAGAAAGGTTGTTTTCTGCTGCTCCTGAGAAGCGGACACGGAGCAATGGATTCAAACTACAAGAAAGAAGATTCCACCTAAACATTAGAAAGAACTTCCTGACAGTAAGAGCTGTTCGACAGTGGAATTTGCTGCAAAGGAGTGTGGTGGAGTCTCCTTCTTTGGAGGTCTTTAAGTAGAGGCTTGACAGCCACCTGTCTGGAATGCTTTGATGGTGTTTCCTGCTTGGCAGGGGGTTGGACTGGATGGCCCTTGTGGTCTCTTCCAACTCTATGATTCTATGACTTGCCTAAGATCCAGGACAAGCACTGCCTTTCGAACGCCAATTTTGTCTTTGAAATCCAGACGTATAGCAGCCCTAGGAAAACTTCTTTAGATATAGAAGGAGATACAGATAGCCATTTCAGACTTTCAGTGCCACTTTTGTACACCCTCTTCAAATTACAGTGGTACCTCGGGTTACAAACACCTCGGGTTACAAACTCCGCTAACCCGAAAGTAGTACCTCAGGTTGAGAACTTTACCACAGGATGAGAACAAAAATCGTGTGCTGGTGGCTTGGCGGCAGCGAGAGGCCCCATTAGCTAAAGTGGTACCTCAGGTTAAGAACGGTTTCAAGTTAAGAACGGATCTCCGGAACGGATTAAGTTCGTAACCCGAGGTACCACTGTATATTGGTAAGTTAATGAAATGAGAGTTCTCCTCCATTGTCTCATCAAGATGTCCTGTGTCTTGGTCTCTCTCTAGGTCGGCTGCTGGACATCCTCCACACAAAAGGAGAGAGGGGCTATGTGGTTTTCCTAGAAAGCCTAGAATTTTACTACCCAGAACTGTACAAACTGGTGACGGGGAAGGAGCCGACAAGGCGATTTTCCACCATTGTTGGTAAGTTAGATCCAGCCTTACCAGGGCTCAGTGGGGGAAGCAGAATCACTGCAAGGGAAATAAAAAGGTCTGCATGAGCTTTCCCGGTTCTTACGCAGAGCACCGATGGGGCCAAGGCTGGCAAAGTGGGGTTGAGGATCAGAGCAGCAGGACAATCAGGTGGGGAAGCTGTGTGTTCCCTCCAGATGTTTCTCAACTACAGCTTCCATCATTATTGACCATTGGCCAGGCTGGCCGGGGCTGATGGGAGTTGGAGTCCAGTGACATCTAGGTATCCAAAGCCCTGCCCTGCTGAATCAATCCAAGGGTCCTTCTCTCACCAAGCATCCTGCATCCCCCAGTCTGGGGTCATTGGGCTTTGATTCTCCAAATAAACCCAAGGTTATCTGAGTGTTGGAAGATTAAAGGTAAAGGTAAAGGGACCCCTGACCGTTAGGTCCAGTTGCGGACGACTCTGGGGTTGCGGCGCTCATCTCGCTTTACTGGCCGAGGGAGCCGGCGTACAGCTTCCAGGTTATGTGGCCGGCATGACTAAGCCGCTTCTGGCGAACCAGAGCAGCGCACAGAAATGCCGTTTACCTTCCCGCCGGAGTGGTACCTATTTACCTACTTGCACTTCGTGCTTTCGAACTGCTAGGTTGGCAGGAGCAGGGACCGAGCAACAGGAGCTCACCCCGTCGCGGGGATTCGAACCGCCAACCTTCTGATCAGTAAGCCCTAGGCTTTGTGATTTAACCCCCAGTGCCACCCGCGTCTCTTCTTCAAGTCCTTCTTCACGCAGCACACAGTTAAACTTTGGAACTCCCTCCCACAGGAGGCAGTGATGGCCACCAACTTGGATGGCTTTAGAAGAGGACTAGACAAATTCATGCAGGAGTGGGCTACTAACCATGGTGGCAATACTCTGCCTCCATGGTCACAGGCAGTAATGCTTCTGAATACCACTTGCTGGAAACCTCTTGTGCTCGGATCCTGCTTGTGGGTTTCCCACAGGCATCTGGATGGCCACTGTGAGTACAGGATGCTAGACTAGATGGGCCACTGGCCTGATCCAGCCGGCTCCTCTTAGATTCTTCTGTTTTGTTTGGACCAGGGGACCCTGGTCCTCTCTTCATCACCTCGATCCATTCTCTGCTACTCACTTGCGGCAATGTAACCCTGTCAAGCCACGTAGCCCTGGTATCCTGTTTCTGTCTCCTTTCCATTTCAGTAGAAGAGGGTCATGAAGGCCTCACCCATTTCCTAATGAATGAGATCATTAAGCTGCAGCAGCAGGTCAAGACCAAGGATGCGCAGCGCTGCGAGCTCCTGGCCAAATCCCGCCAGCTGGAGGATGAGCGGAAGCAGCTGAAGCTCAACCTGAAGGAGCTGCTGACCTTCCAGGAGAGGTACAACAAGATGAAAGAGGAAAGGAACAACTACAACGACGAGCTCGTCAAGGTGAAGGACGAAAACTACAACCTGGCGATGAGGTATGCCCAGCTGAGCGAAGAGAAGAACATGGCGGTGATGAGAAGCCGGGACCTCCAGCTCGAGGTGAGAGAGGCGCTCAGGCATTTCAGGAAAAGAAGAGGGGCTGTTTTGACTCCATATCTGACTGCAAATACCTTCTTTGCCCATTTGCCAAAGACAGAAATGGAGAACATGTGGCCTCCAGATGTTGTTGAACTCCAGTTCCCATCAGCCCCATCCATCATAGCCAAAAAGTCCGTGATGATGGGAAATGAAGTCCAACCAATTCTGGAGGGCACTGCATTAGCTGCCTCTGATCCATGCTGATGTCAGGGACTGGACTGAGGAGGAATGGTGGGGACCACCCCCACCCCTCTTCCTGCACCTTCCCAAGAAGAGGAGGACAGTACAGATTTAGAACAGTGGTTTGCAGAAGGTCATAGTTCAGAGGCTGCAGAGGGGAGAAGCTGTGAAATATTGGGAGAGCACCAGGAAGAAGCACCAGGGGAGAAACAGCTGACAGACTCAGTTTCTCTTGAAAGCATTCCTGACTCCCCCTCCCAGAATTTGGCAGGCCTTGAAAGTAGGAGAATAGAAAGCTCAGAGGCAGAAAGTGCAGGTGACGTAGAATAAGAGAGACCATATTATTTTGTGTCTCTCTGTGAATATTGAATAAACTACTTGGTAAGAACTCTTCTTGTTTATCTGCTTCTTGGCATCCCACCATTGGAGGGATAGGATTCCCTGAAGCCTGACAGCTATTGACTTAAACCTCATCCGCAACACACATTTATATCAATTCTATGCCACTTTAACTGTCATGGCTTTCCCCACAGAATCATGAGAGCTGTAGCTCGTTAAAGGTGCTGGGAATAGAGAGGGGTTGGTTATTAAAGCCTTGTGGATGTGCCCTTACACTGGTTTATGAATCATTCTCTCCCAAAGGACCCATGTTCTGTTAGGAAACCTAGTGATCTCCAACTGAGAAGTACCAGCACTCTCACAAAACTACAGTTCCCAGGATTCTTTTGGGGGGAAATAACAGCAGTTAAAATGGTATAAAACAGAAACACATTCAGGGTATTATTAAACCTTAAGTCCAAAAGCTAAATGAACCTGATGTCTCTAGGCAGGGGTTGTCATTGGCTGTGCACACCAATTCACCAGGGCGGAGTCTTGTTTTAGGGGACAAGCCTTCATTTGATGTTCCTTTGCTTGTTTCCCTCTCTCATACACACACTGGTAGATTGACCAGCTGAAGCACTGGCTGAACAAAGTGGAAGAGGAGTGTAAGCTCGAGAGAAACCAGTCCCTGAAGCTCAAGAATGACATTGAAAACCGGCCAAAGAGGGAACAAGTCCTGGAACTGGAGCGAGAAAACGAGATGTTGAAGACCAAGATCCAGGAGTTACAGTCCATCATTCAGGTGAGCAAGGATCAATTTCTGGCTCATGGCTAGTTACTTTTATTATATTTATATACCGCCCTTGATCTGAAGATCACAGTGTGGTTTACATCATAAAAATACATAATGAAAACACAAAAGACCTATCATAACAACAGCAACAACCAACAGCCCCCTTCCACAAACACATTTAAAAGGCCATAGATTGTTTAACAAGCCCAAGGCGTGGTTCAGCCCAGACACTGAGATCCACCTCTGAGGGTCTCCTGGCGGTTCCCTCACTGTGAAAAGTGAAGCCACAGGGAACCAGGCAGAGGGCCTTCTTGGCAGTGGCACCCATCCTGTGAAACACCCCTCCACCCCATCAGATGCCAAGAAGATAGAGAACTACACAACTTTTAGAAGACACCTGAAGGCAGCCCTGTATCAGGAAGTTTTTTATGTTTCACCTTTTACTGTGTTTTCATAGGTGTTGGAAGCCGCCCAGAGTGGCTGGGGCAACCCAGCCAGATGGGCAGGGTACAAATAATAAAATTGTTATCATTATTATTTATTAAACTATAAAATAAAATTTAAAAATAAAAAAATTAAGCAAAATGTAGATTTACTGCAACACATTGCAGGATTCAATTTGTTCACATTATTTCAATCTACATTAGTATGATTCCCCTGATTTTGGGTGGGGATAAGCGAGTAATAAGCAGAGAAGAGCAAAATGGGAAAAGAATTTAAACTCTTAACAAGGTTCTGATTTTTCCCATGATGACATCAATGCTTTCTTCTTTTTTGAAATATCAAATATCAGATTATTTTTTTCTTCCTAAATGTTCTTCTTCGGTGTAGCTGCTCTGCTTGTGCCCTAAGCATGTGCTTAGCCTGCCTCTCGGGTAACCCAGCAACCCTTTGGCTCATTCATTTTCAGCACATTCCCCCTTCCATCTGAGACGACCCTCCCCATATTCCCTTCTGCCATCTTCCCGGGAGATGCATTGCAACTAATAATTTGGAAGAGTGAGAGCGTTAATCAGTTAATCAGCATGACTAACTTGAGCTTAATCACAAGCTGGAAACAAAGCAGTGAAGAAATAAAGTTGTAATTAATTGGAGCTAGACAGATTGGCTCACCCAGGAGTGCAATAGAGAAACAACTACACAGAGATACGCACGTCCCCCTTGAACTCAGCGGGACTTAATTTTGGGAGGAAAGAAGTGCGTAGGATGAAGAGTTCTGCGGGGTTTGGATCTGAGATCTCATAGCAGATCAGTGTATGGCTGTGTCAGGGACTTTTAAAAAGTGAATACTTTTTATTCTTTGCTTGTCACGTATCTGTACTTTTCAACTCCCAGTTTATGAGATTATTTTTGGACACCTGAAGGGAGAGGGGGAAAGAGTTGCAAAGTGAACATTTGTTCTAGTCGGCAGCAGGGATGATGACTTCAGGCATGGATTTTGGGGGGGTTGTTCACTGTAATTTTCCAGAAACGTGGAGGAGAGGGCTATTGATGGCTACTAGCTGGGATTTCTATGCTCTGCCTCCAGTCAGAGGCAGCAATGCTTCTGAATCCCAGTTGATGGAAACCGAAGGAGTGGAGAGTTGCTCTTGTCCTCAGATCCTGCTTGCAGGTTTCCCATAATGGGCATCTGGTTGGGCCACAGTGAGAACAGGATGCTCATAGCTGTCAACTTTCGGATTTGAAAATAAGGGATTTTTTCCAAACTTTCGGATTTGAAAATAAGGGATGCCGCGAGGGCGGTGCAATGGCACCAAGTAGCCTCGCCACCCTGTGCTGGCTGTCTGGTTGGGTGTGAGGGTCTGGCTGCACAAGGCATGTAAGCTTCGCCCCCAGTCGGTCTCAGGTGAAGCGGAAAGTAACTGAACCCATCTTTTGCCCCGTCCCAAACCCATTTGGCGGAACGTTTGAAAAGTCAGCGCTTTCTGCCCATCTCTGTTTATCACACTAAGGGTGACCACCGGATGTAGCCTAATGCTTTAGGGCCATAGTCCAGTGGGAGAGCATCTACTGTGACCCCAAAAGCTCCCAGCTGCAACCCCCCAGGTAGGACTGGGAGAGACCTTCTGCCTGAAAACCTGGAGAGTTTCTGCCAATCAGTGCAGACCATACTAAGCTAGATGGAGTAAGGGTCTGAACTCAGTAGAATCCACCTGCTAGTGTCTCTTCAATTATAGACTCCTGCAGGCTTTTCTCCACCTCCTCTGTGATTATATGTACCCTGCAATCACCTGTCCTGGCGTCTGAAGACGGATGTGTTGGTAAACGGCCTGTAAAATTTTCTTCTTAAAAAACAAGAATCTCATAATGCTTAATAGCCGGTTTAATTTCGCAGCAGCAGCAGCTGCTCCTCTGCCTGCCACGCTGAGATTTCACTTCTAGCCTGAAGAGCGTGTTGAAGTCTGAAGAAAAGGAGCGCATGGGTGCATGCTCTCAGCAAGCTTTTTAAAAACCCAATTCCTCCCAAAGGCAAAGATGTGACAGTGGCTTTAGCTGGCAGGGACAGGTAACTGGGCTGAGTGGAGCTTATGCTTTCTGAACATAGAGCATGATGCATATCTCTCGCTGGGATTGCATGTGCACATAGACCCCCTGGGAAAAGGGGTGGAGGGTTGGAGAATGCAGGAATCCTTAGGATGGCGCATTTGCATCACTTGTGTCATGCACATCCATTAAAGGGGGCTGGGGGAGCTTGGGCAGAATCCACCGGGATCTGTGCTAAAAGGACTGTGATCATGGCAGTGCGCATTTCTAGATGCCCTCCAGATAGGATGCAGGCTAAAATATATCAAAGGCTATGTTATAAAATGGGATGTGGTTGGCACTGTGGTCTAAACCACTGAGCCTAGGGCTTGCCGATCAGAAGGTCAGCGGTTCGAATCCCCGTGATGGGGTGAGCTCCCGTTGCTCGGTCCCAGCTCCTGCCAACCTAGCAATTCGAAAGCACATCAAAGTGCAAGTAGATAAATAGGTACCACTCCGGCAGGAAGGTAAGCGGCGTTTCCATGCGCTGCTCTGGTTCGCCAGAAGCGGCTTAGTCATGCTGGCCACATGACCCAGAAGTTGTACGCCGGCTCCCTCAGCCAGTAAAGCGAGATGAGCGCCACAACCCCAGAGTCGTCCGCAACTGGACCTAATGGTCAGGGGTCCCTTTACCTTTATGTTATAAAATATAGCACGAAAAAGCAATATTTACCCCCCTTAAAAGAAGCCTTTGCCCTGTGAGATTGGCACAAAGTTTCTTTGTTTGTTTTCCTGAAGGTGCCTACAATCTAAGGAAAGACCCGCCTTCCTTTTTCTCCCTGTGATCCGTGTCTCTTCTTTCTCTTTCCCTGTTCCTTCCACCCACCATTGGCCTCTATCTACGCCTTTTGCACAAATGTCTTTCAGGCTGGGAAACCCAGCTTGCCGGATTCAGACAAAGCCATTTTGGATATTCTAGAACACGACCGCAAAGAGGCCCTGGAGGATCGCCAGGAGTTGGTCAACAAGATCTTTAACCTTCAGGAAGAGATCCGCCATGCAGAGGACCTCCGAGATAAGGTGAGGTGGAAAGCAAAAGGCACTAAGAACGGAAGCAGGAAGCTTAATCTAGATCAGGCATCTCCAAACTCGGCCCTCCAGATGTTTTGGAACTACAGTTCCCATCATCCCTGACCACTGGTCCTGTTAGCTAGGGATGATGGGAGTTGTAGTCCCAAAACATCTAGAGGGCTGAGTTTGGGGGTGCCTGATCTAGATCTACCGGTTTGGGGTAGGAGGGTTGTGCATTCAGTAATGGGATTTTTAGGGTCAGGGCAAGATTTCCATTCCTGTTCACCCCCTTCACGTCAAAACCAGAACTGTGGGTGAGCTGAAAAGAATTATCATTGCCCTCGCTTGGCAACTCTTTTGCCCAAAGCCAGCTGCTGTGTGCTGTCACACGTGGTTCCGTCTTTCTTCTCACTAGCACCGTTCATGAAATAATGTGTTTTACTGTGTTAGGCTGCAGTATCAACAGCCTGGCTTTCTGTCCTCACTAAGCCCCTGAGCATAATAATATAATAATAATAATATTTGCCTGCCATCTTGAAAAGATGCTTAATTATTCCACGAGCAACGTATAACATTTTATCTTGTTTGTTATCCAGCAATATGATACTCATTTTACACACTGTGCAGAGGATGCCCCAGTTAAGCAGCCTACCCCATCATCAACAACAATATTGTTATGGTACTGCTGCTTGACCAACTCTTCTAACGGAGGGATGGTCTGCAACGAGGCCTTGTGAACAGATTTCAGAGAAATACCAAGGCCATGGGACTCAGTACGGTGGTACATTGGTTCTCAAACTTAATCCGTTCCGGAAGTCCGTTCCAAAACCAAAGCGTTCCAATACCAAGGCGCGCTTTCCCATAGAAAGTAATGCAAAATGGGTTAATCCGTTCCAGACTTTTAAAAACAACCCCTGAAACAGCAATTTAACATGAATTTTACTATCTAATGAGACCATTGATCCATAAAATGAAAGCAATAAACAATGTACTGCAGTCACACAATCAATCAATCAATCAGTAACTGAACTGGGTTCCACACAGTCACAAAAACAAAAGAAAAAAGCCGCAAAAACAAAAACGCAAAATAAATAGCAAAAACAGACAGACCTCAGCGTAACACTCAAGTTGTCAGCGCAACACTCAAAATGGAAGCGTAACACGCAAAACAGAGCACATTTGGCTTCCGGGAAAAGTTTGCAAGCCAGAACAGTTACTTCCGGGTTTGCAGTGTTTGGGTTCAAAGTTGTTAGAGTACCAAGGGGTTTGAGAACCAAGGTGCCACTGTACCCCCAAACCCTCATGCCTCGCTGCCAGCTGGCGCCCTGACATGCGGAGATAGATCAGCAGGGGTTCCCCGCTTTGGAGAAGGCTAGATCTCCATCGATCGCCTTGGTGCCCTGTGCTTATTGATTGATTCCTTTGTAGTACCTCGAGGAGAAACAAGAACTGGAGCTGAAATGCTCCACTCTGGGGAAGGACTGTGAAATGTACAAACATCGGATGAACACGGTGATGATTCAGCTGGAAGAAGTGGAGAAGGAGAGAGACCAGGTACTTGGAACCACAAGAGCTAGAGAGGGAGGGAGGGAGAGAAGTCAGGGAAGGAATCAGAGGGAGAGTCGAGCAGAGAGTTCTTACAGGAACTTTTGCAGTTCCCGTTTTGGGGAAGAGGGAGGCGAAACATTTTGTGGAACGATGCCTCCCTGTCAGGCGTGGAGTATCCTCTCCTCCCCAGTAGCCTCAGGATCAAGAAGAACAAACAGTTCATATTTTATGGCTTTTTATTCAGTCATCTAGTTACAGGTAGGTAGCCGTGTTGGTCTGCCGTAGTCAAAACAAAATAAAAAAATTCCTTCCAGTAGCACCTTAGAAACCAACTAAGTTTGTTCTTGGTATGAGCTTTCGTGTGCATGCACACTTCTTCAGATACACTGAAACAGAAGTCACCAGACCCTTACCGGTATATATAGTGAGAGGGTGGGGAGGGGTATTACTCAGAAGGGTGGTGGGAATGGGTGATTAGCTGATAGGTGAGGTAAACCTGTTGGCGACTGTTAACGATTGCAATTGGTCTTGCAGGAAAAAGCAAGGGGTTAGATTGCAAGTTGCAACTTATTACCAAACTTAAAACCATAGAGATACCTGGTCTGAATAGAGACATTGGATTCTTATCTCATTATACATGACAAAGCTATTTTTAGCCATCTTACCCCTTGCTTTTTCCTGCAAGACCAATTGCAGTCGTTAACAGTCGTCAACAGGTTTAACTTTGGTTTTTAATTTAATACAAACTACTGCTTTGCCTTTGATAACGATGTCTCGGAATCTTGTAAACTGCCTGGAATCCCAATTTGGGAGAAAGGCAGGATAGGAATACATTAAAATAAAAAATAAATATCCTGTGTACCATGGGTAGGGAATCTCAGGCCTGGGGGCTAAAAGCAGCTAATCTGTCTGGCCCTTGGGACTCTGCCCAGGCCACGCCCCCTCCCATTGGTCCTGGAGTGGCTTTTCCTGGCCGGGATGTGCCCTTCAACTGTGACAACACTTCTCACTTACCCTGTTGGAGAGACGTAGGTGAGTATAAATCTTGGGCTTTTGTGTGGCTAGAAGTTGGCATTCTTGCACAATGGGGTCTGTGCAAGAACAAATTCACCCGACTCTCTTTGCTTTCAAAGGCATTCCATTCGCGGGATGAGGCACAAGCCCAGTATTCCCAGTGTTTGATTGAGAAGGATAAGTACCGGAAGCAGATCCGGGAGCTTGAGGAAAAGAACGATGAGCTCCGAATCGAGGTGGTCCGGAAGGAAGCCTGCATCTTTAACCTGGAGTGCAAACTTAGGCGTCTCTCTAAGGACAACTTCTTTGATCAGGTAGAGCCAGCGGAGATTCTTGCTCTGGGTCACATCACACATTGAATTTTTTTTGGGGGGGGGTGTTTACAGCCAATATTTGTTTAAGTGTGCAATGAGAATCCTAACGTGCGAATGCAGCATCCATGCACCTGCAACCATCAGGAATCCTTCCCAGGGTCCCAGGTCCAGAATATCCTCCAAGCAGGGTGGCACTGACCAAAAATGGGCAGGACTAGGAGAGGGCTCTGGGAACATCTTGAAGCAGACCTAGGACTTTTTGTCAACTCTGGGACATTAGCCCATGGTCCACATATTTGGAACTCTCCTTCCTTGAATGTTTTGAGTGGCAGAGGTTGGATGGCCATCTGCCAGGGGTGATTTAGTTGAGATTCCTGCACTGTAGGGGGTTGGACTAGATGACACTCAGGGTCCCTTTTGACTCTACAATTCTATGATCCATGACAATTGAGTTCATTGAGTTCAGTGGGATCTACTTCCATGGAAGTGTGCATGATTCTAGCTAAGGTCCCGTACCCCATTAAAAACATTTTCATTCACCCAGTAATTTTTTTTGACTGAATGATATTCCCGGCAACCTGAAATTATTAGCTGTGGGGCAGATGTGATTGTTTTTAGATGTATTGTATTTATTGTATTTTAATATTCTGTTGGAAGCCGCCCAGAGTGGCTGGGGAAGCCCAGCCAGATAGGCGGGGTATAAATAAATTATTATTATTATTATTGACTCTACTATCTGGGGCTGGTGGGAGCTGGAGTAGAATAACATCTGGAGGGCCACAGGCTCTCCACCCTTGCACTGGATGAATTATTTTGAAGTGCAGTATTAGAATGCTAGAATCCTAGAGCCCGGAGGGACCTTGGAGGTTGATTATTCCAACTCCCTGCTCAGTACAAGATGCTGCAGATGCAGGATGCAACCACCACATCCCAGATGGTGGCCAGCCTCTGCCTAAATCCCATTGCCTCCTGCGACAACCACTTCCACAGATGTTACCACTAGGAAGCTTCTTCTAATGGTCTTGTCAGGGATCTGCCCACCCCTGCCAGTCCAGCTCTGAGTGCATACAGGGACCCGCAGCCTGTGTTAACGACAGATTCATCTTCGAGTGAATCTGGCAGCCCCTCTTCGGGGGAGGAGCAGTTAGTGGCTGGGAGCCAGGGAGTGCCAGGTGTCCAGGGAGTTGCTGAGAGACCTGACACCACCCAGCAGACTCGCTCGGAGGGGGAGGCGTCAGTTCCGGCACCTATCTCACGTAGGAGGAGAAGGCGGCAATTCAGGATGCCGAGGCTTTGGTGTTGGCGCCAAAACAGAAGGGGGGCACTTCCGGATTCTGCTAGTGACTGAGCAGACATGATAAACTGAACTCTGCACTGTAAATAGCTTTGCACAAAATAAAGAGACTTAAAGACAAGATGGCTTGGTCTTACTATTGAACAACCGATAAGAGAATATGACAGGTCTCTTACTGGCAACTCTAACCATGTCTACACAGACTTGAGTCCTATCGAATTCAAAGAGGCTTCCTCCCAGGTATGTGAGGTTAGGACTGCAACTCTAATTAGGGAGCCACAATGAGCTCGCCGGTCACTAAAGTCTTCCTTTTGTTTGCTTCCAGAGCTTACCAAGGAATCTGCCCCTCACTGTGATTTCTCGAGCTCCCAGCCCCAGGATCAACGGCCAGGAGGCAGACGATTCCTCGACCTCCGAGGAGTCTCCAGACGACAGCAAGTTCTTCCTGCCCAATCAGCCTCGAATCCGAAGGATGAACCTGAAGGGAATCCAAGTACGTTCCAACACAAGGCAAAATTCTCAGAGGCCCAAGGTCATGGCCTCTAATATGCCCTTGGTCAACTTAGTACTCTGCAAATGTTTCAGGCAACAATTCCCAACAGCCCCAGCTGGCTGGTTGAAACTGGTGGTAGTCCCAAAACATCTGGAGGGCACCAGTTGGGGAAGGCAATGCTGGGGCATGTTCTGCAGGGAATCATCTTGAGGGTAGGCAAGCATGGATGCCATGGTATTGATAATATCCTGCCTTTTGGATGGAGAATGCAGGAAGTGCAGATAGAGTACCCAGGGCTTTTTTCAGCTGGAACTCACCAGAACTCAGTTCCAGCACTTCTCAGGTGGGCGCCATTGCCATTATAAGAGAACAAGGGAGGCATTCATGGTGAGTTGCAGCAACTCTTATAGCATGGGTAGGCAACCTAAGGCCCGTGGGCCGGATCCGGCCCAGTTGCCTTCCCAATCTGGCCTGCGGACAGTCCGGGAATCAGCATGTTTTTACATGAGTAGAATGTGTGCTTTTATTTGAAATGCATCCCTGGGTTATTTGTGGGGCATAGGAATTCGCTCATATATTTTTTTCAAAATATAGTCCGGCCCACCACATGGTCTGAGGGACGGTGAACCAGCCAACGGCTGGAAAAGGTTGCTGACCCCTGTCTTATAGCAATGAGCATACCTGGATCAAACCTACAAACAGCTGTCAGTATGGTGCAGTTGGGCCAACTCTGTGGAGAACCATATTTTTGCAGTAGGAGAAATCCATTCCTCTGTTGCATTCCGTGGAATACAATGTTTCTCTGGCTTCTTGATAGTTGAAACAGCAAAAAAGTAAAAGAAAGAAAGAAAGAGAAGCTGGAAAATTGGAGTGATCCTTTAAGCTCCAGCGCAAATGGAAAAGCTGATAGACAGCAGAAGGCTGATGGAAAAGTTCCCATTGGGTGGAAAGAATAATAGGGAGAAGACAGCCAAGATCCAGAGGAAAATTAGCTACCTAATTCAGAGTTAAATTAAACCTTGTCTTTTTTACTCATTCAAGTGTACAGGGAAACGTGCTTGAAGTCCTTGATTCTGCTTGATTGACTGAATCTTCTGCCACTGTGGGAAACTGCAGAAAGTTTCACTAAAACAAATTTAGCCACAATTGGGGGGGTGGGGGAACTATTGGGCTATTTTTAGATTTAGGGTTCCATTTCAAACATTGCCAGGATTTACCATAATCTGCTACCCTAGTCCAGTTTGGAGATCTCTACCCACCCACCTCATGAGAAGAGAAGACTCCCTGGAAAAGACCCTGATGTTGGGAAAGATGGAGGGCACAAGGAGAAGGGGACGACAGAGGATGAGATGGTTGGACAGTGTTCTCGAAGCGACCAACATGAGTCTGACCAAACTGCGGGAGGCAGTGGAAGACAGGAGTGCCTGGCGTCCTCTGGTCCATGGGGTCACGAAGAGTCAGACACAACTAAACAACTCAACAACAACAACAACCCACCCACACCATGCCTTGGTGATCTCATTAGCACACATCCTACCCAAGAGGTTTTCGAAGGGGCTGTGGCTTGGATGTCATGGTTTAAGGCATTAGTTTGCACTCCATTTTCTCTCAAGACAGACGGATGCCAACAACAACTGTATTAATAATAATTTATAATAATAATAATTTATTATTTATACGCAGTCCATCTGGCTGGGTTTCCCCAGCTACTCTGGGCAGCTCCTAACAGAAGATTAAAATATGATAAAACATCAAACATTAAAAACTTCCCTAAACAGGGCTGCCTTCAGATGTCTTCTAAAAGTCAGATACTGTAGTTGTTTATTTCCTTGACATCTGACAGGTGGGTGTTCCACAGGGCAGGCGCCACCACCGAGAATGCCCTCTGCCTGGTTCCCTGTAACCTCACTTCAGAAGGCCCTCGGACCTGTGGGAAGCCCGAAAGGAGGTCCCAGGCACAGGAGCCGCCTCCCCTCCTGAAATTTCCAGCAACTGGTATTCGGACACATCACTTCCTCTGACAGGCAGATCATAGCCATCATAGGCTTCCTCTCCAATAGGCTTCCTCTCCATGAATTTGCCCAATGCTCTTTTAAAGACATCTATTGTTGGTTGTTCTTTGGCCCTGCCTTGATCATTGCTTCTGACCACTGATCACAGCTTCCGACTCATCTCTGACTGCTGCCCACAGCCCAGGCCTGTCCTTCATGAATTTGTTAGATCCATTTGCAAGCCAATGACCTCCCCCCGTGGTCATGTTCTCCATGAGATAACTGTGTGTGAGCTTCCTTCTGACAGCCATTCTCTTTCCCCTATCCCACCATGCTCATAATTTTTATAAACCCTCGGTTTGTGGAACTGACATAATATTGTTCTCTTACATTCACGTAAACGCAATCTTCACAAAGCATGGGAGCTGCAGTGCGATTGATCCTTATGCTTCTCAGCCCCTTTCCGTTACTCCCCAAATCATAGAATTGCCCTTTGACACTGGGCAAGCCTGAAAGGTGTTTCTTTTTATGAGGAATCCTAGCTTGTGTCCTGAGTTCAGTTTCATTTCTGTCCTTTTCCAGCTGCCAAGAACGAAATCCCCCGTCGGTATGAGCAGAGCATCGGATTATCAAGGTCAGAGAAAGAACTTCCCTGCCTCGTCCGTCTTCCCTGTTAATGCTCAAGCTGTTTCCCTTGTTCTAACTAACGTTTCCAGCCAAGCAAGCACGAAACTCGCTCCCAAAAGATAAGAGCTGCAATGTATATATATCCCTCCCTGATAGCAAACACTTTTTGAGAATCATTTAAGACAGACCGGCATTTGACTCAGGTCTGCTTTCTGTCACTCTGGAGCTGAAAGGTTCCTACACAGAAGCAAGGCAGGTTTTGAGCCCAGCTCACAGTGTAGAGACCCAGAAGCAGGGGCGTAGCAAGGGGGCGGGGGCAGCACCCTGGTGGGGGCGACACTCAGGGCGGGGGCCCCGCCCCCCACGCCTCCAAAGCCGCCCTGGGCTTTTTCTTTTTCTTTTAAAGGCTATTTTCGGCGCTGCCGGGGCAGAGCCGCCGGGGCGGCCAGCGAGGAGGGGTGTCACGCTTGTCGCTGACATGACACCCCACCTCGCTGGCCACCCCGGCGGCTCCGCCCCGGCAGCGCCAAAAATAGCCTTCCCCCCTTTCAGCGGCTTTTTTCGCCGCTGGGCTCCCTGGGTGGAGCCGCGGCATGGAGGCAAGGGGCGGGCCAGCCAGGAGGGGTGTCACCCCCTCCTCACTGGCCCGCCCCTCTCCTCCATGCCACGGCTCTGCCCAGGGAGCCCAGCGGCGAAAAAAGCTGCTGAAAGGGGGGGAAGGAAAGCAAAGCAGGCGCTTGAAAGCGCCTGCTTTGTCTTCCTCCCCCCCTTTCAGCGGCTTTTTTCTCCGCGGCATGGAGGCAAGGGGCGGAAGCGTCACTCCATGCGCATGCACACTGTGACGTCATGCACACGGAGCGACGCCCCGCCCCCAGGGGTGCCGCTTGGCTTGCCGCCCCCGGCAGCCAAGCGGCACGCTACGCCCCTGCCCAGAAGCAGAGGAGATCACTTGGATAATAGGAATTAGTGTAGCTTTTTAGACAGATGGCTGTCCACCTGTATATCCAAAATTTGGGTGTGATTAAGCAAACATTTCTCCTGGGGGGGGGGATGTTGTTGAATTCATGTTGATTGCTTGGGGGTGGGAGAAGGAGCACTTTAAGAAATGGATCTGCACGAGTGAAACATCAGCGCCCAAAGAGGTCCATATGTTTCTGCTTAGGGCAGCCTTCCAAACCAGGGACCCTCCAAACGTTGCTGTCCTACATTCTCCATCTTCCCTGGCCATTGGCCATGCTTACCGGGGCTGATGGGAGTTGGAGTCCAGTGACCACTGCGGAAGACTGGCTTTGACTCATTCCTCCAGCCCTGAAGTTTTGGAACGGAGAGGAAAGTGGTGGGGAAAGTTCAGGAAATGAGAGAGATTTTTTGCACCACGTAACTGAGAAAGATAATAACGGCCGCACCACGAGGGGTTGGGGCTGCCGCCATGAACCAAACGAGAGCAATAATCGCATGTGATAGAAATCTTGTTTGCACAGAATTATTTCCACCGAAGCGGGCCTTAATGCCAATATCTCGCGTCTCTCTCATCCTCCCTGACTTCCTCCGCTTTTGTCATTTGTGAGCCCAGCAGTTCGAGGACACGACGAAGACAAGGGTGAGGCCAGCAGCAGCAGCCATGCAGACACCAATTCCTCTAATCCCATTTCCATCAGCAACTCGGTGGGCAGCTGCGAAGTTGGCAAAATCGTAAGGAGCTTGCGGGGGCTTCGCTTCCGTGACCTTCCCCCTATAATGTGGCTTTCTGCGCCGGCAACAATTCCAACCCGTACGAAACAGGGAGGCCTCGCCAGCCAGCAACCTTAATCCTTCTAACATATTCTCTATATTAGAACGTTATTAACCTTTCCTCTTAAAATGCATCCCGCCGCTGGGTTATGTTTATTTAAAGCTATTCCACCGGGCTCTCGCTCAGTTTTAAAACTTAGCAGCGGGGGGAGAGAAGCGGTGATCCTTACCTCGCTGCATTGCAATTGCTTTTTTTTACTTTATTCTTAGCAAAACATTTCAGATTCCTCTCAGTTCCTCCTGCCCTTCATGTTTGTAAGCCCAAAGCTGGGTCAGGAATGTGTGCAGATGTCTTCCCATTGTCTCTCAAGGCAGACAACCCATTAGGCACAATGCGATCAGCGGCACAGCAGGTTGGCAGTTAGTGGCGGAGGGAATTGGTCAGAGAACAGAGGCACCTTGCTGGTGGTTTGTAGAAAATGCTGCCCCCGGTAAATGAAAAGGATGCCTTCCCTCTATAGCTGGAGTAGCAAAACATGAATTACACTGCCTGGGTTCGGATGCCCAGCCTGGTACCCTCCCAACTTCAGCTCCTGCCATCTTCAACCATTGGCTGTGCTGGAGTACATCTGATGGAGGATAGTACAGTGGTACCTTGGTTTAAGAACAGCTTATCTTATTACAGGTAGGTAGCCGTGTTGGTCTGCCGTAGTCGAAACAAAATAAAAAAAATTCCTTCCAGTAGCACCTTAGAGACCAACTAAGTTTGTTCTTGGTATGAGCTTTCGTGTGCATGCACACTTCTTCAGATACACTGAAACAGAAGTCACCAGACCCCTCTCCACCCTCTCACTATATATAAGGGTCTGGTGACTTCTGTTTCAGTGTATCTGAAGAAGTGTGCATGCACACGAAAGCTCATACCAAGAACAAACTTAGTTGGTCTCTAAGGTGTTACTGGAAGGAATTTTTTTATTTTGTTTCAGCTTATTTTATGAACAACTTGGATTAAGAACGCTGCAAACCCAGAAGTAGGTGTTTTGGTTTGTGAACTTTGCCTTGGAAGCAGAACGCTTCCTGTTGAGTGTGTTCCATTTGTAAATTGAGTCCCCCTCTACTATGGGAAAGCACACCTTGGTTTAAGAACGCTTTGGTTTAAGAACGGACTTCCAGGACGGATTAAGTTCGTAAACCAAGGTACCACTGTACTGGGTTCAAGAGCTGGTTTTGAGTCTTCTGCGGCTTAAGACTCCAATTCTTTAAGGACCACTTCTTCTTCTATGAACCGACCCAGATCCTGTGATGGTCCTCAGAGGCCCTTTTTCACGTGCCTCCTCCACGAGAGATCTGGAAGCGTGGCAACATGAGAACAGGCCTTTTTTGTGGTGGCTCCCTGCTTGTGGAATGCTCTCTCCAGGAAGCTTGCCTGGTGCCATAATTATATACTGTTAGGTGCCTAGCAAAAACGTTCATTTTTAACCAGGCTGGTTGGCCGGCCTTCTTGCTTGGTTGGTATGCTTTAATCTGGAGCAGGGTGGGGTTCTTAATGCTGATTTTAATGGAGGTACACATTTGTTGTGTGCTTAAAATATTGCAAGTCACTTTGAGTTGCCATGGCAAAACATAATAATAATAATAATAATAATAATAATAATAATAATAATAATAATAATATAATATACCTGATGGAGCGTCTCGACACCCATCATTCAGCTCGGACACTGAGTTCCAGCTCCGAGGGCCTTCTGGCGGTTCCCTCACTGCGAGAAGTGAGGTTACAGGGAACCAGGCAGAGGGCCTTCTCAGTGGTGGCGCCTGCCCTGTGGAACACCCTCTCATCAGATGTCAAGGAACAACTATCTGACTTGTAGAAGACATCTGAAGGCAGCCCTGTTTAGGGAAGTTTTTAATGTCTGATCTTTTATTGTGTTTTTAATATCGAAGCCACCCAGAGTGGCTGGGGAGGCCTGGCCAGATGGGCAGGGTATAAGTTGTTGTTGTTGTTGTTGTTGTTGTTACGCTACAGAATCTGTTCTGAATGATGATGCTAGTAATGAAAATCCGTGAGAGGTCAATGGGAAATAGCACAGAGTTGATCTCTATGCTTTGGCGGTTTGAGAATATTCAGTATGCCAAATATATATAGACAACTTAACACCTCAGAACTGAACTGAGCATGCTTACAGCTAGGCTGCAATCACATTTGCCTGCCAGGAAATACCCTCGAACTCACTGTCTCTGAGCAGGTGTTCATAGGCTTGCCCTGTTGATGTTTTGCTTTTGCCTTTTGGGATGCAGCAAACGCTACGGAACCGCAACCCCAGTGTCATGTCCACAACCCCAGAGCCCCCAGGAAACGACTCCATCCTCCGGCGTTGCAAAGAAGACGCCCCACACAGGTAAGTGCTGCCAGGCCTGTTACGCTGGGCTTTCCAACACAGTGCCCAGGGGCGCCATCCAACATGCCTGCCAAGGTGCTCCCCAGCCCCTGTCAATCTTTTGGGTTAATTTGCCCAATCCACTTTTAAAGCTTGGTGTCCCTCACTGCCTCCTGTGGAAGTGAGTTCCATAGATTAACGATGTGCTTCATGAAGAAGCGATTTCTTTTATCTCTCCTGAACCTCCCGAGATTTAAGCTTCTTCGGACGTCCATGAGTTCTAGCATTATGAGGGAAAGAAATAAAAACTTTCCTCTTTCCGCTTCATCATTTTATGAGCTTCTATCACGTCACCCCTCGCTCACCTTTTGTCCGAACTCTAAAGTCCCGAACGCCGAAACCTTTTTGCTCCATCCCCTTGATCATGATGGTTATCGGAGGGAGGGGAATAGCAGCTGCTAGTTTGTGGCCACAAGCACTCAACTCTTCACACACACACACACTTGTTTCCCTGGGGAGGAAAACACCCACTTGGGGTGAAATTTCAAGAGGAAAAGCAGCCCCTGTGGAAAGCATTTGCTATCCCTGCTGGCTGCTCTTCCACTTTCAGTTCCAGCCCCCAGAGGCATCCTTTTCTTTTAAATCGTTGGGGGAATGATACGCATAACTGCGCATCATGTCCAGTGTGCTCCTCAGTGAGCTGGGAGCAGGTGCCGGTCAGCGGAGGACGTCATTCTCCTACCTCTCTGAGACCACGGCTGTCTTTTTATACTGCTTCTAGGTGCTGAGTTAGTGAAAGACGCACACATACACACCCAGGGGTTGGAAGCTTGCATGAAATTGTCAGAACGCTTTAGATTGCATCTGACAAGGTGAACGGGGCAACTCTGTTTTGCCTCTGCTTCTGAGGTCCCTGAAAATTCTTCCCTGAGATGGGAGCGTTGCCGCCGGTGAACCGGTGACATTTTGCCTGCGTCGTGGAATAAAGGAAACCACAGAAACGCAGAGAGCGCCTGGATATGAAGGTAGACCTTCTCTGTGTGTGCAGCAGTTTCCCACAATGTTTCAAAGGGAAGAACTGAACCTGCAAGAGCCAGCTGAACTAGTTCAAGGTTTCTGGGGGGAACCAGGGTCCTCCTCCCATAGGAAACCGCCTGACTTGCCCCCACCCCGTGTCAGTGATTCGTTCCTTGAAAACATCCTGCATATGTCCTCCTCTTCCTCCTCCTCCAGATGTTAACCTGGGCTAGCTGAAAGATCACATCTCCCTATACAGATCTGCCTGGGTGCTAAGATCCCACCTCTCAGTTCCAGCAACATCAAAGGGATGGTTGGTGGTGACAAGAGAGACAGACATACAGACAGAGATTTGGAAGTGGGGGGCCCTGTCCCCATATTGTTGACTTCCCTCTGTCAGGGCAAACGGTACTTTAATTGCTAGTTTTAAATGTGTCTGGATGTATTTCAATTACTGCTTTTAACTCGTTTATTTTTATGACTTTATATTGTCTAATTATGTTTTTAAATGTTGGAAGCCGCAATGAATCCAAACTTGGGAGAAGGGCAGGATACAAATACATTAATAATAATAATAATACTGATGATAAGAATGATGGTGATAACGGCAACCTCTTGGACCTTAGCATCTTCTGGCCCTTTCACCGGCCGCTTCAGGCAGTTAGCAAAGCCAGACTCCTCTCCCCTGCACACTTTCTTCTGCTAGCTGAGTCCTGAAATGTGTAGAAAGTCAGCAAAGGGAGAGCGGAATAATCTTTCTTCCTCACTTCCAGCCTGACCGAAGATGACAATGACAGTTTTGGCTTCGACGCTTTGGAGTTGGAAGGTAAGGACTTGCAGAAGGCTCTTGCCTTAAAAATCAGAGGTCTCAGTTATAGCAGCTGGTGGAGGGCAGTTTGTGACCAAATGGTCAGGAGTGGTGGGAGCTGCCAATGACTTCCAGAGCATTCCAAGTTGGCTCCCAACACATCATTTTCTTCCCTCTCTACTAACTAAGAGTATAACAAGAGCTCTCCCTTCTTACCAAAAGACCTGCCTGGTAGAGCTTTCTCCCCTTCTTCTTCTTCTTCTTCTTCTTCTTCTCCTCCTCCTCCTTCTCCTTCTTCTTCTCCTCTTCTCTTCTCTTCTATTTTATTCTCACTTGTACAACTTGTATACAGTGAGATTACACTGGATCCACATGTCTTTCCACAGTGGAGACATATGTTTCCAGGTGGGAGTTGCTCACGGTAAGAGTTTGCCAAATGTGCCTTCCTCTTAGCACGTTTCTCCCTTGCGCCCTGAGTTCGAGCGTCTTCAAAGCCCATGGCACCTTTGGTAAAGGCTGTTATCCCATTGGAGCGCTCGCAGACCAGTGTTTCCCAGTTGTCGGTTCTCACTCGCTGGATCATCACCTTGTCGTGATGAGTGGGCTTGCATGTCCCTATGACCCTTGTGAGTGAAGCTGTCGGGAATCTCGTACTCCCAGCAGGGTCACCCAAGGCGGTAAGGTCAATGGGGAGGAGCTAGACAAAGAATGACCCAAGAAGTCCTCAACAGCAGAACAGGCAGAAGATAACAAGCAATACGTTACAATGGCTGTGAAGGCAGATGAAGGCTGCAGCAGATAAGACTCTACCGGTCATCGTGACTACTCATGCCATCGGAACAGAGCCTTACTGCAAAGACTGTGTGTTGGTCAGCATGCACTGATCCACACACATAAAACCAATTCACGCACAGGCATAGAGCTTTCTGCTCCTATAGTGGCCAACCAAGTCCCAATGGGAAGCCCTCTGCTCCACCTAGAGCTGAGACCCATTTTAACCCTTCAGCTGGGGACTGAAAGTGGGACCTTCTGCCCCCAAAGCAGCTTTGCCAGGGAGCGACAGGCTCTCTCCTATACATACATGAGGGCAAAATGGCAGGGCAGGGCAAGGCCAAGAGGAGCTTGGAAAGATGCTTGTGTTGGCATCCATGGTTTTATTTTGCTTTGGTGCTTGCTACTGGGACATGATTCCCCTCCTTCCTTTTCTTTTTCCTGCACCTCCTTTTCCAGATGACTTCCAGGACAGGCATTCTCATGGACCTTCCTCGCTGCCTTCCTCTTCGTCTTCCCACCACTCTGAGGGGCTGGATCTTGAGCAAGTCAACTCCATCTTCAGGAAATTCTCTCTGGAGAGGTACTTTGGAGAATGCGGGATTTCTGCAACAGTTCATGCAATCAGCAAAACGACAGGCTTATCCACATTTCTTCCTGTCTCACTTCTTTCACCTGGGGGGAAACTGCTCTTTAGCGCTCAATCGGAGCAGGTAGCAATTCGGGGGTTTCCCAGATTGACATTTGCTCTGATTTAGAGCTTAAGAGTGGGTTTTCCCTGGGAAAGTGAGGGAAACCCACTCTTGGGGAAAGTTTGGTCCCGTATCTAGCAAGTGTGGGTCAAGAGGAAAACTACACTGGGTTAAAGCTGACCAAAAGTCCAGAGGTAGAATTATTATCAATTTACGATGGGGTGGAAGGTTCACAGGCTATGAAGGACTTGCTCACAAATTTATTGACAGCTGCACGAGTTATTATAGCTAGGAAGTGGAAGGGGCAAGCAGAATATAAAATGGAAGAATGGTATAAAGAGGTGTGGGATATAGCTATTAATGATAAATTAACATGTGCCATTAAGGTAAGATGGGGAATATGCAGGAGAAATGATTTTGAGGAGATACGGAGGGTGTTTGTAGAATTTGTACTGTTAAAAATGGAAAGGGGGTCAAACCATCACAAGAGGTGTTGAAATTTTGGAGGTTGGATAGTTACAATGGAATGGTCTTGGTGGTGGGGAGCACATTTTTATTCTTATTTATTTATTATTATTACTTTGTCAAATAAATAAATGATAGATGAGAGAGAGAGAGAGAGAGAGAGAGAGAGAGAGAGAGAGAGGATAGATAGATAGATAGATGATAGATAGATAGATAGATAGATAGATAGATAGATAGATTAGATGATAGATAATGATGATAGATAGATGATAGATAGATAGATAGATAGATAGATAGATAGATAGATAGATAGATAGATAGATAGATAGATAGATTAGATAGATTAGATAGATAGAGATAGATAGATTAGATAGAGATATAGATAGAGATAGATATAGATGATAGATAGATATAGATGATAGATAGATAGATAGATAGATAGATAGATAGATAGATAGATAGATAGATAGATGATAGATAGATAGATAGATAGATAGATAGATAGATAGATAGATGATAGATAGATAACACAAACCATTAAAAAGAGGAAAACCAATCAGACCTGTGCTTGCACAGGACGAGCAGGAGTTTGGATGAGCCCTGAGTAACAAAACCTCCTCCAAGGATAAAGCCAGCTGTACAGCCTTGCAGGGTTCAGCCTCGCCTTCTCCCTGCCATGCTAGATCTCTCCATGCAGGGAGAGTTATTTTATGCAGGGAGGGTGTTGCATTTTTGTTCTGCAAGGAAGCATTCAGATATGCAGTACCTTCCTGATCCTTCGTAATACCATCCAGGATCTGCATTTCTGGATGGCTCTGCTGATCCTGTACAGTGTGCTCTGAAGAGGGAGTATGAATGAGCATTTATGGACAGAGACGTTTGCAGAAATATCGCAAATGTTTAAACCTGAAATTCAGGCATCTCCACAACTCGCACTATTAAATATATGGGACGCTACTCTAAAATGATTCTCTTCGAAGAAAATGTTAATTTGGTTTCTAGTGGCTGCCAGACTTCCTATTGCACAGAAATGGAAGAACTTAAATGGTCTGTTTCTTGAATTGTGGCATAAGAATTATGGGACCTTGCAATTGCTGAAAAGATAACCCACAAGATTTGTGCGATAAAAGGGAAAGAGCCAGTAGAACAATGTTATGTAATTTTGTCGGACTTTGTCTTATGTTTCAAATGATGACCTACATGACTTCTACAAGACCTGCACCCGAAAAAGAAATATGGTCCTCCTAAATTATATTATTCTATTTAATATGCCTATGCAGAATTGTACTGACCATTGTTGTATAGGCATCTCTCTGATGACTTTCCGCGTTCTTGTGTTGAAAAGTTTATATATATATATATATATATATATATATATATATATATATATATATATATACACACACACACACACACACACACACACACACACCACCTGCCTTTCACCAGCAGGTCCCAGGGTGGGTTACAACAATTTAAATTTCAGAATTAAAAACAGTTAAAACATGTTAGGCTCTGTGAACAATTTCCATCCCAGCTGGTTCTAATAAGAACTACGACTTTTAAGAACTGGTGCCTAAGCTTGCTTTTTTTCCTTCTCCTTCCCCATCCCTTTTTCCTTATGTGACATTTCTTTTGGGGACGTCTGAGTACAGTTGCATGTGTGAGCTTGTGTTTGCATGGATGTATGGGGGGCTTGCCCCCCTAATAGCTCAGGCCCTGGTGATGCTTTCTTTTTGGACCCCCACCCCTGGCTTTAACCTGCCGTCGCCTCCTTGCCCCTTGCCCCTCTGTCACGGGTGCCAAGTCCCCACTTTAAAATCCCAGGTGACTTGGGAGAAGTCAAGGAGAGTGTTGCCTGTGTCGCCTTTCCTTCCTTAGGCCGTTCCGCCCCTCGGTGACATCTGTCGGACGCCTGCACACCACGTACCATGCCGTCCAGCACTTCATGTTGAACGGAGACAGCCTGAGCTCGGAGATTACTCTGCTGGGGGGCAACGTCAAAGGAAACTTCGTCAACTCTGTCAAGCTGGATTCCCCGGCGGAGAAAGCCGGCCTTCGGGAGGGGCTGCAGCTGCTTCTGGTGAGGGTTTGGCATCAGGGAACAGGCTTGAGCATTGCAGCATCTGACCTCTGCCCCCTGTCTATTTTCTTCCTGACTGACATCGGAAAACTTCCTTGTTTGTCCGTCTAGTCCAGCGTTCTTTCCTCCTAACGCTCCAGGGTGTTGAGCAGAGAAGGGTCTTTCTGGACCCTTTCTTCTAACTAGACTTGGTTATGCTAGAACTAATAACTAATTAGGTAAAGGTAAAGGGACCCCTGACCGTTAGGTCCAGTTGCGGATGACTCTGGGGTTGCGGCGCTCATCTCGCTTTATTGGCCGAAGGAGCTGGCGTTCAGCTTCTGCATCATGTGGCCAGCATGACTAAGCCGCTTCTGGCGAACCAGAGCAGCGCACGGAAACGCCGTTTACCTTTCCGCCGGAGTGGTACCTATTTATCTACTTGCACTTTGACATGCTTTTGAACTGCTAGGTTGGCAGGAGCAGGGACTGAGCAATGGGAGCTCACCCCATCGCGGGGATTCGAACCACCAACCTTCTGATGGACAAGCCCTAGGCTCTGTGGTTTAGTACTAATTGCTTGAAATCATTAGATGTCCATAGCGCATTGGGTTACTGCAATGTGTTCTGTGCGCTCTCTGTGGGCTTTTCCTTGCCCTTGATCCACAGAGAGCGCAGAATGCTGCAGCATGAATTGCTGAACAGGACTGAGACCCCATCAGCATATCACACCTGTCCCCAAACACCTGCACAGGTTGCCAACTTGCCAAAGCCCCTAACAACTTGGGGCCAGTATACCCGCAAGATTGGCTATCCCCCATATATGCCCACTCAACCACTTTGATCTGCAGAACTGGCAATGGGTTTTTTAAAAAAAGTTATATTTTATTAAATTTTCAAAAAATTCACATACACATTCCAATACAGTGGTACCTTGGTTTAAGAACAGTCCTGCTTACGAACGATTCGGTTTACGAACTCTTCAAAACCGGAAGTAGTGTTCCGCTTTGCGAACTTTACCTTGGTTTGCAAACGGAAACCAAACGGTGGAAGGGCACCGGTGGTGGGAAGAATCGTTAGGGAAAGCGCGGCTCAGTTTAAGAACAGATTCGGTTTAAGTACGGATTTCAGGAACGGATTAAGTTCGTAAACCGAGGTACCAATGTACGTAGATTTTTCTTTTGTTTTGTCATCTTCCTATCTCATTTTCCACGGTGCTTTTTATTATTTCTCCACCTTGCTGCACCCTATCTTCTTAATCTCTATTTCCTTCTGTTGCTCATAGTTCAAATCCTGCTCACAAATTCATCATACTCTAATATTTCTTTAAATAGTACAAAAAAGGCTTCCATTCTCCCACAAATCAATCATCATTAGGTTCTCTTATTTTAGCTGTTATCTTTGCTGATTCTGCATAGTCCATCACTTATCCGTTCTAGAATTGGCATTGTTATGGGTGCTACATAATATTCAATCCGCGCTTGGAAGAAGACTGCGGAGGCAGAGGATAGCCATCAATAGCCGTCTTCTCCATGAATTTGTCCAATCTTTTAAAGCCATCCAAGTCAGTTGCCATCACTGCCTCTGGTGGGAAGGAGTTCCATAGTTTAACTATGCGCTGTACTTTATTTTAACTCTCCGGAATCCTTGCCAGAAGCAAAAAATGGAGCATAGGTGTCAGGGGCCTGCCCTCACGCAAGGCACTTGAGATGGGGAAGGAGAGATGGAGGGAAGTGCAGCCTCTCCTGGGAAGAAGTTCTGAGTCCAGCGGGGATAGTAAGGAAAGCCCCAGTGGAGCAGGAACTGCCAGGCAGTGCGGTGGAGCTGAGGACCAGAGATGCTGACAGAGCCCTAGCTCCACCTGAGTGGGTTGCAGAGCAAAGTGATCAGCTACTTCCGTCGCTCCAGCTGCGTAGGGGGGGAAGCGTAAGGAAAGGAGGCGACGCTTTGGAATTCCAAAGCTCTTATGTTGGGGGAGGAACCGGCGAAAGCCACTCCCGGATTCTGGAACCGACTCAAGCGGACATGAATCTTGAACGCTCCGATGTACATAGTCTGTAAATAAAGTATTAGCTTTAGAAGAACGAATGTTTCTGCCTCTTTACTCTCAAGGAGACAACCCCGAGACCTTACAATAGGACTTGTCTCGTTTCCTTGAAGGTAGGTGTCCCTCACAGCCCTCCTGCTGCATTTATAGAACAGTCACGGATGGTCAAACGGAGTTATCCATCCATCTAGCAATTGCTGCTATTTTATAATCATGGGGTTGCAGGCAGCAGAGGAGGGAGAGAGAGAAAAATGATTATCATGGCAACGGCTGAATAAGACAGGCTGCGTGTTCCAAATTGATGTTGGCTACATAATTTAATAGGTGAAATAATTGCCTCAGAGGAGCAAATAATGCTGTTCGCGTTTTTCCAGGTGGAAGGATGCATCAAAGGGGAAAACACAAGCGCTCCCTTAGATACCTGCACAAAGGAAGAAGTTCATTGGACGATTCAGAGATGTAGTGGGCCAGTTGTGCTGCACTGCAAATCAAACCACGAAGGTAAGAGATGTCATGTTGCTCACTGCAAACTTTCAGACAAGTGAGTATATTTATAGACAGCACACGGGGTCAGTACAATAGGCAGTCAAGGAAAAATCTCCAGCAACTGGGATAGTCTACTGTTCTTTCATCCACCCCTGCCAGTTCCCTCAATTGACAGTAAATGCTGGCGATGCGGGTGTGTTAATGGAGACAAATATATTTTATGTCTTTGCCCTGAGAGCAAGGATTTGTGGCTGAGGGTTTTGAGAAACCAAATTAGGAGTCTCTTTGTTCCCATGGTGCCAGTGAAAATCTAAATTTGGTTTTTGGAGGGCTCGAGATTTTTGAAGGGTTTGCTTTGTCGGCTGCCTTTTGCCAAGCTGGTGATCGCTAAAACAACAGAAAGGGCGACAGACCAGGCTTTGCGAGGCTGGCGTCCTCTCCAGCTGTTCCAGGGCCCATCCCATCCCCCTCGATCCTTCCTTCATTTTGCTCCCAATTGAGTCGAGCTTTGTTTTTCATTTTGTTTGAGATATAAATACATAGACGCGGGTGGCACTGTGGGTTAAACCACAGAGCCTAGGGCTTGCCGATCAGAAGGTCGGCAGTTCGAATCCCCACGCCGGGGTGAGCTCCCGTTGCTCGGTCCCAGCTCCTGCCAACCTAGCAGTTCGAAAGCACGTCAAAGTGCAAGTAGATAAATAGGTACCGCTCTGGCGGGAAGGTAAACAGTGTTTCTGTGCACTGCTCTGGTTCGCCAGAAGCGGTTTAGTCATGCTGGCCACATGACCTGGAAGCTGTACGCCGGCTCTCAACCAATAATGCGAGATGAGCGCCGCAACCCTAGAGTCAGACACGACTGGACCTAATGGTCAGGGGTCCTTTACCTTTATGACTTCCCTCGATCTGGGCATTATACTTCTGTTGACGCAGTCTAGAATACCATGAGCTGTTTTTGCTGCTACATCACACAGTAGACTGGTTAGAGCATGGTGCAGAGAATGCCAAGGTTGCAAGTTCCTGCTTTCCAACTCTACAATTCTGTGCTGTGCAAAGCCTGTAGTCTACTAAGTCTCCTAAATCCTTTTTGCGTGTACTGCTGGCAGGCCAGTGTCACCCATCCTACATTTGTGCATCTCGCTATTCTTGCCTAAGTGTGGAGCCTTACATTTGTCCCTGTTGACATTCATTTTGTTAGTTTTGTCCCAGTTAGTGGGCTAGTGCTTTTCCTGCTGCTCTGCAGCTCAAAGCATGCCTTTCTTCTGAATAGCACCAAGCACATAACATATCTGAAGACCAACTAGGGGTTTATATACTGCTGCAGGGAGGTGTGTCTTCATGGCCACGCCTCCTCTAGGAGATCAGCCCTCAGTTAAAGCAACAGCGTCCTATTTCTCAAATGTGAGCTTAGCAAATGCTGGTTTGTTTCCTGCCATCCCTGAGATTGGTCTGGAGGGGAAGTTGGGATGCCCAGAGATGGGTGAGATCCTGGGAAGCAGTTGTTGATATCTGACAATGGGTCTTCACACATTGCATTCAGAGGGTGCGCAATATGAGAGTCTGTGTACACAACAGTTGAGCTATCCACTCATAGTTATTCACATGTCACACTCAGAGTGTACAGTCTGCGTGCCTATGTACATGATAGCTGAGCTATTCAACTCAGCAAGTGAACACTCTTCACACATTCTTGGTATCTGAAGAAGTGTGCATGCACACGAAAGCTCATACCAAGAACTAACTTAGTTGGTCTCTAAGGTGCTACTGGAAGGAATTTTTTTATTTCATTTTGTTTTGATTCTTCACACAAACATTGGAACATGTGTAGAGACAGCTTCTACCATTTTCACTGTAACGGGTGAACAAGCTTATCAACTGGGTCCTACAGGATTCTTTGTCCTCCGCATTCACTGCGGGAATGTTAAGAATAGTGTTGTTGGTGTTGTTTAGTCATTTAGTCGTGTCCGACTCTTCGTGACCCCATGGACCAAAGCACGCCAGGCACTCCTGTCTTCCACTGCCTCCCACAGTTTGGTCAGATTCATGTTGGTAGCTTCGAGAACACTGTCCAACCATCTTGTCCTCTGTCGTCCCCTTCTCCTTGTGCCCTCCATCTTTCCCAACATCAGGGTCTTTTCCAGGGAGTCTTCTCTTCTCATGAGGTGGCCAAAGTATTGGAGCCTCGGCTTCAGGATCTGTCCTTCCAGTGAGCACTCAGGGCTGATTTCATTCAGAATGAAGAGGTTTGATCTTCTTGCAGTCCATGAGACTCTCAAGAGTCTCCTCCAGCACCATAATTCAAAATTAAGAATAGTAGGAGAGGATATATTGATTAAATATTTATCCTTCCTTCACTCACACTAGTGAGTCATGTAGCAGAGCTGATTCCCTTCAATACAGCAGGAAGCTAGTTTGCAGATTCGTTTGAATCTCTTTAGTTAATCAATCCAGTCTGGCTTGCCTGGACTGGATCATTCCTGGTGTCCCCTTTGATCCCTCTTAAAAGAATAAAGACACAAGAGTCTTTCCTTAAAAGCAACAAGAAGTTTACTCACATTCAGTTCACAGTATGTTCCCTGAAGGCAGGCTTTAGCTAGTGTTACAGAACATAGTGTGAGTTCATCCCTTATGGGGATTGAACCCATGTGCTGCTGGCTGAGAGCCAGCAGACAGCAAAATACATTAAGAGAACAGCATCAAGAGAAAGATGGCTGTGTGACTCGGCCAGGGCCACACCCATCTCCCTGGTCACATGCAGGGGGAGGATGCTCCAGACCAGTGGAACAGGAAGTTATACTGGCTGGAGTAACATCCCCCTGCCTGTGTCCAAGGAATGTTGAATTTGACTACTCCAATGGATTACATCACACATCTATGGGTCTTGAGCTCCTTGATGTTCATATGCAAAAGCACCTGAGTCTGGATTCTGGGCTGTGACCCCACTGAGTCAACAATCATTTGAGCCGGGACTTCAATGGGTGGCTTATATGCACAGACACCACAATTTGTGTGATCACAACCATCCTCTTTTCTTCTTTTCCCCTTTTGACCCACTGCCATTTAAACAAGATATTTTGAAGAGTTACAGAAATACCACACAGCTGTCACCCAAAGAATCGGAACATCGCAGTAGTTGGCATATTGCAGAAAACGCTTTAAAATAGCTCGAAAATCAATTTTTTAAACTCCGCGGAACATGTACTTGGCCTCTGCCAGTGCAGGGGGTCAGGGGAATTCAGAAAGTGGAATTTCTCCCCGGGAAAGTATTCTCCCTCTTCCTCTCCCCTCCCCTCCCAAACTCTCCCGCTCCTCTCCTTTCATGTTTTCAAACATAAAAATGAATGTTAGACTTGGCAGGAGCAAAAAGCAAGAATCAGATTGTGCGAGGTGCCAATTAGAGTTAATTATGAAATGATTGAGCTGCACTTTATACAGAGCACGTGCGCACAAAGAAGAAATCACAGCACACTTTGAAAGATGTAAACCTTCCGTTTTGTTTTATTTTTTACTTCCACTGACAGCACTCACATGAATAGCTGCCAGAAAACGGGGTCACGGTACCTGTTCTTTATGAGAGGTTCTCTTTATATAAATGCTGTATGCCGGCTGGAAAGATTTCTCCCTGCCTTCTAGCTGCTAGGTTCAAAGTGGCCCGCCTAATGAACGAGTCCGTAGCTCATTTGTGGAGTGACTGTTTTGCATGGAGCAGGTCTCGGGTTCAATCCCCTCATCTCCGGGCATTAGGTGGCGAGGGGTTAAGATATTTGTTTGCCTGAGACACTAGAGAGCTGCTCCACTGTCAGGGATGAGCAGGGTACTTGCGAGCAGGGCCGGCACGTCCATTTAGGTGAACTAGGCAATTGCCTAGGGCGCCAAAATGGAGGGGGCGCTGGCCAGCCTGCCAGCCGCCGCCCGGTGCCGCCCCAACCAGCGGCGGAGCAAGCAGGTTTGGACGAAAACCGCGGTGGCGAGGGCGCCAAAATGGAGGGGGCGGCCGGCCAGGCAGGGGGCGGGGCACCGCTCCGCAACGTGCGTCATACGCGATGACGTCACGTGGCCCACCCCCTCGCCTAGGGCGCCAAAATTGCCAGCACCGGTCCTGCTTGTGAGTGTGCTCTGGGGGAAACGGGGCTGGAGTCTGACTTGGAAGAAGGGGCCAGGGAGTGGTGAGGAACTGTGCCAGCCAGGAGACAATAATAAATAATAATAAATGTTTGTTTATACCCCGCCCTTCCCGGTCCAAAAACTGGGCTCAGAGCGGCTAACAATAAATACAAAACAATGATTAAAAACAACTTTAAAAACAGCTAAAAACAGCATAAAAAAACAAACATCAGTGGGATCACCAGGGCTAACTGGCCAAGTTAGTCTTTCTAGGCCAGTAGGGAGACGAGGGAAGAATTTTAATATGGGGACCCAGAAGGGTTTCTTCAGAAAAAAGGGAAGGGGGAAAAGGAATAGGGGATCAGGCTAGATTGAAGGCCAGGTGGAATAACTCTGTCTTACAGGCTCTGCGGAAGGAGGTCAGGTCCCGCAGGGCCCTAGTCTCATGGGACAGAGCATTCCACCAGGTCGGAGCCAACACTGAAAAGGCCCTGGCCCTGGTGGAGGATAATCTGGCTTCTTTGGGGCCCGGGATCTTTAAGCTATTATTATTCATGGACAAGCAGGAAGAGGAGTGGGTGTGGGCCCCAGCTGTCACCCTCAGCCACCAGCTCGGTCACACCGACCCCCAGCATCAACAGCACCCAGATCCAAGCGGGGGGGCCTGGCTGACCCTGATGCTGCTCCTGTTGCCACACATTGCTGGTAGGGCTGCAGACTTTATCATCTTTCCATCTCTGGGCCAATAAAATCCCAGCAGCCTTGGTCACAAACATAAATAGTCTTTACTGCTCCATTTTCTGATTCGCTTCAGGCGGCAAGATGTCTTGGGACAGCCTTGCATGCAAGCGACACAGTCAGCGTCAGGTGTAGTCGAGCCATTTGACTAGGCTGAACCCAACTGGCAACTCCCCGCTGGGCCCGCATGGTCAGCTGAGCCCAGATCCTTCCTGCTGCAGGTTACCGGAAGCTGGTGTCCGAAATCGAGGAAGGCTTGGTCACATCCGGAGACTCCTTCTACATCCGCCTCAACCTGAGCATCACCAGCCAGCTGGACTGCTGCTCCCTGTCTGTGAAATGTGACGAGATCCTACACGTCCTGGACACCATGTATTATGGCAAGTGCGAGTGGCTTTGTGCCAGAGTTGACCCCTTCACGGACAAGGATTTAGAATCAGGGACCATCCCCAATTACAGCAGGTGAGCGCAAATCCCGATTTTCGCACTCGGGGCCAGCTCCGGGTTTGAGGTTGGGATGTGGGCAAAGTGTCCTCTGGTGGCCCGTCTTGCATCCTGAGTGGGGGTGGGGGGCTGGTTGATCTGGGACAGAGAACAGGAGGGGCAGGTAGATGACCCCAGGATCTTGTGGGCTGGGAAGGCATCTGCCTGGGCTGGGAGAGCCCGAGGAAAGGGATGCTGGAGAGGGTTCCCTCTCATAAGAACATAAGAATAGGCTGCTGGATCAGGCCAATGGCTCATCAAGTCCAGCATCCTCTTCTCAGCATGGCCAACTAGATAGATGCCTGTGGGAAACCCTCAAGGGCCAGGCTTCGGGGAATCGGCTTCCTCCCCCATGGCAGTAGATAAGCAGAACAAAGGAAAATGAGTCTTCTTACCAGTTAGAAACTTTAATAATCACAGCAAGAGAACAAAGCTCATAGTAATGGCAGTGCTCCCAATTAAGGAACCCACCCTCTTTAGTCCCTATCAATTTACGTCACTTCTGCTTCTCGTAATCTGAGCGTTTTACTCTTTGTGCTTTCTGTTCTTCCACTTTCTGAGGCCTTCTCGACTTTGGGGGGGGGCGGTGGACGAAGGCTGTCAAGAGACTGTGAATCTGTTAACCCTCTCCCTTCCAGTGTTTCTTCTTTTAGCTGTTCACCATCCAGTATTTCCCAGCTTCTGCATTCTGAACTATGTCCCTCTGCAAACCACTGTTCCAAATCTATACTGTCCTCCTGCTCCTGGGAAGATTCAGGAGCAGGGGGAGAGGGAGGCTCCCACCATTCCTCCTCAGTGCAGCCCTGCTTAGCACGGTCCCTGACACAAGCAGGATTCAAGCACAATAACACTCCCCCTTCCTATGGCTTCCAGCAACTGGTATTCAAAAGCATTGCTGCCTTCGACCATGGAGGCAGAGTGGAGCCGTTATTCCTAGCAGCCATCAATCGCGCTCTCCTCCATTAATCTGCCCAATCCTCTTTGAAAGCCATCCAGGCACCACTCCTGTGGAAGTGAGCTCCGTAGTTCGACTATGCACTGTGTGTTCCATTCCCTCCACCTGTGTTTCATCCCTCCACCCATCCCTGCTGCAGAAACCATGGGCTCCCCTTCCATTCCTGGAGCTCTGGGGGCCCAGTTCCAGCTCAGTCACTTTGTCCATTGCCCCACCAACTCCGCCTTGAGTTTTCAAAAACCACATCCAGTCCCACCTCTCCAGGGGAGGTCGTTGCCCTGCCTTGTCCGTCCACAATGACAACCCCCTCAATCACCTGGCTTGTAGAGATGCCAACACAGACGGGGCAGATCCTGCCTTCCTGGAGAAGTGTCAGGTGGCTTGCCCAGTCTAAGGACCAGAACTGCTTGCTGTGCCGAGTTGTGCCCACCCCATTCGCTTACAGTGGGGTTGCAAGGGGCGTGTCATTGCTGGATCAATATATTTGCTTGTGTAGCATCTGCTGTGCCTTTGAGCTGCATTCTGGCTGTGTGAGCCAGCGTGGTGTAGTGGTTAAGAGCGGTGGACTTGTAATCTGGGGAAACGGGTTCACTTCCCCACTCCTCCACATGCAGCTGCTGGGTGACCTTGGGCTAGTCCCACTTCTCTGAAGTCTCTCAGCCCCACTCACCTCACAGAGTGTTTGTTGTGGGGGAGGAAGGGAAAGGAGAATGCTAGCCGCTTGGAGACTCCTTCGGGTAGTGATAAAGCGGGATATCAAATCCAAACTCTTCTTCTTCTTTTTCCAGTGTGGTGCAGTGGTTAAGAGCAGTAGACTCGTAATCTGGTGAACCGGGTTCGCTTCCCCACTCCTCCACATGCAGCTGCTGGGTGACCTTGGGCTAGTCACACTTCTTTGAAGTCTCTCAGCCCCACTCACCTCACAGAGTGTTTGTTGTGGGGGAGGAAGGGAAAGGAGAATGTGAGCCACTTTGAGACTCCTTCGGGTAGTGATAAAGCGGGATATCAAATCCAAATTCCTCCTCCTCCTCCTCCTCTTCTTCTTCTTCTTCTTCTTCTTCCTCAACAAGCATTTCCACAGAAGCTACAACTTTGAGTTCTGCATTGAGTGGTTGCTGGGAGAGCCCCCGTCTGAGGTTGATGGCCCCACCCTGTCTTACCCTGTCGGTGCTTGCTGCATGCCAAAGGGGCCTGGGAATGGGGCTGCCATTTTGATTTCCCACAATGCTCTGGAGCACCCAGCATGGTGTCACTCTGGGGCACTGGGGGAACTGAAGTGAAGGGCTTGGGGCAGGTTCCAGAGCTGGTTGGTCATAGGAAGCCAGGTGCTGATAAGAGGGCTGTCCGCACTTGAGCGAGTGGAAGCAACACAGTGAAAATGGCTTGGCTGCCCCGATGTTGCAGTGGGTTAAGGGAGTTGTTCTATGCAGTAGCTGCTTTGAAGATTCCTGCAAAATTGCTTCCAGAGACAGCTATGCATTGTCATGGTGATGCCCTGATTTAAGCATGATTTTTATTATTGATTCCTTTGCCTCTGTGCGTGCTTGCATTAAAAAAAACACACCTCTGCTTTCATTGCCTGCTTTTTATCCTCGATTCTGGCTTTTATTTACTGTGTTTTATAGACATGGTGTTTTCGGTATTTGTATTTGCAATTGCAGTTTGCTTAATATATCTTCGATCTCGTTTGAGTTTTGCAAAAGCCTTTGGCCGCGAGCAATAAAAATCTTCTGAGAGGCCGGAGTCGTGGATCACATTGTTTTCTTGCACATTGTGCAACCCATAATCACTCAAGTCTCTGCTACCAGTCAAGAGTGGCCAATGGAATGGGACTTGGAATGAGACAACTCTATGTGTTTGCATTTGAAAATGCCATAAACAAGGAGCTAGGGATGGGATAAACATTTGGCTTGGTTCGCATTTTAATCCAAAACCTACCTAATTCATGCTTCCCAAAGCAATACACAAACAGATACTTAGTTACCCTTTAAAATTTACGCACTTCTCTAAATTTTACAATGCAGTTATCCTGCCAGTTAATGAGTACAGTCTGTATATTATGTGAAAGTGAAAACAAAAATACATCTATTAGTAAGGATAGTCCATCCTGTTTCATTTTTGCCCTGTTTTGCCCATTCCTTCCTCCTTTTCATGGATTTTTTGAAATAATGCATGCAAAGTTTGCATTTAACTTGCATGCATTATTTTATGCATGCATAGTTTTCAATGCACCTTTTCGCAAAATTCGCATTCTGTACAGATTTTAACAGTAAAAGAACGTGTTTTCACGCACACTTTCTGCTCAGCAAAACGGCATTGTGAAATCTGGGGAAGCGTGTAATTCCATCAGGAGTTGCTTTCCAACCTGCCAACAAGTTCCAGACTCAATTTGGGTAAGCCCACTGCAAAAACCAGACCTGCCAAATCCCTCCTCAATCCCTATGTTAGTGACAATAATCTTAATGGTTTGCAGAGCACAGCAGCTCCTCCTAGTGAAACTGCAGCGCCTAATGAGTAAAGGTAACAGGGATGAGATGGACAGTTCGTACGGTACACTCCGAACCCCTCGGGTGAGTAGCCGATTCCACATCCGCTTCAGCCTTAGAGCCTGAGCTGCTCTCTGCCACAGCCTCTTCCGGTTCACTCAACCCTGTCCCTGCTCCTGCTGCTGACACGTCCTCCTCACAATCTGCTTCATCTCCCTCTGACCACTCATCGTCACCCAACCACCAGTCCCCTGGCTCAGAGCCTTCTTCCTCTGGGGGTTCCCTAGGGGGTTCCCCGGCTGGTGCCTCCCACCACTCCTTTGCATCCAGCCAGTCAGCAGTTGCCACCCTGGAAATTATTCAGATCAAGGGGATCTCATCATGATGACAGAAGTTTTGAACCCTGGGTGGGAGGGAGGGAGGGAGGGAGGGAGGGAGGGAGAAGACCACACTAGAACAGGGCTTCCAATCTGCAGCGTTCAATTCAGAATGGTACTATCAGTGCTTTTTTTCTTTTAAATATTTACGGGTACTCTCATTTTCCTACTCATATTGAAATACTGCCCCTCAATGAGGCCAAACTTAGATTCACAAAATGTTTAGGGGTATGCGTACCCCTGTGTACCCCCAGAAAAAAAGCACTGGGTACTATGGTCAATGGGACACAGATGGCGCTGTGGGTTAAACCACAGAGCCTAGGGCTTGCCGATCAGAAGGTCGGCGGTTCAAATCCCCACAACGGGGTGAGCTCCCGTTGTTCAGTCCCTGCTCCTGCCAACCTAGCAGTTTGAAAGCACAAGGTGCAAGTAGATAAATAGGTACCGCTCCGGCGGGAAGGTAAACGGCGTTTCCGTGTGCTGCTCTGGTTCGCCAGAAGCGGCTTAGTCATGCTGGCCACATGACCCAGAAGCTGTACGCCGGCTCCCTCGTCCAGTAAAGCGAGATGAGCGCCGCAACCCCAGAGTCGTACGTGACTGGACCTAACAGTCAGGGGTCCTTTTACCTTTACCTTTACTATGGTCAATGTTATCAAAAACTGAGGAGAGATCTATTGCTGGACTGGAACTCTCACAATTTCTGATCCTTAGCCATGCTGGCTTGGACTGATGGGGTTTGAGGTCTAGCAATACCCTAAAGGCCACAAGTTCCCCATACTTGACCTGCATTGCAGGGGGTTGGCCTCAGGGTCCCTTCCAACTCTACAATTCTAGGACCTAGAGCAGTGGTGGCTAACCTTGGCACTCCAGATGTTTTGGGACTACAACTCCCATCATCCCTGACCACTGGTCCTGCTAGGGATGATGGGAGTTCAGCTAGGGATGATGGGAGTTGTAGTTCCAAAACATCTGGAGTGTCAAGGTTAGCCACCACTGACCTAGAGCTACCAACAAAGGTGCATTGGGCAGGCTTGATGATTTTTCTCCAATGTTTTTCTTCCCTACCAGCATACACTGCAGCCGGAAGAGGTTATGCCACCAAGTGACCCCAAAGCCAGCCCTCGCCTCTCTCGGGCCAGTTTCCTTTTGGGTCAGATCTTACAGGTAGAAAAATAACTCTCCAAAAAAAACCCTTTCGTGCCAAATATGTTTTAGCTGGCAAATGAAATAATAATAATTATTATAATTATTATTTTTATTATTATTTATACCCCGCCCATCTGGCAGGGTTTCCCCAGCCACTCTGGGCGGCCCCCAATCGAATATTAAAAACACGATACAGCATTAAACATTAAAAACTTCCCTAAACAGGGCTGCCTTCAGATGTCTTTTAAAAGTAGGACAGTTGTTTCTTTCCTTGACATCTGGTGGGAGGGCGTTCCACAGGGCAGGCGCCACTACCAAGAAGGCCCTCTGCCTGGTTCCCTGTAATCTCGCAGTGAGGGAACTGCCAGAAGGCCCTCGGAGCTGGACCTCAGTATCCGGGCTGAACGGTGGGGGGTGGAGACACTCCTTCAGGTATACAGGACCAAGGCCGTTTAGGGCTTTAAAGGTCAGCACCAACACTTTGAATTGCGCTCGGTAACGTACTAGGAGCCGATGTAGGTCTCTCAGGACCGATGTTATATGGTTTCGGCAGCTGCTCCCAGTCACCAGTCTAGCTGCCGCATTCTGGATTAATTGCAGTTTCTGTGTCACCTTCAAAGGTAGCCCCACGTAGAGCGCATTGCAGTAGTCCAAGTGGGAGATAACCAGAGCATGCACCACTCTGGCAAGACAGTCCGCGGGCAGGTAGGGTCTCAGCCTGCGTACCAGATGGAGCTGGTAAACAGCTGCCCTGGACACAGAATTAACCTGCACCTCCATGGACAGCTGTGAGTCCAAAAGGACTCCCAGGCTGCGCACCTGGTCCTTCAGAGGCACAGTTACCCCATTCAGTACCAAAGCCTGCCTTTTTCACTGCAGTTCTCTTGGCTTATGGCTCATTTTCTGCAAGTCCCGTTTCCCCATTGTTGCCTACCAGAGAGACTCATGAGGCCAAGTTATGGGTGGGGGGGTGCCTCTTTTTAAATGGGAACACAGGGTACTGCGCTCCCAAACCAATGACTCTGTCATGGGGGTGCAAGTGCTTCCACTCTGTGCTTCCATCCTGGTTGTTCGACCAGCAACAAGTGTCCTGCCTTGGTGTCAGGAACAGTAATGCCAAGAAAGTTTGCCTTGACAATGGCTCTCCCCTCTGCTCTCAGTTTGTCAGCAGGTCCGAGAACAAATACAAGCGCATGAACAGCAACGAGCGAGTCCGCATCGTCACTTCGAAAGACATGCGGGTCAGGACAGAGGGGCACCCGGTGACTAAGGCCCTGCTGGACAGATTCGAAGGTACCAAGTTACTCAGCAGAGGGGCTGGCATTCAATGATGCACCTGGGAAGTTGGCAGGAAGAGAATTCTAAGGAGAGCAAAGTTGGTTTGGGGTGGTCAGGAGAGGTAACATCCCTGACTCAGCCTCCTGAACAATTGCAACCAGGGAATCCTTATTGCGTCCCTGCTGGCTAGTGAACACAGTGTTGCACGCACCCCAGTTTCCAGGGTAACCAAGGGTTTGGTTTCCTTGGAATGATGGGCACTGGAGACTGTGGAGTCTTTAGGATATTTGGTTTTATTTGCACATATGTACAACCTGAATATAGGATAGAGCAGAGTTTCCCAAACTTGGGTTTCCAGCTGTTTTTGGAGTACAGCTCCCATCATCCCTAGCTAGCAGGACCAGCGGTCAGGGATGCCGGGAACTGAAACCCCAAACAGGTGGACACCCAAGTTTGGGAAACCCTGGGATAGAGGGGCTCACAGCATCAACTCTCCAGCAGATCCTAATAGGATTCCAGCAAAGCCCCAAATTTTGGGTCCAGCACAGAGCAAACATGTCTCTTTCTCTCCATCTTCCAGCATACTGAGGCAGTGAAATCTATTAGCACAGAAAACTACAGGGGCATTGAAGAAGTTTTATTATTGAACCCACCTTAAAGATTTTCAGCAGCAAGGTGATAATTCAAGCGCTCTGTGGTGTTGAAACTTAGAGGTCTGGCTTCGGTTTCATTAAAGGTTTAGAAACTGAGCAGAATATAGGTAATAACCATGACACTTTAATGTAGGAAACTGTCATTTGAACAAGATTTTGATTTTTTGCACCATATTTAACAAGCAGTGACTGCGAATCCATCACTTGACCTCTTCTGGCACCCTGTTGCACATCTTGCGCATCACACACTTGTTTTCTAGCCAGACTGATATCTTCTGTTGCTGCCGTCACCACCAAGCCTTTTGTCTGATGGGTGCATTTCTCTGTTCTGACACCACCCATCCCACTCTAGGACTTTTCATAGTGGTCCCCTGGGTGCATTTCTGGAGTTTAAATGCTCCCCTCTCTCCCCAGAGTTTGACTCGGTGAGCGAGATCAACAAGAGCTTCAGCCTGATCCCGTACAGCTCGGTGAGACCCATCCATTGTGACCGCCGGCGCCCTGTCCTCTTCACACCCACCATGCTCTCCAAGACCTTCATCCAGAAGCTTCTCAACTCAGGAGGGGCCCTGGAGTTCAATCTATGCAAGCCAGGTAATCCCACCAGGGAGAGCATCTGATGGGTGTGTTAAGTGCCTACCTGTCAGGTGACAGAGGAAACAACCCCCACGGCAGGTTGCCAGGAACGGATAAGACAATTTGCTTACCATTTGCTTTTTATTCAATATTTACAGAGAGAGGCTTGGAATACAGCCTCTTGGAATAATGACATTGTCCTGAGTGACTCTCCACTCCCTTTTTCTCCCACTTCCTCATTTGTCATCTCTTCTATGGATGGCGCTGAGGACCCTTTGCTTCTGAGCCCTCTGCTCTACTACTGTGATGGCCTGGGATTCAGACTCAGATGCTGAACCTGAGGGATCCCAGCCTGCACAGGATTCCCCGCCTCCAGAACCAGCAGAGCAGGGGCTGGAGCTTGAGTCTGAAGGGGCCTCACCTGTGCTGGATCCTCAGGTGCAGGCATCGGCTGAGTCTGCTCTGGCTCCTGATGGGATGGAGGACCCATTGCCTGCAGGTGCTCCACTCCCAGCCCCGTCAGGGGAAGCTAAGGTTGCCTCTGGGTCCTGTAACCCTCCAGCCTCTCCTGAGCTGCAGAGGCTCAGGGCAGAGAGGCGAAGGGAACTGAGTACCCGCAGGAGGAGTGCTCGCCTCCAAGCCAGGAGAGGTGAGTCACCAGAGGATCGGGGCCGCCCTATGCCTCGGGGCAGATAAAAGCCGGCCAGCCCCAGCCCAACTTGCAGGAGCAACATTGTTGGTGACCAGTTCCTGCCTGAAACCCGTCCTGCTTTCCTGCCTGAGCTCCTGACCCGCCCTGGTTCCCTGCTTGCCTACCTGTTCCCGACTTTGCCTGACTCCCTGCCCTGCACTCAGCTTCAGTTACTATGGACTGCCTTTACGTTGCACCTCTGACCACGGACCGGACTTGGACCTCGCCTTTTGGGTAACCCACGGGACCAGCACAACTACTTTCAAGGCTCTCTGGATTCTGGGAGAGGGGAGGTCTGGAAGGCTTTCTGAAGACACTGGGTCCGTCAGCTGTTGCCCTCCTGGTGGTTCCTCTTCCTCCTCCTCTTCTCCCATTATTTCCCAGCTTTCCCCCTCATCTGCCTCTGAGCTGTGACCTCCCTCAAACCCCTGTTGTAATTCTGAACTGTCTTCTTCTTCTCTGGAAGGGTCAGGCTGGGGAGGCAGTCTCCACCATTCCTCCTCTGCCCAGTCCCTGGCACTACCTAACCCAGGCATAGGCAAACTCGGCCCTCCAGATGTTTTGGGACTCCCATCATCCCTGATCACTGGTCCTGTTAGCTAGGGATGATGGGAGTTGTAGTCTCAAAACATCTGGAGGGCCGAGTTTGCCTATGCCTGACCTAACCTGTCAATACAGATCCACAACTTCCTTGCTTCGAACCAAACAAATCCAACATATTCTTTAGGCCACACTGAACACAGTAGGGATTTCTTTCCAAGTAAATGTGCATAGGATCATGCCCTAATCATGATTAAGGGACGCACACTGGCACCAGTGGCCTTGAATAAAGATTGGACAAATTCACGGTGGCTGGCCATTACAGCTAAACAGGGTGCCCCATATTGAGAAGCAAAACACCTCTAGATCTGTTTTCACCCAACTCTGGTGCCCTCCAGAGTTTTGGACTACAACTCCCATGAGCTCCATGGCTGCACTGCTTGGGGCTGATGGGAGTTGTAGTCCGATACATAGCTAACACAGATGCTGGGAACAAATAGTAGAAGTCAGCCATTGTCTGAAAGCAGTCTTTGTATAATTCCCAGAAGAATTTATTTGGCTGCTGCTGAGTTCTGGATTAGATGCACCTCCTTGGTCTGCTCCAACAAGCAAAGCAATCCTTGGGTTGTTAGACCCTTTTCATGCATATCCATTTGTTATATCTGTTGCAGATATTGCACACATTGTCAAAATACGGCCTTTCAAAGGTGTCTGACACTGCAAGGTGGGCTGGCAATCACACAGGCGCCAGCTATTCTCCTGTCCTGGCAGTCCCTGTGCATTTTCTTGAAACAGATCATGCTCAGGTTCAGCAGATTTAACTAGCTTGTGGATAAACACACAGCCAGCTAGGTCCTCTGCCAGCTAAAGCCCGGGAGTTGTAAATCTGAGGATAATAACGAGAGCATATCATTATCCTGCACCTTTTATATGCTGTGTCCTATTCATCTCAGTACTTCTGGGTTTCTGAAGCATTGACTGTGGCTCAGTTTGGATTAAAGTCAAGTTTCAGGCGTAGGAATGAGGCAAGTTGGATGTCCAAAGCCTCCATCTCATCATAAGGGCTTGTGTGGTGCACCAGATGAAATGTTGGTCTTAGATGTGGGGATCTTTGATCTACATCCCCTTGACTCAGCTGCGAAGTCAACTGGATGGCCTTTAAAAGCCGCTCAACCTAACCTACCTGAAAGTGTGTGTGTGTGTGTGTGTGTGTGTGTGTGTGTGTATGTGTGTGTGTATATATATATATATATATATATATATATATATATATATATATATGTATCTGAAGAAGTGTGCATGCACACGAAAGCTCATACCAAGAACAAACTTAGTTGGTCTCTAAGGTGGCGCTGTGGGTTAAACCACAGAGCCTAGGGCTTGCTGATCAGAAGGTCGGCGGTTTGAATCCCTGTGACGGGGTGAGCTCCCGTTGCTCGGTCCCAGCTCCTGCCCACCTAGCAGTTCGAAAGCACAAATTGCAAGTAGATAAATAGGTACCACTCCGTCGGGAAGGTAAACGGCGTTTCCGTGCGCTGCTCTGGTTCGCTAGAAGCAGCTTTGTCATGCTGGCCACATGACCCGGAAGCTGTACGCCGGCTCTCGGCCAATAAAGCGAGATGAGCACCGCAACCCCAGAGTCGGACACGACTGGACCTAATGGTCAGGGGTCCCTTTACCTTTACCTTTAAGGTGCTACTGGAAGGAATTTTTTTATTTTATATTTTGTTTTGACTAGGACAGACCAACACGGCTACCTACCTGTAACTACCTGAAAGGGTCATTAAGAAGCTGGATTTACTATGAATGGGCACCTCTTGACTATCACACAGGGGAAACAAACCACAATTCCTGTCTTTGTTATCATTCTCTTCTCTTTCCTACTAAAAGAAGTTCTGGGAAATAGTGGCAAGGGTCTGCCGCTTCTGAGCGTTCCCTCCAGTTTATCAAGGAGTAGGGGAAGGGTTTTGAGCTCTTACGAAATCAGAATACTCTTTATTTGCCAAGGTGGCATCTGAAAGTGACCTGGTTCTGGTGATGTATGTGTAACTGTCTGTCTGTTAGCCGCTGTTGTTTGATGATGGCGAGGATTCTCCAAACCACGGTTGGAGATCTTCCATGCTGGCTACAAAGTTTGCCTTCGTCCGACTTCTTTTCCAGATATCATAACAAAAGAAGAATTCTGTAGGAGGCAAAAGGCAGAAACAATCATCTATTCCCGTGAGAAGAATCCTCACACCCATGAATGCATTTTCACTGCAAATATTGACGCGGTCGCTGCCAAGGTAATTGGGGTAGTCCTGAGTCACCCTTCCCCAATGTACTTTGGCTTGACCCTGGAGCGAGGAACCCCTTTTTTTTAATGCCAAGGTCCACATCCCTTGGGGGGGAGGGCATTCTATGAAATTGAATGTTGCAAGATTCAGCTGAGTATATTTTTTTGTAAGTATTTTTCCATACAGCACAGAGTTAAACTTTGGAACTCCCTGCCACAGGAGGCAGTGATGGCCACCAACCTGGGTGGCATTAAAAGAGGATTGAACAAATTCATGGAGGAGAGGGCTGTCGGACGGTGGCTACTAACCCTGTTGGCTCTGCTCTGCTTCCATAGTCGGAGGCAGCGGTGCTTCTGAATACCAGTTGCTGGAAACCATGGGAGGGGAGAGTGTTACTCTTGTGTTCGGGTCCTGCTTGTGTGTTTCCCATAATGGGCAAATGGGCATCTGGTTGGCCGCTGTGAGAACAAGATGCTGGGCTGATCCAGCAGGCTCTTCTTTTGCTCTCCCCAGCTGACTTTTAACTACAAATCCCATTAGCATCAACATAGGAGTTACCATCCAAAACAGCTGGAGGGACCCTACACCGGAGAAGTCAGGCCTACATTGCTCGGCAATGCGGAGCATCTGCCTTTTCTGTAATGCTGAAGGTCTTGTGGTGGGCTCTCCCAAACCGCGAGCCATTCCCAGCGCAGTGCTATTGGGTTCTGTTTCTTTTGGGAAAGGAAGGACAGGAACACTTAAGGTATCTTTGTAAGGTGTAAGCTTGTGTGTGTGTGTGTGTGTGTGTGTGTGTGTGTAGAGCATGGGTAGGCAACCTGCGGCCCAATCGCCTTCTCAATCCGGCCCGCAGATGGTCCAGGAATCAGCATGTTTTTACATGAGTAGAATTGTCCTTTTATTTAAAATGTATCTCTGGGTTATTTGCGGGGCCTGTCTGGTGTTTTTACATTAGTAGAATGTGTGCTTTTATTTAAAATGTATCTCTGGGTTATTTGTGGGGCCTGCCTGGTGTTTTTACATGAGTAGAATGTGTGCTTTTATTTAAAAGGCATCTCTGGGTTATTTGTGGGGCATAGGAACCTGTTTAGGCCTGTGAGCAGGGCCGGCGCTTCCATTTAGGCCAACTAGGCAACTGCCTAGGGCGCCAAAATGGAGGGGGCGCTGGCCAGCCTGCCCCCTGCCGCCCCAACCAGCGGCGGAGCGAGCAGGTTGGGGCGAAAACCGCGGTGGCGGCGGCGGCAAAATGGAGGGGGCGCTGGCCAGCCTGCCCCTCGCCCCCCCGCCGCCGCCCGGTGCCGCCCCAACCAGCGGCGAAAATTGCAGCGAGGCGCCCGGCGTGCAGGGGGCGGGGCACCGTACGTCATTGCGCATGACGTACGGTGCCCTGCCCCCTCGCCTAGGGCGCCAGAAACCCTGGTACCGGTCCTGCCTGTGAGCACATGGGGCGTGGCATAGGTGCTACCCACTCTGATCCCGTCTCACTCACTCCCCCAGATCACCCCCGCCCAAGAAGAAAAAGTGTGTGTGCGAACTCACAGTTCATTTTTCCAAGGGATCTGTGACTAAGTCAGGTCCAGTAGAAATCATCTGAGCACTGGAAAGAGCACAGACCTGAAAGAGGAAGTGGGAAAGAGAGTCACTCTTCCAGCTTCCTCCTTTACACTCTATGCTTTTCAAGGGGGTGGGAGTAACCACTTCATGACCAAGGAGGGAGGCTCAGAGACTTCAGGGGCACCAGAAAAAGACCTCAAGGGCACCATGGTGCCCACGGGCACCACATTGGCGAGCTCCCAAGAGAGAGATAACAGAGGAGCTGTCCAACAGAGAGCAGAGGTGTTGCTTCAGCACTGCTTAGACTTCAAGGGAGCCGCTTGTAATAGTTGGTAATGCTGTCTCACCCCTTCCTGGCCTGTCCTCAGGGCCACAATCCAGAGAACTTGAGGAATTAGGCATCTTCCTTGTGTGTAGGGCTCCGGAGACTTGTCCTCATGCTGCTGGAGGAGTACACATTGTGCCTGTGTATTCTTGAGTTTTCATTTGGACACTCCAACACTTCTGGCCCAGGAGGCAACCATGGTTGACTGGGAGAGAGTCACAAGCAGGGGGAGGAGCCCAGTTAGGGGCTCATGTTTCCTCCAAGCCTTACTCCATCCTCCCTCTGAGGAAGCTGGGTGGAACGGCTACTGAGAATTTTGTTGTTATTGTTGTTTAGTTGCTTAGTCATGTCCGACTCTTCGTGACCCCCTGGACCAGAGCACGCCAGGCCCTCCTGTCTTCCACCGCCTCCCGCAGTTTGGTCAGACTCATGTTGGTCGCTTCGAGAACACTGTCCAACCATCTCGTCCTCTGTCGTCCCCTTCTCCTTGTGCCCTCCATCTTTCCCAACATCAGGGTCTTTTCCAGGGAGTCTTCTCTTCTCATGAGGTGGCCAAAGTATTGGTTGCCTCAGCTTCAGGATCTGTCCTTCCAGTGAGCACACAGGGCTGATTTCCTTCAGAATGGATAGGTTTGATCTTCTACTGAGAATTTTAGGCATATATTTTTCCAGGGCAATACTGGGCATGCTTAGTGGGATTGCTCCCCAACTCGGGTGGGAGTGGAAGAACACTTACCAGCTGTCGCTTTCGTCAGCTGTCATCGTTTTCTCCCTCAGTTTCAGCTGCTGAACAGGTTGTAACTATTCTCCAGAGACAAAGAAGAGCATCAGGTTAAAAAACACACACACCAAAAAACAACAACATAAAAGAGGAATAATTACTGAAAATATGCATGACAGCAGACATTGCCATATGACTAAATAAACCACATCCAGTGCTAATCACAAATCAGGATAAACTCTTAGACCATGAAACAATTTAACAGGCCCTGGGCTCTCTCGCTCCCTTCCCAACTGCCTCAAACTCCCACGGAATTTTGGGCACTGTCTCTTTTCAAAATCTCAGACTAGATAACCCTATTCTTGTTTAAAACTGTTTTTCATATTTTATTTTTTAATTGCCGTAACCTGCCTTAAAATGAAAGGCAGGTAAGAAATAATAATAATAATAATAATAATAATAATAATAATAATAATAATAATAAAATAAATAAATAAATAAATAAATAAATAAATAAATAAAATAGAATTGGGTCCTGCAACAAAATGTTGCAGCACAGCACTCCTGTGCAACATTCCAGCCAATTAGCCACACCACTTTCCAGAATACTCCATTCCACTCCCACCCCAGTTGGGGAGCATGCTCACTAAGAATGCCCAGTTCCTGCTGGATCCTCCCCCTTCGGGGAAGAATGCTGTTGTAGCTCTGCCAATCTTGAGTTTCCTCCAAACTTCTGCTACTCTCTTCTTTTGCCTTGGTGGTGCCCTTTTGTCCACATAAATACATGCTCATAGTTCACTATTTGCAGATACATATACTAGACTAGAGGCTTCACCCCACCGCATTAACCTCCTAGTGCTTCCCCTTCTCAAATATTCAATTGTTTGAAGCTACTTGACACAAAATTCTGCCATTGTTTCCTATCAATTCCCTCCATCCCTGCTTTACCCAAACTTCTGCAGCTGTTTCAAACCACCACTTTCCGCCAGTCGGTGTTCCTCCCCTCCCACGCCCATGCCATCACCACTGGTGTTGTGCAACCTGCCTTCTCTTTTGCTCTTCTACCTCACCCTGATGTGGCTCTAGAAATCTTCCAGTGGGGTTTGTGCTCTGACTTCTTGCACATCTAAGAATTTTGATGCAGAGATACAAATCCTCCAATGGAGGCTACATGATGACAGCCTTACATTTCTATGTATATAGGAAGATACATACAATGGTGTGAGATCCTTCTCTTATTCTCCTTTCTGTCACTCTCTTCCTAGTTTGATACTGAAATGTACTTTTCTTCACAATTAATCTTTTCTCTTTCCATTCTTCGTCTTTTTTTTCATTATCAGCTCTCCCTTCTCTCTTTCGCTCTCCCTCCACTTTTTTTTCATTCCTTTGGTGCATGATCCAGCTTGACACAGCCAAGCACCCTTCAGTTCTCAAATTCACTTTTATGTTTCATTCGCTGGGTTTTCATGCACCGATATGGAAAGGATGGGAACCTGTTAAAGAGAGAGCAAGCTACACACACACACACACACACACACACGAGGGTCTGAGCTGCAGAAAGATACAATGATGTGTAGAACAAAGATTATAATGTCAAACCCAAACAGATGGCATCAAATGCCGGATGCTTGTTACGCAGCAGGGAACAAACAGCTATACGAGAGTGGAGGGGGGTGTCTTTTTCTTTTGAGAAGTAATTACAGAACATGTTGCAATTGAGCAAACAAAGTTCAATTATGTCGGTACGTTTGGTACATGCTACCTTCATTTTGACATAATCCCCACTTTCAGATTAGTTAATTCTCTTTTGGGAAGGGGGCCTTTGCAGCAAGTTATCCTGTGGTGAGAGAAAGGGAGGATTTTGTCAATGGACTGCCAAAACCTTTAGTGATGCAGCATCATCCAAGTAACACGGTGCTTTGTGGAGGGTTGGGGCCAGGGGTTGGGGTGAGCCACAGAACTGGCACCAGCCACTGGCTGAGAGCATCAGAAGAGCCTGGCCCGTCCCGTTCTCAGAGTGGCTGAACAGTTGGCTGTTGTGGGAAACCAGCACACAGGATTTGAGCACAAGCGCAACTCTCCCTTCCCGTGGTTTCCTGCAACTGTGCTTTGGGACGTTCCCCGCTCCTGGATCCCCACAACGGCCTTGTGGCAAAGATGAGTTTGGCATGATGTGGCTGCGTGAGGGTGGTGGGGGTACCAGGCCTAAGGAGAAACAAATGAAGATGGACAGTGCCATTTAAGAGAGCAGAGCTGGAAGAGCGGACGTTGTAGGCAGAAATATCCAGGCTAAAGGACAAGAGGGTCAAGTCCTTGGACAACTTCAAAGGGAAGGTTGGCGCGTAAAGCCATTTGATCAGAAGGACGATCGGTAGAACGTGATTGGCCTGATCTGTTGTGAGATTGTGTGCTTACAAGCCCCAAGATGTGCGTACCAAAGTCCTTTTCCTGACTTTGTGTTTACAGAACAAGCATTGCCTCCTTGAAGCTGGGATCGGCTGCACAAAGGATTTAATCAAAGCCAGGCTATATCCTATTGTTCTCTTTATTAAAGTCTCGGAAAAAAATATCAAGAAGTTCAGGTATGGTGCAATTCAATACCACATTCACAACGCACATGGTTCCACTTTCACACCACATGTTTAAAGCAGTATTCTACCACTTGAAACTGCCATGGTTTCCCCCAGAGGCTTCTGGGAGCACTTTGATAAAGGTGCCGAGAGCCGTTCGGATAACCCACCAGTTTCGTCCCAGAGCTACAAGTCTCAGAGTGGTCTAATAGTCAATCCTTCTTCACAGAGAACTGTGGGAAGTGTGCCCCAAACTGTGTGTTAAAAAAAAAAATGCATGATACAATACAAACCGCATTGCATTCGGGGAAGTTGGATTGCAAAATTGTGTCGTGCAAAATTCACATGAAAGTACTGGCGAACTTTCATGAGGATTTCTTTTTTTTAATTGAAACTGTGGGGAACGGAACTTAAACTTGGAAAAATGAGAGACTAAAAGGAACCAAAACTGACATATTTTCCCACCCTTAAGTGTCATACAGGTGCATTCATGAAAGAGTCAGGCCTATACGCTTCCTAGTACTTTGCTTTTTTGTGGGGGAGGGGGTTGGCTCAGGAGTGCGAAAAGAAGTTGATTTGGGAGCCAGTTTGGTTTAGTGGTTAAGAGTGGTAGACTTGTAATCTGGTGAACCGGGTTCGCTTCCCCGCTCCTCCACATGCAGCTGCTGGGTGACCTTGGGCTAGTCACACTTCTCTGAAGTCTCTCTGCCCCACTCACCTCACAGAGTGTTTGTTGTGGGGGAGGAAGGGAAAGGAGAATGTGAGCCGCTTTGAGACTCCTTCGGGTAGTGATAAAGCGGGATAGCAAATCCAAACTCTTCTTCTTCTTCTATTTGTTTGAATGGAAGGGAAAAGAGGCCGTGTGCGCATACATAGGTGTTAAATGCATATCTCCTTTGGTTTCCTTGCATGACACAGGAAGCTGCTCCCAAAGCCAGAGCTTGAGGATGAATTATTACGGACATGCCGCCAAAATGAAAAAGAACTGGAGGGTTTGCCGTGCCTTTACGCCTCTTTGGAGGCCGATGCCTGGAGCAGCATTGAGGACCTCCTCCGGATCATCAAGGAAAAGGTTTGGGAAGAACAGCAGAAGACCATCTGGATTGACGAGGATCAGCTGTGAAGCCTAGCAGGGGGTGCGGACAATGAGGAACTAGCTGGTCGTTTCAAAGAGCTGCGCTGGAGGCTCTGAGATGCCTCTGATGTAGAGCCCGACACCCTTGTTCCATCCTTAGGACTCTGGGCAACTGGCAGAGGGTGGAGCGTGAGAGAGGAATCAAAGGCTCTGAGTGCACAGCAACGGGCATCCCAGATGCCTCTTTAGGATTTCGACCAAGGTTGTGTCACTCAGAGGGGCTGACACGCCTCTTCCGGAGCAGCCGTGACTGAAGGATGGAGATCTCCAAGAGAAGCTCAAAGCAGACGCTTATTGCTGCTGCAGTTCTCAACCTGGGAGACACACTAAGAGGGCTTCCGCAGTTGCTAGGAAGAACTGGTGGCCCCTCCTGCCACCTCCCTGCACTGACCTAGTCTCTTTGGACAGACCCCACACGCCGATCACGAATGAATGTATTCCACAGAAGAGATTTCAGGCTGCTCAGCGCTTATATTTCACTACAAAATACATAACCATCCCCCCCATGGCATCACAATGTCCAGAGTCTGCCCAGGTTTGGGAAAGGCTGTTTTGTGCTACTGCGTGGAATACTCTGCATTTTTCAGCTTTCAGATAGAAGAGTCATCAATCTTGGAAAAGCAGAAATATTTCACGCACTTCATCTCTGCAAATCTTCACATTCCCCCCCCCTCAAACCCTGTTCTGCATCATGGCTCCCCACAGCAGGGGCTGCTGCAGCTTTGGCAGAATTCTCCCGCCCACCCCCTGGCTCCGACGATGACTGCCGCCTCCTCCTTAGATTAATAATATGTGCGATGCCACCCAGTGAGCATGACACCCCCGTGGTCCCACCCAGTGAGGGATCACGAAGTGGAAGGTGGCCACATCTCGGCATAGCCAATCAGCTGCGACTTCGCGATGACATCACCAAGGTCCGCAGAGAGTAGGGCGACACAAATGAATAGATGGGCGTTTCCCCAAGGAGCGTCGCAAGCTTGCTGCAAAGGGGAGGCCTTTTTCAGCGCTGACGAGAAACGGCGAGTGGTTTAGCCGGAGCTCTCCTGTTTAAACCAGCTGGAGTCCATAGTGAAGATATGCCAGGCATAGGCACACTCGGCCCTCCAGGTGTTTTTGGGACTACAACTCCCATCATCCCTGACCACTGGTCCTGTTAGCTGGGGTGATGGGAGTTGTAGTCCCAAAACATCTGGAGGGCTGAGTTTGCCTATGGCTGAGATATGCCTTTTGCCTTAGGTCACATTCACACCCTACATAGTAAGCGCTATGATTCCACTTTAAACTGTCATGGCGTGCCCCAAAGAATTCTGGGAGCTGTAGTCCTTGAAGGATGCTGAGAGTTGTTAGGAGATCACCTATTCCTCTAAAATAACTACATTTCTCAGAGCAGTGTAACGGCCTGTCCCGCTTCCCAGGAAAGTCTGGGAATTGTGGTTCTGGGAGGAGGAGAAGGGTCTCCTACTAACTCTCAGCACCCGTAAGAAATAACAGCTCCCAGGATTCTTTGGTGGGAGCCATGAATGTTTAAAGTGATATCACGTTGCTTTGGCACGAATGTGGCCTTAGAAACCTTGGCTGTCTGTAGTATAAACAGAGCGGTCCGCCAGGCCCTCCAGCCATGTGCTTCCATGTGCCTGTGCACCTCAGTGGGGCTAAAATAAATTAAGGTTGCACAGCTGCGCCTGGCAGATTGCGCCCTCCGCTTTCAGTCACCGCGCTCTCTTCCCATCCAGCCCTTTGAAGAATACAGATTGCCACGGGCTTTGGAGCCGGCAGCTAGAACAATTCCCCCACTTTAAAAAATCTTAAATTAAGCAGTGAGCTTTTCCACATGCCCATAGCAAGCTGCCTTGTCACTTGACATATTTTCTTCTATATAAACATTTATGAGCACATAAAAATAACAGGCTCTTTCTTTCTTTCTCTCTCTTTTAATAAATTGCACCATTGAAAATGCTGCGGTTTTTAGTCCTTTTGCTGATTGCAACAGGCTGTGAGCTGAGAGGAAAGGATGCAAGGAACTCCAAAATAACTCAAATGTGGTTTTGGTAAAGTTGGTACCTGCACTGAAGAGGAAGGAAACCTCGAAGGTTATTTATAAATGTATAAATGGTTAGAGCGTAGTGCTGGTGGTTAGAGCATGGTGCTGATAACGCCAAGGTTGCAGGTTCGATCCCCGTCTGGGACAGCTGCATATTCCTGCATTTCTGGGGGTTGGGCTAGATGATCCTCAGGGTCCCTACAATTCAGATAGATAGAGAGAGAGAGAGAGAGAGAGAGAGAGAGAGAGAGATATGGTCACAAGGTTGTCAGTTCGAATCCACACAACGTGGTGAGCTCCCATTTCTCTGTCCCACCTCCTGCCAACCTAGCAGTTCAAAAGCACACCAGTGCGAGTAGATAAATAGGTACCACTGTGGTGGGAAGGTAAACGGCGTTTCCGTGCGCTCTGGTTTCTGTCACAGTGTCCCGTTGCACCAGAAGTGGTTTAGTCCTGCTGGCCACATGACCCAAAAGCTGTCTGCAGACAAACACCGGCTCCCTCGGCCTGAAAGCAGAGATGAGCGCTACAACCCCATAGTCGAATACGACTGGACTTAACCGTCCAGGGGTCCTTCACACACAGATCCTTTATGCTGGCAAGGTGGGATTCAGCATCTGCGGTGATAAAAACAAACAAATTAGACAGCTTATCTTTACCAATCTGTTTTGGCCAGCTAATCAAATGATTTTGTATTATATAAAGCCAGGATTGTACAGTTCAGCACATAAGGGATTTGTCGCTTGTAAGAATTTCCCACAAACTTTATATCACGGTATTTGATTTTCCTTTGGTGCCAGCATGCTGGCTGGAGGCTAGCCCGTCAATCTTTCTCTTCTCTCTGTCTCCTTCTCTATTTGCTATAGCAGAGAGCATAATTTGGGGAGGAGGAAAGTGAGAACATTTCTTCTCCCTCCTACCAAGTTAAAATGGAGATTAGCCCCAGTGATTGTAAATGCATCAACAGCCAACTTAGATATTTCTCTGAGCAGATTCTGCTGATCTGTATTCATGGCCTTGGGTTGCCATCGCGGGCCACATGATCAATCTACCTTACACACATCGGGTAGACTAATCATGGAGCTGCAGGAATGCAGAATGTTTGTATCATGCGGCCCAGCAGACCAGGCCAAGCTGCTACTTGAAAATTAGGATTCTTAAGCAGCGCAATTTATTATTCCGTTCCGTGGAAGCTCAAGAGAGAGCAGATGAAGCTAACTGTAGGAGTGGAAGCATTGACTACGTCTTCAGCTGCCGGGGTCTAAAGATCATCTGGGACAAGGTAGCCCACGAAGCAGGAGTAATTTTGTTTGTCTGCACCAAATTTTAAGTGAGATGAAGTTGTCAAAATATTCTCGAAATTCCCCTTGGAGTGGCAACTTTGTCCTGCAGCGCATAGTTAAACCACAGGAGACAGTGATGACCACCAACCTGAATAATAATAATAATAATAATAATAATAATAATAATAATAAATTTATACCCCACCCATCTGGCTGGGTTTCCCCAGCCACTCTGGGCAGGCTCCCAACAGAATATTAAAAACACGATAAAACATCAAACATTAAAAACTTCCCTAAACAGGGCTGCCTTCAGATGTCTTCTAAAAGTCAGAAAGTTGTTTATTTCCTTGAAATCTGATAGGAGGCGGTTCCACAGGGCGGGCACTGTAGATAAATAGCTTTAAAAGAAGATTGGACAAATTCATGGAGAAGAAGCCTATCAATGGCTACTAGCCAGGATGGCTCTGTTCTGGCCCCACAGTCAGAGGCAGCAATGCTTCTGAATACCAGTTGCTACAAACCACCCGGGGGGGGGGGGAGTTTATTGTGATCAGATCCTGCTTGCTGGTTTCCCATTTGGATGGCCACTGTGAGAACAAGATGCTGGACTTAATGAGCCACTGGTCTGATCCAGCTGGCTCTTCTTATGTTCTTAATAGAAGCAATAAAACTTCATGGGCTAGCTCATGTGTGTTCTGGAAAAGCAAAGAACTCCCGCCAATTTGCCTCTTGAAAGGATCTGTCATTCCTAAGCCTCCAAGGTCGGCATCAAGGCCAGCCCAATATATTTTGCAGCCTGAGGCAAAGGACAAAATGGTGCCTCCCTTGTTCCTCAGGCAGAAACCAACCACAGTGGCAGCTGAATTTTATACCTGGATGTTGGTGATGGGCAGCGCACCTGAGGACAGCAAGGTAGGTCACACAGCATGCATAGCTCTGCCCTACACCTCTGCCCAACGGTAGGGCCGGTACTGATTGGCATGGATGAGCAACTCCCATGAGCCTGAACCCCAGTAGGGGATCCACTGCCAAGAAACCCCTGGATTAACTCCACTTTACCACTGCAACCCTGCTTGTTCACCTGAGTAGTGGTCAGAAGGAGAATCAGTAGATGGCACTGCCTGCTTGATCATTGCCGGTCAAGAAAGCAGGTGGTTGCAACCAAGAGAAGAAGAAGAAGCACCTGGCAGCAATGATATAGGGAACATGATATGGGGGATATGTGAGACTGTGGAGCAGGGCTTGTCCAAGGACCCTCTAAAATCTGGAGCCACCACCATTCAGTCCCTTCCTGACCCCTACCTGAATATCTCATCATGCCACAGCACTGTAGATATATCCATGCAACCTCCCAGTCCACCTTAACCACGTATTCCTTTGTTAGTAGCCTTCTTCAAGGGTTACAATACAAAATTAATACAAAATTAGAGGTGGATCCAGGCTCCCTTAAGGGTGAGGATATGGTACACTCCTTAACAGAGTGTCCCCAATACTCAGATCTGAGGACTCATTATCTGGATCCCCAGCAGTAGCACTTAGTAAAGGCTCCCCTTTAAGTAAAACTCTTTTTCTTTTTACGGCTGCAGATTATGACACAATGTACAGAACCACCACATTTGTTAAAACAGGAGAAGCAAAAGTTATCGATTGCACCTGAAGATCACACAGGTCGCAATAAATTTTAGTTTTAGTGAGGGAATGTGTACAAACAGGTGTGTTTTTTATGATAATGTACTCTGTATCCACTTGTTTTAATGCTTAGTTTTCTTTAGTGATGCATGCATTAGTACGAGTGTATGCATTAGGCCTGATTGCCCAAAGAGCAATAAACTAGTCATTCATTCATAAAAATTCAAGCAAAATATGGGGGAGGGGTAGTGTGGATGAGCATGCTTGCTCTGCCCCATTCATGGAGGTCAACTCCATGAACTTATGAGGAACGGCTTAGGGAGCTGGGTATGTTTAGCCTGGAGAAGAGAAGGTTAAGGGGTGATATGATAGCCATGTTCAAATATATAAAAGGATGTCATATAGAGGAGGGAGAAAGGTTGTTTTCTGCTGCTCCAGAGAAGCGGACACGGAGCAATGGATTCAAACTACAAGAAAGAAGATTCCACCTAAACATTAGGAAGAATTTCTTGACAGTAAGAGCTGTTCGACAGTGGAATTTGCTGCCAAGGAGTGTGGTGGAGTCTCCTTCTTTGGAGGTCTTTAAGCAGAGGCTTGACAGCCACCTGTCAGGAATGCTTTGATGGTGTTTCCTGCTTGGCAGGGGGTTGGACTGGATGGCCCTTGTGGTCTCTTCCAACTCTATGATTCTATGATTCTATGAACTATTGACAATGGGGAGCCTTCTGTACTCGTGTGCTCTATGCATATTAGAACTCACCATAAGTACAGAAGACTTCCTGATCCTGAAGATGCGTTGGAGTGCAATAGGGACCAGGGGTGGAGCTAGCATGCTCATCCCCACTCTGCTCCCAACATGCTTAATGTAACTTTATCATAATGCTCAAAAAGGGCTGGTCCTGCTTGCTAGGTGTATCTTCTAGAGCTTTCATGCCTCCCAGGACACCCAGGGCCAGTGCTTGGAATGAATGTTTCTGAACTAGTTCCCATAATTTCCAGGTCCATTCAGTTCATTTGGGGGTACAACTTTGAAAATTTTCTCGTTCACTTTCACATTTGTTCCAACCCCGCCTCTCCCCATGGGATTCTGGAGACCTGGGACTCAGCTACACTGGCTAAGAAAAAGCACTTTATGTGTGTTGTTATAACACTGTGACACCAGGCGGCACTGTGGAGCTCGGTTTTTGCCAACCCGATTTCTCATACAAAGTTTACAACGTGTTTAACTGAAACGCTTCTTTGATGTGTCTGGATCCAGCCCTGGACTCTTGGGTTTCATTAAATGGGGGGGGGGAGTTAGCCAATTGAACATCTATAAAGAAAGTTAGAAAGTAAAGTGTGGGGTGATTTTAAGGCTTATTAGGCAGAGACTGAGGTGCTGCTATTGCTAAGCATTCTTAAGTTGCTAAGCAATCGGAAAGAAGGAATGTGAGGCATTTCCTGTATCATCGCTGATGAAGAAATTTTCTGTCTGCCAACAGGAGCAGTACAGGTACAAAGCAAATGGTGCTTTGTGCCTTCAGCAACTGTGTGCCTGGCACAAATGAAACAGAGCAAGCCTTTTCTAGTAGGGAAATACAATTTCTGACATTCTGTCTATCAGGCATCTTTTTACTTTTGTGTGTCCCATTTTACACAGCAAAACAGCTTGTAACATTTAGAAAGCTGAATTATTATTTTTTGCCAAGGATGAACTTTTTATGAACTGGATTCACCTGGATTAATTTTAACTAAACTGGTTTGTTCTGTAAAAGGACAGCCTTGGACAGGAAGTAGTTCCCCTTTGGAAAGGATGAATCTGAACTGGTTCCTTTTAAAAAAAAAATGAAATTCCTAAGCACAGTCTCCAGGACGCGGGTGGCGCTGTGGTCTAAACACTCAGCCTAGGGCTTGCCGATTGGAAGGTCGGCAGTTCGAATCCCTGCTACGGGGTGAGCTCCCGTTGCTCAGTCCCAGCTCCTGCCAACCTAGCAGTTTGAAAGCATGTCAAAGTGCAAGTAGATAAATAGGTACCACTCTGGCGGGAAGGTAAACAGCGTTTCCGTGCGCTGCTCTGGTTTTGCCAGAAGCAACTTAGTCATGCTGGCCACATGACCTGGAAAAACTATCTGCGGACAAACATTGGCTCCCTCAGCCAGTAAAACGAGATTAGCGTCGCAACCCCAGAGTCGTTCGCGACTGGACTTAACTGTCAGGGGTCCTTTACCTTTACTATTAAGCATAGTCTAGCGTCCACAAAGAAACTTATCTGATTGGCAGGATCCATTTGACGCTGCTGTAGTGACTCGCTACAGAGATAAGTTATGGTTTAGGCCAACCCAAAGGCAGTTTTTTATAGTCTTGATTGTGGGATGAAAGTTTAGTCAATCAGTTGTTAAACTCCAAACACTTAAAAACTAATCAAGACCCTAAATCCTTTAATTGGATGGCAATCCTGGGAGAAAATGTTCAGCAGCTTTTGTATCCACAGAGGTTTTTTTAAAGATTGTTTCAAATCTTGACTTTTTGGTATTCATATAGCTTCAGAACTGAGTGAAATTGATGTGGGTTTTGCACTGTTCCCCCCAATGCTCCACATGTTAAACACAGGAGAGTTGCAGTTTTGGAAGCTGACTACTTCAATACCCAAGTCCCGTGCAACTTCTATTAAGTGATTATTGACTCTGAAGGAGGTGTCACATCGATCTCACTGCTCTTTGAAACCAAGAATGAGTTATGCCTTAAGGCTGCGCCATTTAAAAAAAACTGCTCCTGATGCAGCTTTTACAACAGGGTTGGGAAGCCTGGTGACTTTTAGATGCCAATGTACTACAATTCCCATCATCCCTGACTATTGATCATGCTGATCTGGGACTGATGGGGGGTGGGGTTCCAGTCCTGCTTTGCAAAGCAAAAGGTTCTAGTTTCTGTTTCTTTATTGCCCACCTTAACAGCACCAACCAAGTATGAGGGTACGATCAGATAATAATTTTGGCTTTCCTCCTATAAGCTCCTAAAAATAATCTTTTCCATCTTCTCATAAGGGCCAACTTCACTAATAAACTGGACAAGGGCTCTTGTATGTTGCGCCAGATTTTTCATTCTTCTTAAATTGCCCTCCCCTGTAGAATATCCCAGGAAGGTAGCTCCATCAATCAAGGTTGATAGATCCATGGCAGATCACATGCTTTGCTTGGAGAAGATCCCATGATCAGTCCCCAATAACTCCAGCTAAAGGATCAAGTGGCTGGTGATGCTGTGGAAAACGAGGACCTGCTTAAGAATAGTAGAATCACAGAATTGTAGATACCATATAACACCTGTCCTGGGTTTGTCCCACTATACATCATTCCTACAGGGGCTGATCTGTGCATTCTGCCTCTGAGCTCTCTGCTCTCCTACTTTCAATGCCCGTCGGGTTCTGGGAAAGGTTGGGGTCTGGCACGCTTTCTGAAGACACTGTGTCAGCTGTCTCTCCCCTGGTTCTTCTTCTTCCTCCTGATCCTCCCCCAATATTTCCCAGCTTCTCTCCTCTTCCTCTTCTCTGGAAAGTTCAGGAGGAGGGGGAGGCAGTCTCCACCATTCCTCCTCTGATGTCCAGTCCCTGACACAATACTGGACTAGATGAACCCAAGGTCTGGTTCAGTGCAAGGCAGCTTCAGATGTTCTGTGGTTATTTTCTGCATTAACGCCACACCTCTCGATTAAGAAGAACTCTACTAGATCAGGTCAATGTCCCATCTAGCCCAGCATCCTGTTCTCAGAGTGGCCAACCAGATGCTGCAATGGGAAACCAGCAACCAGGATCCAAGCATGTGAGCCCTCTCCCCTCCTGTGGCTTCCAGCAACTGGTATTCAGAAGCATTGCTGTCTCTGATTATGGAGGCAGAGCATAACCAGGGCCGGTGCGTCCATTTAGGCCAACTAGGCAACTGCCTAGGGCGCCAAAATGGAGGGGGCGCTAGCCAGCCTGCCCCCCGCCCGACCCCGACCCTGACGCCCGACGCTGCCCGGTGCTGCCCCAACCAGCGGCGGAGCAAGCAGGTTGGGGTGAAAACCGCGGCGGCGAGGCCAGACTGCCCCCTGCCGCTGCCCACCACCGCCCGCCGCCACCCCAACCAGCGGCGGAAGAAGCAAACTGCGGCAGCGAGGGGCGCCCGGCAGGGCAGGGGGTGGGGCACCGCTCTGCTACGTGCGTCATGCGTAATGACGTCACGTGGCGCCCGCCCCCTCGCCTAGGGCGCCAGAATTGCCAGCACTGGTCCTGAGCATAACCTAGTAGACCTTGATAGCCTTATCATCGATGAATTTGTCAAGTCCTCTTTTAAAGCCATCCAATTTGGTGGCTATTACTGCCTCCTGTGGGCATGAGTTCCATAGTTTAACTCTTCATCCTTTCTGGCGCAGTAGGCAAGATGTGTCATTGGGAAAATGAGCTAACAGGGTTTATTTTCCCTCCAAAAAGGTAATGCTAGGCATATTATGATCAAAACATGCACATTATTGACTCACAACATTGGGGGGGGGGAATACAGCCCAGGACCCATCTAGTAGTATAATTATCGTTCCAAAACTCTACAAGCTTATTCCAGTCACTGATAAAAGATTCCATTTCTACATTATGATTTCTCACGCCAACTACCAGTGTCTCCAATCTGGCATCAATTTCTTGGTCAAGAAGAGCGACAGGGGTTTACCATAGGCAGGAACCTGGAAAGAGGAGATATCCCTGGCAAGACAGAATTCAGGCAGTGGCTTTCGGCCCCCTAGTGCCACATCTGCAGTCCAGGAACAGTAATACCAACCTAATTTACAAGCTTGTTTTAAAGATTGCTGCGCCAATGTTTGTGCAGAGCACTGAATGCTCGAAAGCATTTTATAAGTGCCGTACATTATTACTCCAGAGCTTAAAAGTGCTTTTAGTGTCACTTCTTAAAACAGCTTAAGAGAATAACACAGCAACCCTGAGCTCATACCAAGAACAAACTTAGTTGGTCTCTAAGGTGCTACTGGAAGGAATTTTTTTATTTTATTTTGTTTTGACTATGACAGACCAACACGGCTATCTACCTTTAACAGCAACCCTGAGGCATCCTGGTTTGGCTTCAGGTTTGAGCTTTTTAAGACCCTGACTCTGAATTCAGTTTGTAACAACCAGGAATGCAGGCACAGCCGAGTCTTCTTTTCTAAGTTCACCTTGCCTATCATGGTTATCTCTCTTTTACTGCTGCAGAAACCCTCTGATGTTCAGAACACACACGGCCTTTTCAGGGTGGCTTACACCCACCATTAGTTGACACAGAAAAGTTTAAAAAATGAAAGTGAGAGATAATTCAGCCTCATATAACCAGCATGCTTAACTCTAATTAATGGATGGAGGGGTTAAGACCATAGAGTAAGCTGACCTGCCGGTCTTACCGGTAGCTAGGTCTCACCTTGGGAGGAAGGAAAGGTTACCAAACCCTTTGGTCTTTCTCTTTCCACCATGTGAACTGACCAGTAAGGATGTATGAGCTGGATTTTCCAAGCTTAGACCATGTGGCTTTAGCAAACCATATTTGCGTTTCTATACAATGTTTGAAACTAAATTGTACTGCCTGTCTTTTCTTGCTGCTGTATGGGAAAGCACATGAATCTAACCTTTGAAGACTTTGTAAGTAAACCACTTTTAACTTACCAAACATGTGGTCTCTTTGTATTCTAAGGGGAAATGGGAACTTTAAAGAAACTTAAAGGGGGGTACAGTATTTTAAAGGTTTACAGCCTACATTTCCACACTTTACTTTGATGCATATTTTGTGGTTTTAAATTTCTGTTGGGGCTCTCTCACCAAAGAGTACTTGCCCCAAACCTGGATCTTAGCATCCAGGAAATTCTCCTTTTGTTCCTTAACCAAAATTACAAGTACTAAATACCAAGAGAAAGTTCCCTATAAAACCATATAGTGAGTGATAGAAAAGCCATCTGAGTGCAAATCTCTGTCCCAGAGTGACTGCTCCATCAAAAGTCATCTGAGAAGAAGAAGAAGAAGAAGAAGAAGAAGAGTTTAGATTTGATATCCCGCTTTATCACTACCCTAAGGAGTCTCAAAGCGGCTCACATTCTCCTTTCCCTTCCTCCCCCACAACAAACACTCTGTGGGGTGAGTGGGGCTGAGAGACTTCAGAGAAGTGTGACTAGCCCAAGGTCACCCAGCAGCTGCATGTGGAGGAGCGGAGACGCGAACCCGGTTCCCCAGATTACGAGTCTAACGCTCTTAACCACTACACCACACTTAGAACAAACAGCTGTATTGATATTATTCTAAACAGTGGAAGTGTGCACAGGCAGGAGACAGAGAGAAGTCACCCTCCATCAGAGCAGGCTCATCCTCAGACAGGTTAGAGCCAAGCCTGAGCAGCCAGAGGGGCAGCATTACCAGGGAGCTCCTATAGTCACCATGGGAAGAGGAGGGAATTTGCGCACTGCCAAAAAAGATGACAAAGGATTGCACAGATTTGCGTGTACTGATTTATATTTCTAGATGCACATTAGGAATGATTATTATGGTTTTAATAGTAATATATCCAGTGGGTTTTTTTTCTGGGGGTACGCATACCCCTAAACATTTTGTGAATCTAAGTTTGGCCTTATTGAGGGGCTGTTATGGCACCAACAGGATGGCGTGCCGAAGCCAGGTATCAGTACTGCGGTCAAGAGAAGCCGAAGTCAGGAGCAGTCCGAGTCAGGAACCAGCCGAAGTCAGGTACACAGGATCAGGAGCAGGATGAGCAGGCACAACCACGTGCTTCAGCACAGCAGTTGCAGGTGCTGGTGAGGGAAGCAGACGGCCTTCCTTAAGTAGCCAGCTCATCACCACGCCTTTTACGAGCTGCAACTGCCTCCAATTGCTCCCTCCGTTTCTCAGCTCTACGCTCTACAGCTGAGATTGGAGGAGGGGAGGGGGCCCTCCGGCTCCCCTCCTCACAAGGGCCTGATTCTGGCTCAACTTCTTCCTCTTCCTGTTCTGGCCTTCCCTCTTCCCCATCTGCTTCTTCCTCTTCTGAGGAGTGTCGCCACCAGTCTTCTTCAGGTAAGAATCCCTCCATTCCTCTGGACTCTTCCGTGGTTGCCGCTTCGCCTAGGGGGGCTTGCCACCACTCCTGCTCATCTGGTGCAACCCTGACAGGGGCAGTATTTCAATATGAGTAGGAAAATGAGAGCACCCCTAAACATTTTTTTAGGAAAAAAGCACTGAATACATCTCATCATTAGGTTTGTCAGGTCAGGAGCATCTCAGACCCTCGGGCCCAGCCCAGTTATTTTCCTCCATCTGCACTCCTTCCCACCACTAAGCCCTGGAGACGGAGGTTAATTGGGAGAGGAGAGGCAGGAGGGGAGGAAGGCAGACTCCCCCCACCTCAAGATTCTATGCAATAATTTGAAGCTGGCTCCTGCCAGGCTGAAGGTTGCAAGCTGCATGTGGTTTTCTTAACCAAAAAAAAAAAAATTAAGGCGCTCATGCCCAACTGCGGATTCAAGGCCTTTCCCTGACGCCTGAGGGAGCCAGGCATATCTGGAGACTTCAGGTCAGCCCTGGAGTTCTGCCAACGCCATTCATCATAGTGGAAAAGATGGAGATCAGTGCACCTACTGCGCAGGTACAAACTGCAAATGGGTCAGTCCAAGGCTCTCCCTGTTTAGGATTATTTATCGTCAAACAGAGGACTCTTATTTGTGGCCACCCTAGGCTGTTGACTCAATATTCAAAGCGTCATCCTGGCTGAAAACTAATGTGTTGCTAGCCAGGATCAAAGGGGAAGCATCAGACCAAAATGAGTGGAAAGGAAACAGGAAGAGACACAGACAAGATGGCGGGAGAGTGCAAGGAAGTAGCCAGGTTGAGGCCAGTCTAGGACCGTTGTCCAGGCAATGCCTCTCACCTGACCTGGAAGAATTTATAGCCTAGGTCAGGGGTAGGCAACCTAAGGCCCATGGGCCGGATGCGGCCCAATCGTCTTCTAAATCCGGCCCACGGATGGTCCAGGAATCAGCGTGTTTTTACATGAGTAGAATAATAATAATAATAATAATAATAATAATAATAATAATAATAATAATAATTTATTATTTATACCCCGCCCATCTGGCTGGGTTTCCCCAGCTACTCTGGGCGGCTTTCAACAGAACATTAAAGTACAATAATCTATAAAACATTAAAGCCTCCCTAAACAGGGCTGCCTTCAGGTGTCTTCTAAAGGTCTGGTAGTTGTTGTTCTCTTTGACATCTGAAGGGAGGGCGTTCCACAGGGCGGGTGCCACTACCGAGAAGGCCCTCTGCCTGGTTCCCTGTAACTTGGCTTCTCGTAGTGAGGGAACTGCCAGAAGGCCCTCGGCACTGGACCTCAGTGTCCGGGCTGAACGATGGGGGTGGAGACGCTCCTTCAGGTATACTGGACCGAAGCCATTTAGGGCTTTAAAGGTCAGCACCAACACTTTGAACTGTGCTCGGAAATGTACTGGGAGCCAGTGTAGGTCTTTCAAGACTGGTGTTATGTGGTCCTTTTATTTAAAATGCATCTCTGGGTTATTTGTGGGGCCTGCCTGGTGTTTGTACACGAGTAGAATGTGTGCTTTTATTTAAAATGCATCTTTGGGTTCTTTGTGGGGCATAGGAATTCGTTCCTTTTTCTTCTTCAAAATATAGTCCGGCCCACCACATGGTCTGAGGGACAGTAGACCGGCGCATGGCTGAAAAAGGTTGCTGACCCCTGGCCTAGGTTGATGAGGGAGACCTTTTGGACCCATTTCTGTGGTAGTGGAGTTGGGACGGCTTTTCCACACTGATTTGTCGTCTTCTTTAGCATGCCCCATCAGTGGCGTAGCGTGGGGGGGTGCAGGGGGTGCCGTCTGCACCGGGCGCAACATCTGGGGGGGCGCGCTCGCACTCGCAGCTCTCTGCCCCTGCCTGGCTCGCTCACTCTCTCTGAGCGTGGGAGAGAACTGAGCGCGGGAGAGAACCGCGGCAGCGGCAAAAAAAAACAGCTGAAAGGGGGGGGACAAAGCAGGCACTTTAAAAGCGCCTGCTTTGTCTTCCTTTCACCCCCTTTCAGCTGTTTTTTTCGCCCCGGCATGGAGGAGAGGGGCGGGCCAGTAGCATGGAGGAGTGTCACCCCTTCTGGCTCTGGTCTGCCCCTCTCCTCCATGCCGACGCCGTAGCTCCGCCCGGGAGCGCAGCGGCGAAAAAAACCCGCTGAAAGGGGTTTTTTCAGTGGCTTTTTTTGCCGCGGCATGGGGCAAAGGAGTCGCTCCGTGCGCATGCGTGTTGTGACGTCATGCGCACGGAGCGACGCCCCGCCCCCAGGGGTGCCGCTTGGCTTGCCGCCCCGGGTACCCAAGCGGCACGCTACGCCCCTGTGCCCCATGCTGGCCGTGAGACCCGCAGAGCTGACTTCATGGTCGTTCCGTCTCTAACAACCTTGGGAGACTGAGCCATCGTTTCAAAGTCAGCCTCCCTCCAGCTAATGGCAGCTTTTTGCCAGCCTCTCTTCCTTCCTTCCTTTTCCGACGCAGAAGCCAGCCGTGCTTCCCTGGCCCCCAGAGCCATTGGGAGGTCCTGCTCATTATCAGATTGCTCGTTATTAATCAAAGCAGCAGCAATGAGACAGAGGAAGCTGAAATGCGGCGCGGCTGGTGCTTCGTTTGTTCCCATCGATTTTCCCATCACTGTTTATTACCAGTATTTACTTTGCAAGCCTCCAAAAATAAGCCGCACAGCATGATGGGGCACGTTCCCCGAATTCCTCAGCTAAACGGCCTGTGCGCTGGCTTATTTCCACAATGATAAGAGCAGCCGGCTGGGATCATGAGCTCTGTGCGTATGAGGCAAAACATCCTGCTGTTTTTGTGTTAAAAAAAAAAAAAAGGCTACTATTAAGCAACAGTTACTCAGAGCTGATAACTCAGAACTTGGCGGCAGCATCAGTAAGCCTCTTGCATGTCTTGATTCTGCAGGAAAGATGTTGGATGTGGTACCGGTCACATAATGCGGTTTCCAGAAACCTCAAATTTATTTTTTTAAAAACCAAGTTTCTAGTCCTCAGGACTCGGGACATGCTTCAGTGTTCTGCAAAGCTCGCTGTTCCTGATGATGACTATCAAAACCAGAATAATGCAAAACAGTGGATACTACTGCAATATGCAAAATGGATAACTTATGCCCATTTGCTTAATTTACATGATTTATTCAAAATTATGAATCATTTCCCTTAACATTTTGCACAGAATACACACATCCCTGGCTATGTTTCCAAGGTGTTTGGTAACCGATAGGGCTGTTTCTTAATTAAAGACGTCTTAGTAGATCAATAATATGAGTTTCAGTCAATTCATTTGGACTTTCCAATATGTTTCTGTCTTGCCTTCTGTGTTTCTGCATGAGCATGCTGGAAGTTAATGGTAAATTAAGCTTTATTCTTTTCTTTTTCTTCAGAATTTTTTTTATTGGTTTCGGAATATAAAAATACAAAGGTAAGAAGGAATAACAATAGAGAACATTTCAGTAGGAATTACGATCATTATTTACAATCCGGTCCAATATTATGTATAAATTTCATTAAATAGCTCTGATCTTGTTGTAGGTACAGTGGTACCTCGGGTTAAGAACTTAATTCATTCTGGAGGTCCGTTCTTAACCTGAAACTGTTCTTAACCTGAAGCACCACTTTAGCTAATGGGGCCTCCCACTGCCGCTGCACCACCAGAGTACAATTTCTGTTCTTATCCTGAAGCAAAGTTCTTAACCTGAAGCAATATTTCTGGGTTAGCGGAGTTCTTAACCTGAAGCGTATGTAACCTGAGGTACCACTGTATTCGCCCAGATTGGTCAACCATATTTGGCCATTTCTGGTCATAAAGGTAAAGGTAAAGGGACCCCTGACCATTAGGTCCAGTCGTGTCTGACTCTGGGGTTGCGACGTGCATCTCGCTTTATTGGCTGAGAGCCGGCATACAGCTTCCAGGTCATGTGGCCAGCATGACACAGCCGCTTCTGGTGAACCAGAGCAGCGCACGGAAACGCCGTTTACCTTCCCGCCAGAGTGGTTCCTATTTATCTACTTGCACTTTGACGTGCTTTCGAACTGCTAGGATGGCAGGAGCAGGGACCAAGCAACGGGAGCTCACCCCGTCGCAGGGATTCAAACCGCTGACCTTCTGATCAGCAAGCCCTAGGCTCTGTGGTTTAACCCACAGCGCCACCTGGGTCATAGGTTTGCAATATTTTTCTTCATAAAAGTATGCCATGGGGTGGCTCCGTCTGTAGCGCATGATGCTCTTAACCTCAGGGCCGTGGGTTTGAGCCCAAGTTGGGTAAAAGATTCCTGCATTGCAGGGGCTTGTACTAGATGACCCTTAGGGTCCCTTCCAATTCTACAATTGTATCTTGAAATTCGTCCCATCCAGATCCCTTTCTCAATGCTCTTAGTTTATGCATTGGGGTTCCCCCCACATTAGCACCATATTCCATGGTATCATTGTTGAAAAAGATTAGTTAAAGGAGATTGCTAGATATTAGCAATCAAAAGACAACAAGAAGAGAAGCCACAAGATTATTGTATAATGCATTTTTTTTGTCCATCAAAGATAAGCAGCAATGCCAACAAAGGATCAAAAAGTGAAGATTAGGAAGTAATTTTATTAATCTCTTGAAAAACTGCCCTCCCCAAATGCAGCAATATCTGGACATAACCACCACATGTGGGGAAGCTCATTCCCCACAATTGCTCCAACACAATGGTGAAAGCATATGATTAATTCTATGGAGGATGTTGAGAGAGAGGCACCAACAGTATTTTATGTTTATAGCATTATCTCTTATTCTAGCAGAAACAGATTTGAAATGGGTATTTTACTCCATCTAGCATTCCACAAATCATCATTTATCCATAGTTGAAGATCCTGTTCCCAAATAATTTTATTACTTATGAATACATTTGTGCTTAGTCTTTCTGTTATGTACTGAGTTGAATAGGATCCAAAATGCAGCAGTCTGATTGGTCCTAGAACAATAGGATCCAGAATGCTGCTGTCTGATTGGTCCGCAGGAGCCACCCAATCCAGCTCCAGGTGGAAGTGAATCCGCAACCTGATTGGCCTACAGGAGTATCCTGGAATTAGCCAATCACGTGGGGCCCATTGTGTAAATAATGTATATAAAGCAGACATTCTGGGGGAACTTTCATTCCTCGCTACTATGAGCTGAATAAAGAGCATGAAATCCACACTTGACTCTGAGTATATTTCACTTTCCATGCGCTCTGGCTGCTCCTAAGGGTCTTTTCTAATGTGAGGTTTGTTGGCTGGCAAGGAAAAATATGTTTTAAAAAAGGAGAATTCCTGGATGCCAAGGGCCAAGATTGGGGCACGTACTTTTTGGAGAGAGAAAACAGATAGTTAAAATCACAAAACATGCAACAAAGCAAAGCATGGAAATTTAGGCCATTAAACCTTTAAAATATGCCCTGCTGATTTCCTTCTGAAGTTCCTGTCTTGCCTTAGCATAGAAAAAGATCACACGTTTGGGAAGCTCAAAATGGTTTGCTTACAAACTCTCCAAAGGTCAGATTCATGTGCTTTTCCATACAGCAGTCAGAAAACTCAGGCAGTAAAACCTGGCTTCGTTACAGTGGTGAAAGTTCCTAAATTATTGGTAGAGGAACACAAGAAAGGGTGGTTAGAGCCATGCGGTCTGAGCTTCAGCAAACATCTCCGAGATCCCCACAAACTGAGTTTCGTGAAGAAAGACCTTGATTATCTTCCACCCCAGGCAGGGAGGAGTGACCTAGCTAAGCCTAGCAGGACAGTTTACTCTGTGGCATTAACCCCTTCGTGCATTAATTAGGACTTAAACATGTTGGTTATCCCACAAGGTTATTCTCCTTATGTAGCTTTTCCTGTATGTCTTGTAAATTTGATCCCATTAGGATTCTGTGCTTTAGCATGCCATGCTAACTCAGGTCAGAGCTAGAGGTCTGGCAACCCTACCACCATCCCTGACCATGGGCCATACTGGCTACAGTCTATGAGAGTTCAAGTCTAAGAGCGTATGGAGCCCCCCATCCCTGCTGTAGATCATGGGTAGGCAAACTAAGGTAGGCATGTGGCCCAATTGCCTTCTAAATCTGGCCAGCGGACGGTCAGGGAATCAGCGTGTTTTTACATGAGTAGAATGTGTCCTTTTATTTAAAATGCATCTCTGGGTTATTTGTGGGGCATAGGAATTTGTTCATTTTTTTTTTTCAAAATACAGTCCGGCCCCCAACAAGGTCTGAGGGACAGTGAACCGGCCCCCTGCTGCAGATAAACAACAAGGAAGAGTCATCCTCTGGGAGCATCCAGAGGCAGAGGGACCTAGAGAGAAATCCTGCAACATTGCCCACATGACATGCACATGACCTGTGAAACCGCCATCTCAAGAGGTGATGATGGCGAACAGGATTGCCAAGTTCAGAGGATGATTGAGAACACACAGAAGAGGCAGGAATATCAATAGCTATTAAGTAAGGTGGTCTGGGAATGCGCGTCCATAATGAGTATTTGGCGGCTCGCTGGCGGTCAATAATAGGGAGCAGACTATTAAGTGACTCCATCTGGAACTAACTACCATCAGGAACATTAACAGGGGCTGTGCAAGCCATTGGCCTGAGCAAATAAGGCTCGCTTTTCCTTCTGAACCAGCTGAAGTCGAATCCAACCAAATTCCTTGGCATTTTGTTTGTTTTTTTCCCTCCAACTCCCATAACTTTTGTCCTTGGGCTGTACCAAATAATAGTTTTCTTGCTGGTTTTCAGGAGTAGCAGGATGGATAACTGAGCAAATGTACCATAGGGCACCAGGCCAGAAGGGGTTAAATGAAAGCTAAGTTGATCCCATCAGCAGAGCCAATTCTGGGGTCACCGTGTGCTGGAAGGAAGGCTGGGAAAGACCGGTCTGAGGCCTTCATGTTGTAAATGTGTTTTACAAGTGCAAGGTTTGTGACTGATGGGAGGAAAGAATAGAAGGAGGGGGTGTAACACACACACACACACACACACACACACACACACACACACACACCAGCAGTGATGGATGGGACCAGAACCAACTTTGAAAAGCTGGAGAAGACACAATTCAATGGTATCGATCAGAGACTGGAAGCATTAAATATCTTTGTTAATCTGGCACTGGTTTCATTCATACTTTATTGTTATTATTACTAGGGCCCATAATTTATTGCAGTTGGTTTGGAACGCTGACAACTGGTTCACTCTCTCTCTCTCAAGATTTTTTTGTCCTGTGCTCTTTTCTCTTTCTGCATTTATAGCAACGGGAAAGGAAAATAAAGAGACTTATTGAGGTTTGGGTCTTGGCAGTGTGTGTGGTTTCCTTTGGAAGGATCCTAGCTCCCCCTACTGCTGAAAGCAGCCCACACCTTGCATCCCAGATGATACTGAGTCGCGGAAATGTAGGAAATACATATGGAGGGCTTAGGTAAAAAAAGCCAAAAGGGATGGAGAGGGTTGGTGGATCCTTCTGCACGGCTTCGTCTGGATGTGCCATCCTTTGTTCGCACAGTTTTGGCCAGGCAGGAAGCACTTACAAGAAGGGTCTGCAGTGTTCCAGCTAAAAACCTCCATGCATGTTTACTGCCTAGTGCTGAGCACATTTCTGGATGGTTTCATTCATGCTTATGCATCATTTGATTCTGTCTGCTTGATGACTGGTAGCTGTGAGCCATCTGACACATTGTGGAGAATGAGGAGAATCTATTTGCTGCAGCTGGGGAAAGGTCATAATGTTGCACATTTAGGAATTTTGTCTAGATGCCATCTTGGGGCCCAGGGGTCCTCTCCTCTAAGGTAAAGGTAAAGGGACCCCTGACCATTAGGTCCAGTCATGACCGACTCTGGGGTTGTGGCGCTCATCTCGCATTATTGGCCGAGGGAGCCGGCGTACAGCTTCCGGGTCATGTGGCCAGCATGACTAAGCCGCTTCTGGTGAACCAGAGCAACGCACAGAAACGCCGTTTACCTTCCCGCCGGAGCGGTACCTATTTATCTACTTGCACTTTGATGTGCTTTCGAACTGCTAGGTTAGCAGGAGCAGGGATCAAGCAACGGGAGCTCACCCCGTCGCAGGGATTCAAACCGCTGACCTTCTGATTAGCAAGCCCTAGGCTCTGTGGTTTAACCCACAGCGCCACCCGAGTCCACGTCCTCTAAACCTGTGCTTTTATTTTTGTAAGAATGGCTTCTGTAGAAAAAGAAGTCCTTCTGTTAAGTTAATGGCTCTGATACTGCTAAGTATCAGCTTTGTTATGTTAAGCTTGGAGCAAAGTGTTCCATAGGAACTATTAGCTGAAGATTCTGCTCCTAGCTGGAGGTGACAGCCATTAATGAGTGGTCCTAAAAAAGAATCTGAGGAGCACTCAGTAAGTGTGGTTTGGATTTCAGCCTTAGTTTTTTCTATGTGCAGGGAGCAGTGAGAATCATGGCTCCTCATCTGCAGTCTGAAGTGGTAGAGTCCAGATTTCTCTGCACCACACACTCATCTCATTTTGCCATTGCACTCTGCATAATGTGTAGATCACCCCTGAATGCATGAACCAGCTCAATTGAAAAGCCTTTCTAGGGAGGCAATATGGAAATTCCACCTGCGCTATTAGCTTCATGACGGCCTATCTGGCTGCATAAGTCACCATGGATGCGGCAGTGATAAATGTGTAAATCAGTCCTAGGGAAACCTGCGAAAACTAGTCTGAAGAGAAAATGGCAAAATGCAAAAAAAAAAACCACACACAAAAACCACAAACATAAAATAAAAAGAAATGTTTGCAGCACAATACCGCCTCCATTTCTCTGAAAATCTCCATGCCTGTGCACACCAGAATGCAAACAATCCCACCCCCTCAATATTGTCTGATACTTAAAAACCCAATTTCTATTGTCTCCCATCTGCTATTAAGCCCTGTTTAAAGGACCTTGAGTTCAGCAGCATCCTTGCTCCCTGCTTAAAGGGGAAGATGTGGATCTTGCTGTTATTAGTGTGCGCTGTGGCTCGAACGATGCAATGCTCCCCTTCTCAAAATGCCAAGGCACAGAGTCTCGTGCGTCAGATTGAGCCCTGTTGCCTTCTGGTGGGAAGGAATGAACTGCAATACGTTTGGCGATGGGGGTGGTGAGAGAACCCAGCCGCTGGGGGTCCCTACTCCAGTGGCAAGTTGCTCCGACTGCGGCGCAGACTCCGAGGGTGAGGCTTTATACAGCATAGGCTAGATTGGGATTGGCCCTTGCAGCCAGCTGGTAGGATTCCAACGTGCCTGGCTTGCAGTGGGAAACAGATCTCCAGTGATGAAGAAGAGTTAAGAGCTGGGTTGCTACTTCTGGGAGCCTCAGTTTGAGGCACATACCCTCAGAACCTTACAAGCTGCCATAAGCCCCATGGAGGCACTGTGGAGGAGATCCAATTGACCCACACTTTCTAGGCATGAGTCAGGGACAATTCTGGATTTACAGAAGCTGTCCAGGTTTCTGATTTGATCCTAGAATGTCCCACTTTTCCTCAGGACGTCCTTAATTTTCATTGGATAAATTTTCGAGGGTATGGAGTTATCTGACCCCCGAGCCGTCTGAAGGCAGCCCTGTATAGGGAAGTTTTTTAATGTTTAATGTTTTGTTATGTTCTTAATATATGGAGGAAGCTGCCGAGAGTGGCTGCGGCAACCCAGTCAGATGGGTGGGGTATAAATAGTAAAATTATTGTTATTAGATGTTGTTGTTTAGTCGTGTCCGACTCTTCGTGACTCCATGGACCAGAGCACGCCAGACACTCCTGTCTTCCACTGCCTCCCACAGTTTGGTCAAACTCATGTTAGTAACTTCAAGAACACTGCCCAACCATCTCTTCCTCTGTCGTCCCCTTCTCCTTGTGCCCTCCATCTTTCCCAACATCAGGGTCTTTTCCAGGGAGTCTTATCTTCTCATGAGGTGGCCAAAGTCTTGGAGCCTCAGCTTCAGGATCTGTCCTTCCAGTGAGCATTCAGGGCTGATTTCCTTCAGAATTGATAGGTTTGATCTTCTTGCAGTCCATGGGACTCTCAAGAGTCTCCTCCAGCACCATAATTCAAAAGCATCAAAGGGCAGAACTCCTCAATACCTTCTTTGCCTCAGTCTTCTCCCAAAAAGAAAACAATGCCCGACCTGAAGAATATGGAGCAGATGATTCAGCAGGGGAAACACAGCCCAGAATAAGTAAGGAGGTAGTACAAGAACACTTGGCTAGTTTAGATGTATTCAAGTCTTCAGGGCCAGATGAACTACATCCCAGAGTATTAAAAGAACTGGCAGAGGTGATTTCAGAACCACTGGCAGTAATTTTTGAGAATTCCTGGAAAACAGGTGAAGTCCCAGCAGACTGGAGGAGGGCAAATGTTGTCCCTATTTTCAAAAAGGGGAAAAGAGAGGACCCAAACAATTATCGCCCAGTCAGCCTGACATCAATACCAGGAAAGATTCTAGAGCAGATCATTAAGCAAACGGTCTGTGAGCACCTAGAAAGGAACGCTGTGATCACTAAAAGTCAGCATGGGTTTCTGAAAAATAAGTCATGTCAGACTAATCTGATCTCATTTTTTGACAGAATTACAAGCCTGGTAGACGAAGGGAACACTGTGGATGTAGCCTATCTTGATTTCAGCAAGGCCTTTGACAAGGTGCCCCATGATATTCTTGGAAAGGAGCTGGTAAAATGTGGGCTAGACAATGCTACCATTCAGTGGATTTGTAACTGGCTGACTGACCGAACCCAAAGGGTGCTCATCAATGGCTCCTCTTCATCCTGGAGAGAAGTGACTAGTGGGGTGCCACAGGGTTCTGTCTTGGGCCCAGTCTTATTCAACATCTTTATCAATGACTTGGATGATGGGCTTGAGGGCATCCTGATCAAGTTTGCAGATGACACCAAATTGGGAGGGGTGGCTAATACCCCAGAGGACAGGATCACACTTCAAAATGACCTTAACAGATTAGAGAACTGGGCCAAGGCAAACAGGATGTATTTTAACAGGGAGAAATGTAAAGTACTACACTTGGGCAAAAAAAATGAAAGGCACAAATACAGGATGGGTGATACCTGGCTTGAGAGCAGTACAAGTGAAAAGGATCTAGGAGTCTTGGTAGACCACAAACTTGACATGAGTCAACAGTGTGATGCAGCAGCTAAAAAAGCCAATGCAATTCTGGGCTGCATCAATAGGAGTATAGCATCTAGATCAAGGGAAGTAATAGTACCACTGTATTCCACTCTGGTCAGACCTCACCTGGAATACTGTGTCCAGTTCTGGGCACCACAGTTCAAGAAGGATATTGACAAGCTGGAACGTGTCCAGAGGAGGGCAACCAAAATGGTCAAAGGCCTGGAAACGATGCCTTATGAGGAACGGCTTAGGGAGCTGGGTATGTTTAGCCTGGAGAAGAAAAGGTTAAGGGGTGATATGATAGCCATGTTCAAATATATAAAAGGATGCCATATAGAGGAGGGAGAAAGGTTGTTTTCTGCTGCTCCAGAGAAGTGGACACGGAGCAATGGATTCAAACTACAAGAAAGAAGATTCCACCTAAACATTAGGAAGAATTTCTTGACAGTAAGAGCTGTTCGACAGTGGAATTTGCTGCCAAGGAGTGTGGTGGAGTCTCCTTCTTTGGAGGTCTTTAAGCAGAAGCTTGACAGCCACCTGTCAGGAATGCTTTGATGGTGTTTCCTGCTTGGCAGGGGGTTGGACTGGATGGCCCTTGTGGTCTCTTCCAACTCTATGATTCTATGATTCTATGATTCAGCGATCAGCCCTATTTTCATTGGAGAAAGGTTGGAGGGTATGAAGTGAGAGCAAACGCCAATCCGGAGAAAACTTGAATTGCTGTTTGCTCTGATTGAGCACTAAAGAGCAGGGAAAAGCAGCGAGACAAGTGTCCAGGAGCCCCCTCTCTCTGTAGGAACGGAGGCTGGGTGGTTGTGGCCTGCTGATAGCAAAGCTCTCTCACGTCCTCGTTGTCGGATACTTGAGGATACAGCCTGAAACATCCCTTCACACTTCTTGAGCTCCCCCCTTAATCATTCCATCTGCTTTCCCTCTAGCTGGTAAATATCTATTTCATGTCCAATCTTGAAAGCTCAGTGATAAAATATGAGGCTGCATTCAATGATCTAATCATAATATGTCAGTATTTTTGGTGCATAAAATTGAGCTGATTGGACGCCAGGATGATGGAGTGTGATAGTACTGGAATCCTTTGAGTGCCTCTCCCCTTCCCCCTCCCCTCCCCCTCCCCCTCCTCCTCCCCCTCCTCCTCCCCCTCCCTTTCTGTTTCTTTTGCGGGGCCATGTATCTCTCCAGATCCCTTTTTTTCTCATCAATGTTGCCAGCATTAAGGTTACAAAGAAGCAGCTGGAGGGGGGGCAAATCGAGCCACCAGCATAGTTCCTGAAGAGCAACACACACACACACACCCCTATTATTTTAAAGCAGGTGGCTGTCTTCCCTGCCACCAGCACTGTTTCCATGGGAAAGACTGAACTGAGCCCTTCAAGGTCACCAGTTAGGCTGAAGGACCAAGCTGCCTGAGCAGGTTAAAGGAAGCCTGAGCTGCAGAGCTTGTCCCTCAGTCTTTGCTGTGAGGACACTGCTTGTGACAGGGGCAGGTTCTGTGGGGCAAGGAATGGGCAGAGCTGCGCGTGCCACACAGCCTACCCCGCATTCCCATAGCAAGTCTGATGCGAGTCTGATGCGAGTCTGATGCGAGTCTGATGCTCTCAGGTGCAGACGAGGAGACAGCCCCATTGCCTGTGCTGATATAGGATTGTGGCCACAACATACCTTTAATGCTCTGCGATATCGCTTTAAACTGTCATGGCTTCCAAAGAGGTCTGCTGGCAACATCAACCCTGCCGTGTGGGAATCCCTTGCGGACGACCATAGTGCCTGGAGACGGACAGTCAGGTTGTGCATCCACAGCAGTGACCAGAGGAGGAATGACCGCTGGGAGGAGCGCAGAGAAGAAACGCCATGATGCATCTGCAGCAGCACAACTGGGCACCTTCATCTGCCCCAGCTGCAACAAAACATGTCTCTCCCATCTTGGTCTCCACAGCCACAGCAGGAGTCACATCCATCCAACAGCTTGACTTCACCCCAAAGGCACACTCCTCCATGGTCTTCTGAGACAGACGGATGCCAGCTTCCCCCAAGGAATTCTGGGAGATGAAGAAGAAGAAGAAGAAGAAGAGTTTGGATTTGATATCCCGCTTTATCACTACCCGAAGGAGTCTCAAAGCGGCCAACGTTCTCCTTTCCCTTCCTGCCCCACAACAAACACTCTGTGAGGTGAGTGGGGCTGAGAGACTTCAAAGAAGTGTGACTAGCCCAAGGTCACCCAGCAGCTGCATGTGGAGGAGCGGGGAAGCGAACCCGGTTCACCAGATTACGAGTCTACCGCTCTTAACCACTACACCACGCTGGCTCTCAATGATTATTGAACCCCTCTGAGAATAGTCCAAATGGTTTGGCAACTCTCATCTTTGCCCTACCAAGCCCTTAATCTTTGACACTGTCTTGACCATAACCCCTAAACCAGTGATGGCTAACCTTGACACCCCAGATGTTTTGGAACTACAACTCCCATCATCCCTAGCTAACAGGATCAGTGGTCAGGGATGATGGGAGTTGTAGTCCCAAAACATCTGGAGTGTCAAGGTTAGCCATCACTGCCCTAAACTGACCCAGAGGTTCCATATGCCAGTTCTGCACCTGTGTGCTGTGACATGTTTGCCTGTAGGTTTGCTTTGAGTATCCGTATCCCGCTCTTCAGCCAAAAGGCTCCCAGAATAGCTTACATATACTTAGACAGTCCCTGTCCACAGACTTACTGTCTGAAGGATGTGATTCAAAATGAAAAGAAGAAGAGGAAGAAGAGAAGAAGAGTTTGGATTTGATATCCCGCTTTATCCCTACCCGAAGGAGTCTCAAAGCGGCTAACATTCTCCTTTCCCTTCCTCCCCCACAACAAACACTCTGTGAGGTGAGTGGGGCTGAGAGACTTCAGAGAAGTGTGACTAGCCCAAGGTCACCCAGTAGCTGCATGTGGAGGAGCAGGGAATCGAACCCGGTTCACCAGATTACTAGTTCACTGCTCTTAACCACTACACCACACTGGAAGTGGGGAGTGGGGAGCGGGGAACAAGCTCAGGCACCAATTCCTAAAGTTAAATAGTAGGTCTCCTAAGAACCAGGTGGCCTGGAGGCAGATTAGGGGCTGAAGGTGCGCTGAATAGCCATGGCTGTGATTCCTGCATTACAGACGGTTGAACTAGACGACCCTTTCCTGCCCAAAATCAGTTCAGTACATTGGCAAAATGGGTTTTGCAGGCACAACAGGTGGTTAGGCAAGCTAAGACGTGGGTCCAATGAGCAACATGCCCTCTTGGGTCCTATTTTATAGGAATGGGGCAGGCATGACTTCAGAGTGACAAGCTAGGCTGTCCTCTAGACCAGGCAAGCAAATTCCTTCTGGAGGGCTGGACCTAAGCTGTCTGTTCGCACCCGCGTTTGCATTTCTGCGACCTTGGCAATGGCAGAGGCTGCTCTGAACCAGACTGAGTGGCCGTCTCCTCTTGAGAAGATGGGCCGGGGTGGGCTCCGGCATCCATAGAGGGGGTGCCAGTATTGGGATCCAGGCTGGCACAACAGTGGGTGCAGAACATCTGGGTGATGTAAGATGGGGCAGGGCAGAGCATCAGTGGGACATGCAGCTGCGACCTTTCGGGGATCGGACTCCTCATCTGTAACTCTCTCCTGAGTTATCCACTCAGTCTCGAAGCTGAAGCCTGAAGCTGCCTGTCCCAACTCACTGGGTCATCAACGGGTAACTCTTCCAACGGCTCTCACCCTGGTCTGACCAGCCCCTCCATTACGACTTTTTGGGACATACAATGCTCAATGGAGCAACCAAGGACAAAGGTGCTCTTCCTCCTGCTCACCTGCTGAGGCCGTAAATTTGCGAGAAGGAGAAGGAGAAGGAGAAGGAGAAGGAGAAGGAGAAGAGAAGGAGGAGAAAAGGAGAAGGAGAAGGAGAAAAGGAGAAGGAGAGAAGGAGAAGGAGAAGGAGAAAAGGAGGAGAAGGAGAAGGAGAAAAGGAGAAAAGGAGAAAAGGAGAAGGAAAAAAGGAGAAGGAGGAGGAGGAGGAGGAGGAGGAGGAGGAGGAGGAGGAGGAGGAGAAGCAGAAGGAGAAGGAGAAGGAGAAGGAGAAGGAGAAGGAGAAGGAGAAGGAGAAGGAGAAGGAGAGTTTGGATTTTACATCCCGCTTTATCACTACCCGAAGGAGTCTCAAAGCGGCTCACATTCTCCTTTCCCTTCCTCCCCCACAACAAACACTCTGTGAGGTGAGTGGGGCTGAGAGACTTCAAAGAAGGGTGACTAGCCCAAGGTCACCCAGCAGCTGCATGTGGACGAGCGGGGAAGCAAACCCAGTTCACCAGATTATGAGTTCACCGCTCTTAACCACTGCACCACGCTGGCTCTCAAGAAGAGGGGAAAGGCCACCAGAAGCTGGCCTCGAGATGACCTTCACTTGGAGCTCGCTCCGTTTCCCTTCGCCCAACCGCCTTGGCCATACACCATCTTTCTCAGGTCTCTCCCCCTCCCCCCTCCCCAAGTTATAAATTAAAAGTCAATCTCATTAAAATCACCCGTAATCATTCCCTACGCCAGAGAGCCTAACAACCTGGTGCAGGGGATCCCAGCTGCCTTCCGTCGCTGTAATTCAATCAGACTCAGCGGCTCTTGTTCTCAAACTGCTTGAGCTGCACTTTCTGTCCAAATTTATGGTGCCGGTAGCGTCCAGAGGCTGAGTTACAGCTTTGGGGAGGGGGGAGGCGTTGGGTGGAGGGGCTGCATTATTCTGCATCTAATCCCTGCCTTTTGACAGGCGTGGAGGGGAGGAGGAGGAGGGACCCTCTTGTAATACAGGTGCCGTGTGCATTGTCCCCCAGCTTTTATGCCAGCAGATAGAAAGCCTTTGGGAATCAGGAAGCTGTCAGCACAATGTTACAAGTAAACAACAAGATCGCCGAGGCATGGGGAAATAAATAAAAGCTCTAAATAATGGGAAATACAGTGGGCCGGTGCAGAACTGGGACTAGCACCTCTAGCCAGCAGTCTGCATTTGCTGCCTCGCTGCCTTGCACACCTCTGCTCCATCCAAGGCATTTTCCTCTGAGCTTTTTCTGCCACCGTGTGGTGCACCGTTTTATTTGCGCACCTCAGGGAGGTGAGGCCGGCCCAAGATGTTTGGGTGCCTGAGGCAAGCCACAAAATGGCACCCCCACCCATAGCAGTCAACTTTCGGATTTGTAAATAAGGGATTTTTTCAAACTTTTGGATTTGAAAATAAGTAATGCTGTGAGGGCGGTGCAATGGCACCAAGTAGCCTCGCCACCCTGCGCTCCAGAGGCTGCGCGCGAACGGGTGAGCGAAAGAGCGAGCGCGTAGACGGCAGGCAGGCTGTCTGTCTGGTTGGGCGTGAGGGTCTGGCTGCACAAGGCATGCAAGCTCCGCCCCCAGTCGGTCTCAGACTCCTTATTGGCAGCCGAGCAACGCAGCTGAGGAGCCTCCCTGGCCGGCAGGGAGGGAGAGGAGCTGCTTCCTTTGGAATCCGGGAAATTTAAGGGATATCAACAATCCGGGATAGCAGTGGGAAACGGCATTGGAATAAGGGAGTTTCCCGCAAAAAAGGGAGGGTTGACAGCTATGCCCCCACCCCCACCATGGAAGAAGGTGAAGGAAGATCTACCTCAGGAACTAGGGGAGGATAAAGATCTACATCAGGAACAAGGGCGGGAGGAGACAAGCAGCGCCTCCTACTGGCCAAGAGGCTGCTGTAGAGGCAGAATTTGGGGGTGAACAGCACAGCTAATGTTGTATTTATGAAGATACAAAGCACTTTAGGCCGCAGTCCTATACACACTTACCTGGGAGTAAGGTCCACCACACTCAATTGGGCTTACATCTGAGTAGACAGGCCTAGTGCTGCGCTGCTTGACACTGCCGCAGACTGCTATACTTCGTAACTAGACTGGCTGTTAAAAATAAGGATAACAATTATTATTGAAAACGAAGCTACCATCCCACTGTTTGCCAAACCCTGAGCGCCTCCCCCCTCCTGCGGCGTTTTGCGAAAATACTTTTCATCTGATTAGACAGAAACAGAGACTGACAGAGAGATCCCCAGGCCAGCAGGAAATTAACAGGGTTTCATAAAACTCGTGCGTGGCTCGCTGTTGCGGCTCTGCATTTGAAGGGGAAACAGATGTTCGCTTTAGCTGGTAGCTTCAGTTCCTGGCAAAAGCTCTGCTGGTTCCTCTGGCTTGCTTTTAACTCTCATGCTTTCAAACGTGACGGCAAGACCAGCTTCTATATTCATAGAATAATAAGAGTTGGAAGGTACTGCAAAGGACCACCTAGTTCAACCCATAGCTGTCAACTTTCGGATTTGAAAATAAGGGATTTTTCAAAACTTTTGGATTTGAAAATAAGGGATTTTTCACAACTTTTGGATTTGAAAATAAGGGATGCCACGAGGGTGGTGCAATGGCACCAAGTAGCCTCGCCACCCTGCGCTCCAGAGGCTGCACGTGAACGCGTGAGCGAAAGAGCGAACGCATAGACGGCAGGCAGGCTGGCTGTCTGGTTGGGCGTGAGGGTCTGGCTGCACAAGACATGCAAGCTCCGCCCCCAGTGGGTCTCAGACTCCTTATTGGCAGCCGAGCAACGCAGCTGAGGAGCCTCCCTGGCCGGCAGGGAGGGAGAGGAGCTGCTTCCTTTGAAATCCAGGGAATTTAAGGGATATCAACAATCCGGGATAGCAGCGGGAAACGGCATTGGAATACGGGAGTTTCCCGCCAAAAAAGGGAGGGTTGACAGCTATGGTTCAACCCCCTGCAGTTCCACTATTCCAGCTCTCGCTGTCGGAAAGTTCTTCCTGAAGTTTATTCAGAATCGCCTTTCTTGTCACCTGAAGCCATTGGTCTGGGTCCTCTCTTCCAGAGCAGGGGCTTCTCTCTTCCCTAGAGACACGGGACCCAAGGGCCAGAAATGCCATGCCCCTTGGTCACCCCACCTTGCCAGAAGAGGTGCTGGCTAGAAGGAAGAGTCTAAGTCTCAGAGCGCACACATACTTGCACTTTGACGTGCTTTCAAACTGCTAGGTTGGCAGGAGCAGGGACCGAACAATGGGAGCTCACCCCGTCGCGGGGATTTGGACCACCGACCTTCTGATTGGCAAGCCCTAGGCTCTGTGGTTTAATCTACAGCACCACCCGCGTCCCTACATATAGCATATATTCAACACAAAAAACAGCGATCAATTGTTGTTGACAAAGGACAGCTGGACATATAAAGGGCACCATTACCTTCAGTAGCTTAGGGCCTCATCAAACCTAAATCTGGCCCTGGTGGCCCACCAGTTACCTGTGGGAAACCTGCAAGCAGGATGAGAGCAACTCTCCCCTCCTGTGGCTTCAAGCAACTGCCATTTCTGCCAGCTTCTCTGGATGTTACAAGAAGGGAGGGTTGAGACTTTTCTCTCTCCATGCCCTGCATAATTTGACAAACTTCCCTAAGGTCGCCTCTCGCTTGCCTTTTCTCTAAACCAGGGGTGTCAAACTCCGGCCCTCCAGATGTTTTGAGACTACAATTCCCATCATCCCTGACCACTGGTCCTGTTAGCTAGGGCTGATGGGAATTGTAGTTCCAAAACATCTGGAGGGCCGGAGTTTGACACCCCTGCTCTAAACTATGAAGTCCATCTGTTTCCCATCCTTGTGGAAGACCGACCCCGCCAAGTTCAAAGGTGCAGAGCCACGGAAGTGCACCGCATCCAGCCATTGCTTCCACCTGCTCCCATCCCCACACCTGTCGAGGTTCGCCAGAGCCTTCATTTGCATGGTGGGCCTCAACCTTGGCTATGCAAATCGCCTAGCCCAGCTCCTTACTCATTTCCTGTGTGTAACCCGGCAAGGGCCTTGTTGCAGAACGTCAATGGGAGAGCCATACATCAGGTTCAAAAACACATTCAGCATCTTTCAAGAATTAATAATTTGAAGAGTAGTTGGAGGCGCCGTGTTCCGAAAGTAAACTAACTTGTTTGGCAATGCCGGCTCGGAATGCTAATGAAGGCGAACAGTCGTTTCTCCAAGAATTATGGAATGGGTGAAGATTAATTGACAAAGGAGCCATGACACACATATTTTAGTATTTATATTTCATCCCCCTTGGGGGGCAGGAAGAAGACTATGTGAGGAAAATGAAAATTAAATGTGGCACACCTGACCTAAATTAATAATGGAAAGAGACTGGCGTTGACCCCACAAGCCTAGCAGGCATTTACATAATATTCAGCACATGTGAACCAATGTTAGCAGGGTGCATGATGGGGAATTACGCTGGAGCAGAGGGGTTGCAATGTTTCAACTCTGGCGTAATGTTATGCACAGCGCAGGGCAGCCACTCATTCGTCAGTGGGGCTAAATGAGAGCTTCAAAGTACTTATTGCAACCAGAATATGAGCATGGATATCTTGCCATGTGCTTTTAATTACATTAAGCAGGACCCAGCCAGAGCTAAGCATTTTTAAGTCCCATTGATGCCACTGGGAAAGTCAAGCATATGCTTAACTGTCTCTGCCAGAGAAATTAATAAGATGTTCTGAGCATATGACACCGATCCTGGCCTGACTGCACTGACTGCCAATTACATATTGCTTAAGGTTCCTGATTTAAGCAAGACACCCAGGAATCATAGAAGCCATTAAAAGCTTCTGATTGGATTCGGGAATGTCCCATCTTTGGGTCCGGCACTTTGGCACGAGTCAGCTGCCTTGCCCCAGAGCTCTGAACCCAAAAATGAGCAGAATCCAGATATTCCTTTGGGTATTCCTTTGGGGTGGCGGGAGGGGAAAGGTCAGAAAGGCTTCTCAGGTCCCCTTTCCCTGCATCAAAGAGCTGCTTGCACCCCTATCCTCTCAGTCACTCAGAGCAAAAACATGCCTCACTTCCTGTCTCGTCATCAACAGCAACAAGAAAAAACTGGGGTTAGATTTCATTCCATGGGGCCAAGAGAATGAGGAGGAGAAATACAACATGCAAAAGGAGGCTTCCCCTTTGTTATGTATTCAGTGGTCTGTGTTTGCCTGAGCTTGAGCCTGGACTAAGGATTCTGAACCCCTGTGTTCTGATTTGATACATGTTATCCAGTCACAGAACATTTCAGGATTTGGCCCTCTGCCATTGGCCCTTAAACTCTGACTTATGATTTGCAGCTTGGAAGTTTAGACAGCCAATCCTGTTGGGAGTGGGAGTGGCCCAGGCCTTCAGAAATGTATATAAGCAGTTGCTTTGCCCCTGTTGTCCAGTTCTGTTTGTTCAGTAAAGGTTCTTGCTGTTATCACTGTGTCTTGCCTCGTGGGAACCCACCTACACTTCACCCTTAGCCAGCCAGCCACCTTCCTGTGACAGAGGAAGCCCCCTGGACTGGTGGAGCACACAGGATGTGTTCCCACCCATTTGCTCACCATGTTGCCAGCGGCCAGTGCATGTGCAAAAGTGCACAGTGTTTTCTTCTCTTCCTTCCTTCTTTCTTTCTTTCCCCTTTGGAGGCGTTCCCCTTTGCTCTAGCCATGTAGAAGGAAATGGGGTGATCTTTAAAGTACAGTCCTCGCGAGGACCCTGATTTGGATCAGCCAGATGTTGGAAGGTATGCAATTAGTTTCCAGGCCCGAGTCAAAGTGCTGGTTTGGACCTATCAAGCATTTCATGGCTCAGGACTGCAATACCTCAAGGACTGCCTCTCACCATATGAACCGAACCAGACCCAGCGATCCCCATGCAAGACCCTTCTTTGGGTGCCTCCTCCACAAGAGATCTGGAAAGTGGCAACATGAGAACGGGCCTTTTCTGCGGTGGCTCCCCATCTGTGGAACACTCTCCCCAGGGAAGTTTGTCTAACAACTTCATTATAAATCTTTAGGTGCCAGATGAAAATGTTCCTCTTCAACTAGACCTTGGATTGATTAGCAGTCTATGTCCTTTTAGATGTGTTTGTGGAAGAGGTGGGGTTTATTGGTTTCTTTTGTTCTTGTTTTTATTATGTATTTTGGCGGTGGTGGCGGTGGTGGTGATGATGATGATTTGAGAGGCATTTAATTTGGGCTCAATTTCATTTATTCATAGATTTGGAAACCAGGTCTCTCATGCCTAATGGCCTCTATACATGTAGCATGATCCTATGTATGTTTACTTGGAAGTACAGAGAGGTGCAGGAATTTTGAAATGGTAAATTCTCCCACCTTGGCTCACCCAATGCTGCCAACGTCATGGGCCCAGTCAGCAACCCAACTGCTGGGTCAGAGGAGAACGGTATAAGATAAGGTTACCAGATTTTTTTTTTCCAATGAATCCGGTGACACTTTTCAACTTCAGTAGGAATGATAGGATTTTGTCAGGGGACTGGTTTGTAAATCTGGGGACTGTCCCCGGGAAAACAGGGATGTCTGGTAACATTAGTGTAAGAGCATATGAACAACTCTGCCAGGTCTGGCCAAAGGCCTGTCTAATCCAGTATTCTGCAGCCAGCCAGATGCTTTAGACACAGACAGCCTCCAACAATGGAGGCAGAGGCCAGACATTGTGGTCAGCAGCCACTGATGAGGTTTGTTTTCATCTATAATAAACAGGTATAGTAGAACCACCAAAAGCATTGGCAACAAGAAATCAGGGGGTGCAGAATGGGAATGAGTACAGTACTTTAAAAATTGGAGAGCAGTGCCACCTAGTGGATTTGGGCTGTCACTACCTACCCAAAGAAGGCATGTTGCAGAAACAATTGGTGGTTATATTGATGAAGCCTACAGAAACATTACCATTTCCTATGCAGGACTGGTCATGCCATGCCCACGTGTGTGTGAAGAGACATGAATGCAGGATGTCTGCATTTTTTTAAAAAATGAGTTGTCCCTAGCAAGGAAGGGAGGCAGCATTTGAGCTTCCCTTTAAGTAGCAAATATATACAGTATTGAGCTCACATTCTTCATACAGGATTTTTTTCCCCATGTTGTTACAACAGGCATCTTACCAAGCAGCAAGGGATCCAAATGGTCTGCATCTTCCAGATGTGCCTGGAGTTGTTCAGCAACCACCCGCTCAATTACCTTGCCCAAGAATGGAAGATTTGAAACTGGGTGATAATTGGCCATAATGTTCAGGTCCAAAGATGTTATTTTAAGAAGCGGTTTAATAATCACTTCTTTAAGGGAGTCTGGGAAGACTACCTCACAGAGGGAAGCATTCACCACCCCACAAAGCCCATTGCCCAAGCCCTACCTGGATCGCTTTTATGAGCCAGGATGGGCAAGGATCAAGAAGACAGGTGGTCAGTTTCACTCATACAAGCAACCTGTCCACATCCTCAGAGGTAACAGGTTGGAATTGACCCCATACAACCTGGCTAGGCAGAGCTCTGACACTAGCCCAGCCCAGCCCAGCCCAGCCCCCACAGTGGAGTCTACTTTCTTCCAAAGCTGAGCTATTTTATCTGCAAAGAACTTTGTAAAGTAATGACAGGAGATTTTGGAGTCCTCACCAGACTACGAACCACCTGAAAGAGTCTCCTGGTACTGTTTGAAAGAGATTTGCCTAGAAATCTTGGGCTGCTGGGCATTGCCACCACATATGGTGATAACTTCCTCATCTCTTACATCCTCTCCATCCAGCAAGTGGCTGGTAAGTGTTCATTTAAACAATACAATTTGGCAGGTGTATAATCTATATTTGAAATTTAATGCCACCTCTCTATTTTTGGAGGGGATAATTTTCCTTAGGGGCTTAGACTATAACAAAATCCATCTATTTTCAGAGATTTCAGCATCTTTTGCATAAAAATTTGTTCAGCTCAAAGATGGTTGGAGACACGAGGGCTGTAGAGTAGACACCAAAAAGAGGGGTGAAGGAATGGAATGATTATAAGAGAAAAATAGAATAATTCACAGTATTGTAAGACACAGCCCCCAGATTTTCTGGGTATTCCTTTAACCCCCTACAGCTCCAACAATCCTCTCTTCTCTCTCTTTCTCTCTCTCTCCCCTTGGCTAAAACGAAGTGTAGCATCACACAATGTGTAATCTGTCTATGGAATCCATTGCCACAAGATGCAGAGTGGCTATCTCTGTGTCTCGCGGCAATGGATTCCACAGATGAATCACACGCCATGTGAATAATGGCTTTTGTTTGTCTGCCCAAATCTACTGTTAGTAAGTTTCACTGGGTGAGAGCTTCACTTCTGGAATCACGAGAGGGTGAAATATGTCCCTGTTTATTTTCTCCCCACTATATCATAGTTTCTACCTATCCTGTGCCCTACTTGGTCACTTCCCTCCCCAACAAAAAAAACCCTAAAAAGTCTCAATTCAGCCTTTATTTTGAGGGAAGATCCTTGAATCCTCTGGTCATTTGGGCTGCTCTTTTTTTAACAGAGTGATGGCAGGCAACTTCAGTATATTTGCTCATTATACGTGTTTACCAAGTTCTCTGTGCAAAGATCATTACACCAGCACTAGTGAGAAAGAACTCTCCCAAATATATAGGGCTGCTTGGGAGTGCTCTTTGCTCCTGGATATAAGGGTGTATTTTGTTTCCAGAAGTCTTTGTCTTTTCCCCCTACAGAAATGGTGACACCTGACTGACGAGGTGGTAGATTTCTAGAGATACTAGAGGAGGCAGCAAATAATAAGAATAATAAGAATAATAAGAATAATAAGAATAATTATAATAATTATAATTTATTATTTAAACCCCAACCACAAAGGGAGACTGCATTGAAAGAGTTTAATGTTTGATAAAGAGTCAGAGACAGAGAAGTTTCTGCATGTCATTCACTGAGCACATTTCTTTTCCTGCGTGGAGATTCCCTGTTCAGGGGGAAAAGCTTACATACAACTGTGGTTGGCAAAAAATACTACCTGTTCTTCAAGCAAGCATCCCAAATTTTAACACACCCCATTATTCCAGATTAGCTAATCAGAGGTGAATATGTTCCTTAGCCCCATATTCATAACCACTAACATGGATTAGAACATATTTATTATTTGTTGAATTTCTATGCCAAATTTCCCTCCAAGGAGTTCAAGGTGGAGTATGTGGTTCTCCCCTCATTTAATCCCCACAACAACCCTGTGAGGTAGGGCCAGGGGTGGACTTTGGTAATACCCCTGAGCAAGGACAAAATTTGGTGCCACATCCTAAATATTCCTTTTGGTACAGTTGCTTTTTTAATGGATCTTCTCAGCAGATAACCGAATAAAAATAGATTTGTTGTTGTTTTGTGCTCCCTCAGCTCAGCATCCTCTGCTCCACCCTAGATCCATCGCTGGGTTAGCCTGAGAGGCAGTGACTGCCCCACAGTCACAGTGTTTCATGTAGTTAAGTGGAGATTTGAACCCAGACCTTCCAGCTCATAGCCCAACACTCTAACCATTACGGCCCTGTAGATTTGGAGGCTTCCTATATCATTGTTGTATTCATTTATAACTTGTCTTTTTCCCTGAAAGGGACTCAAGGCATCTTACAGCTAAAATAGAAACAGATAAAAACATTTGGGGGTGGGGTGCATAGCATTCATCACCACCTGTCAGGGATGGACTAGATGACCCTTGGGATGCCTCTACAATTCTAGGATTAAATTCTAGGATTAAAAAGCAAGGACACATTGATAGAATGTGTGTGTGATTTTTTTATTATTAAATTTGTATGTCGTCCTTTACCCATAGATCTCAGGGTAGTTCGCATCATAAAAACACAATATTAAAAAAACCACATGCTTATATAGGCATGAGATTTATTAAAACATACAGATCATTACAACATCATGCCCTATATTCCAGAAGACGCCGGACAAACATCTCTAGAGGCTGCTCTTGCTCTGCATTTCCTGTCTCTTAGCAGGGAGTTGCTACCCCCGCCCCCTCGAACGCATCTCTCTACGAGCACCGCCCTCTTCCTCTTTTCCCATTCATGATTTTCCCGACTGACGTCACTCCAACGCCCTATCCAATGAGCGAAGCCGTCAGCCTCCCTGCCATTCTCAGCATGGGAAAACTCCTCCCACTACCTCTCCCTTGAAGGGGAGGCGCTCCTCCTCCTGTCTCCTTTTTTTTTTTTTTAAACCTCTCCTGGACTAATCCCCTTCCCCCTCCCTTTCCTCCCCACGGCTCTTATTGGTCGGCGGGGGCGCCTAACCCCGCCTCTTCCCCCCCATAAATCTCTCGGGGGTTTTCTTTACAAAGTCCCCGCCCCCCAGTCCAGAGCGAGCTCACCCGACAGGGGGAGGGGGGGAGAGAGAAAAACCACCACCGACCGGCTTGGAGCGACATACTTCTCTCCCAATGAGAGACTACTTTGCGAGAGATGCTTCTCTCCCATTGAGCTGGGGGAGGGCGTCCGCCCGCCCCCCTTCGCTGCCTCGCCCCGCCCCTTCGCCTGGTGGGCGTGCGGAAGAAAGTGGGCGGGGCGGGCGAGAGTCGGCGGCGCGTCGGGCGGTGGGAGCGAAGGCAGAGCGAGTCGCCCCGCTATTTGCCCCCCCCCGCCCCCTCCCTCCTGAGGGAACACCAACGGCCGGAAAGTGACGGTTGAGGGTGCAAGGGCGCGCGAGGGGCTTCTTTTCCCGCCCTTTTCTGACGGGGGGGGAGGCAAGAGAAGCCTTTTTTCTGAGGGGGAATCGCTGCTGAGGCGGCGGCGGCCGGTTCCTCCCTCTGCCAACCGCGGCGGGCCGCGCCCTCAAGCTCCGCCGCCGCCGGGTGAGGAGGGGCGATGGGCGGGCCGGTGGTCTCCTAGCTCCGCCGTCGTGGCCCGCCGCCCGCCCCCGCCCGCTCCCGCCCGCTCTGAGGCGGCGGCCGAGGCCCGAGAGCGGCTCCCCCGCCTGACGCCTCCTCAGCCCACCGTGACCCTCCGTCGTCGTCGCCGTCCTCCCTCCGCGGCCTGCCATGTCCGGGGTGGTGCGGACCCTGAGCCGCTGCCTGCTGTCGGCCGACGCGGCGTCGGGCCGGGGCGAGAGGCCGCCGCCGCCGGGCGAAGCGGGGAAGGAAGGCGGGCGGGACGCGGAGCGCGAGGCCCGGCGCCGCAGCCGCGAGATCGACGCGATGCTGGCCCGCGAGCGGCGCTCGGTGCGGCGCCTGGTCAAGATCCTGCTGCTGGGCGCCGGCGAGAGCGGCAAGTCCACCTTCCTCAAGCAGATGCGCATCATCCACGGCCGCGAGTTCGACCAGAAGGCGCTGCTGGAGTTCAGGGCCACCATCTACGAGAACGCCCTCAAGGTGAGGGGGGGAGCGGGAGAAGGAGGAGAAAGATTAAAAAAAGGAGTGGGGTGGAATGGTAAGCTTCAATAAACGGCATATGCTTCGGAGGGAGAGGCTTTGCTTTTCCTCATCCCTCCTCGCCCCGTTTTTCCTTTCGTGACATGTCTTAAGCCTTGGGGGCAGGGGGGGTCCCTCTGGATACCACTGGGATGGTTTGCTTGCTGGCTTGCCTGCCCCGTCTGTATCCCAGCTTCCCTCTCAAGGGGGTGTGCAGGGTCCCCTCACAAGAACCCCGTGAAGTAGATTTAGGTTGACAGGAAGAGGATGACAGGGCCGATATCACCCAGCATGCTTCACGGCCAAGTCAGGATTTGAACCCTGGCCTCCTACGTCCTGGTTGTTACACTGCCGGACGTTGGGGGAGTTGGGTCAAATTCTTCATGTGACGCATAGTCAGCCTACAGAACTCACTCCCACTGCAGCCAGAGATGGCCACCAATTTGCCTGGCTTTAAAGTGGATTAGACAAATCCATGGAGGAGGAAAGGGCTGTCTTTGGCTCCTGGCCATGATGGCTATGCTTTGGCTGCACAGTCCTTGAGGGAGCAGAGCTTATGAATACCAGTTTCTGGAAAACACAGGAGGGGAGTGGGCTCTTGTGCTCAGGTTCTGCTTGCATGTTTGCCATTGGGGCATCTGGTTGGCCACTGGGAGAAGAGGATGCTGGACTGATGATGATGATGATTAAATTTTCAGCAAGACTTTTCTAATGCCAGCATGGCCAATAGGTATGGATGATAAGAGTTGCAGTCCAGCAACATCTGGAGGTCCAAAGGTTTGCATTGACTTAGGAATGCTGTTTTGAGTGGTGTACAGAATGCCCGGAATAAGTAGGTTGAAATAAAATGAGAGTACAAGGCATACTGAAGCAGATGGCTGGGGGGGAAATAGTGCCTGCACTTCTCATACAATTGTATAAACCCTACTACGGCCCTGTGAGATGGAGCCAGGCGATGAGTGGAATGAGTGTGGTGAGGCTGTTATGCATTCTGTTTAGTCAGTGTGCATTGATGCTGAGGGAAAGTAGTGTGTTTTGTATTCCCTCAGTTACAGTGTATGACACTGTAAGGTAGTAGATGAGAAGCAGGCAACTGGTGGTCTAGTGGTGGAATTGTGTGTTGCTTTGAATGGTTTGAATAATAACTAGAAAGCTGTGCTGTAAGTATATTTAATAAAATAAACTGGAGGAATATATGGAAGGTAGCCTGTCAAGTCATAATAATAAAATGATTATTATGCTACTTTCCCTCACAAGTCAATGTATGTGCTTCATATACATCCAGTTCATCTTTACAATGATCCTGTAAGGTAGGAGAGCTAGGCGATGGGTGGAGTTGTGTAAGGGGGAGGTGATACCAGTGTGGGTACAAAGAGATGGGCTGTCAGTGTTATGCTAGGTGGTATTATATTGCTTTTCCTAAGTAGCCTGTTTTCTAGAATTTATTTGAATTATTCTTGGAACAGTATTCTTGGTACCACTGTACTTGGAATCATAGAATTGTAGAGTTAGAAGGGACCCAAAGAGTAACCTAGTCCATCCCCTGCAATGCTTCATACAACTTTGTATCCATTGGGTTGGTTGACACAAAAGGATAAGCCAAACCATGTCTTACCAAAACAAAATAAAAAAATTCCTTCCAGTAGCACCTTAGAGACCAACTAAGTTTGTTCTCGGTATGAGCTTTCGTGTGCATGCACACTTCTTCAGATACCATCTGAAGGTGCTACTGGAAGGATTTTTTTAATTTTGTTTTGACTATGACAGACCAACACAGCTATCTACCTGTAACATGTCTTACCAGGACTGCATAAATGTATGGACTCCCAGAGAGAAGCTCACAGCTGCTTTATTCCTCTCCGGCTCCTGTCCCTCACAGAGCTAAGCATGTTATCCAAACCGGGACTTATGGTTAAGCTCTCTCATTGCTAGCCATGGTTTATTGTTGGCTGCAGATCATGCTTAGGAAGAAAGAGAGCCTAACCATACAGTAAGTCCCAGTTTGGACAACATTGTAAACCAAACCATTACTTAGTTCAGAGTAGGAACAAAAAAGGACTGGGGAAGGAGCAAAGAAACTGCAAGGTCTCTGGAAGGCCATGTATTTGTGCAGTCCCAGTGAGCCACAGTTTAGCTTACTGTGTTGTGCAAACCATTCTTGAAATAGTCCTGTAAGACCAGTATTTGGAAGCCTCTCAGTTTTCCTGTTCTCATTTCTTCCCTCTTTCTCCTATGCATCCTAAATAGCCCTGTCCCACACCTCCTGGATTATGGCTGTGTTTCGATGTTTTGATTGTCTGTTGTTCTAATGGAATTATGTGGGAGGTGCAGATTACATGATTTCCCTTTGTGGTATGCCCAGGTGTGAGGAGTAATGCTGTCCTCCATTACCTCTTGGTGTCACCATCCTGTCTAAATTCCAAAGACTGACATGGAGGAGAGAAGGGCCCAGTTCCAGGTTTCTGGAATTGAAGGATGGGATGATAGAAACTTATGCCATCACCAAGTATATAGACTCCCTAGGAAGGAGTTTACCCACCCTTCATCACACAGTTCCAGTGTGGCTTACAACCATATAAACAAAACATATTCAAATTCAATAAAACAATTTAAAACAAACTGAACTGTACCTCAGACAATAGAGATGGTCTCACAAAATTCATACTACTTAAATGTTGAAAGCCAGGATAAGGAAATGTATCTCCAGCAAATGGCTAAATAATGACAATCCTTGGAATACCACTATGGGGAAGGAGTGGCATATTTTAGGAGTTGTGACAGTCAGTATCCTCTTCCAACATCCGTGTTTCCAAGAGTGACAGAATGTGGAATATTGGCAGCTTTATTATTCTTTGCTTTGTCATTGACATGGATCAAAATCCACAGGTCACCATTAATGTATGTGTTGAAATGAAATAGATGAAAATTGCCCATCTCTGTTTAGAGTTGAATGAAAATGCACGTGTATGACTAAAGTGAGCTAAGGAGTTATTAATCTGGGCAGAGTTACACCTGTGCCAGTCCAGTTTTTAACCATGGGAAAGTAAGCTTATTTCTCCCTCCTCTTATGCGAGAACCCCCTCTCCTATTTTTTGAGCTTAGCTGTGCTTAGAATTGTATATGTACCAGACTTCTTGCTGATTGTGCAATGCTCTAAATTACAGTTTGCAAACCTGGTTAGAAGGGTCACTGAAGCTGACCTTGGTAATTGCAATGTATTAAAATGACTTCTAAAATAACAGGTGTTGAACCTATGGTATGTGGACTCAGTATGGCCCCAATGGCCACCCTAGAACAAATTCAACTCAACTCAAACCTAGCCATCTTGCACATATTGCTGTCTTAGAATATATACTAGTAAGTAAAGAGATGAGGTGTAGAGTTGGAGGAACAAGGAACTGAGCAAGATATGCACACCCTGCCAACTGCACAGACTTGTTTTTAGATATTGCTCCCCAGCCTTCAGGGTTAAAAACTTTCCTTTAAAAATACCAGGAATCCACATTTTTTGTTGTACAGACAATATAAACCTGAATATTGCAAGCAGGTTCTAGGCTATTGGTTTTGACAACTATAATGCTTCTGAAGAGATGCATTATTCATTAGGTTCATTTTAAAAAGCTCTGTTGCTGTACACAACCAATTCTTTATAGCATGAGCTTTCATTGCCAAGAACCTCCTTTATCAGATGTTCTTCTCTACAAACTAATACAATAATAAACATGTTCATTTTTATGGTGTTACAGAAGTTGGTTTTCTTCTTCTTTGCCACAATATTACTAGTATGTTTGTGGTAATGCTCACAGTGTTCTTGAATGTTACACAGCCCTAGAAAAATAATGCTCACAGTGTTCTTGAATGTTACACAGCCCTAGAAAAATAAGCCCCTACTTGAAAATAAGGATATAAATTTGCTCTGAAAAATGTGTTCATAATCATATTGTGGGCAAATTGTGTCTGAAACCAAGCAATCACGATAAGCAGCAAGATGAGTGGTTGGCTGGCTGCTGTGCTGAAGGAGGTTATAAATGGGAAGAAGACCTTATGAAGGACTGGCATAAACTAGAAATAATACTGAGCTTTTTAAAACCCAGCAACATAGTTTAGCTGTAAGAAAAAAGGGGATGAGGACTGAACAGTTGAAGAGGAAACAGGTAAAAGGTAAAATGAAAGCAGGTGTATTCATGCTCAAATACAGCAGTGGACTGAAGGGTAGCTTTAAATGAGTGGATTTAGAAAACCATCAGTAGGACAAGAAGGGAGACGTTGTCATCCTGGAGTTCATGAAGGCGGTACCCTTTGGTACAGGCACATCTTGTTGTTCTCACATCACCTTGTACAGTATTATTGTCTGCTTGTGACTTAGGCACAGAAATGTGAGGAGCTGGATGTGGCACTGAATTTCTGCTGGTAACATGCAAGTGGAGAGGAGTATAGTATCGTTCCACAAGACAATTTGTGTTATAGAAGTCAGGTGCAAGAGCATTATCAGGTTGTGACCTATTGTATTGGTATTATAAAAGCAAAAATTGTGTATTCTGACTTGGTGTGGTGTAGTGTTTGCCTTTTAAGACTGTGCTTATGACAATGAACATTGGAGTTCTGTAGTTTCATTTGATTTTTATTATCAGAATTGTTATTTTTTATAAGACCACTGGCTCAAGTGGCAAGTGTGATACATTTTTCAGTTGCTCTTAAAACATACAATTATATGCTGACTAATGGAATTTTGATGTGTTCACTGTCCTAAGTGAACATGTAACTGAGCATTTATCGTTATTTTTTTAACTGCTCTTTTTAAAAGAAAAGAAAAAACCTATGTGGTTCTGTTGTTGACACTCTGCATTTTTATCCCCATTCACTGAACTACCGATTCATCAATATTGTCCCTAACATTAAACCCTAGAAGAGAACCTGCGAAGTACCGGTATTTCACTTTAGCAAGCAGTACAGTAGCATTTAGGTCTTCTAGGGAAATTTCATTTTCATTTACCTCATTAAGATTAATTACACAATTAGTTATTGTGATATTTTAATGACTATTTGTGTAAAGAAGATAGGTGTTTGTATTATGCTCTTCAGGGTTTGAAAATAGTAACTGTTTCTGTTATAAAAAATGCAGACTTTTTGAATTGAATGGCCATCTGTCATTGTCAAAGAAAATATTGCTGTTCTGGTACTTTCACAGATTTTATATGTGCTTCCATTTGACAGCACAGAAGAGGGTTTGTAATCTTGAGGTTAGGAAAAGTGATGACATGTGTTTCCATATAGAGAAAACATAACTTAAAAGTGAGTGGATGGATTGATTTAAATCACTAAGAAGAAGAAGAACAGTTTAAATCCATTTGCCCCCCTTTTATAAATTCATACTTCCCTAACAAGCATATGTTTTGTCTGGTTACTGTAACAATTAGACTGTATTAGTTTTTAGCCAAATAGAGCCATTATGTAACCCGTCAGCAAAATTCTTATGTGCTATATAATTGTGTTTGCTTACACATAAGGTGTATGCACATGAAAGAATTCTAAGCAAGAATGCTTACTTGAAAGCTAAGTTTTGAATCCTGTGCATCCTTATTTGGCAACCAGTCCCACCAAACAAATTGGAACTCCCTTCCAGGGAAATATGCATAAAATAGGGCTGTAACATGTCTTAGGTGTTAAATACAGATTATAGAAATGCATTCATAACACCAAGGTAATACTTGTTGTAGAAGGGAGTGTTAATCCACTTTATGGTAAATTAATGTCCATACTACATATAGTTTCAGAATTGAACACAAGGCAGAGCTCAGGGAACTGGGCACAAAAGAGAAATGCAAGAGAATTTGCATGGACTCAATGGATGATCCTGGTGAGATATAAGATATTATCCCCTGAATTCTAGTACTTAAAATGACTTGCTAGTTGATGTGCAGTATCAAACCATAATATATTAACTCTTGTACTGGTACTCTTGTAATGACTGATGAAGATGTTTTCTTTCTCTTCAAAGAAAAGCACCATTTCATGAAGGGATCATAAATTCAATTTCATGAAATTATAAATTTGCGTTTAAGTTCATATTAAACCAGATTTCTTTTTAGAAGAGAAACATATTAAGCTAAGCTTAAAAATTAAATCGAATTCATTTTTTATGTTACCTTTTTAGAACATCATTTTTATCATGAGTTACCAATTATTGAAACCTTCTCTATTTCTTAGGTGTTAAATACAGATTATAGAAATGCATTCATACACCCAGGTAATACTTGCAATTGGTAAACAATGGCAATACTTGCATATCATTTAGATTATTTTTGTTTTTGAAACTCTTCTGGTATCATCCTGACTTTTAAAAATCCTTCTATTACAGAGAAGACACACAGTTAGCAAAATGCTGAATGTAAGCCCCTAATCCAAAATTTACTTTTCCATTTAGTGCAGGCAATGGTTTAGAGTTGTAGTTTTTCCTAGCATTTTATGGGGCAGGCTTCCCAAACATCAGTTTTGCTTTGGCTTAAGTAAATAGCCATTGGTTAATGATGGTTTTGCTTATTAACCAAGGCTAAGCTTCAGGGCAGTTTTTTATGAGAAGCGCTAGTGTTGGGAATACACAGACTCTGTTAGTTCAGTAACCTGGAATAGAAAAGTGTATAAAACACCTAAATTAGCACATCTGACAATCACATGACTCATGCAGTACTATTGTATAAATGGTTACTTGGAAGTAAATCCCTCTATGTTCAATGGACCCTACTCTCCAGTGCAGTTTTAAAGTTGACTTTAACTTGCTAGATCAAAGTCATCAGCAAATGCAGCCTTTGGACAAGCAAAGGTCAGCTGCTGTTGCTTTAGTGGTCAGCTGGCAGTGTGTAACCTTAGGAGCTGAAATCTGGTTTATTTCCTTATAGGTTTATCATCATGTGTGTAGTGTTCTTGGTAAGGACTGCACTGTTCCTCTGAAATGCCTGAACTTGTAGAGCCATAAATTTCAACAAGAATGGCCAAAATCTGAAGAATTCCTCAACTACTTCTGCATACCCAAGACCATCCTTCTCTATTTTCCTTAGTAGCCGCTTCCTTACCACCACCATCCTATCCTGCATAATGGTTAGCTTTGAATAATTTCAGTAATTTCCAAAGTGGTTTCTCATGAAACATGAGGAACTTTCCTTTTGAAGAGGAAACAGTCAAACCTCACTGTGTGAATATGAGTCATTATTATTATTATTATTATTATTATTCTATTGAAGCACAAAATGCATTATGACATATGCTAATGAATACAATCACCATTTAGTAGTAAATCATTCTTTCTTCATAGTAAAATAGTCATTTGTATAAAATATACACAGAGCCTAGGGCTTGCCGATCGGAAGGTCGGCAGTTCGAATCCCCGCAACAGGGTGAGCTCCTGTTGTTTGGTCCCAGCTCCTGTCAACCTAGCAGTTCGAAAGCATGTCAAAGTGCAAGTAGATAAATAGGTACCACTCCGGCGGGAAGGTAAACGGCATTTCCGTGCGCTGCTCTGGTTCGCCAGAAGCAGCTTAGTCATGCTGGCCACATGACCCGAAATCTGTCTGCGGACAAACGCCTGCTCCCTCGGCCTATAGAGCAAGATGAGCGCCGCAACCCCAGAGTCATCCGCGACTGGACCTAACAGTCAGGGGTACCTTTACCTTTATAAAACATAGTTCTTAGAATTCATAGTACTGTAAGAGTTAACTATTGTTACAAAACACTCTTTGAAGATTCACAATGGGTCTTGATGTCTTCCAGATGAACTCTTGCTTTTAAAGAATTGGCCCTTTCCTCGGTAGAGCGATGGTTGTGAGGTGATGCTTAATACAGTGGTACCTCAGGTTACATATGCTTCAGGTTACATACGCTTCAGGTTAAGAACTCCGCTAACCCAGAAATAATGCTTCAGGTTAAGAACTTTGCTTCAGGATAAGAACAGAAATTGTGCTCTGGCGGCGCAGCGGTAGCGGGAGGCCCCATTAGCTAAAGTGGTGCTTCAGATTAAGAACAGTTTCAGGTTAAGAACGGACCTCTGGAACGAATTAAGTACTTAACCAGAGGTACCACTGTAATGCTTTTCTCTGATGTTCTGGGATAGAGGTTAGGCTAGAAAACCTGTAAGATCCTGACTTGTTCCTTGGATCCTTTCTTTTAAAGAGATGCTACCTTGGCAAGTACAGTCTTCTAGTAATCTGGTAAGGAGGTTGATGTTTTTGTTTGCAGGTTACAGCTCTCTTAGTTAACTGGAATTTATTTTTTAATTGCAAATTTATTAAGGAAAGGGGGGAACAAAAGAAGAAAAAACAGCTCACATTCACAATACAACAAATATCAATACATCCATCTTAATCTATACTTGCAGATTGATATATGTCCAAATAGGTTCCCAATGTTGATGTTTGTAGAAAAGTTTCCCACCCCTGCTGCCAGGTGTTTGAGAGTAAGAAGTGTAACACTAACCTGCGAATGTTTAATGTGTTTTGGAAGCTAAATATTCAGTGTTTTTTCTCTCTTAAAGTAAGGCATTTCTAAGGTCTTTTCTAGTCCTGCAATTTCAGTCTGAACACTGTAATATACTTTAACAACTATTGCACAAATTCTGTGCTGGATCTATTCAGTTGTAATACAATGTACCGGTAATATTGATTATAATCCTGATCATGGATGTTTGGGGCACTCCCAATAAGTAGCTCTAATCAGTTTGCGTCTCCTAGGGTCCCACCATCATTTTTTTGTTTGCATTAAGACAACTCTCAAAATCCCTTCTCCCTTTCATTGGATTTACTTGGAGACAGAGAGTCGTATTATAGTTTACAGACATAACTGCAGTTACAAATACAAAGATTGGGTTGTTAAGTAGATGAATTAAGTTCCTGTAGGCTAAGTAAAGGGCATTGTATTTTGTTCATGTGTTTAGTCTTTTAACTCGGTATACAAATCTTGATGTTTACACTACTCACCTGGGGAATAGCAGCATTTGAATGATGAAATATATGGAAATATTTAAGATTCTTTGCTTTGATTCTGTGCTTGCAAGACTCATAAAGGCCAGAAGACGTATGTTTGAAGTGTGTTGGACAGGTTTCCTCAGGCAGCAAAATGGAACTGTTTTAGTTACTTTTCTCCCATGCCAATAAGGTGAAGAATTTCTACTGGCCTCCTAAAAATCTTAGTATTGCATGCATCCTGGATGCTGTGACATGATAATCTTTTCATTAACAGTATTAATGCTTCCAGGTTGCTGCCCAGTACTAAATATAGTGTTTGAATATAAACACTATATTCTCCAGTGTTCCAAATCTCTAGGCTCTTCTTCCCATAATCTTGTCAAATGTGATACAAATGTTAAGGAGAGACTGTTAGCATATTTTAAAAGGTCTGTATTTTTAAAATATTCATGTTATTTACTTAATATTTAGTGCTGAAGTTGGTGGTGACTTTGGAGCTCAAGAGTATAAAATGCATGTTTTTAGAGAAGCAGTTGGGTGGGTTTTTTCTATAATACCTGCAGTTGGTGTCTGTCTTGAGAGATAATGGAAGAGTGTGCTATCAGGAGTAAAGGCAAACCATTGAAGAGTTACAGTACCTGCTGTGGCTATAGAGACCAATACAGATGAGACATGTTTTATTGCAGCTGGGGCTGGTACATGACCATAAACACCATAGAGTATGCATCAACAGAAGAACAACTTATTATATATATTTCTATATCCTGCCTTTCTGTCTGATAGCAGACCTCCAAGACAACTTACAGTAAGGGAAAAATAAATAAATAATATTCTTTTAAAAGACACTGATGACTTACAAATGTTATGGGCAGCAGAATGAGAAACGTTAGCCACTGTCCAGTCCTTATGTTTATGTGAATGTGATTTTTAATCTACTGTATATTTAGAAAGTGGTTTGTTTGTATGTCTGTCTGTTCTATACATTTGGACACCTCAGGAGATATCTTTGCCAAACACAGCATTAGGATTTTTGTGGTGGGGGCAGCAGTCTTCAGTAATGTTTGGATGCCAGGTGCCATTTTAAATCAAGATGGCAGACCAAAACATAACACTAGATTGTCTTCCCCCAATTTTTGGCATAACAGGTCCAAAGTCACAGATTCCATTTTTAATTTTTTTTAATACTAAAGCTTTATTTTTGTTTCTATAAATACCTAGACAGCGCTGGGCACTCCCCACTAGTACTATATCAAACTTTTAAATCTGCTAGTACAGATTTGTGCAAGCAAGTTGTGAACAAGTTGCCAGAATGGTTGCTCAGGAAAGCTTTGATTTAGGGAGTAAGATTAGTTTTGTGTGAAATGTAAGGCAACAGGTAGGTGTTGAATGCACATCATCCTCTTGTTCTGTGTACACATTCATAAAATTTAGGAATTGCTGATTGATGCGCACTGGATTTAAACCTCCAAAGTAATATTGTAACTCTCAGAAGCACTATTTCTAGTATTGTACTTAAACAAGTCAAAATGCCATTATTCCCTATTGGTCGTAAACTGAAAATGACTACCTGGGAGTTATACTTCTCTTTACCACTTATTGGAAATAATTTTGAAGAGGGGTAAAATAAAAAAGAGCAGCCACTCAATGAGAATGAGCACCATCGAAGAAGAGAAAGAGTATTGTGCAGTTCCATGGTTCTGATAGGAAACTATTATGATCTCATTCCCCAGTGTAGGGAATCTTTCAGGCAAGGGCTGCAGCTGTGCAATGGTAATCATTTGAAAGCTGCTGGAGTGAAACAAGACTACATCTAGATGAGTTTAAAGAACTTTAGAACACTGGAGCCTTAGCAGGTGAAAGGTCAGAGCTAACTTGTATGGGCAGGGATGACGCATACATATTTGCAACCCAATTTAAGAGGCAAGTGGAAGATAATAGGCTGTAGCAAACACAATATGGCTACAATATTAATAGCTTTCTTGCAATTGTTCTATTGTTTTACATACTATTCTACAAACTGGATACAAATGTACGTACTGTAATGCAAAATATATTCAAATATTCATTTGTACTGTTCATTAACATTGTAGCAAAGAATGCTCTGGAAGAGTAAAATGGGAGTTTCATAGCTTGATTAGCCTTTTAACATTTGTTTTAAATGAGCATTGGGATAGGGTTTAACTCCTTAAAATGACCTCACAATTTAAAATTGCTTTTTGTCTGTATCATTTCACCTTTGATTTATTCTTAAATGGAAAACCCCAGCTAAAGCAGTAAACGTTGGTGGCAAACCAAATACTTGAGAATGGAAACAGGTTTTTAAAACTCTTAGTTGCAGTTCAGTGAAAAAGAATGTTAACTGCATTCCTTGAGTTCATAGCTTCCTTTTTACAGGCTTTTAATAATTGTACTATGCTTTGTGTTGAATGCATGCTCTTTGAACAGTTTATCTGAAGGATTAAATTGTATGGAGATGAAGTAATAGTCATTCAGGGTGGCTCAGTGTTTACATTAGAGAAACTGCATTAGAAAGAGTCCAACCTGATAATGGATAGTTGAAAAATTTTAATTAGCTGCCCTTTTGCTGGAATACTGGAGAAGCTGCAGCTCTCCTACATTGCTAAATCTAGCAGCCTTGAACCTGCTTCTTCATTATATTTTACTGCTAAATCTTGCAGTGAAGCTTCTTTCTTATCCTTGATCTTCAGCATTAAAGTTTTTGGGTGTACTCCTTAACTGTAGGAATGAATCCTGAGGTTGGTGCTTGGCGGGTGGGGTAAAAGAGCTCCTGAATAAGTATCATAATGTAAAATTTTAACAAGTAAATATGGGTAGGGCAATGCTTAGTGTTATAATCCTTGTGTGGTTACAGCAGACAAGCCTACATTTTAGAAAATGTCATTAGTCGTAATGAACAGAAGTTGCAACTAAGGATTCTATAGTTGGGCTTTCTTTGTCTCCCTGCTTTCCAAAAGCAAGGAAATTGGGGAGAAAATTAATACCTGTGAAGCCTGGATAAAAGGAAAATATTTAGTTAAAGCTTTCTAATCAGCACCCTTATTCAATCTTCTTTAGAAATCTGGGGTTATATGTGCTTAATGCAAGTCTTCTATAGATAGAAGGCAACAAAACAAATTTTGATGTTAACTGATCATATCAACTCAAACCAGTCATAAGTACTGTGCTCTTTGACTAAGGGTCCATAATGAAAGTAGTAATTTTGAGGAATTGCATAGTATGAAAGAATTGCATTGTTTCTAGGGGATACTACCGTAAATGAGGATGCTTTGCCTCTGTATACAAAATACAGTTGACTTAGTTTCTCATTGTTTTTATTTTCATGGCTTGATCTATTGCAAGGAGAAATAGATAGGTTTTGGGACTTGTTGTGAACTCTTACTGCTTGGAATGCTATTACTATATGTGATCCAAATACATTTTATTGGGGGTTGCATTTAACTAGTAAAGAAGAAAAACTTACAGAAGTGACTGGTCAAAAATCACATAATTGCACACTGCTAGAAGATTCCATAATTCAGTCCTTTCCTGAAGCTTGCTAGAACACCACAGAGGCCTCTTCCCTCTATCCCCAGCAAAAGCTAAGGTCTTGGTGATAGTCCTGACTCAAGAGTTCAAATAACCTATGTAAGGGGCCGTTTGTTTTTCACAAACTTTTGGCACTTAATGTGAGTATGCACAGAGTTTCTCCTGTTCAGGGATGCCAATAGTTGAAAAATGGCTAGTAGGAGAGGCTAGGATGTGTAGATAAACTGGAAAAGAGGGTAGAAGCTAAAGGTGAAACAGATACAAATGCTTCTAAAAATGGTCCTGATTCCTCCTGCAAGATGAGCAGGCAAGGAGCCCTCACTTCTGCCATTACTATTAGCTAATGCCATGATACAGCACAAAGACAGACTGCCACTTACATAAAGGTGTTTTAACTTCATCTCATATTTTATCACAGCCAGATATATATATATTAAAAAATTGATTGGTTTTAAGTGTCATTTCAATTCTTCCTTTTATATATTTCTTTCCTTGAATGTAATAGTTCTGTTCCTTTGGTCACTAAGTGTATTTATCTGTTCCTCTAGGGCTGCAGGGTTCTAGTCGATGCACGGGACAAACTAGGGATCCCTTGGCAGTATACAGAGAACGAGAAGCATGGAATGTTTCTAATGGCCTTTGAAAATAAAGCTGGGGTGCCCATTGAGCCTTCTACGTTCCAGTTGTATGTACCTGCCCTGACAGGCCTGTGGAAGGATGCTGGGATCAAGGAGGCTTTTAGCCGTCGAAGTGAATATCAGCTGGTGAGTATGCCAAAAGGTTTGCTAAACAAAGAGCAAGTTTCTTCACAATTATCTGAGTTCTTGAATGATGACTCGGAAGTTATTTTAGTAGAAGATGGTTCTTAACCTGAAAAAGCAATCTGTAGAAGTGCTATAGATCCTGGTATAGATAGTGATAGTCAGCAACTTGAAACAAAATTGTAATAATCTGTATTCAGCAATAAGTGAAATTACAATAAGTTATGTAGATATGAGTTGAGAGTCTTCCTGCAGAAAATCTAGCTTAGTTCTTTTGTCGGCATCCTCTCAAATACTGTTGTTAGTTTCTTAGCATATGTTTATATATATTAAAATTTAAAAGGCAGCTTATTAAAATCTGATAATTACTTTTTGAGTGTTAATTAAGAAATAATGAACTTTATATCTACCCAATTTTCACATGTATGTTTAAATGTGTTCAAAGTTTTTGAGCTACTTTTGATACTAGAAGGTTTGAATAGCAGCACCAGGTGAGGGTATGTACAACAATTTTGGGGGGGGGGGGAAACATTGAGAAGAGTTTGAGAAACTTAAAGTTCCAAAGATCCAATCACAAAAAATAGGGTAGATCCTAAAAATACAAAGTGGATCTTGAAAATACACATCTTGGGTGTCAAATACCAGAGTAAAGAGGTGTGTCTTCAGTATTTGCCTAAAACTGTATAATGAAGTTACCAGATGCACCTCTGTGAGAATTGCCGCCACCACCCCAAGCTTCAAAAGGCAGGGAAATTATTAATAGCCTCCACCCCCTGCTGATCTTAACTCCTAAGAGGGTATGTAGGGAAGGAGGCAGTCTTTTAGTTGTTGGTTTGTTTAATATATACCACCATTCATCCAAAGATCACAGGGCAGTTTACAACATAAAAAAAACAAAGCAAAACCATCAAAATGCATAACGTAATAACAAAAAAACCCAATATCAAACACTAACATGAGACAATGAACTGGCAAATAAATTGGTGTTTTTCTCTTCTGAAGCTTTATCTAATTTAATGTTGTTTAAGATTTCTTTGAAATTAAGGAAATCTAAAAAAAATGTTACTAAGGGTTAGGGTTAGGCTTAGGCTTATTTTTAGGATACCTTCTGGCCCTGGCTTTGTTATAGCTAGCTAATCTTTCCTATTTACCCTTAAAATACAACATCCAATTGAAGATTAAAATAGAAATTGAGCCTGTCACTCAGGAGAGATAGGTGATTGCGGTTTTAACCCTTAGCTAATATTGCATTAAGGGACCGGGTGGCACTGTGGTCTAAGCCACTGAGCCTAGGGCTTTCCGATCAGAAGGTCGGCGGTTCAAATCCCCGCGACAGGGTGAGCTCCCGTTGTTCGGTCCCAGCTCCTGCCCACCTAGCAGTTCGAAAGCACGTCAAAGTGCAAGTAGATAAATACCATCCTGCTATGGCTTATTTTATGGCTACGTCTTATTTTAGGGGAAACAGGGTAGGTACTGCTCTGGTGGGAAGGTAAACAGTGTTTCCGTGCGCTGCTCTGGTTCGCCAGAAGCGACTTAGTCATGCTATGAATTAGTATGGTTTTATTGAATTGTATTAATGGTTTTGATGAATTTGTAGTTTTCCTTATATGCTATTGTGTTTGATATAGTGATTGCAATATTTGTTGTTATTTAATGCTTCTGTGATTATTGTGAGCCACTTTGAGCTCAACATTTTTGTTGTTGGAAAAGCGCGATTCAAATATTAAATCAAACAAATCAAATTGCCTAATGGAAAGTGTCTAGGACCACAGGAGCGATGTCTAAGCACTTGAGGCACTCTACTTTTGTACCCAGTGCATCAAGTTTCTGGCTGGGACCTTGAGCCTTTAGCACTGTGTGGGTGGATTGTACAATAGCAGTATTTTCTGTGCTTCCCTCTTTCTCCCTTAAAGCACACTAAATAGCTTCCTCCCATCTGTGTCTCATGGTAAGTCCCACTGTCTCTATTATGGAAGCAAGTCTTTGTGTGACAAAAGCTTCATTGTGTATATCAGCTACATTGTCAGGTCTGTGTCATCTTTGGCAGAGTAACTACAGAATAAGAATTCTTTGATAATTGGTATGTGGCTCTTCCTCCCCCCCCCCCCTTGAATATGAAAGGAATATATTGCTTTCTCTGGAGATCCTGTAATTTCTACTTTTTTGTATCAACCCAAACGGTAGGAAAACCACTTGGTAGACATACTATGGGTGTTTTTTTAATGGTAATGTCCATTAGAAAGTGTCCATTTTCTGAATCTTATAATCCTTTCTTGTACAGCAGTTCATCTCTACAACAGGAGGCTAAGAGGTAGCAGCTTTTCCAGTGCATTCTAGTCCAAAATGGGATTTGAGCCAGAAATTTCCCATCTCACACTTAATCCTTACTCTCTACCAGTGCTTGATAGCTCCCATAGACCCAGAACAAAAATATTTGAACATAATTTCTATGAGACCAGGGGACTCAAGGGACTGCCTTCTCCTGTATTGACCTGTTTACGAGTTAATATCTTCATCAGAAGTCTTTTCCCACATGTTTCCACCTTCAGTGGCAACTTAAGAAAGGATTTCTTTGGTGGTGACTTCCAGTTTGTGGAGTGCCTTCCCCCCCCCCCAATAACTCACCTTATCATCTGCAAAGAGCTGTAATTTATTGGTTCTGCCTTTTATTTTGACTCCCTTGATGTCTGGCTACTCAGATTTGGATTGCTAGAGGTTCCAGAGCCAGGGTGAATAGGAAGGGAGACAGTGGGCATCCTTGTTTTGTGCCTCTTTGGTTGCTATGGTATTAGAGTCCATACTGTTAGTCCTGCATTTTGCTGAGGCTTGGGGGTAGATTTGTTTGAGGGTTTGTAAGAAGTTGGGACCAAATTTCATGTTTGTTAGTACTGCTAATAGTTATTTCCATTCTAAGCAATCAAAAGCTTTGAGGATGTCTAGGGACGTAATTGTCAGTGGGAGTTTAGTTGCCTTGCTGTGTTCAATCAGATTCAGTAGTTCCTGATGGGATCTGTTATATTGTGGCCAGGGATGAAGCCAGTCTGGTCTGGGGCTAATAATTTGTGTAGGAGAAATTTTAGGTGGTTAGTCAAGATTGATGTGAATATCTTGTATTCTTGGTTTAGTAATGAGATTGGGTGGTATGATTCTACTTTGAGGCTATCTTTGAGTGGTTTTGGGATAGAGACTATCTTGGAGGAGGTCCAGGTTTTAGGAATGGGGCCCCCTTTTATGATGTCATTGAATAGGCGGGTCATGTAGGGCATTAGGGGTTCTTTGAATTTCTTGTAGAATTCTGCTGTAAAGCTGTCTGGGCCTGGGGCTTTGTGTGCTTTCAGGTTTTTGAGGACCGTATCTATTTCCTCTAGGGTGATAGGACTGTCCATTAATTCATGTTCCTCATCTTGTATGTGTTTTCAGGTATATTAGGTCATTTCCCTATTGTGCAGATAAATTAGAGCATTAGTGCATGAACACAACTTCCCTAAAAAGTGATATTATTCAGGCTGGCAAGAAAGCAGTTTATAAACCACCTCAGTAATATTTTCTGGGACAAGTGTGAAGTTTATTCAAAGGGGGGGGGGTCGTAGTTAGTTGTTGAAGTGTAGTGGTGGGGGGAGAGATGAAGGGGTTGGGGGAGAGAGACCCAAGCCTTAAAAAACACTTTGACATCAGCATCAACTGTTCAACTCCCCAGGCAGTCAAAATCTACAAATTTTTCACTGTTGAGTCCCCAACTTCTAACTCCAGTTAAAAGCATATCTGGTAACCAAACCAGGGAAACCTTCTTATCTAAACTCTGAAGAGCCACTGTTGTGTTGAAGGTGACAGAAGATGGACCACTGATGTGAATCAGTGCATGTGAAACTTCAGGCTTTTTCACTTAAAGAAAAAAAGGCTTTGTGTGAAAATGTCTGTAGTCACAAGTTTCACAACTAAAAGATCTACAGCTATGAATCCATTTTTTCACTTAGACTGTGTATTATAAAAGGAAGATAATTTCTTTTTTCTAGTTGGCAGTTATGTTAAAAGAAAAGAGGCTGTGTGAAGTAGCTGACTTGACTATTTGTTTTAATGTCTCTCTCTGTCTGTCTCTCTCTCTCTCTCTCTCTCTGTCTCTCTCTCTCTCTCTCTCTCTCTCTCCTCCTTCCATAAAAAAAGTTTCCGGAAACAATCTTCAAGGTTTTCTTTTTGAGAATATGGAAAGTGTTGCTTTAAGTAGTAATTTACTGACACCTTTCAAATGTTTTCTCTGTTTCAAACATTGACTTCTGCAGTTCAGACTATGGCAGACTTGTGCTTCATTTGGCTTGACTCCTGAACAAACTTCAGGCATGTGTCCTGAGAGGGTAACTTGCCCTACCACATCACTAAAAGAAGCTGCTTAACTGAACTCTATTTATTCATTTAAGTCAGGCAAAAAAGCTTAGAAAACTTCTACCAGGAAGAAATGGTTTTTAATAGATTGCCATTGCTTTACGTAACGTTTTGTGCTGGAATGCTAATGATTTGCACCCCTCTTCAGTAACGCTAACAGTAACAGTAGCATCCCAGTCCAAGGAATGCTGCAGCTTGGGTGCTGATATTTTGCCAGTCTTCAGTGCCATTTTTTAAAGGGTCGTCTTGAGTTGCATTGTCTGGACAGCTGTACTATTTTGATGGGCGAGTATTTTTCTGCTGCAAGTCTCTATGCTGCAAAACAGTGTAGCCTTCAAGCCTGTGAACCTTCAAGCTTGTCTAGCTCCCAGTATTCCAGCTGAGGTGGCCTCTCACTCCCACAGTGGAGGACTGTCTTGTTCATAGGGGAAAGGGGCAGGCAGAGCAGCCTGAAGAGCTGCCAATCATATATATATTTTTGAGGGGGGAGTCCCCTTTGTGTGGCTTATTCTAGTTTTTTCATGGTGCAGTTTTACCTGATGCTTATTATTTTTAAAACTATTTATATGTGAAACATTCTGGGAGGTTCACCTGAAAACAGTATGTTAGTTAATGAATAAACAACATTGCAACTGTCTTCACATCATGACCCTCAATATATTTTTCTTGGTAGGTCATCCTCAGTTCGTACCCCATTAGTGTGCATGCGGTTAAGGTTTTCCTCCCGATGTGCATCACTTCACACATTCTTACATTGCATAGTCTTTGCCATTTTAATGCTCTTTCATCCGGTTTGAGGGATATTTTTGGAGCTCCTTGCCATTGCTTTGTGTTTTCACTGCTCTGAACAATCTGATGTCATCAGCTAACTTGCTGATCACACTGATCACTTGCAAGTTCAGGACATTTATGAATAAATTTAAAAGCATCAGGCCCAATATCATTCATTGGAAGATCCCATTTCCTACAACTCTCTGTTGTGAGAATTGTCCCAATCTCTTTTAATAAATAACAAGATGAAAGATTATATATATATATATATATATATATATATATATATATATATATATATATATATATATATATAAAGATAATCTAAAAAGAACTCCCTTAAGAGAATCGTCTTTTTGTCTTAAGACAGTCTTTAAAAGAATCTTTCCCCAAAAAATGTTTTTAAATAATTCCAGTAGCACCTTAAAGACCAACTAAGTATAAGCTTTCTAGGTATGAGCTTTCGTGTGTATACACACTTCTTCAGAAAAAATGTTTCTTCATACACTGTTTTGTTAACTTGATTGTGGTGTTTTTAGTTATCACCTAGAGACATTTGTATTGAGTGGCAAATGGAATAATAGGATATATTTCTTATCCCGTGACTAGTTCTGGTATATTGTGGTTCTTGAATCACTATAGTCCAGTGTAGTACCATATTTCTGATGTTCGTTGTATCTCTGTAAATAAATGTTAAATGGGTTAAAATAGATATAATAATAATAATTTATTATTTATACCCCGCCCATCTGGCTACATAGATACATATCAATATTTTATTATGATTTTGCTGATAAACTTAGGCAATAGGTTTATTAGAGGGGAAAGATGTTGAGAAGGACGGGAAGTCAAATTTATGAAGATATATACCAGTACCGGTACTTCTTTGTTGGAATTTTTCATGAGTTTGATGTACAGACTATAAAATATCTTTGATGTATGGATGTAGCTACGGTTAATAAAGCATAAAAAAGAAGAAAAAAGAAACTGCATATAGTCTTAAGGTAGAATATGGAAGGAGGTGGGCATTCACATGGAACTCTACTAGGTATCATGCAGACATCAGGTTGCACAAGCGCCTTCAGGGGAAAGAAGTATAACAATAGCTAACAGAGGCAAAATCTGAAGCTATTTACAGTTAAGATATTCCAAGGTTTGGTTGTTACCATAGTGGTACAAATTCTTCAGTATACTCCTGACTTTTAGGGGAAGCTCTAGGTGAAAGCTTTTAGCCTTCTGAGAACAGGGCTATTGTAGTCTGTAACTGCAGTCCTAGACTAATCCATATGTGATTGTGCAGTTCAGTATCTAAGTCATAGAGTAATAGCTGTATTATGTGGCTTAGTTGCATGCTAGGGCTTTATTTTGAAGGCAGTCCTTTTATCTCAGTTAATGATGTTAGGGGCCCCGGAGCAAGTTGTTTACTATTCTGTTAACTTCAACTTGTCCTAGCCTGTTTCCATTACCGGTACGTCCCATTGCCTCTTTCAGTACCTGTCCAGGGATGTAGTCATCAAAATTTAGCAACATATCATTGAAGTGAATTAAGCAAGTTCATACACCTAAACCATTCTGTATGACCACTTGCAAATTTAACTTACATTTTTGATAGAGTATTTGAAGAGAAAAATACACTACTTCACTGAACTGCATTGATACTACTAGGATTGTCATTCTAACAAAATGATGTTTGCCTTACTCTCCTTTTTTAAAGATGTCATTGCTACATTAATAAAATTCTAGCTCCTTTTACAAATGTGCTATCAGTTATAAAGTTTCCTGGCCTTCTGTTCATCTGTATAATCCCGACTATTTTTCAGAGGCATTGAGACAGTTTAAAGTCTGTATTTCCATTATTGTGCAGAGGTTTCTAGATTAGTACTTCCACTAAAACATCACTTAACACATATGAAGCATACTGTGTTAACTACTTGGTTTTTAATGTGAGTGTTAATACTGTGAATCTTATGAGACAACTGTGTGAAACTGATGTTATATCTTCTTAACTCTTCACTTACTAATTCGTAAGAATTGGCTCAATTATCTGATGCAACCCAAACTTAAAACATTCCAGATCAGTGTCTCCTTTGGGGGGAAATGAACTGAACGTAGGATTTATACTCTTGCCCAACTTGCGGAACTGGATGGGGAATATTTGCTTTTATCTGAGTTACAAATATTGCCAGTGGACTGTAATTCACACGCTGTATCTGTAACAGGGGTTGGGAATCGATGCCCCACCCCTGATGTTGCTGGACTACAACTCTCTTCTTTACTGGCCATGCTGGCTGGAGCTACTGGAAATTGGAGTCCAACAGTTCTAGAGAGTCACAGGTTCCATGCCCCTGGTTTTACAGTTATAAAACTCTTTAATATCCATCTATGCCTGTCACTACTTAGTGTTTCAGCACACCCTAAATCTTGAAATACTTGCTCACCTTAGCACATATTATTATATCCACACTCTGTTTATATAATAAATGATTGCTTGGCAACATTAAACTTATTAAAGATAACTTGAAATTGGAACACGTCATATACAAACAGTGGAGTTCACTCATACATTGTTTCACTTGACTAGAAATTAATTCAGCAGTAGTTATTGCTTTGAAGATATTGGACACGCATCTCTTTCACTTGTCCTAGGAGGTACTAGTGCTGTGGTATTGATTTTGTGTCACTGTCATTCATATTATGGGCATATCATTTGTGTCAGGAGTGAGGAATCTCTGGCCTTGGGCCACATTTGGCCCATCAGGCCTCCCCATTTGTAAGGGAGGAGGTTTTCCGAAAAGGTTCCCCATCTCTGCTTAAGGTAGAGGTCTGCCTGCATATTAATTTGGATTTAGTGGCATCAGTGTTGAGAGTCCCACATACTCATAAGCCAGTGGTTCTGAAAGGATGTGGCATTTGAAGATAGCAAGTATGGCAGAAATATCCAAGAAACATTTAAACATTTCCGTGTAGTATAATGTAGTATAGCTTACTATCAAAAAAATATTTTAATTTGCAGAATATGGAAAAAAAATCAAGCAATTTTAGGTGTTGTTTCTTTTCGTTTTCCAGTGTATTTCTTATCAGTGTTAGAATAAATTAACTAGAGGGAAGCTTTTAAACTACAGTACTTGTAGAAAAATATCAGAACTGTTAACACTTTTTTTAAAAGGTTGCTGAACACCTAGCTAAAGCTTCAAGTGTGAAATTTCTGCAGTTTGTGCCTATGCTTCATCCGACAACAACAAATTAAGTTGGCTTTGTCCCTGGGAGACCTCATATGGAGTTCATATCTCATGAGTGCTATCCATGAAGAAACACAGTCCTACTGATGCCAGTTTCTTTATACACAACTAAAAATTGTGTATACATTATATCAGAGCTTTCAAAACTTTTCATGTTGGTGACACATTGCACAGTAATTCAGTTTTACTACCAAATTAAGGAGCATTTGTGCAACACACGTACACACTGCAGCCGACTCACAAACGTGTCGTGACACACAGTTTGGAAAGCCCTGCATTGCATCATGTCTTAACATCAAATGTCTTAACACCAAACAAGTTGTTGTCTAGGTGCTTTTGCGTGCAGACTCTTTCCAAAGTGGCTGTTCCAAATGTCAATGCACTCACTGAGCAAGGCCCTCTGTTTCTTGTTAACTTGTTAAGTGTCACAAATGAAAATGACACAAGAGTCCCCACAGTCCTCCCTTTTAAGACCAAAGCAGAAAGAAGCTCTACAATATAAGCCAGAAATATCCAAAGGACAAGATATGAAGCTCAAAGTAATGCTGAAAAGTGGACCTGGCCTATTTCAGGTCCTGCTGCTCATAGTTCCGGATTTTCCAATTCCCAGTTGTGCAATGACTCATGGCTGCTGCTCAACAATGGGAACAGCACCTCCTATGTGGTCCCAGTTGGCAAGATTGAGTCAGAGGATATACAGCATAGGATATACAGCAGTGCAAAAATTAATCATCCAACCTTTTGTGTTTAACTCTTTGGGTAGGAGGAACAGGAATATTAATGAGAATATAATATTGTGTACCACAAAGCAAACACTATTGATAACTGAGCAGCTTAATTCTTTAAAACAATAATAAAAATTAAGTTTTGGGGACTTAAAAAAAAAGAGACTGCTGAACTAGGGCTTCCTTTCTCTCTAGCCAGCATTCATTGCTGCTATTAGCTTAGAGTCAGAAACATTTTGCATCTCAAGGGTGAAAGGAAACTTGCTAGATTGTCCAAGTCCCAGTTGCTCTGAAGCAGCAGGTTTTGACATGCCATCCCTGTTCTTACTCTTCCTGTATGGTTGCTTCAGAGTAATCTGGAAGGTATTTCCTGGAGGACCTGCTTCTGGACATGAAGGAAGGATTTTCAGTTGCATGTGATGGCCTTAACTGGAAACCATGTAAAGGCTGTATACCCTTTTCAGATTGGAAATGATTGGACTGAGCTATATTTTGTTGGCAGGCTACGTTACTTGGCATTATGTGTTTCCACATCCTAGTCTTTTCAAACTTGTTTTCAGAGGTTATCAGTGATAATATATTGCTTCAGTACAGTGAAGGTTTTCCCCCCTCTTTAAACATGGTTTTGGCTTTGTAAACCCCAGTTCCAGAAATTAGCTGCAAATGTCCTCTTCTCTCAACAGGGTGAATCGGTGAAATATTTTCTGGATAATCTGGACCGGATAGGCCAATTGGTGAGATTTACTTTTTCTTTGCCCCATTCTGTCCTCCAGTACTTAATGTATTGTACCTTTTTATGTTCTTTGTCTGATATGCTCAAACCATATGGCAGTGAAGAAAACCAAAAACTGTTTTTGAGAGAAACAGCAGTATTAAGATGCAAAGATGACAGAGAACTGAATGTGTGTACAAATGCACAGTGTAGAAAATGCAGAACTAAATGGAGAATCACCAAGTGGAACTAAACTCTGCTTACTGTCCTCCTCAACCACCCTTTAACTCAGTGGTACCCAAATTCCCCCCACCCCAGGACTATTTGAAAATTGCAGGTGTTTGTGAACTACTTAATGATTTTTCTGCCTGTGGTAGCAAATTAATTCCATAGAATTCAAATAGTAATACAGTAAAATGAATAAAAATGCAATTAAAAACAATATGAATATTCAGTGCAATTGATGTGCCATCTCCCATTTCAACCACAAATCTAGATAACTGAATGAAGCTTGCCTAACACTGGTAAATTCACTGACCACAGTTTGGGAACACCTGCAGTCACTGTTTCTAGTTCTCTCTACTCTGTGGCGAAAGACAACTATTCCTAAGTGAATAAAGTTTACAACCCACCCACCCACCCAAAAAAGAATATTGTACATAAAGTAGTTAGTACAATTCATATCCCATTTGGGAATTATTCAATTGCCTATATTCATATACTGTCACACAAACAACCTTTTTGTCTTGATACTTTCAATATGAAGTATCAAGGCAAAAAGGTTGTTTGTGTGACAGTATGTGAATATAGGCAATTGAATAATTCCCAAATGGGATATGAATTGTATAGAACTGTCAGCAAGTCAGACTTACATTAAAGTACACACAGCAGTCTTAATGCACATAGGCACGAGATGGATCCTTTGGCAAAATGTGACTCTATAACAATTTCTTAGATAATAATGACCTCCCCAGTATTATTTCTTTTTCGGAGAAGGGGGATGCTTCCCTCTACCCACTGTTCATATCAGGGGTGCCAACTTGAATAAAATATTTGGGGCAGGTAAGCCCCACTCTCCCTGATCAATCACATGATGCAGTGCAGGGGGGCCAACATGACCTTGGCCCCTAGGAATTGGCTCTGTGAGAGAGAGAGAGAGAGAGAGAGAGAGAGAGAGAGAGAGAGAGAGAGAGAGAGGTGGAACAAAAATAGTTCTGCATTGTTGCTCAATTCATTGCAAAGTTGTTAAACATACCACATCATTTTACTTTGGATGCAATGGCAGTGAGACCTGGCCAGGGCCAGCAACAGTGAAACTTGCATGTTGTAGGCTGTCAGAAACTCCAGTTTTTATTGCATATGTTGTAAGGATGGTACACAGAATTTCAAAGGATATGTTCATGATACTGAGGAGGCTTGTAAACTATTCAGATTGTTACTTCAAATTGAATTGGTTTACAGCCAGTTCATGCAACCAAGTAGACATAATGAAAATAGCTTAAGTGAAGGTGAGCTGTTCATGTAGCAGAGTGGCCTTGTGATTCACTTACAGAACTTGACTCAACTCACATTTTCAGCTGAGCAGGTTGTTTAAGATTGATCATTAGTTTCTTCTCTCCTTCCTTTACCCCTCTGGTCACTACCCTGACTCAGTGTATCTGTACCCTCTTTCAATAGAAGCAGCTGTTGATCCATTTTGATATTTTCCCTGCCTCCATGTCTCTTTCTGCAGAACTATTTTCCCAGTAAGCAAGACATCTTGCTGGCTAGAAAAGCTACCAAGGGGATTGTGGAGCATGACTTTATCATCAAGAAGATTCCTTTCAAAATGGTCGATGTGGGTGGACAGCGGTCTCAACGCCAAAAATGGTTTCAATGTTTTGATGGGATAACATCTATATTATTCATGGTCTCCTCAAGTGAATATGATCAGGTCCTTATGGAAGATAGACGCACAAATAGACTAGTTGAATCTATGAACATCTTTGAAACCATTGTCAACAACAAGCTCTTTTTTAATGTCTCCATCATTCTCTTCCTTAACAAAATGGACCTACTTGTGGAGAAAGTGAAGAATGTCAGCATTAAGAAGTACTTCTCAGACTTCAGGGGTGATCCTCACCGGCTGGAAGATGTTCAGCGTTACCTGGTACAGTGTTTTGACAGAAAGCGGCGGAATCGCAGTAAACCCCTCTTCCATCATTTCACCACAGCCATAGACACTGAAAACATCCGCTTTGTGTTCCATGCTGTGAAGGATACAATCCTTCAGGAAAACCTTAAGGATATTATGTTGCAGTGAAGGAAAACTGAAGGAAAACTGTCTATTCAAACCTAGCCTAGTTGAAGGCCCAACCTTTATAGCCTATACGATGGATTTTTTAAAAAGATCCATGCTGTTACTTGGCTCAAGGAAGCTGCAAAATAGCCAGTCCCAACGGAGGAGCAACAAGCAGAAGGATTGTGAGAGCTCAAGCTAGCTACTGTATCACTTAACTAAAAAACAAAACAACAACAAAACTACTGAAAGTAGTAAATTGCAAGTGCAGTGCCTTCTTTTGAACTCTGAATAACATTATTGCCTTCTGCCTTTTGAAAAGATAATTCTAAGTTTGAAAAATGACGTAAAGACATTTTGTGCTTTTTAATCCACTGTCATTGTGCAAGAGAGTTTGTTGGTTGTAAAGCCTGTCTGCCTCACTTGTTTTGGGTGCTGAATTAACAAATCCAATAAGTTCATTGATACTTCTATTCAGAGAATACATTACAATATGTCAATATCTAGGTTTGGTGTACACAAAATTGTTTGCCAGTAACCAGACTGTGCTTGTCAAAATGATTATCCAGATCTTCTTTGAGACTTTCTACAGTTTCCCTCTTGTTGAAGTTTACAACTGTAAATTGAACTTGGCTGGCCACACTAGTGAATTTCATTTTAGCAATTGGCCTGAAAGGGGGCAGAAATCCAAGACCTGGGTTGGTGCAACACAGGGCTGTACTTTGCACTACATGTTACAGTGTTTATTGCATAATGGAAAATAAGACTTCTACTTTCTTTTTATTTTACTTTTCATATAGCATGAGGCTGGAGCTCACACCTCAGATGCTCTGCTTTAACTCTGTTCTCAAACCTATAGTTGGAACTATATGAAAACTTTCTCTTGACAGAATATTATGTATGAGACATATTGTGGGTGTTCTCATAAAAGGGAAGCTAATGCTATTCCTTAGCCAAATGTTTGGTAAGCAGAGGCTGCTCATAGCACTAAAGCCAAATGCTCTTGAGGTTTCCACTTTACAGTTGCACTGAGTTTGGAAAGAAGAGCTCTGCTTTGAACTAATCCTTAATTGTTGCTGTATGAATTTACTAGGCTATATAATATACACTTTAAATATTGTAAACTGTCAAGTTTAAAGTTGCCCCTTTAAGGCTACTACAGAGTACATGTGAATTTGCAGGAGGCTGTGAATAATGTTGATGTGAACTTACTTTTTAATTCTAAAGTGTTGAATTTAACTATGGGTGCCTATTTTGTGTGTACTGATGTTTCACACTCTGTCTGATATGAGGTATGTATTAACTACACTAAACCCTACATTTTCAGTGCTATAGGCTTTATTCAGGGATCTTCTTAAACATAAGAAATGTTTACCATACTTTTGGTGCCATACTTGTCATATCAAATTATAAAGGGCTTATTCTTTCCTATATCATGCTATCAGAATGCTGTAGCTTACACCCCTATGGGACAATCATGTCTTACACAGTAGGCAAGACTCCAGGTATAAATGCCACAAATAACACCAAACTAAAACAAATCTCTCATGAATTCTGCTTGGACAAATTCCAGGATTTTTTTTCCCTGTGGGGATTACTCACATTTATATAAGCATGTTTTTGTGTGGTGTACCCTACTTTGAACTAGAAATTTTCCACTTTTCTAGTGATGTTTGTGCAAAATCAAGCTAAGTTTTGGAAATTAAGAAAGAGTTTGTCTCCTACTTTTTATCTAAAACTAACATTTTAATAAGACAACAACCACATAGTGACAGCAGACTTTTCAACCTTTTGAGATGAAATTACATTTGGAGACTTTCTGTTGACACTTGTCTTACTTTCTAGGACCAATGATTTTACTATTTTCATATCTGCTTCTAGAAAAGAAAACAATATTACAATTTTGCCATGAGTACGCTAAAGTGTTGAATAATTTTGCTATGAATGGGGAATGCATCTCAGCTACGATTGCCGATTTCTATTCATTGGGTTTCTTCATTGATGTCTCTTTTGAAAATTGAAATTCCACATGCCTAAAAAGATGTTTGATTTGTGTTTCTCAAATAGCTATCTTGACATGAGAAGTTTCAAGAGCAGTTTGTGATGTGGAATATGCACCTGCTTTTAAATGAGAAAATTCCCATTAGACATGTTCACAACCCATGGCATTCGTAAGTAGCTCTTATGTATTCTGGTCACAATATTTTAATTTGGTTCCTCAACAGTAATATACAATCTAGAAGGAGCCTTGACTATTCAATTAAAAAATTGAACTTGATGTATTTTCTACCCAAAAGTGCCTCGGTTTTACCTATTAACTTTTCTTTGCCCTTAAGTGGCAGAGAGTAGCACAAGCCCATTTATAACAATCTGAACTATGCCACCACTTGCGTTTTAAAATAAAAACTTAGAAATAATATGCTGCAGTTCTCAAATTGTTCTTTTTCTTACAACTCTGTCTAGTAGTGTATTTCTTTTTCTGTATGGCTGCCGTAGTATTTGCATGTAAAATGTATTATATTACTGTGTTCCTTTGGTATCAGATAGTTATCTTTTGGTATGATGGAAGCCCCTTGCTGGGGCAAACTTACCGTAAAGATTTTGGTAGCCAGATTAAGGCTGCAATCCTAAACTATGTCTACCTAGCAGTAAACCCAATTGAATTCAGTGGGACTTGCTTCCCGGTAAATGGAGATTAGGATTGCAGTCAAAATCAAGTTCAACCTAATCTATTTTTCAGCCAGTTTATTTTGCCATTTAAGATGCTGTTAGCTCTAGTTCTCCAGCTTCTCATCCCTTCAGCTGCACGCCTTGGTCATGATCTCACACTGATATAATTCTTGTGATTAACATTGTAGTTGAAGCTTAGCATCTAGCAGGCAGGATGTTTTAATAATTTCAGGATTTACAGTGCAGTCTGGTTTAAATAACTACCGTAGTTGGAATCCTAAAAGTTTCTTTTAACAGTATAGCTTCACACAGATAAGGGAAACCTCTTTTCTAATCATAGCACTGCTCATATGCTGTGTTTCAATAGTTCAAAATCTTTTTTTGCAATCCAGTACAGTAGTATTGGGTGCTCTACAACCATTGAATTACCCGCTCTTTCTTCCTCTTGCCAAAGCCACAAGACATTTGCCTTTAATTGTAACCCTTGAGAACATTTTGTCCTAAGTACAATTAGCAGGGAGAAGAAAGATTTGTTGTTGGAATACTTGATGTAATGATACTTTTAAGCTGGGAAATGGGTTACACATCAGACAGTCTATTACAGGCCTTGAACATGCTTTGGCATATTACATACCAAACAGGCTTCATCTTCAGCTTCTCATTTGTCAGACGAAGTTTTGCTGTAAATAATTATATTGTGCATTTGGTGTTTTTAGCCATGGACAAAGAGGATTCTCCCCCCCCCCCCATGTCTTTAACAGGGTGTGTGTGCATATATATGTATTTACATGCATGTGCACACACAGATGGAAATAGACTTTCCGCTGAAAATCTGCTTATTTTTATATAAACTCTCCAGGAGCAAGGACTTGCCGGGGGGGGGGGATCATTTTTCATGAAATGGCAGCTGCAAGTTGGCATGAGTTCACAGCTCCTATGTTACACTGCATATTCAAGTGGACTGTGCACATGAACAGAATTTACCATGTTAGCATAACAGAATATTGTTGAAACTGACTCTTGAGTTTATCAATTTAGCAACTGTGTTATCCAAAATAAAGAGTAGCATTCTGCCATCCACATAAATTTCTAAGGGATGAACAGAGATTACCGTACTTGGCCGTATTTGAGGCCCATTAATAAAGACTTTCTGTGGCCCTGAGATAGTGACTAAATGTAGTCACCCTGCTGTAGATATGGTAGATGTTTCTACTTCTGCCACCAATTCATTTCACTGATTTAAAGAACCATTATCAACGGGCCAGCAAGTTACCTAGGATTTAGCAAACCTCCCATAGTTTTAGCTCTCTGGAAGCAGCAATTACTATAGTCCAAACAACAAAAATTGCACCAACCCTTGAGGGTTGGGTTTTTTGGTGATGAGCTAAAAGTCTTTTGTTGGGAGGGAGAGATTTGGAGGAGGATCTAGTTTCTAGACTTTCAAACAGTGCTGTTTAAGCATTAACGGTGTGTGTATTGAAACAAAATGCATTGAAGCAAAAGCCACCAATGAAGAGCCTGTATGCTTTCCCCCAGAATAAGGACTTGGCAGCATATTAAAACAACTTACTGGCACTACTGTAGCTATTGGCACACACATTATAAATCTTTTTTTTTCAGCCTGCCTGTTTGTTTATAACTGGGACATGCAAATTCAGGTTTCTTCCAGTACGCTGTTGAGGGCCTTTGGCTATGCAGAAGGTCTGATAAATGTTCTAAAAAGCAAGCAAGTATCCTCTTCAAAACCAACAAAATCAAGCCTTTAGCATTTGGGGCCCTCATACCTTAAAAGACTGTTCCTTATTTTACTCCATTGTGTACTTTCAGATCAACCAAGACTGTTCTCATGATTTATGTGCCAAATTCAAACTGCAAAGGCACACAAAATGGTATTTTCAGTGGTTGTTCCACAATGGTAAAATTCCATTCCCTTGTCAAAATACAACCTGAATACTTTCTTGGAAGCATTCAAAAATAGAGGTAGCTGTGTTCGTACACTAGGTTAAAAAACACACACATAGAGAAGCAACAGTGTGGCAAAACCCTTATTAGGACCAACCTAAACATTACAAAATCTTTGTAGAAACTGAAACAGATGCATAGTTTGTACTATTGGGGATGTGGGCAAGGTAATCAAATGTTTGAATGATTTCCACATAAAAGTCTACCTGCACACACAAACCTAACACGCTGGAGAGGGGAGGAAGGCTGGTCCTGGCTTGCTTGTTTAGTACTTAGAATCATAGAATCATAGAGTTGGAAGAGACCACAAGGGCCATCCAGTCCAACCCCCTGCCAAGCAGGAAACACCATCAAAGCATTCCTGACAGGTGGCTGTCAAGCCTCTGCTTAAAGACCTCCAAAGAAGGAGACTCCACCACACTCCTTGGCAGCAAATTCCACTGTCGAACAGCTCTTACTGTCAAGAAATTCTTCCTAATGTTTAGGTGGAATCTTCTTTCTTGTAGTTTGAATCCATTGCTCCGTGTCCGCTTCTCTGGAGCAGCAGAAAACAACCTTTCTCCCTCCTCTATATGACATCCTTTTATATATTTGAACATGGCTATCATATCACCCCTTAACCTTCTCTTCTCCAGGCTAAACATACCCAGCTCCCTAAGCCGTTCCTCATAAGGCATCGTTTCCAGGCCTTTGACCATTTTGGTTGCCCTCCTCTGGACACGTTCCAGCTTGTCAATATCCTTCTTGAACTGTGGTGCCCAGAACTGGACACAGTATTCCAGGTGAGGTCTGACCAGAGCGGAATACAGTGGTACTATTACTTCCAGGATCTCTCATGTGGGCCCAAACATCTGCTCTACCAACCCGGATGATTTAGCCCAGCAACAACTACATCACATGGGAGTTCTTCCCCAGACTACCTCAAGAGTTCTCCAAAGATTTCCCTTAGCACACCTGGCCCATAGCATGTTATTGGGTTCTTATTAGTAGAGATTATACATAAGAGCAATACAGAGTGGCCATGCTGCAGTTGATCTGCTTGGGGACAATTTCATCTGGTTCCTTTCCCTGGTTGGTTGGTTGGTTGGTTGGTTGGTTGGTTGGTGGCTGAAGAAAGCAGCATAAATCCAAGTTTGTTTTTGTTTTCTGTACACTATCTTGGGGGCTTTAGGTCAAAAGTTGGGAGCAGAATAATTGAAAAAATTAAATAGGGATCTGACAAAAATGCTGCCTAGTGTTGACATTATACCTGAGAAGGGATTTCAGAAATGTCTTCCTTTTCAAGTGGTGCTTCATCTATATTCCACATATTTGCACAAGTAGGCTAGTTTTATACCCATATTGCAGACATAGTAGTGGTTTGCCTACAGCTACTAGTGAAGCACAATTGACATGGATGCTTGGTTTCTTGCTCACAATTGGCTACTGCACCATACCAGCTCTAGGGCAGTATTCCATGCTCAGTGGTGCATATAGAATACTGCCCTAGAGCTTGTATAGTGTAGTGAATCATCAGAAAATTGAGTATTGTGGACAGAAAAGGCCTGTGCTTGCCTTAATCTTTAACTTCAGCAAAAAAAAGCTTAATTATTGTTGAAAGGTGACAAATTTCAAAATAAGTTGTGATGAAAGTGCCATAATTCATACTGGTAATATTTTTAATTGTGTGCTTAAAAACAACCCTGGTATTTTGTAAGCACTAAAAGAGTATAATTCTTTGTGACCTATTTTGCTGTGATAGCATCAGCTTATGAAAGCTGTGTATTAGATTTTTAAAATGTGGTGTAAAAATGTGTATTATAGCTTTGAATTAGCTTACTGTTTTGTATATATGAATTTTGTAAATCTATTAAAATATGACTTGTTACTGTACTTTCTAGTGAAGTGTCTGTAAAATAATTTAAGTTCTGTTACAGAACAGCGGTGGTCATGTACACTATAATACGGGGTCAGCAACCAACCGTCTCTGAGCCGCATCTTACTTCCTCAGAAACTGGCAGGCAACCCTACGTCTAAGACACCTCCTTTTGCCAGAAGCAGATATTTATTTATTTATTTATTTATTTATTTATTTATTTATTTATTTATATCCCGCCCATCTGGCAGCCAAAAAATGAAGTGGGTTCAGGGGGAAAGAGGAAGGATGAGGCCATTTAGGCAATGGTTAAAGGAGGTTTGGCTTAGCTGGTTATTTTTGAGGAAGTAGAAGAGCTGGCCTGTTGCTACTGCTGTGTTACCATTGGCTCCTTCATAAATCTAGTTGCTGCTTTAAATAATTTCAGAAGAGCAACAGTTCATTACAGCAGTAACTTTCTGTATATGGCATCTCAAAGTTTAATACGTTGTGGTATGAGATTTTGTAGCAATAGTCTACTTCATCAGATGCAATAAATAGGCAGTGGGTTCTTGGAACTATATACAGATGACTCTCAACGCTGAGGTTACTTTCCAGGGATAGCGCATAAGGCCAAACTTGTGTATAGCCAAACATACTAGGTTCAATGGTGGGTGGGATTGGTTGGCATCCATCTGTCTTGGGAGACAATGGAAGAGTGCGCCTTCAGGAGGAAGTCAAAAAATTGGAGACTTACAGTGCCTGCTGTGGCTGTAGAGAAAGATAAGGGAGAGATATGGGGGGTTTTTTGCTTCTGGGGCAGATGAAGGCGTCCAATTGTGCTACTGTGAGTGTACCATGGTGTTTCTTCTTACTGCACTCTTCCCAATGCTTATTCCCAGAGGGTGGGATTACCAAAGTCTTCTTTCCCAGATGTCCACCCCCTTTTTAAAAATTTAATGTTTGTTGCCAAGCGCATAAAGCTGAATGCACACAAGTTAAATGAGCACAAGTTGTGAGTTACCTGTACACTTATTCATCTTTCGGAGGCAAAATGTTGTTTTCAAAGGGCATATTTTAAAAATGCAATACAGAGATACTGTTGTATGTCACTGGTATTCAACAAGGGTTCCAGGAGCTCATTGAAGATGTGGCACTTTCTCTTAAAAATAGAGAAGGTAAAAGACTTTAACACGTACAGTAAATTGGGACCCCCTTTTGGGCTTGGTTTGGGGAGGCACATTTAGAAATCTAAAATGGTTGTGGGTACCACAAAATATCCATTCCACATATGAAGAAGTTGTTGGTGCTCAGGTCCTCTGCAAAAGACAAAGCACCACCCAAACACACAGAAACAGACAAAACACTCCCTAAAACGGGCATCCTCAAACTGCGGCCCTCCAGATGTTTTGCCCTACAACTCCCATCATCCCTAGCTAACAGGACCAGTGGTCAGGGATGATGGGAATTGTAGTCCAAAACATCTGGAGGGCCGAAGTTTGGGGATGCCTGCCCTAAAACAACGGCAACAACAAAGAATCCGAAGAAGTGTGCATGCACACGAAAGCGCATGCCAATAACAAACTTAGTTGGTCTCTAAGGTGCTACTGGAAGGACTACAGCAGACCAACACAGCTACCTACCTGTAACTAGCAACAACAAAGTTTAAGCACTTTTAAAAAATAGTGAGTGGACAGGGGACCTCAGCAGATGCGAGGAGGGTAGCCAGAAGCTCTTCCTCTTCAGAGGCATTTCATGCTGCGCCATGGATTTAAGGCTGCAGTTGCACTTAGTTGATGGCACCTGTTAAGTCATTTCTCTTCTGCTGCACAGCATCCAATAATAGCAACATGACTTACATCTGCCTCCCTTTCCCTGATGTCAGTCATGGCTTTTCACTGTACACTGTACGGTTCTTCATACATTACTCTTTGATGTGTTCATGACACTTTTGTGGAGGAAAACGTATGGAAATTGTAGAATCTTGAGAGTTGGAAGGGACCCAAGGGTCATTAGTCCACACCCACAAGGCAGAAAACTCAGCTAAAGCAGCTAAAAACATATTCCAAATGAGTAGCTGGAATTTTCACATTACCTGTTGCACATCTTGGGGCGGGGGGGGGGAGAGAATCACTTGATGGTGACATGAACACAGTAGTGCAGATTCCACCTTATTCTACCGCCTGAGTTTTCCCCACCGTGAACAAGCTGTGCCATCCAATTGCAGGGTGAGTAGGTTCCTCGTGTGTACAGTTGAATGTATTCACTGGGAGACTTGAGTACTTTCTACCTTGCCATCTCACTTTCTTTTTCAGTGTTAGCTCAGTGAGTAACCAGAACAAAATTTAGCCAAGGCTAGGACTGATGCCACCACATGGAGGATGTTGCACAACCTACTTAACCAAAGTGATGGGAGAGAGAGAGTGAGCAGGCCAGTCAATCCAGACCAGCAACGGTGGAACAGGATTTCCAGGGTGCTTTAGGCCTCTACTCAGCAACGAGTATTAAAACAAGGGTGGCTCTCCAGATGTTACTGGGTTACAACTCTCATCCCTGGCTATTGGGCATGCTGAGGAGAGTCTATTCTTTTGGGGGGATATTCTGCCTTTCTGATTACAAAATATCAAGAAATAGGAAAAATCAGATAATCCAGCAGCAATGTATCTCTTACATTCAGGTATCTCTTACCAGGCAGAGGGCTTTCTCGGTCATGGCGCCCTGTGGAACGCCCTCCCATCAGATGTCAAAGAAATAAATAACTATCTGACGTTTAGAAGACATCTGAAGGCAAAAAGTTGTTGTTGTTGTTGTTATTCATAAGCCAGGGGAAATGAATAGGTCTAACATAGTGCCTAAGAACAGACAGTATGGGGATCAGCTGGGTCTTTAAGGACAGGGACTTACAGATCGATCCAGTGTGCCACAACAGAGAAGCGCTGTTGTGCATTGTTGCACCATGAGTTGCAGATGTTGATAGAGCTATGACCAGAGCCTCTCCTGCAGATCTTAAGGTGTGCAGGGTGGCAGGTAATGGGAGAGGGGAACCTTCAGATACTTGAGACCTAGGCCAGGTAGAACTAGGAGAGCCAAAATTCAGTCACCCTGTATTAAGAGCAGGCCACTAAACTCCACCGCTTCAGCCATTACGCCTCTTCTCAGCTTTCACTTGGCCCTTGTGGGCCAGCTGGTGGTACTTGGGTCTGATGTGGCTTCTAGTTGTCGTTCCATTTTAGACAATGACCTGAAAAGCAGGAACAGAGCGATTTCTGTATCCAACTTGCTGAATGCTTCCTGTCAGCATTCACACTCTCCATGTAGCTGTCTGAGAGCCTACAAATTGTTGCATGAACGCACAGAGTGGATTATTGTGAAGCACCTCATTTCCCAATGCTTGAAATTGTCAAAAGCCATCTGCAGCAGGGATGCCAGCAGAATGAGCTTGCCTGGCAAGGACTGGATTGCTGCCCCTGATGTATAACTCTTGGTTGTGTGGTTCTTGGATTCAAGGCTGCTGAGGTGCAAGCGGACCTTTTTCACTTTGAAGCCATTTACAAAGTAAGTGGGCTGTGACTCTGCAGCATTGCCATAATTCAGCAGGCAGGCTCCCAATTCAGGATGGAGGGGCCTCTTCCCTATTATGCTCAATAACAATAGACCCCTGTGTGTGCACAGCTTGTAATTCTAAGTGGCCCAACCAGTGAAACAACTGGAACTCTTTCCTGCCCCCAGCATGCAATGTGGCCTAGCATTTGGTATTCACATGCTTCTTTGCAGATGGACTCAGCTGTTTGACTCATGAACCTGAACTCTAAATAAATAAAACTAAAGCCAGAAAGCCTTACCATGTAATGCAGAGGGTTCGTTCCCTCCCCCCCCCCTTCAGGTTCATGAGTTTAAAAGTTGTGACGTGCAGCCATATAGTTATCAAAGTGGCTGCGATGTTTGCTCTTCACAGATGACTCTGGGGTCCTCCCCAACTTACTTTGTAGTGCAAGGTCCCAAGTTCTGTTCCCAGGTAGGGCTGGGAATATTCCATGACTGAAAGCCTGGCGAGAGGCTGCCAGTCAGGGTTTACAATACTGGGTTGGATTAGGCCAATGTCTAAGTGTCAGGCCTCTTCCTATGTTCATAAACAAAAGTCACTGGGAACCTGAGACCTCCGCTCTAACCAAGGGGACTGTCCCTGCTCAGCTGCCTGTGCCTCTGTTGGCATGTAAAGACCCTTATTGTCTCTTCTTCCAAAGTGCCATCCTAGTCTTCCTTCTTTGTTGTCCCTTTGACCTGATGGTGGGCTTTAGGCAAATTCATGGGGAATAAGGCTCTCAGTGGCTACATACTGATGGCTATGTACACACACATACACACAGTGTTGGAGGCAGTAGGCCTCTAAATGCTAATTGCTGGGAATCAGAAGTGGGGAGTGCTGTTCCACTCCGGTCCTACTTGTGGGCTTTCCATAGGCATCTGGTTGACCTCTGTGAGATGCTAGACTAGATGGGCCTCTGGGTTGAACCATTAGCCAGTCTCTTCTTATGTCCTTATGGCTACAGTTCGAAAGCACGTCAAAGTGCAAGTAGATAAATAGGTATCGCTGCAGCGGGAAGGTAAATGGCGTTTCCGTGCGCTGCTCTGGTTTGCCAGAAGCGGCTTAGTCATGCTGGCCACATGACCCAGAAGCTGTCTGCGGACAAACGCCAGCTCCCTCGGCCTATAGAGCGAGATGAGCGCCGCAACCCCAGAGTCGTCCGCGACTGGACTTAACGGTCAGGGGTACCTTTACCTTTACCTTTATCCCAATCCTACACATGCGTACTTGGAAGTAAGCTCTGCTGTGTTCAGTAGCACTCCTGCTGTCCATTAGAAAACTAACTGTTGTCTATTAGAAAACTAACACCTAAGGGAGAAAAGGCCTCGTCCCATCTGCTCACAAGTGATACAGATCCCAACAAAGTCACATCATGTGGGGTTGTTAACCCTGTGTGTTTTGCTTCACTCTTCAGAGCTGACCTGCAGTGGGTATAGGAAAAACACACCGGCTCTTAATACACAGTAGACTCTTGATACAAACCGCACCGGCCCTACCATTACATGGAGTGAGGCATCGGCTTCAGGCAGGAGATGCTGAGGGGCAGGGAGCACATGGCCTGCCCTGTGCCCAAACTAGCCTTGTACCCTTACGTGCAGTGGAGGAACTGTCCTGTTGAAGTAAGATTCAACTGCCAACCCGGGCATCTTCTGTATACGGAAGGAGTGGGGGAACCATCTTGCCCTTGACACAGCAAAATGTCCTGTGCTTGCCGGGGATACAAACTCTCCTTCTTGCATTTGTATTTCCAAATTTCCAGTGTGCCAAGTTAAGCCCTGGGATAACATGGTGTGAAATTGTGTGTGTACCTATTCAGCCTAAATTTTACTCAAGATTAGATCCAGTGAAATTAAAGAATGTGACTAAGTTACATCGACTCTGCTTGAAACTGAGTTGAATACCACCCATACACACAGAGAGATTACACACACACACACACACACACACACACACACACAATATTGCATACCACTTCTTGCTTAAAGAGGTGCTAGATAGATTCTCTCAGCCTGGTGAAGCAGTTGCCATAGCAACAGCAAGAGCGCTGCAAACACTTTTGCTGGCTGACGGAGGAGATGCAGACACATCTTTGCTTTTGCTTCTCGTTTATCACTTGCTGATAAAAATGAAAGAATCTAATCTAAATGTTTACTTTGAAACATTCCCTGCCTCCCTCTCTCTCCCTGTCCTTCTCACCCCACCTCCCTTAGTGGCGTTCCCATTTTTTACATATAGTTGCTGTTTTATTTTTAAGTGCCAAAAAGGAATATATAATGTTTATGTTTTGAGTGGCTGTTTTCCACAAACCAGAACGGATGTTTCCCAAGCATTGAAACAGCAATATTTAAGCCACCAGCAGGTGGCAGCAACTTGGTTTACTCTCAATGCACCATTTTCAGATGTAAATGTTTTTTTGGGTGGGGAGGGATTGTTTTCACCCAGTAATCAACAGCACTCACCTTCCTGTGTTCACACACCACTGGGTTTCATATTTTCCTTTTGAGCGATTCATTTTTCTTTTAACGTCTACTATGATTACACAATCTGAATGTAGAAAACACACTATTACTCAGCCCTTCATTTTGTCTTGGTCTAATGTGCTAAGATGCACATTATTACAGCAGTGGCTTTTCAACCGTGTTCCATCAAACGCTCCACTTATTTGGAAGATTCGCAGCAGGCCTAAGAACATCAGAAAGGGCCCTGCTGGATGAGACCCAAGACCAGGCATAGGCAAACTTCGGCCCTGCAGATGTTTTGGCCTACAACTCCCATGATCCCTAGCTAACAGGACCAGTGGTCAGGGATTATGGGAATTGTAGTCCATAACATCTGGAGGGCTGAAGGTTGCCTATACCTGCCCAAGACCCATTGAGTCTAGCATCCTGTTCTCACAGTGGCTGGCCAGATAGCTGTGGGAAGACCCTAAGTAGGACCTGAGCGCAACAGCACTCTCCCTATTTGTAATTCCCTGGAGCTGCAGAAAAGGCCAGTAAAAATGGCAGAATAGCTACCTCAAAAGAGAGCTTGCCTACCACCACTGATCTTACACTGCAATGTGTGGAGAGGTTGCCAGAGAGTGCTGGGTGTGCTCAAAGTCATGTTCTCTCAGTTCAGCCAGCCTGTGTCTTGCATGTCCTGAAGATCATAACAACATCTCCCAGAATCCTCTGCGTGTGCTGGGACCATGGTGCAAGAAGTTAGCACAACAGCTGAGATTTAGCATGGTTGCAAGAAGTTCTTTTTTTCTGGTATAACAACTTCATGGTGAGTAACAGCACCCTTCTTAAAAAAATTGAAAAGCAGTGCTTGCAAGATTATGGATTTTAAATTGCATTTGTTTGGAAGAACTACATCCTGGCTTCCTGTTTCTAAAGCAGGGGTAGGCAACCTAAAGCCCAGGGGCCGGATGCGGCACAATCACCTTCTAAATCCTGCCCGCGGATGGTCCGGGAATCGGCTTGTTTTTACATGAGTGGAATGTGTCCTTTTATTTAAAATGCATCTCTGGGTTATTTGTGGGGCATAGGAATTTGTTCTTTTTTAAAAAATATATATATAGTCCAGCCCACCACATGGTCTGAGGGACGGTGGACTGGCCCACAGCTGGAAAAGGTTGCTGACCCCTGTTGTAAAGGAACACTTGCAGATGCTTTTCAAACTTCCTACATGGAGGGACAATTTCCACACCAGCTCCTCTTCTCCTTGGTTGAAAAGGCCCAAGTGTCTCTAGAGATTGCCAGGAAAGCATGCATTCCTCTCAGTTGCTTTATTATGCAGCAAAGGAGCTCAAGTTATTTATAGCTGGATCCTTAAAAAGGTGACATTATTGGGGGGGGTGTCAATGTTTAGTCTTGGAATTCTAGTGCAGCTATATAGAACAAAGTTCATGACTTGATGGGAGGTGGGAGAGAGGAGAGTGTGCTTGTCTTAAAATACATTTAACTCTCAAAGCCCTAAAAGAAAAATGCTAAGTTTGGACCAAATAGTCTACCTGGGTCAATTTTCATACCCAATTTAAAGTACTGGTTAAAACTTTTAAAGCCCTATATGACTTACAACGGTTACCTGAAAGACTCTTCTGATCATATTTGCGTATTTGGATACAACAAACCAAAGAGTTGCTTCAGGAAGGACAAGGAAATACCTCAGCAGAAGATTTCTTTTTTTTTTTTTTTAATTGCACTAGCAGAGTTCTTCATTCTTTCTCTGATAAATCAACGAGAACTTGCAGTGGAAAGGGCAAGAGGCATAACAAGAAGAAATGGATCTAACAAAACTGACAATTTAACCAGGCAGTGTGTCTCAGTGGGGATAGCTGTCCTCCCATTTCCAGCGACAAGGGGATGATTCACCCCTGGCTGCTTTTCTGGAGCTCAGTTTCCTTCTCAAGGAGGAGAATTTGTCTCCAAGGACCTTCCGCAGCCCCGCAGTGTCACTGGCAAAAGGCAGGTCCCTCCGGATGCTAGGCAGCTCCCCTGTGAACATTTCCCAGCGGGCCAGGGCATCCACCGCCTTGTCTACTTGCAAGAGATCCTCCTCGGAGACGTCCTTTTCGAGAGCGGCGATGCACATCTCCAGCCACAGCGTGTACTCCTTAATAATGTCCGAGGGCTTGGGAGCACCGCTCAGTCGCTCCTGGCTGGGAGCATCGGCCAGAGAACAGGACGGCTCGTCAAGGTCGAGGTCCTGCAACAGGGAAACCGCCTGGCTGCAAGTATCTGGGGTCAGGGGCTCCGAGAGGGACGTTACCGCTTCGGAATCGTTCTCGCCACCCATCCCAGAGTCAGCGCTGTATGGCAAAACATCTTCCGATACAGACAAGTCTGCCGGTTCTTGGCTGGGCCAGGTAGACAAAATAGTTTGCATCCAGGCATAGAGTTTCTGCACCAGAGAACATAAAACAGGGTGACTGCTTCTGTTGCCATTTCAGATCAGGGCACTGATAATCAGGGAGCATAGAAACAGAGGACACTGCCTTGTTCCAAGTTAGACCCATTGGTCTACCTAGCTCGGGGTTGTCTACATGGACTGCCAGCAGCTCCCCAGGCAGAAGTCCCTACCTGGAGATGCCTAGCTAGGGCCTTCTCTTGGGCTTGGGCACTCCTGATTTGGGCATGTTGGAGGATGGATCGCGGCTAACAGATTGAGGTTGAATCCTGACAAGACAAAAGTACTATCTTTGGAGGATGGGGTGGGCGGGGGTGGGGGACTCCCTGGTCCTGAATGGGGTAACTGTGCCCCTGAAGGACCAGGTGTGCAGCCTGGGAGTCATTTTGGACTCACAGCTGTCCATGGAGGCGCAGGTCAATTATGTGTCCAGGGCGGCTGTCTACCAGCTCCATCTGGTATGCAGGATGAGAGCCTACCTGCCCACAGACTGTCTCACCAGAGTGGTGCATGCTCTGGTTATCTCCCGCTTGGACTACTGCAATGCGCTCTACGTGGGGCTACCTTTGAAGGTGACTAGGAAACTGTAATTAATCCAGAATGCAGCAGCTAAACTGGTGACTGGGAGTGGCCACCGGGACCATATAACACTGGTCCTGAGAGACCTGCATTGGCTCCCAGTACGTTTCCGAGCACAATAAAAATTGTTGGTGCTGGCTTTTAAAGCCCTAAACAGCCTCAGTCCAGTATACCTGAAGGAGCATCTCCACCCCCATCGTTCAGCCAGGACACTGAGGTCCAGCACCGAGGGCCTTCTGGCGGTTCCCTCACTGTGAGAAGTGAGGTTACAGGGAACCAGGCAGAGGGCCTTCTCGGTAGTGGTGCCTGCCCTGTGGAACGCCCTCCTATCAGATGTCAAGGCAATAAGGAACTCTCCTACTTTCAAAAGACATCTGAAGGCAGCCCTGTTTAGGGAAGTTTTTAATGTTTAATGCTGTATTGTGTTTTTAATATTTGGTTGGGAGCCGCCCAGAGTGGCTGGGGAAACCCAGCCAGATGGGCGGGGTATAAATAATAAATTATTATTATAGTCAAAACAAAATAAAAAAATTCCTTCCGGTAGCACCTTAGAGACCAACTAAGTTTGTTCTTGGTATGAGCTTTCGTGTGCATGTACACTTCTTCAGATACACTGAAACAGAAGTCACACCTATCAGCCAACCACCCATTCCCACCACCCTTCTGAGTAATACCCCTCCCCACCCTCTCACTATATATAAGGGTCTGGTGACTTCTGTTTCAGTGCATCTGAAGAAGTGTGCATGCACATGAAAGCTCATACCAAGAACAAACTTAGTTGGTCTCTAAGGTGCTACTGGAATGAATTTTTTTTTTTTTTACTATGGCAGACCAACACGGCTACCTACCTGTAACATTATTATTATAGGTCTAATTTGCTATTGAAGCATTTGCTTCAGCTCAGATTAAAGCAGCCTTTGTCAACTATATCTTTTGGATTACAACTCCTATCGGCCCCAACAAGCACAAGCTGAGGCTGATGGGAACAGCAGTCCAAGAGCTGAACTAAAGCATCAACCATTTCCCGTGAGTGTGGTCACAGATCCTGCAGATCCCCTGCACAGCATCTGGAACCAGCACCTGCTCCATGGCCAGTCCTCTCTCAGCCTTATCCTGTGCCTTAGGGGTGCATAACCTGGCCAGTATGAGGAGAGCCACAGAGGGACACAGGCAGGCTGATTCCTTGCCTTTCCTACACGGCAAATGGCCTGAGACTCTCTTGAGCCGCCTGTAGGTTTCTGCTCTCCAGACAACTTCTCTGCTTCCGTCTCCCTCTGATGGGGATTATAAGATGAGCAGCCTGGACCTGGTGACCATACAAACCCCCGTCTTTCAGAAAGGAGGGGAAAGATCCACCTTGCTCTCTGATTCTCTTACCTTGTAGCGCTCGATGAGTTTGAAACCCACCACGTACTGCAGCTTCCGGAGGCATATTGGGCAGGGTTCCAGCGGCCGCAGCAGAACTTCATCCAAACTCAGAGCCCCTTGCATGATGCACTGGAGCCAACGACAATTCCCCAAGCCAATCAGGTGGCAGATCTCATGGCATGTGACCTTTCATGGGGGGGGGGGGAACCAAGAGCAGATTAAGCTGAACTTTCACTGTTGAGTTTGCCTTTCCTGCCTTGAACTGGTTCTCCTTTCCTCCACCATCACCAGGGCCGGATTTAGGTTGGATGAGGCCCTAAGCTACTGAAGGTAATGGGGCCCTTTATGTGTCCAGCTGTCCTTTGTCAACAACAAATTGTCACTGTTTTTTGTGTTGAATATATGCTATATGGTAATTTAGGGACCTAATAGGTATCTAAAGCCATTTGCACATGCAGAATGTAGGCACACTATATATAGAAAGGAGCAAACCAGTGATATTTTAGGGAGCAGCCTAGCAGGCGGGACCCTTACATCATAGGAGCCTACACAACTCAAAACACTGTTGCTGTATGAAGGTTTTATTTTATTTGTTTTTTATCTTATATTTTGGAAATGTACATCCAGGTTTTTTTCTTTAATTTTTTTTGGGGGGGGCAAGAGAGTGGGGCCCTAAGCTATAGCTTCTTTAGCTTATATGTAAATCTGGCACTGTACCAGATCCTTTTGTGTGTGTTTTAATTGCTGGGCACTTAACCTGGGCCCTTCTGCATGCAACACAGGTGCTCTACTGTTGGGGAAATATTGCACGCCTCACCTTGCAACACTGGAGCATCTCCAGCCTGTTGAACAGCAACGCCTGATGTCTGGCTTGCTCCATAACTTTGTCATGAACCTCTTGTCTCCATGGCGCTGGGTTTAAAGTGGTACAACCCATCTGGGGGAAGTCGCCCGTGAACCTGGCAAAGCTGCAAACCCCCACCTCTGCGGAGGCAGGAAACAAGAGGGGGGAGAGAGGTCAGCCTTGTTTCCTCAAACACCCAGGCATCCCACCCAGATAGGAAAACCGCCCTTACACATCTGGGTATAGAGATATCTGTTATATAATGAAGTCTGTTGAAATATATACCGAAGATGGACAGTCTGTTCCCAGCATTGTTTTATCTTCTAAAAATTAAGCATTAAGCAAGAGAGAGATGGGGCTGAGGATGACTTGGTTTCATTATGCACACAGCAAACCAGTGTTATGCCTATATAGAAGAGTGAGGGATTGAGTACCAATTTATAGGAGGTTTTGTTGCTGGAGGCTGTGTGGTAAATGTGTACTTGAGGAGCCTTGCTGCCTCAGAATGCATTAAGCAAATTGTGCAGAACTTTGCATGCAGAATAATGCTCAGGAGTATATCTTATTGACTTCTTTTTTTAAAAAAAAATAGTTCATTAAATTTATAAAAGACTAACAAGCAGAAAAATAAAAGTTCATAATTACTCAATTTTTAATATGCTACTGTATGCAACTTTAATATTCAAATAAATCCATTATAGCAGGGGTTGGGCATCTCTGGCCTCTGGGCCAATCTTGGCCTGCCAGGGGGTCCAGTTTTGCCCGCAAGGCCATTTCTCCAAAACCAGGCCTGGCTATCAATCAACTGACGTTAACAGCTGACATAAGCTGATGGGTGCGGGAACAGGGTTCAATTCTGCACTGGCTGTGCCCACCAGTACCCCATAGGGAATTTGCACATTCAGCCAAAGTAGCAGGATTTAACTGATGAACAGAGAATTCAGCCCTGCTAGATGCTGCTTTGCCACTATGTTCCCTATGGGGCATAAGAGCCAACTCTAGGGGGCTGTGGTTGGGCACTCACAATAATATTATTGTGGGGGCTGGGTACCCACAAAGTCAATGAGAAAAGCCGGCAGGTAGACTGTGGTGCTGCCTCTGAGAGAGAAACAGTTCAGCTCCGCCCTTCACAGCCAACCAGCGATGCACCCTTTTTGCGGGGAGGGCGTGGACACAGAGCCCCTCCATTGTGGAAAAGGATGCACCGCAACTTCCATGTTGCGGCGGCAGGCATCCAGAATCCAGAGGGTGAGATGGCACCTCTGCTATGGGGAACATGCTGGTGGAACAACCCCTCCCTGACCCCCGTGGGTCATCTTTGATGTCATTATGACATCAGATGATTGACAAGTGGGTGGACTCGCCTACCTGCCCATGGAGGGACCTAAAGAACTGGCCTACTGAGCCGCAGAGTTTATACAGCACCACCCAGGCACCTGGCACTTGACTGCACAAGCCAAGAAGATGCTCTGCTGCAGGAAGTTTTACCTAGTGTACCCTCACAGGCATTTTGTTAGTAATTACTTTATTATTTCAGATCAATTCCCAGGCAGCTTAAAATATAGAATTCCAGATTACTAAACTGCAATAAAACCCAGTTTTAAAAGCATAAAAACAAGCAGCAGGATTGATAAATGTGCTGCAAAAAAGCACTGGTAGAGCTAAACGAATTAAATTACAATTAATCTCGTAGGATCCTTTGTTTGTTTGTTTTTTTATTTTTGAAGCAAACTGCCTAATGTCCATCTGATAGGTTTACCAGCATAAGGGTTCCTCTATATCAGAAAGCGGGGTGGAGGCTGTCCAACTATTTAATGAACCACATTGATATCCCTGCCACATTAAACGCTTGGCAACTATTAATGAAACCGGAAGAACGAGTTATAGAAAACTGCAGAATAGCGGAAGAACTGGCGGGATTTCAGGAGGAGAGGACCACAATCGATCATTGTTTCGCTCTTAAATTAATCCATTCAAAAATATACAGGGAGGGGCGAACGCATTAATAACTTAAGAAGAACCTGCTGCACCAGGCCAGTGGCTCTTCTGGTCCAGCATCCTGTTCTCCCAGTTGCCTGTGAGAAACCAGCAAGCAGGATCTGAGCACAAGAGCCCTCTCCCCTCCTGTGGTTTCTAGCAACCGGTGTTCAGAAGCATTGCTGCCTCCCATTGTGCCTAGTAGCCATTGACAGCCCTCTCCTCCATGAATTCCCCCCACCTGTGTGCATCTGGCTTCAGCATTACACCCTGCACTCCAAGGAGCTCACAATCCCAAAGGGGAGTGGTTAACCTGTGTGAAATATACTCAGGAGGCCAATCAGGTTGCCGATTCACTTCTTCCAGAAGCCTCATTGGCTGCTCCTGCTGGCCAATCTGGTTGCTGATTCACTTCATCCAGGAGCCTGATTGGCTGCTCCTGTAGGCCAATCAGTTCAGTACATAACACTGTGACTGTAACTCCTGCCATCCCTGGGATAGCAAACGGAGGTACGGAGGTGAGAGCCAAGGGCAACAGGTGATGGATGTGAGCAGATGCAGCCAGAGGTGCTTATTCTTGGAATGAAGACTGGAGTGCAGATGTTAAGGAAGTGCTTCGTGGGAAAGGTGGGCTTAGGTGTGGCAGTTGAAAGAAGAAAACAGGAACATAGGTAACCAAGTTGGTCCTGTCAATGCTGATTGGCAGCTCCACAGGGTTTTAGACAGGTGTCTCTCTCAGCCCTGCCAGGAGATGTTGGGGCTTGAACCTGGGACCTTTAGCTTGCAAGTCAGATGCTGTGCCCACTGAACTATGGTCCTTTCCTGTAGAGAGGGAGATGATACTACATCTATTCTGTTAGACTGGTGGGTTCCAGGGACAGAGCCTTTTTAGTGGTGGCTCCGCATCTTTGGAGCTCCCTCCCCAGAGTGCATACAGCCTCGTCACTACTAGTTTTTAAGAGAACTATGAAGGTGTTTTCCTCCCCATCCCTGGACAAACCTTGGCCAGGCAAGAACTTGCTGAAGGTGAAGCTCCATGTTTCACAGGGGTAGAGGTCGGCAAGTGTGAGACCCAAGACGCAGAGGGCATCCATGGGCTTGTTGTTCTTCAGAAAGGTCAGGATCCCATCTACGGGGGGAAGGAAGATGCCAAAACAAAAGACACAATCCAGCGAAACCTGCTTGTCAATCTTTCAGTTCCCTTGGTAGAGAACTTAGAAACCTGTTTCCTGCCCTTCAGCAACAAGTACAGCCTACCCTGTTTGTTTGTGTGACGAGAACCTGCTCGCCACATTTGTGTACTGTATTTATATCCTGCCTTTCTCCCAAGATGGGATTCAAGGCAGCATACAGCATTTCAAAACACTATTGGAAAATACAAAGCAATAAAACTAGCCAATGGAAAAACACAGTTAAAATACATGAGAAGCACACTTAGAACCAGCATTAAAGTATTGAAATAATAATAATATTAAATTTTTATATTGCCCTTCATCTGAAGAGCTCAGGGAGGTTCACAAGATAAAGTAAAGGGAGCCAGTCTGACCTCTTTTGGGAAGGAATTCCACAGTATGGGAGCGGCCACAGAAAAGGCCCTGTCTCTCCCATGTCACCACCAACTGTGCCTCTTATATTGATGAGGCCAGGAGAAGATGCTCATTTGAGGATCTTAATACCTGGATGTGTTTGTATAGGGAGATAGGAGCTTTCAGGTAGCTTAGACCAAAGCCATTATATTCTGTAATGACTTGTTATTCCAATGAGATTTTTAGCGTTTATTTTCAAGCCTTAGTTTAAATATATTGCAACCTTTCCTGGGTAGCTGGGGTGGAACAGGATGAACAGAACACATCCACAGGGTATCAGGAATCCATTATGAACACACCCAATTTGGATTAGCACCTTTTTCCATGAAAACAAAGGGATGGAAATATGTTTGTGGGGGGGGGGGGGTCCCGAAAGGAAAATGTGGGTTCCAGTCCTCCATCTGGTTGGTTACTGTTGCAGCTGCTAGTCATGGAATGATTTTCCATGGAAATATTATTCTCCCACCCCCTGCCTCACACATTTCCTCCTCTACTGTGCAGGCAAAAGGGAAACATCACCTAAATCAGGGTGGGAAAGGAGTGCAGCCTTCCAGAGGCTGCAGGACTCCAATTCCCATCAGCTCCACCAGCAGGGCCAGTGGCCAAGGATGATGGGAACTGGAGTCCAACAACCTCTGGAGGGCCACACTGCTTCTCCATCCCTGGCCTAAGAGGGTAGGGGGCCCAAGGACGTACTCAAGGGAGAAGGGAAGAGGGCAAGGATGACCTCAAGTGCCAGGTAACTATCAAAGGCAGTTTATGTACCTTTGGGATTTGGGCATGCAGCCGGAGACTGCGCCTGCATGGAAACTACCTCTGCTCCTCCCTTTTCAATCCCCTTCTGGTTCTGGGAGACAGTGCTGCAGGGGAGGCTGGGGAAGCACCTGGCCCTTCATTTGCCTGCCCTGCCTCCTCCTCCTCCTCTTCCACCCTCCAGCCGTGAAGCATCCCCTGCCTCCCACTCCTGCCTCTGGGCTGGCAAAGTTCCCCACTTACCCCCTTCTCCCGAGTCAGACTCGAGCCCCCCTTCCCTAGTAACTCGCCTCGCCTCGCCGTCCCCAACTTGCTCTCCTGTCGGCTTACCTGTATGAAGCTGCACTCTGTCCGAATCCTGGCTATGACGGTAACAGCAGTGGATGGAAGAGACTGGGACGGAAGGAAGGCACTTGACTCGGAGACCCCAAAAGAAAGACTCGACGCAGCCACAGAGGGAGTCCAGCAGCGAGATCCCAGCAGGGCCTTCGCTTAGATCTAAGAGCAGAAGCATCAAGTCAGTTCTTCTGGGGCTCTTTCTGAGGGGTGGGGGACTATGCCCTACAGCAATGGAAGAAAGGAGGAAGGAGGGAAGAATCCCAAGAGCACAAACCTCCAATGTGATTATTTGTATAAGAACCCAGCACTTGCACTTTTTGAGCAGTCATTGCCTTCCTCGGAGAAGAACATCACTAATAAGGGAGAGGGCGCTCTGTATCTGAAGACTTACTGCAAGTGAAAACAATCTGCTTGTCTACAAAGGAAGATCCAGCATCTTCAGAATGTGGGAACAAATGAAGCAAAACACATCCAGGGTCTTCAACTACATCCAGAACAACATAAGAGACTGGCTCTAAGGGATTTTGGGCAGGATCCATTGTAAAACTAGAGATGGGTGCTGGCTCTGGTGAAGTCCCTATGGGGACTTGGTGACGTCCCTATGGGGACATGAAGCAGGAGTGGCCTCTGAACCTGTTTCCTAAGGAATATTCGGTCACCACCAAACCCTAGTCCAAGAAAGGAACTACAGGGAAAAAAGTCAGACTGTCATGTACTGTTGTGGTCAGAGCCACCACTGTTGGTGCTGAAACTGGGAACACCCTTCTAAAGAACATAGGAAGCTGTCTTATACAGAGCTCAGACCATTGGTCCATCTAACTCAGCATCGCTTACACTGACTGGCAGCAGCTAACCAGGGTTTCAGGCAGGGGTGTCCCCCAGTTCTACCTGGAGAGCCCCTACCTTGAGACCTTCTGCATGCAAAGCAGGTGCCCTGACCCTGAGGAAAGGCACTAAAGCCACAAACTACGGCACAGATCCCTCTTTTCCTGTCTCCTTTGCATAGCTCTCCCATCACAACCTCAATTCCACACATGGCATCCTTGTCTCCTTTGTTAGTTGGTGCCAAAGACCCAGCGGGTGCATTACCTATAGGCTGCAGGTATATATGCTTGCGGTAGACTCTCTGCTTCCTCCTCAGCAGGGAGCAATAGAAGGTTTCAAAGTCCTCAGGGGCATCGGGGTGGCTGAGGAGCCAGTCGAAAGCCGTCCGGATGAACAAGCTGCAGAAAAGTGTCCTGTGCGGATTGTACGCTTCGGAGAGGAAGAGCTTTTCGGTGCTGGAGAAGGCCTTGGCGTAGAGCTCCTGCAACGCAGGGTTCGTGGAGATCAGAGCGTCCTTCAGCGCTCGGGGCCCAAAGCTGAACTCTTGAGCATGTCTGCACTGCAACATCGCTGACGGCAGACCCCGGTTCAGTGGTGCCGCCCTCTGCCAGGAGAAGAGACAATGGTCAGCATCTAACTACACTCTGTTCTCAGGGGAGCTTGCCAGGGGAGCCAGGACGCCCTGAGGATCGCCTGAAACTTCTCAGGGTGTTGTAGGATGGCGGTTCAGAAGAGATCAAAGCTGTGAGCCCAGAAGCCAGGGGGCACCATTTCGCATTTGTTTTGTTGTCTGTTAAATAATCAGATCCTAGGAAGATGTAAGTATTTAATCATCGCTCCCACAATCCTTGGCACAATGGCTGTTAAACAGAAGGTTGGTGGTTCGAGCCCACCTTGGGACGAATGTCAGCAGGATTCCTGCTTTACAAAGGGTTGGACTTGCCAACCATTCCCCCCTGCTCTCCCGCCTACTTTTTCACTGTCTTTCTTATTTTATTTTATTTTATTTTTATTTATTTATTTGCTTGCTTGCTTGCTTGCTTGCTTGCTTGCTTGCTTGCTTGCCAGTGATCCATGTAAGTCTGCAATCGCGTAAGGTGAAATTCGTGTAAGACGCTATCTACCTGCCTATTTTAAAAAAATAGTGATTATTTCTCCATCCCCTGGGAAAACTCATTCCCATTGCAGAATGGTTTGGCTTAGTGTTTCCATCCAAAATGATCCTCCGTTGAACTTCCTTCCTGTAATACAATGCATTGTTTACGGCTGCCATCATGCCAGGCGCCCCTAAATTACACCATGTGCAATTTTCAATGATCTCTTCATAAATGATTCCCTTTGTAAGTCAGCTACTACCAAGCGACTCCCCGACAAGCACCCATGAATTATTCTCTTTGAAAGTTCAGCTCCATCCTTCTCATTCTCCGCTTTGCTCTGCCGCCACCCTCCTCGGATAAGACGTATTCTGGAGCAACGGCAGCAAACACGAGCAGCATAATAAAATAAGGCACAACTGTGTGGCAGAACGAGAGTTTGACCGTGGGACGTCAAAAGGTTTTGCACCCTACTGCTTTAAACCAGGAGTGCTTACAAGGAAGACTGGGATCTACTGGTGAATCTCCAGGTGATTTGCAAAGCTTTCTGGCTTCCAATGTTCCAGTTAAAGGTAGATAGCCGTGTTGGTCTGTCATAGTCAAAACAAAACAAAATAAAAAAAATTCCTTCCAGTAGCACCTTAGAGACCAACTAAGTTTGTTCTTGGTATGAGCTTTCGTGTGCATGCACACTTCTTCAGATACACTGAAACAGAAGTCACCAGACCCTGATATATAGTGAGAGGGTGGGGAGGGGTATTACTCAGAGGGGTGGTGGAAATGGGTGAAAGGTTGATAGGTGTGGTAAACCTGTTGACGACTGTTAACGGTTGCAATTAGTCTTACAGGAAAAAGCAAGGGGTGAGAAGGTTAAAAAAGCTTTGTCATGTATAATGAGATAAGAATCCAATGTCTTTGTTCATACCAGGTCTCTCTTCAGACCAGGTCGCTGCTTAAAACCATGGAGAGACCTGGTCTGAACAAAGACATTGGATTCTTATCTCATTATACATGACAAAGCTTTTTTAACCTTCTCACCCCTTGCTTTTTCCTGTAAGACTAATTGCAACCGTTAACAGTCGTCAACAGGTTTACCACACCTATCAACCTTTCACCCATTTCCACCACCCCTCTGAGTAATACCCCTCCCCACCCTCTCACTATATATCAGGGTCTGGTGACTTCTGTTTCAGTGTATCTGAAGAAGTGTGCATGCACACGAAAGCTCATACCAAGAACAAACTTAGTTGGTCTCTAAGGTGCTACTGGAAGGAATTTTTTTTATTTTGTTTTGTTTTGGCTTCCAATGATTTAACAGTAGTACAAGTCCCTGTACAAAAGGGCTTTTAGTGTGGCTGTCCCTGTTCTGTGGAATAGCATCCCTGCAGGAGCCCACAGTCTAGAAGCAACTGAAGGCATTTCTGTTCTGACTGCTTCCCAACAGGATAAATGGCTCTTCACCACAAATGTCTGCTTTGTATGGCTTAAGGTTCATTTTAAAGGTTTTTGCTGTTTCTTGTGTTTTTAATTATCTCTAGCTTACATCAGCTTGAGACGGTCGCTTAGAAAGTAATTAAGAAATAAATGATAAGAAAATATCACATTTCTTTTATCGATATAGTATTGCATTTATATCCTACCTTTCATCCAAAGAGCTCAAGGACACCGTACGTCATTCTCCCCGTCCCCTTTTATCCTCACAACTAACCTGTGAGGTAGGCTTTGCTGAGAGACTCTCACCCAGTGAGCTTCATGGCTGGGGGGAGGATTTGAACCCTGGTCTCCTAAGTCCCAGTCCAACACTCTGGGCTGCTACACTAGGAGCAAGGCCAAGAGAAAAGAAGTTGGCATGTGAATGGCTCAAGGGAGTGAGAAAGAGGCTGTGGCTTCTGGGACTCTGGCTTAGCAACATCTTGCATTGCAAGGAATTGGACCAGATGAGCCTCTGGGTCCCTTCATAAGAACCTAAGCCTGCAACTGGATCAGGCCAGTGGCCCATCTAGTCCAGCATCCTGTTCTCACAGTGGGTGGGTGGGTGGATGGATGGGTGGGTGGGTGGAGGGATGGATGGATGCATGGATAATTTATTATTATTATTATTATTATTATTATTATTATTATTATTATTTCTACCCCACCCATCTGGCTGGGTTTCCCCAGCCACTCTGAGCGGTTCCCAACAGAATATTAAAAACATGACAAAACATCAAACATTAAAAACTTCCCTAAAGTGAGCTGCCTTCAGATGTCTTCTAAAAGTCAGATAGTTGACATCTGATGGGAGGCGTTCCACAGGGTGGGTGCCACTACCGAGAAGGCCCTCTGCCTGGTTCACTGTAACCTCACTTCTCACAGGGAGGCAACCGGCAGAAGGTCCTCGGAGCTGGACCTCAGTGTCTGGGCTGAATGATGGGGGTGGAGATGCTCCTTCAGGTATACTGAGCCGAGGCCATTACCCAGATAGAAAACCCGCAAGCAGGATTTGGGCATATGAGCAGCACTCTCCCCTCCCGCGGTTTCCATCAACTGGGATTCAGAAGCATGGCTGCCTCCAACTGTGGAGGGCAGAGCATGGCCCTTGTGGCTAGGAGCAGCTGAGAGCCCTCTCCTCCGTCATGAATGTGTCTCATCCTCTTTTCAAGCCATCCAGGTTAGTAGCCATCACTGCCTCCTGGGGGAGCGAGTTCCATCATCTTTATCTTTCTTTATCTTTATATCTTTATTGTCATTGTACAAGTACAATGAAATTGGATAGTAATAATAATAATAATAATAATAATAATAATAATAATAATAATAATAATAATAATAATATTTTAAAAATAAATTCATTTTTCATTTAAACAATTGTTTCCCCAACTAAAAATGTACTCAACACGAGTAACAGCAGTAAAAGCCATACGAAACACTTAAAAATAAGGGAGCGCACTGAGCAGCCGCTGCGTCTATGCGCGCCGCCATCTTAGAACTCTTATAACTTAGAACTGTTATAAAAAATAACAGAAATTTAAACAAAAAACAAAAACAAAACAAAACAGCCCTCTCTGGTATGCGGCGGCGGCAGCGGTCCTTTATAGAGCCCATCAGGCCCCGCCCTAGGCCAGGTGGGGAGTGGCCGGACTGGGGCCCTCAGGCCCTCAGGACTATGTGCTGCGTGAAGAAGGACTTTCTCTTATCGGTCCCAAGTCTTCTAAACTGGTGATTCTATCTGGATCTAATCTGCGTTCTGGCTGAACCCTTTGAAAACAAGGAGCACTAAATCCAGTTTAGCATCGCTTGTCGCTAAAGGCGTTGGGCAAAGCCACCCGCTCAGTCCTCATTTTCCATTTGTAAATCAGAGAGTGCAATGAGTGGGGCAGCAGGCACCACTGCACACCGAAGTTCATAACGATGCTCTGTTAAAGCAAGCTGTATTTGGCTCACAGGTTCACGTGGCTTTTGCAACTCTGCCAAGGGCTCCCCACCCCCCGCTATGTCGCTCTGTTTCAAAGCTGCAGATTCCACTTGGCCGTTCATTTTTGTGATCTCTCTGTTCTGTTTGTGTGTCCGTCCGTCCCCGTCCCCCCCGGCCCTGGCAGACATTCAGGAGCCTCCTTCTCCTGCCATTTCCCATGTGCCCAGAACAGAGGGCAAGGAAATGCACACAGACCGTCACCATGCAGAGCTTCTCAGAATAAAAACCATGTCATGAAGGCGCCCATGGGCGAACTGCAGCTTTTCCACACTGCTCAGGGGCACCTTGTTCACACTTCTCCGGAGAGACTGGATACTTTGCATAAATGGGCCTTGTTTTTAACGCAAGACAAGTTTTTAAAAAGCAAAACAGGAGCCACCACAGGCCCATGTTCACACGACAGGCAGCTAAAAAGAGGCGTAGGAAGATGGGAGCACTGTGACATAGTTGAACATGGATCTACCCGCGAGGCGGCAGGTTTGCGATGTGATTGCTCAGCCCTTTGTAACTCACAGTTGGATGTGTGTGGCTCCTAGGAATTGTGCTGTGATGAGGAGCAGTAAGAGTCTACCTACGCACAGTATGCAGACGCTCCTTCCTGTTTCCTAGGGAAGCAACCCAAACTGTCTCTCCTCCCAACGCCAGCATCACAGGAGAAGAGCTGGAGAAGAGTACCAGCAAGGCAGCTACGGCCACAGCTTGCCTCTCCAAAAGGCTTTGGGAAAAGGTGATGCTAAAATCCAGTACAGTGGTACCTCGGGTTAAGAACTTAATTCGTTCTGGAGGTCCATTCTTAACCTGAAACTGTTCTTAACCTGAGGTACCACTTTAGCTAATGGGGCCTCCCACTGCTGCCGCGTTGCCGCCACGTGATTTCTGTTCTCATCCTGAAGCAAAGTTCTTAACCCGAGGTACTATTTCTGGGTTAGCAGAGTCTGTAACCTGAAGCGTCTGTAACCCAAGGTACCACTGTACCAAGACGAAGGTCTACCAGGCTTGCCTGTGGATCATGCTGCTTTACGGAAGTGAGTCATGGGCAACTTACACCCACCAGGAGTGACACCTCAACACTTTCCATATGCGCTGCGTCAGGAAGATTTGGGGTTTCACATGCAGAGTCTTAAACCAAGATGTGTTCTCCCAAGCCCACATTCCCAGTGTGTTCACACTCCTATCCTGGCTCAGCCATGTCCACAGAATGGAAGATGGCAGGATCCCCAGGGGCATGCTCGACGGGGAGCTGGCTTCAGGCACCAAGCCCATCGGCAGACCAACTCTGTGTTACAAAGATGTCTGCAAACGTGACATGAAGTCTGGCAATGTTAACACTGCTGTATGGGAATGCTTTGCAGACAATCACAGTGCCTGGATGGTCAGTTTGGCCGTCCATCCATAGCAGTGACCAGAGAAGGAATGACTGCTGGGAGTGTGCCGCAGCAACAAAAAGTACAAATGCTATTCTAGGCTGCATCAACAGAAGCACAGTGCCCCGATCAAGGGAAGTCATAGTATTGATCTATTCTGCCTTGGTCAGACCACAACTGAAGTACTGTGTCCAGTTCTTGGTGTTGCAATTTAAGAAGGATGTTGACAAGCTGGAACATGTGCAGAGGAGAGCAACCAAGTTGATCAAGGGTCGGGAAACCAAGCCTGATGAGGAACGGTTGAAGGAGCTGGATATGTTTAGCCTGGAAAAGAGGAGGATTTGATGGCTATCCTAAAGGGCTGCCACATGGAAGATGGAGCAAGCTTGTTTTTTCCTGCTCTGGAGGGTAGGACCCAAACCAATGGATTCAAGTTAGAAGAAAGGAGCTTCATCAGGAAGAGCTTTCTGACAGAACTGTTCAGCCTTAGAACAGACTCCTTCAGAAGATGGCAGACTTCCTTTCCTTTGAGGTTTTTAAGCAGACGTTGGATGGCCACCTGTCGTAGATGCTTTAGTTGTGATTCCTGCATTGCAGGAGGTTGGACACTAGATTACTTGTGGGGTCGCTTCCACCTCTACAATTCTGATTCTATATCACTTTTTGGGTGGGACAGTATTTTTTTTAATGATAGGGCTGTAGGGAACGGCTGTAGATTACCGCTAAAGAACCTGCTTTGCACGCAACAGGTCCCAGATTTAATACCCAGCATTTCCGTCTAGGGCTGGCAATGCCTCCTCTGAACCCCTGGAGTGCTGCTGCCGGCCAGTGCTGGCAATACTGAGCTAGATCGGCAACGCAGCTTCCTACGGTGCCTGCTTCAGAAGAGCCCACCCCATCTATCAAAAAGGCGACGCGAGATTTACATGAATGTAAAGGTTAACGGAAGGGCCTCCAGAGGACCAGGGTGGGCGGCGATATTATTTTCAGAGCACCAGCCACTCTTGGGGCTCCTTTGGCGCATCCTGCGAGTTTAGAGATAAACCTGGCGCCGATCGCACACCCCCTCCCCTTGGGACCCCTTTCCCTTTTCGGCCTGGCACTGTCGACGCGGGGTGCCCGCCCGTCACGCTCTCCCGACCCGCGTGCGCGCCGGACCCCGGAACGCGACTCCCGGGCTCATTCTCACGTTCACTCACACCCCGCTGCAGCACCTCCCGATCCGCAACGCCTCTGCCCCCGAGCCTGTCGCAAGTTGCTCGGCGCTTGTCCTTCTTCCCGTCCGATGACAGGCGAAGGGCAACGGGAGCCCCGGGCACAGAATTCTCCCGGTCGAGCGGCGGCGGAGGCGAAGCCGGGAAACGGATCTCCCGCGTCGACGCGGATGTGAGCGAAGCCCCTTCCTAAGACTGCACTTGGCTGAGCCTGAGCGACGACGTGGCTCGCCAGCATTCCTTGCAGTTATTCGCGATGCACCTGTCCTTTTCTCCCCCGGGAGTGGGGAGTCCCCAAACTCCTCCCGCCACCTCCCCGGATCTGGAGAAGCCACTTTGCAAAGAATGCCGAGCAGCCCCTTTGCAAAGGCGCGTTTCCTCCTTCTCCGCCGCGATTTGCAACGGGGGTCCTCCTCGCTCGCTCGCTCGCCTTTCTTGCAAATCTGCAGCGCTTGGCGGCGGCGAAGCGGCCGTCACTTACCTCGCTCTCCCTCCAAACGCAGCTGGGATTGCGCGGGGATCTCCCTTCCTGCAGACGGAGAGGGAGGGAGGGAGGGGGGCCGGCTGGGGCGAGCGGGAGACGGAGCGGGGGCAGCTGGCGAAGCCGTGACGCGCCGAGTGGATGGGGTTTGCGCGCCGCCGGCTGGAGAGGAGGGGTGGGGACTGGGGAGAGAGCAGGCGAGGCAGGAGGAGGGGTGGGGGGGCCCCGATGAGGAAGAGGGGGGCAGTGTTGGGGGAAGTGGGGGCGTGATAGGAAAACAAGGCGCAGGGAAAACAAACCACCCCGGTTATAATTTTACTGGCCCATCCTCAGAAAATATTGGCAAGTCTTGCGCGTTCCAGCCTTTGCATCCGGAAAATGCTTTTAAGCCAAAACATCACGCCGTTTATTGGAGCCTTTTCCTCCCAATAGCGTTCAAGGTTAGGAGCCAAGTTTGTTATCCCTGCTGCCGGGAAGGACGCTAGGAGAGCCCTGTGGCCGGATCAGGCCAGTGCCCCCCCCTAGTCCAACATCTTCACAGTGGCCAAGGAGATGGAGAGAAGCTCATGACCAGAACACCCTCCTCTCCCGGGGTTTCCAGCAACTGGTATGATACCAGTGGAATCCAAATGCACTGAAAACGTAAGAAGATCCTGGCTGCTGGATCAGGCCCATGGCTCATCTAGTCCAGCATCCTGTTCTCACAGTGGCCAACCGGATAATAATAATAATAATAATAATAATAATAATAATAATAATAATAATAATAATAATAATAATAATAATTTATTATATACCCCGCCCATCTGGCTGGGTTTCTCCAGCCACTCTGGGCGGCTTTCAACAGAGCATTAAAATACAATAATCTATAAAACATTAAAAGCCTCCCTAAACAGGGCTGCCGGATACCTGTAGGACAGTGGTTCTTGCACTCTGGACGCTCAGATTTAATCCATTATGTATCTATTAAGATATTGGTAAACTACCCTTCCATTAAAGTTATTGGAGTGAACAATAAATAGAGCCAAACAGGGTCATGCAGCCATGAAATCCTCACTTAATAGACAGTGAGGATGGAGTAAGAGAAAGTGACCAGCTGGAAATGCCCAGAGTAAACAGGACTGTTTTGATCTGGGGCCAAAAGCAAGTCTCACCTCTATGCCAAGGAGTCTCCCATAGCCAGGGTGCCAGAACCAGAAAGGATCTTGGACCCTATACCGATTGCATCTTCCTCTTGTGCTAGAACTTCCATTGTCAGAGGCAGTCTATCTCTGAAAACCAGATGCTCGAAGAAAGCTACAATGGGGGACAGGGCAGGATTGCGGTCATCATGCTTTGCTTCTGAGCTTCCTAAAGGCACCTAACTAACCACTATTGGAAACAGGATATTGGACTTAGATGGACCTTTGGTCTGGTCCAGCAGGACTCTTCCTAGGTTAGTGTTAGGTTAGGCCGGTGTTAGCTGTTGTGGGGGCATGGAATCTGTCCCTTAGGGAGTGCTGAGCTGCTTCCTCCCTTCCGGCCTTTGAACGTAGGCATTTAAGTGACTGTTTCTCTCTGCTTTGAATAATCTCCTCCTGCCCAGTTAATAATCTCTGCCTGAATGAAAGCCTGCAGAGATCCAAGCCTTCCTCTTCTCCTGGTCAGAAAATGATTAATTAATTAAACACTGCTTATTAAAAGTCTTGAGGGAAGGGTTGCCTACTGGATGGAGAAGTGAAAGGAGTTTGTTGATCTACACGTTGCTGCCTCGGAAAAGGAAGCTCAGTTCTGGAAACCAGTCTAGAGTTGCCAGGTCAGGAACATCCCAGACCCTGAGAATTCAAAACCCAAACCTGAGAGCTAGGGGCATACCACTGGCGCTGTCACAGGGAGATGGAAGTTAATTGGGAGTAGAGATGGAGGCACTGGAGATAGAGGTTAATTGGGAGTAGAGGAAGGTAGGCCTCCCCCCTCTAGTGTCTATGCTATAATTTGCGCCCAGCTCCTGCCAGGCTGAAGTTTCCAAGCTGCATATCACAAGTGGGAAGAGGGTTTTTGGCACTCAGGTCTTGCTTGTGGGTTTCCTGGGGGGCATCTGGTTGGCCACCATGAAAACAGGATTTTGGACTAGAGTGACCATTGCCCTAATCCAGCCACAGGACTCTTACTACCCTCTTAAGAGCAACCTGAAACTGTCTTTACCTGGTGGAATCTCAGAAAACATTGTATGCGTGTGATCGGTAGGATAACCTGTGATCGGGGTGTGTGGATTGTTCCTCCCTGTTAGCAAAAGCTAAATAAAGATAGAAGATAAGCAAACATGAGCATTTGCTTAGTGGGCTTACTGCACAGACTTCAGCTCTTCTTAGCAGATGTATACAGTGGAACCTCTACTTACAACCATAATCCGTTCCAGAGGTCCGGTCATAACTAGAAACGTACATAAGTAGAGGCGCACTTTTCCATAGAAAGTAATGGAAAAGTGAATTGATCAATTCTAGACAATGAAAAACACCCCCTAAAACAGCAATTTAACATGGATTTTACTGTCTAACGAGACCATAGATCCATAAAATGAAGGCACTAATCAATGTACTGTACTATAAAATAAGACAGTATTGTAGATAAAAAAATAACATTTTTTTTTCTTAAGCGCACTGAGGGTGGGTGGGCTTACCTGGCTACAAGCTCGGGGTGGGGCAAGGCTCAGTAAAGAGCTGCTTCACTTCAGCCAGGGTCACTTTTTTTTCTTGCCAGGCCAGCTTCTTCTCTGGACTTCCTCAGGTTAGTTCCTCGGTGGGGTTTGGGGCCACAGTGCACCCTGCTGTGCCTCTCGCAGGTGGCACCTCTTCCACAGCTTCGGGGGTGGGATGGGGGCCCTCTCCCCAGCAGCAGAGACCCCAGCGCTGCCGCTGCTCCACAGCCGGCGGGATGAGCTCTGGCAAACTGGAGGCCTCTCCCCTATGGCGGAGGCCCCAGCACTGCCCCACAGCTGAACGGGCGAGCTCCAGGCTGCTGGCAAGGCCTCTGTTCGTATCTAGAGGAAAGTTCGTAAGTCGAAGCACCTACTGAAGGTCGTAACTGGAATCGTACGTAAGTAGAGCCGTAAGTAAGTCGAGGTTCCACTGCAGATAGAATCTGGAAGGGGCATGCAATTAATTAGGGACTCAAATTTTTCTCCACAGTACCCATTTTTGAAAACTGAGTATTTTGGAGCCTATTTGACAGTCTAAACCCAATCCTTTTTTTGTAAGAAATGCTTTTGTTGAGATGCGAATTCAATTGATGCCTTCTGCAGTCTTGGATGGTCGCTATCATAAGGTCCCATATGACGGCAGGTTTTGTATCAGCTACAGATACATACATTGTGCATCATTTGGTTAATTTGCCCCTTATACAGGGATTGAAGAGATCAATTTCCGGAATCTTTGCTCGTATATGGCAGGAGGTACACTTCAGCGTAAATGGTTCAGTTTCTCTTGAGTGTCGCTAATAGCTCAGCGACACAAAGTCCCTCCTTATGCACTGGCCACACAAAAAAGATTTGAAACAGAGGGTTAGATAACATTGCTGCAAGCTGCTCTGGGGACTTGGAAGTTTGATCTGAAACTGAGCAAGTTTTGAGCTAGCTGACAATTTTTCTGACCTCTCTTCTTATCACTGGTGTTTGTTTTATATTATTGGTGTATGTTTTTACTATGGTTGCAGTTTGGTAATTATGAAATTGCCATGGCCTTTGGCTAGCACAATAAACTTGTTGATGGTTATGATAGTATATAAATGGACTCAGAGTAGAGAGACCCAATTTCAAGCTCAGCCATGAAGCTCACTGGAAATCTGTGACCAGTCTGTGTCTCCTAGCCTACCTCACAGGGTTGTTGTGAGGGATAAAACAGGATTGGGGTGGGATAGCCACATATGCTACCCTTGAATGAAGGGTAGGATAGAAATGCTACAGATAAGTAGTCATAGCACTATTATTATTATTATTATTATTATTATTATTATTATCCTGCCTCTCTGCTTCCTGCGGTTTAAGAGATGCAATCGTTCTCAGTCTCTGGGACTGCTTGTTATTGGCTTAGCTTTTGCCCTTTCAGAATTAAACTGCACGATGCAGCAGGTTTCATCTCTCTGGGTATTAATTCATGCCTCGTGGCTGCTCCCAGTGCCTGGGGAATCCCGGCAGCATGAACAGACACTGTTATCATTTTGCGCTTCAGGATTTCTTAATGTGATTTTACGTAGAATTTGCATTGGTAATGAGGAGCCAGACCCAGCTCTTGTTGAGGTGGGCTGCGAGGGCAGGACTCGAGCGAGGGCAGGATCCGGCCTCTAAGGGTGATGCGAGCCCAAATTCCCACCCCCGGCTTCTTTCTCTGCTGGCGTCTTATTAAATGCAAAGTGCGCAGATTGGAGGTTGAGGGGATTCTTTGCTGACAGTTAAAATGCTTGATCTTCTCTGCTCGGTTGTGATTCTGAGGAGGCGCGTTTTCAAAATGTAGGTCTCGTTAGGAAATGATCTAATCCAGCCCACTCCCTCCCCCCCACAAAAACCCCATACCTGCATTACGGAAAGAGGCTGCTGCTTACTGCTAGAGCATCAGTCTTGCATGCAGATGTTCCCATATTCCGTCACCATGAACTAGCTAGGGCTAGGAATGTCCAGTCTCAAACCCTGGAGAAGCTTACTCATTTTGTGAGCGAGTTTATTTGGGTGCCTGACCTAGGCTGTAGTCTAACTGGGGAGGGCCGTAGCCCAGCGATAAGAGCATCATTCTTGCAAGCAAAAGGCCCCAGAGTTAATTCCACAGTGCCCAGTCAACACTAGAACCTTTAGAAGAGGAGTGGAACAATTTGTGGCGGAGAGGGCTATTGTGGTGGCTACTATCCACAATGGCTGTGCTGGAAGGCAGCAAGGCTTCTGAAAGACAGGCGTTGGAAGCCACAGGATGAGACTGTTGCTCTTGTGCTCAGGCCATGCTTGCGGGTTTCCCACAGGCATCTGGTTGGCCACTGTGAGAACAGGATGCTGGACTAGATGGCCTGACCCAGCTGCAGGCTCCTCTTATGCTCTTAAAGGATTGAAGAGGGGAAACCCTTTCGGACAGCTGTTGTTGGTTGCAATATGGGGCTGCATGGATGCTGTAAGGCAATAGTCCTCCATCCTAGTGGAAGGAGGAAGCCTCCGAGGAAGAGGACGAGGATGAAGAGGATGAGGAAGAGGAGGAGGCCAGCAGAGACCACAAGGAGAGCCTGTAGCCGGCTGACCCGACCTGCTCTTCTCCTCCTTTTCCGGACCCGATCCTGGCCTGCTGGCGGTTTCCCTGGGTGCTCAGAACCAGACTCCGACCCGCTGCCTGTGCCACTTGTGGGGAGGGGGGGCAGGAGCCACATTTCTACAGAAGGAAGTGGAAGGAAATTGCTCTGCCCAGACGCCTCCCTCTGCCCCCTCCCTCCCTCCATCTCTCTCTCTCTCTTCTCTCCTGGCCCCGCCATTTTGCAGGTCCCGCGCTTTGAGTTAGTCCTTTCTAGTGGGTTGGGAAATGCTGGTCAGCCTCCATCCTAGTGTCCTCTAGATGCTTTCAACTCCCACCATCCCAACGTATTTCCCAGGTTGGAGAAGGCTGGCGTAAGGGATCTTCACATCTTCGCAAGCTAATTGAGATACGACAGACCCGGCTGGAGGCATTTCCCTAGGCATCCCTCACTGAAATCAAGCGGAGTTTTTGGAAAAGCATCGCCCCCCTCCCACGTTTGTTTCAGAGAGGCTTCTGCAAAAGAAACCAGCTGGTGACTCGTGCTCCTTGCAGGATCAAGATGTGGCTTCTGCTCTTCCAGTGCAATCAGAAACATGTTTACTCAGGAGCAAGCCCCACTGAGTGCAATGGAACCTGATCCCTAGTAAGTGTGTTTAAGGTTGCAGGCTCAGCATCCTTCAAACCCCCCAAAACTCTTGGTAAGTTGGCCTCCAAACCATGGGCATAGGCCAGGATTTTTGGGGGGGTGGGGGGCAGGCTTCATGTTAGGTGGCAAGAACCTGCGAATTTAAGTATTTTTATGGATTTACTTGATTTAGGTGGGGCAGCTGCCCCCCTGCCCCCCCGGTTACGCCCATGCGCCAAACTCAAAATGCATCCGCATCTTAGCAATTTAAGAAGCTTATAGCAAGGGGTGGACCGTTGATCGATCCAGCTCACTGCTGTCTACACTTAATGGCAGATGCTATCCAAGGTTGTCAGAAGGGTCTCTCCAAGCCCTACCTGGAGAGTAGCCAAGGATTGACACCTGCACGCCTTCTGCATTCAAGGCTGGCCCTCCCCAAAAGCTCTTCTTGAAAGAACTTGCTATCCTAGCCGCAGAAAGCAAGGTTTGGAACATGCATAGACAAGCCATCCAGTCTGAGCTTGACAAAAACTTTTTTTAAAAAAACACAAACAAACTTTAATTGGTAATAAAACAAATCCTTCCTCACCAACCTGTTCCCTTGCTCTGCAAAGGCAACAGCCAGCGAGTGACGAGCCTAAAACTCAATTGGACCAACCAGGCTGGGATGCTTTCAAAAGGGAGGACTGAGTTATAAAGGTACAAAGCTGCTCGGCCAAAGAGAACACTTGGAAACCCGTGTGCAATTGGGCCTTAAAGTCTGAAAGTCACACACAGTGCCTCTAGACTTGAACACAGCTTATGCATGGCTGTGTGCATTGAAAGGAGACGTCAGGAACTCTCACTGCGCACAAGTACAAAATCCAGTCATGCCAGATCCGCCCTGAAACTTCTCAGTATCTGCGTGGAACAGTTTGTTCATTAGAAATTGCAAGCTTTCGGCACTATGGGCTCCCGAAGGCTTCATTAATTGTGTGGTGCTGGTTTTAAATGCGACGCAGTTTCCTTATTTCAAGGCGGATCCACCTTTTCACATAGGGGTTGACTGAGTTTTGCATTTTAAACCAGGGGTGGGGAGCCAGTGCCCCCCCCCCCAAAGCTGGACTCCCGACTCCCATAAGATGCAGCCAGCATGGCCAGTGGTGAGGGATGATGGGAGTTGCAGCCCAGCAACACCTGGAGGGCCACAACTTCCTCACCTGACTTTGGTGATGTTCTACAAATCAACAATGATGCGCTTGTCATAATCTCGTCAGTTGTTCCTGGCTTGGGCATCTCTTGCTTTTCTTGTGTGAGTTTTAGCTCCGCTTTGATTCCCGCCCGCCCCCACCTCAGATTTGCATCACAGCTGTCTTCCTCCAGATGGGTTTCATAGTAATCCCTACATGACAGTGCCCATCCGAGCAGGAAGGTGTTTTTTTTGCAAAGTGGCCTTTTAAGTTCTTGGGGTCAGGGGAGGGTCGGCAGAGTCTAGCCCTCCCCAAGGATCAATTCCATTTTGGAAAGCTGTCAGTAGCAATCTGCTTCATTATCTTCTGTATTCCCTGCAGCGGAGAGGATATCCTGCAAGAGCGACTGGGGGCTCTTTTCCAGGTGATCGCTGCTCCTGTCTAAAGATCTCTGCAAACCCTCCAGGTCCGTCGTCTCTAAGAAAAGGATCAGGCGCTCTGGATCCTGGGAAATCCTTTTAGCCGACTCTCCGACAGGAAGGATCAATTCTCGCCTCTGTGTTTCCTCCCGCTGCTGAGATGTGCTGCCCAGTTCCAAGCTCCGCTCCTCCAGGCGGCTGTCTTTGCAAATCTTGGATTTCACGGCTAAAAGGATCTCGCAGGCTTTCAGCGCCACTGGCCTGTCGCAATCATACAGGGCTCCAAAGAGGAACTCAAAGAGCTTCACTCGGCAAAACGCCTCCAGCAATTCGCGGCGACGGGCAGGCTGGCTGGCAGGTGATGAGTCAGCGGCATACGGGCAGCCGGCGAGCCCAAACCGGCCAGACATTTGGGCAGCAAAAACCTTGGCCAGTTCCAAGCCGCTGACCTTGACTTCCCAGTCCAAGTCTCTGTCCACGGCTTGGATCGCTCTGGAAACAAACTGCTCAGGGTCAGCCAGGGCTTCCGGGTGGCCGCCCCGCAGCCAGTCAATGAAGACGCGGATCACAGCTCTGCGGGGGAAGCCTTCCGAGTCAGCGGACAGGATTTCCAGCAAGCGAGCCCCAACGCTGGCCTTGAAGGACAAAGAGAAGAGATGGGGGGGGAACTGAACACTGTTTGCAAGCTATGCTAGGTGGGGGGAGGAATCCACATCGCATTAACTCTTGCAGCACCAGGGAAACGTGGTGCGCATTCTTCCCCTACCAAAGCAAACCCATTCTCCTTATACAGCCAAAACCACCACCCCCCCTGTGAACAAGGCCTGCAGAAATACAAAGGAGAAGAGGAGTTTTGGATTTGATATTCTGCTTTATCACCACCCGAAGGAGTCTCAAAGCGGCTCACATTCTCCTTTCCCTTCCTCCCCCACAACAAACACTCTGTGAGGTGAGTGGGGCTGAGAGACTTCAGAGAAGTGTGACAAGCCCAAGGTCACCCAGCAGCTGCATGTGGAGGAGCGGGGAAGCGAACCCGGTTCACCAGATTACAAGTCTACCGCTCTTAACCACTACACCACACTGTATTTGCAGGGTGGGTGGAACCCTAAAGAGTGGGGTGGGGCCCAAACAGCCCAGTGAGGACTGAGTATGCTGAGTGGCCACTTCATGTTGACTGATTTTTGGGGGGAAGGGGGTGAATAGAAAACCAGAGGGAAGAGAGAATGGAGTGTTCTGGCAAAGGCCATGGAACGCTGAACAGGAGTACTCCGCCCAGCAAGGTTTCATACACCTGGCAGGGATGCTTTAAGTTGAGATTCCTGCACTGCATCGGGGTTGGGCTAGATGACCCTCAGGGGTCCCTTCCAGCTCTAAGATTCTATGATTCTATGATTGAACGGAGCCCAGAAACTCAAGAACTAACCATTGCAGTTGGTATAAGATTGGTGCGATGAGCTCCGGTCGCTGCACACCAACCAACCTCCTAGCAGCCAGGTTTTGTTTCAATATCCGATCTATTACGTCATAGTACAGTCGTACCTTGGAAGTCGAACAGCCTAGTTCTCGAATCTATTGGCTCCCGAATGATTGAAACCTGGAAGTGACTGTTCCGGTTTTCGAAAGTTCTTTCAGAAGCTGAATGTCCGACGGGGCTTCCGATTGGCTGCAGGAGCTTCCTGCAGCCAATCAGAAGCCGCACTTTGGTTTTTGAACGTTTAGGAAGCCGGACTTCCGGAACGACTTCCAAAGTGCGACTGCGTTTCTAGGCTGCCCTTTCAGGGGGAACCCACCCAAAGCAGCCCCCCTTGCAAACAGAGCTGTAGTCTTCCGGTCTGAATGCAGCCAGGGCACAAGGGAGGAGAGGCCGGGACAAAAACGTGCTCAGCAAAGAGGACTGTACCTCTTTGTTGCTCCCATTGTTCTCAGAGCCGGGCTTCTTCGAGTCATTGCTAGCAAGCAAGGAAAACTGCCCCAAGACTTCCACCGCACTGGCTCGCACGTAGCTCTCTGGGTCAGCCAGGAGGCCCTCTGCCAGCGGCAGCACTTCCGAAAAAAGAAGCTCCTGCCAGAACCACTCCTGCCCTGTGTAGAGATGAAAACAAAAAAAGGGGGGGGGGAATAAGCAGTGCCAATGCACGCTGCCTGATCCCATCAGCCCTCTGTCCCTACCATTAAAGCAAATGCCTTGTCCTGGGAAGATCTTGCCAAGAGCATGCAGGCTCTCCAGACTGGCCTCCACAGAGCACAGAGGTCATAATTTGCTCCATCAGATGTACTGATGCCTGGAATCCTGAACAGGGAAGCGCTCCACGCTGCCACGTTTTGTTGCAGTTGCTTCTGGTTTGCATTTAAAGTCACCAGCCGGAATGGCTTTAAAACAGGGTGACAAATTCACGGGGGGATAAAGCTTAGATGGTTTGTACGCCTCTGATTGCCAGTTGCTGAGAATCACAAGCAGGGAGAGGGTTCTTTTACTAGCTTACGAGCTGATTGACTGTGAGAATGAGACTGGACTCAATGGGCCTTTTGCCTGATCCAGCAGCCAGACTCCCCTTGTTGTCATTGCAAAGCCCAAAGGCAGGGCTGGAGGCAGGTGTGCAGCCAGGAATTCCTGAGAAGGAAGTGTCAGCCAACCAGGAGCTCATGGGCAGAAAAAGCCCCCAACCAGAAGCTCATGAAGGGGGATATCCCCCACTTCCCCCCTATCCCTCCTCCTCCACCCCCAATCAATGCATGCATTTTATTTACTTGCTCCATTTATCATTCACCCAATAAGTGAAGTTGTCTGGGTTAAAAGAAATTAAAAACACAGCTCCACTAAAACACCCTTTCCCTAGCAGCACACACAAAACACAGGAAACTGAAAGCCATATCTTAGCAGATAGCAACATGGCTCCTGAAATATTTTTTATAATACAGGGAGCCACGAAAACAGTCCTCCAGGGCTTTAAAAAACACCACCCCGCCGTTCTAAAACTGCAGTGAAAGCAAGGATTAATCAAGCCTTCCAGCTGTTTTGGACTACAACTCCCATCATCCCCACCCAGCCTGGCCACCACACATGACACAAAGTGTAGAGCAGATGAGCAGGGCTAGCTGAGTCACAAGGAAAGGCTTGGCAGACCAGGTTGGGCCAGCAGTCCTCCTCTCCTGTCAGGGCCGTCTTTAGCATATGCGCCACCAGGGTGCAAAGATCCGCACAGCGCCCCCGAATTTAGTTAATTTCTCGTGCATGGTGCCGTTGTGAATGACAAGCGCCGCTGCTGGCGTGGCGCGTCTTTGGTAAATGAGTGCACAAAGTCGAAAGTCCTTTAGTGAAACAGTAGGTATACATTTCGGTAATACCTAGGTATATATGTATTTTGTTTTTCTAGCTTGATCAAAATTATTTATTATTTCGTAACAGGTAGATAGTCAAGAGCTTAGGCGGCTTCAGCGGCGGGAACCCCCCAGAATTTGGCGCCCGGGTGCCCTGCACCCCTTGCAACCCCAGGTAAAGACGGCCCTGTCTCCTGTTTTAGCTCACCACGGCCATTGACAGTTGTGGACTCTCCTTCCTTGGAGGTTTCTAAGGAGAGGCTGGATGGCCGTCTGTCACGGGTGCTTTAGCTGAGATTCCTGCATTGCAGGGGTTGAACCGGAGGACGCTCAGGATCTCTGCCACCCATTCTGTGCTTCTCAGGCGGACTGCTCCTCCGTCACCCAGCTGTGCTCCCTGCCTACGGGATCTGCCTTCCCTGCACTTACCTCTCAGGAGCTTCATCGCTTGCGTGAGATGCTCCAGGGCAGAGTCGCGCACTTCCCAGCTGGGGCTGTGCATGCGCTTCTGCAAGACGGGCAGCATGTCTGCTCCAAGGGGGTGAGAGACAGAGGGAGGGTCACAGACAGAACTGTTCCTGCTTATAAAACAACGTCAAGTCTGCCATGCTTTACACATTGCGAGTGAAGTCCTACTGGACTTAATGGGGGTCACTTCTTTCCTCCCCCTTTTTTAATTTTAATTTTACATTTTATTTTGACAAAGTTATAATCATAAATAAGAATAAAAATGTTCACCCCACCACTGAGACCATTCCATTGTAACTATCCAACCTCCCAAAATTTCAACACTCCTTGCGATGGTTTGACCCCTTTCCGTTTTAACAGTACAAATTCTACAAACACCCTCCGTATCTCCTCAAAATCATTTCTCCTGCATATTCCCCATCTTACCTTAATGGCACATGTTAATTTATCATTAATAGCTATATCCCACACCATTCTTCCATTTTATATTCTGCTTGCCCCTTCCACTTTCTAGCTATAAAAACTCGTGCAGCTGTCAATAAATTTGTGAGCAAGTCCTTCATAGCCTGTGAACCTTCCACCTCATCGTAAATTGATAATAATGCTCCCTCTGGACTTTGGGTCAGCTTTAACGCAGTGACTTCTGTTATCTGGGGGTCACTTCTGAGTAGGACAGCACTGTAAGTTACAACCCAATCTGCATCTGGGGGTGAAGACAAGTGAAAGTCCCCAGGCCACACTGAACTCTTGGAAGGAAGATCACAGCAGAAGGGTAACAGTGTGGCGTTTTTTACCGCAGGTTCATGCTCTGGGTGTGAGGTTCCCCACCGCTGCCATAAATAAGAATCTAATAAGGATCAGGCCCATGGCCCATCTAGTCCAGCATCTTGTTCTCATGGTGGCCAACCAGACGTGTGGGAAACCAGCAAGCAGGACTTGAGTGCAAAAGCCCTTTCCCCTCCTGCGATTTCCACCGACTGGAATTCAGGAGCCTTGCTGCCTTTGACTGTGGAGCAGCCCAGAGCCATCTCTCCCTCCATGAATTTGTCTACTCTTCTTTTAAAAGCCACCTGGGGTTGGTGACCGTTGCTGCTTCCTGTGGGAGGGAGTTCCGCAGTTTAACTTTGTGCTAGGCAAAGAAGTGCAGTTGTACCTCGGTTTTGACATAACACCGGTCTTGAAAGACCTGCATTGGCTCCCAGTACGTTTCCGAGCACAATTCAAAGTGTTGGTGCTGACCTTTAAAGCCCTAAACGGCCTCGGTCCTGTATACCTGAAGGAGCATCTCCACCCCCATCGTTCAGCCCGGACACTGAGGTCCAGCTCCAAGGGCCTTCTGGCGGTTCCCTCACTGCGAGATTACAGGGAACCAGGCAGAGGACCTTCTCGGTAGTGGCGCCCGCCCTGTGGAACGCCCTCCCACCAGATGTCAAAGAGAAAAACAACTACCAGACCTTTAGAAGACATCTGAAGGCAGCCCTGTTTAGGGAAGCTTTTAATGTTTAATAGATTATTGCATTTTAATGTTCTGTTGGAAGCAGCCCAGAGTGGCTGTGGGAAACCGAGTCAGATGGGCGGGGTATAAATAATAAATTTATTATTATTATTATTATTATTATTAAGAACAGCCCTGTTTACAAACAATTCGGTTTACGAGCTCTGCAAAAACCAGAAGTGGTGTCCCGGTTTGCAAACTTTACCTCGGTCTAAGAATGGAATCCGAACGGTGGAAGGGCACCGGTGGCAGGAGGCCTCATTAGGGAAAGCGCGCCTCAGTTTAAGAACGGTTTCGGTTTAAGAACGGACTTCCAGAACGGATTAAGTTCGTAAACCGAGGGAGCACTGTAATTTCTTTTCTCTGTCCTCAATCTTCCAGCACTCAGATTCACCGGATGTCCAGCACATTGGCTGTAATGCTACTTAGGCCAGAACCAGGCTTGCTAATTTACCTCTGAGAAACTGCTTGTGCCGCTGGAAGTCTCCGGCAGAGTCGGATGCTTCCGAGGTGCTTGGAAGCCACTTCAGTGTTGTTTGGAATGCCTTCTTCAAAACCTGAAAGAGAGAAGAGGGGGGTCCCGTGAAAGAAACTCCCCAGGACGACCAACATCCTGGTGTTTTTACTCTGGTCATCCCAAATCACTCCTTTTGCAACCAAGAACCAATGTGGCGGAGCGGTTGGAGGATCTGGGTTCAAATCCCCTGCTCGGCCATCATGAAGTTCCCTGGTTGGCCGGGGGGGGGGGCAGTCGCTGCCTCTCAATCTCGCCTCCCTCACAGGGTTGATGTGGGGATTAACCAAGGAGGGAGATAAAAACGTCCCCCACCTTGAGCTCCTGTTTCTGACTCAAGAATCCATACTCACAGTGGGGCTGCTATCCGGACTCTTCAGATACACAAGGAGGATGTCAAAGATTTGTTCCATGACTTCGTCAGAAACTGAAGCTAAAACACACCGAGGACAGTTGGGAGTTATTTTATTTGCTTATTTATTTACTTTGCAATTTACATACTGCCCTTTAACCAAAGATCCCAGGGCGGTGTACAACACTAAGGAAAAAATATATAATCAGGAACTAAACGGAATTCTGGAACTCACTGCGGCAGTTACAAATATGAATATGCGTGTCTATTTTAAAGGGAAGGGTGGTTCAAACGGGGTGGGGTTCTAGAATTGCCCCTCCCCCATTAAAAAAATGCAACTAATTTTGCAACCTGTTGTATTTGTGTTACAAGCTTCAAACATCTCAGGGGCTGCCGCATGGAAGATGCAGCCAGCTTGTTTTCTGCTGCTCCACAGGCAAGCACCCAAACCAATAGCTTCATGTTACAAGAAAGGGAGATTCAGCTAAATATTAGGAAGAACTTTCCTGACAGTAAAAGCTGTTTGACAGTAGAAAAGACTCTCTTTGGAGGTGGTGGGTGTGGGAATGTTCAGGGAGGCAGGAGAGGATATATAGTTTGTTAATATCCTTCCTAACTTGCGCTAGCAAGTTCTATAACTTAGCAGAGTTTTAACATTCCCCTTTAAATACACAGCAGGTAGCTGGTTGCAAGCTTGTTTAAGCTTCTCAATTATTTACTATTATTTATTATTTATAAATTATTTATTATTATTATTATTATTATTATTACCTGGACAGGTAAGGTCACGCCCGCCTCTCGTCACATGCAAGAGAGAGGATGCTCCAGCCCAGGAGGAAACAGGAAGTTCCGACTGGCTGGACCAAACATCCCCTTGCATGTCCACTCTAGGAAAACAAGGAATGTTGTACTTGACTGCTACTTATGTACATATCACATCCCACAGTGGGCTCTCCTTCCTTGGAGGTTTTTAAGCAGAGGTAGGATGGCCATCTGTCAGGAAGGCTTTCGTTGAGATTCCTGCATTGCAGGGGCTTGGACTAGATGACCAGTGGGTACCCCTTCCGCCTCTACAATCCTGTGAGAAGCTGGAAAGGACCGTCCAGGGAACCCTCGTTTCCCCCTTGCCTCCAAGGAGGCACTACTTGCAGGTGGCACTACTTACTTGCCCACCGAGACAGAGCTCCCAGGAGGCCCAGGGCTGCCCGCTGAACTCGGAAGCAGCCGACCAGGATGTTGCCGATTTTAGCTGCCAGAGAGGAGACGGGAATGGCGAGGCCGACGCAGAACTGCAGCACAGTCACCACGGACTGGAGCAAAGGCTTATGGGGAAACTCCACTGCCAGGGAGGCCTGGTGAAGAAAAGGGATAAATGCAATCTCAGCCAGTTTGCTAGAGGTGCCTTATACACAGGCTTCTGGGTATGCTGCAGCCCCACTGGACAAGGGCAAAATTTGGTAAGGAAGTCAGAGTTCAGCATCTCAAGAGTTTCAGCTCGATACTGTGCAAGGATGGTATGTTTAAAGCCTGGTGAGCTGCATTTTTCCTCCACTCTTCGGCAGGAAAGGCTCCCAGCATGCCTTACTAATATTAATAACAAGAGAATCCCTGCTCACTCAGCTTATAATGCAAAAGATGCAGCACAAAAGGAAAGAGAGAGGAGGAGGAAAGAGGAAAATAAGTAAGTACAGGCACCAGTTCTTCAAAGTTCTTCTAATGACCTTTTCCCTATAAAAAGCTCAGGGAGAAGGAGGAGGCAAAGGAGGTTGGGTCTTTGCTTATCTAGATCTTACCACATACTGGACTTCCTCCAGATGAGCCAGAGTCTGGCACAGGAAACTGACACACGAGGCCCTGGAGGAGAGCAGAGACTCCACAGAGGCAGATTCAGTGGCCGGGCCAGGCGGCAAACCTGGAAGTGGAGAAAGGGAAGCCGGAGGACACCAAGAGAGCAAAAGGCGTCTCTGAAATGGCTAGTCAAAGCAGCCTTCCCCAACCTGGTGCCCACCAGATATTCTGGACTACAACTCCTAACAGCTCCAGCCAGAGCAGCCTGGCTGGGGCTGATGGGAGCTGTAGTGCAAAGCAGTTGTAGGGTACCAGGACGGCAGAGGCTGGCTAAGCGTACGCAGAGGGGAAAGAAAGTTGATTTTTGTCCAATGCCCTCCCAAACAGAAGTGGGCAGCAAGGACTGTTGTTCTTTGGATCTGGGCCCAGGCAAAGTATTTCAGGGCCTGTCAACTGTACTTTGCTCCCTTAACCCACCCATCCCGCTTAATTCAAAATGTGCACATAAGAAACTGGGAAGAGCCTGCTGAATCGGGCCTCTGCCCCCCCCCCCAATCCAGCATCCTGTTCCCACAGTGGCCAAGCAGATGCCCCCAAGGGAAACCCAAAAGCAAGACCCAAGTACAAGAGCCCTCTCCCCTCCTGTGGCTTCCAGCAATTGGTATTCGGAAGCAATTGCTGCCTCCGAACGCGGAGGCCGAGCCGAGCCACTGGGACTGGTAGCCCTGAGCTCTGAGGACGCATCCTAACTCAGCAACGCACCTGGGAATTCTAAGGATGGAGAAGCGCCTCTCAAGACACAGCCCATTGGCTGCAGCAAAAGGCCCAGACCTTGCACCTGGATTGCCTGTGGGCTTTAAGGAGGAGAGGGAGCAGGTTAGGTCTCTCTTACATCTGCAGCAAGGCAGAAACTCTATGGCTTTAATGGCTTTATTCCGTATATTAATGCAAATGCATGCACAAAAGCAATAGCCCCCCCTTCCCCAGTCAGGTGTTTTGCCCTGCTTGCAATTGCAATTTGTGAGGGGGGAGGGGGGGAGGGGGGAGAGGCAAGAACAGCAAGGAAAGTGGAGCTCTCCCCTGTGCTGGGGGCACAGACCTATGCCGTTCTAGTCAGAAGTAAGTTCCATTGCTTTCAATGGGTCTTACTCCTCGGCAAAAGGTACACAGGGCTGCAGCCTTAGACTTTGTTGCACCTGCGGGTGAAAGCTAGGAGGTTAAGCATGGCTTCATAGAAAAGGCCAGCTTAAGGAGGGATTCTGGTGACTGGGAGCAGCCGCCGGGACAACATAACACCGGTCCTGAAAGACCTACATTGGCTCCCAGTACATTTCCAAGCACAATTCAAAGTGTTGGTGCTGACTTTGAAAGCCCTCAATGACCTCGGCCCAGTATATCTGAAGGAGCGTCTCCACCCCCACCGTTCAGCCCGGACACTGAGGTCCAGCTCCGAGGGCCTTCTGGCGGTTGCCTCCCTGCGAGAAGTGAGGTTACAGGGAACCAGGCAGAGGGCCTTCTCGGTAGTGGCGCCCGCCCTGTGGAACGCCCTCCCAGCAGAGGTCAAGGAAATAAACAACTATCTGCCTTTTAGAAGACAGCTGAAGGCAGCCCTGTTTAGGGAAGTTTTAATGTTTCATGTTTTATCGTGTTTTTAGTATTCTGCTGGGAGCCGCCCAGAGTGGCTGGGGAAACCCAGCCAGATGGGCAGGGTATAAATAATAAATTATTATTATTATTATTTTATCTGTTAAAGCAAAACAAGGTCAAACAAAATACTTAATGGCTTGGCAGCCCCACTTATGGGGCTCCTTTGCCATTTGGGCTTTAATGTTGAAGGGAACAAATCCTTACCAGGCTTCAAGTTTCAGGAGTCCCAAGGCCAGAGGACCCGACTGAGTGAGGCTCAAGGTCTTCAGAGCAAGTGCCACCAGCTTCCAGAGGCTGCATTCGGGGCAGCCGAAAGCAGGAGACCTACAGGAGAGAGGGAGGTGCATTAGTGCGTGTGCATAACCTTTAGATATGTATTTGTTGTTGTTGCCAGCAGTCTGTCTCAGGAGACCATGGCGTGTGCCTCTGGGGGTGAAAGGAAACCACTGGAGAATCACAGTGCCTGCTGTGGCTGCAGAAACCAGTAACTCATAACTTCTGCCTCCCGTGCTGTTTTTGCTGTGTTAGCAGCAATGAAGTGACCTCCCGAGGCACAATCTTGGGCAGTGTGTCTGGAGGTCCTGGGCTGCCCAGGCGACAAGACCCGTCCCCCCGGCCAAGCCTGGCTGATGTGGTCCAAAGGAAAGCAGAGCAAGACGTTTGGCACCAGCTTGGCTGCAGGAGTTGCAGGAAGGAGGAGGACAAGGCGCCATCCAACAGTCTTAGGGACTCCACTCCATTTGTGTAGGGTTTACTCCTCAGCCTTTTCTTCTGCTAAAGATAGCCCACAAGGTAGCGGAGATTTAGAATCTGAGTTTTCTTTCTCCTAGGTGGGTGACCTTCCTGGGGGCGGGTGGGGCAGGTGGAGTTGTGGCAAATGAAGGCCTCTCCCCAAGCCACCTGCCTCCCCAGCCCTAACTTCATAACTTCCTCACCCTGGGTGGGATGTGTCCTGGACCTCTGATGATGCCCCTTGCATGCTTGGATGTAGGATAGAGAGCCGTGTGTGAGTGTGTCCAGAAACTGGCCTACTCTATAAAGGTAAAATTGACACCTGCTCCCCGCCCACTTTTGCCTCTGGCCCTGCCCACCACTAGCTTGTTGGTCCCAGAAGGTTGCCCCAAAGGGCTGGGAAAGGTTCTCCACTCTAGGTTCCCACCGATTAGCAGCATCTCCCCAGGGTTTCTGGTCAGTGGCCTGGAAATGTCGGAGACTGAACTCGGGAGCTTCTTTTGACAATGCAGCTGCTGGACCACAGGTCTTCCTATTCCCCAATGGCTCCCAATTCTATTCCAAGCATAGCGCAAAGTGTTGGTTTTAACCTTGGAAGACCTCTTTGATTTAGATGAAGGATGGGGAACTGGTGGCTCTCCAGCCGTGGCTGGATTACAACTCCCATCCTCCCTGACCGTTGGCCATTCTGGCTGGAGGCTGATGGAAGCTGGAGTCCAGCAATGTCTGGACAACCACAGAATTCTCCATCCTTCGCCTCCCGTCACATTAATGAAAGCCGCTGTGCAGGCGCCTACCTCGCCATGCTGAGGAACAGATCCACCAGCTGGTGCCCAACTTGGAGCAGCTCCTCCGTCAGGAGGGACTCCACCGTTCCCGCGATCCGCGACCACAGCAGCTCAGTCCAGGCGTCCTGGTTGTGCTCAAACAGCGTCGTCAGCAGCTGCAATGAATGCTTGGCCCGGGAGGCCGAGTGGGATTTGAGGGACTCTTCGATGCGAGAAACTATCATTCGAGTGCAAGCCGGCCAATCGCAGTCCATCGAGCTGAGGAGGCGAGACGGTTCGGACTGAACGGAGAAGATGAGCACGCGAGCAAGAAGGCGGTTGGCTCCTGAAGCAACAAACAGGCTCGGGTCTCCTTGGAGAGCGAAAATCACATCTAGGGAACCTGGTGTTGAGGGAGACAGCGAGAGAAGGATGCAGAATAAGTTTGTAATGAGGTGCCCCCTGTCCATGATGAGGAGTGGCTTGAGCACTGGGCAGGGTTCAAATCCCACACTCAGCCATGAAGCTCACTGTCTCTCTCAGCCCAACCTACCTCACAAGGTTGTTGTAAGGATGAAACGGGGAGGGAGATAACCATGTACACCACCTTGAGCTCCTGGAGGGGAAAGGTGGGATACTGATGTGATAAAGAAATGCTCCCATCCAGCGTTTTCATCTGGGTGATGCTTCCTTTGTGCACATGGGTGGTGCTGTTTTGGCTACGTAAACAGGACTCACAGCACAAACATCGGAAAGGGAGCCTGAAGGGCCCTGCCCTGCCTGTCTCCACCTGGCCTGACAGGCTCCATAAACGACGGCTGCTGCTCGACAGAGAGGCCTCCTTTTTTAATACCGTTTTTATTTTTTATCTATGTCCTTTTAAATGGTTATTGATATTAATGTTGTATTTTTAGTTTTAGATTTTATGATTGATGTGGAAATTGTTTTCCATTTGGTTGTGTACCTTTCAATGTGTTTTATTTATTGTTTGACTTTTGTTATGTTGGTAATTATGTAAATCTTGCCATGTTGTAAGCCGCCTTGAGCATTGTTTTTAACTGTGGAAAGGCGGCATACAAATAAGATGATGATGATGATGAGAAAGCGAAAACGGACAGTTTTCTTCTGTTCAGCAGCGTTTCTCCAATCGCTAGTGAGCTCCATAACCCAACAAATGATCCTACTAGCCATAAGGGGCAGCAGACATCACAAAAGCATGCCGGTCCAGAAAACAAGTAGCCCAAGGAAGGCTGGGGAGATCAGAGGCCCAAGACAAAGGTCCATTTCTTTCTCATTGTTACAAGCCAGACATCTGCTCTGGAATTATGAGGGTGATGATTTATCAGAGCTATCTGGGCACATGATGCTTCACAAGAGGACAAAAAGACAAGGCCTTGCCCCTAGGAGCTTACAAACCAACAGAGGAGAAACAACAGAGGAAGAGGAGCCCAGGCAGCAGGGGGAGAAAGCCTGCGGCCCTCCAGATGTGGTTGGACTACAACTCCCAGCAGTGAGTGTGAGCAACCGTCACGGATGATGGGAGTTGTAGTCCTACAGCATCTGGCTCCCCAACCCTGCAGGTTTGGGAACTAAGATGTTCTCAACAGGATTCAAAGGACAGGTTAGCCATGGGTTTTCAGTTTTAGGAAGCCCCACTGCCTTCCTTCAGGGGGGCAGCCACAATTCAGCAGCAGATCACCCCTCCAGGTAAGAATGAGAGAGACTCCTTCCAAAACTCTGGACAGATGCTGCTAGGCAGTGTGGAGAATGCTAAGCTGGATGGATGAATGGCCTGACACAGATTCCTGCCGTGTCTCGGAGGCAGGCCCAGGTACGTTGTATAAATCTAGGCAGAAGAAGCAGTGCTTACCAGAGTTGCACAAGAACTGGAAGGCGCTGTAGTGCTGCAACATGCTGTAGACGCCTTGCACCCAGCCGCTCCGGATGGACATGTCTTCCCACAATGCACTGCTCAGAGGCCCCGCTTCTCCAAAGGCACCAAATACGACTTCTCCCTGCTGAAGCGAGAACAGAAGAAGGCGGGAGATTCTCACAGTCGCTGACCTACGACTAACATCCATTTCTGCGTGGGGGGAAATCCCGGAACACATGCAACCTAGTGCTGCTCTTTTGTGCTTTTTAGATGGTTATATTTTAAGGGTTGGACCGATGGGTCCGAAACCCTCAGTGAGTTAGGGGCTTCCCCTGCATGCGGAGACAGGCTCCGGTGGATGGAGCGGACAAGTGGGTTCAGCCGTCAAGAAGGCAGTTTCTGCAGGTGTTGTAGAAGGAAGCGAGGGGCAGATGCGGCTCATCCACCTGGGAAGGGAGCCCATCCAGGGGAAGGAAAACTCAGGTGCAACCCCCCCCCCAACTGCCTTGCGGGATATCTTCAGGGGAAGAAAAGGCTAAGGAGCAAAAGTAAAGGTAAAGGGACCCCTGACAGTTAAGTCCAGTCGCAGACGACTCTGGGGTTGCGGCGCTCATCTCGCTCTATAGGCCAAGGGAGCCGGCGTTTGTCTGCAGACAGTTTTTCCAGGTCATGTGGCTAGCACGACTAAGCTGCTTCCAGAGCAGCGCACCGTTTACCTTCCTGCCGGAGTGGTACCTATTTATCTACTTGCACTTTGACATGCTTTCGAACTGCTAGGTTGGCAGGAGCTGGAACCGAGCAACGGGAGCTCACCCCGTCGCAGGGATTCGAACTGCCAACCTTCCGATCGGCAAGCCCAAGATGCTCAGTGGTTTAGACCACAACGCTACCCGCGTCCCTGATCTCCACCTGCTCCCCCCACTGCCTTGCGGGATATCTTCAGGGGAAGAAAAGGCTAAGGAGTAGGCCCTACATAAATCTGGAGTTCCTAAGACGGTTGGATGGCGCCTTGTATGCCTCCTTCCAGCAACTCCTGCAGCCCAGCTGGTGCTAAAGACTTTACTGACCTGCAGGTGCTGGAAACTACTTTCAGAGGCAGCAAATATCCCAGTGAGCCTCAGGACGAAGGAAAGGATGGTGGGACTTGGCTCCTCTTGTCTGAGCACAGCCAGGACCAGCTCTTTCAAACACGGGTTTTCCTCTAACAGCAGCAGGCTGGATCCTGGGGGGCAGGGGGGGGGAGAGAGAGGGGCCAGCAGGGAATGACCAAGGCCCCGGCCAGATGTTTAGTTAGAAGACAAAACTTATGTAGTGCAAAGCCTCTGCGGTCTACTTAGAAGCAAGTCCTAGTGATTCAATGGGAAGCTGCCTTGCTTAGTTTTCTCCACACCGACTCTCTGTATATTAAGGCAGGGGATTTCCTCAGCCCTCCCTGGAATCACAGTCTCAACCTATTAAGAAATCTTGCATGCCCCCAGCCCTCCACACCTTATACCCTCAGGAAGTGCTCCCTAACATTTAAAGCATTTAAGTACGTTTCCGAGTACAATTCAAAGTGTTGGTGCTGACCTTTAAAGCCCTAAATGGCTTCGGTCCAGTATACCTGAAGGAGCGTCTCCACCCCCATCGTTCAGCCTGGACACTGAGATCCAGCGCCGAGGGCCTTCTGGCGGTTCCCTCACTACGAGAAGCCAAGTTACAGGGAACCAGGCAGAGGGCCTTCTCGGTAGTGGCACCCGCCCTGTGGAACGCCCTCCCACCAGATGTCAAAGAGAATAACAACTACCAGACCTTTAGAAGACATCTGAAGGCAGCCCTGTTTAGGGAGGCTTTTAATGTTTAATAGATTACTGTATTTTAATGTTCTGTTGAAAGCCGCCCAGAGTGGCTGGGGAAACCCAGCCAGATGGGCGGGGTATAAATAAATTATTATTATTATTATTATTATTATAAAGTGAAATCTCCTTTCTTGCTATTTGAACCAGCTGCTTCGGATTCTCTGGAGCTCCAAATTTGTTCCATCAACTACAATAGGCTTCCCCAAACTGGGGCCCTCACTACATTTTATACAACAACCCCTATCATCCCTGACAGTTGACCATGCTGGCTGGAAACTGATGGGAGTTGGAGTCTAGCAACATTGTGGGCGGGTGGGCAGACTGCACCAGGCAGGGGAACACTGGTTTCACTTTCAGCTATCACCGCTTTATGATCTTTTCTACCTCAGATATTTGTAAGTGTTGAACTAGGACCTGTGAGACCAGGGTTTGAATCCCCACTCAGCCATGAATTTCACTGGATGACTTGCCTCTCAGCCTAACCTTCCTCACAGGGTTGTTATGGGGCTTAAATGAAGTGGGGGGGGGGGAGAAAACCATGTATGCCACTTTGAGCTCCTTAGAGAGAAAGGTAGGATATAAATGCAATAAATAAACAACCTATTTCTATACCACTTAACACCAAAAGCACAAGATAGAGATCCTGTGGCCCTCCAGATGTTCTTGGCCTTCAGCTTCCATCAGCCACAGCACAGATAATGAATAGAAGAACTGTAGAAGAATTGGAAGGGACCCCAATGGTCATCTAGTCCAACCCCCTGCAATGCAGGAATCACAGCTAAAGAATCCCTGGCGGATGGCCACCCATCCTCTGTTTAAAAACTTCTAAGGGAGGACAGTCCACCACCTTCCAAGTTGATGGGCTATGGAGGGCCACACAGTCTCAAGGCCCCTTGTTGTTTTTTCAAGGGGTGGGTTTCTTTCCATACATGTGTGTGACGCTTTAGAGAAGCCTTACAAAATAAACATCTAACCATGGAACTTACCAGTGTTAATCAGCATCTTAAACCAATCCAGCAACTTTTCCAAACAAGTGTCATCCGAAAGGGGGTGGCTTGGATCTGCCAGAATCGCACATACTGAAGGCAGAAGTTGAGAGCACTTTCTATCCATGGTGAGTCTCAGTTCTTCTGTTTGTTTGTTTTTCTCATGAAAGAGTGCAAGAACAAGGCAGAACCTACAACACAGGAAAAACATGTTGTTTTTGAAGAGGAAACTAAACCGGAACATGGGATCTTGCATTGAAATCTAACAGCCCAACTGCACTCAAATGACAGCGCAGTTTCGCCCACTCTCACTTAGGATCGGCCCCAAAGCTACTGTTTTTGAGGGCTACGGAGGGGGACTTGACTAAAACTGGGGAGCATCAGGGGGTGAGACTCACGGGTTCCATTAAGCCCCCCTCCTTTCCTGCTCCGTAATCAAAGCATTGCAGCTCAGTGTTGTACCTGCGGCGCTTACTCAGAAGTAAGGCAGCAGCAGCAACGAGTTCAGCTTGAGCTTATTATCAAGTAAGTGCACCTCTCGGGGTCCCTAGGAATGCAGCTCTCCGCACGCACAGCTCGGCCGGCGTGATCAGTGTTTACTCAGAAGTAAGTGCCACCGGTTTCCACAGAACTAGCCTCCCCAACAGTTTGTGCGCCTATCACTTCTGCTTTAATTGGGAATAAGCCACAGGAATATCTGGAGAGTTCACCAAGCAAGCATGCAAACGCCGCAATCCTGGAGAGGAACCCCGCTGAACAAAACGGGACTTGCTCTCCGAGCAAACGTGGCTTGGATCGGGTTGCAATAAAATCCCCGCGCGCTGCTATTGCAAGCACCTTACCTGCCCCGTTTCCCTTCCAAGCGCTACTGGGCATGCTCAGTTCATCTTCGGCAGTGAGCATGCTCAGTAGGCACAAGCGAAGCCTCCCGCCTTCCTGCCTTGCCAGCACTTGGCATGAGTTTCTCCAGGCTCGCTAGCCAAAGCATCTGTGGAGAGCAAGGAGAGCCTTTTTCCGAGGCGGGACTGCAGGGCATGGGCTGCGCCAGAGGGATCTGCCGGAGTCGGGTCAGAGAGGTTTATAAAGAGAGAATTTCCTCCAACCTCCGGACGTTTTGGACTACGTCTCCCATCAGCCCCTGCGACTATGCCCATAACGCCTGTGGTAGCTTGCTGGGGCTGATGGGAGTCGTAGTCCAAAAGGTCTGGGGAACCAAGTTGTGGGAGACAGATGTCTGTGAGTGTTTGTTACGCGCAGTGCCGGATTCCTTTTTGATGTGCTTTATTTATTGTTTATGGCTTCTGTTATGTTTGTAATCATGTAAATCTTGTCATGTTGTAAGCCGCCTTGAGCATAGTTTCAACTATGGAAAGGCGGCATACAAATAAAATGATCAAAACAAAATAAAAAAAATTCCTTCCAGTAGCACCTTAGAGACCAACTAAGTTTGTTCTTGGTATGAGCTTTCGTGTGCATGCACACTTCTTCAGATACACGAAAGCTCATACCAAGAACAAACTTAGTTGGTCTCTAAGGTGCTACTGGAAGGAATTTTTTTTATTTTGTTTTGTTTTGACTATGACAGACCAACACGGCTATCTACCTTTAAATAAAATGATGATGATGATGGTGTTTTTTTGTGAGCCGCCTTGGGGGCGGGGCTCCTTTGGCCGAAAGGCGGCACACATGCAAATAAAGCGATGGCACATTAAGGGGGGGCTTTAAGCACTTAGGATCGGGACAGCCGCGCGGCCAGATCCTATGCACATGACCTCTTCTTCCCGTCTCCCCATTGCCCTGCACGTCCAAGCCAAGAGCAGCAGCAGCAGCGGTGGGGGATCCTCTCCCCAGAGCCAGCCTGCGCTCGCTTCTGAGCCTGCGCGCCTCTCAACCAACAGCAAGCGCGTCACTTCGGGCAAGCTCTCGTTCGGCCCGCGGCTTTTGATTGTCAACTCGGGCGGCGGAGCCTCTCGGCCCGGGCTCGCCCCGCCCATCCGGGCATCCGGGTCCTGGTTGCCGCGGCAGGTTGCCATGGAGCCCGAAACCCGGAAGTGGTGAGGAAAGGCCGCCTGAGTCGGAGAAAGAGCCGCTGCTGCCTCGGGTGAAATGGTGGTTTCTCTGGCCCGGCCGGCGCTTCCCCGCTATGTCTCAGAGCCCCGACGAGGCCGCCGCGGAGCGGGAGCTGGTGAGGGGCGAGGAAGGGGGAAACCTCTCCCGGCAGGCCGGCCTTCGGGGGAAAGGGAGCTTCTCCTGCGCCTCTCCTCTCTCTCTCTCCCGGCTGAGGGGAGGGGAGGCCTGGTGGGGCTGGAGGCCGTGGGTCGAGGAAGGGGGCAGCTGCGGGACAGCCAGGTCTTATGGCGAGGGGGGAGGCAACATCTCCCTCCCCACCCCCCTGCGGTGCCCCCCCCTTTCCGCCCCCTCCATTGAACTCAGCGGGGCTTCCTCTGGAGCAGCAGGCGGGTCAAGGGTTGCCCCATCCCTGCGTGGGATCCCTCAGCTGCCCCAGTGCCGGATTTATGTATAAGCTAAACAAGCTATAGTTTAGGGCCCCACTCTCTTGGGGGCCCCAAAAAAATTTAAAGGAAAAAAACAACAACTGGATGTACATTTCCAAAATTGTATTTCAGTTCAACAATTACTTTGATAAAATACATATTTTGTTATGTGCAGATGGCTTTAGATACCTATTGGGTCCATAAATTACCATATTTCTAGTTACAGGTAGGTAGCCGTGTTGGTCTGCCGTGGTCGAAACAAAATAAAGAAATTCCTTCCAGTAGCACCTTAGAGACCAACTAAGTTTGTTCTTGGTATGAGCTTTCATGTGCATGCACACTTCTTCAGATACACTGAGACAGAAGTCACCAGACCCTTATATATGCGGCCTTGAATGGGAAGCCTGGACTTTGAAGTCATCTAATCTTACCTGTTATGTCTAATCATTGTTTTAATCAGTGTGTATAGTTTTAATCAGTGTGTATGGTTTTAATCAGTGTTTTTGTAGTTGTTTTGTCTTTGCGTGGAGTGCCCTATCTGGGTGGATGGAGCAGCCAAGTAATTTCGTTGTTCCCGAAGGGGACAATGACAATAAATATATTCTATTCTATATAGTGAGAGGGTAGGGAGGGATATTACTCAGAAGGATGGTGGGAATGGGTGGTGGAAATACCCCTCCCCACCCTCTCACTATATATAAGGGTCTGGTGACTTCTGTTTCAGTGTATCTGAAGAAGTGTGCATGCACACGAAAGCTCATACCAAGAACAAACTTAGTTGATCTCTAAGGTGCTACTGGAAGGAATTTATTTATTTTGTTACGACATATAGCAAATATTCAACACAAAAAACAGTGACAATTTGTTGTTGACAAAGGACAGCTGGACATATAAAGGGCCCCATTACCTTCAGTAGCTTAGAGCCTAATCAGACCTAAATCCGACCCTGAGCTGCCCCCTTTGCTCAGGGCGGTGGGTGGACGATGTTTTTTTTTGGGGGGGGGGGTCCACAAAGTGACTTCAAGCAACCCCTTGCAATCTATTGCAGCCTCACAGAATAGCTCCTCAGGAATTCATCACACACAAACACATGGATTTGTAAATCCGCCTGTGCTTTGCGACCCAGAGCTTAAATAACACGCAGCCTTTCACACCCCCTTTCCGACACATGCATTTGGAGAAGGTCCCTAACGTGGCAGAGAGAGAGAAGACCTGAAATACAGGGCAAAACTATCAATACAGACATAGCATTTTACATTGAAATAAACGGGACAATCCTGTATTATACAGGACAGGTGGCAACTGTAGCTGCCTGCTGCTTCTTCCTCCTTCTCTTCATCTCTGTCTCCCACCCACCTACGCTGGCAAACCTAAGAAATAAATGAATCCAGCCTTCAAAACTGATCAAACAACAAGTAGGCCAGCACCGTTCATAAAAGCCAAGGCCACATTCACACTGTACATGTAAAGCCCGCAATGCTGCTTTCAACAGTTGTGGCTTCCTCACCAAGAATTCTGGGAGCTGTAGTTCGTTAGGGATGCAGAGGGTGAGTAGGAGGCCCCCTGCTCCCCTCCTATAACTATGGTTCCCAGAGTGGTTTAACAGTCACTCTCCTTCACAGGGAACTCTGGATATTATAGTTGTAGAAGGAAAACAAGGACGTCTCCTAACAACTCTGCATCCTTAACAGACTACAGCCCCCAGGATTTTGTGGGGGAAGCTTCACAAGGGCTTACAAGTAAACATATAGCATTTACCTGCATGAAACTGAAGCTTTTTAGCTGAGAAAAAATAGAGGGGGGGGAATGTGTTCATGGAGGACATGGGCAAAGACAAATCTTTCTGCTTCCCTTTTAATAACCATTGCGGTCACCCAGTGCAATAGATGATGCAATATTACTTTGTGGGACTTACTACTACAAGGTGCAGCAGTGGCTTAAAGGCTTATGCAAATTTGGACAAGCTTCTCTACAACTAGATGGAGCTTTTGTGTTCAGAATTGCTTCCAACAGCAACCAGTCACAAGCTGGACTTGAAAGTCGTGCCCGTATTCTGTTGTTTGTCCTCAGTATCTGGTACATAAAGCAGGTCCCCCCCCCCCACTGCAATGGTCTATAGCAGTCATAGGCAAACTTGGCCCTCTAGATGTTTTGTGACTACAACTCCCATCATCCCTGACCACTGGTCCTGTTAGCTAGGGATGATGGGAGTTGTAGTCACAAAACACCTGGAGGGCCAAGTTTGCCTATGCCTGGTCTATAGCTATTGACAGGCCTATCTTCTATGACAAATACATTCTTGTGTGTGCCAGTGATCCCAGGATCACACAAAGGCACCAATCCTCTGCCCCTTCTATCCTGCTGATGTCTTGAATTTAGTCTTTTCCACAGTGCTCATTGAGTTTATTTCTATTTATTGCCCTTATATCCCATGTTTTTCTCCAAGGAGCTTAAGGTGGTGTGCATGGTTCTGCCCCTCTTCATTTAATCCCCACAATGACCCTGTGAGTTAGGTTAGGCTGAGAGGTAGTCACTGGTTCAGAGGTCACCCAGTGAGCTTCATGACCAAGTGGGGATTTGAACCCTGGCCTGACACTCTAACCACTACTCTACACAGCTGGGAATATGGTCCTTGCACTTCTATCATGTGGTAAGAGGACTAGCTTTAAATTGCAGCGCCTTTCACCAGAGCCCTGTGCAAGAATTAGAATGAGCTTATTTTAGGAATATCCCATAACTTTTGTCATAACATTTCATATTTTATCTTTATAACATTGCGTGCAAGCCTTACCCTCAAATGTCCTATGAGCAGATTAGAGGGAAAGCTCAGTCCTATGCATGTTCACTCAGAAGTTATTCCCACTGTGTTCAGTGGGGCTTAGTTCCAGGTAAGCATGCATAGTGTAGCCTTAGGTGGCTTATTTATCATTTATGTCCAAATTTTTTCTTCTCCTTTTCAGACAAATGTGGCTCGCATCAAAAAGAACCAAATCAGTCTTTATTGTTATTGTAATGTTTATTAGAAGTAAAGTGTCCCCATAGGCATAATTTATAACTCCATGGATTAAAATTTCCTGACCACTATAAAATAGAGGCATCAGCTAAAGTTTCAGTTGATTAATCTGCTGCTTAAACCAGTCAAACGCACCCTTAGTTCTTCTGTCTAAGCTATCTGTGACGTGCAGATTGCTGTGTTCTCTGTTCTCAGTATTAGCACAATTGAAATCTTCTTCTGAAAGTTGTTCCATCACTGTCTCTTGAGATTTATATCTCTTTCATTTAATTCCTCCCAGGTAATGGGAGAGACCAGCTCTTAGAAATTTCTGCGTATGCTCCACTCTCCTGGAGGTTGTTATCCATCTGCCTTCAAGCTATGCGGTCCTTGCCTCTTTCACAGTCTGATCACTCACTAACATTGCAGGGCAAATTGGATCGGGAGATATAGCCTGAGATCAGATGCCTGAAGGATAGCAAAAAAATAATCTGCCAGTATGCCTTGAAGAATGTGACTTCAGGAAATTAAAAACTCTGTGATGTGATGTGTGGCCCATGTCTGCCTGCAGTGAGCCACCAGGAAGCCGGCTTATCTCTTCATGCCGCTATCCAGGCAGCCAGGCTGTAAACACCAGCCTAACCCCACCCCCACCCCAAATTCTGCCTTTCACACAAAGCAAATCTAAATCTAACCTAAGGACCAGGCTGGTGGCGCTTATAAGGAGTGGTGAAAGCAGCGGCTGAAATGAACTGCAAGAGAGTGACCTATTTGCAAAAAATGGGTGGGGGACAACTCCACTATTTTTAAAGGAAATTTAAAAAATATTGGGAAATGAGACTAAATCCACCCCCCCTTAATAATACATTGTGTCATGTATTTCCACAGCTCTCCTGGTAATAATTCATGCAAGCAGATTTGAGTTGAAATCTGTTGCCTCTGAATGATGCCAGGACATTATGAAGAAGTTCAGGGACAGGGAACCCGGTGCCCATCAGACATTGCTGGACTACAGCTCCCATAATCCCTGAGCATGGACATGCTGACTGGGCCTGGTGGGAGTTGGAGTCCAACAGTATTTAGAAGGCCGCAGGTTCGCACACAAAAAAGTCCTATACGTATGCATTTTTATTCTGCAGGCAGAGGACAGTCTTTCTGCTATGACGTTTGAATCTGACACAGAAACGGTGAGTTTTACAAGGATGATCTCTTCCTGTACACTTTATATACCCTTTCAGTGACTGTGCTTTCATGCAATGGTAAACCAAGCTCAAGTGCTCTGTGGATGAGCCCAGAGCAAGCTAAATTGTCAGGCTGGCACTCGCCTTCCTCCCCATGACCTAGAGCAGAACTTTTGACAGGGTTTCATTTCATTTTTAAGGAATCCCAGCTTAGCCTCAAGGTCATATCAAGGGATCCTGGTTTTAAACAAACTATGGTTAGTTTCATAACAGTATTCATAATATTCCTTTTGGACTGATTTGTGCACAGCATGGTGATATTGATGCAGGTGATCTTGACGAGTTTTTAAAAACACCTTGGGAGGGAATTTTCTCCTGTTATATAATCATAGAATCATAGAGTTGGAAGAGACCACAAGGGCCATCCAGTCCAACCCCCTGCCAAGCAGGAACACCATCAAAGCATTCTTGACAGATGTGGTAGGGGTTCCCCCCCCAGCAGCAAACTTAGTATCAGGCATGTAGGTGTGAATTTGTTTCATCTATTGTGACTGTTTGTTTCCAGGCAACAATTCTGGACTCACCTGGGTATTTCTGTGGACCACTCCACTAATCCTAAATCTGCAGCATTCATTGTTCTAGTAGTAGTTGCTAATATATAAGAAACTGTTAGTAGTAAGCCTTTTTTACAAAAATAAGTGGGCTGTACTTTGTCCCTGGTGTGTGTGTGTGTAGTGTAATGCTACTGTAATATGGAAGTTTAATTGAGAAACCTGGACAAGGAACAAAATTAGATGTTTTACTTTTACAGCATTGTAAGATATTGTCTTGTTTATTGCACATAGAGGGAGCATGTGGTGGTTCAGCCGTTGTTGGACAACAACAACCCCTGAGTCCAGCATCATCTGAAGGGCCGCAAGTTCCCTGTCCCTATTTTATTGTCTTATTTTGATGAATATTTCAGCTTTCAGGTTAGCGATTTGTTGATAAAGTTTTGGAACTTTAGTAAACCTGGCTGGCTAATTAGAACCCCACTTTCTACATATGTATAATGGCAGTGGCGCTGTTGTTCCCTGCTCAGAAAATAAATATACTGTTTGTAGCCATCATGTGAATCCAAACCAATGAAATTGGTGAATTTCAGTGCCAAATAAATATTTCTTTCAGAAACTGAAGAAGAAAACATCTCGCAAGCCTCCAAAATCACCAAGTAAGCATGGCTAGACCTTTCCCTTTCCCTGAAGCCACCTAATGACAGTGCGACATCTGATTCTCTGTCGTCCCCTAGCATGAAATATGTTTCAGTGCAATGGGGAGGAGAGTCTGAGCATGCTGGGATAGGGAATTGAATGGTCTCTCCAAAAAAGCTTTAAGATAGGAAGATAGGCTTTAAGATAAATATTACTGGCTGCTTTCTTACCTGGCTAAGGAGTTCAGCCTTTTATTATCTTGTGGTTTACATGCTTCTCATTATATGTACATTACGCTGAACAATAGCCTCCTATACCTAAGTAGCAATTCTAAGGCAATTAGCTCATACATCCCTTGCAGCTTTACTCAGATGAAATGTTAGAAGCTTGTTGCTGCTGCAGTTTTAATCTGTAGCACTGACGGGTGTTTGTTTTTTTCTTGCCTCAGAGTCTCCATACACCTCTAGCACATGTTTCCATTCTAAAAAGGCTGGATTTCTGAGAACCTTGAAGGGCACAGACAGTAAGCACTTTGAAATCCCCTTGGTTAAAGCATCAAGGCAGCTGTGGCACGGATCGTTCAAGCAAGGTATCCACATGCAAAACCGGTTCCTTCTACAGGCTTCTTACTGCATAATCTTTGAGATGTGGGAACAAGGGCAATATATCTCTTTCCCATGCCGTGAAGCTAAAAAAAAAGAGTATCCAAGGTGGGAAGAGCTCCTGCCAGCCCTGCCCCCACTTTCTGGGAGGAGCTACCAATGGGCTCCTCCCAAGTGACCTAGAGGTTCTTCTGTTACCTTTGAACATCAGTTGCTTCGCCATAGGATGACCCATCACCTCTGCCAGCTCTGTTCTTGCCGCATGTAGATTACACATTGCTTTGTCCGGTTACTGTGACTTGCCGCTCTTTCAGCACTGCTAACATGTCAGCCACTTCACAGCCTTCACAGCCCAGACCTAAATGCCACCTCCTGGGCTGCGCTGCTTTTGTCTTTCTATAGCAATTCAGATATGTGTGCCGTCAACTCTGCTGCGTTCTCCCCTTGCCCTTTCACTAGGTGCTTGGATGAACCAGTCGAAGTCGGACCCTGACGTGGGTCCTGTGCTGACCGCTCTCCCTGGCAGCACACCAGAGTATCTGAAGGAAGCTTTGGGCATGAAGAAGCCAAAACACGCTCGCTCTGGCAGCAGTGGTGAGTTCGCAAAAAGGGAATAGCAGCTTTAGGATGATCCGTAATGGCGAACAGGTTGCATTTCAGGGTAGCTTAACCTTGAGAAAACCTTCGTGTGCTTTCAAGGGCTTCTGAAGCAAGGAAAATCTGTTTTGGTCCTGCAGTGCCCGTCAATAAACATGTGACATAGATAAATCCTTAGAATCATAGGATTGTAGAGTTGGAAGGGACCCCGAGGGTCATCTAGTCCAACCCCCTGCAATGCAGGAATCTCAACTAAAACATTCTTGGTAAACTTACGATGACAATAAGTCCAGGTGAAATAGCAAATATAAGTGGTATACAATTTTAATTAAAGGTAAATGCTCCAGTGAGTTTGCAACAGGTGCATCTTTTTAAACTTGCAAAAATTGTAAAAATCAACTGTCTCAATTGTTTTCTGGGATTTTTATAATGGGCAGGAAGTCACTGCAGTCTTGGAATATTTCTACCATTCCTTTCGGCTCCCATTTATTTATTTGGGGATGATCTTTTCCAGGCTACATCCCTGGAACTCCAGACTACAAAGAAAAAGAAGATATGTATGATGAGATAATTGAATTAAAGAAGGTATGGATCACAAACTCTACATATTTATTTTTTTTCTATCGCATCTTTCAACCCAAAGGTGTCCAGGGTGGTACACAATATTTCATAAAATGCATGCGCTAGTACAGAGATCATAAAACCGACAATATATACATGAAGTAGTTTTTTTGTTTTTTTAAAGCAAAGTCAAAAGGAAATCCAACAGCACCTTAGGTCTTGCTTCAGCCATTTTCAGAAGAAACAAGCATGTCTTGACTTGATGCCTCCATCGCTGCACCATGCAAAATGCAGTTTCTGAAGATTCTCAGTTGTAATTGGGGGGCGGGGAGTTTGGTCTTAATGGATGCAAATAAATCTCTGCAAATCTGTAGGGAGTATCTGCTCAGGAACTGAACAGCTGCTGGCAGGATTTCCAGGAGGGGATAGTAATTGGGCTCTACACAGGTGGCGCTGTGGGTTAAACCACAGAGCCTAGGGCTTGCCGATCAGAAGGTCGGCTGTTCGAATCCCCGTGACGGGGTGAGCTCCTGTTGCTCGGTCCTAGCTCCTGCCAACTAGCAGTTCGAAAGCACACCAAAGTGCAAGTAGATAAATAGGTACCGCTCCAGCGGGAAGGTAAACGGCGTTTCCGTGCACTGCTCTGGTTTGCCAGAAGTGGCTTAGTCATGCTGGCCACATGATCTGGAAGCTGTACGTCGGCTCCCTCGGCCAATAATGCGAGATGAGCGCGCAACCCCAGAGTCAGTCACAACTGGGCCTAATGGTCAGGGGTCTCTTTACCTTTACCTTTAATAATAATTATAATAATAATTATTTATACCCCGCCTGTCTGGCTGGGTTTCCCACCCAGGGCCCCTGTCTGGGCTGCACCACCTTCCTTTCCTGTTCGCCTTCTACTTCCATATTCCTTGACCTAATATTCTGACTTCCACTGCCCTGTCACTTAGCACATCACCTCCAGTTTCCCATTCCCTGGATGCATGGAAGGCCTTCTGGCACAGTGGAGGAAGCGAGATGGAGCTGTGGGAATGGGGGAAGGATGCTGCGCAGGGCAGAGAGCCTGGGTGAAGAATTGTCGGGGGTTTTATTGCTTCATCTACTCTCTCCATTAGTTTGTTCTGTTCTGATTTTTGAGATCTGAGGGCTGGCAGTTCTGTTTTGCTTTTGTAAAAAAAACCCCCACAACAACAAGCAAATGCAGAAGGAAGAATGTCACCAATGTTTATTTACCATGGAGCTGCAAGGAGAAATTTGTCAGAATGGATGTTCTTGCTCCACTGTCAGAGGCAGTGTGGCTGTGAATGCCAGCGGCTCGAAACTGCAGGAGGGGAGATTGCTGCTGTGCTCGTGGCCTAGCGGTGGGCTTCCCATTGAGGCATCTGGTTGGTCACTGTGAGAACAGGATGCTGGACTAGATGGGCCATGGGCCTGATCCAGCTGTGCTCCTCTTATGTCAGCTCAAGTAGTGCACACAAACCCTCTTTGTTATAGACAATACAAGCCCAGAAAAGTGAAGCAGATCGGATGAAAACCAAGCTTCGGCGACTCGAAGAGGAAAATAACCGAAAGGACAAACAGATTGAACAGCTGCTGGATCCCTCCAGGGTGAGTTGTGCGCTCTAGGGTAAAAAAATGCAGTTAAGGGAGAATGTTTGAATCTATTCACTTCGCTCTTGGTTTTCTAAACAGGACAAGGAAAATACTTCCTAATTGGGGCAAGGAAGACACAGTATTGTCTGTTTGTAGTATTTGTTTGTTTTATTTGTACAGTTGTAGAATAGAGAGAAACGCTTGCTTTACTGTTGTAAATCACCTTGATGTAATGGGTGCTCACTGTTTTAGATACATTACCTAATGAAATAATAATAATAATAAACTTTACACCCCAAAAAGATATAATGGGTGCTCTGTAAAAAATAATAATCCAAAATTAAAGATTGCACAACTCTGGGTACATTTTTGTCTTTTAAATTTTTATTTCACTTCCTACCTTTCACCATTGGACTCAAGGCAGCAGACACCTAGTGTCTCATCCAGACAGTGACCAGACCCAGACCTTCTTAGCTTTACAAAGAGAGCTGCATCATGTGCCCTCAGACCATACCTTGGTCTATTTATAGCCAGAAAGTCTGAAGGATGGCAGCTTGAGGAACGTACTGAAAGTTTGTCAGTGAGAGCCAGAAGTATGGTGGCTGAATTTTGACCCAGGAAGGTGCCTGGTTCAAAATTTTCCTCTACCGTTATCTCACTAGGACGGTGATCTAAGGCAAGCCAATTTCTATTTTTAGCCCCAGCCACCCCACTCCCCTCAAATCTGCAAGTTGGGGATTAAAAGTACATGAACTGCTATGAAAAAGGTCCATCTTCGTTTTTTATCTTGTTCAAAGCACTTGGGTTCATGAAACGTTTTGTGAATAGTGAATAATATCAATGTTCTTGTTTTTACAGTGGTCTGAATTTGGCTGGGTGCGGACAGAGCAGAAAAATGATACCAGCTCGGTAATTGTGCCTTCTCTTTTCCCTATCTTCCTTTCTAGCTTAATAATTGTTGGTGGACCAGAACATACTAGGTTTGTAGAGTGACAATGTAGCTAAACTGTGTATTAAAGTACACATGAAATGCCAAAGGGTTTTCTTCTGCTTTTAATGTGGATGTGCTTGCATCTGGATTCTCCCTGCTATTCAGAACTCGGTTTATTAAATTCCCCTGAAAACTGCAAAGCACACTACAAACATGAACACAGAACCTTCCTCTAGGCTTGCAGCCAAAGAATAAAGACAAGAAGCGTTAAAGAGGAAAATCAAGTAAGTAGGGAGGAAAGGCCAGAATATGCCAGGATGAATTGATGTTCTAAGGAAGAAGAGAGGTAGGTGGGTGTCAGGTGAAAGGCTCATTCGAGTCCTGGGGGGATGCAGAGAGAAACAGGCAGGAAATAGAGAAGGCAATGGGGGACAAAACTAGAAGAGGAGCAGAGCAAAGGGTCCAAGGAAAAGCATCTAGGGAAAGAAGGTGGGGCAGGACCATAAAGATGCTCATTAGTAATAAGTGGGTGGATACCAGCGAGGAGAATGGCACAAAATAATAGGATTGCAACAGAAAAGACCAAACTAGCAGCAGCTTGTTATGGTAAAGTGAAGTGGCCTAAGAGTTGACGTAGGAAGACCAACAAGAGAAGAATTGCAATAATCAGTGCAGAAAATAATAGGAGGGTGGATTAAAGGGTTGGTAATAGGGACCCAGGTGGCGCTGTGGGTTAAACCACAGAGCCTAGGGCTTGCTGATCAGGTCGGCAGTTCGAATCCCTGTGACGGGGTGAGCTCCCGTTGCTCGGTCCCAGCTCCTGCCCACCTAGCAGTTCAAAAGCATGTCAAAGTGCAAGTAGATAAATAGGAACCGCTTTGGCGGGAAGGTAAACGGCATTTCCGTGCACTGCTCTGGTTCGCCAGAAGCGGCTTAGTCATGCTGACCACATGACCTGGAAGCTGTACGCCGGCTCTCAGCCAATAAAGCGAGATGAGCGCCGCAACCCCAGAGTCGGACACGACTGGACCAAATGGTCAGGGGTCCCTTTACCTTTACCTAATGTCTGTAAAAAGGAAAGAGAAAATTCCAGATGTATTAAGTGGTTGAAAAGACAAGACCTGGCAAGAGCCTGGACATCAGCAGAAAAAGGAAGAGAATGGCTTTTTTAAAAAATTAAAAAGGGAGGAGAAGAACAGAGAACCAGATTATCAGTGTGAGGTTAAAAAGGGCTGATAAGCAAGAAGAAAACAGCTCAATTTTAGTACAGCTAAGCTTGAGGGAAACGGGCATCCATCCAATGAGAGATGGTGAAGAAAGCGGCAGAGATTGAGGCAAGAGAGGAATGGAAAGGTTGAGTGAAGAGCAGCAGAGCTAAAGGTCACCCGCATAAAGGTTGTATTGGAGGTCAGGAAAACAGATAATGAGACTGAGACACAGCCCCTAGAGAAGAGGATACTGGGGAACTTTGGTAGAAAGAGGGGAAGGTGGTGTCTGTTTTCCTTTCCTTTATTTTGTTGTATTCAACAGTTGATCCCTTTGTCTCAGGAGGTTCATATTGACCTGGCTTTTCCCGAGACTGCCCTGCCTCTCATGGGTTTGTAGGCAGCAGAGACAAATGGTGAATTGTGTACGCACAATGTCTCAGGCAACGTGTGCTTCAGGAGAGGCCCTGTGTGCTTTCCCCTTGATAGATGCTCAACGGATTGAAGCAGAAGATCCTCAAACTGGAGCAGCAGTGCAAGGAGAAGGACAACACTATTAAGTATGCCAAATCCCATCTGTTTGTTCATTTAATAGTTTTTTACCCTGCTTTTCCATCCTTGCAGAAGTTCAAGGTTGCTAGCAATAAATCAGTTACAAAAGCATATCGAAAACATAGGTGTCATAAAATGACAGAATACCAGCGAGCAAAATTGAGCTAAACCAGGAGCAAAGCCCATGAGAGGACCGAGCAGATCAGGGGCACCATCTCCTAGGGGCTGAACTCTTTTGCCCTGCCCCATAATTTTGGTGGGGAAGCCATCCTCTCCCCCCCCCCCAATAGCAACTGGAGGAGGCTGAGCGGCAGAGAGGAGGAGCCAACAGCCATTGAAGCCGTGCTGGTGCTGTGTTTGGCTCCTCCTGGTTTTATGACACCACGTGCGTACAACACCAGTCCCCGCCCCCCCAATCTGAAACAGTTACCATACAGGCCCAAAGCATCCTGCAAAAACAGCATCTCGTCCTGGGGGAGGGAACCAATTAGGCATCCCAGGGCAAAGCGTTTCACAGCGCACGCCACCAGTGGGAAGGCCTTGCTTGCACACCTGCTATGGCAAAACCACTTGTGGGTTGCAGAGTAGGGCCTCTGTTGAAGTTCTAAGCATTCATAGGGAGGAGGCAGTCCTTATGAAGCTAAGGTCCCAAAGTGTGGCGCTTGCATTGGAGATTGTATTGTGCTGGGCAGAGGGAGATGGCAAAAGCATTATGTGTCGGAGGCAGATGCTATGGCCACAGCAATCCTGTTCAGGAGCAAGTGGACTTTCTCTGATCCTGCTGAAACATAGATTGCCCCACTGATGATTGCTCCATTTCTGACAGCCATGAATCATATGAAAGTGCAGTTGCTAGGAGAAGAATGGGAACATCCTCTTACAAGTGTGATGTGCTTTGGTTCCTCAGGGCAGCCTGAGTGGCCTGGTGGCCTCGCACGTTGTCTACGAGAATCTAGTGCAAGTCAGTAGACTACACCAGGGAGATGACAGGCCAGTTGGTGGTGGCATCTGCCCCCCAGAGAAATTTTCCAAAAGCCCTCTTAAAGCAATCAGAAACATGGGTTATGATCAGTACTGTTGGTGATAATTTTGTTTTACAGCAAGGGTCGAAAAAGGAATTCCTGCTGGCTTCACTGTTAACAAATGTTCATGGTTAATTTATGTCTCTTCTTCTGTTCTGCCAGTTTCTACATCTTTTATTTTTCTAATGTCTGTTTTCTATCGCTAAAAAGCAAACTCCAGACAGACGTGAAGAGCACTAATGTGGAAGAAATGAAAATTGCCCTGCAGACCTATTACGAGGAGGTACATTTTTCTTTTGCTCATGCTGAAGGGGGAGAACATAATTAGAAAATTTCAATAAAAGCTGGAACCAGCTTAGGTTTGGATTCTGTGTCCCAAATGGGCTCTCCATGTTTCCCTCCCAATGGATGATGGGTAAATGTGTCCATTGTTCCTGCTGCTGAATCTCATGCATTTCTTACAACAGAATTTCACCATGGAGAAAATGCTTCTCCGTTACATGGGCAACCCAAGTAGTTTCTTAGGGCTGTGATGTATTGTTGTTGTTGTTCAGTTGTTCAGTCGTGTCCGACTCTTCGTGACCCCATGGACCAGAGCACGCCAGGCACTCCTGTCTTCCACTGCCTCCCGCAGTTTGGTCAGACTCATGTTGGTAGCTTCGAGAACACTGTCCAGCCATCTCATCTTCTGTCGTCCCCTTCTCCTTGTGCCCTCAATCTTTCCCAACATCAGGGTCTTTTCTAGGGAGTCTTCTCTTCTCATGAGGTGGCCAAAGTACTGGAGCCTTAACCTCAGGATCTGTCCTTCTAGTGAGCACTCAGGGCTGATTTCTTTAAGAATGGATAGGTTTGATCTTCTTGCAGTCCATGGGACTCTCAAGAGTCTCCTCCAGCACAATAATTCAAAAGCATCAATTCTTCGGCGATCAGCCTTCTTTATGGTCCAGCTCTCACTTCCGTACATTACTACTGGGAAAACCATAGCTTTAACTATACGGACCTTTGTTGGCAAGGTGATGTCTTTGCTTTTTAAGATGCTGTCTAGGTTTGTCATTGCTTTTCTCCCAAGAAGCAGGCGTCTTCTAATTTCGTGACTGCTGTCACCATCTGCAGTGATCATGGAACCCAAGAAAGTGATTCTCTCACTGCCTCCATTTCTTCCCCTTCTATTTGCCAGGAGGTGATGGGACCAGTGGCCATGATCTTAGTTTTTTTGATGTTGAGCTTCAGACCATATTTTGCGCTCTCCTCTTTCACCCTCATTAAAAGGTTCTTTAATTCCTCCTCACTTTCTGCCATCAAGGTTGTATCATCAGCATATCTGAGGTATAGGGGTGCCAAAAAAAGCATTGTGCAACCTGAGAGGTATGCACACCCATATACTGCGATGCAAACTTAGATGGCCACAGACGATGCCAGAGCTGTGCTCTGGGACCCTATGCAGAGTTGCAAGGCATTCTGGTTGATTTCATGGTGCAACTTCTTAATTCTCAGAGTGTCACCATCCTATCTTCCTGCTCTCCTTCGCTCCTTTTCGCCCACCTGATGCAGCTTGGTAGCAAATGCTTATGAAGCAGCTTCCTTTGCACCTTGGTCCTTGCTCTGTCCCCCCGCTAATGCAAGCCATCCTTTTTACAGATCCAGCGACTCCAAACCCTACTGGCAAAATCGAAGACCATGCAACGAAAGTACGTTTATTTCTTCGGGGCTGTATGCATGTGTATAAGTTTTTGCTCGCTAATTTTTATGCTTCACTAATAGCGGTGAAGTGAGAAGATGTTAAGAGCTTTAAAAAAAAAAATCTCATCACTTAGACGTTGTTTTGGGTTTCTTTCCCCAACGATGGATCTTTCATGTCCTACCTATGTTGCATTATTTCTACCTAAAGAGAAAAGGAAGTTTGTTGAAGGTATTTACTACTAAGGTATGTCACCAGGTAAAGCAGGGGTGAGGAACCATATTTCTGATGAATAATTTATTTCTGGGGTAATCTGCCAAGGGCTGTATGCTAATAGGGGGTGGAGCAGAAGCCAGAAGTGGGTGGGGCCAGAGTCAATAGTGGGTGGGGCCACCCCTTTTTCTTTTTGATATTCCCTTTGCTGTCTCTCATTCTTTCTTCCCACTTAATGGGCTGCTGGGGGGAGGAACAGGTTACTCTTGTCAGAGGTGTGAACTTGCAGAGGGCTTTTGAAATTAATTCGAGAGTCATGTGAAATTAGGCAGAGAACCCCAGGTTGCTGACCTTTGCATTGCAGTTTTAGGTTCACATCCTCATATTATGAAAACTACTCTTAAGTCAAGACAATGGCCTCTCAAAGGCTAAAACCTAGTTGGTTGGCTGGCATTCCATCTCATGAAACAATTGAATTTAAGGTACTAATTAATGCTGAAGCCTTGATACCTGCTTAGGTAGAAAAGGGTACACTGAAATAAGTAGGATTTGCTTTTAAGATTGAGGTTTAAGTCACACTGAAGTCAGTACCCTCCCTGATCCTATAAGCCCTATTGATTTTACTGCGCCTTATTTTCCAAGCTCCAGTGAAAGCACTTCAGACTGTAGCTAAACCATTTTTAAATTATCTACTTCATTTCCACTGGATTATTATCAAGTTAAATGTTAAGAACATGTTCCTATGGAACAGGAAAGTATATTTCATAGCAGGATCAAGTTGTAAACCATTTGAAAACAATCAAAAGCAATGAAGCAGAATTCTGAGATAGTCTTTAATTTAAGCAAATAATCCCTCATCCTGACCCAAAGAAGGCTGCCTTGAGAAATTGATAGGATTCTGTGTAGTCATCTAGTCATTTAAGCGTTCTCAGGTGAATGTGTCATGGAAATTATATACCTTTCAACGAAAAAATAATCCCACAGTCAGGACTCTATGTATTCTGCTGGCTTAGTTATAAGTATTGATGTGGAAACTTGAGGTTCTCATTTTTCATTGGTTAAAAATAAATACATGTTTCCAGTTCACATGCTTACGAAAAGAGAAAAGATTGGAAACATACAGAAAATCTACCCATGGCTTGGAAACAATCAAAGCTCTAGGACCAGCAAGGGGAACCTGTGGCTCCCAACTCCCATCAGCGCCAGGCAGCATGGCCAATAGCAAGGGATGATGGGAATTGTAGTCCAACAACATCTGGAGGGCCTCAGATTCGCTACCCCTGCTCTAGGACATGGGCAGCACCTCCAGCGTTTGGGACAGAATCTCAAGTCCTGTACACTTATTCCTCCCTCTACCCTTAGGGTAGTTAAATATTGTTTAAAACATACTATGCTTGCAACAAGCCTCTAAGCAAGTAGGTACCGGTTTAATCTGCACCAAGAAGTTTGAGAATATCCCAGGTTAGTTGATCTGAGGGGTTGGGGGTGCACATCCTGCACCCAGATCTGAAGCTCATTGTAAAAGAGAGTAGATTAAGGGAACGCTTCTGTAGAAATGTGGTGGAAATAGCATGATGTAATTTATCCCTTTTTCCACTAAATGAAGGTTCCCAAATCCAAGTTATGTGATTTTTCCTCAAATGCCACATTTCTAACACACCTTTGGTTCAGTCTAGTGGGTTGCAGTTTTCCCCACCTAAATCCACTTACCAGCTTTTCATAATCTCCTCACTACACATACATGCATAACCTATCTGCGCTTGCCTCTCATCTCACCTTGAGCACTTGCAAATACACATACTGAGACATACATACAAACTCCAAGTTGTTTTCTTGAGCTGTGGGCTTGGGCAGTCCTGCCTCCATCCCAGCTTCCCTGAAGGGGGCAAATCAATAGCTTAAGGTTCTGGGCTGTCACTTCAATCAAACTGAAGGATCTAGCGGTGATTTTTAGTCTGCATGCACCATGCAAAACTTTAGGTTAACCCAGAAGGGACCACAACCTAGTGACAAGATTACAAGTTTGCATTCAAAATGTCTCCTGGATCCAGTCCCTAGCTTCTCCACGTACAAGGGCTCAGACAGCAGGTGCTGGAGAAGAAAACCCTTCCAAGCTGCTGCCCGTCAGAGTAGACACTACAAGGTTCAATCCCCATATGGGACAGGTGCATATTCCTGCATTGCAGGGGGTTGGACAAGATGATCCTCAGGGTCCCTTCCAATGCCATATAATTCTGTGATTTTCCACAGTGCAGTGGAATTTGCTGCCATGTAGTGATGGCTGTCAACCTGAATAGCTTTGAAAGAGGATTAGACAAATAGCTACGAGTCATAAGGCTGTGTCGTCTTCAGTATTGGAGGCAATGCATCTCCGGTTCTGAATTCCAGTTGCTGAAGAATATGAGCGGAAGATTGCTATCCTGCTCATCTGGTTCCCCTGTGGGAACACGATGCAGGACTAGACCGGAACACAGTGTTGTGTTCTTACTGTATAGACAGATAATCTGGCCCAGGATAAGGCAACCTCATTTGTAATGGGTATTGTGAATTAATGCAGAACAAAGCAACCCAGTCTTGAGAAGAGCGCTTAACACCCACATGCAGAAACAGAGAAAGAAAGAGAAATTGAGATAGTTTTGAAAGTAGAATAAGCCCTTTTTTGTTTGTTCCTTTTTCAAACCCTGAGCCCTTGGTAAATAGGAGTGTTTCTGTAACTTGAGTTCTAGTTACAGGTAGGTAGCCATGTTGGTCTGCCGTAGTCGAAACAAAATAAAAAACTTCCTTCCAGTAGCACCTTAGAGACCAACTAAGTTTGTTATTGGTATGAGCTTTTGTGCCCATGCACACTTCTTCAGACACGAAAGCTCATACCAAGAACAAACTTAGTTGGTCTCTAAGGTGCTACTGGAAGGAATTTTTTTATTTTGTAACTTGAGTGTTTGGGGAACCCGATTGGAGGTGAATGCTAGCAGGACTTCCTATTCCTAGAAAAAAAAAAAGACTCTTAACTCTAAAAGTTGCCCAGATACTATAGACATCAGGTGAAAGATCCAGAGGAGGAAGAAAATGTTGGAAGTTCTGAAGGAAGAGGCGAGAGAGAGAGAGAGAGAGAGAGAGAGAGAGGTGTCTGTGCAATCGGAGGAAGACTGGAGGATTGTGGAGCTCAAGGTAGTGTGGGGAAGACGTCGAGTAAGATTAACATTATTCTGTGTCTTGAATGCCGCTAACTTGACTGAAATCACAGTAAGACCATTGAAAAGATCCAGGGGTGGGGATTCCAGACTGGACCTCTGAAAAGGAGAGGCTTTTAGGACCAGCGTCCTTATCTCAGGGGTAAATAATAGATTCATCAACTGCACACACCTGTGCTCCCACGCTTTGTTGGAACAAGGGGGCATTAAGAACTGTGTAGTAATAATAATAGGACATTTATATCCACTTTTCCTCCTAGGAGCTGCACATAGCTCTCCCCCTCCCCATGTTATCCTCATAACAACCTTGTGAGGTATGTTAGACAGAGAGCTATTGTGATTAGCCCAAGATCACCCAGTTTGCTTCATAGCTGAACCCTGGGCTCATAGGTACTAGTCCAGCACTCTAACCACTGCACTATACTGCCCCTTGTTAACAGCAATGTGTGCTGCGCTTTGCACAGTACAAGAGGACAGGCTCCTGCCCCAATGAATTTACCCCCGACAATTTGACTTGGGGTGGGGATGGAGGCTGGGGTAAAGAGGGGAAGGACATGCAGCTATTTCAACAGAGTCTTGGAGCACAAGCTTTCATGGACTTCCATCTGGCATCCCGTGAAATGAATGGAAGCTTTTCGTGGCATAATAGATGCTTTAGACTTTAAGGTGCCGCAAGACATTTGGTTGTTCCTGCTGAAAGAGACTAACATGATTATTCCCCAAACCCATTGAAATCTCTTATTGTTACAGTTACGTATATTTATGCCTAGTGTGAGGACCAGACTTGTTGTTTATTTCCAAAGGAATTGGGGGGGGGGGAGGTGGCATTTTGAGGGACAGTTTGAAGGAGGTACAGTATTCTGGGAGGCTGTTCCAGGCATGAGGAGCAGGAAGGGAGAAATGGCCTTGAGAGAGCAGGAGAGCTCTGGGTGCTGCAGGAATTAAAATCACAAGCAGAGGTATATCCTCCACCTATGAGGTGGCGTCCACAAAAGGATTTTGACTTTAAGTTGTCCGAAAGAGATTCAGGATTCATCTGAACTCAGCAGCACATTTATCAATACAGCTGTTGCTTGGGCTTAGTTTAAAGTTGCAGCCATCACACTTTTTCATTTCTTTGTCTTGTTTTGCATATCACTTTTGGGGTGAGCAGTTCCTGATGATTTCATCAAGAGCAACCTCCAGAGAAAGGACTTTCCCTTGTCAGCCTTCAGTGTCCTGGCTCCCCCCCCCCCCATTCTGATATAGATACACATATTTAAAATGAAATTTACGGTGTGGTCACAAGCTGGAAGCCCCAATCTGGAAACCGTATAATTTTATCATTAAATGATATTCTGCACATACAAAGTGTTATAAAGTCTATTCTCAATATGATCAGAAGAAGTAGGAGTTCTTGTTGCAATTAACACTAGTATAAAAGTTCCCAAGAACTCAGGCTGAATGTTTTAACATAAGAGTAAGTTTACTCACAAGTAGAATCAAACAAAATTTACTGTTTCCTATTGGAATACAATCTTAAACAGTGGTAATAGTTTTACAAAGCAAAGTCTTTTGAGGATGGAAGTAGAGGCTTCTGAGATGCGAGAACTGGAACCCAGGACAGGGCCCTGTTTCGGACAATGCCTTCTTCAGCTGGTGGTATCACTGTTTAAGATTGTATTCCAATAGGAAACAGTAAATTTTGTTTGATTCTACTTGTGAGTAAACTTACTCTTATGTTAAAACATTCAGCCTGAGTTCTTGGGAACTTTTATACTAGTAGTCTCAATATGAGACACAGCAGCAGGAGACAAGTAACTCTTATCTGCAAGCAGAACACTACTTAATTGAGAGGACACTTTTCCTTGCAAGGGACAAAAGTTTCGGATGAACCATCTCCCAACCTCAGCTGTTGTGATGCATCCTGTTGGTTCCCTATAAGCTGAGCAGCCTTCGCCAACCTGGTGCCCTCCGGATGTTGTTGGATTACAAGCTGCAGCACCCCCAGCTGGCACAGCCATCTAGTCTAAAACATCTTGAGGGCACCAGGTTGGTGAAGGCAGAACAAAAGCAAGGATTTATTCTCCCCTTCGATCTGGATACTTCTGCATGCCATAAAGCAGGTGTAGGGGCACCAGGCAATTACAGGGTTGACTTTGTGGTGTATGATTTAAGGTGCAAGATAGAAACATATCCCTGAATGCTGCCTTGTCCTGCGTTCTACTGATTTTCCTGAATCTAAACAGCTTCCTGATAGCACGAGCTCCTGCCTGAGTCGCTGGTTGTTGTTGTTGTTGTTGTCGTCGTCCTATCAGTGACAACTCCCCAACAACAAAATAAATGCATAAGTAGACTGTCTTTTCCTCTAAGGAGCACAAGGCATAGCACTTGGAGCTATTCCTTTGTGGGGGAAAGGTGGGATAGAAATTTAATAAATCAATAAATAAAATGAGTAAAAATATTGTAACGACCTGATAGAGCATTACTGGCCCAATGCCACCCTGCAAATTGGATGGTTTGGTGCGGATTTGATCCTGTGCACTGTATACTGAATCCAGTACTCTGTATGCTTCACTGCACTGGCTCTCAAGTCTCCTTGGTGTGAAAATAATCATTTATTGGTCACTGTGCTGCTGCACTGTTGCTTGTGGATGCACCCCATCCAAGACTCAAGTCAGCTTGTTGATCCCAAGTTAGTTAGATGCCGCTGCCCTCCTCATTTTCAGTCTTGGCTACAGCTGCTCTCTCCTCCCCCCCCCCCCATTTCCACATGCAGGTCCCCTCCGGAGAGCAAACAGCAGAAGGTGCTCAACGCTGCCATCCTGCAGTTATCTAGGAGCATCAAAGAGCTGCAGGATGAGAACCGGAAGCTGAAAGCAGACCTAGAGCACGCGATGAGCAGCTCCCCTGCCTCCGGCAGAGCAAAGAGTAAGTTTCTCGAGAATACCAACTGTTTTGATTCTGTTGTGTAAAAGAGGAGTGGGTTGCAGTGTTGTGGTCCCCATGCGGTGGCCCCCGCCTAAGACCCTGCAAGTGGAAGCGTCTGGGCATGCAAAATCTCCAACCCGCAGGGAGAATCAGTCATGAGCTGCTGTGGCTAAAACTGGGAGCTGCTCATCTCTTTGGCATGGCTGCCTTGTGTGATGAGCCACCAGGACTGTAGTCTGGAGGGTTAGGTCAAGAGTTGTTTGGTACTGGCCTGTCTGTCCAGACTGGCTATGCAGCTTACAAGAACCACTAACTGTCACGGTCCGGTATACGGGTGAACGAAGTCCTGGCAGAGGATGTCAGGACCGGGGACAAGATGACGAGGTAGGAGCAGGAATGCGAGTCCAGGAACCCGGGGTCCGAGGGTCACGGAGCAGAGAGTCATGAAGTCAGAGGTCCAGGAGACGGGAGGCAAGAAGTCATGAAGGCGAATCCAGGGATCAAGAAGCAGGAGGTCACAAAGGCAAGGTCCAGGGATCAAGAAGCAGGAGACAAGGGGCCAGACGCAGCAAAGCAGGAAGCGCGTTGCTGTGGCAAAGAGCCGAAGGGAAATGCTGACCTTTATCCCTCCCCGGCTCTTGCCACCAGGTGTAGCAAGTTTAGAGGCCGCGCCTTGCCTCTCCAGAGCAAACTGAGGAAAGCCCCAGTCCTGCGAAGCCCTGCTGGTCCCAGGGCCTGGCTCCTGCACGTACTCTTGACACTAACAACATAGAGAAAAGAAATCATTCAAAAACAATTAAACATTGGTAGAATTAAAACTACATAAATATATTAAAAGAGCTGTTGAAACCATACAGATCATTACAATAAAAACAGCACAGCACCATCCCTTTCATTAAAAGCAGTCAGTTGCCAAAAAGCCTGTTGGAGCAAGAAAGGTCTTCACCTGCTGGTGGAAGGACAGCAGGGAGGGAGCCAGTCTAGCTTCTGTAGGGACGGAGTTCAAGAATCTGGGAGCAGCTAGCAAGAAGGCCAAATCCTGCATCCCCACCAAACATGCCTGTGAGGGTGGTGGGAAGGTCTCAGAGCCTGGGCAGCTTCGTACAAGGGAATACGGTCTTTCAAGTAGACTGTTAGGGAGAAGGAGCAAAAAAAAGGCTCTGTGTTTGGACTCGGACTTTGCCTGGGCACTTTCAGTTTTCCTGGCTCTGGTGCGTTTTCCTTATTTGACTCCTGGTTATGTCCTTAAGGGACACGGATGGCACTGGTCTAAACCACAGAGCCTAGGGCTTGCCGATCAAAAGGTCGGTGATTCGAATCCCTGCGACGGGGTGAGCTCCCGTTGCTCAAGCCCAGCTCCTGCCAGCCTAGCAGTTCAAAATCACGCCAAAAGTGCAAGTAGATTAATAGGTACCACTCCAGCGGAAAGGTAAACAGCATTTCCATGCTCTGCTCTGGTTTTGGTGTTCCGTTGCACCAGAAGCGGCTTAGTCATGCTGGCCACATGACCTGAAAAAACTGTCCGTGGAGTGGACAAACGCCGGCTCCCTCGGCCTGTAAAGCGAGATGAGCGTCGCAACCCCAGACTTGTTTGCAACTGGACTTAACTGTCAGGGGTCCCTTTACCTTTACCTATGTCCTTAAGAGCTTGGCTGCTGGGACAGGGCAAAGGACCATCTATCTAGTCCAGCGGCCAACCAGATGCCTATTGGAAGCACCCAAGCAGGCCCTGGGGAAAACAGCCACCCTCTCCCCACCTGTCAATCCCAGTAACAGGCATTCAGTGACATCCTGCCTATGCCAGTGGAGGTAAAACCTTGCCATCGTGGCTAGTAGCCATTGATAGTCTTATCCCCAAGGAATTTGTCTAATCCTCTTTTAAAGCCATCCAATTGGCAGCCATCATTACCTCTTGGGGGAGCAAATTCCTTGGTTAAACTATGCGCTGTGTGAAGAAGCACTTTCCTTTCACCTGTCCTGAATCCTCCAGCATTCCGTTTTATGGGATGGCCCCGGGTTACAGCGTTACGAGGGAGGAAAAACTTCTCAGGGCCCACTCTTTCTTTGCCATGCAGTATCTCATAGACCATAGGGACCCAGGTGGCACTGTGGGTTAAACCACAGAGCCTAGGGCTTGCTGATCAGAAGGTCGGCGGTTCGAATCCCTGCGACGGGGTGAGCTCCCGTTGCTCGGTCCCAGCTCCTGCCAACCTAGCAGTTCGAAAGCACGTCAAAGTGCAAGTAGATAAATAGGAACCGCTCCGGCGGGAAGGTAAATGGCGTTTCCGTGCGCTGCTCTGGTTCGCCAGAAGCGGCTTAGTCATGCTGGCCACATGACCTGGAAGCTGTACACCGGCTCTCGGCCAATAAAGCGAGATGAGTGCCGCAACCCTAGAGTCGGACACGACTGGACCTAATAGTCAGGGGTCCCTTTACCTTTTATCTCATAGACCTCTGTCACACGTCCCCACCCACCTTGCACTGAAGAAGCCATGTCCTTCGGCATCGACTTCTGGCTCGCTGTTCTTGGCTCTGTCCTGACGGCTGCTCACAGCTCTGAGCAAATCGGGGCATAATTGACCAGACTGTTCTTACGTAGGGCGGATGGGAGTCCAAACAGGAACATAGGAAAACAAGCTTTTGTGGAGCCAGAAATGATCAGGGCAACCAGGGAGCAGACAAAAGCAGTTTCATGGGCTGCCACCTCTAGCACTAGCCAAAGGAAGTGAGCAGAAGACCCACACGCCCCTTTGGCCCCTACCCAACCCTTCTGCCACCTCAAAAACCTGCTTAACTATTTCCTGCCAAAGCGGGTGCACCGCCAGAGATGGCTGCCTTATTAGCTGCCGATATACTATCTGGTATTTTGTCCATTTTTGCCCCACCTGAGCTGCAGCCAACAAGAGGCAGCTTGATTGGATGTCAAAACATCTCAAGATTAATCTGCTGCTCCAGCTTTTATAAATAGCGTCTCTCGGATGCCCTGCAGCTCGGTGGGCCTCTCCTTTCGGGGATTTGTGTCTCTCGCAATCTGACTTCCACTTTGAAAACCTTGTTAACTTTCCTCCAGATTACACTGAGTGGAGCAGACAGAGGCTGGTTCGGCGGATTTCAAGGCTGGAGAAAGTGAGTGATGGGAGCCCGATCGCTATCTTGGCGCTGTTGGGAAAGAAACGGTTGCAGTTGCTGAACCCCTTGGTCCATTTGCTTCAGTCTATGGCAAAGAGACAGACCCAAGGAACTTGCTTATAGACGTGTTTGTGTGTGTGCAAGTGTGTGTAAGAGAGATGCTAATTGGTGTATTTTTAGGATGTTAGCATTACCATTACCGAGCAGTTGTTTGTGGGGGTCAGTGGGCATTTTCGTTGACTAGACTACGTAGGACAAGGCTGAGAAACCCAAGAGCCGCATCCCCTTTTGCACAACCTCCTGGGGAGCCGCATGCCAGCAGTGAACCTGGCCAGGTGCAGAGGTGGCCACAGCAAGGGATGCATCTCTTACCTACACTTCAGCCACACAAAAGCGAGAGAGAAGCATTTTCCATCCAGGCAACCAAGAGGCATCATCGCACATCCCCAGGCAGGCAAAGGAGGGCACCCAAGGAGGGCATAGTATAGGGCTGGTGTGGGAGGTGGCCTGAGAAGATGGGGCACGATTTGGGGAGAGTCCCCTGGGCTGGGTGGAAAGACCTGGACATTTCCCGTCCCCCTGGTGCAGAGTAAGCACTTGGATTAGTTCCAAAATCACAAAAGTTCTTTGTAGAAAGTACCGGTACTAAGGGTGATGATGATTTGAGAGGAGAGTCTAGCTTATAAGCAGCTTCAGTTGTCAACTTTCTCTTAGCCACAGAAACTGTTTGAATCTCTAGAGCAGCCTTTCTCAACCTTGGGTCCTCAGATGTTGTTGGACTACAACTCCCATCATTCCTAGCCAAGCATGGCCTGTGGGAGTTGTAGTCCAACAATACCTGGGGACCTAAGGTTGAGAATGGCTGTTCTGGAGGGTTGAGCTGGTGGTTGCCACTGGTTGAATGTTCTACGACCACAGATGATTTCTGCACACCAGGACAGGGTTTTGTGTGCCCCTAGATCAGTAGGCTGCTATAATGTGCCTCACTCTTTTCCCTTTCCATATTTCCAGAAAATGGATGAGATGCAGAATGGCAGGCTTTCAGAAACTAGCACTTCATCGTTGCTCGCCCAGTTGGGTCAGTCAGCTGCTGAGGAAGGTGACCCTCCAGAGGAACGTGAGCGTCTTCGCAGACTAGTGAACAAGCTGAAAGGCCAAAGGGACATCCTTCAGAACCAACTGGCTGCTAAAGAGTTAAGTCTCTAGGTATCGCCAGAAACAGCACAGCTGCCTTTGGTTGCAATCTTGGGTGGTACAGTCATATATGTGAATATATTTTGGTGCTCTATGCAAGAATCTTTCTGCATTTTTAATTTGGCCATTTATCCCAGTTAAAATTTAAAAGTGCTTTAAAAAAATCCAGGTCCTAAGAATGCTGCTTTCCTTACAGAAAATAATTGCAAAAGCCAAATTTGCTAGCAAGTATCTGAAGTTGTAAGTGTGTTTGTTTATTTAAAAATCTTTGTAGCCTGCCCTATATATCATATCGATCTCAGGAGCAGGGTACACAAATGCAGGTTATAAACAACAATTTCATTGTTATGCAGAGCAGATAACGCTAAAAACCACACAACGACAAAGTGGTTTCTTATTACCGTTTTCATCTGCACAATCAATGAATCATAAATGCCTGCAAGAACGACCACGTCTTGATCTGGTGCCAGAAGTAGAACAAAAGTGGCGCCAGACGTGCCTTCCTTACTCACAGGATGATTGTCATTCCTCCTCCACAACCTTGACAAGTTGGTGGAGCCTGTGACCCTGCAGAGTCGGACCCACTAGGAGTTGCAAAAGAGACTTGGCAGGAGTTGCGCAAGAGCATGACTTCACAGCAAATGTGACTCTGGCCCAGAAGCACTATCAGCAGAGCTGGCAAAATGTTCCCATTTCGGCACAGTCTACGCTGTTGACCTGTTAGCACCATGTCCTTTTACTGTCAATTTTTTGGCAAATCCCTGAGGTTGTTGAGCTGTTGCCACCGTCTTCTTTCTTGCAAGACTCTGCTGGCAAGTTAGAGGTTTGTGGCTAGGTGGTGGCTGTGCATCCTCACTTTGAACATGGGACTGAATGTAGCAGGATTTGTTCCCTCCCTCTGCTTTGAGGATCAGAGCAGTTGTCCGGCCTGGTTTTGCTTCAGGGGTCCTTCTGCAAGTTACACCAACCTTCCCAAATCTGCTGCTGCGTTCTCAAAGCGAGAAGGTTTGTCTGGCCTGGATTTGTGTTTAATTTTGTGTGCAGTGCAGTGCAGGAGACGGGTTCTTAAATCTTAATGAATGAATTCAACCTGTTGTCTAAATGGCAGTTTTGTTGGTCATCCTAGGGCAGATTGATAAATCTTGCCACTCCCAGAGTCTGCCCTGCATGATGTGGGTGCTGTGTCCCTGCAGGACCTCCTATCATTCATGGAAGATTCGCAGGATCCAAGTGGTGTGCCTCAGAATCCATTCATGATGTTGCACATGCTACTTCCTTGGTGCGCCCCTCCAAACGTAAACACCCCAAACAGCTCCTTGCATTGTGTGCTCTGTAGAGGCACCTGCATATTTCAGAGTTCTGTGCAACTGGGAACTCCGTGCAAATGATTTGTTTTGTACTTCTGCAGGGAAGAAATCCAGAAGCTGACAGAGAAGGTGGGAGAACTGGCGGGAAACCAAGAAGCAAACTGTAGGCTGGCTGGAATTGATGCCACAGAACCTCCCAACCAGGTAAAAAAACCACAGTTCGATATGTTTGGTACAGCAGGTCACCTAATATTAATTGACTTCTGTTGAAACTTCTGTGCAGGCTGCTTGGCGTGGATTTCAGAGATTGCATCCCTCCTAAACCCTTCCTCCAGCCAAGTATTGGATTTTATGTTTATGGATAGGAAAGAAAAGGTGGGGGGAGCCTTTGATACTCTCACTCTCGGTGGCTAAAGGAGAATGATGTATGACCTCCTAACAGCTAAGGCTGGCTTGGAGGAAATGTATAGCTTAGGGATGTGAGTGGAGACAGAGCACTTAATTGCCAGTAACTTGGCTGGGAAATCTCTGTCCTCACTTGTTCCTTCACTGATTTGTTAACAGCAGGAAAGTCCTCTGTAGTGAAAGGCAACGCCATCTTTTTGCCTTGGCTCTCACAGTGCTTGGAATTGGCAGTTATTCTCTCTTTCTCTCCATCTACTCCTTCCTCTTCTCCCCCACTAACTCTCTCATTGTCCCAGTCCTTTCTTTCTCTTCTCCGCTTACCATATTGTGCTCCTTCAGTTCTTTGCCACATTCTTCCTCGCATGTTTGCATGACTTCTTTTCCATCACTCATTTGTTGATCCTTCCAATTTCTTGCTTCTTGCACATGCCTTTTCCCTCCCCCCCCCCCACCTCCATTTTTACAAACTAACTGCTGTTCCTGGTTTAGACGTAATGAGAAGCTGCAACAGATGTAAGCCAGGAAGCAGGTGCTTTTGTATCTTCTCGTGCCTGCATCAGAGGAGGAGGGTGGAAGGAGCGAGCACCAAGGATGCCAAACCTCCACTTGTAGGCCTAATTAGGGCTGTAAGGCTATTTCAGCCAAGCCATGCTCACCTGCCAGGTAAAAGCTTGACCTGGATCCTGCCCACCTGTCAGTTGACCAGTGGGATGTGTGAGAGGAATGATCTGGCCCAACAGCTGGAACCATTTCCCACCCCTCCATCAAACTATGGCTTCGTGTTGCATCTGGACAGAAAGAACCATCTGTGTCCAAACAGATACATACAAATTCTTGTGTCACTGCAGAAGAGCACAGCTGAGGGAGAGTCCTCCTTTGGCACTGCTCCATATTTTTTGTGGACCCCCAACTCCTGAACCATGAAGAATAGAGAGTAGGCTCCAAAGAAGGCCTCTCCCTCAGTGATCCCTTTCACACAGCGAGTGACTCAGAACTACCATTCAGGTAGGAACAAACAGTTCTTTCTATATAATTCAAAAATTTCCTGAATAGTAGTCAAGTGAACTGGTCAGCATGCCAACCTTTTATCTTCACTTCTCTGAGAGGTTTACAGGGCTTTTAAAGGTTTTGTGTGCGTGTGTGTATTACAACAAAAACATTTGTTTTTTACAGCGCTGGCACAAGTAGTTGCTCATTGGTGCTTGCATTCCATTCTTCCAAGCTGTCCCTTTGACAGCAGCAATCACCATTCCTCTAGATTTCTGCTTCTCCATTCATACTTTCTCCAATGTTATTTTAAGGGCCTGCAGAAATGTCAGCCCAGCTGGCGACCGTTGAATCCAGCATGCATGCTAAAGTTCAGAGGTTCAAATTTGGAGTGCTCACCTCCTTGCTCTCCTGAGCATCACAGAAAGGAACAAGCTGCTCGGGTCATCCAAAGACAATGGAAGGCCTACCAAACCAAGGTGATGCTCTTTCAGCTGCCAAGGGAGGGGGGTATATTTTTGGAGCAGAAGAGTACAGGAATCGGAGGACGGGAGGAACCGGGATGATAGTGACACCCTTTGGCATGTGAGACTCTGCAACTCCTCACCACTCAAATGCCAACATGCTTTCAAATCTATCCTTTTTGCTTTAAAAACGAAAGCCGCCCACTCCCGATTTCTGTACTTGTACAGGGCAGTTGTTAAGGATGCTGGATATAGCGAATGGGCTTTAAATCATTATCAGAGCCTCACACTTTTAATGCAGAAAGTCCCACGCTCCATCTACAAAGATGTCCTGGAGGAGAGGCAGACAAAATATACCCTTGCCTGAGACCGTGGAGATCCACTGCCAGTCAGAGTTGGCCAGACATGGCTAGGTAGACCTGTGGCTTGACTCCACATAAGGCAGAGTCCTATGTTCATACATAACTGCTCAGATAATACCGAGGAATATGAATTACGCTGGGTGGGAATACGACTTGACTGAATCTAAGATCAATATACAGTCATACCTCATGTTACATTTGCTTCACGTTGCGGCTTTTCAGGTTACGAATGCGGCAAACCCGGAAGTGTTTACTTCCAGGTTTGCCGCACGCACAAAAGCGATCTGTGCGCTTTGCGCATGCGCAGAAGCACTCTATCGTGCTTTGCACACGCGCAATAGCGGCGCTCTATTTACGGACTTTTCGGGGTGCGAATGTTACCCCAAAACGGATCACGTTCGTAAGTAGAGGTACCACTGTACATTTAATCTCTTTTACTATTGCATTTGTACATTTCCTCACAAGCTGCTTTGGAACACATTGTTCGCAAAAGCAAGGTATAAATAATTGTAGTGATATAAGACGCAAAATATCCAATGAGCCTCTGAGCACTAGGGGCATACACCAAATCCAAAAGTAGAATGAGCAAGTTTAGCTGAAAAGAATGGAAACGGCCTCATTTCAGTCCAATGTTTATCCATTTCAGATTGACAGGGCTGTACTGGACGAGGTGAGTAATGTAAACTCTTCTTAGTTGAATTGGGTTTTTAAAAGTTAATCTAATGGTTGCAGGCCTACAACTAATAGTTTCAATTGCTTCTGTTCTCAGTCATTCAGGTCTTGTGCAGTTTTTCTGCAATTTGCATTACCCGGAAACAGAATCACAGAATCATAGAGTTGGAAGAGACCACAAGGGCCATCCAGTCCAACCCCCTGCCAAGCAGGAAACACCATCAAAGCATTCCTGACAGGTGGCTGTCAAGCCTCTGCTTAAAGACCTCCAAAGAAGGAGACTCCACCACACTCCTTGGCAGCAAATTCCATTGTCGAACAGCTCTTACTGTCAAGAAATTCTTCCTAATGTTTAGGTGGAATCTTCTTTCTTGTAGTTTGAATCCATTGCTCCGTGTCCGCTTCTCTGGAGCAGCAGAAAACAACCTTTCTCCCTCCTCTATATGACATCCTTTTATATATTTGAACATGGCTATCATATCACCCCTTAACCGTCTCTTCTCCAGGCTAAACATACCCAGCTCCCTAAGCCGTTCCTCATAAGGCATCGTTTCCAGGCCTTTGACCATTTTGGTTGCCCTCCTCTGGACACGTTCCAGCTTGTCAATATCCTTCTTGAACTGTGGTGCCCAGAACTGGACACAGTATTCCAGGTGGGGTCTGACCAGAGCGGAATACAGTGGTACTATTACTTCCCTTGATCTAGATGCTATACTCCTATTGATGCAGCCCAGAATTGCATTGGCTTTTTTAGCTGCTGCATCACACTGTTGACTCATGTCAAGTTTGTGGTCTACCAAGACTCCTAGATCCTTTTCACTTGTACTGCTCTCAAGCCAGGTATCACCCATCCTGTATTTGTGCCTTTCATTTTTTTTGCCCAAGTGTAGTACTTTACATTTCTCCCTGTTAAAATTCATCCTGTTTGCCTTGGCCCAGTTCTCTAATCTGTTAAGGTCATTTTGAAGTGTGATCCTGTCCTCTGGGGTATTAGCCACCCCTCCCAATTTGGTGTCATCTGCAAACTTGATCAGGATGCCCTCAAGCCCATCATCCAAGTCATTGATAAAGATGTTGAATAAGACTGGGCCCAAGACAGAACCCTGTGGCACCCCACTAGTCACTTCTCTCCAGGATGAAGAGGAGCCATTGATGAGCACCCTTTGGGTTCGGTCAGTCAGCCAGTTACAAATCCACTGAATGGTAGCATTGTCTAGCCCGCATTTTACCAGCTTCTTTACAAGAATATCATGGGGCACCTTGTCAAAGGCCTTGCTGAAATCAAGATAGGCTACATCCACAGTGTTCCCTTCGTCTACCAGGCTTGTAATTCTGTCAAAAAATGAGATCAGATTAGTCTGACATGACTTATTTTTCAGAAACCCATGCTGACTTTTAGTGATCACAGCGTTCCTTTCTAGGTGCTCACAGACCGTTTGCTTAATGATCTGCTCTAGAATCTTTCCTGGTATTGATGTCAGGCTGACTGGGCGGTAATTGTTTGGGTCCTCTCTTTTCCCCTTTTTGAAAATAGGGACAACATTTGCCCTCCTCCAGTCTGCTGGGACTTCACCTGTTTTCCAGGAATTCTCAAAGATTACTGCCAGTGGCTCTGAAATTACCTCTGCCAGTTCTTTTAATACTCTGGGATGTAGTTCATCTGGCCCTGGAGACTTGAATACATCTAAACTAGCCAAGTGTTCTTGTACTACCTCCTTACTTATTCTGGGCTGTGTTTCCCCTGCTGAATCATCTGCTCCATATTCTTCAGGTCGGGCATTGTTTTCTTTTTTGGAGAAGACTGAGGCAAAGAAGGTATTGAGGAGTTCTGCCCTTTCTGCGTCCCCTGTTCGCATTTCACCATCATCTCCTCTAAGTGACCCCACTGTTTCCTTGTTCTTCCTTTTGCTACGGACATACCCATAAAAACTCTTTTTATTGCTTTTAACCTCTCTAGCAAGCCTGAGTTCATTCTGTGCTTTAGCTTTTCTGACTTTGTCTCTACATGTGCTGGCTATTTGTTTGAATTCCTCTCTGGTGGTTTCCCCCTTTTTCCATTTCTTGTACATATCCCTTTTAAATCTTAACTCAGTTAAAAGTTCTTTAGATAGCCACCCTGGCTTCTTTAGGCACCTTCCATGTTTTCGTCGCATTGGTACTGCTTGAAGTTGTGCTTTTAATATCTCCCTTTTAACAAACTCCCATCCATCATGAACTCCCATCCCTTTTAGTATTACTGACCATGGGATCACATCCAGCATTTCCCTAAGTTTTCTGAAGTCGGCTTTCTTAAAGTCTAGAATTTGAGTCTTAGTATGCTTGGTTGCTCCTTTCTGATGTATAATAAACTCCAGAAGAGCATGATCACTCCCACCTAATGATCCTGCCACTTCTACCCCACTAACCAGGTCATCACTATTGGTTAGGACCAGATCTAAAATGGCTGATCCTCTTGTTGCTTCTCCCACTTTCTGGACAATGAAATTGTCTGCAAGGCCAGTGAGGAATCTGTTCGACCTTATGCTCTTGGCTGAGTTTGACATCCAACAAATATCAGGATAGTTGAAATCCCCCATTACTACTATCTCATTTCCTTTTGAATGCTTGGTCATCTGTTCCAGGAAACATGAATCTGATGTTCATATCAGTGGCAAAGTCTAATGGGTAGTTGGAGACCCAAGACATTAACATAGCCTTGCCAATGAAATGTTAGCTGCTTGAGTTGTGATTTCATTCAGCAGATTTGATCGTATGTGAATTTCCAAATTAACCTGTGCATAAGTACCTGTAGGTTTCTTTTATCTTTCATTGGCCGGGACCAACTTTTGAATTGGAGATCAGTAGTTCAGCTTGCCTTTTGATTGGCAGGAATACCTTTATAGTGCCAAGAAAATAGAACACAATATCTTCCTGGGGCTGTGCATGGAATGTGTAGCTGCCACCTTTCAAGGGACTTAACATCCATTTATTTTATTCTCTCCCCCTGCGCTCTCTCTCTCAGGTGGTTGTTGTGCTCCAGGCAGCTTTCAGGGGACACTTGGCTCGGCAGAAACTATTATCAATTAACGCACAAGGTCGAAACTCTCCCAGCGTGCCTCGAACAGGACACAAGGCAACTATCAGGGCAAGTAGAGGTGCATCCGCAGTAGATTTTCCCCTGATATGCAGACGGTCTGCAGGGCAAAGGAACAGTATCCCAAGCTCTAGTCCTGCTTTAATACTGGAACTTTGACTGTAGGCTTTGCTTCGCTTCTTATCTTTATTTACCTTTTAATAATAAACTCAAACCACGCAGATTTAGTTTGAAACAAATATGAACAAATTTATCCTACATCTCTATCAAGCCAGTTTACTATGTTATTGTTGACATTTCCCCAGGAGGGCAAACTGACCTTTTAACAGGAGAAGAGCCAAAGGTCTGGATCCGTCCAAAGGTCCATCTAGTCCAGCCCATGGCCAACCAGATGTTTCTAGGCAGCCCGTAAACAGGACATAAAAGCCTTTTCTCTCTCTCCCCCCCCCCCCCGGACACCTCAGTTGCCCTGCAGCAGCCTGTATTCAGAGGGTAGATGGCCTCTGAATTAGGCTGTGCCCAAATTGCTGTAGTTGTCCAGGACTTTAGAAACTACCAGCCACCAGAAGCTGTCAGAGGCCATTTGAATGAGGGGCTTCTGGCCATCAATGCCCAATAAACTCCTTAAGTGTAAACTGCTTCTAGAGTTTTGTATAAGCATCGTGTGTCCCTTCGCTTGACATAAGATGACAGCATTTCTGTTGCAATGTTAATCCTGGGAAGTCGCTGTTTTATCCCATCCTTCTAAGGGCTGTTCTCCTTATGCCCATTTTAACTTTCCTTAACCAAAATCTAAATGATGGGTCAAAGCGTTTTTCCAGCATTATACAACAGATGGCTTTTCCGCTGCCAAAAAGTTAAAGCTAAACACATTCTGATGTTTACTGTCAAGTGACCAACCAAATTTGTTGTTGAGATCTTGTTGTGAAACAAGCTTGAATAACGTCTAAATCTTCCTGCAAGTATTTCCTAATTCTGCTCTTGTATTATGCAAGAGGAGGACCAAATTAAGAAAATAATGTTTGCTTTATAAGTAAAGGTAAAGGTAAAGGACCCCTGACAGTTAAGTCCAGTCGCGAACGACTCTGGGGTTGCGGTGCTCATCTTGCTTTACAGGCCGAAGGAGCCAGTGTTTGTCTGAAGACAGTTTTTCTGGGTCATGTGGCCAGCATGATTAAGCCGCTTCTGGCGAAACCAGAGCAGCACACGGAAACGCCGTTTACCTTCCCGCCGGAGCGGTACTATTTATCTACTTGTGCTTTCGAACTGCTAGGTTTGCAGGAGTCTTTATAAGTACCGTATTTTTCGCTATATAACGCGCACTTTTTTCCTCCTAAAAAGGAAGGGGGAAAGTCTGTGCGCGTTATGGAGTGAAGGCACTGGCTGGCAGCGGGATCCCTCGGCTGCCACTGCAGTCTAAGCAGAGGGATGCCTCTGCCACCGGAGCCATGGTTCCCGGCGGGGCGGGAGAGGAACGGACAGCCCAAAAGCAGCAAGTTCTTTTTTTGAACTTGATTTGGCTGTTGCTTTTGGCTGATTGGAATTTTTGGCAGTGATTGATAACCATGAACAGAACTAGAATACTGTATGTGGTTGGGGGAACCTAATATATTAATTTCTCTGCCCTCAAACATTTTTTTTAAGTGAACATTCAGTGTTGGGAAATTGCTGAATCCCTCCCATATTCAGCCAGCCTAGTGAAAGCTGCTGCTTCTCAACCCAGAGGTGTCTCATCTAAAGGCCATAATATTTGATAGCCAGCATCCTCGCTCCTTTGTTCTCCCATATTTATATACCAATGATGCCAAATTTCTCATTGAGCAAGTGGTAAGAAGGCTGGATCAACTTTGCATTGGCAGCCCCAGGAATCTAGTGGCATTCCCAAACTGCTACAGCTGAAAAGCAGGCCAGTTCTTTTTTCTTACTGTTGAGTTGACGGATAAGGAATGCTTTGAGGTCAGAAATAGCAGAATCTGTTAAGTTGCCAACTGACATAGTGAATGCCAACACCTTGTTCCTATTTGTGCTCCTAGAATTCACTTTCGTCTCGTGGGTCCAGCTCTTCACAAACAGCTGCTGAATACAAAGCAGAAGAAGATGCTGTGAGGCTTGTGCAGTCCGTTTTCAGGGCTCACACGGCACGGACCCACCTTGAGGAAAGGTAAGCCAGGAGTGGCTTGTTCTAATGAGATTTGAGTTTCACAGATTTTGCTGTCAATGGCTTGAAGATTGTCAGCTGGAGCCCAGGTTGGGCCAAACAGTATAACAATATTTGCACCAGCAAAATGGAGCTGCAGGTGACAAGGCTAATGTTGACTTCTTCCATGCTGTTCAACTCTTCTGCTGTCTTCCCCCTCTTCCCCCTCCTTTGTATTTCCATTTAGTCTTTCACAGTCTAGCCCAGATGCCTGGGTTCTTCAGGCTTGCTCTGTTTCTCTGTGCCCGTTCCACAATGTAGCGCCCAACATAGTGTTAAGTCACATTAGATACTTTCCACCTGGAGATTAAACAAAATGATGAATGTAACAGAATGCTTGCCTGCCTGCCTGCCTACCAGGAAGCCTCTGCATCTGATTTAAAGCCTCGGGCCTGTGCTAGTTATTATCACAGGTCTCCTCCTTTATGGCTGGATCTCTCTGACTCTGGGCCCAGTTTCTGCTGGGAGCTATTTTTACAACTCTCGCCAATTCTCCACATATTTTGCAGACCTCTGATCCTTGGTCCTGGAGGTGAGAGAGCAAGCCCAGCAGCTCCTGACGGTGGAGAGAAGAAGCCAGTCTGGTCTCCATTCAAATATTCGCCTCTAGCGTTCACCTCAGCTGTACATGGTAATCTCATTTACTTCCCCAGTCTGGGCTTATAGTCAATCGTATGTTTTTACAGTGGGCTCCCTTGAACTTTGGTTGTAATTAATCTTGTCCAAAAGGGGACTGCTGTGTGCAGTAGGCTCAGCAAGGTTCCCAGTACTTCCACTTTGTCGATCGGTTCCTCCCTGTTGGTGGGGTCCAGGACAGATGACCCCCTTGTTGCTTCTTCCACCTTCTGGGAAATGAAATTGTCAGTGAGGCAATGGAGGAATTCATTGGACCTCACATTCTTGGCAGAATTTAAGTTCCAACAGATATTGGGGTAGTTGAAGTCTCCCATGACTACTTGTGTCTCTCCTTTTTGAATGTTTGGCAATCTGTTCTAGGAAGGCATCATCCAAGCCTTCAGTCTCAACGGAGTTCAAAACAAACCTGAGGCTAAATAGGGGCTCAGTATTCAATCTTGCAGCAGAGTGACGGCTTCATTGATTTTCAGTTGTTATAACTTTTATTTGTCGACAGCCACTCCATCACATTGATTTTTATTTTTTGCACAGGCCTCTGAGTTAGGTATCAATTTTTTTGCACAGGCCTCTGAGTTAGGTATCAATTACTGTTTACTTCACAGGGTTGTTGTGAAGGTTAATAACTATCATTATTTAATTGCTTAACTGTTCCAGAAGAAACCAGCAGCCCAAGATGTAATTCAAACATATAAAGAGGGCCATCACACTGGGGGGAAATAGATGGTCTGTTGTGCTACTGCTATTTATTACTTGAATTGGAGTTGAATTGCCAATGTCCAAATGAATGACTTTTCTATTTAGTATTCATTGGTGGTTTCCTTCTGTTTCTGCTTAGAATCTGCTTTTATCTTGTCCCAGGAGAACCTGTGGGTGCATTGGGGGCAATCTTCCAAACCATGGCTTGGAGGGTCATGCAGGAGACTTCCTGTGCTTACATGCTCTCTCCCTCCTCCCTTCCTGTGTTGTAGGGCTTAATGCATTGCGTCATGGTTTGATCAAGTCATAGTTTACTGTATTTTGATGCAGTGGAAAGCAATATATTTCAAAATGAGGAAGTAGTGCAGTATCATAGGAGAGAAGGTGGAGCGTGCGCTCTCATTTACATGTAAATCCTGATGATTGGTTTAATGCCTGCCTTACTTTTGTGCATGAGAGGTTGTGTCAGCATGGAAACAGAAAAAGGCAATCAAAATTATTCATAACCCATTCTGAAACCTTATTATTCTTAACAGAAAGACTTTGGCCGCTTTTACCCACTCTCCTGTTTCATATGTTGTTCTTTCAGCCACATCCTCCCATGATCAGCTGCAGCCCTCTCCCTCGCCTCCTGCAGATGAAGTTCAGTCGGATGACTCAGATGAAATCATCACGGTGTCTCCATCACCAGTGAAGAAAACGTCATCTCATGATTTCACCAGCCATTTGTCACATTCTCTGTTGCACTCCTAGCGTGACAACGAAGGACACTTTAGTTTTCCTTGGTGAGGTGAAGTTGTCCAGGGTATGCTACTCAGCTTAGTTTTTCACAAAGGAGAAAGAGAGAGAGAGAGCTAAAGATGGTTAAGGCCACATTTGCGAGGTGGTTCCTAAGGGGAAGGGGAGACCATCTTTTGTAGATCCATTTCCCTATAATCCACAGGTGCTGGCAAATTCTGCCCCTGCTGGTCCGCATGGTAGGAATTCAAACCTGTTTTGAATCCAGCTGGCGGGGGCGGGGGCGCCGTCGTTGCGAAGGAAGGAACAGGGAAAGAAGAACGGAAAAATGGAGGGAGGGAGGGAGAATAGAGCTGTGAATCCAGCTGTGGTTTCTAATTTATCCTTTATTCCCGCTTCCCACAGTTCATGTTTTGTACCCAACTTCTGGTCACGCTGATTCACCTTGCAATTGGACGCCCCAGTACAAGGTCCTTAAAAGGTGAGGGTGCCTTCCTTGTAATAGATGGTGGTGCCCTTAAACAAACAGTTCTGTGGGACCAGTGCATTGGCACGAAACACAGGAACCCTGCGAATTTCTGAGCTTTGCCTGGTTCTTGAACCAAAAGCAGTTGGAGCCGACTGGTTCAAAGACTCCAGAGCAAAAGGATATGTCCAGGAAGGGGGGATACAACTTGCTGAAATTGTAGAAGATGAAGGGGCTAGGAGTCATGTCTGGCTTTAAGCTTTTTGCTAAGTAATATAAAATCAACAGGCTCCAGACTTCATTATCTTCTGGCTGTCTCTCAAGCCTCCCAACTCCTTCACTGGAGACGAACCTTTATCTCCAAACCTGTGGTATATTAACAACCATACTTAACTGACATAATCTCCCTCTCTCTCTCTCTCTTTCAAATAAGTGTTCATTTTGCCCCAAACCAAGAATTGCCTTGCGCTTGCATTTCAGTCGATAGCTTTGTGTGATCACCTTTGTATGAAAGAACTTCCTAGGTTCCTCAGTCAGATGATTGGTCTATAAAGCCCAGTAGAGGGTACCCTGACTGGCAGCAGCTCTCCAAGATCTGATGCAGAGAAAGTCTTTACCATTGCCTGCTCCTTGATTCAACTGGAGAGGCCTGAGTTTGAACCCGGGACCTTCTGCCTGCCCAGCTCTGCCCCTGAGCTATAGTCCATCTGAATGCTGCTGGTACTGCAGATAAAGTTGGGAATCTAAATTACAGTTCCTGCTTGGAGGAGGATGCTTCAGTCTCCTGTCTTGTCATTATTTGTGACTTGATGAATTATTCAGATTTATTCAGGAGCCATGGCAATCACTCATCTTCTTTGCTCGCCTTCTGGAGTGTAAGATGGAAGGGCTGCTCTTGCCCATTGATCATCCGGCTGATTGTACATGTGCCACTTATCAAACACCCACATTTGCAACGGAGGAGGAAGAAGCCCCTGCTCCAAACCTAACTGCCCTGTGCTGCCCAAAAAGCAAGTCCCAGATACTCTGATGCCCATCCCTATTATAAGCCACAAGTTTGCAGTAGTAAGACCACTTCCTAAGTGGCAGGCAAGCATGAATTGCTGCAAGATCTTGGAAACGCCTTTCCAGTTCATACCAGAAGACAGGATGAATGTCGCCATCAGCGTAGTGGCGTTAGCTTTGCTGCTTAAGAGATATTTCTTATTGCAAAGTACCATGAAATGCCTTGCTCTCCTCACCTATAGCACTCAGAGGCTCCCTGTTACCTCTTGCGGGGGTATGTTGGGGAGAGAAGCTGTGGGGAGCTATTTTCCAAACCTTGGAGCAAAACTTACATGTTCTACAAAAATCAGTTCATAGAACTCTTCCTGGATTGTACAATTTCATCCTGCAAATGTGGGATTGCTCCTGCACACACACCTGCAAGCAGAAAGCTAGTGCAGCACCAGAAGTTCTGGCATAGCTCTCTGATGTGCAAGTTTTCAACATGTGGGAAATCTTGGTTTTTTGTTTCTTTCGAGGTGGTATCATTAAAAAAAAGCACACATAACCCTTTGTTTGCATTTTAAAGTGGCACAGCCCAAGAAGATATCTGCCATGTGATTTTGCTGAATGTGTAAATAGGGGGTGAATAGATGCTCCCTGACAGATCTCATCTTTTGAAATGGCCCTTTACCGTTTCAGAATGAGCATGAAACAGCAACACAACACCATAGCAAACACTTTTGGGACTTACTGTTCTTACAGGTGAAACAGAGGAAAAACTGTACCCATTTCTGAAGTTCAGTAGGGATAGTGGAGCACAGATTTGCCCGCAAGCCAAGGGCTGCCTCCTCTGCCGTACATCATTCCTTGGAACAAATCAACATGTTGTTTTTTGGGGTGGGGATTCGGTGTGTGGGGTGGCAGCATATATGATTCACATGCATGACAACAAAAATCTGTCTTATTTTAGGGATCAGAGAAGGCTACCTACCCCCTGCCAGCAATGTTTGCAAATCAAAATTTATATCAAAATATTGCAGCATTTTACATGGTTTGTGTCATGCACTGTAGTGCGTGAATCTGGCTGCCAAGCCATTAGCTGAGTGATTAAATTCTTGTCGGATGGGGGGAAATGATGCCATAGGATATATAACTATTGTTGTGGTGGTGGTTTAGTCATTTAGTCATGTCCGACTCTTCGTGACCCCATGGACCAGAGCACGCCAGGCACTCCTGTCTTCCCCTGCCTCCCGCAGTTTGGTCAGACTCATGTTGGTCGCTTCGAGAACACTGTCCAACCATCTTGTCCTCTGTCGACCCCTTCTCCTTGTGCCCTCCATCTTTCCCAACATCAGGGTCTTTTCCAGGGATGTAACTATTATATTGCCACAATAGAGATCTGCAAACAATCAAGTGGATCTTGGGAAGGTGAAGCCCAGTAAACCGACAGCACAATCCTATGCATGTGAAGCAGGCCCCACTGAGTCAAGTTGGGCTTGCTCCTAGTGTATATATTTAGGGTTGCAGCCAGAGTTGGATTTGTTTTGAGCAAAACCAGTAATCATTTGTGCAATACATTCAGTGGAGTTTCTGTGTGTGAGAGTGAGTTAATGCACAGAATCGCCCTAATATATTTTTTTAGTTCTTCAAATTGGAAGCAAAGATGCCTGTGTGCCCACTCAGCGAAAGCAGGATGGAGCCTTCTGTGTATAAACCTGTCCCCAGCCCTTCAGGACCGGCTTGGAGGAAATGCTTCCTTCTTTCGTGGGGTGTTGCTGATAGTCTGTGCCAAAACTTGGGCTTATATTGCCACTTGAAACTAAGTGCAGGGACGGAGGAAGGTGGGGGCGTTGGGGGGCGGTGCGCCCAGGGTTCCACCCTGGAGGGGGTGACACCCGACGACCCCCCGCACTCCCAAGCTGAGCCCCCGGCCCCCCGCTGCTCGTTAAAGGAGCTTCGCTCAGCGGCTCGTAAGGTCGCCGTGGGAGCAGCAGCACAGACTGCACATGTGCGGCATCCCGCACATGTGCAGTCCGTCCATGCTGCTGTCACCCGTGGCAACCTTACGAGCTGCAACTCGTAAGGCTGCCACGCCCGAACAGCAGCACGGACGGGCTGCGGCTCTGTGCCGCAGCCCATCCGTGCTGCTGTTTGGGCGTGGCAGCCTTACGAGTTGCGTCTTGTAAGGTCGCCGCGGGAGCAGCAGCACGGACTGCGCATGTGCGGGATGCCGCACCTGTGCAGTCCGTGCGTCATGGCGTCATGATGCATGGACAGAGCGACACCCCGCCCCCGGGGGGTTCCGCTGCGTTTGCCGCTCCAGGCGGCCAAGGGGCTCCGTTTGCCACTGACTAAGTGCCATCTCCTCCATAAAAAGAGCCCTACGGGGTCAGGCTGAAGGCCCCTTAGGCCAGCACTCTGCTCCCTCCAGTGGCCAGTCCAATACCTTTGGGAAGCCCAACTAACAGGGTGTGAACGCAACAGCCCCTCTTGAGTGTTGCTTCTCAGCAACTGGCATTCTGCAGCCTGCAGCATCTTAAGGAGGAGATTCCAAACCACCATTATGACTGACATTCCTGGAACATGGCCCTCTGGCTGCAGTCTTTCCCCTTTGGGGTTTTGCTGCATTTACCGGCCTGATTATTAGCAATCAAGATGGGAACATCGCATCTTGGCTGGGGCTCCTCAACCTTTGTAAGATTTCCGTTGTTTTTCGAAGACAAAAGAGGAAAACTTTCTGGGCTCTCCTTACGACAACTTTAATGCATCGCAGGCCAGGAGGGGGAAAGGTAGCCTTTCTGTAGTGGCAAGTGGTTACCGTTAATGCGTCCATGAAGCACAGAGCTCTGTTCTTTGGAAGATATTGCTTGTTCTTCTTCCAGTGAGTCTCTCTGCCCCCACCCCGCAACGCCCCTCTACATAAAAGAGAGAAATTGGCTCCCTCACTTATGCTGAATGCTTGTTAAGTCGGGGACAGAAGTCTGTTCTCTATCTGATACTTGCTATCATTCATGCCAGGACTTGCAGCCAAAAAGGATGGCTACGGTACAGAGCAGATGATTTTTGCTTAATCCCATCAGTGGGAACGCTGTTTGTAGGGCTTCCAGAGGCAGCTGCTGGGAGCTGTCCAGAGCCCAGGCAATCGGGAGAGAGGTTTACACCATCAGGTAAATTAATTCCATCCGCTGCTCCAGTCACATTGTCAGGGGCGCAGAAGGTAGCTCTGGTGTGCAGGCTGGATATGGTTTCTGAACAGCTCTGTATATACGGCTAAGCACTGTCAATGACGTAAGGGGGGGAAATCTAGAGGTTGAATACATCTGATGTGCAGGGAGAGGAGGCTTGAAACCTGTAATTGAGGCTCGGAGGCACCTCCGCAGTCCATGGCAAAACCCCAGGCTTTCATACAAAACTCGGAGTGTGTACAAAGGCCAAGACAGGAGCAAAATGTTTCCCAGACTCCAATCCCTGGGGAGCTACTAGTGTGAGTAATTTGATGGAACCAGATCCTCCTTCCCACAATAGCAAGCCGTAAGAGAGAGTCATGAACAAAGCGTGTGTGAGCGAGAGGTGAGGGGGAGAGGTTTGCATTTCCAAAGGACAGCTGAGTCGCTTTCAGATTGGTGCTTGTTAATCTGTTCGGGTTTTTCAGAGAGTTGACATTATAAAGGTGTAGGTAGAATGGCCAGCCGGTAAACTGGCTTGCTGCTTGGACAGAAAGTGGATTTTATTCCTGGTAGTGATGGTGGGGGTGGGGGGTTTGAAGGCCAGCTCAGAACATTGTGCTTACTGAGGCAGAGCAGCAAATGGTGCCACACACATTGAGAACGGAAAGAAGGCGTATTCCGAGTCAGACCATTGGCCCATCTAGCTCAATCTTGTCTACACGGACTGGCAGCATCTCCAGGGTTTCAGACAGGAGTCTCTTCCTGTCTTATGTGTAGATGCCAGGGATTGAACCCGTGACCACCTGCATGCACACCAGGTGCTCTGAGCCATGGTAAAGAGTACTCCTGCATTACAATTCTATGATTCTGTGACTTTCAAGGAACATTTTCTTTCAGATCAGTAGCTAGACCAACATAATCTACACCACTATGCTGCCTGCCTCCCTTTCTCATAGGGCAAAGACATAAGACACCCAAAACCCCAATACATCAGGCAGGGCCAGAGTAGAATATATACACAGTACAATCATGAGTCTTACATGAGCTGCATGTACCCAAAATCTTGGAACTGCCCCACGAGTAGTTCTGCCCAGCACTCCCAGAGGCCGGGTGCCAAGCAGGCTTTGCTCCCCAAGGCAAAGCACTTACAAACCCTTTTTGCACCATGTAACCAAAGCAGTACCCAGCAAAGAAAAAGCTTTTAAGCTTTCTGCCTTGGTTGGGGTGCCCCCGCCCTGGAGGCTACGGATACTTGCATGAGCTCTTGCGGGAAGTTGAATTGCCCTGTGAGATCTCCTGTACAGTCATAGGATGCTTCATTCAGTAGGGAATAATGTGATCCCCCCCCAAAAAAATTGGTAGTGTAGATAGCCAAGGACTGGTTTGTACAGCTGAAAGTTTGCAACCTTTGCGTTTGTTGTAAGAGTAGAACAGGGTGCCAAAAGCAGTGCTGAAGAGACATCTGGTGCATTGACCTCTCTCTGACTTCCTGTTGACTAATCCCCCGGCGCAGCTAAGGTCATAGCCTGACTTTCTGGCATTTGCCACAAACGGGGGAACAGCATGCAAATAAATAAATAATCAACCTCACTATTTTTTGCTTGCTGAGATCTCAGTTCCACGTCGTGGATCAGTTGGATGTAGCATGAACTATATTTCAGGGGTCTTAATTAAAAACAGACATCAACATCCAGGTGGCTGAAGGTTTCCATTATGTGAGGTTGCTGCTATGGAATCACTGCTCCCTGCCTGAACGTAACAAGAGTCACGTTCAATAAACACAAGAGAGAGAGTGCAGTGTTTTTGTTTTTGTGGTCTTGTACAAAACCATAGGGACAAACCCATAGGAAATAACAATGTATCATTCCCAAATGTGGGCTGTTTGCCGTGGAATTGCAATCTCATAACTCTCATGGAGAAATCACAACACAGATAAACCCACTCCTCAAATGCTGGTCCGCGTGTGGGTGGGGGGTGCACAGGGAATAAATATGCCTTTGGCACATCATGCAGAATGAACCCATCAGCAGTCATATCACCATATGGCATCATCTTGCACGAGTCTTTTACCACCACTGCTGCGACAGGGCTTTTCCTCAAAGGTAGACGTCCATTTTAAAACCTTGACATCAAGGAAGGCAACAAGGTCATTATGCTTCTAAGGGAGAGACACAGACATTCCTCTGCAACAAAATGCAGGTCTATGGTGGGCAAATGGAGCCATCTTGCAAATGTTACCTTATCCGTTGCTAGTGGAGGAGCAAGTTGGTGTGTACAGGGTAACTGCTCGCATACTGCCAAAAAGGAAACGCATCAACCTCCACCCCCACCCCCCCACAATGAGACAGATTTGCATTACAAAAATGCATACGCTAATTTACAGCTGTAGAGGTAAATGAATTAAATAGAAATACAATGTGCCTTGCCATAGTAAGGGAGGCTGTGCCTTGGTACCTAGGTGACCTGGGAGCAGACGTTGCCTTCACCACCTGCAGGTCTCATCCAGCAGGGCTTTTCTTATGAGAATGAGACAAACATTTAAAATGACGCCAATGAGTTTTGTATTCCTTTCTCTTTCCCGTTGCAGCTTCTAATTGGACACACTTGAGAGTGTTCATTCCTGTGTGTACCTACTCCCACCTCCAAATTAGGCTTGCTTTTTTAACATGCTGACAGAGAGGCTGCCTCAAGGACATCCCCTTCTGTAACTGTTGCTTCCCATTTTGGTTTTCAGATAAAACTGACAGGAGGTGTGGATGGAGAAGCGTGGTAATGTGGGAAGTGCCTTTACAATTATAGAGAATGGAACGCATCCTTGAGCCATAATTGGTAAGGGATTGCTCACCATCTGCTTTCATGTAAGCAAAATTTCCCAAATAGGATCAAGTTGATCCGAGAGATTAGAATCCCTTCCCCCTGCCATATCTGGCTGCCCGTTTCTTGCCACATGCTGGCGAATGGGCCTTTGATGATGCAGTCTGACAAAATGCCCACCAGAAAGTGGGGGTGCTGTTGAACAGCTCGCCTAGGCGTTCCCAAACTCTTCCTTGACCTGTTGCTTCCAAGCCTATGAAGCACAGCCATCATTACCTCTTGACTTAGGGTGAGGAATGTTTTGATTCTGGGTATGCAAGCCATTATGAGGACCCAGGACCGGTGCTAGGGGTTCTGACGCCCTAGGCGAGGGGGCGGGGCACATGACATCACTGCGCATGGCGTACGGTGCCCCGCCCCCTGCCCGCCAGGCGCTCCGCCGCTGGTTGGGGCGGCGGCGGGGGGCGAGGGGCAGGCTGGCCAGCGCCCCCTCCATTTTGGTGCCCTAGGTAGTTGCCTAGTTCGCCTAAATGGACGCACTGGCCCTGGGAGGACCTTTCTTACCCCCACCCCAACTAATAAAGCAGTTGAGCAGGAAGATGGTCATTGGAAGGTGATGATGGAGAAGTCTTGGTGGTGGTGGTTGCTGCTTTCTCCTACAGGAAGGGCCATTGCACTAGCCTGTCATATTGTCTTAACTGCGTGATCTGGCAGTTTTCTCCATCGTGACTGAAAAATGTGCTATGGCATTGCACAGTGAGTTTCTTTCCTGGGGTTTTATGTCAAGCAGCTCACAAAAGGCCATGTCATCCCGCATGTGCACGCTGGCAATCTCCATGGAAGAGAAGATAGGAGGCTTCTTTGTACCTTATCAGGTATACCTTATCATTGCACCATCTAATTACTGTTTTACATGGATGATCAGCAACTTCCCAGCGTTTTAAGCATAGGCCCTCCCCCAGCCCTTCCTTGAGATCCCAAGGATTGAGCCTGGGATCTTTGGGCTCCTCAGAAGGTCTTTGGGGTGGGCTCTTGAATCTGCAGCTGGGTTGACATCTGATGTAATGTCACAGTGTTCTGTCACTCTCTGTGTTGACAGACTTTGTAGGTTGTGTTCCCAGTTTTGAGATTGTTTTAATCTTTTGCAAGCTGCCTTTAAAGTGCAGAGTGGTAAAGATTTTAATAAATGTTTTGCCACTGGGAGTAATATAATGCTGCTTTTTCATGGCCCTGCCTGTTCTTGTGTATTATGGGCAATCATTCTTAAATTATACCTAGGCATTTCATTGATTCTTCACAGCAGGGTAACAATCAGAGTTAAAACAACTTTCTGATCAGTGACAGGTGAGTCTGAATTAATTCCTTTACCAGGAATTGCAGATCTTTATCTAAGCATCTGGACCTGTCTGTAGAAATTTGCTGTGGGGACACTGGAATAGCTCTTTGTAAGAATGTTATGCTACATACTTCCACCTGTGTGCTACTTGTATATTTGCAAGTAAACCCAAATACACCAAAACAAACAAACAAACCCACAAAAATGTACAGTGATCTCTCCTTCTAAAGCTGGGGTGGGAGGCAACTGTGGCCTTCCAGATGTTGTTGGACTAAAATCTCAATATACCTTTAGTACCGGTAGTACTTTCTGACATTTAATTGCCTGCAAGGGACTGTTAAGAAATAAATAGCTGTGCAAAGGTACCAACTTTTGATAGTTTAAAAAGATGGTTCAAATGTTTTAAAATTCCACATTGGTAGACAGAGACTGCTATGGCTTGGCTGGTTCTCTTGCTGAAGCTGGTTTAATTAGATTAGAAGTTTTCCAATTTTAGTATGTAGAACAGTTGAATGTGGTCCATGTAAAATTGACTAATCTCATTGTATGGGCTTTGTTACTATCCCCCCCCCTCAGGCAACAGTGTCCTAACTGTAGCTAAGTATATCACCACCACAACACATGAATACAGGGTTATTAAGCAGCTGAAGACAAAGAGATGTGGTCCATAAGTCAAGCAGAAAAGCATGTGAATTGTGAGATGGGATCCACACTTTGAAAAAGTTTAAAGAATTCTCATGTTATACAGCCAGATTTAATTTTCATCTGGCACATTCTTCCCTAATGCAAAACATTTCCACAAAGAATCTCCCCACCTCCCCTGCCCACACTAATCTTTGCAAGAGGCCCAGCAGTAAATTTGGGATTTTTTAAAACAATGACTACTTGTTATCATGTTCTGTTTCTTTATGCCATCTTGAAGCTAATCAGAGCTAACTTATTTCTAGTCCTAAGAGGATATATTTCCCTTACATTCTGAAACAAAGGTTAATTTCACACAGCTGGGAATGGCTATGGATTTTTCCAGCAATGGGCTGGCCTAGAGCCAATTTTATGTTGCATATGTGTTCCATGAGTCCATGATAAGCAAGTGACCAGGGCTTAATTTCAGCCAGGGTGCCTATGGGCTGGTTCCAAAGCCCAGAGTTCGTTCTCTGTGCCAGGACACACTTTCTCTCTCTCTCTCTCTCTCTCTCTCTCTCTCTCTCTGTGTGTGTGTGTAGAGAAAGAGAGTTAAAAAGGAGGCAGTGTGCCTAAGTCTGTGTAGAGAATGGTAATGCAGAATTGGGTCCCACATTGATAGGAGAAAAATTCCAGGTCAAAGGACATGGGTTTTAGGTGAGATTCAGACTTAGCCACCTCGGCATGATAGGATCCTTGCTGGTTCAGACTAATCACTAGGAGGGATTAAGTCATATATTTTTTTACCTGTACTGAAACAATGGCTGCCCTTGCAGGAAAACCACTGCAGCTAACCTGAAATTTCATGCTCCCAAAACGGACAGCCGTGCCTGAAAATGTTGTCCAATTCTGCCCCAAATTTACCAAAATAAAAAGTTATAGGGGTTTCATTCCTCTCTCTCTTAAAGAAAACGTTAAAGGTGTTATCCCCCCTCCCAACCCTAACCCTGAGCCTATTTGCCTGTAATTTGGCAAACCTTATGCACTCCGAGTGGGACACGGGTGGCGCTGTGGCTAGGGCTTGCCGATCAGAAGGTCAGCGGTTCAAATCCCTGCGACGGGGTGAGCTCCCGTTGCTCGGTCCCAGCTCCTGCCAACCTAGCAGTTCGAAAGCACACCAAAGTGCAAGTAAATAGGTACCACTCCGGCGGGAAGGTAAACGGCGTTTCCGTGTGCTGCTCTGGTTCGCCAGAAGCGGCTTAGTCATGCTGGCCACGTTACCAGCATGTACGCTGTTGGGAAGGGGGATACCAGCTGTACGCTGGCTCCCTCGGCCAATAAAGCGAGATGAGCATCGCAACCCCAGAGTCATCCGCGACTGGACCTAATGGTCAGGGGTCCCTTTACCCATGCACTCTGAAGAGGATAATATGCCTGCAAATTCTATCCACTTATATCAAAAGAAAAGAAGTTATAGCTGTTTTTAAATTTCCCTGTAGTGAACTGGGGTGGGACAGAGCAGACTTGGACAGTCTCTGAGCCAAATTAGGCAGCCCATGAAGCACCTCAGATCAAGGTGACCTGTTTTCTGAAGCACTGAATCTTACGGTCAGTAAACCAAATCTTGTAGTGACTACAAACTTTCAGTTTTTGCCTGCTGGCAGAAGGACCATCAAGGGGAACAAGTCAGCTTCTCTTGGTAGGGAGTTCCAGAGTCTGGGTTCAGCCACTGAGAAGGCTCTTGTTCAAGTTCCCACCAAACATGTTAGATGTGGCAGGACAGAGGAAAAACTCCTCTGTAGATCTTAGTGCCCAGCATCAGGCAAATAGCTTAAAAAAATTATAATCTAGGCCCTTTAAAATTGTTTGTATGAGCAATTTAATTTCTACAATTCACTTAAGTTTTAGGATTTTGTTTTAGCTCTGTGAGGTGTTTTGTGGTTCTCATTATATGAATGTGGCCGAACCTACATTAACCTTGGCTCTGAAGTGGTTTGGTTTGTTCTATATGGTTTTCTCTGCTGTTGCTTATATTGATTGATGGTTTCGGATTTTAATTTGTCACCAAGAGAACTCTGGTTATGGAGCCATTAATAAATAAATAAAAATAGACACTGGCTTTTAAAATATTGCCAGGTGAGGCGAGGGGGCAAGGTAGAATTTGAGACTTTGGGATGGGACCAAGTAGGCTTTTATGAGCTGGGACAGAGCCTGGAAAACGAGAGCATGATAAGTAGGGGGAAGGGAAATGCTGGGAAGTTTTAGACCCTCATCTTGGTTACCTGTAAAGATTGGAATATTGTTACCTGAAGAACTGCTTATATGAACCTGTCGGGGTTTAAAATATTCTTCAAATACCTCCAGTGTCTTCAAAAGTAGGGTTTTGGTGTTGACACGGGGCTGGCCCAAGACATTTTGGCACCTGAGGCAAACCACAAATGCCCAATGCCAAGGAAGAAGGGGTGAGTGAACATCTACATCAGGAACAGGGTGCGAGACCAGATCAACCTTACTTGATGGTTGGGAATCAAAGGCTGTCGTGGTGGGTGCAGAGCCCAAAGACGCCCTCCGGGAGGCTAAGGACCCCCATACACACAGGTTTGCGTCCCTGAGAGGTCACTTTGGTGCTGCAAACGCAACGGTTTCACTTCACCCCGGAGGTGCACCCCATTGTCTCTCAAGGTGAATGGATGTGGTCAATGACGTCTGTGTGGAGAGGCAACTTTTTGGGTGCATGCCTCTGTGTGCACATGTCTCTCTGTGTGAAGGGGGACCTTTATACGTCTATGCCCGTTGGTGTGTACGTGTGGGGAGAGCTTGTGTGTAAGGGGGCCTTTCATGCCTGTGTGTTTGTGTGTGTAGTTAGGGCCTTTTTGGTTTATATGCCTGTTTTGTGTAGAGAGAGAGAGCTTTTAGTGCATATCCGCCTCTCACCGTATGTGTGTGTAGGGGGACCTTTTGTGTACATGCCTGTTTGTATGTGTGAATAGGGTGGCGCTGCGGTCTAAACCAGAGCCTAGGGCTTGCCGATCAGAAGGTCGGCGGTTCGAATCCCTGCGACGGGGTGAGCTCCCGTTGCTCGGTCCCTGCTCCTGCCCACCTAGCAGTTCGAAAGCACGTCAAAGTGCAAGTAGATAAATAGGTACCACTCCGGCGAGAAGGTAAACGGCGTTTCCGTGCGCTGCTCTGGTTCGCCAGAAGCGGCTTAGTCATGCTGGCTACATGACCTGGAAGCTGTACGCCAGCTTCCTTGGCCAATAAAGCGAGATGAGCGCCGCAACCCCAGAGTCGGTCACGACTGGACCTAATGGTCAGGGGTCCCTTTACATTTTTAAGAGCCTTTAGTGTATATCCCCCTCATGCTTGTGTGTCTGTGTGTGTACGGGATACCTTTTGTGTATATGCTTGTGTGTGCGTGTGTAGAGAGAGCTTTTAGTGCATATCCCCCTCTCACCGTGTTGTGTACTGAAGTAGAGGCACAACACTGGAGTAGTCAGGAACTGGTTAATGGGAGGGATTGCTTTTAATTAGTTGCACCTGGATGGGCTTGCCTATCCCAGGTGCTTATATATAGCAGGAGAGCTGGGGATGTGTGTGTTCTATGTACTGTTCTGTGACTTACCTGCTGCTATGAATAAAGACACTATCGTACCACTACTGGCTGGACCCCATATGTAACATTGGCGACGAAGGTGGGATACAGCCAGTGAAGTGCAGTGATGTCGGAGACCAACCGCAACGCCCAGAAAGAATCGGCTAGTGGTATGGCAATACGTGGCTCGATTGAGGAATTTAACATCAATGAGCCAGAGGAATGGAGTGATTACAGTGATAGACTTAAGTTTTACCTCCGTGCAAATAGGATTACCAGTGCGGAGGAGAGACGGGATACACTCCTTAGTGTCTGTGGAAAGGCTACTTTTAAACTAGCCAAGAACCTTATTGCTCCGGCCACGCTTGAGTCAAAGACCTTCGAGGAATTGACTGAGGTGCTTGGTAGCCATTTTGAGCCGGCACCTTCGCTATTGGCCCGCCGACAGATGTTCTACCGACGGGACCAGCAGGGTGGAGAATCGGCATCGGCGTTTGTGGCTGCCTTGAGGGAGCTCACTCGGTATTGTGAGTTCCAGCACTTGGAAGAGATGTTGAGGGACCGTTTTGTGTGTGGCCTGCGTGATGAGAGGGTGCAGCGGGAATTGGTTGCAAAAAAGTCTTTGACATTCCAGGAAGCGTATGATTATGTTACTTCCCGGGAAGGGGCAGACCGCACAGTTCGAGAGCTCCGTGGTGGACAGATGACGGGTGCGCATGCAGTGGAGATGGACGACGTAGAGGAGGGCTCAGTGGACGAGGTGGCGTTGAAGGTGTCTCAGTCCTCTCGTCAGTCATCCCGCCGGCAGCAAGGGAGTCGTCAGTCACCCCCCAGGAATTGTGAGAGCTGCGGAAACGCACACGATCGGAGGAGTTGTAGGTTCCGCGACGCCCAGTGTCGGAAGTGTAAGAGGATGGGTCATATTGCCCGAGTCTGTCGAACCGGGGATCGAGTGCCACGAGACGGAGAGAGGAGAGATCGAGGAACGAGAGATCGTTCAAGAGAGAGGTTGGGGCGTTGGGGCTCAGAGACTGAGATGGTGGGTCAGTGTTCTTCGACCTGTATTCAGTCCCAAAGTGAGAGCGCACGGCCACCACCAAGGATCACGAGAGTGGTTCGTATAGAGGGAGTGCCCTGTGAACTGGAAGTGGACTCAGGGTCAGGGTTCACGATTGTTTCAGAGGGCACCTTCCGCAAGTTTTGCCCCCAAGCAGGCCGTAATTGTCTTCGTCCCCTTGATTGCATCTTAAGAGACTTTAATCAGAATCCAGTGCCTGTCCTGGGGGTTGGGAATTTCCGCGTCCAGCATAGAAAATTTAAAGGCAAATTGCGAATTGTGGTCGCTGGGGGCCGGCGGCCGGACTTACTGGGGCGCGATTGGTTCGAGGCTTTTGGCATCCGCCTAGAGGGGGCCTACAAGATAGAGTCAGCACCATCGTCTTTTGATGAGTTGTGCCAGGAGTTCGCAGCAGTTTTTGATGGGCAGTTGGGACGATATACAGGACCGCCAGTGTCCTTTGATCTGGACCCGGCCGTTTGCCCTATTCGAATGAAGCCGTGTCGTGTGCCATTTGCATTGAAACCGAAGATTGATGAGGAGTTGGACAAGCTTGTGGAGCAGGGGGTGTTGGAGCCCGTCTCGCATGCCCGCTGGGAGACACCAATTGTGTGCCCTTTGAAGGCAAATGGCGCAGTACGGATCTGCGCGGATTATAAGTGCACCTTGAACAAAGCGCTGCAGCAAAATGCCTACCCAGTGCCAGTGGTAAGTCATGTGCTCGCGTCCCTGGCAGGGGGGCAGATTTTTGCAAAGCTAGACTTGGCGCAGGCCTACCAACAGCTCCCGGTAGATGATACTACAGCAGATGCGCAGACAATTGTTACTCACCGAGGAGCATTTCGGGTTAAGCGCCTGCAGTTTGGGGTCAGTGTGGCCCCGGGAATATTTCAGGGACTGATGGAGCGGCTACTGAAGGGAGTTCCGGGGGTAATTCCCTACTTTGATGATATATTAATAGCCGGAGCGTCCACAGAGGAACTGATTTGCCGCCTTCGTGAAGTGCTGGCCCGCCTTGCAAAGGCTGGTCTTAAAGTTAAGCGGGAGAAGTGTTTCTTGGGCGTTTCCCAAGTAGAGTTCCTGGGATTCCTAGTGGACGCTAAGGGTATACACCCCACTCCTGCGAAAGTGACTGCCATCAGGAGTGCGCCAGCTCCACAGTCAAAGAAAGAGCTGCAGTCGTTTTTGGGACTCCTCAATTTTTATCATGCATTCCTCCCACATAAGGCGTCCATCGCAGAACCACTACATCGGCTGTTGGAGGATCGGAGAACTTGGAAGTGGGGAGAGAGGGAAGCTGCGGCTTTCTCTGCAGTAAAGGACTTACTATCGTCTGAGAGTGTACTTACCCATTTCCGTGAAGATCTGCCTGTGTTGCTGGCTTGTGATGCATCTCCCTATGGGATTGGAGCCGTGCTGAGCCACCGGTTGTCAGATGGGCGGGAAGCTCCCATTGCTTATTTCTCTCGGACCTTGTCGGAGGCTGAGAGGAATTACGCTCAAATTGACCGAGAGGCTCTGGCGTTAGTCGCAGGAGTAAAAAAGTTCCACGACTATGTATATGGACGGCCATTTGAGCTCGTGACGGATCACAAGCCATTGTTGGGGTTGTTTGCGCCGGACCGGCAGACACCCCAGATCTTATCGGCCCGCATGTTGCGATGGGCCGTGTTTTTGTCAGCTTACACGTACGAACTGGTGCATCGACCAGGCAAGGCTCTGGGTCACGCCGATGCCCTTAGTCGACTGCCGTTGCCAGAGCCGGCTGAGGACCCCTCCCCGGCGTATGGCGTAATGTCATTGGAAGATCTGCCAAAGCCTCCTGTTAGTGTTGCGGATGTGGCCACTTTCTCAGCCAAAGATCGCACATTGGTGCGCGTTTTAGACTGGGTGTGGAAGGGGTGGCCAGAGGGCAGAGTTACAGAAGAATTCCGGCCATACGAGTCCCGGCGAGATGAGTTGTCAGCTCATAAGGGGTGTCTGTTGTGGGGGAGCAGAGTCGTGGTTCCCCCCAAGTTGCGACAGCGAGTGTTGGAAGCGCTACACGAGGGTCATCCGGGAATTGTGAGAATGAAGGCACTGGCTCGCAGCTATGTGTGGTGGCCGAAAATGGATGAGGCTATCGAAGAGTGGGTGCGGAAATGTCATCCGTGCCAGGAATCAAGGCCGGTAATGCCTCAAGCCCCAGTGCAGCCATGGGAAGTTACCAAGGAGCCATGGTCACATTTACACGTGGATTTTGCGGGGCCGTTCCAGAGCCAGACGTTCCTGATTGTGGTAGACTCCCACTCTAAATGGTTGGAAGTTATCCCGGTGACCCGCATGACGTCAGGTGTTGTTATACGGAATCTGCGAGCCTTGTTTGTGACCCATGGACTGCCAGACACTATTGTGTCGGATAATGGAGCACAGTTTACATCAGTTGAGTTCAAGGATTTTATGAACATTAATGGAATCCGCCATGTTACCTCGGCCCCGTTCCACCCATCTACAAATGGGCAAGCAGAAAGGATGGTGCGCACCACGAAGGACGCGCTGCGGCGGATAGTCCATGGGGATTGGCATCAGAGACTATCATCCTTTCTACTATCACAGCATGTGACACCACATTCGACAACGGGGAGGAGCCCAGCAGAGCTGTTGATGAGGAGACGTCTGACAACCCGTTTAGATAGACTGCATCCGGATCGTGCACCAGCTCAGCCGCAGTCGCAGGAGGCTACGAAGGCGCCACGGATATTCCAACAGGGGGACCCTGTTTATACTAAAAACTATGGGGCAGGCCCTGTGTGGATTCCGGCCACAATTGCCAGACCAACGGGCCCCGTGTCCTATGAGGTCGTGGGAGACGGCACTGGTAGCCTTCGCCGCCATGTTGATCAATTAAGGCAGCGGTGGCCCGTCCGAGAGGACGCGTCGGCTACAATGGAAGGGGAACAATCGGCGGTGCAGGCTAGCGGGGAACTAGCAGTCACCCCTCCCCCGGAGGCAGTGGCTGTCCAACCGGGAGACAGGGAGGCTGGGCCGGAAGAGGTTGCGAGTGGGACCGAATCACGACTAGAGGGCGAAGAGACCCAAGTGGGGGGTAGCCCCCGGGGGTCAGAGTATAGACGGTCTCAGAGGGTGCGAACTCGCCCACGATACCTGGAGGACTTTGACTGCGGGCTGGTACGGAGGGATGGTGGTCATTGTGTGTGTCACACGGGATGTTGCTGTGTGTGTCACACTGGATGTTGTTGTTTTAAGGGGGGTTCTTGACTAAGAGGGGAGGGGTGTTGTGTACTGAAGTAGAGGCACAACACTGGAGTAGTCAGGAACTGGTTAATGGGAGGGATTGCTTTTAATTAGTTGCACCTGGATGGGCTTGCCTATCCCAGGTGCTTATATATAGCAGGAGAGCTGGGGATGTGTGTGTTCTATGTACTGTTCTGTGACTTACCTGCTGCTATGAATAAAGACACTATCGTACCACTACTGGCTGGACCCCATATGTAACACACCGTGTGTGTGTGTGTGTGTGTGTGTGTGTGTAGGGGGGGACCTTTTTGTGCCCGTGTGTGTGTGTGTTGTTAGAGGTAATTCCTGGGTTAGAGGTTGCTCAGCACCCAGCCCTACGAGAGAAGCCCGTGATTCGCAGCGGAGATCAAAGGAGAACAGCCAGTAGTTGGAGCAAAGGCAAAGGAGTTTATTGCGCAACAGGTTACAGCCACGAGACTGGACCCAGAACAAAGGGCGACAGAAACTTTTAAAACTTCCCGCTACAACCCAGAATACAGTTCACCATACATCACAACTACATCACTAATACATCAGCAAAACGTCAGGAAGGGGTGGAGAGTAGGAGGGTACATGATTAACATATGGGTAAACAAGATTAGCATACAGGTGATGGGTCACAGGAACAGGTAAAGGACACTTGGGTGGGTCAAATATACATTTTGAGTGGCAACCGGGGAAGAACAATGAGAAGCATCCAGGAGACTGTCTGTCGTCTTGGAAACCTGATGATGGGTGCTTGAGAGGATTGCCCAGGTGTGGCATTTCCTGGAGCACCTTGGGTGTGCGTATGTGATGTTCTGCTTAGGGGATTATGGCAGACCAGGGGTGACCTGGGGGGGCAAGGCCAGCAGGAGTAGAAGGGCAGAAACAGGGAGAAAATCCATGGAGGCTGTGATTTTAAATGAATTTCCAAAGGTTTAAAGGCTCTGCACATGCTCAGGATATATTGATACAATATATCCAAATAGTATTAATAACCACTTGAAACTGAGTTTCACGAGGGTTTGTGTGTGCTTGTATTACAACCTGTGGGGTAAAGGGGAAACTAGAGAAAAGGGGGTTGAGACCCGGGCGAAAGAGGGTCCCGCACTGGCTGCCGCTGTCTCTGCGGCAAGCGGAGGGGAAAGACAGCAAGAAGGGGGGGGTACCCCTCCTCAGCTACCCCTAACAGTCCCGCACTCGGAGATAAGATTTGTATCAGGTTCGAAGAACCACAAATCCTTTTCTCCGCACCCTAAACTTCTGAAAGGGACTTGCATGTCACATAGGTGGACATAGAATTACTAAATTACTAATGGCAGTTTAAGACTTTGGGAGAAGGAATTTTCAATAGTGGTCTATGCTTTACATTCAGCAGGAAAGTGACTGAAAATGTGTTTGCTTTGTCTCTGTCCTTTCCGTGTGTTCCCAGGTTCCATAGCTAGCAGTCCTCTGGGGTCTCTCGACCTTCAGCATACCACAGACAACACCCACCAACATGCATCCCTGGTATGGGCTTGCATTTGCTTGACCCAAAGCAGTACCCCATGTGCTTAGGTGTGACACTCCCTGGAGAGAAAATGCCCCACCTGCCCACCTTTGGGGACCCTTCGGCTTTGGTCCTGGGCTCACAAAGGGGTGTGCCGGTGTTCTTCGCTGTTTAAAGGGACGAAAGCCAATGGTACCTTGGATACACTTGCCAAATTCAAACTGAGTCCAATCAGGATTTATATAGGCCCATGGTTCTTTCCAAACCAATCTGTTAAAAAAAAAACCTTAAAGAAAAGGGCACCTGTTCAAATTGGGTGATTTAATTCTATAAGGGATCACTCTTGCTAAATCAAAGCATAGACGGTTTCCTGTTATCTGGGCTTTCATGGATCCTGAAGCTTCTTCTTGGTAAAATTAAAATGTGTCCAATTGAGATGAAAAAATGAGGGGGGCAAGAGAAATTATGGGGAAAACCTTAAAATTCACTGCATGCTATCTGGGGGGGAAAGAACCTTATTCCATGTGTGGTGGACGTGTCCCCAAATAAATAAAACTTGGGACATGATCTATGAGGAACTAAAAACAAACAAACAAATGTTAACATGCATTCCTAAAGAAACCGGAAGCATTTCTATTTGGTATTCACACGATAAAAGAGAGTGGGGTTGCTTCAAAACTACCTGATAAAATATGGTTCTAAAATAATACTTGGGTGTGTTTAGATTAATTTCACAGATATACAAGAAAACTGAGATTAATAAATAACGCAGAACAATTGCTACTTAAGGACAGTATTGAAACCGCACGAGATAGAGAGAAGTCATAGAAGGGATTCAAATAATTTTCTGGAACAGAAAGAAAGTGACTGCAAAGAAATAAAGAAGTAGCACAAATAAAATAAAACTAAAATAAAATAAATATAATAAAATGGATAGAGAAGGTTGGTACAGAGTGCCAGGTGGGACAAGGAAATCATGTAGTATATGAGAATCTTCCATGGGAAAACTTGGGGTGTAGGCCAAACCCTTCTGTTGTTCATAGTTAGGCACTCTATATTATACAGAAACCATTGCTCACATAAATTGCCCCCCCCCTTTTTGAAATATCACAGTATCAGACACGTTTCAGCATTCATACATAATAACACATAATACACAAAACATACAAATTATTAACTCTACACCAATTGCATATCTTGAGGCAATCCTGTGATCTGTGATTCTTGCTACTCTTAAATGAATTTCCAACCTTGGGCACAAGGGCATTTCTTGCCTGCCTTTGAATCACTGGGAGGAAGATAGCAGCACTTCCAAACCTTGCTGAAAAGTTATAGGTTTTTTTGTGTTTTCCTTCTTAGGTTGTGGTCAAGAAGATAAAATGTCCTTCATAATTCAGTTATTCAGTTCCTCAAGTTCTTTATGGGAGGAAATTGTTGTGGCCATTGATGCATTGGCAGGCTTGTTTAGCTGGTGAGGAGACGGTCTTATCATTTGGTCTCCTGCGAAAATAGGCCTGCAGGGGGGTTTGGGGTCTGAAGACATAATTAGTTTAAAAAAAAAAAAGGGAGGAGGATAAGAAATAGACAAGAAAGGGGAGAATATTCTAGAAATTTCTTCTTGGGAAGCTGTAAATAATACAAAATCATAGTTAAGCAATTCATTCATTTAAATATTATTATCCTTTACATTTAATCACTACTGTTATTTTCTGCTCAGTCTAATATATATATTTTCACTTAGTTTGGCTGTGGAAGAAAGATGGGACAAAGATTTTGTTAATTTGGACACAATTGGCACGTTATTAAATATTTTCTTTATGTGGGTTAGAGTATTCTTAGAGGTCCACCTATCCTGTTTGAAAGGGGAAAGTTTATTATTATTATTATTATTTATTAATTTTCCATGTGATGCACATGTACTAAAACACACAAAATTTAAACATCTCACATAAAAGAATAGGGGGGAAATGTTTCTTTATGTGGCAAGATCAGCTAGGATGTTAATAGGAAATATTAGAGCGAACAAAGCAAATTATTTGTAACCAACAGAGAAGCATAAAAGTCACACACAAAATAGACATAAAAGTCATAGAGGGAAGTCGTTTTGAGACTTCTCAAGTATCCTGTTAAAAGTTGTGGGGGGAAATCTTGCAATGCAAATGTGAGATAATACATCTTGAGTACCCACTGAGATAGAACAATGGAATCTTGGTTTTGCATAGTCTGTCACCTGGAGAGAACAATCCCCCATTCCTCTTCCTCCCCCCCCCTTCGGAGATAGAATTTGCATGAAAGGTTTGAAAGAACAGCAAAGTCCTTCTCCGCATATCCTGTTGAAGGGAAAATTGCTTCATGTGGAAATCTCTGTCAGGAGTAAATTTGGAACTTTGCAACATCAACAATTTAACAATTTCTCAATGGTTCCAAGTTTTACATAAAGTTGAATTTAAGTTTCGAGTTGAGAGCATGACTTTATCACCTCTTAGTTAAAACCTCCCTCTCTCTCTCTCTCTTTTTTTTTTTTAAGTTGACATAGCCTCTGTGCATGTACAGAGTTCATGACTCAGAAATCTATTGTACCATTTGAAAGAATTGCATCTGTTGGTTAAATTACCATTTGAATGAAAAAAGGGAAGTTTGAGGAGTAGAATTTAAAGAACAGGGTTAGACAGAAACCCAGCAATTTATGCTTTTATCAAAAGTAGCTTTTGGTCAGTTTAAATCCAATTTCCTAGTTTTGTGTCCTAAGACATTTCTGATACATAATATTTCCTGTTTCTTGTTGCTTACGAAGTAGGCTTATAAAATCTTAAAACTTTATATAGGACTTCAACATGCAGGCCACCCTTCCACCAAAACCATAGATATAAGTTTGAACATACCTGCACCCCAGGCAAAGAAATTGGGACCAATGCCTCTCCTCCTTTATCTACAGGATTTGGGGTACAGATTTCTATTAAAATGTGGGCTATCTTTTTTTTTTTTTCTTTTCTCTGGCCGTTAGTGGATAACAATTGGTCCAGAGAGTCAAATAAATGGCTAGCGGGTCAGAATTCATATTTTATTGTTCATTAAAGTTTTACCATTTCTGATTGATTAATTTTTATGTGCTTAAACTTTAAATGATAGACTTAGATAAAACTTTAAATGGTAAAACCTTGATAATTACTCCTTAAAGGGAAAAAAAAAACCACACACACACTCTGTTCTAAACTCTGAAACCAATCTTTCTATCTCTCTGTACCAAAAAGCAAAACTTGGCTGAATGTTAACCTAGCATCACACCAGGATTTTTAAAATCACCTCTCCAAATGCTTGCACCTTTCACATAGCCATAAATTGGGAGTTGGAAGGGATCCAGAGGTCACCTAGTCCAACCCCTGAAATATAGGGTTCACAAGATATGTACTTCCAGAGAGAGACACATACTTATGCACACAGACTATCATGGAAGCACATACGTGTACTAAGAGCAAAAGAAAAGTACCAACTTTACACAGAACCATTTTGTAGATCTCAAGGTGGAACTCCCCCCCCCTTTAAACTAAAGAGCCTAAGGGGTGCTTGTAACACACACAAAGATACCCTGATTGGGCAAAGTTTCTAGAGAAGAATTATAAGATCATGATAAAGAGTGAACATTTTCCTGGAATTGCATGGTAAGCCTAGGAAAGGAGTAATTTGAGGGTAAAAATAGTAAATACACACAGAAAGTGAGACAGGGTGAGTACCTTTCACAACAAATGGGAGTTCCTAGGAAACACTGCCCCCTTTGCAGTTGCCTCATGAAAGGAAGCTTACTCGGGAGTAAATTTACCTGTTTAAGCATAGAAGATGGGAAGGGGCATTTTAAGGCAGTTTTTTTTTTTTTTTTTTTTTTTTTTAAGATTCCTCAAAAGACCCTTTACTTTAAGTAAAGCCAGATACTGCATTTTTATTGAAAAGCATCTAGTGCTTAACGAAAAAACTTTGCAGTAGGAAAAATTAATTCCAAGAGACTGGATTCAGTCTCTTCAGAACTTTTTGGAGTTTAAGAAGTAAAACAATTTCGAAGTTTCAAGCAAACCCTTTTAAAGTTACAACTCTTTCTTTTATACACATTCCTCAATATTTGCCATGTTGAGTTGATTAGACTGCAAGCATGGCTCACACACATAAATTTTGTTTTTGAAAAAACGTTTCTTGGGGTCAATCCCCTTCTCAGAACATAGGTAAACACAGGAATTCTTTTTCTTTCTTTCTACCCTTTGGAGGAAAACTATTTTTTTTGGAACCTCTCTCAAATAACAAAACATTTGTGCACCTCATTTTTACATTTGCCATGTTTAAGATTGATCAGGTCCAACATGGTTTATTTAAATTAAAAAAATTGATGCAAGCTAGCAGCTTTAAACTATGCGCACTTAAGAAAGGCAGTCTGTGGGTGTTTTAGCTAATTTAACACAAGCTCTCAGACTGGATTTCTCTCAGGCCTCTTTTAAGCTCACTGAAGTTACACAAGGACAACAAATGACAGACACAAGGAACAGACTCACACACACATAACAGACAACACGTCACATGTAAACATATTTTTCCATCCTTTAGTTGGTTATTGTAAGAAGTTGGCTCACTTCCTCCTTTTTTCTCTCTCTCCTTTTTTTTTTATTATTAATTGAAGTTAGTAGGAAGGTCCCAAATCTCTAATTGGCGGGGTCTTCCTTCCATTAAGTGCTTTCTCAATTAATTTTGGTGATCCACGTTAAGGATCCATCCGGTGGCCAGCGGAGTTCAGATGTTACATTAGCAGTAACTGATGGCCAGGAATTCCTACAGAGATCTTGCAATTTCTGCCTGGACAGTGACTAGTGTCCTGGAATTTTCTTCCAATGTGCTAATACAAATTGGAGGGGGGAATCGGGGTCCGGCTGGGCTAGAGAAGGCTTCCGTGAAGCCTTCTTCCCAGATGGAGCCCGACCAAGCTTCGAAGATTGGATCCCATTGTTCCTTTTAGATGTTAGAGGAACCTGGGTTTTAAGAGAGAGGACAGGAAGAGGGGTTTCAGTACACACAGGAGGGAAAATAAAAGAGGGGTCCTTATCAAAATACCTATACGATGTCCCTATCTAACTAGGCTCTTGTCCCTTGCGTTCTCTAGATCGGCTAGAGTTGTGGCTGATCAAGAGCAGTGTTCCCTAACTACCTAAAGCCCTTGTCCCTTGCGTTCACTAGATCGGCTAGAGTTGCGGCTGATCAAGGGCAACTATTCTACAGTCTGGTCCTTCCCCAGACTCCCTTTTCCTCTCACTGCCTTATTTTTCAGAGCTCTGTTCCTTTCCTTTCCTTTCCTTTCCTTTCCTTTCCTTTCCTTTCCTTAATCCGTTCCCTTCACCCACCCCAGTCAAGTTCCCCTCCCTGGCAACCTCCTACCTAACGTCAATAGCTATAAGAAGAGGGGCCCTACTGGACGCCCGCGACAAGCGGTGCCAGATCGGGTGAACCCTTGATAGACCTTCGATCCGGAAAACCTCCCTTGCGTTTGGAAGCGAGTTCATGCACGACTAGCGTGTATACATGACCGACCAGTGCGGCTGAGGTCAAGACAGTGCAGAAAGTCCGCCTACTGTAGCAGGCGTACGAAAAAAGAGCTCCGACCCCTTGCGTTTGTTAGACCAGCTCCCAGGGCGGCTGATCGGAGTTTTTTAAGGAAAGAGATAGGGCTCAGAACTCCCCTTGCGAGTTGAGCAGTGGTCTACGGGACAGACCGAGAGAAAGGTTGGAAGAACGATAGGTAAGAGCAGAGAACGGTTGCCAGGTTAACCACCCGCCACCCCACAATCACCAGTGCACTGGATTTTCCCTTTATACTCACGCGTCTTCTACCGCGATCCCCTGGATCGTTGAAGACGAAGCCGGCTGGACTTTGCCTTTGCTCCCCGGTTGGCTCCCCCTGAGACCTGCAATTACCGCCCGGAGGATGGCCAGAGGTCCGATCTGCCTTCCCAGGAGAAAGAGTCCTGGTGCCGGCTGAAGGCTTCTTGGGTCCCTGGCCAACACGGGAGAACCGCAGTTCCCGGGTTTCGGCACCAACTGTTAGAGGTAATTCCTGGGTTAGAGGTTGCTCAGCACCCAGCCCTACGAGAGAAGCCCGTGATTCGCAGCGGAGATCAAAGGAGAACAGCCAGTAGTTGGAGCAAAGGCAAAGGAGTTTATTGCGCAACAGGTTACAGCCACGAGACTGGACCCAGAACAAAGGGCGACAGAAACTTTTAAAACTTCCCGCTACAACCCAGAATACAGTTCACCATACATCACAACTACATCACTAATACATCAGCAAAACGTCAGGAAGGGGTGGAGAGTAGGAGGGTACATGATTAACATATGGGTAAACAAGATTAGCATACAGGTGATGGGTCACAGGAACAGGTAAAGGACACTTGGGTGGGTCAAATATACATTTTGAGTGGCAACCGGGGAAGAACAATGAGAAGCATCCAGGAGACTGTCTGTCGTCTTGGAAACCTGATGATGGGTGCTTGAGAGGATTGCCCAGGTGTGGCATTTCCTGGAGCACCTTGGGTGTGCGTATGTGATGTTCTGCTTAGGGGATTATGGCAGACCAGGGGTGACCTGGGGGGGCAAGGCCAGCAGGAGTAGAAGGGCAGAAACAGGGAGAAAATCCATGGAGGCTGTGATTTTAAATGAATTTCCAAAGGTTTAAAGGCTCTGCACATGCTCAGGATATATTGATACAATATATCCAAATAGTATTAATAACCACTTGAAACTGAGTTTCACGAGGGTTTGTGTGTGCTTGTATTACAACCTGTGGGGTAAAGGGGAAACTAGAGAAAAGGGGGTTGAGACCCGGGCGAAAGAGGGTCCCGCACTGGCTGCCGCTGTCTCTGCGGCAAGCGGAGGGGAAAGACAGCAAGAAGGGGGGGGTACCCCTCCTCAGCTACCCCTAACAGTGTCCATGATGCCCCTCCTTTCCCTAGGCTAGCAGCATCAGCAGCACCAGGCGGCGCCGAGGGCCTGCTCCCTGAGGCGCCATTTCTGCCCGCTCCCCCTCCGTCAGCCCACGAACACGCGCGCGCGCGGCCGCCGGGGCGCGCGAGGGAGATAGGCCGGGAGGGAGCGGGCGGGTGACTCGGGCGGCGCCGAAACGGGGTCCGTGTGGGCGGCGCCATCCGGGGAGGAAGAGGCGGCGGCGGCGGCGAGAGGCGAACAAAGAGCGCCGGCAGCCGCGCCGAGCGGAGCGGAGGGAGCGTGTGGTCCGGCGGGGCAGGGGCCATGTCGGGCACGGAGCCTCCGAAGCCGCCGCCGGGGCCGCGGGGCCTCCTGAACCGGCGGAGCTGAGGCGGCGCTGCTGCTGCTGCTCGCATTGCCCCCTCATGGCCGCGGGAAGGGGCAGCTCCGGGTGAAGGAAGAAGGAAAGGAGGGAGGGAGGAGGTGGCGGCGCGGCGTCCCTGAGGGGGAGAAGGAGGAGGAGGAGGCGGCAGAGGCGACCGAGGGAGGCAGAGGCGCCTTCTCTCCTCAGGCCGGGCATGGCGGCGGCGGCGGCGGCCGGCGTGAGCTACTCTCCTCCGTGGTGGGTGAGCCTCCTGCACCGCCTGCCCCACTTCAGCCTCCGCTGGGAGGCCGTCGGCGACGACTTCCGACCCGAGGACGCCGAGTACCAGCAGGTGAGACGGAAAGGAGGGAGGGAAGGGGCGGCTCACGACTCGGCTCCCCCGCTGTGTGTGTGTGTCTCCCCCCACAACACACACCCGCGAAATAAGACACCTACACGGAACCCATTAGTAGATTCCTCGGCCGCATCCCCTCGCCCGAGCCAACCCAAAGAGACCTGCAGCCGACAGACCAGATTTATATATTGCCAGCCCCTTCCTCTCTCCCCCCCCCCGCTTCATCTGTTTATATTTAATTCATTTACTGTACATTAATTACCCGTCCACTCTCTCGCTCTCCGTGCTTGCTTGGTTTATATTTATTTAGTTATTCAATTATATTTATTTATATTATCAGTCCACACTCCCAATCCCCCGGCTTTGTTTGTTCAGACTTGTTTATATTTATTTATTTACATTGCCCATCCAGTCAATCTCTCCCTTTGCTTGCTTGCTTGCTTTATTTAAATTATCCAGCCACACACACTCTCTCTCCCCCCCTCCATGCATGCTTTATTTATTTATGTTTATTTGTTTGTATTATCAAGTGCACTCTCACCCTTCCACTTTGTTTATATATTTATATTCATTATCGGATTTATCTCTGTCTCTCTCTTCCTCCCCCTCCTACCCTCCTCTTCTCTCCCTTTGATTTTATAAGTTCGTTTATTTATTATTGTTCTTAATAGTGATTTTTCAGAACACAATGTCCCGGCTTTGTACAACACTGTGGTTTTCTTCATACTGGGATTTGATGGTGGGGAAAGGACTGGCAGGCTCTGTTTTTATTTATCTTCTTCCAACAGCCCCTTCCTTTGATTTGATTTCCATTGCTTAAAAAAGATCCTAAGCCACCCTTCATCCAAAGGGATTCCAGGACTGCATGTAATAATAATACAATGCAGTAATAAGAGCACCATATAATGAAATAGGATAACGTTTCCCCATGTGAGTGGCAGCTGGAGTGTGGGGCAGAGACTATCCACATCCCTTCATTTCAACCTCCAACCTCACCACTTCCCTCATTCTATGCCATATGATCCCCCCTCCCCAAAATCTTTCTTTTTCACTCCCCTCTGTTTTTATTTATCCTCATTTAACCCTGTACCTTCTCTCTCCCCCTCCCATTACCCAAACCCCATATATGCAAGCTGGGAACCTCAATTCAGACAGAGGGGAGTTTCATATTATCCCCATTTTATATTCATCTACCTCTCATCCACACATCATATTTTCTCATATTTCCCCATATTGCACACATTTCCCTGCATGTACAATCTCCCCCATACTGGTCTCATCTCTGTCCACACTTCTCTCTCACACACACACACACACAGCCAACATTTCCTCCACATATACCCCTAATTACTGTTAGAATTTTGAGGGAAGGCGCAATAGTGAACCTGACAAGTCCTTTCCATTCCTTCTAAAAAATAACTGAGGGGGTTGTCAGAAAAGGAAAGAGCCTCTATAATCTGAGGATAGGCTTTTGTAGTCTGAGTTTCAAAGGAATTTTGCCATAACCTTTTTAATCATCTTTTCCAAACCTCATCTCTCCCCCCACCCCACTCTCTACACTCACTTTCCTATAGTGGTTTAGGCTGAGGAGACATATTCCTGGTAATATAATTTTCTGCATTTATGTGCACCTTCACCTTTCACTGTCCTTCATTTATCTCCATCATTTCAGTTTCCTACCCGCGCCCCCCCCCTCCCCCAGGCCTGGTAAGTATAATATATTCAGCAAAATCAAGGAATAAACCCTTTCCCTCTAGACTGTACCACTTGGAGGTTCAAGTGGGGGTTTACACATTCAAATGGTTCCCACAAACAAATTACACCCTGAATATTGGGGGGGGGGCAGAGAAGAAAGCTAAATTTAACTTTTTTCCATGGCATGTTTGTTTTCTATATGCAGGGAGTTTTGTTTGTTGAGAGCAAATTCCGGCATTTTCCTGATTGCCTTACTGTCAAACATAAAAATGTGGGCTTCAGAACAGCCTTCCCAAACTTGGTGCTCTGCAGATGTTTCTGGGCTACATCTTCCATCATTGTAACCATTGGCTGGGCTGGTGAGAATTGGAATCCAGGTTGGAGAAGGCTATTTCAAGCCTTAGGATAGTTTGGAACAGTTCTTGTATTTATCCTCCACATCTTTCTCCTACAATTCTCCAGTTCTCTTTCTTATAGCAGTTCCGGTTGAGGGCAGTTCTGCTTTGGATCCTTCGTATTTACTGTCATCGCCTCTTCTGCTTTGTTTCACCCCACTCAGTCACTGCTACCCAAAACAATTGGGGGAAATAGACCCAAAGTCTGTTACACACCAAAGTATTTGGGGTTATGAAAAGAGCTGTTCCCCTTTCCCCCACAAATATTTCTTGTGAGGTTACTGCTGAGAAAGGAGTGCCTCTTCCCAGTTGCTTTTCCTCCATACAAGAAGTTGAGTAAGAGTGACTAGCATAGAGACATCCTGTCTGAACCTGCTTCCTTGGGGATGAAAGTAGGGGTGTTACAAATTTTGCACAAACCCATCCATTTTGCCTCCCATCTTTTCAAATCTAGATATGCAGAGGTAGCAGAGATGGAATTCAGGCTTGGAGGTTGAAAGCAAGTCTCTGTTGTACTGGGATCTTCTTTACCCATTTTGGACATGTAGAACTTTAATCCATGTCATTATCACCATTTAGTTCATGTCATTACGTCCTAGGAATTTGGGAAGGACTCTGGTGGTAGTGGGAAAGTCTTCCATATTGTATTTTACCCTTTGGTTTCATCATGTATATTTGCTTCTGACAAGTACAGTGGTACCTCGGGTTAAGTACTTAATTCGTTCTAGAGGTCCGTACTTAACCTGAAACTGTTCTTAACCTGAAGCACCATTTTAGCTAATGGGGCCTCCCACTGTTGCTGCGCCGCCAGAGCACAATTTCTGTTCTTATCCTGAAGCAAAGTTCTTAACCTGAAGCATTATTTCTGGGTTGGCAGAGTTCTTAACCTGAAGCATACTTAACCTGAAGTGTACTTAACCTGGGGTACCACTGTATTGGTGTTAGTTTTTCACAAGACTTATGTTCTGGGTATGTATCTAGGAAAACAAAAGGAATTTCACATTGAATTGGGCAAAGGGTACATCTAGCCCACTCTTTGGTCTCGTAGTTACTTGAAAGCCTATTGTCACTTAGGAACAGCTTGCTGTAGACTGCTTTTATTAAAATGGATGATTTACTATATTATAGCTCTATGCTGAAATTGCAAGGATTTATTAATGGAATACCGGTACTCAATTCCCCCACCCGCACAAACAATTGGACCTGAAATTGGACCTGCTCTTGGTTTGACTTGCCTTCTAACTGAAATTCCTTTTACTTTTGTACCCTTCTTCCTGGCTGTCATTTTTTGATTGGAGCTAACATGATTGCTGCCTTGTATAGCCATGCTCTTTAGCTTGGAAAACATCATTTTGCACCTCTTAGTGCACTTGATTACCTAAGGTTCAGCAAAAACCAAGCATAGAAATGGTTGTGTATCTATGCCTCCCGCTTGAACCTTGTTTCATGCATAAAGGCATTAAAGAAATCCGTTAACAAAATTTAAAATGAAGTGCAAAATAATTAAGAACCTTGCTTCCAGCCCAACCTTTTTTCTGTATGTATTTTGTGCCTTTCATTTATTCCAATGATTTGCTTTGTGGAGGAATATAGGCATGTGAAGGGGAATTCTCCTTATTCTTTAGTGATACCAGTTGTGTGGCCTAAATATTATAGCCTGTCGTTGATACAAAAAGTGGCACCTTCTTGGGGGAATGAATTAGAAAGCCCAGTTGATATTTACATTGATATGAAACTTGCTTCTCTAGGCTCTTTTCCATGGTTCATGCTTTCTGTTGCAATAAATGTATTGCAAGATCCTTAAGTGCATGAGCCTTTGAAGGATCTGGATATAAAGAATCGGTTAGGTTATGAAGATTAAAGATGTGTAATCTATTGAACAAGTGTGAATGCAATTTCAATAATTGGTGCATGAAAAAAATACCTATACAGTGGTACCTCGGGTTAAGTACTTAATTCGTTCCGGAGGTCCGTTCTTAACCTGAAGCGTACTTAACCTGAAGCACTACTTTAGCTAATGGGACCTCCTGCTGCCGCTGCACCACCAGAGCACGATTTCTGTTCTTAGCGGAGTTCTTAACCTGAAGCGTACTTAACCCGAAGTACCACTGTACTGTATCTGTGATTGCAATTGAAAACTCAAGACTTTTGCCCATTCTTGGTATGTTGTACCTTTGCAGAAGTGACTTTCAACAGTACCAGAGTAGGGGGAGTGAGAGGATAAATTGAGGGACGACTACCTTACAGGAGAGGAGAATGTGGTTGAGGTGGTGCGACTGTGTATTTGTGTCATGATAAACCCTTGCAACTTTTCTGTGCTGAACACTTCTAAGTAGGTTCTATTGCAGATAAATTTTTCAATTAAGTTGGCCTGCTGAGAAATTTGGGGTCAGTTTTTCAGATGCTCTTTTGTGCACTTAAGTGAGATAAACATTTGCATCTCCTGTAAATTTTCTGTTGAACTTCCTGCTGGATGCAGTTGTATGTATTTTGCTGTTTCAGATCTAGCACTGTTTTTTCCTGTTTGTGTCCTGTCATGCATTGTGGGCAAGACAATAGAAGACCACCTTAAAGACCAGTCAGTTGACATTACAAGCACACCAAGCAAGTATCTCTAAACAGGAAAGTTAATAATACCTGCTTTCTCCTCAATTAACTCCCGATTGTGACTGAATGCTTGAAAGTTTCAAGTGTGTTAAGGGTTTATTAAGTTGCAAACTCTGGACAAAAGACTGCCCTCTTATTTTATTTATTTTACTTAGTTTTAAATTTAATTTCTATAGCATTTAATATATTTAAAAATATATCTAAGCAGTGTGCCAAAAACTTAAGCAACAACAGACAGCTTACTGTAAATAGTACAAAAATACAGTTACATATAAAAATGTTACAAAGTTACCAATATATCACAAGATCCATTCATTTTTCTTCTGACACACCCTCCCTCTCAGTCTCCAGTTCTCACCCAGGGTCCAGATTCTCACCTCACCCACAAAAGTCTCAGAATGAGAAGAGATCCTGGAAACAGCAGTCATCTCTCTAGTCTCTCACTCTAAACTTGCTTTTTATGGGCAGGCCCATAGTGGATGGTCCTTCCTCAGGCTGCCCACAGCTGTCTCCACACCCAGTTACAGGTGTATCAGGTTTGTCGAGTTTCTCAGGGGGTCAAGATGTGGGAAGGACCCCCCCTCCGCTCATTCATCTCTTGAGGAAATATGGTCCATGCAGTCTCTTTAGGTGGCAGGAAACATTCTATATGGTGGTAGTGTTTTTAAATCTAACTATGGGCTAGAAGTGGGCTTGAGGTTTTGGTTATGCCTTTTATTGGTAAGTGAGCCAATTTTATCTCCTGAGAACTATAGTGTAGACATGAATTTTGCAAGCAGCTTTTTAGGTAAAGCTTGGTTTGTTTTTTGCAACTCCAAAAGTGATAGTAAGGCATAAATGTTCACTTTTGTGAAATATATCATTTTAACATATTTTGCCTCATTTTAAGGGAAACAGCCTGCATAGCATATAGTTACTGAATGAGTTTGGATGTCCTTCCCACCATATGTGGGGTTTAATGTTGTACTCATTTTTCTGCTTTGAAGTAAGCACCCTTCCTCTATTTTAAGGAAGTCCTGGGGCTGTTCTGTGTGCGCGCACGTGCACACTGAGCTTTTAACTGGTGATAAACCCCTCATGGAATGGAATGACTGCACTGCGTTTAGTTCTGTTTCTCCTCTCTGCAGAGAGACTACACAGCAGCCTTTAATTTGCCTGGAGAAAGAGGAGATGGTTGTGTACTAAGCATCTAGCTCTGCTGCATTCTGCCATTGAGACCTGATGTGATCTTTATTGTAAAAATGAAGTTGCAAACTAACTGGTGACTCTTCCTTGACCTTTTCTATTGTGAAAGCCTAGTCCCCTTAGTCTGTTTGATCCAAGCTATGTGAAAGCTTTACATGTCAACATCAGCACTGCCTTTGATTCTTTTCCTTGTCACAAAACGCACCTCCATCCCACTTGGCTTCCCCAGGACTGTCCCTTCACTCTTTTTTACCTCAGTATGAATGTGTCAAAATGTCAGTGTTTCAGACACAACATTCACATTGTGTGTTGTTGCAAGACCATATAGTATAAGGATGTAAAATATCTCCCATTTTCATTGATATAAGGTGATGCTGCTGATTCAAAGGTAGCAGCCTCTGAAACTATATTCATATCCTTGCCAGTACAAATGAGTAGGGTTCTTGTACCTATGTTTTCATGTTTATATGTACCTACACATGAAGGTATCTCCCTTTAATCTGGGAACACACAGCTTTGTTTTCCTTTCTTACCGCTTCTCCAGCTTCCATAGTCACTTCCTTTTTTCCATCCATCATCGCTAGAGGGTTAGTGTGTGGGAAGGTGAAACTCGTGGAGCTATTCTTAATCCTTCCCCTTTTTTCCAAGGGAAGCTCCAAGCTTCACCTGACAGATGATGTTGCTGAACTTTGAAGTACGTTTGGGGCCAGCTTGGCTGCAGGAGTTGCCGGAAGGAGGCGTACAAGGCACCATCCAGCAGTCTTAACAGAGTCCAGATTTGTGTAGGGTTTACTCCTTAGCCATTTTTTCCTCCCAAATATATCCTGCAAGGCAGCGAAGGGCAGTATTCGAAATTAGCCAGGCTCCACGTGCATTTTGCACCTGGCTTTTGACTACTTGGAACCAAGTGAAGATTACTAGGTGCCAAGATGGCACCTGACATCTCCGCCATCTGGGGATCATTGGATCTGGACTGGTTTCACACAGTAATACCCCATCTTGTAGAATTCTATCAGTTATATTTTATCTGCACAATCGGAATGAATTTCTGGAACCAAATTGCTTTTTCTGTGCAGCCTGAGCAGCAGCAGTCATAATTAAGAAAAAGAGGTTGGAATAGGCCAATATATATGTGGACCGTCCCTGGATCAAGTGACTTTTCTTCTTTAAGTACTCAAAGCTCTTAACCTAGCTCAAGGTTGTCATCTAAACTAGCCAGATGTTTAATTGAGAATCAACCACAGTCAGTTCATCATTTGAAAAGTAAGACTTTAGAGTCATCTTGCCCCCAAATGGCAACTAGACATACCGGTACCTTTTGGGTGACTGCAACCTTGGTTTAAGGAGCCATTTGGTGCCTAGCTTATATATCTGAGTTTCTAACACTGGCGGAGGGTTAGGATCAAAGTTTTCCTTCTCCTCGATGGGCTCTTTTCCCAGGTTGATGAGCCCCATTGATCCTCACAACCCTCTACAGCACATGTAGAAACTTACTTCTTGACCATTGGACCCACTATTAGTCCACTGGAGCCTGTCTTCCCCTGCAGGGGAATTCCCTTACTCACCAAGGATTTGAGACCCATTGGCTACCCTCACCGGGTTTAGTCGGCCAGTCAAAGCCTTTCCCGTGGTGTGGCTGCTGTTGCGTGCTGACAGCCTCTAGGAACCACATGTGGGATCTAAGTGCAGGGTGGGGACCAAAGGTGGACAAACTACTTCAGAAAGTGCATCACCTGAGGTACTACCCCTCCCCTAACTCCCCATACACCCATAATTCCCAGTACCCCTAGCTAAAAATAACTTGTTGCAGAAGGACTGGGAAAGATTGTACTTAAAACTTTGGAGAGCAGTTGCCAGATCTGAGTAGTCAATATGGTGTCCTCCATATGTTTTTGGACTTCAACTCCCATCAGCCCCAGCTAGCTTCCCCAATTGTGTGGGATGATGGCATCCAATAATATCTGGAGGGCAACATGTTGGGTATCCTCTGGTGTTGATAATATTGGACAGAATCTGATCCATATTACGGCCCCATTATATGATCATATTCTGTAGAACATTCTGAAAGACGAACCTCTACCCCTTCCCTGCCTTCTTTCCCATTTAGTATGAATCACTATGGTATAGAAGCATTTATCATGAGATATAAGTCATTTTCTTCCCTTTTTTTCACAGTTTAATCTCTGAGTCATGCTGCAAGGCTTCTTACTTAATAGTGAATCATAAACCCAAAGATAAGGATAAGGAGGAGTGCAGAGCCAGTGCTTCTGAGAACTGTGTGCCAATAATACTCTGCTCTGTTTCTTACCAACAGATTTTAAAAATCTGTAGGACATGACAAGCCTTACAGTGTTGGGCTTAGACAACCTCTAGGGATGTACACAAATAAATATTTTCCCCACCCACCCCAGTTTTTGCTAAAGTGAATTGGATTCTGTTGATTTGCTGTGAGTATAACTGTACAGAAGCTTCCAGCAGATGTGGTCATATTAGTTGCAAGCAGTTCCTGTTCAGGAAGTTAAAAAAAATAATCAGTGTAGCAGTTGCTAATGGAATATCTTAAGAGTGACTGCTGCTTTAAACCAATTTTTTTTTCTAACAGGAGTCCTGGCAGGAGCTGTTTACATATTTCATTATAATTGTGTTTTTATCTACAGTACTGTGCCCAGATATATGGCGTTTTATAAATCTCCTAAGCTAATTAGGCGCCATGCATTTGCCATATGCAAGCTTGTCAGTGCAACTTAGTCTCTTTGGGTAAAAAGGGCTGCTTGTTTCATGGGATTAGATAATACAGTTTTTGCCCAGACTTTGAGGTCTGCCCACAACTATCAAATTATGTTCCTTTGCAGTTTTGTTTGGCTATCAAACTGGAGATTAAATGGCCAGTTTTTATCCTGTGGAAATTCTTCTGTTTCCCTATATGTGGTGGGTGTCAGTCTCTTGAATGTGGTAATAATATAAATCTGGGTATTGATTGCACAAGTGTGTGATAACCAGTAGTTGCTGTAAAATTTCTGCTATTGTGTACCATGTCTGGAGACAGATTTAAAATGATGCTGCTACAAATTCTGTACTACATTTTGTCTCCACTGTCTGGCTTTAGCCAGGGAATTTGTCTTCATTGTACTGAGCAAATGCCATGAAGTAGCTATGTAGTGTTTAAACACAGGGCATCAAGGTTCAAGGTTTTTCTCAACTGGCTGGTCTTGGGCAAGTCCAGTATAGCTAACCCAAAATAAATTGTGAGGAGAAACTAAATGAGAATTATAAAAGCATTCTGTACACCGGGGGGGGGGGGATGGTAATAATGGTAATAAAACACTGCTGACACCTCGCTTCAGTCTTGAATCTCAACAGTTGAACTCCAGAGTCTGCCTTCACTTTTCTATTCAGCTCAGGACTGTCTGCATCTTGGAAGTCTTTCCTAGCCCTTCTAATTGAAATCCTTTCTTTGGATTTCAGGAGCGAAACTTTTTTGCATGCAACTATGTACTCAGCCACTGCGCTGTGGGTTTCCCCCTTAAGTCAGGAACAAGATGCTAGAATTTAAACTGACACCATTTTCATTTTAGGTTAAGTGCTCTCTCTAAAGGAATACTGTTTTTCTGCAACTACCTCAAGCGCATTGCGGACTAATAATGCAGGGTGAACATTTTGGAAATAGAATAATAAATTGGAAGCAAAAGAGTATCATGGTCTTATCTGCTAAGCGACCGGTACTTCAACCCGAGCACCTATTTCAAGTGTAGATAATTTGCCTCTACTTTTGCATCTGGCACTGAGTCCATAGGTTGCAAATTTAAACTATCACTAAGTCCATTTGTCATAACTCTTAGGCCCAAATTAATATTGAGAATTGCAGTCTTTGGGTGAGCTAAGGATCTCTATAGAATACTCAATGTCCTTAATAGCTGCCAGGATTTCCTTAAGCAGCACAAAGTGTGATTTGAACCAAATCTCAAGATGCAGAACTTTTTTTTTTTCTTAAGTCTGCTTTTACCTTGAAAAATTACTTGGAATGCAGCTGACCATTGATAGTAGGTTTTTCATACAACCGAGTATGAACAGTTTCCATGATGGCTTGCACTGTGGTGCTTGCCTTAAAAAGAGTTTAAAAATGTCAAGCTAGTTAGTTATAGATGTTGCTGGAGTTGACACTTTTCCTTGTATTGTACTAATACTGTTTTTAGACTAAGTATATTGCATTTTAGTACTCAGAATTCCAAAGTAATTCCCTTTTGCATTCAGTCAAACCAATTGGTCAGCTATTATTTTTTGTATGCTGCCTTTCCATAGTTAAAACCATGCTCAAGGTGGCTTACAACATGTAAAAAATCACATAATTGCAAACATAACAAGAATAGTAATAAACAATAAATAAAACATCAAAAAGTACACATTGAACAATTTCCACATAAATCATAAGAATATATAAATAAAGATACCAAATAAATCATATCAATAACAGTAACAACCCCGCCCCATCAACCCCCTAGACCAGGGGTTGTCAACCTGGTCCCTATTGCCCACTGGTGGGCATTTCAGGATTCTAGGTGGGCGGTAGGGGGTTCTATGGCACAAGCTGAATCCTCTTTCCATTGAGCACTGGTGGGTGGTGAGGAAATTTTGCCATCAAGAAAGATGGATTAGTGGGCGGTAGGTATAAAAAGGTTGACTACCCCTGCCCTAGACAATATACCTCAGCCCAAGAGTCCATGTAAATTCACTGCTAAAGCATCCTTGGGTCTTTGATTTCTTTCAAGAGATCTTCCCAAACAACCTATGAAGAGCCCTGTTGGATCAGATCAAACACCCATCTAGTTCAGCATCCTGTTATCATAGTGGCCAACCAGATGCATATGGAAAGCCCATAAGCTGAATCTGATTACAAAAGTACTCTTCCCCACTTGTACTCTCCAGCAACTAGTATTCAGAAGCATACTGCCTCAGATCCTGGAGGTAATGTATAGCTGTCATGAATAGTAGCAGTCGATAGCCTTATCTTTGATGAATTTCTCCAATCCCGTTGTAGAAGCCATACAAGTTGGTGTTCATCACTACATCTTGTGGGAGCAAATTGCATAGTTTAACCCTGTGCTGTGTGAAAGAGTGCTTTCTTTTTGTCTGTCCTGAATCTTTCAAACATTCAGCTTTATTGAATGGCCTTGGGTTCTAGTATTATGAGGGGACGGGAAATCTCTCTATCCACTTTCTCCACACCACACATAATTGTACACCTCTATCATTTCCCTGCATCCTTTCTCACCTTTTCTATAAACTAAAAGAGCCCGAAATGTAGTAACCTTTCATCAAAGGGAAGTTGTTTCAGCCCCTTGATCATTTTGGTTGCCCTTCTCTGGACATTTTCCAGCTTTACAGAATCCTCTTTGAAGTGTGGCAATCACAACTGTACAAAGTGTTCTAAGTGCAATTGCACCATAGAGTTGAATAACGGTATTACAATATTGGCAGTTTTATTTTTAGTCCCTTAATGATTCTCAACATGGAAGTCACCTTTCTCATGGCTGTCATGTGCTGGGTAAACATCTTCAATGAGCTATCCACTATGACCCCAAGATATTTCTCCCTGATTAAAACCCCGGAATTGGATAAGCAAAGTTAGGATTTTTATTTTATTTTTTGCGTCAGTGTGCATTGTTTTGTACTTTCTTATAGTGAATTGTATTTGCCATTTTAATGTCCTTTCACTCAGTTAGGACAGACCTTTTGGAGCTCCTCAAAATCCTCTTTTTACCTGTCTCCAAACATGGGATACAAAATATGTTTAAAATATTGTGTTCTTTCTGATAGTTTGCTGCTTTCATGTTTTGCAGGCATGTTTCTGTGCTGAGGGATGTGAAAGTTGCCAAGTCAGTTTCCAGACTCTCCCCTCCCTCATGCTGCCCCAGCATTACTAGATTTCCAGTTCAATAGCATTTCCCACATGATGTGGGACCTCCTGCCTCAAACTTTCCAATGAGAACTGATGTTCTCCCTCTGTCAACAGATGAATGTGGTGATGCCTGATAAAGGATTGTTTCATATTCTTGGAAAAGTGACAACAGTGAGGCAGAGCACATAGCCAGGAATATGCCTCTCCAAATTCATATGTTGAAATAAATATTTTTGGGAAGCTCATTCAAGTTCAGGTTTGTATCAGCTGACACATCTTCCACAAGCATATGGTGTGCAGACATAGGGAAGTGAAAGGTTTTGGTTTAAAAAAAAAAAGAGAAGTACAAATCGACTTGTTTCAGTCAGACTGTATCTGTGTGCTGAAATACTCTCCTGAGAGCTGTCTACTATTGGAAACTTGAGAGTGTAGTTCAGAGTCTGCTAATTAGAAAACCAGAAGGTTTGAATGCATCATTCTTTAGCAAACAGTACTCTCAGTTGGTGCAAAGTAGTCACTTAAAGTGAATTATACTCTGTGTTGGAAAACTGACCTTTGCCTGTCTCATACTGACAGAATTTGCTTGCCGTCTTTCTTCTCCTTTGCTGTTATTAGCTCTGGTTCTCCCCTCCACATTTTCATTATGCATGTGGTCTATGGAACACAAATGAGAAAAGGGTAGTAGACCATAGTCCATAGTCCATTGGTAGATCACTTGGAACCTGCAGGTAGTTAGGATTCTGGTATAGCATGTTGGAGCTGATCCTACAAGGCATATCTGGTATTCTTAAGCAAGTGGTTTACAAATATACCGGTATATAAAATTAAAATTGTCGATAAAATACAAAGTTAAAAACAGGTATTTGGAAAAATTCAAAATATAATTGAAAACAATAATTAAAAACAAATTAAAACATTGTCAACTTTTCCATGTTTGGATAGGCTTGAGTAAACAATAATATTTTTAGCTCACGTTGAAAAGAGTACAGTGAAGGCACCTGCCTGATATCAATAAATCCAAAGTGTGGGTGCTGCCACACTGAAAGATCCATTTCTTACAGGAACACAACAAATATTATGTGGCACGTGGAACAGTGCCAGCTCCACATTCATGTAATGTGAATAACCTCTTGTTGAATCTTTCTGAGTATTACTACAACAGTCTTTGCATAAGGGAAATCATAGCCTTATGCTTTTTACTATGATTGAAAATGACACTTGCACTACTTTATGTACAGTATTGAGGCCTTGTGTTTTGAATCACTTTATCTTTTACACTATTTTTACTGCAATCTTATAAATGGTTATGCTGAAATAAGCCCTACTGAGTTGTGGTGGGACTTACTTGTAAGTAAGAGGATACTGGATTGCAACCTTTATTATATCCTGAAGCATGGCAGAGAGGTTCTCCAATCTGTGATGTTATCTAGGAAGTGCTATGGACGGTGCTATTAACGATTACCTGCAACCAAGGCCTTCATCTTGGCTTGACAGCGTGTGATCTTTTCAACTGCATTTTTGAGTTCCACCTTAAGATTTTCAGGGTTTGTGTTTTACTCCTTTAGGCTAGGATTGGGAACTTGCATGGCCCTTCACATATGTTGTTGAACTTCAACTCTTACTAACCCCAGCAGTATGATGGGAGTTATAGTCGCACAACACCTGGAAGGTTCACCACCCCTGTCTTAAGAAATAGTTTGAACTTGAGAGTTCATAAGAAGTTACAGTAAGAATTCTCTCTCACACTTTTGTGTGTGTGTGGTGGTGGGTTGCCAGAAGTGTTGACTATTGTTAATTGTGCTGGTTTGCAGAAGTAGAACAAGGGTGCAATGTGTTTGCTGCTGCTGCTTTCCTTCTTTCTCCAGTTCAGTTTTTAAGAAAGCCTGAGAAAGTTGATGGAATTTATGAAATTCAAGCTGTGCTGTAGAGGAAATCTGTTTTCAATTTTTGCCTGGTCTCTGGGAGACTCAAACTGAACTATAATGGTTAGAATTTGCAGAGTAGGGTGGGAGTGCGGAGCCAGATAGTGAATGCAAATGTACAGAGTAAGCACTTTGCAGACTTTTATCTAGCTGCTGTGTATCCAAAGGCATTTTTAATGACTGCATCCAAAAGCCTTTGTGTTCAGCTGCCTGACTTGCAGTGGCATTCCCCTACCAGGTTCAATCCACCTGTCACTTGATGGAGGGGCAGAACCTTAATGTCATGTTGCATTATAATACGATGGAGAATGGGTGGACTTGTTTCTGAAGCCTTCTATCATTCCTTTAAATGATGAAGTGAGAAAGAGATCAGCAACTGTTAAATCAAAGTCTAGTGTAAAACTCTTTGGTTCAATGCATGTCCAATGGAATTAACTTGCTAAACCATCTGATAAGTACTTCTGAAAATTATTCCATCAGTATAATAGAATAGTGATCAGGAGCAACAAGCTACAATCCTTGACTTAGTGTAACATCAACTGGGGGATGTGATTTATTTCACTCCAAACAATCCATAATTTGAAGTCAAGAATGGTTCTTTGCTTACCAATCATGGTTTGAGGGGTAGTGATGACTTGCATGTGTCCCACTATATTTCCTCTTTTACTTTGAATAATAGAGCTGGATGTGATTTCACCGTCCACCTTGACAACTCCTGTCTTACTGGTTACACTTGTGGCATCTAGTAGGATTACCGTTCTGAGTTGGAAGCTTTGTTGAGCATTTACAACTCTTCTTGATTTTCGTTCATTCCTGGCTAGAATTTAGATCCTTGCAAAGTTCAGTACAACATTGTTTGGTGCCTGAGAATTTGATTGTTTTAGTCAACATATGTTTAAATTCTTCTTCAGCTGCAAGAGGTAAAAAACTTAATCTGAAAAAGAAAGATTATTGGAATTCTAGATCTCTGGTATATGTGAAACTGCAGATGTACACTATATTCATCCCAGAGCAACAACTGTCAGCATTCTTATATCTGACTGGAAGGGACATAACTTGAATGAAAAGCTATTCACCATATTTTGGGTTGTGTTCAGAGTTGGATTGAACATATAGTATGGAGAATATGGAGTAATGAAGAAATATGGGACCATTTTTCAGGAAGCCTATGTGTAATGGAACAAGATAATTTTCAAGGTCTTAATAAAATGGAATATAAAACCAAAGGTCTGCACGGTGTGTGTGCTTTCTGTCTCTCTCTGACTTCTATTGTATAGTACACCTGTGTGGCATTTTTCAACAAAAGAACTTTCGCTGGAGCAACAGTTAAAATCCCCTTTCTTTCCTTTTTAAAAGCTGGCTTGGGGATAGGTAACGTACCACAGCCAAGGTTCTGAGATGCTAGTTCTCTGCTTATTCTCTAATCAGAAGGTGGAGTGGGGAGTGACATTGTGTAGAGATCTTTAGAAAAGCATTTTAGAGAGCTGGTTTCTGCTTTCATTATCTTAAAATACCCCATTAAATGCCAGGGAAAATCTAGGTATTGTCCACCTTCTGCTGTTGCAGGGAAATAAAAGTAATGTTCTTTTCTTTCTTGCTTCTCAGCATGTACTCCTAGCATGGTCTTTGACATCACTTTACCTAATTATAGCTTACATGAGTGGGCAGAAGATACTATTATTCACAAATGGACCGCTACCCTATTCTGGTGCATCACCTATTTCCTGACTGCTAGAATTGTTGCAAAGAATGCTAGACTTAGGTCTGATCTAGCAAGGAGGTATTTATACTCTCAGGCAGCAGGGTCTTTGTGGGGTCACATAAACCAATTATGCCTTAAATGTTGAGAAAACTTAAATATGCAACCTTACTTTGTAGATAAAATGTATCAATCAACTACAGGAATTCTGTTGTGATAAAAATCCAATATTCATATGAGGGCAGCCCCAACATCACAAATAATGTGCAAGCTTTTGAGTTCCTCCATAACTTTTCCAGGCTTTTTCAACCTTAGGTGCCCAGATGTTAATGCATTACAACTCCCATCATCCCTAGCTAGTGGATCAGTGGTCAGGGATGATGGAGGTTATAGTCCAACAACATCTGGAGAGCCAAGGTTGAGAAAGGGTGGGCTAGACAGTGAACAGAGCAGAGTTGCAGTGGGAGGGATTGATGGGTGATGCTGAAGCCAAGTGGTCTGCATTTGGTCATAGTCTTAAGATGGATAGGGGAAGGAGGTCTTAAGGCTATGATCAGATGCATACTCCACAGTTTCAACTTTTCTTCTGCCCTCTCCATTGCTCTGTTTTACCTTAATACTTCACTCATCCATAGCTTGATTGGAAATGAGGTAGCCCATCTGGCCTGTATTACTGAGACCTGGGGGCAAGTTGGGCAGAGTTGATCTGACTCATTTTTACATATCTGGATATTTGGTACAACATCAACCTCATTTGGAGGGCCAGGGAGAGGGAATCTCTGTGGTCCATAAAATTTCCATCTTGCTCGCTAGGAAACCTCTCTGTTCTCTGGTAGGTTATACCTTTCCGAAGACCCAGAAAGTATTCTTGTGAGTTACAGCAGATATAGGCCATTGCTGTATGAGAACTAAACATGTACTCTTCAAAGAACAAGGCCATTTTTGTTTTGTTAAAATGTCAGATTTTCTTTTTAAAGCCTTAACAAATGAGCCAGTTACTAGATTATCCCAGCATGGCATCTTAAAATTGCTCACAAGATATTGTTGACTTCTGACAACTACCCCATAAAATTATTGTGAGGATAAAATGGGGAGGAAGAGAACTTTCTATGCCACCTTGAACTGCTTAGAGGAAAAGTGGAATATACATGTAATAAATTGGATATTTTGATAATTTTTAATGCATTTTGCAGGATAGGAAGTGGGGTTTGCATGAAATGTGTTGGGAAGCAAACAGGGTAGATTGGATGTAAATTTAAGTTCCTGCTAATTGCATTTGCAACAGGAGATGACACTTCTGAGGTGTTACAGTAGAAATCCACATTCTTAAAGAGAAGCTTGAGGTGAATTTATATAGAGTGTTAAACTTATGATCTATTCTTACTGGTTTATTTCATCCTTTAGGACTCTAGAATGAAAAAGAGAGAGATTCCAAACATGCTTTTGCTTGTAATATAGAAATCATTTTTATGTTTGAGGGGGAAACTGTAGATGATGCAACCTGAAGCAAAACGTTGCTTTGTAAGCCCTTAGCATAATTTCCATCACATCAGGAAAATGAACTCTGATCTAGTGGATAAGATATAATTTCCTAGGTTCACATCTTTCCCAAATTGCTGGGGATACTGTGGGCTATAAATCAGGGTGGATTTGATTTAAATCAAATTGATTTAAATCACGATTTAAATCACTAGTCAGTAAGGCTTGATTTAAATCACTAGTCAGTAAGACTTGATTTAAATATTTTTTTTACAGAAAGACTCATTCTTGCTGGTATAATCTTAATATTTACAACCATATGAAGGTTTCATTTTTGGAATAATAAATTTTCAGAGTAGTTTTTACAGTTATATCAAAAATTACTGATTTGGTTATACTACTAGAAATACATAGACAGATAATTATGAAATTATGGTGAGGTTTAATAAGTTAACTGTTTATATTTGGACAACTTTTCTGCTGTACTTTATTGGAAGGAGAAAAATAATCATTTCCTTAATAACCATTAATAACAATTTATTTAACTAAAACAATAACATGATAGCATATGTATCCATGTTTGTTAACTGATGTAGTTAAACATTTTTTTAAAAAAACTTAGACTGAGTTTTAGCACACTTGATAAACTTAAAACAAATCCTTATTTCCTGATGAATAGCCTTTGGACTACAATGTAACTTACCGTAAATAGAAGACTATATTTAGAAAGATTTTCCTCCCAAAGCATTTTATTTTAAAAATCCAATTTAAATAAAAAAAATCCAATTTAAATAAAAAAAAAACCTACTTTGTTCGAAATGGAGAAAAGCTACTCCGAAAAAAAGAAATATTGATCAAGCTCAGCGTTCGAAACTCCCATTCTTCTAGGTGCGTTTTGTGGCAGGGAATTTAATTAATGCGAGCAGTTTCTGAACTCTGGGTGCAGTACTGCGCCTAAGCTTTCAACTGCCGCTGCTGGAATGAAAGGAGGACCTTTTTCTGCTTCCCCACTTACAGTCACTTTCTGAGGACTGGAGAAGGGACCCTCATAGGAATATTAGGGCGGTGGGCAGGGGAAGCATGGCTTTTTTTTTTCAGATGTGGACTAGACCATGTGAAAAATGAATATAAGATTTTAACTGCAGTTCATTCATTTTCAGCTTTGTATTCTTGTTATAAATAAAGTGTGCCTAGACATTCCATTGTCACACCCATAACCTAGGTTTAAGGTGCCATTTAGCTCTTAGCTTTCATATCTGTTTCTAATTGAACTAGTTTGTATTATGCACAGTTTAAAAACTGATGTATTGGGTAGACAAGCCCTTAGGCTAGCTCTGCACATTCACTGTGATCATTTTACATACATAATACTTATACAGAAGCAAAGCAACCATAATTAAACTGTTTTTTTTTCCTCACAGGGATGTAGGAAAAGTATTCTTCTAATGTAAGCCCGTGGAACAAAGCTTGTGGCTTTACTGACATACAGAGTTTTCCTTTGGCTGCATGTTTGATCTTTGGATATCTTTATGTGAGAGTCTCAGCACTTCTGAGCTGAAAGCTTTTTTAAAAAGTGCAGTTTGCTCACTGTCCCTTTGTTTTCACACAGAGCAGGAAACCAATCACATTGACAAAGGGACAGGAAAAGCAACATTTATATGTTCAATCTCACCATTGTTTACATTACATCATGGTTTCCCCAAACTCAGTTCCCCAGCTGATTTTGGACTACAATTGCCATCATCCCTAACCACTGGTCCTGCTAGCTAGGGATGATGGGAGTCATAGCACCCCAGTTGTGGAACTGTCTTCTGTAGGTAGGTATGTCTGATTCTTATAGGGACGCGGGTGGCGCTGTGGGTTAAACCACAGAGCCTAGGGCGTGCCGATCACGTCGGCGGTTTGCATCCCCGCGACGGGGTGAGCTCCTGTTGCTTGGTCCCAGCTCCTGCCAACCTAGCAGTTCGAAAGCATGTCAAAAGTGCAAGTACATAAATAGGTACCGCTGCAGCGGGAAGGTAAATGGCATTTCCGTGCGTTGCTCTGGTTCGCCAGAAGCGGCTTTGTCATGCTGGCCACATGACCCGGAAGCTGTACGCCGGCTCCCTCGGCCAATAACGCGAGATGAGCGCCGCAACCCCAGAGTCTGTCATGACTGTACCTAATGGTCAGGGGTCCCTTTACCTTTATGTCTGATTCTATCACTTTGATCTTTTAATTAACAGAAGTCACGGTCATTTCATATGAGGTTTTAATGACATTTAGGATCTTTTCATCTGCCTACTCTGTTTTGGTTTTATTGATTATTTAAATTGTATCATTGTATTTTTAGTCAGTTTTGTGTTGGTTGCTTTGCAAGTTTAAGCCTCCTTGGAAGCTTTTAAATAATAATAATAATAATAATAATAATAATAATAATAATAATAATGTACCCCACCCAGCTTGCTGGGTTTCCCCAGCTACTCTGGGGCATGGTACAAATTCCCCAATAAATACAATAAATCACTTTATGTTTACATGTAAGCACTTATTTCTCACTATAGTTGATCAGGAAAGTGACTTTATACAAGCTTAAACAAATCAGACACTTGTGAGAAAAAACCTAATTCATTGACCTAAAAAGTCAGGCTAGTTAAAAATCTGCCAGGGAACAGTATTTATATTTTAACTTTCATCAAAACTGGTTCTCAGTGTAGCAGATAAGCAGTAGAATAAAAACCACTTTGGAAGGATAATATATCTTGAAAGGTGGTTTGAAAATCTGTTAAATATCTATGAAATACAAGAAATTACCGGTAAATAAACTTTTAAAAGATTAGCAAATCACAATTATTGGGTGAACACAAATGGTATTGCCTCAGGGCATGGCTCTGAGTAGGTCTTGCACTTATTTGAAGAGCTGTTGACATGTTATCATAGGAAGTATTGCTCTGTCAAAACAGCAGATTACCTTGCACCTGCGTCAAGCTGCTAATTATTCTAGTGGTGGCAGCATGAAGTATCTTGGGAGGCATGAGCTGCATTCCTAAAAATACTTTCCAGATTGAAGGTGGGGTTTCAGATGCTTCTGGCACCTTGCATACTGCCTTTTCCTGCATGAGGCAAATCCAGTTCAGACTGTGCCTGGTGTGTGTTGATCAAGACAGAGAGAGATCTTCCTAGGCAGGGGCAGACTGCTACTTTATTTACCTTCTCTTTTGTCAAAATGTAAGGACTCATCATATAAAAACAACACAGTTTGTACTTGGTGTAGCATTTGAGAAGTTACGAACCAAGCCCATTTTTCTAACTGTTCTAACATATATTTCCACCTTCCCCTCTGTCATTGATGTGAATTTATTTTACTGTGGCTTCTCATATTCCATCAGTGTTAATAAGCAACTTCCATGTTACGGCAGCAGTGGTGATTTTTTGTTCTTTTATCTTGCTTTCCATGGTTGCTTTAAAACAGGCATCCCCAAACTTCGGCCCTCCAGATGTTTTGGACTACAATTCCCATCATCCCTGACCACTGGTCCTGTTAGCTAGGGATCCTGGGAGTTGTAGGCCAAAACATCTGGAGGACCGCAGTTTGGGGATGCCTGCTTTAAAATATTGAAGTTTATTTTTGTCATTTTTACTGTGAACAACTCAAAAATGGATTTTGGGAATGGGAGCATTCTGTGTATTGGACAGTAGCTCTTTTCTAAATTTGAATCCTGGACTGGGATTAACAGTGGTTTTAAGAGCTATTTGAGGGGAACAATATTTTTGCATATACACAAATCGAGCTCTTGACTTTTAAAACATCAGCTTGTTTTTTGCTCAGTGCTTATGTGACTTGTTCAAAAAAGGGCTTTGTGTACTGTTGCTCCTATTAACATTTGACTGTACTGCTTGAACACCTAAATAATCCTGAGGTCAGAAGCCTGTTTAAAACACACCATGCAGGTTTTACATTAACTCATTTATAGTTTGAGTCTTGAGAACTTACTTAATAACATTGTGGCAGAAGGTCAACCTACTTTGTCTTCAGGCACACTAATTAAATATATGTGTGCATCATGTTCTGTGTGTTTACAGCACTTTCTTTCTATAATAATGTGCTTACAAATCTCTCAAAAAACTGTCCTAAGAGAGTCTGAGATCCAGTCTTGATCTATTTTTTGTTACACTCTTTTGGGTGCTGTCTAGGCATTCTCCCCACCATTGCAAATTGTGCTTAGTTTCATTGATACAATGCAATTGTCTGACAGCTATAAAATTACTTACCTCCCCTAAGACTGTCATTTTAGGGGAGGTAGCAGATTGCACTGCAACTTTTACACCTTTTGGAGGGCCTAAAAAATGCTAGATTCTCATACATTCTCAAAATTATCAAGGATCCAGAAGGAAGGGACTGACATACAGAACTAGGGACTAGATTAAAGGGAGAATTTTAGCCTAGGTTGCCAAATGGTTTCTCGGCACAATTCAAAGTGTTAATTTTGACTTTAAACACCCTATATGACTTGGGGACAATATGTCACTTGCTTCTATATGAATCTGAAAAATGGTGGCAGAAAGACTTCTTCCTGCCCCTGCTTATTTGTTGGGGTCAGGAGCAGGTGGTAATGCAAGGGGGTGATTGTGGAAAGACTTTAATGAACCTTTGCAGCATGTGCCGCTTGTTAATTAAAAGAAGTAGTTGTTAAAACGCAGTGCTTTCTTCTCATCCCCCACATGCTTGCATGTGCTGGGGGGTGGGGGTGGGTGGGGCAGAATTCCCTGTCGGTTGTAATCTCAGCTGTAGGCTTAGTAGCAAATGCTGAATACCAGCAATATTTTCTTCTACTCCATAGTGCAGCTGAAACACATTTCACAACTGGATAGCAATGTAACATTGAGAAAGAAGCATATGTTTGTGGTGTAATCTTACGACACTTGCCTGACCTTGCCTTTCCATCAACCATCTTTTTTCTGTCTATGTAAGGGAAAAGGCTGATCTGTGCATATATCTTGATATCTGTGCAGCTGCTCAGGCACAGCTCTAAGGTCTAATCAATGGCTGGTTGTGCTTTGTGTGTCCCTGGGTTTGTTGTGCAAACTGGACAGAATGTAGGGCGAGACAACCACCTGTTGGGGGATGCTCTACATTGAATTTCCTACATAAAGCATGGGGTTGGACTAGATGGCCTTTAAGACATCCTTGGCTCTACTATGTCTGGTTACTACTATCATTTGCATTGCTTGGCCTTTTGGCTCCACTCCCCTTCTCCCCTGATGATCATGTTTAGGTACAGACACCGTTGGGATACTCTGAAAGCTTAAGCCACAATAACTTCGCAGGTCTCTAAGGTGCTACGGCACTCCCATATTACTAAATGAATATTCCCAAGAATACCATTCTATTTGCTTGCACTTATGAATACTGGCTCTATCTGAATGTTTAAGTGTATTTACTAACCTTCAGCTTTTCTGGCCCTTTCAACTCCAATCGGCAGCACAGGATCCACTTTTTACAGCATACATCTGTTGCTTTCTGTATTTGGAGTGACCATGTACAAAGGACAGGGCTCCTAGCTGTGCAGAAGCAGGAATTTTGGCAGGTGCAACTTTTTTCCTTCAAGTTTAACATCTAAATGAAACCACTGAATGGAGTTATCCAGAGGTTTGGAGTATGGATGAGAACTAGCAAGCTGTAGCTCTATCCAGATATGACTGAAGCACTGTTAGTGGATCATTGCCTAGACTAGAAGGATGGGAAGTTGCCTGTTCTTGATGGGGTTCTATTTGCTCTGAAAGAGCAGGTATGTAGCTTGGGGGTACTTCTGGATCTTTTGCTGTTGCTTGAGGCTCAGGTGGCCTCAGTGGCCTGGAGTGCCTTCCATCAGCTTTGGCTGGTGGCCCAGCTACGCCCCTATCTGGACAGGGATAACCTAACTTCTGTCGTCTATGCTCTGGTGATCTCTAGGTTAGATTACTGCAATTTATTATATGTAGGGCTGCCTCTGAAAGCAGTTTGGAAACTTCAGATGGTGCTGAATTCGGCGGCCAGGTTGCTCACTCGGACAAGTTGGTTTGAGCATATTACACTGATCGTGGCTCAACTGCACTGGCTGCAGATTAGTTTCCAGCCCCAATTCAAAGTGCTGGTTTTGACCTATAAAGCCTTAAATGGCTCAGGACCACAATACCTCCAGGACTGCCTCTCTCCATATGAACCAACCTGGACCCTGCAATCATCATCTGATGCTTTCTACTCAGCAAGGAGAGACAGACTAGATAAAATCAAGGTGAAACTGCCTTTCTGCATAACCCCCCTTTTGTATTTTGCTGGTATTCCCTGACCATTTAGAAAGAAAAAGAACACCCTGTGCAAAGTTATATTCAGTGTGTTTGAAGCCATTTCAGTGTCTATTTTTCTCCACTGACAGACCTTGAGTGGAGGAGGGATGGAGCACTGAGCTTTCTCTTGACAGTCAACCTCTCGCCTCATTAGGTTTTCATGTTGCTGTGCAACTGTGAAATTCATCAGCCACTTGCAAGTGTGGTAATAGAGAATAAATCTAAGATGACTTGTCTTACAAGATTGAAGCATAAACAGTTTTTGTTGACACCCTTTTCCTCTTGGAGGAATGGAGCTAAGCTCTTGCCCCAAGTGCTCACCTCTTCTAAAATAGTCTGTACCTCAAAATGAAAGCATCGGCATCTTAAAGTGGATTTCTCACTCCACAAATCCAGAACTTTTTATCTCGGGTCTCCATATATTGTTCTGCTAGTCTTTAGTGAAGATGTCTGATTAGCCTGTTTTGGGAAGCTCTAGTTCACATTGGTCCAGACCTCCTCGGAAGGTGGTAGACTCTCCTTCTTTGGAGATTTTTAAGCAGAGGGTGGATGGTCATCTGTTATGGGTGCTTTAGTTGAGATTCCTGCATTGAACTAGATGACCCTTGAGGTCCCTTCCAACTCTACAGTTCTAGGCTTTTGTAAAACTCAATGGAAGAATTTCCATCAGAATTGAGCTGCTCAGCTTACAGTGGAAACAGCTGAGACAGCATACAAATAGGAGAATGTGCATATTACCTGGTGGATGTACAAATTGCAGTTGAGATACACACATTTCTCAGAGCCTGTTGGGGATTATGCATAATGATAAGAGAATATATGAAATTCAGCTGATATATGCACAGTTACCGAGGTCTGTGGGAGATTATGTATATTGACTGGGAAATGTGTACAGTTCTCTCTTCATGGAAGGATTATGTGCACATTCTCCATGAGACCTGGAGAATGTGCACAATTGATGGTTGTTATGCACATTAACCACTCAACTTAGATTCCCCTTAACCTATAGGTTTTAGATTGTTATCTGCTTTAAGCTTCCTGTTTGGTTTGAAAGGTGGGATTTAAATATATGAACTGTCGGACTCTTTGGAAAGCCAATTTTGGGTGCAGCTGTTTTTCCACATAGTTTCCAAATAGTATAGGAAGCAGATTTGCTATTCTTTAAATGTGGAAAATGATTCATGTGCTGGTGGTTATTCTTAGAAATAAAACAAGTTTCACTTTTCAAAAAGCTGCTAGCTATTGCAGTTGTTCCGATGTTCCCCGGGTGTTAATGTGTTCCCAGGATAAATAATCAAGGAATCAGGTCAGATTATTTGTCCACCCAGCTCAGTATTGTCTGCTATATGGGCTCTCCACTGTTTCAGACAGGAGTTTTTCCATTCCTACCCAGAGATGCCAAGGATTGAACTAGGGACCATCACACATACTGTGGCTTCAGGGTTTTGCTTCTTTGTCATTCAAAGAATGCTGCAGTTGTTTAACTCAGACTGTTCTTTCTAGTGGCCCATGCAACATTGATATCATCTGTGGCAAGAGATAACCTGGATAAAAAAATCCCACATCCCTTCAAGAGCCACATAACAGTATCTCTGAAAATCATCTCCCATTATAAAGAAATCATAGGGCAGTCCCAAGGCATGTTTATAAAGAACTCTTTATGGTGAAAACCTTTGTTTGTCATTATACCGATTAGCCTTGGTAGAGGTTGATGCCACCTATGAATCCACTTAAAGGAGTATTCCCATTCCCAATTGACTATCCCAAAATAGCAAAACCATTTGGGAATTACCTTTACCCTGGTCTTGGACACCTGAGACCTGCCCGATTCCTGTGAATATAATTTGTTTAATCTGTTTTAATGTTGAATTTTAAATGGTTGTGACTCCCTTGGACCTGATGGTAAATGGCAGGTAAAAAATTGAATAAATGAATCAATGAATGAATGAATGAATGAATAGTTTTTCCTCTAACAAATAGACTCATAATTACAATAGTTTTCAGGCTGAATTCATTTCTCTGCTGTGTGTGTTCTCGATATTCCAGTACTGTGTCTCCAACCTGCAACACAGTACCCACTTCTGATTTCCTCCCTGTATTAGTCTGCATTTTTTTCTCTTGTAAAAAGGAAAATTGGTTGTGCTACGGCTGCTGATCTTAGCTTGGGGGTTAGCCCAGTTGTGGGTCCCAATCCATCCCGTAATGGAGTCTCTTGTTTAGATTTCTAAAATCAGCCCTGCCAAAAGAATAGGTTCTAGTCGAAAGCAGCTAATACATGAAACGGCCCTCTTATTTGGCAGTTGTCCTCCACACAATCATTTTCATATGTCATTTTCCAGTGGTTACACATGAATACTTCCTCTTTAAAATTCTTTTCAATCTAGCAAACCAATCCATCTTCAGAACACTCAAATGGGATTCTTCTTGTGCTTGTGGCTTGGTTAAAATGAAGAGTAGGCTGTTGCTTGCTAACACTCAGACTACAGCAAACCAATTAGCTTCTAAAGCACTGCAGCACTTCAGAGGCTGTATTGTTGCCACAGACTAACATGGCTGCTTCTTCTGGAATTTGTCGCAATACAACTGAATATTTTGTCTCTGTGTCGCTAAGGGCATGTTACAGTCCTTGCAACAGTCAGTGCAGTTGGTGATACAAAGAGGGAGCTCCCAGGTTGACTGAGTACTAAAGCCTGTTTGGAAAACATGGACATTAAAGAGAGAGATTTCCACCACCCAAATCAATTGTAGCGGTTAGGGCAGCCTGAGGACATTAGATGTGACACAACGTCAGGTTGTAGACTGGAGCATCCCTTTGAGCTGTTTTTTTATGTACTGCTTTCTTTTGTTTTTAATTCTTCTTTGAGCGTTAGGATTTAAAATATTCCAGCCACTTATTTCAGCTGCTTCTGGTAATATTCCAGCAGATTAGCTCATCTCACTGTTTATAAAAAGCACATTAGATCTTTAAGAGGCAGCATCTGCTGATGTGAAAACCAGTGTGGTTCTGCTGCGCTTGGAGCTAGGCAACCTGGATTCAGATCCCTGTTTGCTCCACTGTCCTTGCAAGTCTAACATAGCTGCTTCTCCCCAAATTGAATTTTCCCTCTCCTGACATAAAATCATAAGAGTTGTAGAGTTGGGAAGGGACCCTGAGGATCATCTGTTGTTTCCACGTTTAACAGGAAATCTATATTCTTGCTTGATAGATTTCCACTGACATGTTCTTCCAGTTCTCACATAGCATCCCCCCTCTATATATTGGATTGTTTCCTTTTTTATTTCCCCAGCAATTTATTTTTAACATAAATTTCCAGTATTTTCATATTGTTGTGCCCTGTGGGCTTTGGAAAAACAAATGGCTATTTAGATAATGCATTCCCACCTCTGGCATTTTAGTAATGCCAGCTGTTCATCTGATGGGAGCGGCAACAGCTATCTTAAAAGGTTCCCTGTATTTTGCAGGGAAGTATATTAATTTATAAATTAAAATAAAATTGTATAGCCTAGTAAGGACTTGTGATCAGTGACTTCAAGGGCCAAAAGAATGTTGAGGACAACTGAGTTGTTGGAGATTGAAGGCATCCACTGAGGGAAAAATGAGGCCTGTTTTATTTGTGTCCTGGTACAGTTAAAACTCATATTTTGCAGGGGCATATCAGATACATGAAAAGAAAAAGGATACCTCTCCCTCCCCCATACCCATCCCCAGTTACCTCACTAGACTAAGACTTAGGCTCAAGGTTCCCAGTTCGATCCCAGAATCAGTGATACTTGGTGTAGAGGGAATTTTCAAAGCTTTTCGGTAGTGGAATATTTCTCTTCCCCCCGGCCACCCCCCGACTCTGGAGATGCGCCATATCTTTCCTTACACTGTGCAGTGTAATGCTTCATTATGCATAGATTGCTATGATACACTACGATCCAATTCCATTGATTGCAAATTCTGATAGCAGAGATGTATGTTGTTTTTCCATACCCATGTTATGTAAACATGCCATTGGGACACCTTCTGTTTTCTATCTGCTTGAGAGTAATTTCTTTTGAGGCTGATAAGGTAATCTTTATGGTTCTTGTTCATCTATTTGAGGGTTTACTGCTTCAAAGAGTGATGTAAACAAGCTGTTGCTGAACTCTGCATTTCCTACCTTACAGGTTAGCTGCCTTAGACACAGTTAATGCGAAACAACTGAAGCATCCATTTTGTTGGACTTGCAGCAGCTTCTGTGAGGAAATCTGTCTTTTCAGTGAGCATGCTCAGTTGACAGCCTGCCAAATTTGAGCTAAGCTTCATTTAATAAAGATTTAGTCTGTGGGGATGTGTCAGTACAAACTGCATTTGGAGAGCGGGAGAGATTATCCTTTTCTAAATCATTGTTCTGCAGAGAAGCTTTCAGCAAGTATACTGATAAAATGGAAAAGAACAACTTCCCTGCAGGAGTCTATATACAACTCATGATTGGTTCATACTTGAAATTAGGGTAGTGATGAAAGAATCGGGTACCTATGACCCCTCCTTGGAGGTTGCTAACATACCAGCATCTCAACTATGGGGGGAGCTCTCTTGTTCCAATTCTGACACCATTTTATGTAGGAAGTTGTTAAATAATAATAGCAATTAATAGCATTTTTGTTCCATTCTTCCTCCAATGGGTTCAGGGCATGTGTGTATGCTTCCTCCCTTTTACCTTTGCAACAATCCTGTGGGATAGATCACCAATCAAGCTTTGTGACCAAGTGGTGTTTTGAACCTGGGTCTCCCCAGCTTGTTCAGTGCGCCAGCTCCTAGACTACCCAGGTTGCGGTTGCCTGCCCACCTGCTACATTGCTCTTCAGTGTTTGACTGGGTTTGTGGGGAGGTCTGATATTTGAATGCCTATGTGCATCTTAGAAAGAATTACCGGTACTATTCAATGGTGGTTTGTGTTTGTCCATTTCCAAACGTCACTTTGGCAACATAAAACGCCCTTCACTGCCTTCAAAGGGTAAATGTGGCATGTGGAACTCTAAAAACATTTCACCGTTCCCTGGTCCTTTTAATACACCTCTGAGAATGGTTGCAAAGGAGCAAGGAGCAGATGATGTCACCCTTTGGCATGATACAGCGGAAACTCCATTAAGCTCCTAAGAGCGTATGTGCATGCAGACTTCTGTGGTAGGGATCATTTGAGGGTTGTTTCTTTTCTTTTCTTTCTTTTGTGAAAGGAGAGAATTGTCTCAAATCTTTCGCAGTCTTACAGCTCACTGCTGCTGTCTTAACCATGGTTAAGAGAGAACTTGAAGTAGCATGCTATTTTAGATGAGTTTGCTGCAAAATAATTATTGCAGACCACAGGTTCTCTAATAAATGCCTTAGCACAACTTCAACTTGTTTTGTTTTTAAATATAACTTTGCTTTTACAGTGCTGCATTGAAATGAGAAGTGTAGGAGCAACAGACAAAATATTTGTTTGATTTGAGAATTTATCATTTTTACTCCTCCTTGAGGCAGAACTGTAGTTCAGTATTAGGGCATTTATTTTGCATGCAGGGGGTTGCAGCTTCTTCAGTCCCTGGGATCACCAGGAAAATGGACCACAAATGGGAGAATCCCCCCTCTGCTTGAAGACACTGGGGTGCTGCTAGTGGTCTGAGTGGGCCAGGGGTAACCTGCATGTTGGACTTCAGATCCGATCCTCAGTACACCTTGGTCATGATAACTGGGGCTGATGGAAATTGGAATCCAACAGCATCCAGAGGGCACCAGCTTAGGGAAGGTTGTTCCAAACTACAGTAAAAGCTCTGCGAACGTCCGCCTCGTCTAGCGTCCATTCCAGCGAACGTCTACGGCAAACCCAGAAGTACCGGAACGGGTTACTTCCGGGTTTTCCGCTCACGCATGTGCAGAAGCGCAAACCGCTCCGTGCGCGTGCGCAGACGCGACACTTTGCCCTGCGTTCTTTTCGGCTAGTGGCCAGGGCTCCGGAACAGATCCCAGTCGCAAAACAAGGTACAACTGTAGTTGTATTCTGAAATCCTGGGGCAACTCCTTTGCCACATGGGTGGTATCTAGTGTAGTAGGCAATCTGTCATTCTGCTAACAGTGGTATTTGCTTAGCTGAAAGCTTTGGTGTTGCTCACAAAGTTTCCCAGCAGGGAGAAGCACAAATATGTGTGTGCTTTCTTTTCGGCAGGCATTTTTGTGGCATTTCAATTGTATAGTGGCAGTCAACCAGTTTTTAGGACTAACTTTTCATTTAATTATAGTATTTTTAATGTCACTTCCAAGGCTAAGGGAGAGTTTTTATTGTTAAAAATTCATACTTTCTGTAATTTTATCAGGATTGCAAGAGGCCAGGAAGGGCAAAAGAGACGTAGCTGATTAAAAATAAAATCCCTTCTATTGCACATTTCTGGGACAGATTTGTCTGTGGAGTGAAGGTTACTAACATTACTGTGTTGGCACAAATCTCTTGGGCTCCATTCCAGGACTTTCAATTCAGTGTCATTTTACAATCAGTAACCTCCAGATTTGTGTCCAAAAAGCAATTGGTTCAAGTATTGTGTGTGTGTGTGTGTGTGTGTGTGTTTAAATTGCGGAAAATGAATGAATTTGAATAAGTCATGCTAGAATGACATCTGAGTTCCTCATACTGAGTTGGTATAGATGTAATACCAAACTGTGGTTTGGTATTACCTGAACAAGCCTTAAAGGAACCCCAGTCTCATGCATTACCTCCTTCCCTGGCTTGCAGCCAATCATTGCTTGCCATTTCACCCAGCAAATGGTGATTCGCACTTCTCCTGAACTGGAAATGAGATGGTGCAGTGTGGGAGTTAGGACTTTGCAGAAACTACTCCAGCATGGCCCGCTTTCTCGGTTGGCTCTGTTTTGCCCTCAGTGATGTCCCATAGCGAAAGCTATCCCATTCATGATGCGATGCAGTTGATCAACTTGTCTTAAATAATCCTTGTAGCAAATCTAGAAAGAAGGCATGGTAATTTAGAAGTAGGGGGAAATGAAAAAGAGCAGAAAAGGGGAGTAATTTGGGTGGAGGGGAAGAACAGTATGATGATTTAAAAGGGTTATGGGAAAGATTTCTAACTTCTTAAAAGCATCACTCTGGCATAGTGCTAATAAAGATAAGTCTGGGAGGGATAGGCTCCCTAAATTCCCCATGTAGCCCCCAGAATAGCCCTTTATCTTCTACCATGATGGCACTCCTCTTACTGTGCTTTTTCAGTTGTCTACGTGCATGCAATCTGAGAAAAGCAAAGAAGTCTAGCTACACGCATTCTTCCCAGATGTGGAGGTTTAGAGACTCATTTGGCTGCGCAGCGAATTCTGTGGCCACAGTGTATGCTACCAGTGTACTTAACCATCAGCCTAAATTATGACTCTCTGCAATAAACTGTATGAAGAAAAATGTTTTCTCACAGGCTTAGCTTTCAGTTTAAAACTGCACATTAATGAAGGACTTTACAAAACGTCATCTATTCATACTGAGGAGGAGTGGATTTAAGATAAAGTTAGCAGACGTCCCCGGATTTACACATCAGTCCCCATACAAAATCCATTGAAGTTGAAAAGAGTCCCCGGATCCATTGAAAAAAATCTGGTAACCTTAGTTTAAGAGCCCCTTTCATATGACAGGAGCCTTAGCTCATGTGGTAGCCAATGTTTGTGGCCTTCAGCCCTCCATACTTCAAAAATATGCCCCCTTTTAAACATACCAGTGCTAATCAGTGATGCAAAGATATAAGCTGTAAACGTGAAGTAGCCCTCACTTAAAATACAGTCCAGGTAAACTCCTCCCCCTGTGACTCAATCTGGATTTTAAAAGGGAATTCCTTATTTGCTGGCCTCTCAAGATTTTGTGAGCAATAGTACTTGTGGAGATCACAGCAATTGGGCCACAGAGGTGATTTTGTATATTCCTGCTATGGAAATGCCTCTCAGATAACTGGTTTTTTCCTCTCTCTTCCTCAGGCCCTCTTGCTGTTGGGTGGTGTTGCTCTGTCCTGCCTTGCTCTGGATCTCCTCTTCCTCCTTTTCTATTCCTTCTGGTTATGCTGTCGCCATCGGAAAACTGAAGAACAGCTGAATGCAGATTGCTGCTGTACAGCTTGGTGTGTCATCATTGCAACTCTGGTCTGCAGGTAAGTCCTCCCTCTCCTCCAAACTAACAGAAGGGCAAACAGAACTAATCTGATAAAGGCAGAGATAAAGTTGCCTTCTCATTCTGCCACTGCTGCCACATTTACCCAGCCAGCTACCCAAAGTTGTAGCTTTTCAAACATAGCCTTCAGCAGTCTATGATTCAAGATAATATTTTCTTCCCTAGCAGGCTCCATAGTAAGTGTAAATAAACTTTTGGTCTCTTGCTGATCCAGGCTCGTCGGGCTGCTTAAGTCAGTATAGATCTGTGGTGAAACTGTTGGCTTAACATCATGTGTTAGATCATAAACCTGTGGGCAAGGCCTAGCTTATCTTTGTATATTGCTTAGAAATCCACATCATCAGAGTATGTAAACTGAAACTGATCCTACAACACATCCCCCAGACCACCAGGAATCCACCAGGATCCATCAGTGGCGACAGGCCAGCTGAATGGCCCTATCATCTTTGCAGGAGGGAATTGTTTCCATCAAGTGCTAACTTGATTATCAGTTACCTGCATGCACAGAGCATACTAAAAACTGCAAGAGTGATTGTAATGCTTTCCTCTGAGAGTAGCATGTGGAGGTAATCCCCCATTCAAGGTCATATTGTCCTTAGAATAGAAACAAACATGTAGTTCTGCAGTGTCAAGCTGGCATTCTGTCTTTGTTGTTTTTCTAACCTTCAGGAATATCTGAAATATCCTTCAAATGCCTTATCCTTATAGTCTTCTCCTGACTTGATTTTTGTGAAAAAAAAATTTTGTTTGCTTGTTTTGTGCTAAGCACAGCTAGCTACTACTCTTGCCCCCATTTTTAAAAAAGGAATTCACACAATTAAAAAAAACCCTGGTTTCCTTGGAGAGTTTATTTGCTTGGGTTTGAATAGCAAAAGCTGGAAGTGCAAGCAAGCAAGTTTGTTCACCACCTGAGACTTAGAACAGGGCAGACAGTAGAGGGAATGGGGCTCCTCACCTCTCTGCTCTTGATTGTGGGATGATGATTGGTACAGATTGGTTATTCTGTTAGCATGAGCAATAATGAGCTTATTTGCCCACAGACAGATATGTTTCATGGAGCATTTTTCTAAAGTGATAGAACATTGGACGGGACAGAATTCTGCTTTTTATGCATGAAAGCTTGAGATAGATTTGCTTTCAAACTATATTGCAGCACACAGGTGTGACCTCTGTCCACCCTCAGAGCTATTTTGATGCCTCTCTGCATTTTAAATTGCATTTATCAAAAGACTGATCAGCAGTTTACAAAGGGGAAATTTCAGCCAATGCTCCTTGTAGCTATTTCTGATCTCTTGACTCCTTGAGCAATTAGAAAAATTCACTGCCAGTCTTTTAAAGGGTGGAATTTCTAGCCCTTTTATTGGACCTTTCTTGGCAACTAACCCATTGCTGTGTGACCAACAGATCTGCAGAACCTTGGTGCATGAGAGAGACAGGGTCACAATTAACTTTTACCTTTACTCTTGCCTATTCTGAATGTTATTTTGGGTTATCCTCTAGCCCCTTTCCTCAATCTACCATCAAGCATTGCATTTGCAGACTTTAACCCTGCGTATGTTGAAGAGAAAGTGGTTACAGCATATTTTATTTAATTACTGTGATTTGAGGATTATTGTTTTTGATCTCTTAGGAGAGTGTTCCTAACCATGGCTCTAATCTAGGGTTTCTCATATGTAGCCATCAGAGACTTGGGATGCAGCCACCAAGGTACTCTGTTGTCTTTTGTGGGATGTGTCTGGGCTGCAGGTGTTCTTGCAGCTGCCATGCATAGGCAGGATTTGAACCAATGGGTAGAAATGGCAGGGAAGCAGATTTTAGCTAAACATTTGGAGAGACATCCTAGTGGTAAGAACTGTTTGACCGTGGAATAGGACTGCCTCAGGAGCCGGTGTCTTTCCTTTGCTGGAGGTATTAAAGAAAAGCCTGGGTGGTCTCGGGAATGCTGTAGATGTCTTGCATGGTAGATCATGAATTGAGGAGGGGATTGGACTTCCAGGGCACCTTCCAACTCTGATTCCAATCCTCCAAAAACACATTTGTCACTTTTAATGTACCTATGGACACTGTAGATTTTCTGAGGTGTGCTTTGTTTGTGATCTTTGGAAATAGTGGAAAGTATTGGAATTATTATTACCATCATCATCATTATCATTATTATTATTATATATTGTGAACCTTCCTGAGATCTTCAGATGAAGGGTGTTCTATAAATTGATTGATTGATTGATTGATTAATAAAACTCAAGAGAAACAAGAGCAGAAAAGTTAGGGTTCCCAACAACAGAAAGTTTGTTGAGCTTTTTGTAGTTTTGGCCTAAGTTATTAAGCTTTTTTGGCAAAATTGTCAATTTTTGAGCTATTTCTGAGAATCAGCAAAAACGACACTGCCAGCATGGGCTACCATACCTCCGAATATTTAGCCGATTTCCACACGGACACTGCTTGCAGCTGCAGTATTCTGGGTATGTCCAGGAAATTCCAGACAGATTGGTTCTGATAGTTGGGAAATGTCCTGAACAACTGCATTTAGCAGAAATAACATGCAAACAGATGTTGAAATACGGCTTTTACAGCTCTCCCAGAAATAGCACTTTCTCCCAAGGTTGAAGAATAAGGTGGTAATTAGATGGGAAAATTAACTCATCCCCAGGTGTAACAAAGGCTCTTTTTTTAAGGATTCAGCTCGTAAATTCCCTTTAATTAAAGATGTCTTGCTGCCACTGCAATATTAACTTGTAAAGATGAGACTTTTGTGGATGGTGGGTCTCTTCTTAGGAAAGGGAGGAGGGGCTTGTTGGGATATTCCATTCAAGTCAATTCCACCTTCAGTTGCTCCAGAATGAGGCTGATCTCATACTATGTATATATTAATTGCTGGGCCCTTATTTTGAAGCCTCAATTTAGTGCTAAATAAGAGGAACAGGTCATCTGAGTGGCCACACACATCACCTCCTGTATGCATACAACTTTGCTTCCATGTTTTTGGTATCTACTCCCTTATTCAGAACCCCCCCCCCACCAAATTTCAGTGATTCTTAAGGAGCTTTGTTAATCACATCCAGCCACATTCTCAGCCTAACTCCCCGTCCCCGTCCCCCCCCCCCGTCAGCTACTAGGTCCTGCTTAGAACAAAGTTCTTAAACACAAAATTATAGTTAACAGAATACAACCATGTTCTTTTTTGCTCTTCTTTTATCCAACAGGCAATTTGTGCTCTCTGGGCTGTATGTGACCTCCAGGAATTTTCATTTCTGGAAATCCCAGCTTTTATTCAGTGATGAATACCAGTGAAAAGCCTGTCAAATTTAGTGAATGGAGGGTAGGGGGGCTTTTCCACAACCTCAATTGCCTCCACCAAATGGAAAATCTAGCTTCATCCCATGGTCATAATTGAGTTGAGGGCAGGGGCAGCTCTTGAAACCAGGCCTATTTACCATTTACTCCACCTTATACAACAGTAATTCAGTGATAAATGCATTGGAGAGTTTCCCGTCCCCCATTCCCACATAGTGTTCCTTCCACTTGTGTCTGAACCACACCCGGTGTCAGGTGTGGTGATTTGGTTTTGCCCTCTGTTAAAACACTGGCAGCGGATAGGCTTTTTTCTTCATCTCTAGGAACAGATGGCAGCCACTCACTTATTAGGAATGGGTAACCTTTTTCTGTTGGCGGGGGCAAACCATGTGCCTGACAGCCGCCTTTCCACCATGGCCCCCACCATGGTTCACTTTGTAGCAACCCTGATATTCAACCATAGGAACATGGGAGTCTGCCTTATACAGTACTTAACCATTAGTCCATCTACCTCAGCATTATATACAGTGACTATCTCTCCCCTCCAATTTCTATCATGGTGTGTGGGACTATTGGCTGCTCCTGTTGGAAGGTACTGAACCTTTCCTGCTCTGCTTTCAGAGGAAACATGTTGACTGTAGAAATACCTGATACCATGGTAGCATAAAATTTGAGTGTTTATTTTCAGTCCCAAGCTAACCTCACTGTTTGTAGCTGGACCTCAATAAGGGCTTAGAAACCTCCATTAAATAACAACCTTGACATGACTTTTTAAATGTTGTGATTTTAAGTACTGTATTGCTTTTGGATACTGTTATACAGAATGCAGTTCTACTATGTCTTTTAAACAAGCCACACCTCCAAACTCCCAGTTGATTGTAAATTATTAAATGATCTCATCGGGTCCCTTGCCTTTTCACATGGCAAGACAGCTTTCCTCCCCCATGTGGCCCATTATTTTACCTCCAGCTGACCTCTGTCTAGTAGTTCATACAACAACTGTGTGGGTTAAACATTTAAAAATAAATAAAAATAAAAAAATGGATCGGTTACAATCAGTGGGGATTATCCGCTTTTTGCCTGACACAAAGACGAAAGCTTATCTCGTCATCAGATATGTGCCTTTGTTCGCTAGAGAAAGGTAAGTTAGGAGATTGTGATCTTACGGGGGCCATCTGTACCTATTTCAGCCCTTGGACTTGTGTCACCTCAGGTGACAGATTTTTGCTTTTTTCCATCTGCTGGGATGGCAACCTATAACAGTTACATTCTAATATTCTTAGACCTTCCACCAGCCTAAATATGCAGCTTAAGGACTGTTGCTGCTGTCTGCCTGCTCACCCTTTAGGTGCTTTGATACACATTTCAGTATTGTTGAACACCACCTCAGGGCCCAACATGGGACGCAGTATAGAAATGTTTTAATTAATTGTGGATAATTTCTCTGTCCTGAGTCAATTCAACATGACAGCTTTCATTCCTATTTACAATATTTCTATGCCACATTTCTGTTGATACTTGAAATGGCCTATAGTTAATATTTTTTTTAACAAAGAATAAGTTGCAATTTATCAAATGAGGGAAATTAAAACAGCAGTGAATCACTGCTTATCATCTGATGCCCAAATGAAAGCAACATAGGCAAACATCTATGTGGAAAGTATTCCAGAAATGTTGCACTGCTGCAGGAAAAACCCAGTTGCTACTCACGTGACCTCAGAAGATGGAAACCAAAAAATGACCTCGAAGGATGGTTTGGGTTGAGGGCTGGTTCGTATGAGAGAAGATGGTTCTTCATATGCACTGGGTACAGGACATTAGTATTTTCCAGCAGTGTGGAAGGCAGAACCAGAGGAGGAGCAGAATGGCTGTAATTGCCTCTCTGGGAGCCCGCAGTCTTGTGTGTTTGTGCATTCACATTAAGCCATGAGTTTGGCCTGAAGGTGCGTCTCCATCCCCATCGTTCGGCCCGGACACTGAGGTCCAGCGCTGAGGGGTTTCTGGCGGTTCCCTCACTGCGAGAAGCAAAGTTACAGGGAACCAGGCAGAGGGCCTTCTCGGTAGTGGCTCCCGCCCTGTGGAACGCCCTCCCATCAGAGGTCAAAGGAGTAAACAACTATCTGACATTTAGAAGACATCTGAAGGCAGCCCTGTTTAGGGAAGCTTTTTAATGACTGATATTTTAATGTATTTTTAATCTCCTGTTGGAAGCCGCCATTCATTTTGCTAACTTCTGAGGTACAGATCTCCTGCCACTGTAATATTCTGGATGGCACATTGTATAGGTTTAGGAAGATAACTTCCCCTGTTGGTCATCGTTCAGTGTCAGGGTGGATTTGATTTAAATCAAATTGATTTAAATCATGATTTAAATCACGATTTAAATCACTAGTCAGTAAGGCTTGATTTAAATCACTAGTCAGTAAGACTTGATTTAAATATTTTTTTTACAGAAAGACTCATTCTTGCTGGTATAATCTTAATATTTACAACCATATTAAGGTTTCATTTTTGGAATAATAAATTTTCAGAGTAGTTTTTACAGTTATATCATAAATTACTGATTTGGTTATACTACTAAAAATACATAGACAGATAATTATGAAATTATGGTGAGGTTTAATAAGTTAACTGTTTATATTTGGACAACTTTTCTGCTGTACTTTATTGGAAGGATAAAAATAATCATTTCCTTAATAACCATTTAAACAATTTATTTAACTAAAACAATAACATGATAGCATATGTATCCATGTTTGTTAACTGAAGTGGTTAAATTAAAAAAAAAAACAACTTAGACTGAGTTTTAGCACACTTGATAAACTTAAAACAAATCCTTATTTCCTGATGAATAGCCTTTGGACTACAATGTAACTTAAATAGAAGACTATATTTAGAAAGATATTTCCTCCAAAAGCATTTTATTTTAAAAATCCAATTTAAATCAAAAAAATCCGATTTAAATCAAAAAAATCCGATTTAAATCAAAAAAATCCGATTTTTTTGATTTTTTTAAAAAAATCATTGATTTTTATCCACCCTGTTCAGTGTTGAGCATGAAAAGCAAATGTGATTCTGCTGGTGGTTTTCTTTTGGAATGGGCAGTTTCTTGTCTCATTTTAAACTGAAAGATTTCTGGTATCCTGTGTTAGGTAGGTGGTTTCCTCTACCAGTTGGGTGGATAGAATGTGTAACCTGCCAAAAGTTCAAGGTAGAAAGCCTGGAAGCCTTGATTTGAAATCTAGAAAGTCCACATCTCCTGTATTGTTCTCTTAAAGCAGTGGTTTCTAAGCTGTCATCTGGAGTTCTTTGGTTTATCGGGACTTCCTCAATGACATCAGCAATGGTGGGCAACATTCCCTGAAAGGCAGCCTGGCCACAACTTCCTGTCTTTCCCTGAAATGTGAATCAGTCCATGCAGACTCAATAGGCTTCTCCAGCCAGATGGGCAGGGTATAAATAATAAATTATTATTAAAATTATTATTATTACTCCCCATCCCACATGAACTGTCTGCACCCTTGTAGGTGCCTCAGAGTCAACTGCAATGTGCTGGAACACTTGAGCAGGTGGAACAGTAAAATGTTCCCTGTCCTAAAACTAATGCTCAGTAGTGAGTTGGCCATCAGCTTTGTGTATTACTTTACCTAGAATTCAGAGCTAAAGAAAGCAAACAAACGAAAAGCCCCCCCCCCATTCTTTCTTTTTGGGATTATAACTATCCAGTTTCAACCTTTCTTACAGCCCAGAGTATACTGTTCTCTTCCTGTAGAGAACTTCAGACCACGAGGAATAAGTTTGCAGCTGCCTGCATAGATTGAAATGTTCAATCTCTTTCCTATTTTGTCTCCCCACAGTGCTGGCATAGCTGTTGGCTTCTATGGAAATGGGGAGACCAGTGATGGCATTCATCGGCTAACATCTTCACTGCGGCACGCCAATCTCACTGTTGCAGGGGTCCAAGACCGGGTAAGTGGAAGAAGGCTCCCCCCAAAGACAGAGAGGGAGAGAGTTGTTGTTGAAACCTTGTCCTCAGGTGAGAACCCACCTGTGTGTCTGCCTCTCTGTTCTTATCTGCTTCCCAACAGGTCCTTGACAGCTTCCATTAGCAGAAGGAAATGCAGTTCTATTTCCTTTCATTCCTTGTTCTAAAAATATCCAAGCAAGTCAAGCCTGTTAAATAAAGTAATGTTCCATCACGATTATGCTTGGTTCAAGCTGCTGCATGTTAATGCTTTCCCCAACCCTCCTGAGCAGCGACAATACACACACAAAAAACAGCAAAACCACAATGTTAATTTACATCTGTACTGCTTGATAATGAGAATATAAAAAGCTGCCTCTTAAGGAGCCATACCAATGATCCAGTTAGCCCAATACTCTGGCAGCAACAATCCTGGGCCTTTTCCAATCTTAGTTATCTGAGATTCTTTACATGAAGATGTTTAGGTTAAACCCTTAAAAACAGGGCTAGCCCTCTTTTTGGCACAAAATAAAAAATAAAAAAATTATTTCCAGTAGCACCTTAGAGACCAACTGAGTTTGTTATTGGTATGAGCTTTCGTGTGCATGCACACTTCTTCACTCTTTTGGGCAGGGTAAGTTGCAGATTGTTAAGTGGAAGGATTCCTGTTTCAGTGGAGATACTGCAAATGGCACCTCTAGCACCTGTTTTTATTGTAGAGTAAGTAGGAATTTGTCCTCATGGAACAAATAATCCCAAATAATTTCTCAGTGCAAGATGTGAGGCAGTCACACAAAAGTGAAACCACATGGCCTGCTTTGTCTTCAAGTGAGCAATAGTCTATTATGGTATGATGGAGTTGAGGAAGGTTTGGTTTTGTAAACCCAGATAAGATCCACTTGTGTACAAATTACTTATGAAATCTGACCGCACTTGGAATTGTGGGTGTGCTTTCTGAGCTGATTTGCAGGCTCTGTTTTAGCACCACAGCGATCTGCTGTGGTAGAGTCAGCTCTAGCTGTAAGCCCACAAAGAAAAGGGAATGTTCTCTCTTTTCATTGGAGCAGCCCTCAACCACCGAGCAATAAAGTACGCTCCCTGTAGAAGAGACAGGCTGAATTTGCCAAAGTTTTGCTTGAGAAGATTGTGGTAGCAGGTTGTCCTTGCCACATAACAGCAAAATCTGGATGCTTGGTGAAATTCTATTAGACAAGGCATCTCTTCCTGAAGAGATTATCAGTATATGTTTCTGCATGCATTGTCAAATTTGTGTGAGAGTGTTAATGGGACAAATCTATATCACTGCAGTTAGCTGCATTGCTAGTTTTTGGATATGATAGATAATAATAATAATAATAATAATAATAATAATAATAATAATAATTTATTATTTGTACCCCGCCCATCTGGCCGGGTCTCCCCAGCCACCCTGGGCGGCTTCCAGCAAATATTAAAAAACAAAACATTAAAATATCACAGATTAAAAGCTTCCCTGAACAGGGCTGCCTTCAAGTGTTTTCTAAAGGTCATGTGGTTTTCTAAAGGTCATGTAGATAAGCTGCTTTGGAGCATCTCACTTGAAGCTGACCAACTTGCTAGCCCTTTACTTTTATGTGTGTGCCTGTGCTGATGTGGAGAACTCATGGCTGTCTTCCCTTATCCACAGGTGCAAAACATTGCAGTTGCTCTGAACAAAACAGCAGAGCCCAACTTGGGGTTCCTGGAGGTAATGTTTGCTAAACAGACAGATTACCTACATGTGGTTCAAAAGCTCCAAGGACTCTTGGATGAACTTGTGAGGCAGACAACAGAGATTCCTTTCTGGAAGAATGATGATGTCTCTCTAGAATTGCTGGCAGGTCGTATTGATCTATATGACTGGTACAGGTAAGCAGGCTGTGTACTCTTTCGTGTGTGTTTTTTATACTGTTGTGGTGCTTGTTCAATCTGAGTCTTCAAGCTTCAGCTTCCTATGCTATCTTTCTGTAGTTTGAAGTGCTAGGATCCCCACTCTTTTAAATAGAAAGGTTTTTGAGCATTTACCAGTAATCATAGCCCAATTCTGAATTGCCTTGATATTGATGTGATGATAATGATGCAATGGCATGTCGCTCCAAGCCAAAGCAAATGAGCTTTGTAGCATTCATTTCTCAATCTCTGTAGTGGGTGTGGGAATCAGAAGATTGCATTGCTTGTCCAAGACTTGCTTTTCACTTTTGCGCATTTTAATTGTCTCCTGTGTTGTTTTTTAATCTGTGTTTTGGTTTTGCTACAGGTGGCTGGGATACCTGGGCTTACTCATGTTCCATGTCCTCATCTGTTTGCTGGTGCTGTTTGGACTAATTAGAAACTCAAAGGCCATTCTTGTGGGGTAGGTTGATGTGGAAACAGTATTTGAAGGTATTAAAATGAGCTTGTTTTAATCTTCAGTTGTGTGCCCTTCAACTCTTCCATACACTATTAAGTAGTCTTTACTCAGTGAGCGATGCTTGCTGCATTCAAAAAGGTCATTTGGAGTTTTTTCTGACAGGGCCGTGGCTTTTTCTGGGAGGCATTAACAGGAAAGTGCATTCATGTAACAGTTGCACAGTTGCACTGTGCTTGTATCCATCTTTGAACTTGGAAAGATGAGAAAATGTTCTTCAAAGTGAATGTAATTCTAATGGTCTCTGGTGTACCCTCCATGGATAAGAAAGGTGAATGCAGTACTGCGTCTCTGGTTGAAGCTATCTCCTCGTGGTGCAGAATTAGACCCATGCATGTATGGGTTGGAAATGCCACATCTTAAAAACTGCTAAGTCCCTATGGTGTGCTTTGATCTTACCAGTGGGGATGTGCTTCTTGTAATAGGCCTTTTAATATGGTTAAGATGATGGAGATGATGGTGCCCTTCAAGTGCGCAGTTCACCTGCATATTGGTCATTTGCAGCGTATCTTTATGCACTCAGAAGTTGAACTTGTGTATTTAAGTTACAGGTAGGTAGCCGTGTTGGTCTGCCGTAGTCAAAACAAAACAAAAATTCCTTCCAGTAGCACCTTAGAGACCAACTAAGTTTGTTTTTGGTATGAGCTTTCGTGTGCATGCACACTTCTTCAGATACCTGAATCAGATATCACAGTCATGACTCAATGGGATGCCAAAACCAAGTCATCATCTTCTTGATTAATTGTCACATCTCTTTATTTCTGTTGTGGCTTTTGTTTTGTATTTGTGCAGTGGGTTTTGTGGTGCTTGGGTGTAGTTTTCCAAAGTAGCTAGCTATGCATAAAGGAGTGCCTACATTTTAATAACAGGATTTGCTTATTGTCATGTATACACAATAATGAAAACCTGTGTTTTAGTGTTCAAAAGACTGTTATTAACATAGTACCTTCTGGTGTGTTTTACTGGCAATATTCAAGAATTCCAGACACCTGGACTTAACAAGTAGACGCCGGTTCTTAGGATTTTCAGCAATGGTGATAAGGGCTGAGATCCAAAGAACTAATGTAAGAGTGTCAGAGGATGTCTGTATAGCTCTCTCTTCCCTTTTGGACTGTCCCCCTCAATGCAGTGTTTGTTTGTTTGCACAACAAAGCTCTCTGGCCAGTTTAGAAATAAACTGCAATCAAAGCTATTTTTGAAATGTCCTCTAGTTTCAGGGGTTTTTTGCCAGTGAGAGTGGAATAGAAACACAAATCTGCTTCTATCCTGAGCATGCAGAATTGGCTTATGCTATTCAGATCCTGCTTATGCTACTCTTAAGAATGACGTTGTTGTTGTTGTTGTTGTTGTTGTTGTTGTTGTTGTTGTTTATTTTTATTATTATGTTGTTTATATGCTGCCCATCTAACTGGGTTGCCTCAGCCACTCTAGACTGCGTCCAACAAAATATTAAAACACAAACATTATGGTACCTGTTAGCTTTCTAGAAAAAAATTCTCTTCAGTCTGCAATATGTCTATTCTGTTGCTTATCAACCTTGTAGCATTTGCAACTCAAAATGGTGGGATGGTCATGGATCAGGGCTGCTTAGCAAGAGACTGAGTGCCTGCTTGGTCATGGAACCTGGTTTTATTACATTGTTAATTGAGAGTCTTTAGGCAAAAAAACAGGATATAAATAGTCATATAACAGAAAACATTTTTTCCTGCCCTACAGAATTACAAAAGAGAAGTATTTTTAAAAATTGCCAAGAGTTTCACTTGCAAAGAAGAGAAAAAATGTATGAGAACATGAGATGTCTCCCACACTTCAGTGTTTTATCTGCTGTTGTGCTTGGTGTTAAATGGTGGCTTCTCATGGGCACTCTTTAAAAGTCAGGGGTGTGAAATACATCTCCAGGCCAGTAGCTGGACCACACAGTGTTCCTTGCACAACGATATGTATGTTTGCTGTTCCCACTTTCAGACTGCAGTCCCAGACCCTTTGGGCAGTGTCTCCTCACAGCCAATCTTCAGGACAACAGAACCTAAAATTATTTGTCCTGCTCATTCAATCCTCAAGTCCCCATCAAAGTTGTGAGGCAGCAGCATTTGGTCTTGTGCATTTCAGGTGTGGAAGGAAAGAAGAAAGTTCACAAATTCCAAATATGAAGGGCATAGGGCAAAAAATGAACTGCAGTCGTTGCTCACATTGCCTGCAAAGTAACTGTTCTGTTCATAAGTGGCCTGTTTCGAGGTTTCGTGTAAATAATTTTCTATATAGCACTGTTATTTTTTTTACCTAGGTCATTTTAAACTGTGATAATGCTGTATTCTTAGTTTTAGATTTTGATTTATGTGGAAATTGTTTTCCATTTGGTTGTGTATTTTTTGATGTGGTTTATTTGTTGTTTATGACTTTTGTAATTATGTAGATCTTATCATGTTGTAAGCTGCCTTGAGCATTGTTTTTAACTGTGGAAAGGCAGCATACAAATAAAAAATGATGATGATGATGATATTCCATACCAAAGAGGTCAGGATGCTTATTGAAGCAGCTGCTCCTTCAGATTTCCAGTTACAGAAACGTAAATTGTTTGGCAACTTTTCTTCCTCCTTATCGCTTTGAACTCTATTAGAAGGTATTAGAATGGAGCCAAGGTGTCTGCCAAACTGAGCCTGTTTCTCTTTCTCCTGCAGAGTGTGTCTTCTAGGGGTGCTTGCCCTCATTGTGAGCTGGGTTTCCCTGGGTCTGGAGTTAGCTGTTGCTGTGGTAAGTGGCTATGATACAAAACTCACACACCTTGCACTGCACTTTAAGCAGACAGGTGAACCAGCCTCTCCATTGAAACATTGTTTATTGCTAGATAAAAAAAAAAACCTAGGGTGCAGTCCACCTGTACCACAGGAGCAGCACCTATGCGTATTATTATTTTTATCACTACAACTACTACAGTGCAAAGTCACAATATTAAAATTGGGTAGAACAATTAACAAGCAAAAGAATTAAGGCCCAGTAGGCCCATGCCTCTTCCCTGCCCCCCCCCACCTACCAAGGTAGCACAAGCCATTCAGAGCAGGGAGAATGGGAGATCCCTCAAATTCTCCTCTACCCTCTGCCCGTATGTGGGGGGGGCAGGAATAATGGGATTCCTCCAGGCTAGGGATAAGTATTATGAAACCCTCCAGACGTTTGCTGAACTACAACTCCCACAAGCCCCAGCTGGTCTGGCCAGTGGTCAGAGATGGTGGAATGTGTGGTCTGGCACCATCATGTTGGCTACTCTAGCTCTAAGCGCTGCACCCATGATGTAAGTGAATCAAGGCTGCAGCTTCTAGTAACAGTTATGTGGGACTGTGGTTTACACACTGTTCCTGTGTAGAGACAATGAAGCTTCTTTGCCTTTATTTTTAAAAATTACTGGAAGCCTTATTGTTCTACACTTCAAGGAGCTGTTGATATGTATCATTTCTTGACAAAAAGCTTTTGGAGAAACAGGGTCACTACTACCAGTGCCCCCTTTTAAAATGGGAGGGATTTTATGCTTTCAGCAGAATCAAGTGGCAAAGGTTTTCCTGGACTGGACTGCTTAAAGTTTATGTGTTAGTGCTGATGGTGGGGAGTTTCCATATTTGAATGCTTGACCACAAAAACTCCTTTCTGAACATAGAAAACTGGCCAATTTCCCCCCTAGATCTGCTATCTTCTACATATGGAGATTTGTTGGGGTGGGTAGAAAGCAGGTAGATGAGATTAGGTGTGCATCTTTCATCATATCCAGATGGTTGGATAGAAATCTGACATCCTAAACTTGTAGATCTTCTGCAGGAGTGCCATACATTCTTAGAACTGGATGCTTTTATAAAATCATGATTTCAAAGATACGTTTGAAGATCAAATTGGGAAGATTATTTCTCCCCCTGTGTTTCTTACTACTTGTGTCATCTCTGCTGCTCTTTAGGGTTCCAGTGACTTCTGCGTTAACCCTGATGCCTACATCTCCAGAGTGGTAGAGGATTATGCGGTGCTAAGTACAGGTAAGGGTTCTGAGAGCAGCCGTGATAAGTGACTGCATTTTGTGTTTTGTAGAAATGCAAGAAATGGAGGGTTAGGTTGAAGAGGATAGGAGGTGTGAGGATGGCCCGTGTCACCAGAACTTTGGTTCATCTTAGTGAACCGAGGCCTGGCATAAGCTGTGGTTTCAGGGTACTGTATTCCTCCTTTGCCTCTCCCCCTCCTCTGACCCTTTTGTCTCCATTGAATACGCTATGGCAGGCTTCCTCAAACTCAGCCTCCAGATGTTTTGAGACTACAATTCCCATCATCCCTGACCACTGGTCCTGCTAACTAGGGATCATGGGAGTTGTAGGCCAAAAACATATGGAGGGCTGAGTTTGAGGAAGCTTGCGCTATGGCATGACCCGGATGTCTTGGCTTCCAGTGCATCGGAACAGCAAGGCAATGACAGTTGGCAGCTTCAAAGAAGGTCCTCTGATATGGGCATTGTAGCATCTCTACCTCCAAGTCCTAGTTCTCCCAATTAAACAGTATGTGACCAAGGGGTTGTCCAAGGTCCTTGTGGAAGCATATGAGATGGGATATGCAAGGTTTTGTTTTTATGTGTGAGTGTGTGGGTATCTGTGTGAGAATCTGGTTGACTGATTGAGGGATTGTGCCTCAGCCTTGACCAGTTTCCTTAAAGAACCTGCGATTGCTTAAATGAGTTCTGTATATAAGGAAAGAAGCCCAGTTGGTGGAAATATAATTCAAAGTAGCCACTGTTCATACCATGTTGGTGACTCCACACAAATAGATGCAAGTGGATTTGGTATGGTGGCTATGTAAACAACAGGAAATCCATTCATGTGTCGGAACTGTGATTCATGTTTCTGTGGATTGATCTTGGCTTTTTGTAGTTCTGGGAATATGAGATCTCTTTTGAAAGCAAAATAAAAGCCAGAACTAGTGAGCATCTCAATTTAAAAGCATGCAGTCCCCTGTCATACCAGACAGGGCAGTTAAATAGACTGGAACATTAAGACAGAGAGAAATATAATGTTTCCTTAAAAGTGTAGTATGGGACTGTATTGACATTTTTTGGAAATTCAGATTCAAGTGCAACAGCAGTAAAACATTAAATAACGAAAGAATCCCAGTGGACCACTGGTGTGTGTGTTTAAATCTACAACACAAAACCGTGTGCTCAGGGTCTCTTAACAGTTAACACAGATTAATTATGACTTGCATGATTCTTAAAATAAATAGACAGATTAACCTAGCTGCCTTGCTGGATTATCCAAGATCCACTTTTTTGCAAGAGCTTTGTCAGCTAGCAGGTGATAGACATTCTACAATAAGCTGTCCAGTTCTCCCCCTGATGTAGAAAATGAATGTTTTGTTACAATCCAAGAATAAATAAATTGGTTTCAGCCACTATCATTTCCAGTATGCTAACAGTTTTTGCACCATGATTTCTAGTGTAAAAATCCTTGCTTATAACCAGTATTCGAAATTAGCCACGTGCCAGGCACATTTTGCACCTGGCTATCAGCCACTTGCGACCAAGTGAAGATGCCTGGGCATCAGGATGGGGCCTGACATCTGCTGGTGCCTGCCTGGATATAAGGAGCCATTTGGCGCCTAGCTTATATATCTGAGTTTCTAACACTGCTTATAACTAAAGAAATAAAACAATGAAAATGTTTGTTATTTCTAAATACAAATTGTAGCTTGAAGGCATATAACAAATAATGTTTTTCATTCTGAACCAAATATAAGAAAAACATCTATTACGTGTTTTTAGAATCAAGAGACATTTATTTATAGACAAACCCTCTTTTCCAGGAGACACCACTGATTTAAAATTGGTTTAAATTTGAATTGGTGATTATTTGTTAAATGGCATTAACTGAGATTTCTGTTCTTCTGCTCTACAAATTTAGAGAAATGGGGGATGAAGTAGAGAAATACTGGAATCTCTGCACCCTTCCCCCAGTAAGCTGCATGCATGTTCACAAATGCTGAAATCCAGGGTTTCCTGCCTCAGGGTCTTTGTATAAACTCAGTATTCAGTTGTGTTTAGCCCTGGGAAGCCTGAGCTCTCTGTACTAATTTGTTAGGCTTAGTAGCAGAGGTTCTTGACACATCTGTGACAAAGGGGTAATTGAACACCTTAGCTGAGTAATGTGCTCTCTTGGGCTTTGCCTCACCTGATCTAGACTGAGAAAGGTAGCAGATGAATGATGCCTTCAATTTGGGCCTCGGTAGGTAACGGTCCATTTGACAAAACGGTGCTTCGATAGCAGTCGAGGCGGGAAAGGGGGAGGCAGAATAGATGGCCGAACTGCTCCTTGGGTGAGCAAGTGACAGCTGTGGTGCTTGTGCAGGACTCTAATGGGGCTTTGCAGACTTCCTTCATGGCAGGGATAGTTCTGTCAACAATGTGGTTTAGCTTCCTATTTATTTATTCTTAAGCAACGGTATATCTGCATTGATATCTTACTGTGTACACGGAAACAACATTTGTTAGTAACCGGTGATTTAAGATTATCCCCTATCCCCACCAACAAAGATTTGTTTCTTTATAATGCATAAACAACTCCTGGTTTTATTAACCCATCTGTAAAAATAAACATGATATAGCCATGTCTTTAGACATGGAAGGTGGTGGGGGGGGAAGCATTCAGTCCATGTTCAGACTATCCCCCCCCCCAATAACTCTGTGCTGCAAGCAAGAGAGTAGAGGTGCTGTGGAAAGGGGCCTCCATAGCAGTGTCCCAACAATCTACTCAATACAGAAGTGCCAAGCCACATACTAAGGCTAAGGTGACTTGAAGTGCACAAGGGGGCAGAACAGCAATTGCAGAACCACTGCAAAGCATTTTGGGGCAATTTGGGCAAATATAAAATTTTGGCCAGTGACTAGTTTTTCTGGAAGAGCTATTTTGGGATATGCCAGGCAGTATCCCTCCCCCAAGGGCGGGCTGCCCAAAGGTTCCCTTGCAGCCACTCCATCCACGTATATTCCCCACTTGACTAATGGGGAAGTCAGCTGGGTGTTCCTCAGTGGTATGTATTTCTTGTTTATTTTTTTAAACCCCCCCCCCCCGCAACTTCAGTGTGCCATTCAGCTGCTAGTCCTTGATATATACCCTGAAAGAGATGGTAAATGTCCATACAATTGCAGCAAATGTTACATGGGTAACAGTTTTTTCTTGCTTGTTTTTGCCCTGGAAGCTTTTCTGATTCCATAAAATAGATGCATTCCAGAAGAGAAGGCACCTTGCGCTTCTATATATGCAACTTCAGAATTGTCTATATATGGTAGTTTCTGCCTACAGACTCACAATCTGCTAGACATAACACAAAAGGAAAAAGGAATGGGGAGGGAAGAGGAAAGCAAGGGTGGCAGCAGCTGCTCCTTCAACCAACTAACAGATGAGGCAACGTTGATCTACCCGTTGTCATGATGTACTTCCTGGGAGTCAGTCTTCTAGTGTCCTAAGTCTCCTAGCTGGTGACAGAGGCCAGAGAAATGCTTCCCTTCAGTTCTGCAATCCCAAGTAACTACCATTTGGAGCTCAGTGTGTTGTTTTTTTCTGGCAGGGTATGGGGAAGCAAACTGGTCCTACTTTGGTGGATGGATAGGGCCAGATGGGTCTCCCCTTTGCCAAGACCCAGGACTAGCTAAGGCAACTTGAGTTTAAGAAATACAGAAGAGATCCTTGAGCTGGAGAGCTTTTGATAGGGGAATTTTCCATAAGTAACTTGACTGAAGAAAATTTGAAATTAAAATCAAGCTTGCTTTTCCTAATCAGGGATATAAATTGCTTGTTTTGATAGCATCCCAGCCAGACCGATAGATGTGATCTTCTGTATGATGCATGATCCTTATATCCATAGTTGCATTTAATTGTAGGATAGTGTGGCATTTTTCCTCCTGTTGGAAAACAACAACAATGAATAGCAGAAATTGAAATGCTTTTAAATATACCCAAATTATGTTGGCATGTTTCAAATCTAAGCAGAATAAATGGCGCAGAAGATAATCTGATTAAGTGTATCATCTTCTCCACTTGCAGTTTAGAGATGAGATGAGATTCTTTTTGTTTTGTTTTTCCACATGCTGTGTGGAGGGGGGGGAATGGAGCAGAGGGAAATGAAGCAATTTGGTGTGTAGGAAGGCTAGATTATTATATGCTCAGCTCATCTAGTATTCATTAAGTATGATAAGGCCAATAGAGTTGGACGCTGATGGGATAATCATCTTGCACTGCTAGGGGAACCCCAGTGCAGCCAATATGTTTGTTTTCAAGGCAGGAGGCCATTTGCCAGCCCCAGTCCTTCCAGCTGATTGTGTTTTATTACCAAGTGATTCAGTAAAGTTCAGAGGTGATGTACAATAAGATATTTGTGTCCGGATAACTGACTGGAATGATGCTGCATCAGACGCCATGTATCTGGGTTGAAAAGTCTCTCATTTCTAACAGGTCTGTGCTGGGCAGACGAGGGAAGTAATTAGAGAGTGTGGGGACGCTTCCCCTTAATTAGGAGTTGTCAAGGTCTCTGAGCTCATCACCATTGGTCTTCATACATGTATTGTCATAATCCCCTCTGAGCCGGAAAAACCAATATACTACTTCTAAGTGAGAACATTCATTTTGCGAGGGATTGATTTGGAGTTGGGGAAGTGTGTGGTTAGTTTCCACCACCACCCCATCATTCCTTTACTTCAGGACACCCCACTCCCTAGTGATCTGGAGCGGAGAAGCAACAAGTGGGGAAAGGGTTAAAAACCTCTTCCCTCTGCTGATTCTCTACTCCAAATTACCATCTTCACTTGGCAGCAAACAAGTTTTGACAGGGGCAAGGCACAAGCAGACCTCTTCTTGGTGTGTGGACCTCTTCCTGTGCTGTGTGCACCGGCATTTAAACTTTTGTATACAGTGGTACCTCGGTTCTCGAACATCTGTTGATGAACCTTTCGGAACCCGAACACCGGAAACCCGGAAGTAAATGCTTCAGTTTTTGAATGCACCTCGGATGTCGAATGGCTTCTGCTGCATGTTTTTCAATTTTCTCAATTGAATTTGCAGACAGCCCTTTGTGCCTCCGTTTTGGAACTCAAATGGTCTTCTGGAATGGATTACATTCGAGAACTGAGGTACCACTGTATTTTGAAGTATGGTTGTGGATTCGCCTCCATTTTATTGTTCTATCTTTTTGCAAACCGCTTGGAGGTACTTTACAATCAAACGGTGTACAAATTCTATGAACTAACAAACAAACAAACAAACAATAAAATAAAAATAAATGTAAGCTTCATGTGTCCCATCATAGCCATTCCTTCTGAAATGCAGTCAGGGGGGTCTCTTTAATCACCTCTGCCCCCTATATAGTGTTGAATCTTTCCCCATCCCCTTTCAATCAAGGTTTGCACTCAATTATAACAATCTCTTAAAGTAAAATAACCCTTTCTCCACAACACCTTTCTGGTCTCCCTGGATGTTGAACCCAATACCAGATAGACAGCATAGACTGAATTATTGTGGGGGTGGGGGATTTTTAGGTGGTGTTTGAGGGATGCTGACAGGGCAGCCTGTTCTCCCATCCACTTATGCTATGCACGTTCTGCGAACAGGATTTCAATTTCCAGAACTGTCAGTGTGGCATCCCCCCCACCCAATAGACGAGTCAGACGCACACACAGCACAACTTCATGCATTGGGTAGTTGCACTGAATTATTGATTTCTCCAGGCTCGCCTAAGAGCAGCCCACTTTCCTGATGACGTGTGATATGCCCCTCTCAGAACACTGACATTAAACAGAGACTTTTCACTCCTCACCAGAATTGTCTCTCTCTTTGGATCACTGAGGTGCAGGCAAGCACACTAATGTCCTGAAGTCATCCAGAGTTGTCCGTGTGCAGTAGAGACACATCTGCACTGTTTTAGATGGGTGTGCATCCAGAGCCCACCCCATCCCTGCATGTCCACATCACATGTGGCAATATAATTCAAGCTATATGAATGCTCCAAGAATAGAGGGCACCTGCTTCTCAAATCTGTTGATCACTGCTGGGATGCTGCTACTCCTTCATATTACTAATCCAATGCTGTGTGGAGAAGCATGTCTTTATTTCATTGATGCGTTCAGTAGTTACCTAAGGCAGGTCTAGACTACCTAAGCCTGCATGCTTCTCTGCAGCACTCCCCATCCATGTCTGGCTGTGAGCTCATCCAAGAGGTGTGTTGTGTGCATCAATCCAGCTTGTGGCATTTTGAAAGAATGTCTGGTCTGTGCCCTAAAGTCAGTCCTGTGGTTTCTTGCCCGGAGCAGCATTCCCATAACCATGGAATGATGAATCCGTTATCATGGGCTGCAGCCCTTCAATTTGTGGAACTTCCTCTGCTCTAGAGATAAAGGCTGCCCTTGGCACTGATGGTTTGTGGACGACAGCTTAAAACACATCTGTTCACACAACCTTTGTTCGAGGCCTGTAAGTGGGCATGGCTATGCTCCTGCTGAATTGTTCTATTATCCTAGTGTGGTGTTTCAATTACATTTTTAATTAATTGCTGCATTGTTTTGTCTTGTGTGTTCACAGCCCTGGGATCCTGTAGGATGAAGGGCAATCTGTAAATACATGACTTCTTCTTTAACAGTAGAGGTTTGAATTGACATACGCATGTTTACCCCAAGCCATAGCCTTACCAAGGAGGTCACACAGTTAACATCAGTAGAATCTATGGGTGTTCAGGTTCACTCGAATTATTTGCTGTTTCCCCCTGTGACTTGATGCATACATGAGAGTGCATTGCCATGTGTAGAGGAATAGTTTTGGACACAGTGCTAGTATGTTGACTCTGGTCTTCCTCTGGCAAGGCCTGCTCATGAATACAGACCTGGATACACAGGTTTTTTTCTTTGGGTCAAATGCTTAGTCTGATGGATAGTTGTCCATTCCTAGACATTCATGGCAAAACCCCTTTTGGGGAATACACGTAGGAGTCCTGCTACTTTCCCAGTTTCTGCTGATTACCATTGGATTGGCTCAGCTGATCTGCAAGCGCAAGTCCTCCCAAAGAGAAATCCAGTGGGTGAGAGAAGGTGCAGCAGCTGGAAGCAGCCCCAAAGCGGGCTAATGAATTATAAATAACAGCTGTCAGGTTCCCTGGTTAGCAGGCAGGCGGCCCCATATGAAGCTGTCTCTCCAGCGTGTGCACTGGTTTCTGGAAACAGTGTGTTCAATATTAATAGTAAGTGCAGTGAAACAAGGAGAGAGTCTGGCCAGCTCTGTTCACTGGCTGCTGCCCCCTTTTCTGAAGGCTGTTTCTTTTTCTTCCCCTACAAAACCATGGTCAATTAGAACAACTGCTTCCCCCCCGCACCTCCTTTTCACCATGTGCAGGGTGTGTAGACCAAAATAAAAGTCGCATAGGCTTCCTTATGGCTTCCTTATTTTTTATTTGTTTGCTTGTGGCTGTTGTCCGTGACCGTGCCTTATGAAGGAGGCATGGAAGCTGAGCCAAAGAGACTAAGGGTGAGAAATGGGAAGCCCATTAAAACCGGTTCAGAGCAGCTCTGACAGGGCAAATTGTTTTGGGAGAAAATGGTTGGTTGTGCATAACTCACTCCCATCACAGCTGTAGCAAGAAAGAATTAAAAGCCAGGCTGTGAAATGTTGTATGAGCTCATTTTCCTTTCCTTTTCGGTGACAATATTTAGGAATGATGTAGAAGCCTAGTACAGTGGGACCTTGACTTATGAAGATAATGCGTTCCGACGCGATCTTCGGTAGTCGAAAACACTCGTAAGTCGAGTCCCCATAGGGATGCATTGAGCGAAAAAAATTCGTAAGTCGAAGAAATCCTATTCAAAAATTCGTAAGTCGAAGAAATCCTATTCAAAGCGGCCGTGACTTCCTTTCGCAAGTCAAAAAATTCGGTTGCGGCGGCCATTTTTTTTCTTCTGGAAGTCATTCGGAAGTCGAAAAACACATAAGTCGGGTCACTCGTAGGTCGAGGTCCCACTGTAGTAGTAGTAGTAGTGGTGGTGGTGGTGGTGGTGCTTGTATATGCAATTGGGTGAGAAAGCAGTGTGAGGGCCCTTCTCATGTTTTAAAAGGACTTTATTCTGTATTGTATCAACCTGAGGTAGGTCCTCTTCTGGATGTTATACCAAAGTTAGGTGCCTTAATGCACCTCTTGCCTTCTCAGAAAAATTATCTGAAGCTGGTGCCCAAGAAGCAGCTCTTTGTTGGGCTTCCTTTTATCAGATTGGCTGTTGCATTTATTGCCGTCGGCATACTGTCCTTTACACAGTGGGGAATGTCAGTCCTTCTGCATGCAAGAAATGACTGGCCAGCTCAAGTTAACTCATGCTCAAGTAATCAATTTTTCTTCAGTCTCTTATACACCTGAGAGAGTAAAAGAAAGTCTGCTTTCTTGTGTGTGTGTGTGTGTGTGTGTGTGTGTGTGTGAGAGAGAGAGAGAGAGAGAGAGAGAGAGAGAGAGAGAGAGAGAGAGAGAGAGATATGCAGGGTGTTTGTTGCAGGTTGAACTCTGCCCCTCTATCCAGTTCTTCAGTCAGCCTACCTGTTTTGTCCCCACCCCACCCCAATACCAGCATTTTTATCTGTTCAAATATTTGTTCAGTGCTTTTAATATATATATACTTTTTTAAAGCCTTTTTTATACATGAGGAGTAGGAGGGGAGAGCATCATGCATTATGTTTGATGCAGAGGTTAGAGGAGGACTGTTGGCTCTTAGTGGTGTGATACTTTTGAACAGCTTCTCCAGTGATTAGGTAAAAAAATTTTTTTTTAATAGCCTTGTCTCTTTTTAATATGGTGCCACAGATGTATGACCTGCAGGATAGAAATTTTGTGTGGTGGCAATATTTTTAAAATACCATCACATTTGAGAATATTCATTTTATTTGAGAATATTCATTTTTAAAGATTCATTGAGCTTCATTTCATGTCAAATCCTCCCACCCCTCTGGCAATTTTTCTAGGGCATACCTGTTTGGCAGGTTGTTCAGAACAAAATATTCAGGTATTACAGGACTAGCAAGCTGTAACCAGAGCCAGATATGAAGCCTTGATTGCTACCCCTTCTTTTGACAGATACTCTGAACTATTACCTTGTCTGCAATGCTGGCTCCCTAAATCCGTTTCAGCAGGTGAGTTCCTCAACCCACACACTTCTCTTTCGCTAAGCTGTACTTTGACATGACCGGGAGTCTTAACAGCAAGTCTCCAGGCTAGCTTCTCCGAAACGTCAGAGTATTTTTCATCTGCTGTTAAAAAGGAGAGCCCAAATGAATGTAGTGAGAACAATGGGCAGGAGGATTGGCCATTCACCATGTCTCACTATGATCTCATCTGCTCTCAAAGCAAATGCCAGGAAACGCTCGCCAATATTTGATTAGGGGAGCAGCAAGGAGGGACTCTTAATTAATGTGGAAACAGTTATCTGCAATGGAAACTGACCCATGCCTTCAAATTCAGGTCACCACACAATCTCCTTCCAGGTGCAGAAACCAAAAATGATCCCTATGGGGACAGCAACCTGGTTGGTCACCCAGTCTTCTCTCAGGAGGTCAGGCTCTCTAGTAATTTATCTGAGTAGCAATCACACAGGGTATTGTAGCAAAAACCCAAAGGCCTGGTACATAAAACTAATCTCTCTGGCACAACGTTTGAAAACAATTTAGACTTCGAAATTTGTGTCTCCTCCACATAGTTTTAAAAATAAATCATAATACAAGGAAAACAAGCAAACTACAGGGTGTGTTTATGTAATGAAAACTTTGGTGTGCCTGTAGCTTGCTAATTGGAGTGTGTTTTCTTTACAAACATGGAACACCAACTCTGAATTTTGCCACCCACTTTCCAATGTATACACATACATAGAAAACCTGCAGACCTGGAAAGAAGCACAAAATTCCACAATAAAGACTGACTTTTCATTTTGTTTCGGAGTCTTGTTTTCACAAAAGGCCTTTGCTCTCTCAGAAATCTTGTGAGGCAGCTTAGGCTGACAAAGTCACCTTGTAAGCCTTATGCCTGTTGGGGGATTTGAACCTGGGGCCTTCCACCCCCATCCTGCCGGCTTCTAATTCATAGTGTGACACACTGCGGTTCTCCTGTTTAGGGTGCTGGTGGCTACTCTTCTAGACAGTGCTTCAATAATTTAGTGCAGCTTGTCAAATCGAGATCTAGTCATTGCATTCATGCTGACTTGCCTTGGCCCTGGTGACTGAGGTATGATGTTTGTGTTGAGCAGAAGCTGTCAGGAAGCCACAAGGTCCTGGTAGAAATGCAGGATGATGTGCTGGAGCTGATGAAGTCTGCCATCAAAGAATACCCCGCTTCCAAGGTAAAGCTTGATGAATTATTCCTTTCCACAAACCCAGTAAAGAAAATGCCAAGCTTTGCATTCCAATTCCTGTCTAACACCTTTGCTTTTAGGAGCACATCAGTCAAATCCAGGGAGTTCTGAACACCACCGAAAGCAACCTGCAGCACCTGACTGCCCTGGTGGACTGTCGGAGTCTGCATTTGGTGAGTACCAATGGGCAGGAAATACAGTAAATCACTTGGTGCTTGTAGCTATAGAGCTGTGGTGTGAAAAGCTGGGATATGGTGTACTGTGAAAGGACAGAATATAGAAAACCAGGTGGGCCCCGATTGTATTTTCTGCAAGGAAACTAGAGGTTGTATCGAATGTAGCGCTAAGTTAAAGTCACTTAGTAGTATATTTGTTCCACTCATGGTATGTTTTGCACCACTGGGATGTTGTTGTGCAAGAATGCATAAGCAGGATTCCTTGGCTGCACAACATTAAAACTCACTTGTCCACTAGCGCAAGAGCCCTTGCAGACAGAGAACACTGCGTTCAGCCCAAGGCAGCTTGTCTCATCTTGAGCTTCACCGTGCAACAAGGGCATTTGAACACCATGAGCGGCACATACTTTCACATGAGCTGAATCTGGTGGCCTTCCCCATTGGAGGGAAAAACAATGTTGGCATGCCATTTTGGCCTTTCCTTGGCAGCAAAGATACACTGAAACGATTTGATAATGTTTCTGTGTAAAGCTGAAGGCAGGGCAGCAACACACCTGGATTATGATGTACAGTGGTACCTCGACTAGCGAATAACTCGCCCAACGTAGTTTTCGCCTAACAAAGGATCGTGGCGGCCGCGGGATAACGAATTTCTTCGCCTAGCGAATGGGAAGCCGAGGTTTTTATTTTATTTTATTTATTTTTGTTGTTGGTACAGGTCACATGGAAGGGGAGAGAAGGCGGGACTTCGCTCCAGCAGCCATTTTGGTTGGAGCGGAGCCCGGAGCAGCTGGAAGCTGCTTATTCTCCTCCTTCCAAAGATGGCTGCGCTTTTTTCCCCCGGGTTTTTTTTCTTCGGGCCGTTTTGGCCCAGCGCGGGTTTTTGCGGCCTTGGGGGCGCTCCGCGCGGCTTTCTGCCACGTCGGAGAGGCCCCCCGCACCATTCCCCCCCCCCCGGCAAGGCTTTTTTTCTTCGGGCCATTTTGGCCCAGCGCGGGTTTTTGCGGCCTCGGGGGGCGCTCCGCGCGGCTTTCTGCCGCGTCCCCGACGCCCCCCGCACCATTTTTTCCTTGCCGGGAGAGCCCGGCAAGGCTTTTTATTTTCGCGCCGAAATGGCCCATCGCGGCTTATTGCCGCCTCGGGGACGCCCCGCGCAGCTTTTTGCAGCGTCGGAGAGGCCCCCCGCACCATTTCGGAGCCGCCTGCAAGAGAAGGAGAGCTGCGGGAGCCTGGCCATCCACCTCGAAAAGGTAAGTGACCCTCGATTTCTCTTCCCATAGGAGCGCATTAATCCGTTTTTAATGCATTCCTATGGGAAATCGCGTTTCGACTAACGTATTTTTCGCGTAACGAATGCCCATTCGGAACGCATTAAATTCGTTAGTCGAGGTTCCACTGTACATATTTACCTATGACTGATTTTGAAAAGCAACAGCCGTAGAGAGAAGTGTGCATTTCCTCTTCTTTCTAGTGTGCGTGTAGCTTTAATAATAGGGGTTCAGGGGTACCTTGCATGTGTTAGCTCTATGCCATGGTAGCTCTCAAGTGTATACCTGTGTGTTGACCTTAATGTATTTGTCTCTGTAGAAAGCATTAGGATGAAAAGTGAGCATCTACTGCTTCTTAGAGTTCTTTCAGCTCTGATTTCCTTTGGAGCATCCTCATGTGATACCTGGAAAGTAAAAATAGATGAGATTTATAAATTATTGCTGTGACCAGTAACAACATGCTTAATGTATTACAGCAATACACCCAAGAACTATAGGGTTTGAATTTCTTTTTTCTTATTATTTATACCGTTGCATTATTTTTGCATTTTTAAAAGTGCAGTTTTAGGAGGTGAACCATTTTTTTTAAAAAAGCTCCCTTGACAGTCTCACAAAATAAAACACAGTGTTACTACACATGTTTGAATGGAGGAATTGTGCAGGTGGGAAGCCAGGCGGCAGTTTTGCTTTCCATCTTGAGCTTGAAAGAGTTTGCTCTGTTTCTCTCCTTTTAGGATTACATACAATCTCTGACGGGCTTCTGCTATGATGGTGTGGAAGGGCTTATCTATCTGGTTCTCTTCTCCTTTGTCACTGCCCTCATGTTCAGTTCTATAGTGTGCAGCGTCCCGCACACTTGGCAGCAAAAGAGGTATGCACACAAACAGAGGGAACAGTGGTGCCTCACACTCAAGACTATTTTATTTTGCTTCCAAAAACATTTATATCTCTTCCTTCTGGTACAAGAGCACCACTCACAGCAACTTACAACATTTAAAGTTCAGTTTTAGAAAAGCAACAACATATAAAACGATGCATTTATTTATTTAGATAATTGTATATGCCGCCCAGTATTTTTAAGAAAAAGTCTTAAGTTGTTTACAAATCAAAGAGACAGGAATCATAAGCCATAGCTCAGTGCTAGAACGCCTGCTTTGCATGCAGAAGGTTTCAATCTCTGGTGTCTCCAGGTATAATAATAATAATAATAATAATAATAATAATAATAATAATTAATTAATAATAATTTATTATTTGTACCCCGCCCATCTGGCTGGGTCCCCCCAGCCACTAAGGGCGGCCTCCAACAGATATTAAAATACATTAAAATATCACAGGTTATTTCTTCAGGTATTTTCTGAATGTCAGATAGTAGTTTATCTCTTTGACCTCTGCCAGGAGGGCGTTCCACAGGGCGGGTGCCACCACCAAGAATGCCCTCTGCCTGGTTCCCTGTAGCTTTGCTTCTCACAGTGAGGGAACTGCCAGAAGGCCCTCGGCGCTGGATCTCAGTGTCCGGGCTGAACTATGGGGGTGGAGACGCTCCTTCAGGTATACAGGGCCGAGGCCGTTTAGGGCTTTAAAGGTCAGCACCAACACTTTGAATTGTACTCGGAAATGTACTCGGAAACGTACTGGGAGGGCTAGGAGTGTCCCCTGTCTGAAATTCTGAAGAGCTGATGCAACTCAGTGTAAACAATAACAATGGGCAAGGCATTCCATAATCTGGAAACAGTCACTATCTTTTACCACTGTCTTATACCACTGAGACGTGCTTCTACTCTAGATGGGACACAGAAGAGCCTCTCCTTCAGACCTTAGGGAGCAAGCAGGATGATATGGGGAGAGGGTGGTCCCTAAGGTATCCTGGACAGAAACGATTTAAACTTTTAAAGGTTAATTGCCCACACTTTTACTTTCCTCAGTCGGAGCCCCATGTAGACTATGTTACAATAACCTGGATGTCCATTTCCTTGGGAATGGGTGCAGCTGGTGTACCAGCCTCAGCTGGCCAAAGACACTTCTGACCACCGCTGCCACCTGGTCATCCACGTATAAAGCTGCCTCCAGGAGCAGACTCCCATCCTGTGAACCTGATTCTTCAAGGGGAGTGAATCTCTTTTTTAGGGTCCATCTCGTTTTTAAACAGGAACGTCTCCATCTGGATTAAACCTCAGTTTATTAGCCCTTAACCCCATCCAGCCTCCATGCAGCGATTCAAAACCACAGCAGCGCCTTTGGTATTAGATGAAAAGGAAAAATAGTTGTGTGTCATCCACATGCTGGGATTCCAGAGGCTGAGGAAAAGGAGCTGACAGCTCTGTGTGATGTAAGCAAACTACCCAAGCAGTACACTGCAGGGCAATGTGAAACCCTGGGAGAAACTGGCCAAATGGAGCAGGGAAGGTAGTGTTATGCATGGCAGTCTTTTAGATTTTGGACTAAAATTCACCCACGAAGTCATCTCAAGCTAACCCTATTAGCCACAACTCCTCATACTACCCAATAGTACTATTCAAGACGCTAAGTTTAGGGGATATGACGTCCATGGGCTGCAAAATGCGCATTAAAGAAATGTCATGACAGTTTGGGAAGGACTGACTTACATGGGATGGCAAGTCTTCCTGGAGTGATTAGGATTGTCTTTAATGTCAAAAAGACCACTTAATGAGATAGACCCGTAAAATGTTCAGCAGACATAAAATGCCATGTTGCTGACCCATAATTCCTGTTGTTCAGCAAATGTTCACTGCCACCTTGTGGAACACATTTCAAATTACCCAATTAACTGTTGTTTGGAAACCAGAGTCCTTGATCACTCTTTGAATGTGATGCAGCTAGCACGTCTTACACCTGAGAAGGTTATTACAGATAAGCTGCTGGTTATGTAAGCCCAGGCAGAGTTTTGCTGGCACCATAGTCTTTGCCCTTCCTCCTCTTCTTCCTTCAGACATACGAAAGCCACATGCCAATTCTGTCTGTTACTTAAAAGTTTATAATCATTGCCTGCTTTGGACCCCTTACACACCTGTGACCTGTGTTGCGTAGGTTTTTTCTCGTGTCTTTTCTTTCTGAATACAATGTAGTCCCTCCATCCCCCACCCTGGTTGGTTATATATAGCTTTACTTTTCAAAGTGTCTCTATCACCCACTCATTATTTCTGTGAGCTTTGGAGTGTGCATTTCTTCTTTAAATATCTACAAAGCTGTTTTGAAAAAGTTCCTCATATTGTTGTACAAAAAAACCCTGCAAATAGGAGGGAAACACTTCCCCTCTCTGTAATATCAGGTGTAGGCACAAATGTTAAATCCCGTGGTTAGGAAAAACGGGATAGAAAGAAGGTAAGCTGGGATCTACTGGTAGATTTCTGGGTGATTTGGAGTGGATTGGCAAGGGTTTCTAACTCAGTAATGAACCCATTAAGACCCGGCAAAACTTGCTGTGGCTGGCTTTGTGTTAGTCACCTGTTTCTCAGCCTCAGAATGCCTTCTCTGTAAAATAGGGGTATGAATTAGTTGCTTCTGACCAAGGGTTTGTGAGACTCTGCTAGGCAGCTTGTGTTTTGTGCTAGGATCTTTGGAATGCAGGCTGGCTCCTGGAGTACAGTAGGCAATTGGCCTCAGCTCTTGAGCCACCATTTGGCACCTGTCTCTGCCATAACCACTATTTTTGCCCGGGTTCCAGTTAGTAGACATTGTAGGAAACAAACACAAAATAGATCCTGTAAGCTAGAAGATGGCCTGTCTTTATATAAAACATCCCCAAGATTCTTCAGTACTGGTTAACAATACTAACAGAATGTGGCAATCTCCTAACTTGTAAAAAGGTGACTGTGTATGTGTGGCCGCCTCCTTACCCCACAGTCTTAATATTATACTGTCCCTTTAGATTAGTTATGCATTCAGTGGCTGTGTTCATTGCCACCCTGTATTCCAGCCTCTCCCAGCCTGATGCCTTCCAGCTGTTTTGGACTGCAATTCCCATCAGCCCCAGCTAGCATGCACCAGCTCCTGGAAGACTGCTTTGTTGGTTCTGAGTTATTTGGCAGGCTCTGTGGGAAGAAATGTGACAGGCTTTGAAAGCCCAGGCTGCAGTTGTGGGAGGTCTGAGTCTGAGTCATTCTGTTCTCGGGGGGGGGGGGGGAGGTGGTTGCTGTGAGAAGGAAGCTGTTGCTGTACTGAACTACTCAGAAGCAGGGAAAAGAGGGGGGAGAAGGGACACCACGTGCTTGGTCTGGTTTGCTCTGCAGCAGCCCTGAAGAGAAACTTTCCTCCCGTCTGCAGGAGTTCAGACGATGATGGAGAGGATGAATCGACTGCTCAAGGGAACAGGCAAACGCATGACAACTTGTACAGGGTGCACATGCCTAGTCTTTACAGCTGTGGGAGCAGCTATGGAAGCGAGACCAGCATCCCAGCAGCGGCGCACACAGTCAGCAATGCTCCCGTCACAGAGTACATGTGAGTAGGTGGTGCTCAGTGCATAGAGTGGGTTATGTGGATCCACAAGGACACTGCTTCAGCCCCAGACATCTCCACTGAAAAGTGTTAGCTGAGCAGCAGGACTGTCCCTGAGACCCAGGGTGGGGCACTGCATTGTCAGTCATAGAATCATAGAGTTGGAAGAGACCACAAGGGCCATCCAGTCCAACCCCCTGCCAAGCAGGAAACACCATCAAAGCATTCCTGACAGGTGGCTGTCAAGCCTCTGCTTAAAGACCTCCAAAGAAGGAGACTCCACCACACTCCTTGGCAGCAAATTCCACTGTCGAACAGCTCTTACTGTCAGGAAGTTCAGTCGGTCAGTCGGTAGTACTGTCCTTGAATGGGCCTCTGGGTCTGACTTTCTATAAGGCAGGTTCACATATTCGCAGTGGGAGGATGAACGGAGGGAGGGAGGGAGGCTCTGTTCCGCAGCTCTCTGTACCTGAGTAGATCCTGGTATTTGGTTTAAGAGATAATGTATGGATACAGTTGAAGGCAGCAGTTACTACTGGAGAACCAAAAAGGAGCTGTATGTGACTGCAACTGCAAGCCAGTTTATTTACTGTATATCTTTCTGTATTGCAAGTGGATAAACTGATATTTGCAGAGCTTAATGGGAAAAGACTCCGTGGTACTTGAAGATTGGAAACACTTGCCAGTAGAGATGCTGTGTGCTCAAAACAGGAGTGAGAAACCTCAGACCCAGGGCAAATGTGGCCTCCCAAGCCTCACTATCTGGTTCCTCAGAACTCACCCCAGGCCACCCTCCTCCCTGGCCCTGCTATGCACACTGACTGTTTTTGCCTCTTGCTTCTCTGGATGAGAGCTATAAGCAGGTGTGTGAATATGTTAAGAAAGTAACGTGTAGTACAAAGATGCATTGCATTTGTTGTCCTGCCCCCTTTTGCCACCCAAATGAAACCACCCCTTGGACTGAAAAAGGCTCCACCGCCCCTGGCTTAATGTATTTCCACCATTGTCTCTGTAATGGAACGAATGGAACATCTTCCACAAGCTTTAATAATATGGAATATGAGAATTCTTTGCCTAGAGACAACTCAGAATAGGTTTTGGCAGTGTTTTGGCAGTGTTTTGGACTGGCAGATGATGTGCATCTTTGGACATAACCACAGGGCTAGGGCTCTTCATGGGAGTGGTACATCTCTTGCCTGCCTACTGAGCCAAGGAAATAACATCCGCCAGCCTAATCTGCTGTTGAGCAGCAGTTGCCTGTTAAGGCTCAGTTCACAGATTACATTCTGTGTATACAATTCCAAGATCACAACGAATGCAGCCGCCTTATTTTTGACTTCCACAAATACTGTAAACCAGAAAGTGAATGACCTTTTCATGCTTTACTCTTTCTTGCCTTCCCCTCAGGAGCCAGAATGCAAATTTTCAGAACCCCCGATGTGAGAACACACCTTTGATTGGCCGGGAGTCTCCACCTCCCTCCGTAAGTCTGTTTTAATTACTGCTTTGAAGGGTAAGACAGAAATCTGCTGTGGAGATATGTGTAGTCAGCTCCTATATACTACTTCATGAATAAGCATCTATTTAGAACAGAAACCCGAGCTCTTCCTGCACCCATACACATTAACACAACTTGTCTCCTGGTAAAATGTCCAGGTTCCTTTTCATATAGGAAAACAAACATGCATGTTGCTTAGAACATAAGGATTGTTGTCACAGTTGTGAACCTTTAGAAGAATTCTGCAAATATATTCTGCTAGTAAGTCTGCAGATATATCACCATAGTAACTCCTGAGCTTGTAGTGGAAACTGTGTTTTGACATTAACACTGAATTCTTCTCCAAAATCTGCCTTTAACGTATACAGGTGTTTAGGGGGTTCGTCTTCTGTTTCAATATTTGTAATTTTTTTCATTTTTTTGTATCAAACTTTCAGAATAGGGAAATGTCTTTCATTAAAGGTTTTGATTGACCTGGAAGCTGTTTCAGGCTCAGCTTTGTTTCATTCACTGCTTAGTTTCTTTGGTTTCAAGCTCGTAATAACCTGCAGTATATCAGCCTTTGCACTGGTGAGTTGATAGTGTGCTTTAGCACCCAATTGAGATATGAATGACATAAATCCATCTTTCTTCCTTCTTTTTAAGAAGATGCACTCTTATGATGTCTGAACTTGTCTTGTTGGGAGTGCCTTTAGCCTTCCCTGAAAGCAAACACACCCTAAAATATAAAAGAAAAGCAATGAGAATTTTAAAAGAACAAATTGTCACAGTCTGCACTACCAGCCCTAGTTGATTACCTTGACCAGCTCTCAGCAACAAACTTCAGAATTCTCCTTTTTAGCCTTTTTTCTCCTTTTCTTTTTTTGTATATGGTTTCAGAGAACACTGCTTTTCTCAGCCATGGTGTTACCGTTCCAGAGGAAATGTAAACATCTATTCTTGGAATTGATTACTGTTCTGACTGGGAGTGTGGTGGTGGGATCTGTAGCTGCAAACACTAGTAACTCCCTAATACTGCGTGCTAAGCCTGATCATCTTAGTCGCCTGTAGAATTCAGCCAAACCATAGAGTTTTGCTTGCTGCAAAGCTCTTACTCTTTGGCAAAAGGAGTCTTCATTCTCCAATTAAGAAATGTCCCTTGTCGCTAGCAGTGGTCTTGATTGCATTTCTAGGGAGAGGGAGATGGGGGACTTCAGACAGGTGTGGTGGGAGCGCTGCTGAACATGTGGGATGGGCAGAATATCCTTCATCTCCTACCTGAACTTTTTGAGAAGACAAAATAACACTGTCCCAGTGAAATAAGGAAAGAGAATGTGTCCCTACGTGCATCTGAATTGATACTTTTAGTACAAGAAGGAATGGCTTCAGGTGTGTTCCTGCTTTTTGAGTTGCGGGGGGGGGGGGGGAGAGAGAGAGACATCTTGCCAGCAGTTATCTATGCAATGAATTACTTTCAGATGAGAAAGAGAATCCATGAGGATGGGATGTGGGTCCTCCCCCTGAGCCTTGCAGCCCATTGGCCTTTTCCAGCTAAGGCTCAAATCCACAGCCGTAGGAAATGCCTTTTACTCAACTTTGGCCACAATTTAGGAGTAAGACATCTGTAAATAGGAGGCGCCTAAGAAGTCTTTAAGATGATGTTGCGTAGTCCGTACTCATACTATTTTGTCTCAGCTTCTGTTGTGGAAACCAAGGAAACCTACTCCTAGAACTGGAGTCGTCGTCTTCATTGTTTGTCTATTCTTTTTGTCCCCTTGGTCATACCTTCCCTTGTTTCCTCCTCCTCCTCCTTGCTCCAGAGTCTATTCCCATAGGACAGTAGAGCCTTCCCTGTCATTGACATACACACCCCAGCGTTTCACTTGCTTGCACTGTGTTTTTCATGCACGTTGAGGCTGCACTCTCTCTTTTTCTCTCTTTCCTGCATCATCACAGTTGTATTTGGCTGCCATGGACAGTAGCAGCCATATGAGCTGGCAGCTTAAGCCCTCGGACAGTGCTCGGACGTACTGGTAACAGCGCCCGCAAAATCGGAACAGGTACTGAAATAAGGTCCTTCTCGCTGAACTCCCACCCACACCCTGCCATCCCTGCACTTATTTCCCCAGGCCAGTGCCAAAGTATTCACATTCCTTCTCCCTGCACTTCCCACCCTATCCTTTTCCTGCCCAGGGTTTATGCTAGCTAGGTCTGCCCTGGTGCTTAGTAGTGGAGCAACATCAACATCTTTCCTTGGCAAAGCTTCTTGTGGTCTTCGTTGGCAGTCAGTCGCACCTCTTGGAGATGAACAGATTAGCAAGAGTTTTGTAATGGAGAGGAATCTCCTCCTCTCTAACTAGGCCTTGAGTTTGGATGCTACCAAGTGTCTGAAACTGAAAACATGAGAGAACCCAGTTTAGCTAACATGGGCATCTTTCTTTATGAAATGCCTATTTGTCTTTCCTCAGTGAATCTCTTGGCATCGCAGCTGATGCTGTGGAACACACATTTTTAAAAAAATAAATGCCACCAGCATAGAACAGCTACTAAAGCTTCTCCTAACAAATCTATAATCCAAAGCACTTAAATTCTGCCCATTGCATGTTTCAAAATAGCTTCCTAGCTGTGTTGCACGTACAGTCTTTCTACTATTAGAAATGTTTGCAGGCAAGGTTTGACAGGAAGAGTTTTCTTAATCGGTAACAAGTAAACACAGTTGCCATGTGGTGCTTTCTTCTTCCTATGATGTTAAATGGCAAGAATCCATCAAAAAACAACTTCTGTAGAATCTTAAAGGGAAAGGGGAATAAGCATAGTTTGGTGATAAGAGCACCATCTTTATATGCCAAAGGGTCCAAATTTAATTCCTAGCATCCTAGCTGGGGGTGGGGTGGGGGACTACAGTGGCTGTAGTTCAGACTTAGAGCATATGCATTGCTCAGTTCCTAGCATCTCTAGGTAGGACAGTGAAATGTCCCTGCTGGAAACTCTGGAGAGCTGCTTCCACGCAAGTGTATAATACTGAGCTAGATGGATCAACGGTGTGACTCTGTATAAAGCTTCCTTATAATTCATAACAAAAGCATTGTGAGTAGGTGTGGCTGGAAAAGCCTTTGCCTGAGATCTCAGGTATTGGCAGGCAGTAGCAGGTAGCCAGCCCTGGGCCATGTGGACCAATGGTCTGACTTAAGTACAAAGTAGCTTCTTATGGTCATAGTTCGTGAACATTTTCCGAGGAGAGCCATGCGTAGTTTTGAATCCTAGAGGCAGATATTTGGGGAGAGCTTAATCCTGTGTGGTTTATCCCTTTAAAACAAGCCCACCCAACCAACCTGCACTCTTTATCTACTGAAGCAAACTGAAAGACGTCTGGCCTGGAAAAAGTGCCTGCCCTAATGCAGGTTCTTCTTTTGTTTCCCTGGTTGGTTGGTTGGTTGGTTGGTTAGCACAGCCCACTAGCCACAGTCTGCATCCTGTTCCTAGACCTGTTTGTATACATCAAGCTGTTACGCCTCCACATCACCCATTCCTGCTGGGGCTTTTGTGCTGCCATCCTGCTGCGCTGGCTTCCATCCTCCGGTGTCACTTGCTTGGTCTTCATTCTTGCCACTTCCTTGTCATTGGCTTGCTCTGCTTTGGCAAATGCTTGTGGGTCTCTTGAGATGGCTGGACTGTCAAGGAAACAGCCTTGGCTCGGTGCACTCTGATCAAGCGCATGAATGGGTGTGTACGTCATTCAATGCATGTTGCTTGTACTCTCCAGAATGCCACTGCATCTTCCTCTCTTGTAAGCCGTCTTGCATTGGCCTTGCTTGGGCAACCAAGCCCCAGATGCAGCGTTTCCTAATTCTCGTGGGTGTATGCAGTTGCCCATTGCATTGTGTATTTTTAATGTTCTGTATTACCTACTTTGTATTTCAGGCAATTCCCCACCCCCCACCCCGGGATAGTTTTACAGTGCAGAATATACTTCATGAAATTAGAGCATTATCTGAACTTTAAAAACAAAATAAATGTTACACTGAATGCTTAACGATTAATTAAGCGGTATATAAGCGGTATATAATTGAGGTAAATAATTGAGGTGTATAAAGACCTCAAAGAAATGAATAAAGTCAGGGGCACCATTTTGCATTGGGGGAGGGGGGACATAGAACTTTCTGGTGGGACCATAAACAAGGCTAAATTGCACGATCAGTACTGCAGGTTTATCAGCGCAGGCCAAACACTCATGCTCTTTCATGTTTGAAGCAAAAATGTTTCTTTTTTGTATGCATAACTTACTCTGTAGGCCTGCAATGGTTACTAACAATAGCTAACTAGAAAGAATACATGAATTTTGAATGTGGGTGGCAGAGACTGCCCTCCCTAAGTGGTAGGCCTCTATAAAATGCCTGTCATCCTTCTTCCCCACCCCAAAACTTGATTTAGATTAAGGACATGTTGTAGTATTTGCGTGGTTCTGCTGGAGAAAAACTTTGAATTTCCACTAAGGACCAGTCCAGCTGTCCCTCGTAGTTCTGTTGTTTTTCCCTCTTTTGCTTTCTAAGGAAAAAATTCCTCTGAGGTTAGGACCAGCAGGGGGGAAGGGCTGCTTAACATTTTACACAGCAAGAAACAATTGGAAGAAACACCACATACAGGAAGCAGCTGCAACAACTAATCTTGTTCCCAACACATCTTGAAAATGGTTTTTTTTTGGGGGGGGGTCAAGGGAAACTCTTATATTTAATTCTGAGTAAAACTGCTTTTTAAAAAAATGCATGTTGCAGCTAATGCAGATAGGTTGGGGCCAAGCACTTGCCTGCTCAAGATCCTGCAGTAGGAAGATTGGTGGGGAGAGGGAAAGGGAGAGAGAAGTGGAACTGTCATCTTGTGAAGAAGTGTCTCCTTGGAACATGTGGGCACAGGTTTTTGCTGGGATTGTTCCAGAGATCAGCAAAGTCCCTAAAATGTATTTAGCAGACTGAGCCCTCCCAGGTGAAAATGTTTAGTGAAGATAGGTTACATGTTCTAGCAGCCCAAAATGTGTACATGTTGACCAGAACATCAGCACCAAACAGGCTGACTCATGCTGGGGAAAAATGGACGTGAATATTTTGTCTTAAATTCAGTTGCTGAGAAGGGGCCAAAGGTTATCAGCAAAATATTTATGGCAGTTGCAAGATATTGAAACTACCAACATTCACAGTGTCATTCAGGTGAGGAATAAAATAGACTAGTTCTTAGAAATATTAATTGCCCACATAAGTGAAGGAATCCATAATATATAAAAGTTGAACCAAGCATCTGGTTCTCCTGTTTCCTCCTTCTCTTCCCACAGAACTAGGAGGAGGACTTGGGGGCAGAGTTTGTTTCGCTTTTACAGAATCCCAGCTTAGCATTGTGTTCGAATGAGAGATCTCCGTTTAAAACAACTCTGGTTAATTTAACAAGCCAACTTCATAAATGAAATGAGAGGTGATCCAGAGAGTAGTGCTGTTTTGTAGACCTGCACAAGTTAAACTTCAGCTTGACAGCCAAAGACCTGCTCCACATCCTCATAACTTTAAGCCATGGTTGGTTTAGCCAAAGTGTGGTTTGTTTGAATGTCTGAACGCAGCAGCAAACCCACGATGGCAGGTTGAGTTGTGCACTATGGCATGTTTTAACTATGGTTTGATACCTTGTTTGAACCCAGCAGCCTTGTTTAACTATGGTTTGTTTGGCCACTCCACCCCAGATGCTCACCAAGCTACACAGGCACGAGGCAAGAGTAGTTGGGTGGCAAACCAAGCTTTGGAGGAACAAACTGTGATTTGTTGTTCATCTGTGAGACAACCATTTGCTGAGCCACGACGGCTTTGCGCTGTATATGTGAGTGTGAAATGGTGTAGACATAAAGGTCATTGAGTATCTGGGGGTGGGGGAGCAGGCACTATATTTCAGCCCAACCTGAAAGGGTTGGTTGAGAGGATGAAAGAATAACGTACACAGACACTGAGCTCCGTGGGGAAAGGGTGTGATGAAAGCATAATAAATGTAAGGTTTGATTCTCCTTTCAAGGGAACTTTGAGAGTAATATTTTTGTCTGTAGGACATCACTTTTCTTTAGAAAGATGGGAATCAAAGGAATCTATCTCAGTGGGAACAGCACAGATATTAACCGGGAGGTATTTATCTAATTAAATTTGAAAGGTCGGGTAGGCTGTCCATAAGTCATCTGCAATGAAAGACCTGACTGAAAAGATGTCCTCATACTTGGGTATGTATGGGAAATTGAGCTGGAATCAGGAATGCCGTTGAATCACTGACTTTGCCTCTCTTATCCTAATACCTGCTCTGCTTTACAGAAGCAATGTTCTCTTCCCTGGTGCATACATCAGAAATAAATGTAGTAGTGTCTGCCTTGCTCTATGTGTAAACTTGCTCTGTAACTCTTAGTACACACTAAGATTTCACATTGTTCTTTTTTTTATTTATTTAAAAGAGAGAGCGAAACTTAACATCATGAGCAACCTTGCCTGTTTTATCACCTCTTTGTTGCCTATTGCCCAGCAAAGGGTACTTCTGGAGCTACTGCAACAACCTTGAGAACAGGATCTGGTTGACGTTTATAGCTGAGCATTAACCTGTCCCAGAAGAACATCTGTCTTTCCAGTAAAAACAGGTGTTGATCCCATTGAGGCAGGTGTTCCAACATCCTCAGTGGAAGTGTTGTAGTAGAAGCTCCAGCCACAAAGACTTGAAGAGACAGCAATATTTCTAGGCCTGTGTTGAGGAACCACACTTAATACCCGAATCCTATCCATGTTTACTCAGATGTAAACCTCATTTCACTCAGCGATATTTGATCTTGTGTTTTTGTGAGCATTGGATTTTAACTTGAGTCCATCACCGTGCTTGGTTTCAGCAAGCAAAGTTGATTTGATCGCTGCCAAGGAGTAAAACAGTGAATCTGTTTCCTCTAAACGCACTTCCTTGGGAGACACTTTTATTTTTTACTTAATTTCATTTCATTTATATTGTGCCTTTCTTCCACCTTGGAACTCAAAGCAGCATGCAAAGAATTTCCAGTGGTCTACTGCCTAGGTACCAGCCCAGACCCAGAACTACCAGCTGCCAGAGTAGGGAGCTAAGGGTGCTTGCTACATCATGTGTCCTCAGACCATCCTCTGGCATATCTGCCTGGGTTCCTTCCTCCTTGTTGTTCTTCCATTGGCAAGTGAAAACTTCACTTTTAAAGGCATGGCCCTGCAGCTGAAGGGGTGCTCTGTGTTTTAACTGGCTCCTGGATGGATGGATGGATGGATTTGTAGGGTAGACTGTATCAATGTTTGGACTGTTGGTTTTCATGTTGGATTATTTTTATTATATGCTGGTTCAAGTGTGTATAACAAATGCCTAAATGTATATATATGCATAATCGGCTTCTTATCAATGTGTTTTGTTGCATTATATGACCGAAAGGTAGGATTGTGTCCCCCTCTCTAGCTCCTCTTTCCCACCTTGTGCCAATGATTGTAGTAATGCCTCTAGAAGACCTGGCCCTGCTTTATACCTCCCAGCATGGGTTCCTGGACAGCCCTCAGTTTGCAACACATACGGTGCCCTTGAATTTTCCATTTTTTTCTTTCATAGTAAAAAATATAGATATAGCAATGTATCTATATATTTCCACTCATCTCTTCCTTTCTTTGCATGATTGAAAGAGGAAATCTGGTGAGCCAAATCTCTGCTTTTTCTCCTCACTGTTTAATCAGGGAGCACTTGGATTGAGCACTGCAAGTATTTTGTAAATAGGTGTATCACTCATGTCCTGTCTAGATTCCAAATTTAGGTTTGTTTTTATACCAGCTTAACTGCCAAGGCTTTCCCTCAAAAAAATCACGGGATTTGTTATGCATATATCTTCCAAGCCCTTTTCTACATCAAGGAGTTTTGGTTCTGGCATCTGTCAGAAGCCTAGGTGAACCTTTTGTTCAAGGCGTCGGAAAGGATGATTAACCATTTGATATTTAACTTCAAATCTGAATGCAAGGGGATGTATCAAGCAATACTTGAGTCTTAAGGTTTTGCCGATTACTCTGAATTGATCTACCATCTTCTTTGTGTTTTTTTGTCTTTCTCCAGTACACCTCCAGCATGAGAGCCAAATACCTCGCCACCAACCAGCCTCGGCCAGACTCTGGCAGTGTGCATTAAAAACTAGAATGTGGTCTAAGTTTAAAAAAAGGAACAAAATGTGCCAACTGCTGCCATCCTGTGTTGTCCTCGCAGAACAGCCCTGGTTTTTTTATGTCCTGAATCCAGCTCAGTTGCTTTTCTTGCTTCTCCACCCCTTTGGAGTGCACTTGGGGCAAAGCTAGGTGGAAGCTTATTACTGATTAAGGCTATGCTTACTTGCACCTGTGTGTGCAGGAGTGGACAGAGAAGCAAGGTCCTGTGCACACCACACCTGCAGGAGACTCGCCAGTTCACCCATGTTGCCCTGCTATGTGTGGGGTCAGCTTTTGTTGACCGCCAATCAAGAAATTGCAAGCCGCTTGCCACCTTTTCTGCCAGGCCTCTGTCTAATTCATTGAGGACGAAAATGGTGTCGTGAGTCAAGCCTAGAAAAAGTGGATCATCTTACGGAAGTACTATGGATGTGACATACTAATCTGAGGAAGCCATATTTAATGCGCACACAGTCATAAAGTTCGCGTGCACTCAGCTCCTACTGCATATCTCTCATCTCTGTGCTACTCTAGAGAAGCGTCTCCTCATTCCAGGATCGACAAATCTGGGAGGCCACTTCTTCCTTCCGCGTTAGAATGAGAACGCCTGCTGATTCAATCATCCTCTTCCAGTACAAGTTTACTTCTCTCTCCCTCTCTTTAGACCTAGGTGCAAACACCTGGGGAGAAGTAGGGGGCTTACTCTGCCAACTGCTGTATTCTCACTCCCCACACGCTATGCATGCACCCACATGCATGGATGAGTTCACATCGGCTGTGCTGAATTTTCCCACTGTACTTTGCCACTAGACTTTCTAATAGCAATCAGCAGATGTTCTTTGACACTGATGTACAGACATGAAACTGGAGCCAGCATTCCTTCTGGTGCCAAAATATTTCAGGACAATGCTT